>CM051236.1:293123307-294361811 GCA_027917425.1 Gastrophryne carolinensis
TACATTTCTTCATTATAGCCTTCATTTCGAGAAAACAGCTTGATGCTAAAAAGGTCAAATGCTGCCCCATAGAAACGAGTTGTGGAACTTCATTTGCGTAGTAGTCTTATGTTGAGTATTTGATGCAGCGACATTCTGCTCAGTTGCGGCTGGTTGAAGGGGACCAAATCCTATGCAGGGTCGATGTGGTTCCTTTTCACCAGCTGAAACCAGGCAATACAAATGGTATATTTCTTGTTGTTCTTGCCAAGCTACCGTTTATCACAGCAAGGGGCATAAAACATAACGGCTGGACTTCTGCTCTGCTTGCTACATTGTACAGTGCAGTTTTATTACCTGTTCAGAGGAAATGTATTCATTTCTGAAAACTGCAACTATAAACATGGCCTCAGGATGACCGCTGAAACCTTTGTATGCATCAGATAAATCACTATTACAAAGAAGAGACTGCAATTCATACAAACATGACTGGTGGGAAAGCAGAAATCATTGCACATTAGCAGGTTTATGTTGGTTATTATTATTATTATTATTGTTTATATAGCGCCATCATCTTCCGTAGCGCTTTACAAAGTAGTAATTACAGACAGGGTAGAAACATACGGGACATATACTATTTCAAATGCAGTTTTACAGAGTTGACAATGGATATTCTGAGTAAAAGATACAATAGGGGAGAGAGCCCTGCCCTTGCAATCTTACAGTCTAAAGGATCCAATGTTTCCAGAGAGTCACATTGGGGGAAAGGATCAGGTTTATTTAAGAGGTTGGACTGGTGTTGCATTTGTTGTCAAGCATACTAAAGAATGATGCTGTATTGCTAATCGTTTCATTTCAAAACCATGTGTTGACACAGGTAATTGTCTGTGTTACTTTGCATTTTAGATGTGCTTTGTCATATACACACAGCATTCTGTTCCTGAACATGTTTCCAAAGGACAAGTATTTGGAGGCATTTTTTCCAGTCTTTTTGTAGCATCTGCTGTGATCATAATAACATTTGTGATTACATTTCAAACAGGGTAAGGGTTACATTATGATTTTTTTAGTTACTGCAAGTTATGTAGTCTAATTTCTGCTGCATGTCTTTTCTCCAATTGTCTAAGCAACTATCCCTACCAGGGTTTTTGCAACTATCCCTACCGGGGTTTTTGCAACTATCCCTTCCAGGGTTATTGATTACTATTATAAATATGCAGACAAAGCGTGTTGTGGGGAAAGACAAATTATCCTATCTTGTGAAACAGCTAGTCAAATGGCTCTGATAGAACAATTCTTATATCTGCTATTTCATCTAAATTAAATGTAAATGTTTCCAATCCTGTCCTCAAAGCCCACCAGCAAGTGAGGTTTTGTTGGATTTTCACATGGGCAGCTCTACTTCAGTGCTAAGACACTAATTACTTTACTTGTGGATAGGAGTCGAGAGCCACAAACATGTCCTATTGGGGGTAAATAAGAACATGGGTGAGAAACACCAACCTACATTAAATATGAATCACTAGCAGCACAATATCACTACAAAAAAAAGTTATGGGGATGTGTGCACCTATTTTTTTTATGGTGTCCTTTCAAACAAGCTTTAGTAGGGTTAGAAGTTACTGTATGTGTTCAAATGTGTAAATAAACTATTTCCAGTGTCATTCCTTGTCCCTTGCTGCCATGAGCTGGATCCATTGTCCATCCCAGAATTGTTCAGGCGTAGAACTTGTTTGTGAATTAGTAATTGTAGACAACTGAAAAAAATGGCAAGTTAAGTAGTTAGTGTGGGACGCCCCAAAATAGGCCCACCTATCAATCTCATCTAAGTATTGAGCAAAATACATTACTAGCTATTTAGAAAAACAGAGGTTTAGTTGCATATATCTGCAGATACATGTTGAAGCTACATCGCCTTGAGATATATATATATATATATATATATATATATATATATATATATATATGCCCCATAATAGGTACATGTACTGCACCTAATAAAATACAGAGCTACTGACTCCCATTTGGTGCCCTACATGGGGGAAGGGTCAAAGCCTGCTAGTGTCGGGTAGACCCCAGCCCCCATTCATATGCCTGTTTGCTGAATATTATTTAGTGATGAGAGGGTTAAACTGGGCTGTAAATTGGTTCCCAGGCCCTGAATAATTGTGTATAAATATTAGTGATGGAGCAACTCCCACCCCCTTTTCTCTGTTTGAATTGCCATGAGCACACACAGGGAGAGAGATTTAGCCATTATGAATCTCTAGTGTTCTAAAGGAGAGGCTGGCAGCTTCCCAGGTGAGTAGCTCTGAAATATTTGATTGCATTGCATGTCCCAACTTTGGGCGCTCAGAAATAGGATTAGGGGCCCCACCAAAAGAGGCATCTTGACGTGGCGTGGGGTTTAATACATGCAATTGCAATTGTATGCAAACAAAGGCCCCTAGTTTCTGTACAGGATTTATATGCCTGTTTGCTGAATATATAGTGATGAGAGGGTTAAACTGGGCTGTAAATTGGTTCCCAGGCCCTGAATAATTTTGTATAAATATTAGTGATGGAGCAACTCCCACCCTTTTTACTCTGATTGTAGACAAGCATATCTCTCATTGTCAGGAGGGGAAAAACTATTCTGGATGGACACTAGATCCACTTTTTGAAGGAAAACTGTCTTGAAAGAGGCCTTTCCCTGGTTTCCCAGCAATCTGTGGTGTGCTCCCATCCCCAGCCTACCTGAATTGCTACGCGTGGGAGCGCGCTTCAGCTGCAGGGATCCGATGCAGGAGAGTGGGAAAGGTGAGTGATTGGGGGCCTTTGTGGGTGTTCACACAGTGGGGCATCTTCAATCATAATGCCCCAGGGGCACGTAGTGGCCTGGCAGACTCCAAGTCAAGCATTGGATTGAGTGGAGCAGTGGACATTCTGTGGAGTGACAAATCAGACTTCTATATTTGTTAGACTCATCGACAATTATGGGTTTGGAGAATGCCAGAACATTACCTCCCTGATTACATTTGGCAACTGTAAAATTTGGAGCATAGGTAATACTATGAAGTTTTTTGGGGGAAGTTGGCCTAGGCCTATTAATTTCATTGACGAAAAATGGCAATGCTTTAGCAAGACATTTTGGACAATGGTATACTGCCAACTTTGTGAGAACAGTTTGGGAAAGGCCCTCTTATGTTATAATAGTGTTGTGCGCCAGTGCACAAAGAAAAGTTGGGTGAGTTGACTGGTCCGCACAGTTCTAACCTCAGCCCCACTGAACCTTTGAGATGAACTAGAAAAGAGATTGTGAACCAAGCCCTCGTCTCCAGCATAAATGTTTGACCTCACATAATGCTCTTCTGATTGAATGGGAAAAATACCCATGAACACAGTCCAGAATCTTGTAGAAAGCCATCTCAGGAGAGTAGATACTAGATTAGTTCCCTATATATGCCTGTGTAATTAGAATTGGGTGTCAGAAAAATGGCCTGTAGGTATCCAAATACTTTTGTCCATATGGTGTACTTTTGTAAGGGAGGGCCTAAACATTATGATAAGTTACATTTTTTATAGCTTCTTAAAGCTTCTTTAATTATCCGCCCCCCAATTTCTGGCTATTGGCAGATGCAGACATTCATGCTATATTGCCTGCTGCATGCAGGACATGCAAGGAGGGGCCTGGAATGCCAGTTTTTATGACTGAACAACAGCATGTAAGTAAAGTGGGGGGTTGGAGGGTAGTGAAGTATAAGAATAGCTAACGTTTTTTATATCAGTCAGACCTTCGGTAAGTATTATTTTTTATTTATTTCCCACAGATGCACTTAAAGTGGACCAACACCCAGGATTTTGACTATCCTGGGTTTTGGTCCACTTCGGTGGGGCACCCCGATCGGGGGTGCCCCGCTGTGTGAAACCCCCCAGAAAGCCCTGAAAACTCACCTCACCCCGCTCCCACGTGACCGCTGCAGCCAATCCCTGCCGGCGGACAAGCAGAGCGCGTCCGCCGCCGCCTCCCGCGCGTCCCTCTTACAGGGAGCGCACCCGCGCCGGCCATTCACAAACGGCCGGCGCGACAGCGCGCCCTGCTAGAGGGACGTGCAGGAGGTGGCGGCGGACGCGCATGCGCCGCTGGAACGTGGAATAGGTAGGATTGTGGGCATTCCTGGGAGGGATCTGATTGGCCCGGGAATCTTATAGATTCCTGGGCCGATCCCCCCTGGGTGTTGGTCCGCTTTAAAAGGAAAGTCCACTTTCGATGACATTTTTGAAAGTGTATATTTTTTAGTGCCAAAACAAGGTCCTCAAAGGTGCTGAGCATATCAATCAATAATAATATTTTTTTCCTAGGTTAGAAAATCATTCATTATACATATTTAAAGGGAAAATCTACTTTCAATGGAATTTTTGAAAATTATATATTTTGTGTAAAACAAAAATTGTGTTTGAGATGCTGAGGTATGTATTATATCTGTACACCAAGATGTACAAGAAAAGAGAAATGAGCTCTGTACACACAGTACACTGCTGCTTTGGTGAAGGAGCACACCCATGCTTACACATACCAATAGCAACAGATCACAGAAAACTGCTTTTTTTTGTTAACATAAGAAAAAAAGCTCAACACCTTGAGGACTTCATTTTAACACACAAAATATACATTTTCAAAAGTTACATCGAAGTGGACTTTCGCTTTAAATATGTATTATGACTGATAGTGTCTTACACTAAATCAACACAATGCTGTGTCAGGAAACATAATATGAAATGCAAGATGGTTAGTTGCAACATGAATAGTTGTGTAATACAGGAGCCCCAGCATCCTCCATTGTCGCTTAATAGTTTACCTTGTACCAGTCTAGAAAAGACCAGCTCCATAGTTGTAGTGGTAGGTGGAATGTATGTATGTTCCCTTTGAGTCCACAACTCTCTTCTCCCTAGACTGACTTTTTGATCATGATTTAAGTATCTAAGCATACTTGCAGTGTTCCCATTGACTTTGGTAATTCTTCCAGCCTCGATAAGCAACTGGGTGTCTCCTAAACTTGGGATGCAATTTTAGCAGATGTAATATTTTGTGTATCAAGCATTTTTGTCTCTTATGGTCTATTTCCACAGATCAATTAAAATCGCTAAATTGACTACAATCAGATGAGAATGGATCAGTGGAAATGCCCACTGTGATTGAGCGACGAATGAGAATTTGTTTGTTGGCCAAGCGTGGTATTGTTTAGGCTGACATAAAATACATCATTCATCGTAGGACCATTAACACGTGTAAACAGAAATTGACCACACATAGGCCGTGGAGAGTGCAGCACGAGCAATCTCACGGACCATCGCTTTGATGAACAATTAGTTACCTGTGTGAACACTAAACAAAAAGTTGGTCAATCTTGCCTACAAAAAAAAAAAAATGGAGATGAGCACGACCCACTGTTTTTCAGAGGTTAACTGTAAATTTCATATAATTACTTTTGGGTGCACAGGCCATCATATGAATATTTCAAATTGTTTCTTACAATAGTCAGTCCAAACTCCTGCAATTTTGCACAGGTTGTCCATTTACGTTTAATGTCCTTTTTATTGAGTATAAATTGCAGTCTCGTATGACAACGGAGTTGAATTGGAGCCTTTGCCTTGATGCCACCTTTAGGTTACATACTTCTTAACATTCCATAGCCACGTTATCCAATATGGGTATATAAAGAAGTATGTTTCCAAAGGGTGAAAATTCCACGAAGGTATAGCCTTGGTGATTGAAAAATATCTGCAATGAGAAAGCCCAAGTTAACTGGAAGGTTTAATGGTGCCCTAATTAATTACATGGTTTGTTAGAACATACTCATTATTCTATGTTTGGGATCCCCAGCTACTGTTGGAGAAGGTGGAATTTAGAGTGAGCTTGCAGACAACTATTCACAGTAGTTCTCTCATTGGTGTCTAGCATGAAAGGGAACATAGTCTTGCATGGGCAAAAATATACTTACAATTGCAGGCCAATCAAGATCACCCCGAAGAAAGCACCGTAATGTGACTCGTGGCTGATTTTAAAGGGAATTTTTCAGGCAAAACCAGTTACACTATTGTGTTGGGCTACATTTGAGACTGTCCTAAACTGTTTTCTGTTTTTATATTGAATAAATGGCCAATATATTAAGGGTTACATTTTTACCTTGTGATTTCTCTTCTGATGTGTGTGGGCATGGCCTGGACACTGTGATGCAATAAATCAGAATAATGGGCGGGGTCTGTAACAGCCAGAGATCTTGCTTCAGACACAGACATTCTCAGGGGTTAGCTGGGCTTGAATTGCAGCTCTGAGAGCGCCATTTAAAGGGATTTTTCAGGCTGCTCAATTAAAAGCTGGAGAGGCAGCATACCTTTTGGTTACTGCCTCTCCACTGTGTCACAGATGCCCGATGGCAGAGGAAACATCACCTCATTCCCAGTCAGCCCTGGCTGTCCCTTCATACTCCCCATGTGTCGCCTGCTCCACCTCTGCTCCATTCATGCAGCAACATTGCCCCCTCTTCATACTCTCTCCTCCCAGCTGGTGCCAGGAGCGAGAGCAGCAGCGGTTTCCCCTGGCCCTTGCCGGGCGCAGGAACTGCTGTGGCCCCCTTCCTCTCTTTTCCCACCGGTGCTGGCAGCGAGAGCTGCGGTGCCCCCCTTCTTCCTGGCTGGTACTGGGAGCAAGAGATGTGGCGGTTCCCCCCTCCTTCTAACTCTCTCCTCCTGGCCCTTGACTAAAGTGAGAGCTGCGGCAGTGCTCTTTTTCTCCTATGGTGACCCCCCCTTCATTTCTCTTCCTGTCGGTGCTGAGAGTGAGAGCTGCAATGACCCCCCCTTCTTCCTATCTCCTCCTGACTGGTGTCAGGAAGGAGAGCTGTGGTCCCCTCCCCTCTTACTCTCTCCTCCTGGCCTCTGCCAACTGGGTTTTGGTCCACTTTAACTGGATAGTGGGGGAGTTTAGTCAAAGTTTATTTACAGTTCAAATGTCATTAGGAAATACTTTTAGCTACAATGGAGACTAGAAAATACAGATGGTGGGTTTAGCTAATTTTCATCAGCATTCTAGTTGCCTTTAAAGGGCCGGTTAATAAAAAACACAAAACAAAACACGACCATTCTAATGTATAGTTACAGACACAGAATGATTTTGCCCTGGACATGCGCAGAAACATTTTGCCCAGGACAGGTGCAGAATGATTTTGCCCAGGACAGGTGCAGAATGATTTTGCCCAGCACAGATGCAGGCACAGAATTATTTTGCCCAGCACAGATGCAGGCACAGAATTATTTTGCCCAGTACAGATGCAGGCACAGAATTATTTTGCCCAGTACAGATGCAGGCACAGAATTATTTTGCCCAGTACAGATGCAGGCACAGAATTATTTTGCCCAGTACAGATGCAGGCACAGAATTATTTTGCCCAGTACAGATGCAGGCACAGAATTATTTTGCCCAGTACAGATGCAGGCACAGAATTATTTTGCCCAGTACAGATGCAGGCACAGAATTACTATACCAAGGACAGATGCAGGCACCAAATTATTTTGCCCATGCATAATTATTTTACCTAGGGGAGATGCAAAATTATTTTGCCCAGGACACTGAATAATTTTGCCCAGGGCAACACTACAGTCACTTTTCCCATCCCACCTGGCCAAAGCTAGTAATAACCACTGCATCAGCTGTGGCAGTTAGTTGGGTGCCCCCCCCCCCCCCATGTGGGGATGTGGGGAGAGCTGGTTGCACACATGGGGCAGTTGGACTCTCTTCTCCACCAGAATGTTACAAAGGTGCACACAAGCTTTTTGTACAGGCACCATGTCTGGGGAGTGTTGTACTCCACTGTGTAGCGCAGCTTACCAGAGCATCACTCGGCAGAGCCACACACAGCTGTGAATATGTGCTTCCAGTGTCAGAAGCCATAAAGTGATTAGGTGGGCTAAATGGGGCGCCGCCAAGCCTCCACTCTTTGACAGGTTCACACTTCTTTTGTATGTCTACAAGACTCTAAGTGAAGCAGCCAGGATGTATTTTCTTTGCTTTTGTAGAATGATACAAAATAATAAAGTAACATTATTGACTTCAAATATGAACAGCAAAAGAGACATTGGGATTTGGTTTCTAAAGTGGGATCTTTAGAAAATGCAAGTAATGGTTACATTTGTTTGTAGAGAGACTTGTTTGTAATGGTAAACTAAATGGATAGTGCAAGAATATTTTTTTTATAAAATTACCATATGTAATAGGCTTTGGAAGAACTGCTCAGAACTGCTACATTTTCTACACCATTTTTGTGTGTGCTACTTTTTTGTTTAGAAAATCTGTTGCACTATTTGTATCATATGTATCCTCAATATACCCTTTTGCTCCAAAATCTGATAGTGATCAACTGATGCTGCTGATTTTGTAGTTTTCCCACCTACAAAGAATAGAGCGGTCTGTAATTGTTATCGTAGGTACACAGTAACTGTGAGAGACAGAACTTAAAAAAAGTCCAGAAAATCACATTGTATTATTTTTTAAATGTTTTTGCAAGTTATTGCATAAGTATATTCTAAGTATGTCACACACCCCGCTTCAAGAATCCATAACATGTGGGTAATATCGTCCTGAAGAGGCGTTCCTGCAGAGATGATAGTAAAAAGAAAGCCCCTCCCTGATCCATAAATACCTGGGACCTCCCACTCACTACCCAGTTTTCCATCTCTGCAAGACGGCGAGCAAGTCAGAAGATGATGGCTCCTCCTTGCCTGGGGGAGTTTCAGGTAGCCGGGGTAACTCCCGGCCCGTTTATTGAATATTCCCGCTCGGCCTTCTTTACTGAATAATCCCTTATATTATATGCCTCCTCAGTTTTGGCTGCGGGCCCGAGCGAGGGTATGCTGGCACCTCTGGTGCTTAGGAGCAGTGCTCCCCCCGTGAGACCCTAAAATAAGAGGGTAGGCGGTGGTCCCGGGTTGGTGATCCCGGTTTGGGATGCCCCGTCCCTTGGTATTGCCCCTGGGGTTGGGTCCCTCTTCAGTCCTCATTTTATTCATCTGTGGGGGTGGGGGTCTCCTTCCCAGGGCCTGTAGTTCCCGCTGCCCCTTGTGGTGCTGTGTCACTTGGGTGGCGGCTGGTGTATGGTTGGTGATTGTGCTACTTTATGGGCGCCGCGACCGCCATGTCGGCCGGGGCGCCGGGTGCTTTGCAAAGAAGACTTTCAGCTTTAATTCATGTTGGGGGCGGGGCCGGCCCGCGGCGCGCTGCCGCGGCCGAGGCCCCGTTTCTTATCATGCCAGGTTAGGCCGGACGGGTGCGACGCTGGACTCTGCGGTCGCACCCGCCGGGCGTGTCATATTGTCCGGCGCCGCTACTGTGGAGGCGCCGGTTCTCACAGTCCCGTTGGCGGCAGAGGGTGATGCGTCCTCGTCGGAGGGGGGGGGCGGGGCCGGGTTTTCGGCGCGTCGCCGCGGCTCCGCCCCTCCCTCCTCTCTGCTGCTGCTGGCGCCAGTGCGGAGCCTTGTCAGTTCCGTGCTGTCAGGGAAGGGGCGTTTTTTCTCTTCCTTCGCGCGCTCTGCGCCTTGGCCACGCCCCGGATTCCTTGCCTGCGTCTCCTCTTGCTCGTGGTGGACTCCTTTGTTCCGTAGGATTTGTGAGTGGCCCTGTGGGTCCTATTTATCATACACTGTTTTGTTGTCTCTTGGTCTTATATTTAAGGGGTTCTTTCTGTCTTTCAGGCGGAGTATCCTATTGGGAGAGTCATCTTTAGTAATTAGAGGGTTTTCTCCCGGTCCTAGATTCCTGGGTTCACTTAGTCTTAAATCCTCCCACTTGGGACATTAAAGGGGCATCCCGGGTTGCTTATTGGCGTAATTCCCTGGGTCATTGCGACCAACGAAGTTCACCTTATGGAGGCATCCCCGGATACTGGGGCAGGGGCCCCTTCGGGGCATCCCAAAAGGTGCATGTTGTGTGGTGCATCCATTACAGGGGACGATGTACTGCTTTGTATACCTTGTGCACAGCAAACTATTGCGCGGCAGTCCGGAGCGCAGGCTTCTGGATCAGCTCCGCCGGCCGAGTCATCTCAACCCCCCTCCCTGACACGCGCTCCGTGTGACGTTGTCATGGGCAGGGATCTGCAAGCTGAGATGTGCGCCAGATTGGCCAACCTTGAGAAAATTGTTTCCAAGTCGGCCGCCCGTAAGGCCCCGGCCAAGAGGAAGCATTTGTCCCCGGCTTTGCCGGCTGATGACCTGGACGAGTTTAATAATCTGGATTGGTCTGATTATTCTGGGCTAGAGGAAGGTGAGGTTTCTGAGGGCTCAGAGGTTTCGGACGATGCTCAGTCTGTTGGCGCTGATGAGGAGCTTAGTGAGTTGGGGAGATCCTCGGATTCCCCTCACGCGCTGGCACTGATGTTGGAGGTTCTGAAGATTTCCCCTCCCGAGGTGGCGTCACAGCAGGAGGGTGAGTTGTTTGAGGAGTCCAGGCCGCGCTTGGAGTTTCCTTCACAACGGCACTTTCACAAGATCATTGATAAGGAATGGGACAGGCCGGCTAGGCTCCCTGGCATCCCTCAGGGGTGGGACAAGAAATATCCTTTCCCTTCGGAGGTGGTTAAGCGCTGGGTTTCCCCTCCCGAGGTCGATGCTCCGGTTCTGGGGTTGTCCAATTCCTCGGTTTTAAATAGGCCGGATTGCTCCTCCCTTAAGGATGGGGAGGATAAACGTATTGACCAAATGGCATGTCATGGCTTTACTAGCATTGGGTCAGCCATACGGCCTGTGTGCGCTTCTGAGCTTATGGTCTTGGCTGCCAGGGCTGTGGTCAGGGACTTCGCCCTGGTAGTGCTGAGTTCCTTAGTCTCAAACGGTGTGAGTTATTTTTGTCCTTTGTATTGACTGCCTTGGATGACACTTTGATGATGTGTGGCAGGACGTCGGCCTTGTTGGTGACTATTCGGCGGTCGGTCTGGCTGCGCCAGTGGGCGGCCGACTTTATGTCTAAAAAGTCTCTGACGGCTTTACCCTTTGTTGGGTTGAGGCTCTTTGGAGAAACATTGGACTCCGTCACCAAGGGCGGTAGGTTGCCTCAACGTAAAAAGCAGCGCCGTTCCTTTCGGGGGACGCCTGTTTTTACATCTTCCTTTCGTGGGGCCAGATTTGGTAGAGGATCTGCGTCCCAATCTTCTAGAGGTGATTCCGGGAACAGGGGCAGGGGACGTGCCCGTTCTGGATACCATTGGGGGTCCAAGCCCAAGCCGGCTATTAAGCCGGCCCAGCAATGAGGGGGCGCCCTCACCCTTGCGGGTGGGGGGACGGCTGAGACACTTCTCTCGGATCTGGGATCAAGAAGTCTCGGACAGATGGATTCGGGAAGTGGTGTCTTCTGGTTACAAGCTAGAGTTCGAGCTCCGCCCCCCCTCCAGGTTCTTCAGGTCTCGGATGCCTTCGGAGCCTCTGGTGGCGCAGGGGCTCCTGGCGGCAGTAAAGAATCTTCTGGACATGGCTGTCATTTGCCCAGTGCCCCTCTCGGAGCAGGGCAGGGGCTTCTATTCCAATCTGTTCACGGTTCCCAAGAAGGACGGGTCGGTCCGTCCTATCTTGGATCTGAAGCTTCTCAACAGGTTTATTCGGCCGCGCAAATTCCGCATGGAAACGCTGCGCTCGGCCATTCACTCTCTTCGTCAGGGAGATTTTCTGACGTCCATAGACATCAAGGATGCTTATTTACACGTTCCGGTCTTTCCAGCACACCAGAGGTTTCTCAGGTTTGTGGTGGAGGATCGGCATTTTCAGTTTGCGGCTCTTCCCTTCGGTCTCACCTCGGCCCCTCGGGTTTTCACCAAGGTGCTAGCGGGGGTGATGGCTCTGCTCAGAGTTCAGGGTATCCGCATTGTGCCCTATCTGGACGATCTACTGATCATGGCCTCTTCTTTCAACCAAGCGGAGTTGGACACCGGTGTGGTGGTGTCCACTCTGGAGAGGTTCGGTTGGGTGATCAACCACCCCAAGTCTTCTCTTTCTCCGTCCAGAGTTGTGGCTTTTCTGGGGATGTCTCTGGACACCTCGCAGGCCAGGGTTTTTCTGCCCCAGGACAAGATTCTCTTGATTCAGGAGTTAGTTCAGCTTCTCTTGTTGGCCCATCATCCGACCATCCGTCTAGGGATGAGGCTGGTGGGTTTAATGGTGGCCTCATTCGAGGCAGTTCCCTTTGCGCAGCTCCATACGAGGGCGCTTCAGTTGCATCTGCTGGCGGTTTGGGACAGGTCGCAGTCGTCATTGGACCGGTCCTTCCGGTTGACTCCCCGAGTTCGTCGTTCCCTACAATGGTGGCTGGGGTCTGTCAATCTGTCAAAGGGCAGATCCTTCCTGGCTCCGTGTTGGGAAACGGTCACCACGGATGCCAGTCTGTCAGGTTGGGGGGGTGTTTGGAAGGACCTCCAGTTTCAGGGTCTGTGGAGTCCGCAGGAGGCTCACGAGCCCATCAATATTCTGGAGTTGAGAGCCATCAGGTTGGTTCTGTTTCGCTTGACTCATCAGTTGAGAGGTCTGCCAGTTCAGGTCCGGTCGGACAACAGGACGGCGGTTGCTTACATCAATCACCAAGGAGGGACTCGCAGCAGGAGTGCCCTCAGGGAAGTGTCTTTGATTCTGGAGTGGGCCGAGACCCACGTCCCGTGTATCTCAGCAGTCTACATTCCGGGGGTGGAGAACACGGAGGCGGACTTGCTGAGCAGGGCCTCCTCTCGTCAGGGGGAGTGGTCTCTCAGTCCCAGGGTGTTTCGTTTGATATGTCGCAGGTGGGGGGTCCCAGCGGTGGACCTCTTTGCCTCTCGGCACAATCACAAGCTTCCAGTCTTTGTGTCTCTCTCGCAGGATCCTCTGGCTCTGGCGGTGGATGCCATGTCTCTGTCCTGGAGGGATCTGGGATTCCTTTATCTGTTCCCTCTGTTTCCAATGCTAGCCAGAGTGGTGCGCAAACTGGCCTTGGAAGGCGCGTCGGCGATTCTCGTGGCCCCGAGGTGGCCAAGGCGCGTTTGGTTCGCAGATCTTGTAAGGCTGGCAGAGGATCAGTTCGCTCTGCCTCTGCTGCCGGATCTGCTCACCCAGGGTCGGCTATGCTATCCCAATTTACCATCGCTGGCTTTGACGGCGTGGCTGCTGAAACCGCCATCTTAAAAGAAGAAGGTCTTTCTGACGCGGTGATTCAAACTCTTGTCAGCGCCAGGAAGCGGTCTTCCTCTTCTGTTTACTACAGGACCTGGAGGTCCTATATTGATTGGTGTGAAGGTAGGTCTTTCTCTTGTCGTGAGTTCTCCATTCCTAGGATTCTGGAGTTTCTTCAACATGGTTTGGATCTGGGGCTCCAAATTAGTACCTTGAAAGGGCAGGTTTCTGCCCTGGCGGTGTTTTTCCAAAGGTCCTTTGCACTTCATCCTTTAGTCAGGACCTTTTTCCAAGGGGTCACGCATGTACGTCCGCCTAGGAAGCCCTTGGTTCCAGTTTGGGATTTGAATCTTGTTCTCTCTGCTCTTCAGGGTCCTCCGTTTGAGCCCTTGAATGAGGTTGCCTTGTCTTCGCTTACTCAAAAGGTGGCCTTTTTGGTGGCTATCACTTCGGTTAGGCGTGTTTCTGAGTTGGCAGCTTTATCCATTTAAGCTCCATACTTTGAGAAGCATCAGGACAAGGTTGTCTTTCGTTTCAAGCCGGATTTTCTTCCTAAGGTGGTCTCGGCTTTTCATTTAAATCAGGACATAGTTCTGCCTTCTCTATGCCCTAATCCTAGCAACGACAAGGAAAGGGCGTTGCATTCCTTGGATGTAGTTCGTGTTGTGGAACATTATCTTGAGGTTACGTCTTCTTTTCGTAAGACGGACGCCTTTTTTGTGGTGCCCTCCGGGCCTAGGAAAGGTTTGGCTCCTGCCAAATCTTCCATTAGTAAATGGATTCGTCAGGCCATCATTGGGGCCTATTCTGCCAAGGGGAGGAGTCCCCCTTTTCGTGTTACTGCTCATTCTACTCGTGCGGTTGGAGCGTCTTGGGCTTTTCAGCACCAGGCTTCTGTTGAGCAAGTTTGTAAGGCCGCTACCTGGTCGTCTGTTCACACTTTTTCCAAGTTTTACAAGGTTGATGTTTGGGCGTCCGCGGATGCTGTCTTTGGACGCAAAGTTTTGCAAGCTGCAGTGGTTTGAAGTTGTGCATTGTTGCCTAGTTTTGGATCCCCGCCCTTGTTTCTGGACACTGCTGTTGGATGTCCCACATGTTATGGATTCTTGAAGCGGGGTGTGTGACATACTTAGAATAATACCATTTTGTGAATACTCACCTTGTAAAATGGGTATTATAAGTATGTCACACACCCCGCTTCACCCGCCCTTTTCTGTATTCGGGATCCTCTATTTTGTGAACTTTGCGTGGTTGCGTTTTATATTTGCCTCTTCCTGGTCCCTTATCTTACTGCTTCTGTATACTGGGTAGTGAGTGGGAGGTCCCAGGTATTTATGGATCAGGGAGGGGCTTTCTTTTTACTATCATCTCTGCAGGAACGCCTCTTCAGGACGATATTACCCACATGTTATGGATTCTTGAAGCGGGGTGTGTGACATACTTATAATACCCATTTTACAAGGTGAGTATTCACAAAATGGTATTTTTATCACCAACTAACCAGCAATATTTCTGGCTCTCACAGACCTGTTAGTTTCTCTTTAACCCCATACTTGTGTGCTAGGTACGGGGTGAAAAGATGGGAGTTATCAAGTTCCTGGAGGAACTAGTGTGACAAGGAGCTGGGGGGAGTGTTGGGCATTTGGGACATGCTGTTACCTACCTAGCCCCCCTCGCTCCTGCACTGCAGCAGGTTTCCTGTCCCTCTGCCCTAATTCACAAATCCAGCCACCACTTCCTGCCAGTCTTTTCAGCGCTGTCTGGACAGGTAGACCAAAATCGAACTGTTTGGTTTCCACTCCACTTGCTGTGTTTGGAGGAAGAAGAAGGATGAGTACAACCCCAAGAACACAGTCCGAAGCATAAGGAGTAGAAACATCATACTTTGAGGGTGCTTTTTAGCAAAGGAGACAAGATGACTGCACCACATTGAAGGAAGGATGGGCGGGGCTGTGTTTCAATATGGGTCATGGCTGTGTCTTTCAGCATGACGATGACCGAAACACACAGCCAAGGAAACTAAGGAGAAGCAAATCAAGGTCCTGTAGTGGCCTAGCCAGTCTCCAGACCAGAAACCAATAGAAAATCTTTGGAGGAAGCTAAAAATCAATGTTGCCCAGCAATAGACCCCGAAACCTGAAATATCTGTATGGAGAAATGGGGCAAAATCCCTGCTGCAGTGTGTCCAAACTTGGTCAAAAACTACAGGAAATGTCCGACCTCTGCAAACAAAGTACGAAATAATAATTTCATATATATTTCATGCAAAATAATTATTTAGAAATCATACAATGTGCTTTTCTGGGTTTTTTTTTTTTAGATTCTTTCTCCCACAGTTGAAGTGTACCTACAGTAAAAATGACAGACCTCTCCATTTTTTGTAGGTGGAAAAACTTGCACCTTAAGTTTTCAACTTATCTTCATATATATATATTTTAGGTATAGTAACCATAAGATATAAATAACCTTAATCTAAGTGACAGCCCTGTGGACAGCTTTGTACTGTGCAATCCTGGTAAAGAGGGCTCATGTAATGCAGCTTAATAGGAAGTGCAAGATAATCAGGCCTACAAAACGTCCTTAACTTTCTGTGCTTTGGAATACTCTGCAGAGTAATGCATCGTGGCTCACACCTCATCGGTGCAAACTAAACTGTGGTCGCAAAAAGTCCTGCTTTCTGGACCCCTGCATGCAAACCGTATTCCCACTGAGGTCTTCACAGTCTGTTTTCATTTTAAGAAAATGACGCCCCCCCCTCCCCTCCATGGGTACTAGCAGACACACCAAGCAAAGCTGCTGGGTTCTCCATGGCTCAGAGGCCTAATAGATGGCCTCTGCTTATCTCAGAACACAATCCCCTATTCCCTTCGGCACGGCTCCTCCAAGGGGGCATGGTATAGAAAGCAGATTGGAGGAAAGCACGCACAGGTGTCTGTGGATCGCCTGTGAGGCAAGAATACTGGTATTTCCTGGAAGATTTACACACCAAACGGGATGCCTCCTGGAAGAGGAGCAAAACCCAGTATAGTAAAAATCCTAAAGTACCTCTGTCACCAAAGCTGACCATATATATAACTCTACTACTGCATACAGTATTTTTCGCCATATAAGACGCACCTGTCCGTACAACGCACCCAGGATTTGGAGGAGGAAAATAAGAAAAAAAAATATCCAGAACCAAATGGTATGCTAAAATACCCCCTCCAAATCACCCCATTACCGACAGTGTGCAGAATCCCCCCAATCACTCGATTACAGACCCCATATTACAGGCAGTATGCTGCATCCCACAATACAGGAAGTGAGCGGCATCCCACAATACAGGGTGGCATCCCACAATACAGGCAGTGATGGCATCCCACAATACAGGCAGTGATGGCATCCCCATTTCCCCCCCAATTGCGTGTGTGTGAGGAGGGAGCAGGACAGACATACACTCACTCATGCACTCTCATAAGTACCTTACAGCGCTGCCATGCTGTTGCTGCACATGTTTCTAGCTCCGGTGGGTGAGCGTGGCCAATGCAGCCCGGCGTTCATGACTCCCGGGTTGATGAATAAACTCCGGGCTGCATAGGCCACACCCACCTGCCATAGTTAGTAACTCGTGCAGTGTGGTAGTGTTGTAAGGCACTGTATGAGTGTGTGTGGGGAGGGCCACACATTGGAAAAAGGTTATCTTCCTGCCCGCCGGTCCTCCATTGCCCTGCCTCCTCACACACATTCTATATACACACTATAAGAGGCACCCATATTTTCCACTGACTTTGGGGAGGGGAGACTTTTATGGGGTGAAAAAAAATTTCTTTTTACAATTTGTAGTGTTTTTTTGTAAAGTATGTCAATAAAATCTGCATCTGCAATCCCCTTTTCTCCCGGTTACAACGTTACCACATATGTATTGGTAGACACCCTTTCCTGCCCAGGAAACTCCCCCAAACTGAAACAGTGATTTTCAGATAAAATACAACTGCTATGTGCACCTTGCAGTTTTTCAAGATAAACAATCATTTACATTTGAAATACCCCCCACAAACTATATATTTTCTGGAAGTACACATCTGAAGCTTTCTAGGCATACCAGGCTTGTTGATGTGGGCACAGTTTTCTGGTAATCCCTTAATGAATTCTTTGGTTGCACAAGGTTTCCCTAAAAAAGAATAAAAAAGCAGAATCAAGACCACATTTTCTAAAAAACAATATGCAAACAAGAAAAGCAAAGCAAAAAAAGTTAAATCTGAAAAAGCATAGGTACTGTCAAGGGAAGAGTTGTCACACACTCCAAAGTAAAGCATGCACATAAGGGTAATTGTACTTGAAAACTTCAGCTCTGCAGACACCCCATTTTTGGGGACTTTTAAGGGTTAAAACCCCTTAAAAATCCCCCCAAAGAAGCTTTGCTAGTGGGGACCACGGCCTCCTTGGCCGAGAATCGCTATTACCACCACCATTGAGAACATCAGTTTCCTTAGGAAGCTATAAATTAGCGGGATGAGTGGAAACGTGTAACTTTTCCTGAAGTACCATATCTGAGACAGTGCCTCATTGGCAGCAAACTCTTGAATAAAAGGTAATAAAGGCTTTTTTTGTTCATTGAGTCCATTTCATTGCTATCTGGGGCAATGACCTCTTGATTCCGACACCACATCTTGCTGTCTGTGTTGGTTCTTGACAGGTAATCCTCTATGACATGCTCGCTTCCCAGAATGAAAACTGCCATGATATCTGTAAAGTTTGATGAGGACCATTCCATGATTGGCGAGACCTCCCTCATTAGGGAGGCACCGCATGTGCCCCCTTACTTGTGGATAAAGATGCAGGCTGCCTTGTTGTCTATAATTGCGAATCTCAAGAACTTCTGGAATCGCATGTTAATTGGGACATGTAGGTATGTTTCCTTCAGGTCTATAGAAATCAACAAGTCATTCAACAAGATGGCCTGTCTCCAGGTGTCTGAGATTAACTACCGGTCTCAACTATACTGTTTTTTTTCGGGACTAAGAATAACCAGGAAAAACAGCCTTGACCTCTTTCCTCCGATGGTACTGGTAGTATTGCTTGCTAGTCTCTTAGTGTTGCCAAATATTCCAAAAAGTCATGATTCTGACTTTTGTCGACAACTTCTTGGTTGCCTTGAACAGAAGGACCAATTGTGGCCCAAATAAATAGTTTGTAGGGTCCATGCATCAGATCAAACCTAAAAAATATCTTTAGTCATGCCCCCACTGTCGTTTTGGAGTAATGTGTCAAAAACCCCTATGTAGCTCCAATGGACCTATATTCTGACTGCTTTTGAGGCTTCCTCCATTCTTGGGTCTGCCTACTACGCCTTTAACCATACGGCTCTTCTAGCAGTCACTGAGGCTAGCATAACTCTGGCTCCACCTCTGTGTCCATCCACATTGCTTTCTCCATGAAATCTGTGAAGGCTTTCAGATCCTGCTGGGCCAGAACGATTTTGTTGATATCTGTCTGGTCATTCATGGCTTGGAGGATATCCGATACCCACGTTTTCAAGGCTTGTTCAATGCTATAGGTCTGCAAGTAGCACCCATGACTTTAGACTCTTTTTAGATCTAGCTCGATCTTACGGTCAAGAGTGTCCTTGAATGAGGAATTACCCTCCTATATTTCTTGGACTTTTTAGCTGATGCTCTGCAGACCTCCTCTGCTCATTGCTGCAACAGTAATACAAGTGCAGTAAATACTGGCCCTAAACACTAGCAAGATTTTCTTACTACCTGTGCTGCGCAGACTCCTGGCCCCATGCTTTAGCAGGCAACCTGGCTCCACCTCTGACCCTGAACAAGACATGCCATTTAGCAACAAAGGAGGGGAGGCCAGGGAACCCAATTGCTCACGCAAGTGGGATGATGGTGGGAAGTGCAAAACAACCACCCCTCACGCAATTTAATCTTGGTTCTAGCGTTTGTTAGCGGCATTCTGGTCACATGCCCCCCTCCAAAATCAAGATGTTACGGCTGGCATCTGGCCCACAGCGCGCTCGCCTCCTTCACCTTACTGCGCCTCCCACCGCACACCGCTATCAGCAAGAGCACCTCATCCTGGCGCCTGGTCAAAGCAGGGGGGGTAAGCCTTTCCAGCATTTAGCTGTATTCTTTAGGCAAAGTATCTGGCTAAGACCCCAAAAAAGTGTCATACCTGTCCTAAGGGGTGAGGACAAAAAAGGAATGAGATGGAAGGGGGAGGGGTAAATACTCAACATTTCACCATCATTTTTCTTTCCTGGAGCATTTGCGGTGGCAGAATTCTAACCTGCTGTAAATGGGTGAAGACCATATTTAATGGGATGAGTGATTAGGGTGGAGTAAAGATTTATTGGGAATGAGGTCCTATTAGGGTAATGGGCAGGCACTGAACAGAACAGTGGAACAGTGCCTAGATACAGCTGATACACAGCCAGCGCACACTGCCCTATAAGCAAAGGGCATTCATCCTTTGCTCTCCTTAGATCAACATTCCACCTAACTGGGATTGGGTCATTTTGGACAGAGAGCCATAGACATGTAAGCAGACAAGGCAATCGTTCCATAAACTGTGCACAAATATGGCTAGGGCAGAAATATGTATAAGGCTGTGCAGAAAATGGCATCCTACATCCGCATAAATCGGCTGATAAAAAAGATAGGAGATCCCTTCTGCTTTTTGCTTATCCTTAAATCAACTGACCAGAAGTTAATATGGGTTTTCTTTCTCAAGCTAAATATGTTCTTTAAAAGCAAATCTTTATTTGTGTGGTAGTGACATTTGGTCATAAGGCTGTTCTCCAGGAAGCCTAGGTGACCGCTTTTGAGCCCCTACAGTCACATTTCCCATGGCTGAATATTGAAAATAAGGAAATTGTGAGCGTTACTTTTTAGAATTGCATGTGCCATTTTAAAATGTTTATGGTTGTCCTAATTTGGCCAGTTTGCCGATACCAAATAGTTATGCCAGCCTGTATTTTGATGCAGGATTTTACATTAAAAGGACAGTCCAAGCATCATAAAAAAATTAAACACCACTCACCTGCAAGTCCCCAGGCTTGATCCCTCATAGCCCTGCATGCTGAGCTGGTCTCCAAGTGCAGCGCAATCCGTTCTGGCATGCATACAAGTGTCCCCCACCAAAAGCACATCAGACTCGAAATAAATCATATGATGTGTCAATGTTATCAATCAAGGAACCTGCTCCCACATGACCACATGCGCATGGGATGCACACAGGGGCAGGACAGATTGGTACCTGAGCCAACAGCATTGAAGCCAGGACTCTGCAGGATTGAGCCTGCAGGCTGGCAGTTAATCTGTGTTTATGTTGCCTGGACACGGACGACCACACAGCAGGGTACCTCAGGGTCTCCTTAAAGCAGATCAGACCCCATTTCTCTGCCCTCCCGGACACCCGCCTGTGTCCTTTCAGATTGGCTAGCAGCTGGAGCACATACTACTACAGGGAAGCCAGGGATGTGGCGGCAGGTGATAAAATTGTCGCCGGAAACCTCAGGGGTTTGACAAAGCAGAGCATTCCACTATGGGATGCCCTGGGCAGTCTGGTGGCCCTGGGGGGGGGGGGTTCATTCACTTTAAAGTTTTTTCAGCCTGAAAGGGCACCCTTATTTTCAAGGGGAGGGGGTTACTTGCACAAGTATGGAGGGCACAAGTGTAGGGTTTCCTGGTTAGAAACGTGATTTGGGTTACAGCTGGTACTTGCCAAGTCTGTGCTTGCTTAAAGCAGAACAAAACCCGTGATTTTGACCACCTGCAACAGCTTACTTTCCAATTGTGTATGCACTGACTCTCGTCCAATCAGAGTGGTTTGAGGTGCCTATGTCATTCAGCAAGGTGCTCTGCCCTTCAGCAAAGGGATCAGATAGGCTGGACAGGAGCATGCATGCTGCTGGTGATGCGGCCACTTGCTCTGCCATGGCAGAAGGGCAGAGCCATTTGCCGAATGATGTATGCACCTCGGAAGTCCTTAGGCTTTATAGCAGTCCAAAAGTTGTGTATTTAATTATTCTTTTAATCTTTAACCCTTTCGCTGCCAGCCTACCTGCAGCATTTGCCACTCCCTGTTGCCAGACGATGTTTCACCATTTTGCGCTACACATATTCAACTGTCATTTTTGAAAGGATTTCCAGGGATTTCCCAGGAAAATTATATATTGTTTTTTTCAACAGAGTCTGGGCTTTAACATGAAATGTCTTGTTTGTATTTTTTAGGTGTATTCTCAATTTTTTTGGGTGAAATGTGTGAAAAAAAATAAAAAAAAAAACATTTTTTTACAATTTGTAGAGTTTTTTTGTAATAAAAAATGTAAGTTTGTCAATAAAATCTTATTGCGTGAGAAACCCCAATTTCTCCCGGTTACAGCGATACCACATATGTATAGGTAGACACCCTTTCCTGCCCAGAAGCCTTTTATAGCTGCTGGATGACAAATGGTTAATTAAAAAAAAAAATGACATAGGGTCCCCCTTCCCGGGGAGGGGGACCCCATTATTTTTTGGATTTTGAAGGGTTAAAAACCCTTCAAAATCCAAAAAAAAAAATGACGTGGGGTCCCCCTTACCCAAAGTAACCAGCCCGGGACCAGCTATGGGGGCTTGTAGGCACAGAGTGGGGGGGCCAGCTTTGGTGGCCCCCCCCACCCTGCAGCCTACGAGCCCACATAGCCTATGTGGGCCCGGGCTCTTCTGCCCCCCCCTGGGCTTTGGGGAGGCAGGTAATGGGGGTGCGGGGGTTAATGGCAAGCCACCCGCTAGGGCAGGTGACTTGCCACCCCCCCAGCCTTGTGAACTGGTATAAGGGGTCTCATGGACCCCTTACCAGCTCACAAAGGGTTAATGTGAAAAAAAAACACCACACAATAATAAAAAGTATTTTATTAGAAAAAAAAAAATTTTTTTTTTACTGTACTTACCTTCGATTGCAAGCTCTTGTCCCTCGCCGCTCAGCTGACAGATGCCGGTGATCGGCATCCAGAGAAGGAGAAGGCAGGAGATCAGAGGATCTCCTGTCACCTCCTTCCCCAGCGCCGATCACCGGCATCTGAGAAGCTGAGAAAGATGAAGCCCGTTCGGGGCCGGGATGACTTCATAAGCCCCGCCCCCAAGGGGGCGGGGCTTAGAGGCATGATGGCGGCCGCCATCGAGAAGAAGAGAGGAGAGAGCCTCCCAGGCTCTCTCCTGAAGATCGGTAAGTCCTGGGGGGGGATCGGAGGCCCCCCAGGTGAAGAGGAGGGACAGCGGGAGCCAGCGCACACACAGGTAAGTGAATGTCATTTTTATTTTTTTTTTTTTTTACAGTTAGAAGCTGCTGCTGCAGAAGCGGGGGGGGGGCGGCCTATTCCGGGGGCTCTCCTGGAGCCATCCGACCCCCCACGGGGGATCGGATGGCACCAAATTAAAGAGGAGACCCGGCCGGATCCAACAAGGGGTCAGGTGAGTATTTGTTGTTTTTACTTTTTAAACTACAAGCGAGGAAAGTCAAGCACGTAACACCTACGGGCTTGGCACTTAAGGCCCAGCCAAGCCAGCACGTAGGTGTTACGTGCTTGGCAACAAAAGGGTTAAACAGTAAAATAAAAAATGCCATTAATAAGCTGAATGCTTATCAATAACTGATTCACCTTACCCGAGGCTCGAGCTCCCTCCGCCACCATCTTGCTGCCCCCAGGAGGTGTATGTATCCTACCATTCTCCCGCCTGTGGGCTGGCCACATCAATTTATTCACAAGCAGCAGCACAAGGTGGGAGCTGAGGGTGAAGTGAAGATGACCTGTCATCGGGGATAGTCCGCAGCTTCTCATTGGCCAATATTCTGCCAAATGCGTGAAAGTCCTGGGCCTTTCACCCTGCTTTAACTTGTTATGTAAGGGGCTGTTAACCTGACCCTACATAACATGCCTCCCTTGGAGTCCTGGATTTGGTGATTGCAGCTGCCTCCATTTGAACCACTGAATAAAGTCCTTCTGATTGTGCTCTCCAGGGAGCTAGCCTTACTTAATAGCCACCATGTCAGTAAGGTAAATATCAAGGTTGGCATCATGTACAACATAGTAATTTAGATACTGCAGACTTTTGTCTGAGGCCAGGCCTCCACTGTAATGTGGTCTTGACTTTTTATGTCAGTCGGGACATTAAGTTACCCTATTTCCACCCGGCTTCTTCATTTAGTTTTTTCACCTTTTGGATGTAGAGCTGTCAATATCTTTCTGGCCAGGACAAATATTTTGGACATATGATGCCCCTTTTTATTCTAATGGATGATCACTATAAGGGGGCTGCAGCAGCTTGCTCCAACATCAGTAGGTGGATAAGTAAAGTGGTAGTCATCTTATAAGTCAGAGGATAGCTTTGCCCTCCATCTGGGTAACTGCTCATTCCACAAGGGCAGTTGGGTCCTCCTGGGCCTGTCACCACCAGGCTATGGCAGGTCTGCTAGGCAGCCACCTAATCCTTGGTTCACACTATTGCACAATTCTACAAGATTGATACGCAGCCTCCTATAGGTGGCTAATGAGACCCTTCATTAGATTCAGTTACCTTTTGGTTCCCCTTTAACTTGTTTCTCTTTATAGTTGTAGCCTGTTGCGACATTAAATTGTATTTATTCCTACCCTGTCTGATTACGGTTTTAGGACATTCCATTCATAGCTTACAGGGACCCCTATATGAATATGCAGAAAATTCGATTTTAGTACTTTCTGTTCATTGCTTTCATGGGAGCCTGTACAGGTCTCACCCCCACCCTCCGGCATGCACTTGTCCTTTTAGGTTCTAGCTTTAAGCTGGAGATGTGCAAGTAAAAAGGTTGTCCTGTGGGCTGTACCGCATGCTACACTGAGCAGCCTTTGCTGGAAGGTGGAAGGGAGGGTATATGAAGAGGAGGGAAAGTTTCCTCCTACTTTGTATGCATAATAACTCAGTCAGGAAAAAGTCTAAATTTTCACTCATATTATAGATGTATAATATATTACCAGGTGCAGTGCACATTGAAGTAAAAAATACATTTTAGCTGAAAAATGAAACAGATGCATTTTTCTTTAAGCTTGCTGCTGACAACCCCTAGATCAGGGGTCCCCAATCTTTCTTACCATAAGAACCACATTCAGTGCCGAGAGATGACACAGAAGGCACATTCAACATGATTAGCTTGTGAAAGCCAAAAAACCCTTATGGAACAATAAACAATTGAAAAGAGTTCCCAATCACAATACAGTGACATACAAAAAGCATCAAACCTGAAAATTTACTGTGAATGTTGTTTTTCTTTGTCCCATCAAACTGAAGGTACACTTACTTATCCTGGTTTAGGATTCCCAACTGATTAATAACTAATAGGAAGTCCAAAATGCTGCAAAATAACTCACTTTGGTTCAATACCAGGGGCAGCCACGCTTGGTCCACGGGTCTTGCATATTCAGTTCCACTGCTGACCAATAGAGTTCACTAGGCAAATGTACATGGATTGCCTGTTGAACCTTATGGCCCACTGATGGTCATGTGGAACATGCCAGTGGTGTGAAAGCACAGACCCAGTGACCTACATTTGGGACTGGTGTAGCAGACAGTTTTGCAAGTCTCATGTGGCTCCCGAGCCACAGGTTGAGGACCCCTGCCCTAGAAAGAAGAAGCTCACTTCTTCCACTTGGTGTTAATTCAAAGGCGAGATCTAGTGCCAGGTGCAAAAAGTGCACTGCACAGTCCCCGGAGTTTCACATAGCCGGGCATCCTCAGCATAGTTCCAGGTTTTGATCCACTGTAGCTGGCTACCTAGGCACCAGATGTAAAACAAGCACATTTTCACATTTTTCTATATAAGCGTCGATTTGGCATCTGGTGTGATAAGTGCACTTCTTTTTTATGTGCTTGCATATTTCATATCTGCATAACGCAATGCAGCAAATTAATAAATATGTGCATGATTGTGGAAAGGGGGGGGGTGTTTTGTAGCTTAAATGTATTAAACTTTTTACATGTGTAGCCTGGCACTACCTTAAAAGGCCATACACTACTGTAAGTGGGGGCCTACTCCAGCTCCTCCTACACTTCACAGTTGTGCACCTTACACACATACAGCGGCTGTTTATCAGGCATGCCAAATACCAAACATAGTTCACTGGAAGAGGTCTGCTACAGATAACCTTTTTATTCTTGCTGGCCAAGTGTAATTCTTGATAAGGCTTCTTAACTGTTTTCGTACATAGTAGGTAGTTTACTGAAATACTATAATGTGGCAGGCTCTGTACATTATGTGGGAGAACATGCCCCTCTATGAGGTGATAATATGTGACAAGCTCACCTCATAGAGGGGCATGTTCTCCCACATAATGTACAGGGCCTGCCTCATTATATTTCCTAAGTAGTGGAAAATGTCTGGCTCCTTGAAAATCGTACTGTGTTTCTCCAGAGAACTTCTTCACTTCCAAAGCACATGCATGCAATTTATTATAGATTTAACTCTCAGTTGCAACCCCGTACCAGGGATTGTCCTTGTCCAAAGGTACATTAAAATAACAGCACCTACCGCCTCAGACTAACAGTAAGCCCTGCATTAGGGAGATACTCACCTTGTTCTAGCTGAGCTCTTTCTGTTGGGGGGACAGGAAACTGCCGCACCATCTCCTCCAATAGAGGGTGTGCTTCATTGCGGTATGCAGCCGTTTTCTTATCCCTAATATGTAAAAAAAGCTCCATAGGAAAAAGGTAACTATCTCCTAAATGTTGGACTCAAGACAGCGTGAGTAAGTGAGTTAGGGCATATTGGGAGCATTACCTGGAAAACTTGATAAAATATAAATATATATTGTGTGTTGAGGTGGAAGGCTTGCCAAATGTTAGTAAAAGCTGGCCAGCTGAGATGGCAAGCTAACCACCAGGTAAGAAGCGCTGAATTACCCCTGTAGTTACAAATAATGCAGCACATGGCAGCCCTTTTAAAGGGTCAGTCCATTCTAGGAAGTTTGAAAAATGTTGGTCCAATGACAGCCAAACCAGTGAACAGTTTAATAGTTGTCTGTGACCCAGCTGGGGGAAATACAACCTCATTACCTTACTCTTCAGTGAGCTGAAGGAAAACAATGGTGGACAAGAAGTGTGTCAATGGTGCAAAACCATAAACCACAGCAGTCCTAGTGACACCTATTAATTACACTTCCTGTCTCTGATGTGGATGCGGGATGTCTCCAGTTTGGTCAGTCTTAAACCTTGTACACTCTACCCAAAACTTCAAACATTTTTGGCTGGAGTTAGTCTTTAGGTAATATGTTTGATTTTACATTTCATTTATTAAAATAAAATGATGCAGCAGGGTTTTTTAGAGGGGATATGTGATAGCCAAGGCTGAAGGAGTATATTTAGTCCAGCAACCATAACCTATGGTTAAAATAAAATAAATAGTAGGGCTGGCTGGCCTTGTAAACATTTACACTATGATGCTGTTGTGTTTGATGCTTCCCAGAAGAAACTCCCAGCTGTCACATGCAGTAAAGTGTGAATTTTATGTTAGCAGCCTACTACAATTTGTTATCTAAACCTATTTCTGGCTACACCTGGAATATCTGACGATGTCTGCGGGTTCCTCTAATGTCCTACCACAAATGTATAAGTGCACAGCAAAAATTTACCTCTACACCATTTATACTTCTAGTATGTTTATAGACTGTAGGAGGAAAGCAACGTAAAGCTTATCACAAACGTACAAATCCTATACTGCATGAGTGTGCCAAGCATGCGAAAAATGAGATATCATATTAGACTTCTAAAGCATAAGTAAGTTTTGATTATTAGTAACTTAGTTACTGTACTTACCCATGCGTGTGGTTCCATATAGCAAGTATGCGAAGCCAAGCCACGTTACAAGTGTCCTCTGTTGTACCCAAAGTAACTGCTGGTGTGTGCTTCACCTCTTCACCTCCCCTTTGCCTGCTATCTCCCTCTCAGCCCTCCTTTGTCGCTCTCCTCCCTGCTATTTTTGGCAGCTCCCCTGAGCTCCTCCTGGCTATTAATACTAGAAGTGAGAAATTCATCTGCTCTCTGCTATATAAGGTAAAGGAAGATGCTATAGAGGGAGATCCATGTGTGCGGGATGCCAGGAGCCACAAACCTGGCACCACCAATGGAAAGAGAAGGTTTGTTCTTAACAAAGGAAATTGAGGTAGACTAGTAGGCACAGTGACCAGTAGTCATATAAAAGTACACACCAACAACCAAACTTCTGTGGCAGTTTACATTTAAAATATATCTATATATAAGTGTGTGTGTGTGTGTGTGTGTGTGTGGCAAACACCTTTAATAAAATGTCACTTGCATTCCTGTATTAAGTTACTATATATACATATTTATACAATATAAATAAATACAATAAATAGCTCCCTAATAATACATTCTTACTGTTAAATTCAGTAAAATATCTTGCCCTCTGCTGATTTGGGGGTTACAACTTTGCCACAGGTGACCAGAAAATAAACATGTCCCCTGTGTTAAAAAAAAAAAAAAAATCCACTGTTCCTAATATGAAAATATATGTCTATGAGTCCCTTGAGAAGCTGGCCAGCAAGGGGTTAACAGCTAGCTGTGCCTTTGTTTCTGGAAGAATGCTGCAGGAGCCTCTCCCTGTATGGGAATCTGTGACTGGGTCTGAATGGTCCCTCCCAGGGATGGAATCCTTTTTGGATTTGCACTTCCACTAAATGGTAATATTTACGTTCTGTATGTATTAAAAAAAGCTCACAAATCATATGTCCCTCTGTTACAAAATTCTGTCAAATAATGACATATATATATAAAGGTATTAAAAGCTTTATAGAATTGTTGTATCTCAGAATGGCACCCCCCCCCCCCCAATTTATTCAGCAACTTATTCAGCACCCCGCCCAACTTATCCAGTAATATTTAATAATTACTTAATAATTATAATAATAATTAGTTATTACCTCTATACAAAATTTAGTAATTATAAATTCGCTGATAACTGAAAAACAACACTTTTTAAAAGTGGTGTAAAAGACTTCAGGACCAGCCAATTCTCAATTACAAGTGAAACCCACTGGGATCATCGGTATACTCTCCCTGCCAGTCAGGAAATTCTGGGCCCCATACAATGTCAGGGCCCCCCTGATTTTAAAGAGTCACATTACCATTAGTGCGCTTTCAAGCGGGGCATGCTGTGCTGTAAAATCCCCTGGATTGGCATGTAAACTCACCTTACCGGAGATCCCATAGTGCTTGCTCAGGCTCTCCTCCAATTAGTAGCCAGTGCTCTAAATGAGCTCTAAATGGAGCAATGGCCACTGGCACAAGTGGGGCATCCAAAATCTGGATGTTACTCCCTATCCTGACAACAAAAGGAGGCCTTGCATGGAGCAAGGTAAGAAACAGTCTAATAAACTCTGTATGACATGCAAATGAATGCAAGGTATACAGCCATGTGTGTAAAAGGGTCTGGAAGAGGGAAGCGACCACATCCCCGGCCTTCCTGCGGTTGCACGCTTCAGCTGCAGGGAGGCCGGGGATGCGACGGGGGCCTGTGAATACAGCTTGGGTGTACCAAAAAGGAGGAGGGATTGCAGGGAAATTCAGGGGGTTCACACAGATCCCAAATTGGGATGCCCCAGGGTTACCTGATCAGCCAACCCTGGAGTCTTTTACACTCCAGGGCCAGTTAAATGGGTGGTTGGTCCTCTTTAAAGTGGAAAAAAACCTTGCCCTAGCCTCTGTATGAAATCTTTTGAAATAAACACACCTCTGTCTTCAATTTCAGGGCACATATATGGCTTGGCCACGGCTTTCTCGCTGTGCACACTTAATGTCTATGTGCATGGCAATAGTAGCAAGGGATGCCACAAGGTGCTGTGGCATAGCACTTGCACTATGCCACAGAACATTGCAACATCCCCTGCTAGCTGGGCTCCAGGCCTCCCTTTTGCCTCAAAGCACTCAGGCCCCCTGTTCTCCCCTGATGGAGCCCCTGCTGCTGGTGATCCCACAGCGCATGCATTGGCTGTATCCCCAGCTGATGTGCATTCCAGTGCTCAGTGGGGATGCCCTGCTGTGTGAAACCCCCCAGAATGCCATGTAAACCTTGCCCCCAAGCTGGGATGTCCTTGTAAAGCTACCCAACCCCTAGGGGGGGGCTCTGGGTTTTGGACCACTTTAATGACTGCGTTGAATTCAGACACAGACCAGTTAGGTAACCTCTCTCACACACATCATGCGAAGGGTTGATGTCTCCAACCCCCTGTATGATTCATATAGGTTTGAACATCCCATCCCGGATGGTGTATAGGCAGCTGTCGTGGCGCCCCCTGGAGGCAGACTCGAGTGTTGGCCTGTTTGGCCGCTCCACTTGCACACCCCAAAGCCCAGCCTTAGTTCCAGTGTGTTCCATACAATCCACTGGGTGGTTTATCAGTCTCTGGTGGTGTGGGCAACCCTGTACAGATATGTATGGCAAAGACTGTGGGATTATCGGTTTTGTGAAGCTGGAGTTTCTTTTAAAGGATAGTAGTGTGCACTTAGCATATTTTGTATTCCCCCAGATTGTAGATTTTTGTATTAGCTCGTGTACTTGCCAATGTCTGTGTGTTGAACATTAATTGTTAGTTCAGCACATCTCTTTAATTTTAAAAGCTTCACATGTTTTCTTGCCAGGTGTTGCAACCTCAAATAGGGTTTCCACCCCTTAAAACCCTCAATCCAATACTATATAGTTCAAGTTGAGGTGTGCACTCAGTACATATCACAATAAATGCAAAACGTTTGTAGTATCCAAAAATAATTCGTTTATTAGCATAAATCACATTTTAAATGATGAAGAAATCACAACCACCACATGATTACAACATAAAAATGGTCCATATATCATTATTGTGCAGCTTATACTTTAAAGTACATTGATAAATCTTTGTTAGTTTGAAAACACTCTTGTGATCAATTAGAATTCATTGCAGTATATGGCTAAAGTGCATAGTGCAGTCACATCATAGTCATAGAATTTATAATAGCTTCAATAAGAAATGTATCGAACACGTATGAAAGTTAATATTGCACAAGCTCAGCAGCAGTATATTGCACTTAGTCCACTTAGGCCCTTATTTAAGAAGGGATAGCGTCAGGTGGCGCCTGGTTAATGAGATGTAGCGACAGGTAGCGACTGGTGAACGCCGGACACGGCACGCAATTACACATGTATCAAGTAGAATCTGTTTAGCGACTGGAATAGCGCCATGTAGCGTCTGATTCATCATTTTCACAGCCTCAGCGAACAGCGCCGGCGTTCAGCCTTGCACAGCGCCAGGTATGACCTCTCGCTACCTGTCGCTCTCCCATACATTTCAGTGGACGATCCTTTTCTCTTTAAAGGTTTTTTTTTTTTAAATCACAAATAATTCTGTGACCTCTTCTGGCATTGAAATAGCAGTTTTTTTCATATTTTTTTCATTTTTTATATATTTCCTCAGAAATGACATTACAGGTCTGGCATTAAAGTGTTCATGTTACAATGTTGCTACAATGTAATTCCATATGTTTTCGCTTTGTTACTAGTGGATAGATGCTTGAAAACAGACTTTAAACACACCGCCTCCTGCGCTCTGGGCTTCAAACAAGCATTTTTCAGCGCCAGAGATTTGTGAGGCTGTTTTTTTGCTGAATATGGTGGGAGTCGGTCGCTATAAGCTGTCGCTAACATGCGCTCTCATACAGCGCTGTACTGGTCAAATAGCGACTCCTCACAATGTATTCAACATTACTGAACAGCGACTGAGTCACTATAAAGTAGCGACTCACGGCCGAGCACTGCGACTACTAGCGGGCGCTCTGAAAATGCCTGCTACAGACGCTCATCTGTCGCTACCTGCCGCTAATGATGAATCAGCCTCATAGTATTATATTGCACTTTCCATTATAAACAGTTTGTTCAGGAGCACAAATAAAAGATACATCAGACCATGTTACAAAGACAAACAAACAGATATAGTTACCCGTACCCTGTCCACAGTATGTATCAACCACCTGACGGCCATTTCGGGCCATTCTAGCCCCTTCTCACCCAGCGCGCCCAGGTATGTCCCATATGTCACCCAGCGCGCTCTTTATATACTCACTCAGCCTCGCTCCCTGGCGCCACGTGACTCAGAGTGATGCGGCCGCGTCACTGTGACTCACATTGGGATTTGTTGATAATAACGATGGTTTGGGTCTCCTGTAGTGTAATGGGGGCGGCACCAGGGTGTTATGAAGAGAGAGCAATCACGTTATGAGTGAGGGGAGGTCTTTTGAGATAAATGAGGATGTGCCATAGATTTATATTTTATTAATTGTTTTTATAAACTGTCTTTTTATGTATCTATGTATGAAGAACACTGATGCCCTCTCCCTTGAGCTTTGTGCTGGATTGCTGCTCCTTTAAAGATCATCTCCTTTGGATATACATTATAATATTATTACTTTGTGTGGAGTGTGTCAAATATGGGACGGTTCCCGACGACGCTGGCCCCGTGCTCGTGCGGCCCTCCATGCTGTGGTTGGCTTTGATCAGCCTGCCAGTAAGCGTGGTTGGCGCACTCGCCGGGGCCGACGCTGGACGGGATGTGAGTCACAGCGACGCGGCTGCATCACTCACGTGGCGCCAGGGAGCGAGGCTGAGTGAGTATATAAAGAGCGCGCTGGGTGAGATAGGGGACATACCTTTGAGAAAGGGCTAGAATGGCCCGAAACGTCCGTCAGGTGGTTGATACATACTGTGGACAAAGTTAATATGTATTGGTAACTATATCTGTTTGTCTTTGTAACATGATCTGATGTATCTTTTATTTGTGCTGCTGAACAAGCTGTTTACAATGGAAAGTGCAGTATAATACTATGTAGACTAAGTGCAATATACTACTGCTGAGCTTGTGCAATATTAACTTTCATACGTGTTAGATACATTTCTTATTGAAGCTATTATAAATTCTATGACTGTGATTGACTGCACTATGCACTTTAGCCATATACTGCAATGAATTCTAATTGATCATAAGAGTGTTTTCAAACTATTGAAGATTTATCAATGTACTTTAAAGTATAAGCTGCACAATAATGATATATGGACCATTTTTATGTTGTAATCATGTGGTAGTTGTGATTTCTTCATCATTTAAAATGTGATTTATGCTAATAAACGAATTATTTTTTGAAACTACAAACTTTTTGCATTCATTGTGATATGTACTGAGTGCGCACCTCAACTTGAACTATATAGCAATGTCTCTGTGTTACCAGTATTTTGTTCTGGGTTTTGAGTGGTTCAAGTCATTGGGTTATTAGTTGACTAGCAGAGCATCTGTAAGCCTGGACTAAAATCACCATTGGAGAGCTTGTATAAATGTAAAACATGGCATCATTTTCTAAATGTGTCCTTTACCATCAAAGCAAATCCACATGTGGGGGCAAATTTATTTTTGGATAGCATCATATGTGGAAAATCCAGGTTTCAGGACTTATAAATAAATATGGGAATGACCAGTAATCAGTTATTTACAATCAGCCATAAAATATACCACTTGTCTTGAGATATAATACTAAATCGAGCCAGATGTGACATAAATGCACACAGTATTAGGGGTCAGATGTGAAGTGTCCCGCTCTTGCGAGCTTACATTCTCTAGCAGGATTTTCCCAACCTTTAGGGCTGCATGGTCTTATTTTTCCACTTCAAGGGCCTAACCTAAGCAGAATAAATGCAAACTGTTTTGCAGGGAAGCATAGTAAATGCAAGGTTAGCAGATATGACAGGCAGAGATCAGTAGAGTTCAGATAATCAGAGGTGAAGAGGAAAGTAGTGGGCAGAGGTGATGTGGGAGGAAGTGGGCAGGGGGTGAAGCAGAAAAAGTTGAGCAGAGCTGGGGGAAAGGTAAGCAAAATGAGGTGAAAGTAAGTGGGTTGAGGTGGGAAGACATGGGCAGGGCTGAGGCATAGTTGAGGGGAGCAAAGGTGAGTTGGCAAAGGTGAGGCGGGAAGAAGTGAGGTGAGCAGAGGCTAGGTTGACTGAGGTCAGGCTACAAAAGGAGAGGTGGTTAGAGGTAGGCAGAGGTGCCAGGGGCTGCAAACTGATGGCAGCGCAGGCAGCAGGTTTTGCCACCCTGATCTTATGGAAAAATTGATAACAAAGTAAAATAAAACTCCCAGCACTTGAGCGAACCGTGGATTGCTGTTGTCAGCTGGCAACTCTACTCAACAATGCAGATGGACATATCAACATTGCAGATGTGCGCTCTTGCTGGGCAGGTACCTCCTTTTGGTGGGGCTGGGGCTCAGAAAGTAGTTTACAGCTTGAGAACTTGGCTGTTCTCAGTGAGTCTGCCCAGCACCTGGAGCTTTATGAGGTTCAGGCATCCCTCCAAAGGATAAAGTAGGGGCAGAATTTGTGCACCTTTACCACTGCCGCACTGCCAGACATCCCACCTCTCTCAGGCAGTGTGGGCAGCCATTTTCCCTCATTCCCCCCAGAGCTTTAAAGTGGACCAACACCCAGGATTTTGACTATCCTGGGTCTTGGTCCACTTCGGTGGGGCACCCCCGATCGGGGTGCCCCGCTGTGTGAAGCCCCCCCGAACCCCCCGAACTCACCTCTGTGCGCGGCGACGGACAAGCCGCGGACAAGCGGCTCCTCCGCCGCTGCCTCCCGCGCGTCCCTGTTGACGCGCGCGTGCCCGCGCCGGCCATTCACAGACGGCCGGCGCGGGCGCGCGCACGACTAGAGGGGCGCGAGGGAGGCGGCGGCGGCCGGCCGGCCGCCGCCGAAACTAAGGTAAGGAGTTTGGGGGGTTTGGGGGGGTTTCACCCCGCGGGACATCCCGATCTCGGATGTCCCGCGGGGAGGGAGGTGATCGGCCCGGGAATCTTATAGATTCCCGGGCCGATCACCCGTGGGTGTTGGTCCACTTTAATGATTGGCAAGTTGTACCTTCAGGTGCAGGGTGAGACCTAGCAGCGGATTACTGCTGCTTTAGGCACAGTCACATCACCTTGTTCTCTGTATCTAGTCTTGAGATTTTGTGACCCTGTTTTTCCTTTTTTAATGTACAGGCCTATTTCTATCAACAGAGCAAGCAGCTAATTGTTCGTTATTTCATGAGATTGCTCGTGCTATGTGCTTCGCATTGGAATTTGAGACAGTGGGGTTGAGTGCATTGTCATGTATATATATATATATATATATATATATATATTGTCAGGATCTGGGGCCAACAGCAATGACTCTGAAGACAGTTCTTGGTCAAATCATAAGGAATTTATTGAAAATAAATTCCAACAGGCAAAATCTTTTAACTTCAGAGTATGATGCAGCATACAATGCAGTACAGCAAGCAGTTACCTCACCAACTATTGCAATGTCCAGTTTAGGATAATTACAGCGTACTGCAAGTCCTTGTTATAACAGGTCCTCTTTCAGGGCATACAAGTCCAGGCTGTTAATCCACAGGTTCCAATAACAGAAAACCCATAAAGTCCTTTGGCTGCAATTCAGCACTGTCAGTATTGGGAGCAGCAAGGCCCGGGCTCCTCATCTCAGGCTGTCCAACAGCAAACTGGAAACCTTAGCAGCTCCTTTTATTAGGCTTCCTTGCAATTAGCCTCATCAGCTGTGTAAGAACTGGGAGTAGGGGAAAAACCCGTAGAGGACTGGGAATGTGCACTGGGGTCCTGTAAACCCGAAATGGATCGTGCCTGATTGAGAAAAGCAAGGGCGAAATAGACACCATCCAGCACTTTCCCATACACTTTACTATATATATATATATATATATATATATTTATATATTTATATATATATATCTTCTGTTTTCAGATGTCAGCTGTTGCAAGGAACAAGAAAAGTGATATGACCAATTCTCATTCATTGCTCGATTGCAGTGAGCATTTCTACGGATACGGTAGCCTTGGTGTTCTCAGTGCGTGTGAGCATATTAAGCCCACAGCTGTCTTCTTGCTTAGAATACATAGGCTATTTTCATATAGGGGGTGATTGAACCCCAGGTGAGAAAGCTGCAATCCACTTTCATTGTCGATCTTGTAGCTGATTCAGCACCAGGTGAAAATGTACATCTGGTTTTTGGGGGCAGGGCCATAGATGGCCATCTTATGCTTGCACGCACAAAGGAATTTTTCCCCTGCATTTAACCCATCCATGCAGTTTTTGTACACCTGCCCTAATTATGGCACCCAGAGAGCAGTTGGGAGTTAGGCGCCTTGCCAAGAGCACTTCAGTCATGTCCCATGGCTATTAACCAAATCTGCTACCTTCTGGTCATAAGGCCACTTCCTTACCTCTTGGCCACGAGTGCCTCTTGATTGATGTTGTTGTCAATTGATGTCAGTAGGAACACTCTGTGTAGAAGCCATGCTCACCCACGGGGCTGACTTCTCATACTGGCTGCAACTTAGCAGCAAGCAGCGGCAAAGCAGGTGAAAGGTAAGGTAATCTTGTGCTAGAGGGCACATTCTGATTTGAGGTCTGCAGGGACTCCATGAAAGTCTACGAGAACCAATGCAGGAAAGATTGGTATCTCCCCAATCCTGTCCCATGGTTGAACTTGGACATACAGTCTTTTTTCAACTGTATGCAACTATAAGGATTTTTTCTAATCATGGGGAATTTGTAGTTTTTTCCAGGTAGCAGTGCTATCCTGATAAACTACTATATTTCCTTTACTGTCTGTTTCAGGAGAAATAGTAAAGGGGGGGAGTAATGGCAGGAGGACTTCTATGGAAGCACATTGATTCTCTGCCCCATGAGATGGCTTGTGACAGCTCCTCCCTGATGTCAGCACACTCCGCTGGTATAAAAGGCCCCACCCTGCAGCGGAAGTGGGAGGCAAATCTGAGAGTGAGCTGCAGAAGCGCAGATCTCCATTAACTAAATAGATGGAGAATAGATAGATAGAAGACAGAAAGAAAGAAAAGAGGAAGGAATAGGTAGGTAGATATATACAGGAAAGAAAGAGGATAGATAGGTAGATGCATAGATATATAGATGAAAGGAAAATGAAAAAAAGTATAGATAGAGGAAAGATAGGTAAATGGAAAATAAGAAATGATAGACAGAATAATAGAAAGTTAATAGATAGATAAAGTGAAAAATAAAGGAAGACAAGAAGCAGGGAAAGAAAGTAAGGATAAATAGATGAATGGTAATGAAAAGAAAAAGATAGATGGAGAGGGGGAGGAAAACTATAGGAAAGATAGATAGATATATAGATAGATTAGATAAATAGAAAATGAATAGAAGAATGATAGGTGTTATTCAGGGGCGGGGGTAGCAGGGGAGCACTTGCCTCGGGTGCAGCAGGTCAGGGGAGCACCAAAGGAGGGCCTGAGAACAGGTGGGGGCACCATTTTGAATCTTTTCCCCAGGTGGCAGAAAGCCTAGCTACTCCTCTGGTGCTATTTGTTATCACCCTGCTTCAAGGCGGCCCACACTCCTGTGCCCATCGCCTTTTGGAACAGGATGATCCTTCCTTATACACCCTGGAAAGTTTCTTCAATACATCGGGTGACTTGTATGATGACCTGGGCCGCATGGCTTCCGCTGAGATTGCTCTGCACAAGCTGAAACAAGGAAGGAGGCCAGTAGAGGAGTATGTGGCAGAATTTCGATGTTGGGCAAGGGACACAGGTTGGAATGACAACGCTTTGAAATTTCAATTCAGATTAGGGCTTTCAGACTCTATTAAAGATGAACTGGCTCGAATTGAGGCACCTGATACCTTCAGACAACTGGTAGATTTGTCAATTCAGATTGACAGATTACTTAGGGAACGCTGCTTTAACCCTGTATGCTTTCAGTCATCCTCTGTTCCCCTGGTATCCGGCATCACTACAGAAAAATTTTGGTGCTGCTTTTCAGGTTATGTAATGCCCCTGCTACCTTTCAGCACTTCATTAATGGTTTTATGTGAATACCTGGATGTCTTTGTTGCCGTTTATCTGGATGATCTTCTCTGCCAACCTGCAGCTTCATCGGGTCCATGTCAAAAAAGTTCTTCAATGCCCTCGGTGCCACCATCTTAATAATAAATTAAAGAAGTATGAATATGAAAAGCACTCTGCAGAGTTCCTCTGGTTTGGGATCCTCACCACCGGAATAGCCATGGATCCCAGCAAGGTCTCAGTCATCCTGGAATGGCCTGTTCTCAGGCCCCACAAGGAATTCCAGCATTTAGTGGAATTCTCTCATTTTTACAAGTTTAAATGGTCTGATGATGCGCAGGAAACTTTTGAAAAATTAAAACACCTCAACTCCGCTCCACTCCTCAAGCACCCCAAATCTCAACTGCCCTTTATCATGAAAGTAGATGCTTCTGAATCAGCAGTGGGTGCCATCTTGCTTTAAAGAACAGGTGAAAGGAATATTCTACATCTGGGGCAGTAAACTAGCCCCTTCAGAAAGAAATTATGTGGGGGACAGAGCTGCTAGCAATTAAATTAGCATTAGAGGAGTGGCGGTATCTCCTGGAGGGTTTGCAACATCCGCCACAAGAATCTTGAGTACCTGGGTTCTGCAATGAGATTGAGGCCCAGGAAAGCCAGGTGGGCACACTTTTTTTCTTGGTTCTTGTTTCACAAGTTCTAAGAATGGAATGGCAGATGCCCTGTCCCGTATTCATTCAGGCCCCAAGGATGAGCCCTCCACCGAATCAGCCCCGATTCTCCAAAGCAATTGATTTTTATCAATCCAGACCCATTTTTTCAGAGATTAAAGAATGTTCAAACCACATTAACCCTGCCTTTTTTGCTCAATGTATTCTTAAAGATTGACTTTTTATTTTCAAGGACAGAATATTCGTTCCAGAATCATTACAATTCAAGGCCTTAATCCTCTCTCATGATCACCCGGTGGCTGGACATTTTGGGGCACACAAGACCCGAGACCTGGTTAAACGATCTCCATGAACTAAATAGGTGGAGAATAGATCAGATATCGCCCATCATTCCCCTGGTCACAGGGACCCACCGAATGCTGCAGCACCAGTCAACAGCACCTCATGTAGCCTGTTTACTTGGGAGGAGAGATCCTGCCAATCACCCTGACAGGTCTTGTCCTATCGACCCGCCATTAGCCCCACCCATCTGACCTGGCAAGAGCTTGGTTCTGAGCGGGGATTAAGGAGGCATGAGAGGGACAGCTTCAGAAGCTGTACGGCCCCGCAGCTTAAAGGGGGACACTGCTCACAGCAGAAGCTCCGGGAACCCATTGACTACAGAGACTCTACCCTCACCAATTGTTGTGCTCCCCTGCTTTGGGCCCAATGGAGGATCCTCTGGTACTCTGGTGGACCAGTCCCACACTGCCCATGACACTAATTTTTTTAGTGACTTCTATTCTGAGCTGAGGAGATCCATTGCTCATCACTTTACAGATTCAGACCATTTTCCAAAACCTTCATTTTGCATTTTGGGAAGTATCTTGCACATAACGATAGTGTTGGGCCTATAGTGGGGTGGTTCCTAAGGCAGCTGTCCAAGTGACCAGGGAAGACCTGTAAGTAGGATTGGTGAACAGGTTTGTTCCAGTTGGATCGAACCTTTGTGGTCTGTGTGGGGGTTCCAGTCTACTACTCTGTTCAGATAAGTTGCAACATAATATTTCTTAATATCTGCTAGGGCAATTTCCTCTCTTTTCTTTGGAAGGGAGAGTATCACTTGCTTCACTCTAGACCAGGGGTGCACAACCTTTTTGGCTTAAGGGCCGCACTGTTCCTATTCAAGGGGCCGCAATTAAATTTAGGTGGAAAAAATGCAAAACCATTTACTGGAGGCAAGCTTTAAAGGGTTTCTAAATGCAAACCTAAAAAAAAAAATTAAACAAGAGCTTACCAGGTGTCAGACCAGCGCTTCCTCATCTGTGGCTCCGGCCACCTCCCGCTGATGTGGGTCACCATTCATCCTCCAGAAGAAAGAAAGAACGAAACCACTCCCCTCTGATGGATCCGGAGAACCGAGGCTACAAATCATACTGGGAATCAATGCATCTCGTGCAGGATAGTACACTTCTGAGCACCAGATCTCTGGAATAGGGGGGCTAATGACCCACTGGAGGTGTCGTTGGAAAGGGGAGAACCTCAGATATACACCACTGCAACGGCATGTGGATCAGGGCCAACCAAACCAAGTGGCAAGTCCCAGTACTGTTGCTTGCGGTGCCAGGGTGGTACATTTCCGAGTGCTGAAATTGAGTGCAGTGAATTGAACTCTGTGACAGAGCCTCTATCAGCAACATCTATCAGGAAGCCAGATATGCACTTTTGGCCTTCTGGTACAGAACCCCGGTGCGGCTTCATAGAATTTTTCCAGATGTTTTTCCAATGTGCTGGTGGTGTGGCAGGGCACAGTCACCCCTTCTACACAACTTCTGGAATTACTATAAGATAAAAGGGTACTGGTTCCAGGGTCAACAGACTAACAAAAGGCACATTTGGAGTGACTCCCCTCTTTACAGCTGAAACATTTTTGTTACATGCTACTGGGACCCGATAGAGAGATACAGGATTTCAATCTATCTTTTAAACCTGGCACAAGTATGCATCCTACCTAGATGGAAAGACTCTACTCCCTCCTATTTCGGTTCTTTGATCCGGAGAGTAGAAGAAATTAGGCTAATGGAAAGCCTAACAGTGTAAAACTTAAACAATAGACATACATGGCTCTTCTGGGACATTTTTCTGAATCGGCAGAAACCAAGCCACTGCTGACCGTTACGTAAGCAGAATCATTACTACACCTGAGCTTTTGGACCAGAATGCGTGGTCTTTTTGGAGTCTGTGGTTCCCCCCTTCTACCCCCTCTTCTCACATCACCCCCCTATGAAAAATCCTAGTTTGCAATGAATAGATAACACCCCACTACATGTCGGGTATTCTTCCTATTGCCTCCTCAGGGGGCTTTACTACCTCAGATCCAACTCCCTCTCCTTCCCCAACTCTTCCCTCCTCTTTCTGTGTCAAGTCCCTTCCCCTCAACACCTTCATCCTTCCCCTACTTAACCTAAACACCCTCCCACTGGTTTCAATAAGTCTAATAAAAATAGTTGCTTGACAGGAATGGCAGCTTAGAGACAATTGAGGTTAAGAGGTTGATAGATTCATAGTATATCATGTAATTATGGTACTGGGTAATGCATTAATTGCTTTGGAGTTTGTAAACGTGATAATGGTCTGGAATTTCTTCATGATTCATTCCACTGTCTGACTTGTTTTAATGTGTGTATGTGCCTACCTGTTGAGCATACCAATAACATGAAAATACATTATTAAAAAAAAAAATATCTCTATGTACTCCCGTACATTTTTGCAAACTTCAGTCTAGCTTTTTTATGCCTTTGGGGTCGATTCAGAGCCAGGCGAGAAAATTTACCCCCTTTTTAGGAGAAAATCTGTCATTCTCATTCAATGTCTACCTTAGGTCTGATTGAACAACTGGGTGTACATTTTCACCTGGTATTGAATCAGCCCCAAGGTAGACAATGAAAGGGAATGGCAAATCTCTCCCCTAAAAAAGGAGTAAGTTTCTCACCAGGCTCTGAATCTACCCCTTTGTGCCAGCAGTAGGGTTCTCCTGGGTCTCCTGCCTTAGCTTTTTATTTTGTTCAAATGTCGATGGATAGTTTGCATTAACACTGATATACCCTGCTACCTGCAGGACAGCTTTAAAGTGGACCAAAACCCATGATTTTCAGTAACCAGGGTTTGGTCCTTCTCCCAGGGGCATTACAATTTGGGATGGGTTTGTGTAACCCCCCCAGTTCACACAGGAACTCACCTTTCTCCAGTCCCACAGCACGATTGGTCTCTCGTTCATTCAGCGCCATATGTAAGCTAAAGGCGTACTCACTTAGAGCCAAATAAATACACAAAATGACTAGACAAAAGAGCAATATGTAGAGCACAGACGATAATATGCAAAAATAGAAACAATTTATTCCAACATCATAACGCTGACATACATTGACAAACGTTTAAAACTATCTAAAAATGTGGATAACCCACAGCAGCAGTAGTGAGATAGATGAGGGAGTACAGACAGCTAAACGGCCTAAACAACAAGGCATGAAAAAATGCTATCAAAAAATGTATATGCAAGGATACAAATCACAACCAAGTGCAAGTGTGTTGGCATGCAGTGTGCCGTGGGTTGTAAACTCCTTGATTATGTTGTGCATCATGGACAAAGAAACATGAAGATCTCGGAAGATGGACTTGAAACCTTGGGACTGTTGATATATTCTAAGTATACAGTACGTCCTGCTCCAGATATAATACTTACACTCGCCAGATGGCACTGCAGACATGCAAGAACAGGCTCCTCCCGGCCCCTCATACACCCGGGGACCTCCCACAAATCCCCAGATTTCTCTGCAGTGCTGACTGCGAAGACATGAAGTATCACTCTCTCGCAGGTGAGCGGGGCTATTACAGCCTGCGGCCCTGTTGGACTACTCCCACCCATCCTATTTGTGATGTGCCTCCCAGCCTGGGCTGCGCTGGTCGGGTGAAGGTAGGCAGCACCATGCGTGCTTATGGAGCTCTGCTCCACCGCAGTCCCCCACCAAAGGGTAGGCGGTTTAGGCTGATGGTGAGCCTTTAGAGGATGCCCCTCCCGCATCATTGCCCCACGCCCCGTGTAGCGGTGGACCCTGTGTAAAGGGTCGCCATCCTCCCTCGTTCCCCCCTGAGCCCGGGGGGAAAGAAAGGGGGGGTGAGTATGGTGACCTCAGAGTACCCTATTACACGCTTATGGCCTTAGTATCGCTTTTGACTGGGAATGGGTGTCAGAGCCGCGCTGTTTATTTTTTACTTGTTACTTGTATTGGGCGGTGCCAGGGCTGACCGTGACGTGGAGCGTGCCCTACCTGGAGGATATACTCATCACCTCTCGGTCTCTGCGGCAGGCAGAGTTGGACACTCAGCTGGTAGTGTCCACCCTGGAGTCCTTTGGCTGGGTGATCAATTACCCCAAGTCCTCTCTGTCCCCCTCCTCGGTGACTCCGTTCCTGGGAATGATTCTGGATACGGTTCAGTCAAGGATATTCCTTCCTCAACAGAAGGTGGAAGCTCTGACTACGCAGGCGAGGTTCCTGCTCTCGTGCCCACAGCCCTCCATCAGGCAGGGAATGCAGCTGGTGGGCCTGATGGTGGCAAGCTTCGAGGCAGTGCCCTTTGCCCAGTTCCATTTGAGACCTCTGCAGCTTCACCTTCTGTCAGTTTGGGACAAGAACCCAGCGTCCTGGATGCCAGTCTGTCAGGTTGGGGGGATTCTGGAAGTCCCTGCGCTTCCAGGGGAAGTGGGGTCCTCAGGAGGCCCATTTACCCATGAACATTCTGGAATTGCGAGCAGTCCGGTTGGTTCTGGAGCGGTTGACCCGGTCTAGGTACGCTCAGACAACAGGACGGCGGTTGCCTACATCAACCATCAGGGAGGGACCCGGAGCAAGGGTGCCCTCCGGGAGGTGTCTCAGATTCTGACATGGGCGGAGGCCAATGTACAATGCATTTCGGCTGTTTACATTCCGGGGGCGGAGAATCTGCTAGCAGACACTCTGAGCAGGGGGACGTCCCGTCAGGGAGAGTGGTCCCTCTGCAACAGGGTATTCCAGTCCCTGTGTCACCGTTGGGGTCCACCGGATGTGGACCTGTTTGCATCCCGTCATAACCACAAGCTCCCGGCCTTCGTATCCCTGTCTCCGGATCCTCTGGCCTTGGCCACGGATGCCCTGTCCATGTCATGGAAGGAGTTTCGGCTCCTGTATGTATTTCCACCATTCCCCCTTCTGGGCAGGGTTCTGTGCAAGATTGCTCTGGAAGGGGTGCCTGTGATTCTAGTGGCCCCCAGGTGGCCAAGAAGAGTGTGGTTCGCAGACGTGGTTCAAATGGCAGTAGACAGTACGATCTGACAGGGGTGCCAGATCTGCTAACTCAAGGATCCTTACGCCATCCTAATTTACAAACACTGGCTTTGACGGCCTGGCTGCTGAAACCTCCATCTTGATGGAGAAGGGTTTGTCTGCCTCTGTGGTAGGTACTATGGTGCAGGCTAGGAAGAAGACTTCTGCTGCTATCTATTATACAGTATGGCGTACCTACATTGACTGGTGTGAGTCTAGGTCTCTTCCCTGAAGGGAGTTCTCTGTCCCTAGGGTTCTGGAGTTCTTCTGGAGATCTCGGAAGATGGACTTGAAACCTTGGGACTGTTGATATATTCTAAGTATACAGTACGTCCTGCTCCAGATATAATACTTACACTCGCCATATGGCACTGCAGACATGCAAGAACAGGCTCCTTCCGGCCCCTCATACACCCGGGGACCTCCCACAAATCCCCAGATTTCTCTGCAGTGCTGACTGCGAAGACATGAAGTATCACTCTCTCGCAGGTGAGTGGGGCTATTACAGCCTGCGGCCCTGTTGGACTACTCCCACCCGTCCTATTTGTGATGTGCCTCCCAGCCTGGGCTGCGCTGGTCGGGTGAAGGTAGGCAGCACCATGCGTGCTTATGGAGCTCTGCTCCACCGCAGTCCCCCACCAAAGGGTAGGCGGTTTAGGCTGATGGTGAGCCTTTAGAGGATGCCCCTCCCGCATCATTGCCCCACGCCCCGTGTAGCGGTGGACCCTGTGTAAAGGGTCGCCATCCTCCCTCGTTCCCCCCTGAGCCCGGGGGGAAAGAAAGGGGGGGTGAGTATGGCGGCCTCAGAGTACCCTATTACACGCTTATGGCCTTAGTATCGCTTTTGACTGGGAATGGGTGTCAGAGCCGCGCTGTTTATTTTTTACTTGTTACTTGTATTGGGCGGTGCCGCGCCTTTCCTATATGATTGTTACTGCATGGGCGGCGGTGGCTTTGCAGATGCTGTGGCGTCTCTTTTTTTAGCTTGTAGTGGCTCTGCTGCGGTAATCCACTCGATCAATTCCTTCAGGCGTCACTGCCCTGTTTTCTCTATTGGCTACGCGTTTGGAGCTTCACGCTCTCCAGGGGGGGGCAGGGCCCTGGCTTGGTGTGCGCTCCGCGTCACTGTTTGGCGCGCTCCACGTCACGGTCAGCCCTGGCCTGCCCTTCGAGGTTCGCTTGGCGCCATTTTTTACTCGCGCGCGCGTGGTGAAGACCGTCCTCCCCCCTCTGTCTGTAAGTGCCCTTGCGGGCGACTTTATTTTACCTTTATTACTCCCTTGTGCATGGCTCTGACATTCTTGTTCCCTTTATGTCTTTCAGACCGTGGATTCCGGTGGCTTCTCCCGGCCGGTGTAGCTCCCGGTTGAGACTATTAAATTTACTCCCACTTCCCCGCGGGTTATTGGGGCATCCAGGGTAGCTTACAGCGTCAATCCCTACTGGCCTATTGTGCCGATTAAATCACCATATGGAGGCGTCCCAGGATATTGTGAACGGGGTTCCTTCGGGACAAGCCCGGCTATGTGTAGCTTGTGGGGTCTTACCTAGCAGCGGTGACAATGCACGGGTCTGTGTTCCTTGTGCACAGCAGGCGCTATCGGTTCTTCCCGCCCCTCCGGTGGCTGGGCCTGCACCTCGCCTCACTTCACCTACTCCCCCAAGCCTGAGTCTAACCCCCAATACAAGCGTGGATTCTCATCCTGATGTGGCTACTAGACTGGCCAGTGTTGAAAGATTTCTTGCTAGCTCATTAGCACGTAAGGCCACCGCTAAGAGGCGGCATTTAACCCCTGACTCTGCTCTTTTCCCTATGGAATCTGATGAGTTGTTGCATCCTTACGGCCATACCCCCTTGGATGACGGGGAGCTGTTCTATGACTCAGGGTCATATGACGAGGAGTCAAGGGGTCATGATGAGTCTGGTTCCGAGCACTGGACCCCGGATGATATTGACAGACTGCTGGTTCAGATTTTTGAAGTTTTGTCCATCTCTCCCCCTGTTGTGGCTCCCAGGCAAAGGGGTGAGCTTTTTCATACTGCTAAGGCTCGTCTGGAATTTCCAGAGCAAACCCATTTCAATAGCCTCGTGCTTAAAGAATGGGAACATCCCAGTAGACTTCCCGGGATCCCTAAGAGTGTGGATAGGAAGTATCCCTTCCCAGCTGACTTGGAAGTGCTGGTCATCCCCCCCCCCGAGGTCGATGCTCCTATTCTAGGGTTGTCCAACACCTCTATTATGCACTCCCCTGACACTACTACGCTACGGGACTCTGAGGACCGGCGTATTGATCAATTGGCATGCCATGCCTTTGCATTTGGGGGAGACCCTGCGCCCGGTTTGCGCCTTAGCCATTACGGCGGTAGCGCTCAGGGCCATGGTCAGGAATGCACTCGATGGCACAGATGAGTTGCCACCTGATACTGTCAATGCACTGTCTAACTGTGATGTGTTTGTTAACTTTATCCTGTCTGCATTGGACGATGCTATTAGGATGTGTGCCAGATCTTCTGCCCTGGTGGTAGCTATACGCCGCGCTGTTTGGTTGCGACAGTGGGCTGCTGACAATGCCGCTAAGAAAGCCCTTACTGGGCTTCCATTTAAAGGGCTGCGCCTGTTTGGGGACCGTCTAGACCTCTTCGCCAAAGGAGGCAAGTTACCCCAGCGCAGGCGGCAGATTCGGCCCTTTCGAGGCCAGGGCACCCTTTCAATCCCCTACCGTGGGGCTAAACAGGGAAAAGGGGTGTCCTTCGCTGGGTCCCGCGCAGATTCCTGGCACAGGAATAGAGGACGCCGTCCCGGTTCCTCCTGGGGGCCCAAGCCCAAAGCCCCTCCCAAGACCCCTCAGGCATGAGGGGGCTCCCTCGCCCATCTGGGTGGGGGGACGTCTGCAGCACTTCGAGCATGTCTGGAGGCGCCACGTCTCAGACCGGTGGATTCAGGAGGTAGTGTCCTCCGGCTACAAGATAGAATTTGCTGTACGGCCCCCACCAGATTCGTTGGGTCCCGGATCCCTCAGGACCCTGCCTCAGCTCAGGTCTTGTTGCTGGCCGTGCAGGGTCTCCTGGATCTAGGGGTCATTTGCAAGGTCCCCTTAGGAGACAGGGGCATGGGGTTCTATTCCAACCTTTTCACAGTACCCAAGACGGATGGGTCAGTCAGGCCCATTCTGGATTTAAAGATCCTCAACAAATTTGTCAAGAACAGGCACTTTCGCATGGAAACTCTGCGCTCGGCCATTGGCTCTCTGCGCCCAGGGGACTTTATGACGTCCGTAGACATCAAGGATGCTTACCTTCACGTCCCGGTGTTTCCAGGACACCAAAGGTTTCTCAGATTTGCACTGAAAGATCAGCATTACCAATTTGTGGCCTTGCCATTCGGCCTCACGTTGGCTCCCAGGGTGTTCACCAAGGTGCTGGCAGGGGTGATGTCCCTGATAAGGCTAAGGGGCATACGTGTGCTGCCCTACCTGGAGGATATACTCATCACCTCTCGGTCTCTGCGGCAGGCAGAGTTGGACACTCAGCTGGTAGTGTCCACCCTGGAGTCCTTTGGCTGGGTGATCAATTACCCCAAGTCCTCTCTGTCCCCCTCCTCGGTGACTCCGTTCCTGGGAATGATTCTGGATACGGTTCAGTCAAGGATATTCCTTCCTCAACAGAAGGTGGAAGCTCTGACTACGCAGGCGAGGTTCCTGCTCTCGTGCCCACAGCCCTCCATCAGGCAGGGAATGCAGCTGGTGGGCCTGATGGTGGCAAGCTTCGAGGCAGTGCCCTTTGCCCAGTTCCATTTGAGACCTCTGCAGCTTCACCTTCTGTCAGTTTGGGACAAGAACCCAGCGTCCTGGATGCCAGTCTGTCAGGTTGGGGGGATTCTGGAAGTCCCTGCGCTTCCAGGGGAAGTGGGGTCCTCAGGAGGCCCATTTACCCATGAACATTCTGGAATTGCGGGCAGTCCGGTTGGTTCTGGAGCGGTTGACCCGGTCTAGGTACGCTCAGACAACAGGACGGCGGTTGCCTACATCAACCATCAGGGAGGGACCCGGAGCAAGGGTGCCCTCCGGGAGGTGTCTCAGATTCTGACATGGGCGGAGGCCAATGTACAATGCATTTCGGCTGTTTACATTCCGGGGGCGGAGAATCTGCTAGCAGACACTCTGAGCAGGGGGACGTCCCGTCAGGGAGAGTGGTCCCTCTGCAACAGGATATTCCAGTCCCTGTGTCACCGTTGGGGTCCACCGGATGTGGACCTGTTTGCATCCCGTCATAACCACAAGCTCCCGGCCTTCGTATCCCTGTCTCCGGATCCTCTGGCCTTGGCCACGGATGCCCTGTCCATGTCATGGAAGGAGTTTCGGCTCCTGTATGTATTTCCACCATTCCCCCTTCTGGGCAGGGTTCTGTGCAAGATTGCTCTGGAAGGGGTGCCTGTGATTCTAGTGGCCCCCAGGTGGCCAAGAAGAGTGTGGTTCGCAGACGTGGTTCAAATGGCAGTAGACAGTACGATCTGACAGGGGTGCCAGATCTGCTAACTCAAGGATCCTTACGCCATCCTAATTTACAAACACTGGCTTTGACGGCCTGGCTGCTGAAACCTCCATCTTGATGGAGAAGGGTTTGTCTGCCTCTGTGGTAGGTACTATGGTGCAGGCTAGGAAGAAGACTTCTGCTGCTATCTATTATACAGTATGGCGTACCTACATTGACTGGTGTGAGTCTAGGTCTCTTCCCTGAAGGGAGTTCTCTGTCCCTAGGGTTCTGGAGTTCTTACAGCATGGTTTGGAGTTAGGTCTAAAACTCAGTACTCTGAAGGGTCAGGTTTCTGCCCTGTCTGTCTTCTTTCAGAAGTCCTTTGCTCAGCATCATTTGATTAAGACCTTCTTTCAGGGGGTCACTCATGCGCTTCCCCCTCGTAAACCTGTGGTCCCCGTTTGGGATTTAAACTTGGTTTTATCTGCCTTGCAGGGTGCTCCCTTTGAGCCTATTCACGATGCTGCTCTGGCTGTTCTTACTCTCAAGGTTGTCTTTTTGGTGGCCATAACTTCGGTTAGGCGTGTGTCTGAGCTGGCTGCTCTATCCATTCAGCCTCCGTACTATGAGAGGCACCAGGACAAGGTGGTGTTCCGCTTCAAGCTGGATTTTCTGCCTAAGGTTGTGTCTGCCTTTCATTTGAATCAGGACATTGTTCCTCCTTCATTTTGTCCCAATCCTAGCAACGACAAGGAAAGGGTTCTGCATTCCTTGGATGTGGTCAGGTGCTTGAAGTATTACCTGGTTGTCACTGCGGCTTTCAGGAAGACTGATGCTCTCTTCGTTGTGCCTTCTGGGCCTAGGAAGGGTTTGGCTCCTGCCAAGTCTACTATCAGCAAATGGATCCGTCAGGCTGTGATTCAGGCCTATTCTGCTAAGGGGAAGAGTCCTCCTTTCCGTCTTACTGCTCATTCTACTCGTGCTATTGGGGCCTCCTGGGCCTTCCAGCACCAGGCTTCTGTTGAACAAGTTTGCAAGGCCGCTACTTGGTCTTCTGTTCATACCTTTTCAAAGTTTTACAAGGTTGATGTTCGGGCCTCAGCTGATGCTGTGTTTGGCCGCAAGGTTTTGCAGGCGGCAGTAGTTTAAGCTGCATACGTCCTGCTCCACCCCACCCTGGTTTTTGCATTATTCTGGATCCCCTGTATGGTAATTGTTACCATTGTTGTTGTTACCAATTTTGGTGGTTAAATTCTCCCGGCTTCTTGTTTACTGCTTTTCAATGCTGGGGATTTGTGGGAGGTCCCCAGGTGTATGAGGGGCCGGGAGGAGCCTGTTTTTGCATGTCTGCAGTGCACAGCGCCATCTGGCGGAGGATGACCCAAGTGTAAGTATTATATCTGGAGCAGGACGTACTGTATACGTATAATACCAATTCTACAGGTGAGTAATTCACAGAATTTTATTTTTTTCACAATTTTGGTTCTCAACCCCTCAAAACGTTCTAGTCTCTTCTTTTTGTTCTCTGTGCTTAGGGTGGCACACACAGTCACACAATGCAAAGATTGAGTCAAATTCTCATCTTTTTATCAGGTTCCAGGTGTGATTTTACATTGCCCACATCTGTTACCTGCATCACAGGCTTGAAACAATGTTGTTTACCCACAATTTTGAAAAGGTGCAACAATTTCATCATTTTTGTAGTGTTGTGTGAAATTATGTTGCCTCTTTGCCAATTTGCCTTGTTTTCTTTGTTTTTTTGTGTACACACAAAGGAAATAAACATGTGTCTAACAAGACATATGTAATCGCAATAATTTTCCGGAAGAAATACTTCAGTTTCTGGAAACAATTTAGGGTTTGCAAACAGGGTTTACTTCTCCCAGCTCATCCCACCCATCCCTCTCCCCTCAGTTCTGCCCATCTATCCACTCCTCAAAGCTCTAGCAGTCCTTCCAGCCACCCCCCCTCCTGCTCCTATCAGCACATCCCATTCATTCATTCCTCTCTCCTCTCCTCCCAGCTCATTCCACCCATCCCTCTCCCCTCAGTTCTGCCCATCCACTCTTCCTAGCTCTATCCATATTCATTCCCCCCACATGCCCCCACAGTTCATCCTACCCCCCCCCCCCTCTCTCCATCCCACTCCGTTACCTGAGTGCGGTTAGGGTGTGTGGGTTAAATTAAAAATTGTCCCTCTTTACCACCCTGAAAAGTTGGAAGGTATGAACTCGGGATATGGCAACTTGTAGTCAATGTAAACAGCAACTCTGGACATAGGCCGTATATGATAACTGGTCAGCAACAAGGGCAGGGCCTGTGGATTTGCTCATATGCGGCAACTGGTCAGTGAGGACAGTGAAAATCACTGGTAATTTGAGCAACAGGGGCAGGGCTAGAACAGTACAGCAGGCTGACAATACCAAATATATCAGAATCCACACAAAAGTGACTGCTAGGGAAAATACATGAAGCAGCAAATCAAAATAGGGTCATTATCATGGGGGATCTTAAAGAGGAACAAAACCTGAGATTTTTGCCCCCCCCCCCCCTGCCTGGGGAATCCCCTGGGATCTTTTAAAAATAAATACAAACAAAAACAAATAAACTCAGCACCTTGATTACATCATTTTGGCACACAATATTAGAAACTCTTAAAAATGCCATTGAAAATGGAGTTACCCTTTAAATAGACAAATTCTCAGGTGTAGATGGCATACATCCCTGCATTTTAAGCAAGACCAATGTCCCCTAAGGCCCCCTGCACAAAAAGACACAAGGCGACGACTCGTGCATAGAGACAGTTGATTTATTCTGATTGCCATGGTTGTCATTGGAAATAAATATTTCCCTAAAATGAGAAATGTTTGCTTAGTAAAATCAGTATGATTTCCCTTAAATCAGCATAGGAAGGAGGGGACAGGCTGAACTGGGTGAGTTTAAGTCATTTTAATGCCTGTTATTCCAACTTTCTTTTATTAAAAGAGACAAAAAGACTAAATAAACTTTTTGGTTCACTGCCTTTCTTCTGGGTTCCCACAGTGGTTCAGTGTGGCAACAGCAGAGGAGGCTGCTCCGCCATCTCTCATGTTTAGGTAGAGTATAAAAACACTTAGCTTTTGCACCACAGGACTGATCCTACATACCTTTTTGGAACTATCTGCTCTGCAGCTGTATTGCCTCCCCCCCCCCCCCCCCCCCCCGCGTACATATGAGGTGGAAGCTCACGACTCATGAGGTTGCTAATCAACAAGGACCCACTACCTTGTGACCGGCATCAGAGCACCCCTGAGGCCAACAGGGGACTGTGCTATCAGCACTGGAGGACTACTGTATATAGTGTGGAAACCAGACTGCTGCAGGACTCTGTGGGATCGGGCAGAGAGATAAGTATAGTTTTGTTTTTCTTTGGCTGGACATCTCAAGAAACCATTAACTTGATAATTGATGGTTTTGCTTGCCATGTTCTACTTAACATTGGTTAGCTAATAAAGGGTGATTGCGTGTGGGAACGTCACTGGAAGTTACAGGGTTAGAAGTCTAGTATATAACATCTAAAGACTTATCCTGTTATCTGCATGTAAAAAGGTATTTCACAGACCCTAGACCATATAGGTCACCCAAGAATAGCTCATTTCTGTAATTGCAATCCATCAATTCCAGAAGCCTTACCATGTTGCTTCGAATGATTTACTTTTGATGTATTATTTATATTTGGGAAAAAAGCATGCTCTGGGTGGCTGTCTGCTAAAAGAGTGTGGGAGATTTAAACATTTTCCTGAACAGTTTCTTATCTGTGAATTTTTCCCAGATTTCTTTTTTCCATAACAGCAATCCTGTTCATCCTTCTGCTCCATGTTCCCTGCGGGCAGAGGAACATGAATACACGTTTGTTCAGCATAAACTTAAACCATAGACAATAAGATGTACTCTTATCATTATAAACTATACCTGTATGCATTTGCTGGTTCACTTCTACTGATACAGACAGAATTCATTATATGTGTATACTTGCAGGAGGCCTAATCTGTTGGGGACATCTAGTGGACAACTGTTAACAAGCACTGATGCATGCAATAGGATGGTGTGGACGATCGTAAACCCAATAACTAAGGCAGTTATAGTAATTAGGATTTATAAAACTATTGGGCTGCACAAATCATTTTGTTTGTTGTAGCTTTCAGTTGTTTTAATAAGGACTATGCTCCAGACAAAATATTGTATTTCTTATTTTGTAAAATAACAAGATACTGAGGTTTAGCTTGTTGTAGTGAGAAGTGCTACACCAGCTCTTCACTCCATTCATTTGCTTTCTTCAGCCATACGTGTACTTTCCTTACTCCAGTCAGTCCAATGAGCATGGGAGCCTGCTTCTCATGATTGGGGATTGTGCCCAGATTGGCCATGCTGAATCATATCGGATTGTATAACAACAAACTATGCCTCCAAAATAGAAGGTGCATAGACCGCTACATCATTGTACCAGGTGTATGATACAGATTAACATATATATGGTTTGCAGACAGCTTTTTCCTCCCAACTACTACTACTGCTACTACTGTATATGCATCTAGTGCCTGACCTCAAGCAAAAAGGTCACCTGGGCATGACTTGCCACCCACTCTCATGGTGTAGTGTGTGTGCCCCCATTAGCAGGGGCTTCAGTCCATCTGCCAGCTGCTGGGTTTTGGTAATATCTAGCCCTGGAGTAAGCCAGGAGAGCTGAATCAGTATAAGAATCCTCAGAATTATGCGTATTTTCCACAATATAAGTTACATATATACTATTATTAATTTTTATTTCTAAAGTGCCATCATCTTTCATAGAGCTGTACAAAGTAGTGACTATAGACAGGGAAGAACATACAGTACATAGACTATTACAAATGCAGTGTTACAGAGTTCACATTAGGCTCGATTCAGAGGCACATCCGTCTTGCCTTCCGTAGCTGTCTGTGAAAGATTTTGTGGGTGTTTGTCTTTTTTTTGTTTTTTTTTGTCCATTTTTCATTCGTACGAACATTCAGGCAAATGCGTATATGTGCTTTCGATTAATGAATGCAAATCGGAACATTTGCGTTAGTTCGGGTCATTTTCCAAACCAAATCTGATAATTTTCGTTTGTTCAGTTAACTTACGTTATTGCTACGGGCTTGCGTCTCATTCAGAGAGCTGATTGCCGAAGGACCACCACCCTATAAATCCATTTCCTTTGCGATCCCCTTACGGGACCATTTTGACCTCGAGACTAGTAGCTATGGACGACTCTAGTGCATTTGAGGAGCATGAGGATCTGCAGCTCATGGGCATTGAAATTGTCCGGAGGGCTGAGACCAGATTGCACCGGCGGCGACGCATGCACATCGATGGCATGCATGACGTTGAGCTGTTCGAGCTCACCAGACATAATCGCCCTTCCCTCCATAATTTATATAGTGAGCTGCGGCCATGGTTAGCCCGCACCACAAGGAAGGGGCAAGCAATTTCAGGTATGACCAAGATGCTTGGCTGCCTGCAGTTTTTGGCGAATGGCTCATTCCAGAGGCTGGGTGCCCTCTCCGTGGGGATCTCCCAGCCTACGCTGAGCCGCGCGCTATCCAAGTTTTCGGAAGGCATGGCTACCATTACTCGGAAATATATTTGTTTTCCTGACGACATGGTAGCCAGAAACGCGATTAGGCTGGCATTTTATAACATCGCCGACATGCCCAACGTCATGGGTGCCATTGACTGCACCCACGTTGCCCTGGTCCCTCCAGCAGCCGACGAGTATATCTACAGGCAAGTACAATCAGTCATATATTTTTTTATGTCCAAAAAATTCCAAAAAGTCCCTCCGTGTAAAATGTCCCTCCTTATTATTATTCCCTCCTTGTAATTAATCCCTCCTTTAAAATCCCTCCTTTAAAATAATCCCTCCTTGTAAGTAATCCCTCCTTAGAATTTATACCTCCTTGTAATAGATCCCTCCTTATAATTATTCCCTCCTTGTAATTAATCCCTCCTTGTAAGTTATCCATCCTTTAAAATAATCCCTCCTTGTAAGTAATCCCTCCTTGGAATTATTCCCGCCTTGGAATTATTCCCTCCTTGTAATTTATACCTCCTTGTAATGGATCCCTCCTTATAATTATTCCCTCCTTTTAATTATTCCCTCCTTGTAAAGAGTGCCTGTGGAACCATGGACCGTATTTAGTTGCATATAAATTTCACGTGTTCACCAAGGAAACATTTTCTTTTTTTCTTTTTTGCTGTACAAAATACTTATGTACTTGTTTATTGTTATTTGTATTGGGCCACAGGTTTTGCTTAGGGTGTGATTAGTTAGTGTTTCCCTAGTTTTCCTTGCCTTGCTAATGTTTTTTGTTTGTTGTTTTATCCCAGGAACCGCAAAATGGGCCACTCCCTGAATGTCCAAGCAGTGGTGGCCCCGGACATGCGGTTCCTTAGTCTGCTCGCCGGGTTCCCAGGCTCATCCCATGATGCCTACATTCTTCGAAGATCTGGATTGTACGGTCAGTTTGAGTCTGGGGAATTTTCCGGTGGATGGCTCCTTGGTAAGTTGATGCCAATAACCTCCTTTTTTTTGGATATGTATGGCTATGAATTTAGTTTGTGTCCCGTGTATGAAACTATGCCTATTTGAACACCTTGTTTACCTGTGAAACACGACCTTAACCATTAGATTTTTCAAACAACAAAGCCTTGCCAAATGTTAGTCCTGCATTAGCAAAATGTTAAAATTTAATTTAGAGTAAAGTAAGAATTAGTCTTCCCCACACTCTGCTTAAATTATGTCCTTGAATTTATAATAGGGTCTGTGCCATCTTTGATTAGATGCATTACACTTACTGAGTAGAGGAGAGCGGGATAAAGTGCAGGGGGCGGGTTAGAGGTGTTTTGGACTCATACAAAGCAGATACAGGTTCCTGAAAAGTTAAGACATCCAAGAATGCTGAGCAGCACAGTCCGAAACCAATACCTGTTAGCGGTCTGGCTGATTGGCCCTCATCCGCCATCTTGGATGTTTAATTTGCTCCCACATCTATTTGAAGTTTTTTTTTTTTTTTTTGGGCTGTGCATGCTCATGCTGTGTAGAAAATGTGCCCTAGCCTCTTAGTCATGTTGATGGGCCGTTTTGGGGATTCCATTTATGGAGTAATGTGTAATTTATGTTTTTTATAATACATTTTTGCAGGTGATTCTGGCTATCCACTCCTTCCGTGACTGTTGACGCCCGTCCTCCGGCCCCAGAATGCTGCCCAGGATGCATATAATAGGGCGCACAGGAAGACCAGGGCTGTGGTGGAGAGGGCATTTGGCCTGTTGAAGACCCGCTTCCGATGCTTGGACCATACCGGGGGAGCACTTCAGTATGACCCCAAAAAGGTCATAGATATTATAATGGCATGTGCTGTGTTGCATAATTTTGCTATATTGCAGCGTGTCCCTCGGTATGTGGATGTGCCCCCCTCTCCACCCACCGATGACCCAGATGAGGACTATCGTGGCCCACCGAGTGCGTCTGCCCAAGCCGTGCGGACTAATTTAATAGAGACACATTTTGCTTCATTTGGTGTTCCTTTGTTTGTTTTGTCCCTTTATTGTTTGTTTATTGTGTTTTTGGACCTTTGTGTTTGTATGTTTGTTTCTTACTTTTACAAACAGTAAATAATTAATTACAAACAACCTCACACCTGATTTTAGACTATTTTTTTTGGTTGTTCCAAATTTGTTAGTGCCCACTTTATCTCATCTTTATTCACCAAAAACATAAAGGCATAAACTTAGTCAACAACATGTTAATTACAATTTTATGGTGTTTATTTCAAAATCAAACATTGGAGTTGATGGTCACTCCCATAGTTCCATAAAATACATAGTGAAACCACAAATGAAAGTGCCTACATACAGGAGGAGCCAGAACCAAGGTAATTCGCCACAAGCATGCAGCGCAACAGCTTGAGTGGCAGGTTCATTGAGGCTTCACCTCTGGCATTGGCTAGTGGTCTACCTCAGCACTCTAATGAGCTATATGGGCGCAAATCCAAAGCAAACAAGCAAAGCCATACCAAAAGGGTCTATTGGTAGGGCTCACCAGACAGGTCAATACAGTGGGGATGTAGAGCAAAGATGTGGAGCAGATACAGGCCAAATAGGCCTTAAAATGGGGGATGCCCATAAAACCCAGGTTGGGGCGCTTAGAGGTGGGCCCTCACCTGGGCCTGTGTGGCATTCAGAATCTGCAACTGTTCCAACATGTTTCTATTGGAAGTTCGAAATTCAGCCATCATAGCACTGAGATTGTTAGATAAGGTGGCCATGTGGCTGTTGCTATTTCGAACTTCCTCAAGCATGGCACTGTAATAATTGGATAAGGTGACCATGTGGCTGTTGTTGGACCTAAATTCAGTCAGCATGGAGTTTAAGGTGTTGTTTAATGTTTCTAATTGCCCATGAAGATTCTCATGGTTTCGTTGATTTTGGAGGCGAAATAACCGCCTCTCATGGTGCCATGCTGACTCCTTCATCGGCGCGCCCCTCCCCTGGGAAACTAGGCAACGTAGTCGACTACGCCTCCCAATTCCCCGGGTTGGGGGAGCGTGCAGATGATGTGCCTCTAGGTCCACCAACAGCCACAGGTCTGCTTGGCAAATCCTCAGCAGCAGAGCTAACAATGGGGACTGTCGGCTCAGTCTCTGCATGCTGCCCACGATGGGCTGGCAGCATGCAGCCAGCTTCACTCTGCTGCTGAGGATTTGGTGTAGAAACATGTTGGGACAGTTGCAGATTCTGTCCCAGGGGGAGCTGTTCAGAAGGTCCAATGAAGGGTCCATCCTCCTCCAGCTCCTGGATTTCCTCCATCAGTGTGTGGGTCTGTTGGGACATGTAAATAAAAATGGTTCAGTTTGGGGAATACATATGTAATTCAGCAAAAAGAAACATGGCAAGGCACATGCATAAGCAACATCAGAAAAAGACACTTACCGTATATATCGGATCCTGGGTCCGAGGCAGCATGGAAGTAGACGGCATGGTAAAACTGGCTGAGGATTCCCCACTAGCTGAGGGATGATGCTGGGCTGCATTGGGGAAAAGAAGGCATGTTAACACACAACTAGGCATTGCTGTGTAATAACACATATGGTTCACTAAAACACGGGCCCATGCATGAATGGCAACTCCCACAACGGACCAAGTTTAACTTGACTATGAATGCCATTATCTGTTACACATTGGTCTCCTTAACCAAAATAAACATGCATGTACTGGCTGTTCTGAGGCTTCACACATCCCTAAAAGCCAATTATGGGACCACACTCAGCTTGAAAATAGCTTTTGCCATTAGATTAGGCTGGTTGCCATTCTTTCTAGGTCAAACTTTCAAGCACCCCAGATCAAGTCTTTCTGAGCAAAGCACAGCTCAAACCCAAATTGGCTACAGATAAAGATGGAAGTGTTGTATGTAATTGACTCTAAATACATAACAGGCAGTCCTTTGCTAATCTCAATAGTGTTCCTCAAGACTCTCCAAAATCATGTATGGGCAAGGAAAAAAGCAAATGATGAGTCGCCACACATAACACACCCTGTTTAAATTGTTACCTCCACTACAAGGTACAGTTGGACACATTTAGCTAAATGTTGCCAATACAAGACGAAGACAAATCCACAAAGTATATATGTACCTGTAATGAAGCCGTTTATTTTCTTTCTTCCGTGCTGCATACTTGAGGTCCGATATTTTCCTTTGTATCTGCTCCACATCTTTGAGCTCTTCCCCCGCTGCATTGACCTGTCTGGTGAGCTCCTCCAAAATCGCGGCTTCGCGCTACTTGCTTGTAGCTTTGGATCTGCGCCCATATAGCTCATCATAATACAAGGTGAGGCCACTAGCCAATGCCAGAGTTTGGGCCTCACCAAACCTGCCACTCAAGTGGCCTCGGGCGCAATGTGCACCCTGTTGCTAGACGTTCTGGCTCATTAGTGGTTGGCGGCAAATCGGGGGACATTCTGGCCTGGCTGTGTTGGGGAGAAATGTAGGACAGGTGGCTGGCTTCTGATTGAACTGGACTTGGATATGGACTTGGGGTTCTTGGCTGGGTGGCCACTGAACTAGCAGGCGTAGCTGTGGCATACGAAGAGTGCCTTTCCACCTGTGCCGGTGCCAAATGTGGGCGCGGAGGAGAGGGTGTGGTGGATGATGTTGGGCTTCTTGGCCTGTGCCTCTGTGGCCCCTTCACACTTTCATGGCCCTGGGAGGTTGATGCACGTGGGTGGGGTGATGTTGAGCTCTGGCTGCTGGGGCTTCGGGCCCTGTGGCTTGGCTTCTTTGCATTTGAGCTTTTCCCACGTGGGTGGGATGATGATGAGCTCTGGCTGCTGGGGCTTCGGGCCCGGTGGCTTGGCATCTTTGCATGTGAGCTTTTCCCACGTGGGTGGGGTGATGCTGACCTTTGGGGGCTGGGGCTTCTCACCCTCTTGGTGTGCTTTTTAGGGGCCGTACCTGTGTGCTTGCTGGGCGGGGCCTTCTTCTTTGGCGCTGGCTTCTTGTTTTTTGTGCTTGTGGGTGCCTTTGTGGTCGCCTTCGCCTGCCCACTGCTTAGCTTTTGGCATTTTTGAGCGAGTGGTGGGGCTTGCTGAAGCCTCCTCACACTTCTCTGCCTGACTAAGACATTATAAGTGACCCTATTTGCCATGTCTCGACAGCCTCTACTTCACAACAGTGGCAGGGCCCAGGACGTAGGGTTGTCCCCAACGAGGCATCCGTCGCCCACCAACCAAGTAAGTTGTAATGTCATTCTTTGCAATATTTTGTAATTGACATGATCACCCAGATACATCAAGCCATAGTCAATGACATTAGCAGAATGACCTGTGCCCACTTCCTTAGATTAATTCCTTAACAGAATGACCTGTGCCCACTTCCTTAGATTAATTCCTTAACAGAATGACCTGTGCCCACTTCCTTAGAATAATTACTTAACAGAATGACCTGTGCCCACTTCCTTAAATTAATTAATTAACAGAATGACCTGTGCCCACTTCCTTAGATTAATTACTTAACAGAATGACCTGTGCCCACTTCCTTAGATTAATTACTTAACAGAATGACCTGTGCCCACTTCCTTAGATTAATTACTTAACAGACTGACATATGTCGTCATGATTTAAGTTGCCAACTAACAAACATTTCATCCACAGGTGAGAAACACGTTTTTGTCTCAAAATAATGATTTTGTTATAACTTTATACAGGGACCACACGGGCAAGAGTGGAAGAAATGAATAGAAGGGCCTTGAGTTGGTGGCCGATATGCAGCAGCTGGTTGACTCGTTGGGGACAACAGAGAAGAATAGTGTTCTGGGTTCTGTCACTGTGTTTTTTTATGTAAATAGTTTTTTAGATTTTAAATTTTAAAGTTTTTTAAAACCAAAATATTTTATAAAATTTGTACCAAATTATTTTTTAAAAAAGCCAAAAAATTATGGCCTTCTACTAAAAAAAAAATTAACCAAAGTACAAGTTTCAGTGTCATTTTTTTACACAAATACATTAACACCAAACGAAGGGTGAAATAAATATTTAGAGATGAAGATTCAGATGACCGGGAAGTGGTTTGGGTACGTTTTAGGGGCCTAAAATGGAAGAAGAACCTAACCGGGAAGTGGTTTGGGTAAGTTTTAGGGGCCTAAAATGGACGAAGAACCTAACCGGGAAGTGGTATGGGTAAGTTTTAGGGGCCGAAAATGGAAGAAGAACCTAACCGGGAAGTGGTTTGGGTAAGTTTTAGGGGCCGAAAATGGAAGAAGAACCTAACCGGGAAGTGGTTTGGTTAAGTTTTAGGGGCCGAAAATGGAAGAAGAACCTAACCGGGAAGTGGTTTGGGTAAGTTTTAGGGGCCTAAAATGGAAGAAGAACCTAACCGGGAAGTGGTTTGGGTAAGTTTTAGGGGCCTAAAATGGAAGAAGAACCTAACCGGGAAGTGGTTTGGGTACGTTTTAGGGGCCTAAAATGGAAGAAGAACCTAACCGGGAAGTGGTTTGGGTAAGTTTTAGGGGCCAAAAATGGAAGAAGAACATAACCGGGAAGTGGTTGGGGTGAGCTTTAAGGGTCCAAAAGGGAAGATGGAGGATAGTGCTAAGTGGTTGGGGTGAGCTTTAAGGGTCCAAAAGGGAAGATGGAGGATAGCGCTAAGTGGTTGGCGTGAGCTTTAAGGGTCCAAAAGGGAAGATGGAGGATAGCGCTAAGTGGTTGTGGTGAGCTTTAAGGGTCCAAAAGGGAAGGTGGAGGATAGTGCTAAGTGGTTGTGGTGAGCTTTAAGGGTCCAAAAGGGAAGATGGAGGATAGCGTTAAGTGATTTAAGTGATATGGGAAAAGGGCAAAAACAAAAGCCTACGTTGTAACATAAGAAAATGAAACGGAAAAGTCACGCTGGAAAATGACATCCTCGTACTCGTACTCTGCCGTACGAAGGGACGGAAACTTTACAGAAGGTTTACAATGCATGCATAGAATCGCTCGTACACTGATACGAGAGCGGGAACATTTAAAAAAAAAACAGATCGGCACTAAAACGAAAGTCTTTTTTTGTCTCTCTGAATCGAGCCTAATGAATATTCTGAATACAAGAAACAACAGGGGAGAGAGTGCCCTGCAATTGCGAGCTGACAGTCTAAATTATAAGGGGTGCACAAAGGGGAAGGGTCACAAATAGTGAGTATTAAGCCTTATGGCATGTGCCTGTCAGGATTGTACCTAACACCCGTCTGTCTTAAGCCAGTATCCCCCAATCTCCACCGCCACTTCTGCCTATAGACAAGCCCCCGCTTGTGGGAGACGCGAGTAATGCCTCTCCCAGTCGGTTGCCCCCAGGACTTAACAGGCGCAAGGGATAGCAGCTTAAGGTGCAGTTTGGTGTTAGGCAGGGAATCCCGAATGAGGATGCCGGGTGCGGAAAGTCCGTAAATCAGGCCGAGGTCAAACCAGGAAGTCACAGGCGAGGTATCCAGGGGAGAAGACTAAGAATGGTCGAGGGTAGCCGAGGTCAATTCCAAGAGGTCACAGGCGAAGTACAGGAGGGTCAGGCAAGAGAGTGGTCAGGCAAAGCAGAAGGTCAGGGCAGGCAGCTAGCAAGAATAGTCAGGGTCCAAATCCAAATCCAAATCCAAAATCTTCACAAACACAGCAGCGCACATCCAGAACCCAGAAGCTATAACGGGCACTGGGAAACTGGAACAGTGCAAATATATAGGGAAGTCTGGCCAATGGGAAACAGGGAAAAAGGAGGGAAGGAAGGTGCTTGGTGCAACAAGGAAGTGGGATCGGTCCCAGGAGCTGGACGGCCCAGGCCAGACAGGCCGACCAGTCCCTGGGTCCGATCCCAAGAACCGGCCACTGACTGGACAATTCAAACTCGCCCCCGGCGGGCGCGCTGGGGGAAGCGCCGCCGGGAGGCATAAAGCAGACGTGCTCGCGCGCGCGCGCGAGCACGTTGATGATCGGGCGCGCCCCCGCCAGGAAGGGGAAGCGCAGAGCTGAAGGGGAGAGCCGCAAGGCCGCGCCGCCGCGCGGAGCGGGCTGCGACGCGGCCACCCATGGCGTCCTGCGCCGCCCGCCCCAGATCCCCGTGACGGTGCCGAGGAGCTGGCAAACCCGGGGACCGCCGGGCAGCAGCCCGGTGGGAGCCAGCCGGCAACGCGGCGCGGGACCCGGAACGGCGGTGAGGTAAGTGCCTAACATTACCCCCCCCCTGAGGAGGGGCCACTGGACCCTCCAAGCTGGGTTTTAACGGATTCTCTCTATGAAACTTCTTTACTAAATTCTGTGCATGAACTTCTCTGGCAGGAACCCAAGATCTTTCTTCCGGACCGTACCCCTTCCAGTCAATAAGATATTGAAGAGAGTTCCGAAAGAAACGAGAATCAAGGACCCGGGCAACCTCAAACTCCTGATGCCCATCAACTACCACAGGACTAGGAGGACTATTAGGTTCATGGTTTCTTGCGGACTTAAGAAGTGAAACATGAAAGGATTTACAGATTTTCATGGAAGAGGGGAGGGCCAACCGAAATGTCACCTGATTAACTTTGTGTGTTATGGGGAATGGGCCAATAAACTTAGGTCCTAACTTAGCGGAGGGTTGGCGTAGCGCCAAGTTCTTGGTTGAAAGCCAAACCCAGTCACCCACTTTAAAGTTAGAATTAGACGATCGCTTGCGATCAGAAAATTTTTTCTGTAGGCGAGCGGCCCTAGTTAGGTGTTGTTGGATTTTATTCCACTCCCCTGGCCATTTAGAAACCCATTCATCCACGGAGGGAACTCTAGAGGGTTGGTCCAAAAGAGCAGAAAACTTCAGATCCTTGCCATAAACACAGTGGAAAGGAGAAACCCCTGTGGATGAATGCGTAGCGTTGTTAAAAGCAAATTCTGCAAAAGGTAAGAAGAAGGCCCAATCAGTCTGAGAACCCGCCGTAAAACAGCGCAAGTATTGTTCCAGGGACTGGTTCGTCCTCTCGGTTTGACCATTCGATTGCGGATGAAAGGCCGAGGAAAGGGAGACAGTGAACCCCAACTTGGCACAGAAGGCCCTCCAAAACCGGGAGACAAACTGGACCCCCCTATCCGAAACAACATCCATGGGAATACCATGAATCCTAAAGACATGAGTAATAAAAAGTTGAGCGAGAGTTTGAGCTGAGGGGAGTTTCTTTAAAGGGACAAAATGGGCCATCTTGCTAAAACGGTCCACAATTACCCAGATAACCGTATGACCCTGAGACGGAGGAAGGTCAGTAACAAAATCCATGGCCAGATGTGTCCACGGGGAGGCAGGAATGGATAGTGGAAGGAGTGGGCCTTCCGGTGAGCTCCTCAAGGACTTACTTTGGGCACAGACTTTGCAAGCGGAGACAAACTTTTGAGCGTCCTTCCTGAGAGAAGGCCACCAAACTTGGCGTAACAATAAAGCTATGGTTTTCTTAATCCCTGGATGCCCGGTTGTTTTGGTATCATGAAAATGGGACAAAAACTCAGACCGGTAAGCAGAAGGCACAAACAGGGCTGACGCGGGTTTCCCAGGAGGAGCTTGGGCCTGGAACTGAGTAAGATCAGGAAGTTGGGGTTGAATGGCGGCCACCACTAGGGAGCGGGGTACGATGGGAGAAACCACCCTTTCCGGTAAGTCAGGGGACGAGAAACTCCGAGACAGGGCGTCCGCCTTTACATTCTTAGACCCGGGTTTATATGTTATAGAAAAGTTAAACCGAGAAAAGAATAAGGACCAGCGAGCCTGTCTAGGAGTTAACCTCTTGGCGGACTGGATGTATTCCAGATTTTTATGGTCAGTGAAGACCGTAACTGGATATTGAGCCCCCTCCAACCAGTGCCTCCATTCCTGGAAGGCAAGTTTGATGGCCAGTAATTCTCTGTTACCGATATCATAATTCTTTTCGGCCGCTGAGAATTTCTTGGAAAAGAAGGCACATGGATGGAGGCGAGCAGGTGAGCCGTAGTATTGGGACAAGACCGCTCCAACCGCTATCTCTGAAGCATCCACCTCTACAAGGAAAGGTCGTTGTTCATTCATCGGGATGGACTAGAACGGGAGCAACGCTAAATACCCTCTTAAGATTCTCGAAGGCCTGGACAGCTTGAGCCGGCCAAACCGGGGGGTACCCGCTTTTTTTAGTCAAATTCGTTAGTGGTGTAACCAGGGCTGAGAAATTCTTAATGAACCTTCTGTAAAAATTGGCAAAACCCAAAAACCTCTGCAGGCCCTTCAAATCTCTGGGCTGCTCCCATTCCAAAACAGCCCTCACCTTAGATTGGTCCATAGACAGACCAGATTTGGAGATAATGTAACCGAGGAACGGAACCTCAGATACCTCAAATTGACATTTCTTTAATTTGACATATAAACAATTCTCTCTAAGTTTCTGCAAAACTAGGCACACATGTTTTCGATGCTCATCAAGGGATGAAGAAAAAATTAAAATGTCATCTAGGTAGACAACCATAAACCGGCCAAGATAATCTCGGAAAATTTCATTAACAAAACTTTGAAAAACCGCAGGGGCATTACACAGGCCGAAGGGCATAACCAAATATTCATAATGCCCTTCAAGGGTATTAAAGGCCGTTTTCCACTCGTCCCCCTGCCTAATTCTTATGAGGTTATAGGCCCCTCTGAGATCTAGTTTGGAGAAGACCTGCGCCCCGACCACCTGTGTAAAGAGCCCCTCAATAAGCGGTAGGGGATATTTATTTTTTACCGTGATGTTATTTAAGCCCCGGTAATCGATACATGGGCGAAGTCCCCCATCCTTTTTCTCCACAAAAAAAAACCCTGCCCCTGCTGGGGAAGATGAAGGCCGGATAAACCCTTTTTCTAAGTTCTCGGCGATATATTCCCGCATGGCAAGGGTTTCTGCTCGGGTCAAATTAAATATTCTCCCTCTGGGAGGCATCGTACCAGGGAGCAGTTCTATTGGGCAGTCCCAAGGTCTATGGGGAGGAAGTTTGTCTGCTGCCTTTTCTGAAAAAACATCAGCAAACTCCAAATATGGAGTAGGAATCCCACTAGGGAGTAAGTGTGTGACCCTGAGGGGAAATTCTAGGCAGTTCCGGAAACACTGGTGTCCCCACTTGGTAATTTGCCCCGAAACCCAATCGATTTGAGGATTATGCACCTGCAGCCATGGCAACCCCAGAATCAAGGGGGTACCAGGCATGCTCAAAATCAGGAACCTGATAACCTCAGAATGACTGGCTCCTATTTTGATTTGCATGGGAGGTGATTGAAACCGAACTAACCCCCCGGCCACTGGAGTGCCATCAATGGCTGACACCCGGATAGGAGTTGGCAAGGTCTGTGCCATGATTCCTAGAGTCTGAGCTAGATCAGAGTCTAGGAAGTTCCCAGCTGCTCCAGAATCGAGAAGAGCCTTTAAGTTAATATATTGGGCACCAGACATAACCTGAACTGGGACAAAAACTGGAGACGATACTTGAGGAGATACCTTACAGCCTAGGAGGGCCCCCTCGATACCCCCTAGGCTCTGAAGTTTCCCGACGGTTTCTTTGGGCAAAGTCTAACCATGTGGCCGGTCCCACCACAGTATAGACAGAGCCCCTCAGATAGGCGTCGTCGTCTTTCGCCTTCGGTGAGCCTGGTGGCACCTAGCTGCATAGGCTCTTCAGAAGGTTGAGCGACGGGAACCTCAGATTTTGCAGTGGATTCAAAATGTGATCCTTTCTCCAGGCGCCTTTCCCGGAGTCGGCGATCAATGCGGATGGCCAAATGCATTAACTCATCCAGTGTTTGGGGTTCCGGGTAGTTCACCAGGGTATCTTTGATAGCGTCCGCCAGACCTAACCGGAATTGGCCACAGAGGGCAGGATTGTTCCAGCGTGAGTCAACTGCCCAACGCCGGAATTCGGAACAGTAGTCCTCGGCTGGACGGCGTCCCTGGCGGAGGGTAGGTAACTTTGCGTCAGCTGAGGCCCCCTTGTCAGGATCGTCATAAAGGACCTCCATTGCAGTGAAGAAACTATCCACTGACTGGCGGATGGGGTCCTGAGCTGATAAACTAAAGGCCCAGGACTGAGGGTCTCCATGTAACAGGGATATAATCAAGCCCACTTTTTGTTCCTGTGAGCCCGAGGACACCGGGCGAAGCTGAAAGTATAGTTTACAAGAGTCCCGGAAATTGGCAAATTTTGCCCTATCGCCAAAAAATTTTTCAGGGAGCGGGATCTTGGGTTCCACCGTCATTGCGGCCGGAGTCCCCTGAGAAGTGGGGACCATGGGAGTTGGACGGTTCTCCTGGGCCGCAACTCGATGAGCCAGGTGCTCCACCGCCGCCGTCAGGGCCTGCACCTGCTCCAGAATTTGGTCCATTCTTCTGGCCCGTTATAATGTCAGGATTGTACCTAACACCCGTCTGTCTTAAGCCAGTATCCCCCAATCTCCACCGCCACTTCTGCCTATAGACAAGCCCCCGCTTGTGGGAGACGCGAGTAATGCCTCTCCCAGTCGGTTGCCCCCAGGACTTAACAGGCGCAAGGGATAGCAGCTTAAGGTGCAGTTTGGTGTTAGGCAGGGAATCCCGAATGAGGATGCCGGGTGCGGAAAGTCCGTAAATCAGGCCGAGGTCAAACCAGGAAGTCACAGGCGAGGTATCCAGGGGAGAAGACTAAGAATGGTCGAGGGTAGCCGAGGTCAATTCCAAGAGGTCACAGGCGAAGTACAGGAGGGTCAGGCAAGAGAGTGGTCAGGCAAAGCAGAAGGTCAGGGCAGGCAGCTAGCAAGAATAGTCAGGGTCCAAATCCAAATCCAAATCCAAAATCTTCACAAACACAGCAGCGCACATCCAGAACCCAGAAGCTATAACGGGCACTGGGAAACTGGAACAGTGCAAATATATAGGGAAGTCTGGCCAATGGGAAACAGGGAAAAAGGAGGGAAGGAAGGTGCTTGGTGCAACAAGGAAGTGGGATCGGTCCCAGGAGCTGGACGGCCCAGGCCAGACAGGCCGACCAGTCCCTGGGTCCGATCCCAAGAACCGGCCACTGACTGGACAATTCAAACTCGCCCCCGGCGGGCGCGCTGGGGGAAGCGCCGCCGGGAGGCATAAAGCAGACGTGCTCGCGCGCGCGCGCGAGCACGTTGATGATCGGGCGCGCCCCCGCCAGGAAGGGGAAGCGCAGAGCTGAAGGGGAGAGCCGCAAGGCCGCGCCGCCGCGCGGAGCGGGCTGCGACGCGGCCACCCATGGCGTCCTGCGCCGCCCGCCCCAGATCCCCGTGACGGTGCCGAGGAGCTGGCAAACCCGGGGACCGCCGGGCAGCAGCCCGGTGGGAGCCAGCCGGCAACGCGGCGCGGGACCCGGAACGGCGGTGAGGTAAGTGCCTAACAGTGCCCTTTTAAGCCAGTTTATATGCTTGTCTGAATAGGTGGGTTTCGAGGGCGCATTTGAAGGCTTCGAAGGTTGAGGAGTGGCGGATTGAGCGGGGGAGGGCATTCTAGAAAATTGGAGTGGCCCGTGAGAAGTCGAGCGTAAGATCAGGTTGGCAGGATGGAGGACAAGAGAAGGTTGGTGGCAGAGTAGAGGCTGTGTCTAGATTGATATTGCTGGATCAGAGATGAGATGTATAAGATATATATAAGAGTTAGAGATTTAAACAGGATTCTCTGTAGGACTGACAGTGGGGAGCAGAGCTGCATGAGCCAGTAGACAGGTGGATGAGGTGAGCAGCAGAGCTCATAATAGATTGAAGGGGTGACAGTCTGTTAGTTGGTGAACGACAAAGAAGGATGTTGCAGTAGTCCAGTCGAGATATGACCAGGACATGCACTAACATTTTTCTCATATTCCACTCCAGGGCATCAGGAAGTCTGAAGCGAATGGGTTAACTTTCATCCAAAGGGTGAACTGCAAGATAAAAGGTGTGGTTTTCCCGGTCTATATATACTTATAATATATATATATATATATATATATATATATATATATATATATATATACGGCTGCTCTCTGCAATCCAGTTTCATTCTTGCAGTTGGACTGGACTGTGAAGGTTGTGTCTGGATTTATTTTTATCTCTCTTATCCAATTATGTTTTTATTATATAGGTTTTATCAAGAAGCAGGAGATATAACCCTGTCTGTCTTCCAGGCCCTTTATGGTCCCGCTGATCCGGTGGACCCACATATGCCTCCGATAGTGTGGGTCAGGGTGATTTAGGGGTAGGTGCCAGGGTCCTGTGGGCGCTGCTGGGTGTCACCTTATTTTTAAGCTGACCTTCAAGGGCTGGAGTTTCCTGCCGGAAGGGACTATCGCTGTCATTTCCAGCAGCGACAGCAGCGGCAGGGACAGAGACAGCGGATGGAGGAGCGGCGGGTGCTGTCTTTGTCCCGCTGCTGTTGCTGTAGGTACTGTGGCATTCCCCTGGGGCATACACGAGCACCCGAGTCAGTGCAGCAGGTGGGCGTGGCACCGACTCAGTGCAGGCCACACCCACCCGCTGCCCTGGCCTGGGTGTTCTCCCGTGCCCAGGAATAGGCAGCAGATGGAGGAGCGGCGGGCGCTGTCTCTGTGTCAGTCTCCTCGCCTTTCCTGCCCTTTAAGGCATCGTGAGCGCACCATACCACGGACTGCATGCAGCAGCAGACATGCTCGGCTGCATGGTTTTAACAGAACAGGCTCTTCTTCTGTCGCATGCTCCACAGTGACACCTGCTGTTCAGCCCATTGGAAGTGCACAAGGCCTAGAGTGTAAGCTCTTGGACTTGATTTCACTTCCTGGTGTCCTGAGTTTGAATGGACAGGAAGTGACTTCATCAGACTCTGGCACATCCCTCCCTGTGCTGATTGATAGCCCTATTTAAGAGGACAGCTGGCCTACAGCCAATGCTGTGTTATCAGCTTACTTCCTGGACCTTGTTTCCCTGATTCCTGAATACCTGATTGAATACCTGGATTTATACACGGACGGATAACCTGATTTTTGACGCGGATTGCTTATGGACTTTGCCTGTTTTCTGCCTGCCTCTGACCCTGGATTCACCCTTGGACTCTGCTCAGACTTTTTATTTGCTCTTTGGAGTTTTTTCTGCTTCACTTCGCCCCATACCTGGAGCTCAGCTTGGCTCTCCCCATGATTGTAGCCAGGAGGCTTGACACTCTGTCCCTGCTGCTGCTGTCACTGCCGGAAAAGACAGCGATAGCAGTGGCAGGGATGGGGACAGAGCCCGCCGCTGCTTCTTACTGGCCAGCTCAATGAATCGGGTGGGCGTGGCCTGCGCCGACGCCAATGCGGTGCATGCCACTCCCACCCGATTCACGGAGCTGGACGCTCAGCAGAGCTGTGTTAGTGGAGAGGTGAGTTTTACTTTTTTTTTTTCTTTTAACTTCTAGGGGAATGCCACACTGCCTATACTAATGGGGAAATGCCACACTACCTATACTAATGGGGGAATGCCACACTACCTATACTAATGGGGGAATGCCACACTACCTATACTAATGGGGGGGATGCCATACTGCCTATACTAATGGGGGAATGCCACACTACCTATACTAATGGGGGAATGCCACACTACCTACACTAATGGGGGAATGCCACACTACCTATACGAATGGGGGAATGCCACACTACCTATACTAATGGGGGGATGCCACACTACCTATACGAATGGGGGAATGCCACACTGCCTATACGAATGGGGGAATGCCACACTGCCTATACTAATGGGGGAATGCCACACTGCCTATACTAATGGGGGAATGCCACACTACCTATACTAATGGGGGAATGCCAAACTGCCTATACTAATGGGGGAATGCCACACTGCCTATACTAATGGGGGAATGCCACACTGCCTATACTAATGGGGGAATGCCACACTACCTATACTAATGGGGGAATACCACACTGCCTATACTAATGGGGGAATGCCACACTGCCTATACTAATGGGGAATGCCACACTGCCTATACTAATGGGGGAATGCCACACTGCCTATACTAATGGGGGAATGCCACACTGCCTATACTAATGGGGGAATGCCACACTGCCTATACTAATGGGGGAATGCCACACTGCCTATACTAATGGGGGAATGCCACACTGCCTATACTAATGGGGGAATGCCACACTGCCTATACTAATGGGGGAATGCCACACTGCCTATACTAATGGGGGAATGCCACACTGCCTATACTAATGGGGGAATGCCACACTGCTTATACTAATGGGGGAATGCCACACTGCCTATACTAATGGGGGAATGCCACACTGCCTATACTAATGGGGGAATGCCACACTGCCTATACTAATGGGGGAATGCCACACTGCCTATACTAATGGGGGAATGCCACACTGCCTATACTAATGGGGGAATGCCACACTACCTATTATTATGGGGGAATGCCACACTGCCTATACTAATGGGGGAATGCCACACTGCCTATACTAATGGGGAATGCCACACTGCCTATACTAATGGGGGAATGCCACACTGCCTATACTAATGGGGGAATGCCACACTGCCTATACTAATGGGGGAATGCCACACTGCCTATACTAATGGGGGAATGCCACACTGCCTATACTAATGGGGGAATGCCACACTGCCTATACTAATGGGGGAATGCCACACTGCTTATACTAATGGGGGAATGCCACACTGCCTATACTAATGGGGGAATGCCACACTGCCTATACTAATGGGGGAATGCCACACTGCCTATACTAATGGGGGAATGCCACACTGCCTATACTAATGGGGGAATGCCACACTGCCTATACTAATGGGGGAATGCCACACTACCTATTATTATGGGGGAATGCCACACTGCCTATACTAATGGGGGAATGCCACACTACCTATACTAATGGGGGAATGCCACACTACCTATACTAATGGGGGAATGCCACACTGCCTATACTAATGGGGGAATGCCACACTGCCTATACTAATGGGGGAATGCCACACTGCCTATACTAATGGGGGGAATGCCACACCGCCTATACTAATGGGGGAATGCCACACTGCCTATACTAATGGGGGAATGCCACACTACCTATATGGGGAATGGGAGGGGGAATGGGCTGCCTATGGGGAATGGGAGGGGGAATGCCACACTGCCTATATGGGGAATTGGAGGGAGGAATGCCACACTGCCTATATGGGGAATGCCACACTGCCTATATGGGGAATGGGTGGGGAGAATGCCACACTGCCTATGCCATTGGGGTATCCCACATGGCCTATGGGAATAGGAGGGGGATGTCACGCTGCCTATATGGGGAATGGGATGGGGTTTTTGGTTTAAAATATTTTTTTTTCTTATTTTCCTCCTTCAAATCCTAGGTGCGTCTTATGGGCAGGTGCATCTTATATGGCGGAAAATACAGTATTTCACCATGACTGAGGAATCTGGGGCATTGGGGTTTGGTGTTTAGCAGAAAGGGTTGCCCCCACGTCCTGTATGCCTGCAAAGGTCCCCAGAAGAGGACAGTCCTATTTGTTCAGAATGCATTGCTGTATTGGTACTATCCAGATTAAGGAGACAGTTGCCACCCTAGGGACAATTCCCACCATGGAAGCCTCTGGATTGGCTCCCTCTGAGCTTAATACTCCTTCGGCAGCTCCGCCTCGCTTTGATAACCCTGGGTTTCTTATCCATCTTGATATAGCGGAGAGATTGGCCCGCATGGAAAGCCACTGTCTACATGGTCAGGGTTCCTTAGAGCCTCTGGTTTCAAGGTCCTTGAAGGCATCAGAGAAGCTGAAACATTTAATTTCCAGGGACTCTTCTGATTCAGAGGAGGAAGATATTTATGCTGCCATAGAATTTCAGGAAGTTTTTTCAGAGGGAAGCTCTCATCCAGCAGGGAAGAGAGTAATTTGGATTCAGGGTCTTCTGAACATGGGTCTCTGTTTACAGAGTAGATGGATGGTCTCATATGCTATATTTTAGAGATTTTGGATATCCTGGTTTCTAAAGTCCCTAAGAAAAAGGAAAAAGGGAAATCTGTAAAGCAGTAAAGCAGAAGCAACTGTTTCCCGAGCCGTCACATTTTACCAAACTTATCCAAATGGAATGGGAATAGCCAGAGAAGTTCCCCACCATTCCTAGAGTCCTGGATACTAAATATCCTTTTCCCTCGGACCTTATTAGGTCATGGTCCTTCCCCACAAAGTGGATGGTCCAGTTTGAGGACTTTCTAGTAACACTATTATTCCTACCTACCTCCCTAAAAGTCTCAGTGGATAAGCGTCTGGATCAGGTGGCCAAACATGCCTTTTCTATGGTAAGGTCGGCCTTACGGCCAGCCTATGCTGCAACCATGGCAGCCATGGCAGGAAGAAAGTTGTTAAAACAGTTGAGTTCTCAAACTCGTTCGGGTCACTCACAGAATATATGCTCTCAGTTTTTTAAGTCCAGCATGGAAATTTATAGGTATGTCATTTCTTCCATGGATGATATGGTCAGGTTAAACACCAAGGTTTGGCTCTGTTAGTGGCTCTGAGGTGTTCTTTATGGCTTAAGAAGTGGTCGGCAGACGCAGCTTCCAAGAGGACCCTGACAGGTCTTCCTTTTCTGGGGGGGGCGTCTGTTTGGGGGGCATTTGGATGACATTATAAAGAGAGCCACAAGAGGTAAGTCTATCCAACTCCCACAAAGAAGAAGATCTAACCCCTTCTTTTGCAGATCTTGCAATACTCTACCTTTTCGCAGTGGTAGAGGTCCTTCTCCTCTGAGAGGAATTTTGGAATAAACCTAAGACCCAGAACAAGGCCAAATCTTTCTGGTGAAATAAAGCTAAGCTCCCTCAGGCATGAAGGGACAGACTCACCCTGTCAAGTGGGGGAACGGCTTCTGCATTTTGCCCCCATTTGGAGACTACATGTAACCGATGCCTGGATACAGGTTACAAGATCGAATTCAGGGCCAGACCTCCTCAAAGGTTTTTTCTGTCAAGAGTATCCAGCTAAAGTAGAAGCACTGAGATCCACTGTAACTCACCTGTTGCAGCTAGGAGTAGTCCGTCACGTTCCCCCTTCAAAGAGAGGTCTCGGTTACTACTCGAATTTGTTCGTAATCCCTAAGGACGGTTCTGTGCGCCCAATATTAGACCTGAAGTGCCTCAACAGTTGAGTCTGTCTGCGGAATTTCGCATGGAATCTTTAAGATCCACAATGGCAACACTTCAGCTGGAGATTTCATGACCACAGTGGATATAAGGGATGTCTATCTGCATATCTCTATCTTTCCAGGCCATCAAAGGTTTTTGCGCTTTGCAGTAGATGGCCTACAATTTCTACAAGTTTGTGGATCTGCCTTTTGACCTGTCTTCGGCCCAAAGGGCGTTTACCAAAGTTCAGGCAGGCCTCATGGCCCTTCTAAGGAACCAGGGGATACAAATAATCCCTTACTTAGACCTTCTTTTAATCAAGGCCCCATCCTTTCGGGAGGCCTTGAGAGATACAGAGGCTGTATTATCGACTTTGGAAAGCTTTGGCTGGATAGTCAACTATCCAAAATCGCATATCATTCCCTCAAGAGTTATCTGCTGGGAATGATATTAGACGTGGCTCAGGCCAGAATTTTTCTTCTGGTACAGAAGAGACTCTCACTTCAGGCCAGGATACAGGCTCTCTTGGCCTGCCCTCACCCGACGATCTGTGAAGGAATGCGCTTATTGGGCCTGATGGCCTCTTGCTTTGAGGCAGTGCATTTTGCACAGTTTCACACTGTGCATGACACACTCAGCAAGGCATTCTCTAGCCTGGTGGCTAAATCCCCAGCCTGTACAGGTGGGCAAATCCTTTCTTCCGGTACAATGGAAGACGGTCACCAGCCTAACAGGTTGGAGGGTGTCATGGGGTCACAGACAATCCAGGGACAGTGGGGATCAAAGGAGAGCAGATTTCCAATAAATACCCTGGAACTGAGAGTGATTCTACTGTCTCTCACACACTGGATCTCCAAGCTGAGGAGTCATCCTATCAGGATTTAATCCGACAACCTGACGGCGGTGGCATATATCAGTCATCAAGGGGGCACCAGAAGCAGGAGAGCTCTCAGGGAGGTGAGCCGGATCTTACTCTGGGCTGAGAAGCATGTTCCGTGCTCCTCTGCGATCCACATACCATGAGTGGACAACATGCAAGCTGATCATCTTAGGGCAACCTTTCAGGGAGAATGGTCCCTCAGTCAGAGGATATTTCAAGACCTATGCATGCGCTGGGGGGCTCACAGACATGGATCTGTTCACTTACCGCCACAATCAGAAGGTTCTGAGATTTGTCTCCCGGTCCAGGGAAACAGATGCCCTGACCCTTATTTGGTTAGCATTCAGGCTTCTTTATACGTTCCCTCCGTTTCTACTCCAGGGTCGAGTACTAAAGAAGATAGCCCCAAAGGGAATTTCCAACATCCTGGTGGCACCCTGTTGCCCAAGTAGAATCTGGTTGTTGGACATAATAAGGATCCCATCCTGAGTTAAGGGCACTTCTTTCCGAGTGCCCATTCTTTTCTGACTTCCTGATGCTGGAGTGAAATTCTGTGATTCTCACCTGTAGAATTGTTTTCTCTTTTCTTCCACTCCAGGGCATCAGGCCCACCCTATCTGCTAGGCTACTAAATCTGTTCCTTGGATGTATGTAAATAGTTGATCAGCATGAAAAAAACAATAAAAAGAGGAAAATAAAGAAAAGAGAGGAGTTTATCTCACCTCTCCTTGTTTCCAACAAAATGTGGGGCTTCTTAAGATGCTTTATACTCCCGGGCGGCTGCATCTACTGCTTTTCAATTACTGTATTGCGGAGAGCAGCCAGAAATATATATATGCTGGGAGAAACCACACCTTTTATCTTGCAGTCCTGCCCTTCAGATGAGATTTAACCCATTTGTCTCTGACTTCTGAAGCGTAAGAAGAGAGAAAACAATTCTACAGGTGAGAATAACAGAATGGTATTTTTAGTGGTATCAGAGGAGAGGAAGGGATGGTTGTGTGAGATGTTTTTAAGTTGGAGATAACAGGAGATGACTAGGTAATTTGTTTTGCCATGAAGGCTCAGTACAACGTGTGTGGGGACTAAATATTAAACAATGCAAGCATTAGTAGACTAGGAACAGAGGGGCACAGTAACCAGAGCTGAGGATCATGGGAAGGGCCTTTTCAGTCCTAGGAACTGTTACTAAGGCAGCCAAGTCTCTGGTCCAGGGATCTCATGCAAGAGAAGTGAAAAGAAAGTGTACCTGGTAGAAGTACAGAACCACAGGTAAAGTCATTTAAACCAAGTAAGAACACAAAAGTGTACTTACCTTTTGTCCTGCGCAGCTGATTTATGCTATTCCAGTGATCAGTAACTCACCTGATCGCTGGATCAGAACCTGCACATCCCTTGCTTTCTGCATCATCCCAGGGCCTGAACTCCATGCACTGGCGCTTGCGTGTGTGTCAGGCCTTGACACACTGCCATTGCAATGAATAGAGAGGGCGTGGCAACACGCTGACTGATGGCAGGGCACAAACCCAACCTGCCAACAATCTCGACCCCATATATTGGCCCTGAACAGCGCAGGATGCAGCAGCTGAGCCAGGGGCTGGAATCCAGCGATTTGGTGAGTTACTGATCACCAGATTAGCACCAATCAGTTGCACAGGACAAAAGGTAAGGACCCCTTTATTTTGTTTTTTTGTCTGCTGAGTCACTTTAAGTCTCTGACCAAGCAGTCATTCCAATACCATTTGGCCACTTGGTGTGGGTCCTAGTTTAAGTAATGTATCGAATGAAAAAGTTAAAAGGGATGGGTCAATGCTAAATGTCTGGGGATTAGATTAGGGATTTCTAAGATAAGCATCCTGCACTGGGGCACGTTTATTTTTAACTACATCCCTGGACATCACTGATGGGGGGGGGGGTGCTATCTGGTTATATATAAGGATAGGCTGGTGTTCACTTCTGTTGTCTCATTTTCTTCCAAAGGTGGTCCCTGCCTTCCACAATAACCAGGGCACAGTGATGCCCCATTTTTGTTCATTCTTTTTTCATCCCAATGAAAAGACTTAAAGCCACCATTCAACCTAGTAGACAGCAGCTACATCCCCTACCCCCACATTCTCCATAACCCTTCCACAGCAGAGAAACGTACCTATTCCGCATGCCATCAGAGCCCATGGGGACACAGCAAACAGCTGCATAAGTGTGGCATAAGCCCCTACAAATGAAATTATCTTTGTGGTGTGCAGCATTTTCTATGTGACTTTACAGTAAGCCAAAAAAATCATTTTATTTTAGTCCAGGTTAGGCATTTCCAAACTTCATTTTTGGCACCCAAAATCTTCATGCTATTAAACAGTTGCAATAAAATAACAATTAAAAAATAAAAAGTGCTTCAGAGCAGTTCCAGAGGATGGAGTCAACCAGCGGAAATCACATGCCTGAGGGACCCACATAGGACTGTGGGTCCCTCAGGGAAAGTCCCACCCTGCAGCACATGCATCCACTTGACAGCACAATTTAAAAGGTAATGCCTCACCCTCCTCACTGCCTGTTTACTTGTTCCTCATACTGCTACCTTTGTGAAGAGGAATGCTGGCGTGAGAAACATATAAGCAGACAGCAGGAAGGGGTAAGCGGGGAAAATATCAGTGTTGTCCAGGGGAAGTTTTTGCTGCAGTTAGGATTCCCCCTCCCCAAAACAACGATCTATTTTGCTCCCCCACCCCAAGTACATTACCGTTTGGATGTTTTCTGACATCATTGCTGCTTGGTATTCCTGTTACAGTAATTTTCATTTTCCCCAGGTATACTATTGTATGCCACTGGTTTCTGACAGGATACCATTGTCTGAAACTAGCTGTTTAAAGTGGACCAACACCCAGGATTTTGACTATCCTGGGTCTTGGTCCACTTCGGTGGGGCACCCCCGATCGGGGTGCCCCGCTGTGTGAAACCCCCCCGAACCCCAAGAAAAACTCACCTCTCCCCGCTCCCAGCGCCAACGGACAAGCCGCGGACAAGCGGCTCCTCCGCCGCCGCCTCCCGCGCGTCACTCTTGACGCGCGCGTGCCCGCGCCGGCCATTCACAGACGGCCGGCTCGGGCGCGCGCACGTCTAGAGGGGCGCGAGGGAGGCGGCGGCGGCCGGCCGTCACCGAAGATCAGGTAAGGAGTTTGGGGGGGTTTCACCCCGCGGGACATCCCGATCTCGGATGTCCCGCGGGGAGGGAGGTGATCAGCCCGGGAATCTTATAGATTCCCGGGCTGATCACCTGTGGGTGTTGGTCCACTTTAAGCCCCTCTTCTCGCAATCTCATGCTGAGGCAATTAGTACCTATTGAAAATAGTGTTAGAAGAAAGATAAGAGCCAAAAGAAGATTTAAATTTCCCCTAATTTTTCCTTTGAATCATTTGTGGATATTTACCAGGCAGAACAGGAGTTAATACATGGGTTATTTTTTTCTTTTTAATGTAACCTTCCATAGGACATAGTTGGTCCGCTTTAAAGCGAAGTCCCCTTAGTGCCCTGGTAATGAATTGGATAAACATACTCACAAACGATTTGGCTTCAAAGCTTAAACTGGTGGAAAATTAAGGGAAAATTATTTATTTTTTGGTTCTTAGCCTTCTAGCACGAGATTGCGAGAAGGGGGGCTCAAACAGCTAGTTTAGAACAATAGTATCCTGTCAGAAACCAATGGCATACCTGGGGAAGATGAAAATGAAAATCACTATAACAGGAATACCAAGCAGCGTTGAGGGCAAAAAACATCCAAGCGGTAATGTACTTGGGGTGGGGTAGAGAAATAGATTGTTGTTTTTGGGGCGTTTTGGTCCGCTTTAAAGTAGCCTGGTCCTAGTTATGCCCCATTTCCACGAATCGATTTGGGGATTAAAAATTTCTGTAACTACCACAGTCACATAATAATGGATCCATGGAAATGTCCACTATGATCAAGTGATGAAAAATAATTTCTTTGTTGGCCGAGTGTCATATTGTTTTAGCTGACAAATTCTCATTTGTCACAAGTGGAAACAGAAATGGACCACACATAGGACATGCACAGCACAAGCAATCTCGCAAATGATCCTTCTAATGAACAAGTAGTAGACAAATCTTCCACTTTAGAACACAAATCATCCCCTTGCATTTGAGTCGTATGTTTGTTAAAGCGGAACTTCATTCTAACCCTCGGGCCACCACTGCTCCTCCGGCGCTCCCGATCCTGAACGCTGCCATCTTGCCAGAATGACACAGAGACATAACCCAGTGAATAAGCAGCATATGGATGTCATTTTCAGTGGCGCCCGCACAGAGACCGGAGGAGTGCCGCTGGCCTGAGGATGAGGTTTTTTTCTTTGTAACCCCCCTGGCCTGCCCCAGCACCAGGGTAGGGTGGCAGGATGGGGGGGGGGGGTCAATTTTAGACTGAAGTTCCGCTTTAAGTTTTATTCAGGAAGGTCTGCATAGCTTTGGAGCTGGCACTTTTCCCTTTGTATAATCTCAGAAACTGACCTTTGCAAGGAAGAGAATGGAGAGTGAAAGAATAGGAGATGATGGAGGGCAGTGTGGCCACCATAGGTCTGCTAAAAACTGAACAAAACTCAGTGGTCGGCCTTGAAATCTAAAAATGTGAACCTCCGTGGGTCTCAGCATTTCTCACTAGGTGATGTAAACAATGGGGAGCGAGAGTGGCTGCATCCCCAGTATGTCTGGACTAAGGCGTGCTAGTGCCCAGCCATTCATATGGGCATAGGAGTCACATGTCTGGAGATGCAGCTGCTTTCACTTACGATTGCAGAGCATTAATATGCATGACAAACGTCTCTGAGAGCCTGCGCATGTACCGTAGGTGGGGATAGATTTTTTTTTCATACGGGTGTATTCCAAAACGGGATACCCTGGGGCAAGCAGCAAAACCCAGGATAAAACCTGCTTTAAAGCAGCTAGAAAGTAACTAGTAGTAATTAGAAAATGGAAAGTAACAAAGGACATTGATGAGCAAGTAAACTGCTGCATGCTTATAAATGAACTACTCATCTTACTTGGCCCCTGGCTTCATAAAATCATGCTCCTGTGTCGTCGACATGGACATGGGGAACATGGAAAAGAGGGAGAATAAGAGATGAATGTGGCAAAGGAAAAAAAAAGGCAAAAGAAGGTGGTAAGTTAAAAAGAAGATGAAAGAAAGGAGAGGGAGGCTGAAGGTAGATGAAGAGAGAGATCCTGATTTCACACCAGGGTGATTTGTTTCCGCTAACAATTTTGCAAGCGTTATTGATGCAAAAATATGGCATGAGGGCCAATTGCGATCGCCCAACACGTCTGAAAAGGCCCATAGTTTCCTATGGGTAGCCTTCTTGCAGCAATTGTGGGGTGACTGCCAAATGTATTGGAGGTAATATGCAAAAGATCATGATGGGGAAATGTGGAAAAGTGATGAAAAAGGGTAGATAAAAGAAGTGATGAAGGGATGACATATAATTAATTCAGAGAGTGAGACCACGAAATACAAAAAAAAAAATATATATATATATATATATATATATATGTTGTATATGTGTGTGTTTGTACACCCTATATATAACAAAGAGCCCTTGCTTTTGATTGATCACCCTGCAGCAGGGCCTATTGTTATGTAAAGGGAAGGCCACCTGCTCCTTCCAGAGGTGGGGGTCGTTACTGTGCCATTATCTGTCCTAAATCATTGGCACAGCTTTTGCCTTACACTGAATGAATTGCTAGCCCTCACTTACATGGAATCATCCAGACACATGCCCCGCCCATACATACACACCAATATGTCTAACGTTATTTATTATGTATGATAATTCTGTAATTTTAGGTATTTCTAGGTGTTACATTTATGTAGATCTCCAATGTATTCTCCAGAAGATACCGCGCTCTGACTGGTGGGCCAGTTGCTAACGCTTATTTCAACGCACCGATTGCTGATAAGGTGCGACCCAACTGAGGCCTGACGTCATCAAAGGACTGTGAGTGGCGGGATGAAAAGCCAATCGGCGTCGTGAGTCTAGATAAAAAGGCGTTTCCTTTCACCGTTCACACCCTTGTAGCCAATTAGCTATCGAGCTAGGGCGGCCACTGTCTCCCTATTGGACAATATATCCGAAGGCGTAAACAGAAGCCTCTTATACAAGCAGAGGACAAAGCAACCTCGCTTCTCTTTCGTCCCCGGCGCCATTTTGAGGTGACGAACTTATTTCTGTAGTTAGCGTTATCGTTTTTCCCGGCGTAAAATGTCTAGAGATAGGTTCAGAAGCCGTGGCGGTATGGGCGGCGGAGGAGGCGGCATGGGAATGAACATGTACCGTCGTGGTAGCAGTGGACGAGGCGGTATGGGCGGCGGAGGAATGTCCTACGGCGGCGGCTACGGAGGCAATCGCGGCCCTGGTGTGAACCAGCAACAGAGGCCTCCCCAACAAAACCAGAACCAACAGAAGCCGCCCCAACAAAACCAGAACCAACAGAAGTCGCCCCAGCAAAACCAGAACCAACAGAAGCCTGCTCAGGAGCAGAAGCCAGCCGTCCAGGAGCCCGCCCAGACCCCACAGCCCCCTCAGACCCCGGCCGCCAAGACTCCGGCCCAGACTCCGGCCGCTTCTCCACAGACTAAGCCAGCTCCATCCCCGTCCCCTCAGCAGAAGCCCGCCACCACCCCTCAGCAGAAGCCCGCCACCACCCCACAGCAATCCCAGCAGCAGCAGCAGAACCAGGCCCAGAAACCGGCCAACCAAAACCAGGCCCAGAAACCAGCCAACCAGAACCAGGCTCCGAAGCCTGCTACCCAGAACCAGGGCCAGAAACCAGCCAACCAGAACCAGGCTCAAAAACCAGCCAACCAGAACCAGGCTAATCAGAATCAGAAGCCGCAGCCCAAATCCACGCCTGCACCCAACCAGTCCCCCTCCCAGGCTGCCCCCCCGCAGCAGTCCCCCCAGCAGCAGAGGCAGCAACAGCAGCGCTCCGGGCCCAACCATGCAGGCCAGAAGAGGCCGCACCAGTCTCGCTTCCAGCCAGCGCCCGAACCGGCGGATGTGTTCATGGAGGGCGACACCCAGGACCAAGGCACCTACAGCGACGTGAGTAGTGTACCGCGCGTTAATGCCTCTGTAATGGTCGTCTGATCAGTGGGTTTACTGGCTTTGCGCAACCTGTGACCCGGGGTCACATTTCACCCCCAGAGCCATCTGATGTGGCCCCTGATCTGCTGTGGGGAAAGTGTGAGGTAAATGAAACGGGGATGTAAAGGAAGTTAAATTAGGCTATAGTAAGGGTGGGTGACTGCAGAGTGTTATAGGAGAGGCACATTGGCAAGGTTGCATATGTTTGGAGGAGCACAGTGACATTGATTGCATGACTTCACCTCTGTTAAAATCATTGGCACCATTTGGTACATCTTTCTAAAATAAATGTGTGCTTAGTATTGGTGGGAGTTTAGATGGGGTTAGTACTGTGGTTAATATGTGGGTCTGATTGGGGGGGGCCCATATATTCAGAGGGGTAAGTCAGGTGGCCTGTGTATTGCTAGCATGTGGGGATTGTTACATAGAGACAGTGGGTATCCTGGTTCTTTATGCTATACCAAATGAAGAAAAATAGATCTGAACCCATTCATTGTGCCACCCCCTCCCCACCAGGTTCCATGTCATTTAAGTGTCCCATGCTACTTTAAAGGTTGAGCATGACTGAGCATTTCCATAAACCAGACCTAAAGTCTGAATTGGTTTTGGTCATATTAGTAGCTTCCCACAGGGGTACATTGATTGCCACTGTGGGCAAAACTTAACAGGAATGGTGCAAAGTGGCATCTTGCCCCCCCCCCCCCCCCCCCTTTCCTGTGTTGAATTTGAATGCAGAGGGTCCTGGGGTGGGTGTGGTTACCAAATAGGGATGCTGCCATAGGAAGCTACTATCCAAGCTAAAGTATAGTCAGCAGTAGTATGAGTTACCAGAAGGTTCTCGCACATGTTTGTAAACTTGTATGGGAATTGTGTGGTCAGCTTAGCGGCTGCATCTTTTTGCTTGGTTGAGAGGTATCTTACTCTGTGCGGATGGGGGCAATTGCTGTGGATACAGATGGGTAAAATAGGACTCCCTCATGTGTGCTCGTTTGGTTATCTTTATGCCTCACCTCCTGGCCTCCATGGCTAGACCAGGGGTATTAAGCTGGCAAAAATCATTTAGAGATGTTCAGTTGTTGCGATACCTATTACTTTGCTGTAAGCTTAACCTCCTGTTTGGAATTTTGCCCCAAAGCTCCCCCTTATGGGGGCCTGCTGTTTTAGTTACGCACATTATCACAATGAAAAATGAAGAAACTCAGCTAGGGCTATATTGACAATTTCAGAGCTGCTATAAACTTACCATATCGATAGGGTTATGTTTTGGGGGATTTATGCTTCTCTACAATCAGATGCTAGTCTAGAGAAACATGTGAAACTAGTAAAGAAATTTGAGTTTTTTTTAAAATGTGTGGGTTGCTAGTACTGTAATTGGCCCTTTGTTTCCTGTCCAGATGAGTTCCTGCTTTCATCTTGTCTAGGGATGTGAGTGAACGGAGCTCTTAAAATGGCTGCCTAAGTTATACAGTTCTTTGTCTGGCCTCCATTTTGGGATCACTAGCCCCTCCCCCTCCGTGCCTGGCTTTTTTTTTTGCATATTCCTGTGAAATCGTTGTTTCAAGTATTTAATGGGTTTAGACATTTTAGGGTTTTTGTCTTTTGCAAGGCACTAGTGCGATTTGTGCTTTTCTCTGTGGTAATAATGTATGTGTTGTGCACAGGGAGTGAAAGCCACACTTTCCCTTTTGAGAAGGCCTGGAGAGAAAACCTACACTCAGCGCTGCAGGTTATTTGTTGGAAACCTTCCCACCGACATAACCGATGATGAATTTAAGAAATTATTTGCAAAGTATGGTGAGCCTGCAGAAGTTTTCATCAACAAAAACAAAGGCTTTGGATTTGTTAAGCTGGTAAGTGTGTTTTGGTATCTCGGCCACTGTGTAATCTGAAGTACGGGTAAAACGTTAACTGTAATGTGGTTAATTTTCACAAAAGAATTTGGTTTTCAAGCAACTTGGCACCCTGATTTGGAATGTGAGCCCTCTGATTGCCCCGCATTTCTCTCCTCTTCTGGGGCTCACTGGCTGTGGCTGCATCCCTGCATCCAGCTATTCAGAAAGGCTGGGCACACAGAGCAGGCAGACTCTGGATGCGGACCCTCCTTTATGCTGGGAGCTCTCTAACAGATAGCATATTGCTCTAATTATATTGGGCCAAAAAAACGACACAATCTCTCCCACCCACCCCAGATACAGTACACTATTTCTACAATGATTTCTACTTTCAGTTCTGCTTGATATTGTTCCTCAGGTATGCCATTGTTCTAAACTAGTATTTTAGGCCCCCTCCTTACATTCTAATGCTGGGAGCAATGGGAGCCTATTGAAATAGTGCTAAAAGGAAGATGGGAGCCAAAAGATTCAACCCCCCCCCCCCCCCCCCCCATTTTTCATTTGAAGCAAAACATATTTTTACCCAATTCGTTACCAGGGCATTAAGGGTTTTTTTAATTTAATTTAAAAATGGGTTGTGGTTGGTCTGCTTTAATATGCAAGATCTATGTACCTGGAATAGGGACATTGATGGGAGCACGATCTTGCTCACCCTTCCTCAGTCCTATGGCTCATGCGCAGCCGCTCATCCAGTCGGCGCACTTGGATCTGCTCCTGCCCCTTCATTCAGGAGCTCATCTAAGGCGAGCGTATCTGAGCACGCTGGCGTCTGCGATCCCTGCTACTATTTAAAAGGGTGCCTGCCGTTCACAAATGGCTACTGTGGGCATGTGCCCAGCTAAAGAGATAGCAGGGGTGCGCCCACTGCTCGCACATGTGCTGTTGGACTGGGAGTGAAGGTGAGTTTTCGGGTGACTTGGTGGGGGGGGGGGGGGGGTTGACCCAGGGGGGCAAGTGTGCCTGTCTTGGAGTATCAGACTCCAGGGTGGGTTTTGGTCTGCTTTTAAAGACCCAGTACTGACCCAAAAATATTTCTCCACAAAACTACCTGAAACTCTTAAGTATAGCCTACCTCATTATACACCTTTTTCCCTCACTGAAAACTTTCTTTTTTTTAGGAAACAAGAGCACTGGCTGAGATTGCAAAGGCAGAGCTTGATGATTTTCCAATGAGAGGGAGGCAGCTCAGGGTCCGTTTTGCTACTCATGCTGCAGCACTGTCTGTGCGAAACTTGTCTCCATTTGTTTCAAATGAGCTGCTTGATGAAGCCTTTAGTCAGTTTGGACCTGTTGAGAGAGCTGTAGTTATTGTTGATGATCGTGGGAGATCCACAGGAAAAGGAATTGTTGAGTTTGCAGCAAAGCCAGCTGCCAGAAAGGCGTTTGACCGATGTAATGAAGGAGTCTTTCTTTTGACAACGTGAGTGCTTTTCAACTTGTGTCAATTAACTCCAAGAGGCAATCTAGTCAAACTGACAGGAGTTCCTTTGGCCCTTGCAGCATGGGGCATTCTAATTTGAGCAATGCTCTGCTGAAGGCTTCCCACAGTGAAACCTGATGCCAGATGACCACCAGCAGCCAATTTAGTTTGGCTGGTGCACTGTGATGTGCAAGCCCACCAGGTAAGCTAGATTGGTTGGCGGTCATATGCTGTTGTGGAATGTGGAAGCAGAGTATAGCATCTGGCTTCCTTGTTGTGGTTCGGGGGGTATCTAAATGCTGCAAGGGTCAGAGGATCCTTGGTCAGTTTTGACTGAAGGTTGTGTGGTGTGGTATTTTGAATAGTTATGAAAACCTGTCTGTTTTCTTTTAGGACCCCCATGCCTGTTATTGTTGAGCCTCTTGAGCAGTTTGATGATGAAGATGGTCTTCCAGAAAAACTTGCGCAAAAGAATCACTTATATCAAAAGTAAGCATTTATCAATCTGTTGATAAATAACTGGGCTTTAAAACCAAGGGTTAATGCAGTATTTGCATTTGGGTGATTATGCCTATGTGGGGGACTGGCAACTGCTTTACTACACTGTTCCTCCCTGTAATCCTTTCTAGTGTTCTGTCCTGGGCTAACATTTGTACGCTCTAGCTACTGGGCTATGTAAGAGTCAGATGAAACTACTGCAAAACGTGATGACTCGGTTCTCAATTAGCAGGTCATTAGGCTTCAGCGTCGGGATCTTTTGGTATGGGGTATTGGCCTATTTGGGTTGGCGTACCAATTAAATTTTAGATGGGAGCTGAACAAAGTTGGTCTAGATTTCCTCTCCGTTCCTGTACACAATTCAAAGATAAACATGTTCTTTTCGTAACTCCCACCTGGGGGGATGGTGAGGTTGGATGGCTTAGGTCCATTTGGTCTTTAACATGCAATTTTAGTTTTAGGTAAAAGCTATACAGTGCTCAAATGTTATCTTAAACTTTGCTTTTAACAGAGAGAGAGAGGCTCCTCCTCGGTTTGCCCAGCATGGAAGCTTTGAGTTTGAGTATGCTCAGAGGTGGAAGTCTTTGGATGAGATGGAGAAACAACAAAGGCAACAAGTAGAAAAAAACATGAAAGAAGCTAGAGAAAAACTAGAAAGTGAAATGGAAGATGCCTACCATGAGCATCAAGCAAACCTACTTCGGCAAGGTACTTATTGAAGCTAGAAAACATTCAAATGCTTTTAATGACCAAAGCCTAAAGATATATTCACAATATCTATCTATTAAATTGATGGCTCTAGCACTTATTGCAGGCCATAAATTGTATTTGGATGGGAACTGAATATCTGATCTCCTGAAAGCTGTCAGCTGCTGGTGATTTACACTGGAGGCTTGTCAGTTCCTGTGTCTTAAAGTGGACCAACACCGAGAGGTGATCGGCCCGGAAATCTATAAGATTCCTGGGCCGATCACCTCCCACCCCGCGGGACATCCGAGATCGGGATGTCCCGCGGGGTGAAACCCCCCAAACACCTTACCTGATCTTCGGCGGCGGCCGGCCGCCGCCGCCTCCCTCGCGCCCCTGTAGGCGTGCTCGCGCCCGCGCCGGCCGTCTGCGAATGGCCGGCGGGGGCGCGCGCGCCGAAAGTGACGCGAGGGAGGCGGCGGCAGCCGCTTGGACGTTCCTGATCCCCGCCTGGACGTTGGCGGGGATTGGACCGTCCAGTCACGTGGGAGCGGGGACAGGTAAGATTTTGGGGCTTTCTGGGGGGTTTCACACAGCGGGGCACCCCCGATCGGGGTGCCCCGCCGAAGTGGACCAAAACCCAGGATAGTCAAAATCCTGGGTGTTGGTCCACTTTAAATTCTGACAGGTATTCGTGAAATTTCCTATATGGAGAGTTAGTCTTGCTTTCTGCTGCTTGGAAAGTCTTGTGCAGCTATTAAAATGGACCAAAAGTAAAGTTTAGTAAATTGCTTCTCTAAAGCCCCCTCTGACAAAAACTTTGAGGACTTAACTACATGCAGATGTTATTTAACAGGCAGCGATTATATGCTGCAGAACTACATATTAGCGACTCTTGTCACACATAAGCATGAGGGGATGGCTGTGCCAGCAGCAGCCCACACCAAACCGATAAATACCTCAAACAGACAGCTTGTGTAGTGTTATATAAACGCACTGAATAACCAGCTGCTAGAGGAATTTGTATGTGTCTATGAGATGAGTTACAACAATGTATCTTTATCACTGTGGACTCTGGGTTTCTTTTCATAACATCTGCATGGAGTCAAGACCCCTCAAATAGTTTCTCAATTGCTTTAGGGGTGCATTTTACTGAACTTGTGTTTTTGACTTTTGGTCTGCTTTGTTTTGTTTGTGGCTCTTGGCTAATATTGCCTTTATTCCAGATTTGATGCGACGCCAGGAAGAGCTTAGACGTATGGAAGAGCTTCACAACCAAGAAATGCAGAAGCGAAAGGAAATCCAGTTGAGGTAAGGCTTCTATTGTGGTTGTGTAGTAAAAATAAAATTCTCAGCATAACGCAGTCTGTTTAAATATAAACTATTATGCTTTAAACAGGCAAGAAGAAGAGCGGCGTAGACGCGAGGAAGAAATGATGCTCCGACAGCGTGAAATGGAGGAGCAGATGAGGCGCCAACGTGAAGAGGGTTACCGTATGAGCTATATGGACCCAGTAAGGGTTTTAAACTTGTAATACTGGTTTTGCTCCGTTCTTGAAACAAATTAAATGTATTAAACTTTGATATTTTTCTTTTCCAGAGAGAGCGTGATATGCGCATGGGATCATCAAGTTCCTTGTCAATGGCAGGTAATGGAGATCTTAATTTTTCACTGTGCAAACAAACAAGCTTTTCGAATATTGACTAAAGTACCTTGTTTTTCAGATCCATATGGTACTGCCGCTTCAAAATATCCTACCATTGGATCAGCTAGCATGGGCTATGAGGGCAGCCCTGGTGTTACACCGGCAGCACTTGCCTCATCTCTGATGGCTAGTGACATGGTAACGTATATGTGAAAATTTTATTTCAGACTGTGTGCCCACATTTATATCTTGGGCACTTGGAATGTTGCCCATTTGTGCAAACTTTTGTTAGTTTTCACGACTGTACCGTTTACAGGCCGACTTTAGTGATGAGGTCATTGTTGGGCTGTTTATACACATCTTATACATTTGACTGCTGTGGGACGAAGTAATTCTGAGATTTTATATTTGCACTGTACAGTTGAGGTAGAGGTTTAGTTGTTCTCGTATGAGCTAGTTCTACATCTTGGATCCATTTTAGACCATCTGTGGCACATGACATGTGTCTGAGCTGCTGCATGTAAAGGATTTGGCTTACTCCAATCTGAGCGGCTCCGTCACAATGAAGTACCACGTCATACAGTCGCTAAAGCATTTTCTTGAGTGCTAATGTTTTACTTCGAGACATAGTGACGATGCCTACTTCAGTCTCAGTATGTGTGGCTTTCATTTTTTTTTTTTTTTTTTTTCCAAATAACCAGTGCAGATTCTGCATGTGAAGGAATTCCTGGGAGTTTAGGTCCCATCAATGATTTGCTAATAACTCATTATTTTTTTTTTTTTTTTTAAATGAGTTGCTATGCATAGACTGGGAGGGGGTGACATGACTAGCAATTAAAAACAAACTTCTTGGAAATGAGACTAATAGGACTGATTTGCTTGAGTGTTCCTAAATGATTTTGGCGGATGACCGCTTGTATTCACCTGTTAAACCCTAAACCACATCTGCTAGAAAAGTCTTAATGCAGACTTTTATTGTATTCCAGGTCCTTGGTTTTTGTCATGGTCTATGACCAAATCTGCTAGAACTTGAGCTTGTCTCAATATTTTTAGGCATCATAAAAACATTTTACTGCTTAGCCTTTAGGGCTTAAATAAATATTTCATGCCTTGACTATAGGTGGCTGTGTGATTCGTACTAAAATTTAGATACTCAAGGTCAAGGTTTTAGGTTGGTAGAACTCCCGTGTTGCCCAATTTGGGATGTCTCCATTTAAAGGTATTGTCCACGGCTAAAAAGCTCCAGCTCAATTTCTGCCCCTGGCCTGCAATTACACTTGTCCATGAGCAAGACCGTGCCCCTTTGGTCCTCTCGGGTTCAAGGTGGTGGTTGTGAAACTGAAATAGTTTGAAGAGTAATGTGGACACAGCCCTCCCACTGCAATGCGTTAAACAGTCATAGCCACCATCCTGAACTGGAGCGTACTAATAAGGTGCTTAATGTCCACTCTCTAAACAGTGGCTCTGGGTGGTGGACCAGGCCTGGACCATCCCTTTAAGGATTAAGCCAGTACATAGGATACACTTGCGTGCCACATAATTGAGGGCTTGTGGGTTTTGCTAGCTGGGCACAGTGTTGCCAGTGGAGTAGAGGACATGCAGGCTTCAGGTTGCATAGTGGGACTTGAATTGTGAAGTCTGATGATGGACCTGCTGCTCTAAACATGGGGGGCATCCCAAATTGTGATATACTGGGAAAGAGGTGTGTAACGGACTAAGTAGCTTTTACTTTAGGCCTGATTTAAGATGAAGATCTCTAATCCTCATGCTGTTTTTTCCAGTTCAAGTTGTCTGACAAAGGCTAAATCTTATAATTTATAGCGTATAATCCATTTATTTTATCCACTCAAGAATTAGAGCTTAAATGGAAATGATCTAGATTTCCTCTGCTCATTAAAGCAGACCAAAGGCCAGTTAAGTAAATTGCACCCCTAAAGCCCCACTCTGGCAATATGTGACAAACTATTTTAGAGGGGCTTATAAGGCCACTCCAGCCCCTTCCTTAAAACAAACAAAAAAAAAAGAAAACCTTGCCTCTCGCCTTCACCCCGAATCTAGCCGCAAAAGTTGGTGGTGAGCACTAAACACCTACCGCCATCTTCAAGTCCCGGCCGCCTATTCATGGCAGTGGGCGGGACTGCACCTGCCGCTGGCCAGCTAGGGCTACTGGGAAGATGGCAGCCCACCGCCAACTTTGGTGGCTGGGTTCGGGTGAAGGGAGTTCCACTCCAATGCAGTTCTGCAGCAGAGAATTGGGCAATTTACCAAATTTTATTTTTGATTACTGGTCTACTTTAAAGCAGACCTCCAGTCAAAGAAACAAATTGCTTCAATTCTTATGTGGCATAAGCTGTTTGAGAGGGTTTAAGCCCATGCAGACGTGAAATGGCATATTTGCCCTTGTATTTGGGGGCGGTAATCTTGCCACACACATAACTGTTACACATGAGAATCATGGGGGGTTGCTGTGTCGGCAGCAATTCACACCAAATTGACGGGTATATACCTTTTTAAATTAGATTTGTCATTTTTCACACAAACACTGAGCCAAACGGCTAGCGTAACAAAGGAAATTTTTGAGGGAAGCTGTTAGAATGCCTTCACGGCAGCTGCTGCCATAAATACATTTTAATATATTTAGAAGATTTTACCAGTTAGTAAAGCAGTCATTACAGCTGAAGGCTTACTACTTCTAGCTAGAAATAAGATGACTGCACAGAGCTATGAAGCAATTTTGCCTGAGGATTGGAAGAGTCTCCTGTGTGTGGCAAGATGGCTGCTGCCATGCGTGTGTAAGAGCAGAATCTTCCTGCTATTCCATACATCTGCACGGTGTGAATCCATCTCAATAAGCTAATGCCACTGATCTGGGCTTTAGGGGAGCAGTGTACTAAGCTTTTTGTTTTAAATGCCACAATTTTAGCAGCCAGGGCTGCAGGGAGACTGGACTGGAGTGGCAGCCAGTGTGCCCTCCTTTCTCATTGTGCAGTTTCCTTCTTGTGGCATCTGGTGAAAGCACAGGAATCCACATATTGTGAGCTGCCAGGCAGCAGCATATTACCCCGGAGACCTGCCCATTATAATCAACTGCGTCTGACCTCAGGCAGACTTGTGCTTGTCCTTGTCCCCCAGCCTTGGCTGGTCTCAGTTGATTTGTATTCTAAGCATACAGTATGGGCTGGTCTCAGTTGATTTGTATTCTAAGCATACAGTATGTCCTGCTCATATATAATACTTACACGTGGGTAATCCTCCGCCAGATGGCGCTGTTCACTGCAGACATGCAAAAAACAGGCTCCTCCCGGCCCTTCATATACACAGGGACCCCCGACAAATCCCCAGATTTCTCTGCAGTGCTGACTGCGAAGACATGAAGTATCACTCTCTCGCAGGTGAGCGGGGCTATTACAGCCTGTGGGACTATTTCCACCCCCCCCCCCCCCCTCTGTGTGATATGCCCCTCAGCCTGGGCTGCGCTGGTCAGGTGAAGGTAGGCAGCACCATGTGTGCTTAAGGAGCGCTGCTCCGCTGCAATCCCCCACCATAGGGTAGGCGGTTAAGGCGAATGGTGAGCCTTCAGGGGATGCCCCTCCCGCATTGTTGCCCCACGCCCCAGGTAGCGGTGGACCCTATGTAACGGGTCGCCTTCCTCCCTCGTCCCCCCCCCCCCCCCCCTTAGCCAGGGGGAAAAGAAAGGGGGGGAGGGGTTGTGTGTATGGCGGCCTCAGTGTATCCTAACACGCTTATGGCTTGGCTGTGCTTTACTGGGAACGGGATCAGAGCCGCGCTCTTGCCTTACTGTTAACCAATGTGCGGCTGCTTTGCGGACGCCTCGGCGTCTTTCTTCTTCCTTCCTTCTCCATTCTTAGCCTTAGTGGCTCTTCCTAAGCGCCAATACAGTATTCCCGCCTGTCACGGCAGACCGGGGTTCATTCCCTGACGGGGAGCCACAGGAGAGCCCGAGTACAGACCTCAGCCGTGCCTGTATAAGCTCCGAGCGCCATTTACATCAGGCATTATGACTTTACTGTCACTCATTGGCTAGACTCCTTCCGAGCTTCGCGCTCGCTGGGGAGGGGCGTGGTTCCGGCTTGGCGCGCTACGCGCGTGGTCGGCTCAGGCCCGCCCTCTGGGGTTTGCTTGGCGCTATTTCCTTCTCCCGCGCACGTGGTGAAGATCGTCCTCTCCTCTAAGTGCCCTCATGGGCGACTCTTTAGTTTCTCTGTGGCTCTGACATCCTTGTTCCCCCTTATGTTTTTCAGACCGCGGATTTCGGTGGCTTCTCCCGGCCCAGTGTAGCTCCCGGTCGTGACCATTAAAATTACTCCCACTTCCCCGCGGGTTATTGGGGCATCCAGGGTAGCTTACAGCGTCAATCCCTACTGGCAAATTGTGCCAATTCACCATATGGAGGCATCTCAGGATATTGTGAACGGGGTTCCTTCGGGACAAGCCGGCTGTGTGTAGCTTGTGGGGTCCTACCTAGCAGCCGTGACAATGCACGGGTCTGTGTTCCTTGTGCACAGCAGACGCTATCGGTGCTTCCGTCTTCTCTGAGGCTGGGCCTGCACCCTGCCGCACTTCACCTACTCCCCCAAGCCTGAGTCTCACCCCCAATACCAGTGGGGATTCTCATCCTGATCTGCCCACGAGGCTGGCTAGTGTTGAAAACTTGCTGGCTAATTCCTTAGCGCGTGAAGCCACCGCCAAGAGGCGGCACTTGAACCCTGAATCGTCCCTCTTCCCTATAGAACCTGATGATTTGTTGCATTCCTATGCCCATATCCCCTCGGACGAAGGGGAACTGTTCTGACTCGTGGTCATATGATGTCGAGTCTAGGGGTCGGAAGAGTCTGGCTCTGAGCATTGGTCCTCGGATGATATTGATAGACTGCTGGTTCAGATCTTTGAGGTTCTGTCCCTCTCTCCCCCTGCTGCAGCTCCCAGGCAAAGGGGTGATCTTTTTCATACAGCTAAAGCTCGCTTGGAATTTCCCGAGCGGGCCCATTTCAATAGCCTCGTGCTTAAAGAATGGGAACATCTCAGCAGACTTCATTGGGTCAGCAGACTTCATTGGGTCCCTAAGAGCGTGGATAGGAAATATCCCTTTCCTGCTGACTTGGTTAAGTGCTGGTCATCGACACCTGAGGTCGATGCTCCTATTCTAGGGTTGTCCAACACCTCTATTATGCACTCCCCTGACACTACTACGCTACGGGACTCTGAGGACCGGCGTGTTGACCAACTGGCATGTCACGTCTTAGCAGTTGGGGGAGCGACTCTGCGCCCGGTTTGCGCCTTAGCCATTACGGCAGTAGCGCTCAGGGCCGTGGTTAGGAGTGCTCTCGATGGCACAGATGAGTTGCCTCCTGATACGGTCAATGCTCTGTCCAGCTGTGATGCGTTTGAACTTTATCCTGTCCGCTTTGGACGATGCTATTAAGATGTGTGCCAGGTCATCTGCCCTGGTGGTTGCTATACGCCGTGCGGTCTGGTTGCTCCAGTGGGCCGCAGACAATGCCGCCAAGAAAGCCCTCACGGGCCTTCCATTTAAGGGGCTGCGCTTGTTTGGGGATCGATTAGACCTCTTTGCCAAGGGAGGCAAGTTACCCCAGCGCAGGCGGCAGACTCGGCCCTTTCGTGGCCAAGGCTCCCTATGAATCCCCTACCGTGGGGCCAAACAGGGTAGAGGGGCGTCCTTCGCTGGGTCCCGCGCAGATTCCTGGCACAGGAACAGTGGACGCCGTCCCCGTTCCTCCTGGGGGCCCAAGGCCCCTCAGGCATGAGGGGACGTCTACAGCACTTCGAGCACGTCTGTCGGCGCCACCTCTCAGGCCCGTGGGTTCAGGAGGTAGTGTCCTCCGGCTACAAGATAATTTGCTGTACGGCCCCCCACCAGATTCATTGGGTCACGAACCCCTCAAGACCCTGCCTCAGCTCAGGTCTTGTTGGCCGTACAGGGTCTCATGGATCTAGGGGTCATTTGCAAGGTCCCCCTTGGAGACAGGGTCACGGGGTTCTACTCCAACCTTTTCACAGTACCCAAGAAGGATGGGGTCAGTCAGGCCAATTCAGGATTTAAAAATCCTCAACAAATTTGTCAAGAACAGGCACTTTCGCATGGAAACTCTGTGCTTGGCCATTGGCTCACTGCGCCCAGGGGACTTCATGACGTCAGTAGACATCAAGGATGCTTACCTGCACGTCCCAGTGTTTCCAGGACACCAAAGGTTTCTCAGATTTGCACTAAAAGATCAGCATTAACAATGTGTGGCCCTGCCATTCAGCCTAACGTCGGCTCCCAGGGTGTTCACCAAGGTGCTGGCAGGGGTGATGTCCCTGATAAGGCTACGGGGCATACGCGTGCTGCCCTACCTGGACGATATTCTCATCACCTCTCGGTCTCTGCGGCAGGCAGAGTTGGACACTCGGCTGGTAGTGTCCACCCTGGAGTCCTTCGGCTGGGTGATCAATTACCCCAAGTCCTCCCTGTCCCCCTCCTCGGTGACTCCGTTCCTGGGAATGATTCTGGATACGGTTCAGTCAAGGATATTCCTTCCTCAACAGAAGGTGGAAGCTCTGACAGCGCAGGTGAGGCTCCTGCTTTCGAGCCCAGTTCTCCATCCGGCAGTGAATGCAGTTGGTTGGCCTGATGGTGGCGAGCTTCGAGGTGGGGCCCTTTGCCCAGTTCCATTTGAGACCTCTGCAGCTTCACCTTCTGTCAGTGTGGGACAAGAACCCAGCGTCCTTAGATGGGTTCTGTGTGCTTCCCCCCTCGGTCAGACAGTCCCTTGCGTGGTCGCTGGACCACAGGACCTTGATAAGGGGCAGGTCTTTTCTGGCCCCCTCCTGGGAGACGGTCACAACGGATGCCAGTCTGTCAGGTTGAGGGGGGATTCTGGAAGTCCCTGCGCTTCCAGGGGACGTGGGGTCCTCAGGAGGCCCATTTACCCATCAACATTCTGGAATTACAGGCAGTCAGGTTGGTACTGGAGCGGTTGACCCAACACCTGAGGGGTCTGTCGGTCCAAGTTCGCTCAGACAACAGGACGGCGGTTGCCTACATCAATCATCAGGGAGGGACCTGGAGCAAGGGTGCCCTCCAAGAGGTGTCTCAGATTCTGACATGGGCGGAGGCCAATGTTCAATGCATTTCGGCTGTTTACATTCCGGGGGTGGAGAACCTGCTGGCGGATGCCCTGAGCAGGGGGATGTCCCGTCAGGGGGAGTGGTCCCTCTGCCACAAGTTATTCTAGTCCCTGTGTCACCGTTGGGGACTACCGGATGTGGATCTGTTTGCTTCCCGTCACAAGCTCCCGGCCTTCGTCTCACTGTCCAGGATCCTCTGGCCAAGGCCACGGATGCCCTGTCCATGTCTTGGAGGGAGTTTCGACTCCTGTATGTGTTTCCACCGCCCCCCCCCCCCCCCCCCTTCTGGGCAGGGTTCTACGCAAGATTGCTCTGGAAGGGGTACCTGTGATTCTAGTGGCCCCCAGGTGGCTAAGAGTGTGGTTCGCAGATGTGGTTCAAATGGCGGTAGATCAGTACGATCTGCTAAGGGTGCCAGATCTGCTAACTCAAGGGTCCTTACTCCATCCGAGTTTACAAACTCTGGCTTTGACGGCCTGGCTGCTGAAACCTCCATCTTGATGAAGGGTTTGTCTGCCTCTGTGGTGGCTACTATGGTGCAGGCCAGGAAGAAGACGACTAATATCTATTATAGAGTATGGCGTTCCTACATTGACTGGTGAGTCTAGGTCTCTTCCCTGCCGGGAATTCTCTGTCCCTAGGGTTCTGGAGTTTTTACAGCATGGTCTGGACTTGGTTCTCAAACTTAGTACTCTGAAGGGTCAGGTTTCTGCCCTGTCTATCTTCTTTCAGAAGACCTTTGTGCAATATCACCTGATTAAGACCTTCTTTCAGGGGGTCACTCACGTGCGTCCCCCTCGAAAGCCTATGGTCCATGTCTGGGATTTGAACTTGGTTTTGTCTGCCTTGCAGGGTGCTCCCTTTGAGCCTATTCAAGATGCTGCTCTGGCTGTTCTCACACTCAAGGTTGTCTTCTTGGTGGCCATAGTCAGGTGCTTGAAGTATTACCTGGTTGTCACTAAGACCTTCAGGAAAACTGATGCTCTCTTCGTTGTGCCTTCCAGGCCTAGAAAGGGTTTGGCTCCCGCCAAGTCTACCATCAGCAAATGGATTCGTCAGGCTGTGATTCAGGCCTATTCTACTAAGGGGAGGACTCCCCCCTTTCCGTCTTACGGCTCATTCCACTCGTGCTATTGGTGCCTCTTGGGCCTTTCAGCACCAGGCCTCTGAACAAGTTTTCAAGGCCGCTACTTGGTCTTCTGTTCACACCTTTTCAAAGTTTTACAAGGTTGATGTTCGGGCCTCAGCTGATGCTGCTTTTGGCCGTAAGGTTTTGCAGGCGGTTGTAGTCTGAGCTACATGCCTTTGTTGTTGGGGTTCCCACCCTACTTTATGGACACTGCTATTGGCTGTCCCACGTGTAAGTATTATATATGGAGCAGGGCGTACTGTATGCTTAGAATACAATTCTGTGAAATACTCACCTGTAGAATTGATATTATACGCATACAGTACATCCTGCTCCACCCCACCCTGGTTTCACCTTGTTCTGGATCCCCTGTATGGTCATTGTATTACCAGTTTGGTGGTTGGTTTCTCCCGGCTTCTTTTTCTCACTGCTTTTCAATGCTGGGGATTTGTGGGAGGTCCCTGGGTATATGAAGGGCCGGGAGGAGCCTGTTTTTTGCATGTCTGCAGTGAACAGCGCCATCTGGCGGAAGATTACCCACGTGTAAGTATTATATATGGAGCAGGACGTACTGTATGCGTATAATATCAATTCTACAGGTGAGTATTTCACAGAATTGTATTTTTTTTTTACACGGGCACACCAATGTCTTTTGAGACGACTATAATCAAGAGGATTTTGTTTGCCTCAGAGCATGGTTTTCTTTTCTGCAGACTTGGTTTAGATGGTTCCTTTACAAATGCCTCTACTGGGGGCAATGTTGGTAGAAGCTGGTACAGGATACATGATGACTTCAACGATGTTCTTGCAGCCAGCATTCATGTAGATCTGATCATTCTTTCATACAATCATAATGTTAAGCTGCTTAATGTGGGATTTATCAAAAGTGGGTTGTCACTTGGTTTGTGTGAGCTCTCTAAACGCTTTGTGAAAATGTTAGTCATGCTAGTTTTGCATGTTTCATAATTCAGCACTCAGCAGCTAGTGGTCTTGCTTTGAACCTGAAAATGCCTGTCATGGAATTTCCAACCTATCACTTCTGCGTTTTTGCTTTATCTAAGTATTTTTGTGAAAGGTTTTGGCTGCTGAATAACCCTTTTTGCATATGCAGCTCCTCTAGTGAACCCCCATGTATTAAGATTACCAGCATATAAAATGTCCTTGCCTTTCCTGAAAGGATATATAATTAGTGGTGGGGGAGGTTACAATAAAACTCCTGGGAATCCCAGTGCTTCTGCATAGACTGCAGGACATGCACCCTCCCATCTAAGTAAATATATAAATAAATGTGGCGGCTGAAGTGCCTGTTGATGGGAATGGTTTGCATTGAATGTCCCCCTAGCAGCCTGTACTGTAATTCAGCTGTCCTATGTGAAATGCTCCCTCATGAGCACAGTGCTCATGAATGAGGGTAGCTGGTGCGAGAGGCACACTGAACATGCAGTAGGTAGAGGACAGGGTGGAGTAAGGAGATCCTGCACATGAGTGCACCAGAAGATCTGAAGGGAGATAGACTCCCTTTTCATCCAAGATGGCAGTGGCTTCAAGAGGGGGGGGGGGGGTAATTTTTTTACTGAATGCTCAATGAATGATCCGGTTTTAAGGGCCAGTCCATCCAGAGTACCGGTTTTGAAACTACCCCACTACCTTACCTATCACTAAAGGGTGGGGTGTTATATGCTCACCATGCCTGAAATCCAACTGATCGCCAGGTCTGCCATTTTTTACTAAGCTGTGTTCAGCCACCCAGTTGAGGGACTGGTCCCCCTCGGCTACAGAGTTTGTTCAGGCTGTATAGGCAAGATACAATCCCTGGATTTTGGTGCCTGGTTACTGCTACAGAGTACTGGATGAAACATGCTAAAACTAGCTTAGGCTTTTTAAAGCTGTGCCAAGTGTTCAGTTACCATGTTATAATTCTAGGTTCGTGATGTTCGCTACCTTTAGAGGTTCTAACATGACTGTATCCCAGTCATTTTAGTATGCAATCTTAAAGTTCAGGGCCATGTGTTTCATAGCTTGGCTATGATTTTGTAGGGACATGTGTTGCTAGCTTGCAGTATTGGTAAGCTCTTAGGGCCATGATCTTCACTGTTAACTTCCCTCTGGTATGTAGGGTCATAAGAAGTAGCTAACTCACTAGCTCTGCATACTTAAGCAGTTTGTAAACTGGGTTCCATTAGAGAGGGAAGTCTGTTTAAGAAAACGGTCATCCTCTCTCAATTGTGGGAGCGTACCTCATTACATGTGTAATACTTAACTAATTTGTAAATTACCCTTTTTTCCTTTCTATGTTCCTGGTACCTGTGGATCGACTCAATGATGATTGTATCGACGAACCTTCACTTCGGACCCTTCTAAAACACACATACACACACGGACAACTGCTGTAATGAACTGTGTTAACAGCGTAATGATCGCTATGTTCAGGGCAGTGCAGGAGCTTCCAATGCTCAGGCATCCAGAGGGATTGGGTCTGTTCCTGCCGCTGCTGCAGCAGCAGGCACTGGAGGCTATGGGAGGGCAAGAGAGGAATATGAAGGGCCACAGAAGAAACCAAGGTTCTAAAGGCCTGCCTTTGATCAGAGATATTTTGTTTAATTTTTTTTTATCGTCTATTTTATTGAGGTAAAATTTTTATGGATGCTACATTGCTTTACCCAGTATTTGTGAAGCCGGTTCTATTTGTAGGTTTGAATTATTGCAAACCTTGTGCTCCCTTTTTGTTTTATAACCTTGTATGACATTTCGTTTTTTTACTTTTAACTGTACTTTAAATATACTGGATGCTATCAAATCTTTTGGACTTCATCAGCTAATAGTATTAGTTGTCATGAGCTACAGAAAACTCCTGTCAAGGAGTTGCTTGGCAGGGCCACTGCATGACTTGCCTTGATATGCTATCCAGTGACTGTAAATATAGATGGGCAACTAGAGCTGTAACTCAAATCTGACTGTCACAACTATTTGACAGGCAAGCTAACTGGTAATGGTCTAAAATGTGGCTTACCTTCCTGTGGTCCTGAAATGGATCTAATACTCTAATTTATGTATTGTGGTGAGCAGAACATGTCCTTGTAATACGTTGTATTAAAATACTTCTAAATAAAAAAAAAAAAATGTGAAAATCATTGTGTTGGGGTGGGCAATCATGACGCTTAGTTCTTGATTGTTTAAACCTAATAGGTCAAATTGGTTTTAGTTGGGCATCTTAAAAAGAGTTGATGCCTCATATTAACCAGTCTGCCATGAGATGTTTTTTTAAAATGTATTCCCCTGTAGATGTCTAAATATAAATGACCTAATTACTTTGAGTCGGATTACTAGATGGATGGCAACCTATAACAATCGCATAACTATGGCTTGCTTAAAGCAGACCTACACAATAGTCTCTTCACAAAACTCCTCAACATTCTTTAGGGTCCTTGGTTAGAAATTTCACTCATTCTAATAGGTGGCTGTGGCTTTTGTTTCCCAGTCAGACATAGGAGGAATTGCTAAGCATTTCTAACTACAGGTCCCAGACTATTCATGGTTATGGGCTTCCCCTTAACTTTAATGAAGGTGAAGGTCTGCTTTAAGCTCCGGGTGACTTTGCTTTTAAGTAATCTCTACTATTGACTGCAAATGCATTCAAAATGTGTCTACGCCCCCCCCTTTTTAGAATGATGCAAGCTAGTCTAAATGGGTTTTTTAATTGCGTTTTGGTCTTATTTTTTTCTAATGGACCACATTTCAAAGTTGCTGGACAAGTCGCATATGACTATATAACTAGTGCTCCCACCCTAACCTGGTAATAACAAGAAAGCAACGTTTTATATACTCTTGCCACTCATGGACTTTCTCAAGTTGATGTAACTTCTGCATGATGTAGGCATTTCACAAATCTGACTATTTAATGGGTTTCATATACTAAGGGCTAAGCAGAATTACCAGTTCTAAAGCTGCCAAAGCTCTACACAGGTCAAATGTGACTGTGGGTTGGTTTTGATTGCAGCAATTTCTGGACTAGACCCTCATCTATAAAACTTTCTTTCTAGTGTACTTTGTATACCCCACATTTTAACTGTTACAAACGTATCGACCAACTTATGTGCTGTAAGTAGTCTGGCTAAATGGTCAAGGCATATAAATTGTAGGGTGTGCATCATCCAGTTGGATTCAGGTTTTAATTTGGTTAACTCGGTATAAAAATGCATCAATGCCCATTTTCTTACATTTTAGCAATGTCGACATGAACTAATGTAATCTGGTATTTGCAGCACCTACTGAAAGTGCAGTGCCATGTGTTAATACTAGTTCAGTATTCAAGTTTGACTTGAGATTCATTAAAGTGGACCAACGCCCAGGATTTTCACAATCTCCTGACCAATAAAGCTCTGGCTGTTGCCTGTAATTCATTGGGTAGAATGTTTGAACGCCCTGCCATAGTCCATTTTCCCTCAAAACTTGGCATTGTAATGTGAAATGCCATTTGCATGTGACCATGTCTCTAGTTCCCTTTTTGCTGCCTAAAATGGCAAGCTTTAGACATTGAGCAATGCAAATCTGCCTACATCTCCACTTGCTGAACTGACCATTTCTAAACCTTGTGCTCCGAAAAGCCATTTCAACCAGATTTCTGAAGCAGGCCTACAGGGTCCAGGCTGTGTTCATAACCATCATCCCATTGTTTTATAAAAATTCTTGCCTTTTCCCTGGCCACAATTTAGTGTTCTGTGATATTGTCATTTGTGGTATTGAAGAGGAAGGAAAGCCACTCCAGCTGAATCTCAAGTACCCGGCTTTCTGGCAAGGCACCCAGCTGCTGGCAGGGAGTTGGTAAGTAACTTCCTAATTGAAGTTATGGCGTTTGGGCTTTTATTTGAAGTATAGACCCCTGTAAATGACAACCTGGATATTTCTGTGGTTTAATGGCTTGTTTCATAATGTGACACTTGTAGGGGCACTTTGAAAACTATTTCCCCCCCCCCCCCCCCCCCACTATCTGCCCCATCCTTTCTGTTTTGGCACATAGAACTGTGCTGTAAATTCTTGGAGGCGGTTAAGTCTTTTAGATTTTAAAAATCCCCCCTCCAAGACCCCAATTCTCATTTGGAATCTGGTTGTCAAAGTACTGATGCGTATGCTTGAGTGATATTTTCTGTTGGCAGGAAGAGCTGAGAGAATCTGTTCATTTTTTTTTTACTGGAGTTTTAGCTACACCAGTTGCAATTAACAGTTTTAGTGCCCATCTGTAGCAAGCAATTCTGCAGTGCATAACTTTGAGGAACATAGTGCTTCTGGACTATAGGACCGTGGATGTAGTAGTCCCGCTTCAAGATGCTCAGTGCTGACAGCGTCCAGGTAGGTACATAAGAAATCCTCTACCTTGGTGACAATGTATATTGCTATTCTGACATTACACTTCTGTTCAATGAAAACAATGCAGCACTTACTGTATGGGCAAAGCTGTGGCAGCAGCTAACTGCAAGGGCGACTCTTATTGTAATAAACTACAGTTCTACTTGGAACTTGCGTGGCTTTAGATGGCTGTTGGGTGGGATGCTTGTGTAAATGAATTTTTATTTCAGCAAGAAACATTTGCAGTAGAGTGGAATGCCTTCACAGGAAGAAGGCATGCAGAAATTCATTCAGGTATTCTGACTTGGATCTCGGTAATTCACTTTGGAAAGTGGGGTGCAGTTGGAGCAACAAAAATTTGAGCTTGTTGTAAAATACTACACACAGAACTAATCAATTGAGGTTCTGGGGGGAGCTAGAAGTTTTGAAAAGATATTGACGCTACCTCCAAAAGCATGAAAACGCCTCAAATGTTTACTTATGACCATTTTGAACAGGGTGACTCTTGAACTTGCGGATGTCTTATAACCTTGGTATAGTAAGGTTGTGTGGAATAAAATTCTGCTTTTACATGAAAATGGCTGTGCTTGGCTTACATAGCCCTATACTGCAAGTTTAGGGTTTAATTCCCTGCCAAATGATGTAATTTGTTTTCAACTGAATACATAGTCTCTGTAGATTCTGGGTTCTTGTGAGTTTAGTTATACACTAAAGCTTCTCTTCAGTAATTTGTGACTCTCCATCCAGTTCGAACATGATCTGTCTTCTCATGGATTGCGACATTTAGTGATCTAAAGTATTTAAGTGCCTCTATAGGTCTTCATGAAAAACATGAATATATTTGAGCTTCCACTCTGAATTCTTCAGACTTTTCTTTTAGTTGGTGCTGGAGTTGCTAGCTCACTTGGGCCTGCTGACCACCATTGATATGCAGCTGGTATTTCTTCTGCAAGGACATCTGTGTAAACCTGCATCCCTTGCCTTTGCTGGCCTGCCATGTCCAGCATGTAATCTTTTTGCAGTGCATGCTTGGTGTTCTCATGTAGCTGCATCTGTTGCATGCTGCCTTAGTAAGCAGAAATGGTCTTCTCTGCACAGTGTGCATGGCAGCAAATAAGCAAGGCAATGCAGAAATTCAAGTCGTGCAGCTCCCAAAAATTACCTACCTGTGCTAGATACTGGTTATGTGAATAAAACTGGTTGGAAGGTTAATCTTGTCAATTGTGTAACTGACTGGTCTCTATAGGTTACGTGAGCAATTCTAGGCAGTTTCTACCAAGATAAGTACACAAATGAACTATTTTCTGCAATTTTGAAAGCTTTTGCCCAGACATAACACTAGGTGTTCACATGCAGATACCTGGTGTATGTCAGAGCAGTCTACCACTACTGTACTTGGAATACTGCTTTTCATCCTGTGATACGTGTCCCCCAGGGGGTACACATTAATGGCTCACCAACAGAGGGGTCTGACAGGTCTGGTAACATTTTATTTTGATAACATTTATAATTGAATTTCCCCACCCCCCCCATGGGCTACTTGACTAGTACCACTTGCTGCTAGGAGGTACTTGGCTATAAAAGTTCAGGACCACTGACTTGGAACATGAAAAACTGACCTGGGGTTTACATGCAAACTCCATATGAGAAGAGTCTGAGCTGCTGTTAGAGGGGCATTTTAAAGATTATGCGTTTCATCCATACTGAGTGTCCTTGTAGGATGGGTTGTTAAAGCGGGTTTTACACTATATTGCACTGGTGTGGGTAAGGTTGGCAACATTGTTGTATTTAGACTGGCTCCATGTAATTGAACTTTAAAGAATGTATCTTGCATTTGATTCATCTGTCATAGGACAGATAATGGATCTGCTTCATTGGCAGTAAACCCTGAGAAACCCTTGGGTGTATTGGTTACCTTTGAGAACCACTGCTGCAGAATGTAAAAAATGGCTTTATCTCAAATGTAAACATGTTCTGGGCGGTGTACAAAGGGAAGGGCAAGCTGTTAGACAAATCTTTGCTTTGTATGCAATGTTCAACTGTAGTCTTTGGGGAAGCTGCCCTTTATGCCAAAAATTGGTATACAAAGGTGTTGGCAAGGGGAGATGTTAAAAAAAGTAGTTGCACATGTATACTAATCAAAGCTTTAAAACATTCATGTAGTAATATTACAGAATGTGTTAATGATTTAGCGAATGAACATGGCTGAGTCGGTTTGTAAATATGTCTATACGTTTCTAATCCATTGGCCGAATGGCTTGGCTTTAGTTCTGATAGAATGCAAGCTTTAGCCGCAAAATGAAGGCTGAACCTTTTGCATTTAATGCAGTGGGACCTGCCTAAAGCCTTACAACCTGGCTTGTCACAGCAGTAGTGAATTTTGCTTTCACTAGCATAAGGCTGACATGTAGGCACATGTAAATATGCGTGGTTACTAGATTTTTTTTTTTTTGCTTTGAAATTCAAACGTCCAGCGCTGTCATTGGGACATAATGTGGGGAGTATAAGCCTGATGAGAGCAAATGCTGCTCTTGAGCTCCAACTGCAGTATTACAGGCTAACCAAAATGCCTCTTGTTGCACCCTAATGCAACAGCAGGTTTATAGCACTATAACAGTTGGTTTTTAGAATCGCTGTATTCCAAGTGAGTGAAGATTTGTTGCAAATGGCTTAACTTTGGGATGATACACCTACAGTAGAAAAACAACCTTGCTCAGTATTGGAATATATAAAGGTGATAAAAAGGGCTGCATTGTTTTCATAGTAACAAACCTGTACCCATCTCTGCAAATGCATCAGAACTGTTTTGTCAGATGGCTCCTATTGTGTAGAAGATGCAAGGTTCATTCAATTTAAGTCTCGTGGAACATTGTGGGACTGTCCAAAGCTGAACCCCAGGCACAACAAAAGTTGTATTGCATGTTAAAATCACAAGATTTGTCCTGGTTAATTTGTAATCTGCCTGTTGCTGTTTTTCGATCTGTCCAGTAGAGAATCCCTTTAATGCACCAGATTTTGAACTTAGAATTTTAGACTTGTGCATGATGTGTGATCTGATTTAAAGGGTCTGTTAACCCAAATGGAAAAAATGGTACTCTCCTTTCCCCTACAGCATTAGTCTGATTTGCAGCCCCTAACTTGTGCTATGCAGCACTCTAAAGAAAATGGTCAGAAATAGTTCATGCATCGTTTTTCTAATAGTTTGTCTGCCTGGGGTTCAGCTTTGCACAATGCAAGGAGAATCTGCATCTTTACACAGCGCTGGGATGTAATTAGTGTTTAAGATTTGTCTTTTTTTTTAGGCAGGCAGTTTTATACTATAAATATAAAACCCTAACTCCCTGTAGAGTATTGTGAACTATCTGAATTAGTTGATCCTGTGAAATGTTCAATGAATCTGCAGCAGAACTAAAACTGCCACTGACCCTGTACTTATGATTGGTCACAGTGGTAAACATGGTGCTCAAAGCTATAATGCTTCATTGCTGACACCACCTGGATCTTCCACTGTAGTCCTGCCCCTGGTTGCCTCTTTCCTGTGGTGACACAGCTAGCACAGGATATTGTTTCTTCTGTGCTATATGTAGGATGGACTATAACCTTTCCAAAAGTTGGTAGAATCAGGTGGCCTTGGCATGTGATAAGCTTTGTGCCTGCTCTTTCACCATAACTATAGTATAGATTCTTTTTAAATGCTTCCACCTGCAATTCTGCCTAAAATGGCACGCTATGAGTAAACCTATGCAGGGCTGGCAAGAGGGAAACATGATAGTTGCTATTGCTGTGCAACTTTAATCCTGGCCGTAAAACTTGCAGGTCATTTTTCCTACTGATCAGGAATAATAACTTTCTGATTTATTGGCACTATGCTTGATAAATATTGGTTAGTGATCCAAAAGCCACTCTAGTAATTACAACATGACATGCAAAGAAGGTATACTTTGCCAATTGCACACCTTTCAGGTATTCCAGAATCTAGCTGTGACTGCAAAATAGTGCAACATCCTCCACTCCCTCTGCCCAGAGGCATTAGAGATGTTGCATGCTTGAAAGATTCCAAATCTCCAGCCACTGGGAGGACCCTGGTAAAAGCATGGCCTCAAAATAAGCTGCTAGGTTTCAAAAGTGTAAGGCATGCTAAAACTATATGCCCCCTTGCATATCATGCTTAGTGATCATGACCAAGTCATTACTTTTGGATCACTTAAACCATTAAAGTAAATGAACTGTAGTATGGTCGGCAAACCAGGTGGCAAACAATGGCCACATTGTTTTTCTCCTGACCGGTTCAGTTTGGGGTGCATGCTTTAGCTCTGCTGCTAGTAAGATTCTGAACATGGGTTATTTGCCAGTATGACTTAAGGGTGAGCAATAAGAGCATTTTATGACTTACTGCATACTGGAATAGATCTTTACAGCAGATATATAGGTGAATAAATTAGTATTATGTTGCTGCAGACCATTAGTGGGCTTGCTGTGCTGAGTAACCTCCACATGCATTTTACAGTCCCATCTTTAAAGTGGTTGCCTAGCTAATGTATTTCATCTTCTAATGTTTAGGTTTGATCCAGTTTTGTCAGCAAGTTCATGAATGATGGATCAAATTTTCACTTTGCCCTAACCATAGGCAGTTGATTGAATGCTTTAAGTCTTCTTGATCTTAACTTTATTCACTTATCTTTAGGTGTGGAAATCTGACTTTGGCTGACATGGGCTCTTGACTTGTTTTTAAGGTATGTATATAGTGCCTTCTATGCCACTGATAATATGCTTCATTAACCAAAACTAAGCATGTATGGTCAAACTGAACAGTCCTGTAAAGTGTGGCAAGTTTAGCAGCCATAAGTTATATGGGACTGGATGGAAAAGGGAATGGCATCAATGGGGTTTCTGTAGTACTCAAACATAAACTTGTTTGGCGGTAAAATAACAAATGTTGTGGTGTTTTGGGCCTGTGTTCGATAAAAATCATGCTGGAGTGTTTTTAAATGGCATCCTTTTTAAGGGATGATGTGGTGTGTGTAAATTTTCTGAACAGTTGAACAGAAAAATGTTCTAGTATATACACATTCATGGCATATTCACAGTATAACGTATGCCAGTTGGCAAACAGGCTAGGTGCTTCTGTTGTGAACTTAAATTGTATATTTATAGCCCTGTATCTTCTATCTTTGGGAAAACATCATAGCTCGCCTAAGGACTTGCTCAAACACTGATTCAGGTCTCCAACATTTAAAAATGTTTTTTTTATTCCCTCGCTTTACAGCCTTAATACAACAACAAATGTCTAGCACAAGCTGAATTGTAACACTCCTAGGACATGACGTGATGGTATGTCAATTTATACTTCTATTGAAAGAGCATACAAATTTATTTTGTTGAAGATAAAATCTAACAACGCTTTTCTTTCTCTCCCTCAGGTAATCTGTGGATTTTGGCCTTTTATCAATAAAAATGTTTAATTTTAAACTAAATTTGTCTGTTTTTATATCACAATCTTTACAGTTTGATTACAATACCTAGGGCTGAAAGGGTGTAACGATTAAAATTGAACCAACCTGTCTATCATACATTGGGATGTTAGCATTACATATTCTAAATGTACTTCTGATTTGGAATGGTTAGTTGCAGGGTCTCCAGAATGCATTCAATTTTTTTTAAAAGGCTTTAAACCCTTTGTTCTTGTCAATGAAATCTGTCACACCTTATCTAATGAGTGTTTTGTGTACTTTGGTCAGTCTATACTGTTTGTCCTGCCAAGCAACCTCAGGCCTGTTCACTGCAGCCCCAAATCTGTAACAAAGGGCTATGGCTTATGGGAAGCCCCAAATCTGTAACAAAGGGCTATGGCTTATGGGAAGCCTAATTACATATTTTTTTGATCCCACCTTCCCACATGATGGAAGGAACAAGTGTGGTATAACTAGAGACCGACACTGCTGTGACAGCCTAGCTCCTGGACCCTCTACTATTAAGGCTCACTGGGTACAGGGCTCTCTCGCCAGAAAGCAACATGTCACAAGTCCGTGAAACCTTTATAGGTGCAGATAGACATAGCCTTACTAGTGGTGTAAAACAAATTCCTGCAATTGGACAGCAGGAGGGTGCTTGGCAGCACGTTTGAACAGCATAAAGTGGCAGATAACGGTGCTCACAACGATCACTATATATAACCATAGCTATTGTAGGGGTTTATCTGATGGGGCTACTCTAGCGAAATGCTAAAATATAGTAATGCAGAGCTTCCTGATATTATTTGGGAAGAATAGATGTTGAGTTTCCATGTGTGCTTCAGTGACCCTTCCTAGTAGAGCAGGGAGCATATAAGCCCAATGGTCACTAGATGTGAGCCCATAAGGAGTTGCTCTTCTGCATTGGGCAACTTAGTCAGGTAAGAGGTGGTCAGTGTAGACACACCATCGAAGTTTTGATAATTGAGGCACTTTTGTTCAGAAGACATTTGGGTCTGGGTAATTGTCAAAAGATGTGCCATGGGTAACGAAACAGTCTAATACAAAACCTGTTGATATAAGCCATGGAGGATTTATGTTTGGGGATATGAAACCTCAGATTGCCCTACCACTTATGAATAAAATGTATAGAACTTTTTAGTTTAGGGCTCCCCAACCTTGACATAGGGGCCACAGTTTGATGGGACTGTGGAAACCATATAATTGAACTGGAAGTAACTAGGTTCCAAATAATGCTGTGAAGTATTTGAATCAAAGTTGATGGTTCAGTATGCATTTGCAGATTCCTCAGACCACCAAATCTAGTTGACATAGATGCCTCTGCCACTATGACACTATTCACACAAGTGAATCTTAGACCCAAAGAGGTTGAATGGCATAATCAAACACCTGACACTGCACAGGGAGACTAAGAAAATGAGTAGTGCTGAGCATGCCTGTCTTTATTTTAAACATGCATGGCCCCGATGATGCCAATCGGCCTCAACGTGCTAGACTTTGTAAGTGTTCTGGCTCGCTGGTCATCTTGTCCAGAAGTGGCTTCTGATTTACAGGTTGGGAACCCCTGTTAAGCAAATAAAAAAAAAAAAAAAAAAAAAAAAAAAAAACTTTGGTCCTAACACTGGAGAAGGCACAGCTAATGTTAATTCTGGGAATGCGGCCTTCTTAAATGGACAGTCCAGTCTAACCTCTAGTGATGCTTGGGAGCAGCCATGTTGGGATTACCTGTCCTGCCACTCTACTGTCTGAAAAAGGAGCGTATGCTTGAGCTCATACATCTGACAGCTGTTATGGTGGTAGGCTGCATTCCCTACAGTCTGCAGCGTGCTCTCATGGCCAGCCTATCTGAATAGCTGGGTGTGGGCATCTTGAAAGTTTTTAGGATTAACAGGTTTTCACACAGTGGGGCATCCCATATTGGGCAGCCTTGAAGTCATACAAATCTATAATGGCCAGCGGGAAATTTCAAGCGAGTAGTTAATTAGAATGAGCAGATAAATGTCTTACACACTGCCCATCAGTCCGTACTAAGGTAAGTTCCTGGTTCTTCGGCTCACCATTTGTCGTCATGATCTCCCCCAGATGGCTGACATTTAAAGGTAAACTCCTTTTGTCAGGTGTTTGGTGTTCTGCCTTATTTTCTGCTTTTGGAAAGTAAAACATTTGTGTGAGGGTTGTGTCCCTTACCTGTGATTTACTTATCAGCATGCTGTTTAAGTTTCCTTTATTCCTGTGGCTCTGTTACTAAGTGGGAGGGGCTTTCCTGGCTGAGTAAAAACTGATGTCCAAGAATCCAATGTAACAGGTGAGCTTGGCAGTTTTGGATAAATCAAGCAGCAGTGGCTTCCCCACATGAGATGTCTGCTGGTCACCCTTTAGCTGCTGGAACACACAATTGTGACCCCCCCCCCCCCCCCATATCTAAAGCCCTTTTAGATTTCTTGGATGCTTTTGTTTTAAATTTAATGCTGTGAAGATTGCAGCAATGTGCTCCTGGACACTTGGCAGCTGTCTGCCTGGAGTGTGATATGGCTAAAAGGGATGTGGACTTGGTGGCCTTATTTAGGAAAACTCTGGTAATGAGGCAGGATATTTCCTCAAAATAGGATGCCCAAAGGGGGTTTGTCATCAATTTGAGCCGGTGTGGTAACAATGGGCACTTCTGACTGATGGCCAAGTGGTTAAAGTGGGATTATCCACCAATAGTTCTACCAATAGTACTCCTAGTGCTTTGGGTGGCCCCTTCCAGGTTAATGTGGTGCCTGAGCTAGGCGATGTGACTTTAGAGGACCTGTCCTCACATGGAATGGTGATTACATATTTAAATGTAGTGTAGTCAGGGTCAGCACTCCTATTAAATCTAGAGACTGAAAAGACCCTGTCGCTACTAAAGAGGTTGGGTTTTTCTAGATTAATTACCCACCCTAATGCAATGCAGGTTTCTGGGGTTCAGCATAGACCACATTCAACAGAAGATATTCTTAGTATACAGTACGTCCTGCTCCAGATATACTTACACTTGGGTTATCCTCCGCCAGATGGTGCTGTACTGCAGAGAAATGGAAAAACAGGCTCCTCCTGGCCCTTCAAATACCCAGGGACCTCCCACGAATCCCCAGATTTCTGATGTATCACTCTCTTGCAGGTGCCAACCTCTACTATGGGGTGCACCACCTATAACTATTGTGCTCACTCTAAATAATTCCAACCATTCCAATGGGAGTGGCTGTGAAAAAAACACCTCCCTCCCTGTAAGGAGCACCAAAAATATACCAAATCTCTATGTACAAAATTTATTGTTACATGTAAATTCATAAAATACACATACACTAAATAACACAAGACAATTAAAAACAATTATTGGGTCCCAATTCATATTATCTCAATATATGTCCAAGCCCCAGTCCTGGGGAATCTAATATAACATGTATTGTGATGCAGACAAAACTCCAATACTATATAATTAATAATGGGCAAATGAATTCCGATAAATGAAGTACTGGGGTCTGTGCATGCAGAGGTAAACTACCTCTACACCCACTTACCCCCGTATCTGTGCCGGCACTCTAAGGACCCAAAATAGGGTCTCTGTTATCTTCCACAATCCTATCCACAATGTACAGTTATAATATATTAAAATATGCAAAATAGAATGAAACAAATATTTACAAAATTACAACTAAGCAAAAACACTGTGCAATATCTTTGAACTAAAGTGCTAAGTGCTGTATTGATGTATCCATAAATACATCCTATATACATCTACTAAGTCAATATGAATCAATACCCCAAACTGATCTATTTCCTAAATGAATAAAATATAAGTGATAAAAAAACATACACTTAATAAACTATATACAAACCCACAACAGTTCAATAAACTGCTGCATATATAATAATCAATATGACTTAGTGGTGTAGGATACACAAAGAGCTCAAAAGGCACAATTAAATATGTCTGCACAGTAAACCAATGTTATACTACCAGTGCCCAAAGTTACTCATATAAGGCAAGAAGCATGTCAGCAAGGCATCACTGAAGAGGGACCGCAAGAAACCCGGCCACCTGCGCCCGCCGCTCCCGTGTGGCTTCAGAAGGGTGAAGGTAAAATCTAGCATTGTCTCACTCTCATTTATATGTACACCTACCTATCCCCTGTCCCGCCGGCGCTCCCGCCAACCACCACGCCGTCCAGGTGCGCGCACACACGAAGGGACGCGATGACGTCAATCTCGGGCCGGGGCACATGACCCCAGCCTCTGACAGACAGTGGCCGTCAAATGACGCGTCCCCCGCCCCCAACGCCGCGGGAGTCCCCCAGTAACCGAGGGAACTCCTCACAGCAGAGCAGGAGGTGACGGGAGGCCCGCCATCTGCAGCGAGAAGCCATGCAGTCAATGACCGCCATCCGACAGCGCAGGGCGAGTGTGCCGGCGGGGCAGGAGACAAGCAGCGACCCAAAGAAATAAAATAAAACATACCACCACTTATCAGTAACTACTGTTATAATACAATTTCAAAGTACATAACCACTCTTATTGCATACCTGAGCCTTAAATTCTACTATACACTGCGCCTAAGTGCCCACTATCTCAGCGACCTAAACTACATATTTACATATTTACACCCAGATAACATACTGTATATGTATATCATATATTATGGGATATAACAATCCCATCTTAAAGGAGACTCAGATGTTGAACCAGCTATTATTCAGAAAAAAAGAGGGTTATCAATTCCTAACCCCAAAATGACACAATTATATACAGGCTGATAGCAACTCATAAGCTAGCAACTCATAAGCTCTTAAAAGAGAGCAGGCTTTATATACACTGGCATGGAGAGTAATGAGTGTCCTGGCACATGTTGGCAGTATGTGCTTCTGTCCTCCTGATCACAGATTTCTATCTTTCTTAGACAGCTGTTAAGGTGTAATCGGGATGCCCTTCTATTCTGGGGTGTGTTTCTGGAGAGGCCTTGATGGGCTGTAATGGAGTATCGATCTTCCAAACTCAGTTCTCACTGTCTCCTAACAGATCTTCCTACAGGGGGCATATTGGTAACAGTGGACGGCATACCTTCCCCAAAATAAAGTGAACCAATGTCCGATCCATGCGTAAGTGTAAATGCTGTGAATAAACTAAAAACAAAAAACAAACAAGCCATTAGTGAACCCAATGTACAAATGTAATTCACTTCTACAATCAAACTATACAAGTGACATCTCGTGTTTATAATATTTAATTGCTGAAAGCAATAAACTTATCTAAGTGAATTCATACCCATAAGTGTGATAAGCCAAAAACAATATCAATCCCCCTCATAAGATGAAATAAAATCAAATAAATCCATCCCGTGTCACTCCCCCCACCTCTCAACCTAGAGACCATCAGCAACCCCAATATCTAATAAACCAAAGAAGCCCCACCCCATGGAGGGTAAATCAACCCTATGTCAAAGCACTCTCTTGCAGGTGAGCGGGGCTACCAAAGCCTGCGGCCCTGTTGGACTATTCCCACCCGTCCTCCCTGTGATGTGCTTCCCAGCCTGGGCTGCGCTGGTCGGGTGAAGGTAGGCAGCACCATGCGTGCTTAACGGAGCCATGCTCCACCGCAGTCCCCCCACCAAAGGGGGGGGGGTGTGTTTGTAGCAAGGTCTTGTGTATGTTTTACACGTTATGGCCTTAGTCTACCCGGACTATTATCCCTGGGGTCAGAACCGCGCTGTTTAGTTCTTACTGTGTAATTGTCGTCGCCGCCGCGTGCACTTCCTTATGCTGGATTGGCGGCGACGTCGCCTCAGACGCTGCGGCGTCTTCATTGGCAAATTATCTCCTCTAAGTGTCCCATTCACTTCGCTCCTCAACAGTTTGTATCCACCTCAGAGCTTCGCGCTCTTCGGGGGGCGGGGACATAGGTTGGCGTGCTCCGCGTCACTGGCTGTTCTGGCCCGCCCTTCGAGGTTCGCTTTGGCGCCATTTTGATGCTGGTCCTTCTCCTCCCTGGGTCTGTAAGTGCCCTAGCGGGCGATTTTCATGATCTGTGTTTACTGCGCATGGTTCTGACACTCTTTATTCTCATTATGTCTTTCAGACTGGTGAACACCATTGACTTCTCCCGGCCCGATGTTAAATTATAGCGGGCCTTGTTAAATTCTCCCACTTCCATAGCGGGTCTTTGGGGCATCCAGGATTACTTATTGTGTAAATCCCTACTGGCATATTGTGCCTTGATTAACCCTTTAACTGCCAGCCTTCCTGGAGAAGTTGTCACCCTCTGTTGCCAGCCTATTTTCCGCTACACATATTCGGAGATTTTTGACGGGATTTCCCTATAAAATTATATATTTTTTTTCAACAGTCTAAGCTTCAACAGGGAATAGCCTGTTTTTAGGTTTATCAGTGTTTTTCTAATTTTGTGGAAAATAAGGTAAAAAAAAAAAAAATATATACATTTTGTAGTGTTTTTTCTTAATAAAAATTACAACTGTACCAAAAAAGTCATAATGTGTGTAAAAGCCCCATTCCTCCCAATTCCAACGGTACCACATATGTAGTGCTAGACACCCTTTCCTGACCAGGAGACACCACAAACTTAATAGAGCACTTGAGGAGGTTTTCAAAGAAAATACAATTATTTTGCGCTCATTGCAGTTTCTTAACATAAACAAAACTTTACACTTGAAATACCCCCCCCAAAACCATATATACACTTAAAGTACACACCTCAAGCTATCTAGGCGTATCAGGCTTGATGTTGTGGCTACATATCTCCAGGTGGAGTCAATCAAAGAATCCGGCTTTTTTACAAGATTTTTTGAAAAAAAATAATAAAAAAACAGAATGAAAGCCAAATGTTTCCTTAAAAAAAAAATATACTAACAAGAAAAAGCATACCTAACTTGAAACAGCAAGGTCCCCTGAACAGAACAATACCCAACATGCATTGCTAACTCCAAGGGTAGGGTTACTATTCACCCAAAAGGAAAGCATATGCATATTGGGCATTTCACTTGAAAATTCATACTCTGCAGACAAATCGCGCACCTTGTGCTTTTTCAACCAAAACAGCCCTTTGCAAATTAAATAGCCCCCACAAACCATATATCCACAGAAAGTACACACCTCAAGTGTTCTAGGCGTATCAGGCTTGTTGTCGTGGCAGGAGCTTTCTGGACGCAATCCTTTGAGGAAATCACTAGTGCCACCGCATTTCCCCACAAAAATTTAAAATATGCACAATAAAAACCAAGTTTTCCTCAAGAAAATATATGCTAACAAGGAAAAACATACCTAATATGAAACGGCAACGTCCCCTGAACAGAATACCCAACATGCATAGGTACTTTCAATGGTACTGTTGTCAAACACCCCAAAGTTAAGTATGTGCATACAAATAGTTATATTTAAAGTTTCAGCTCTGCAAATAAATCACACACCTTGCAGTTTTTCCACAAAAACAACCCTTTTCATTTGAAATACCCCACCCAAACCATAAATATACTTAAAGTACACACCTTATGCTTTCTAGTTCTATCCCGTTTTTTCCAGTGGGCAAAGTTTTCTGTTAAAATCCTGAACGCATACACAGGTTTTACGCAGTTTCCATATAAAATGTTATAAAAAACAGATTCACAACCATATTTTCTAAAAAAACATCTGAAACAGCAGGGTCCCCCAAACAGAATACCCAACAAGCATAGCTCAACACATCACTATAAAAGCGCACAAAACAGCCTTTACATTTCTTAATGATACTAACAGGTGCAATAAGGATTGGACTTGTGAGGTACAGATAGGGTACAGTAGCTGTGGCATCAGATTATATGATCAGGTACAGGTATTACGATCCTGAAAAGGGGCCCACTTTTTTTTTTTATATATATTTTCCGTTTTCAAGATTACAATACCAATCAATAAAACAGTAATAAAAATTAAAGAAAGAAATACAGACTCTGAGTCGGGTTACATCCAATGTGAAATGTTGAGCAATGTCGAGTAAGAATGGCGAAGAAATTCCGCGACATGCTGGGGCCGTCCCAAAGGAGCAAGGGGCACGTTTCCGCCCCACAGGGTGGGAGGGGGCCCCCCTGGCACCACCCCACTCCCCCAACAGCTTCCCAGAGGGGGCCACATTGCGGGAATCCCGTCCCGGTGATCAAGGTGGCACCGACGGGGCCCCCCCGATCGATCCAAAACCCCAGGGGTCAATGAAAGCTCAACATGCAAGAACTCTTATAAACAACGACTGTAAGAAGTTGAGAGGTGAGGGCTATGAGGAAGGGAGGGAGAAAAGGGGAAAGAGGAGGGGTGAAGGAAGGAAAGGTTGACCTAAATGGCAAGTGGAGGGGAGGGAGATGGGAAGGAAGGGGAACACAGGTGCAGAGACGCGCGGCAGAGGGGAGGAAGAGCACCAGTCCAATCAAAGACCGTCCTCCAGGAGGGTCCTGTAATCCTGTGTGGTCGTGAACTCCATCCAGCTGAACCTCTTGAGTCTGTGGCTCTCGGAGGATTCAGTTTGTGCTGCGATCAGGCACTCAAATCTCTCGATCTCTGCCACCCTGTTTAGCCAGGAAGAGATGGTGGGGGGTGTTGTGGTCTTCCAGAGCGCTGGAATGCATGCCTTCGCAGCATTTGCCATCTGGCTCAGAACAGATCGCTGGTATTTTTTAGTGGGCATCTCCGAGTGATGGAGGAGGAAGAAGGCCGGGCCCAGTGGGATCACCTCCCCAGTCACACTCTGCATTATGCTCCCAACCTTCTCCCAGAATCTCGACAATTTAGGACACAACCAAAATATGTGGAGGAAGTCTCCTCTCTCTTTGTTACAATGCCAGCAGAGTGGGGAAACATCTGGGCACCACTTATGCAAGAGGGTTGGGACCCTATACCACCGTGTTAGGATTTTGTAGTTACATTCCTGATACTTCGTACAGGTAGCTGTTTTATGTGCCAAGCGAACAATCACATCTTTCTGTTTTGGTGTGAGGGCGGGGACCACTTTTTAATCATCATGTGTCACAAGTAACCTGCTGCTCCTCCTCTAGCACTTCCTATTGCATCTGTAAATATGAAAGAAATGAAAAGAAAACCGACAACACCCATCTACCTATCCCAGCAAACAAAATGGGTTCACCTACCATCTAAACTGAACATAAAATGAAAGCAATACCAATCAGTAATCTACCTGGGTATGGTATGCTTCAAAGCACAAACCAGGCTGGCTGGGGCACTTCGGGCAATAGTACCGCACGTCCTTCCTGATGCCATGCTTTCTACATACTCTGCAAGCTTTCTGGGGATACCTCTTTCCACCGATGTCGGGAATGCACTTAATAAAATGCTTCCCCACTAACCTAGCCTCATTGTCACTAGCTGTCACCTGTGGTGCCTCCTCGGTATCCCCAAACAACAGTGCAGGGAGTAGCTGCTGTTGATACTTTATGAAAGACAAATTGGAGCCTGGTACTGCTGCCTTGAAGACAACAGGAGTTGTAAGTTGCCAGTTGGACCAAATGAATTGCAACTTTTTTGTACCAGGCTCTGGATTTTTGGGTGGCATTGTAATATGTTAGTATTTGGTCCGTCTTATCAACGCCACCCATGAATTTATTATAATCCTTTATACAAAGTGGCTTTTGGGAAGGGGATCGGGGACCACGTTGTCGTACATTCATGACTGACTCATCATGGATTGTTGTCTGCATGATTACATTTTTTTTTATCCATATATTTCACGGCCAGGAGCTCACCGCTTCTTAAAGCATACGACTCTCCATGATTCAGTTTCTTTTGCAGCATTGACCTGGGCAACCCTGTTCGATTACGGTTGATGGTGCCACAGGCCGGTGTGTCCAATGAATAAAGGGCTCTAAATAAGAGGATGCTGCTGTAGAAGTTGTCCACATATAAGTGGTAACCTCTCCCCAGTAGAGGAGTCATGAGCTCCCACACGATTTTTCCACTGATGCTTAAAGTGGACCAACACCCAGGATTTTGACTATCCTGGGTCTTGGTCCACTTCGGTGGGGCACCCCCGATCGGGGTGCCCCGCTGTGTGAAACCCCCCCTAACCCCCCGAAAAACTCACCTCTCCCCGCTCCCAGCGCCGACGTACAAGCCAGGTCCAGGAACGTCTAAGCGGCAGCCGCCGCCGCCGCCTCCCTCGCGTCACTTTCGGCGCGCGCGCGCGCCCCCGCCGGCCATTCGCAGACGGCCGGCGCGGGCACGCGCACGCCTACAGGAGCGCGAGGGAGGCGGCGGCGGCCGGCCGCCGCCGAAGATAAGGTAAGGAGTTTGGGGTGTTTGGGGGGGTTTCACCCCGCGGGACATCCCGATCTCGGATGTCCCGCGGGGTGGGGGGTGATCGGCCCGGGAATCTTATAGATTCCCGGGCCGATCACCCGTGGGTGTTGGTCCACTTTAAGTCAAGGGGACAACCAGGGGGGTCCAGATGTGTGTCCCTTCCTTCATAAATTCGGAAATATTTGGTATAGCCGGTCGAACTCTCACATAATTTATAAAATTTAATCCCATAGCGGGCACGCTTGCTAGGGATATACTGTCGAAATATAATGCGCCCTTTAAACAGCAGAAGTGACTTGTCAATACTTACATTTTGGGAGGGGGTGTACACTTCCCCAAAGTGCTCCGACAGGCTATTAGTCAGGGGTCTTAATTTATGCAGCCTGTCGTGACCGGGCTCACCGCGGGGTAGAGCAGTAGAATTATCGTTAAAGTGCAGAAACCGCAGTAAGATTTCGAAACGATTTCTGGACATTACGGCCGGAAACAATGGGGTTGCCAATAAGGATTGGGTATCCCAGTAGGAGGCGATGCTAAATTTTTTGCAGATACCCATTGCTAAAGTGAGCCCCCAAAATTTTTTCATCTCACTTATATCTGTTGGGTGCCATGCTTGCGCGCGGGTGTGCCTCTGTAGGGGGTTTTGGGTGAGGACCTGCTCAGCATAGAGATTTGTGTAAAAGACCATATCCAGTAGGATGGCCTCTGAAATGAATAAATTTAGGAAGTCAATGACACCGAAGTTTGTGGTGTCGACATTGACCCCGGGGACCGAATCAAATGGGGGAATTTCGGGGGAATAATTATTAGGAGGCCTCCACACAGGCGCTCCTCCAACTGCAGCACTCCCCTGGCCTACACTTTCCTCCAGCATGGCCTCTTCTTGTGCGGTACCATCCCTTCTAGGATGCCTAGCACTACCACTAGTACCACTGTGCGGCTGTGTCTCCTCAATAGAGGAGTCACTGTCGGACTCACTACCTGCATATATTCTGACCCTGACTCGCTAAACTCTTCAGAGTCCGACTCCATCATATAAGCCGCTGCTTCCTGTGCAGTGTACTTTCGCCCAGCCATTTCTATATCTAATAACCAAGAGTTACACAATCAAAACACTATAGGGATGACTGAACTAAAAGCCTAAACCCTAGATCCTAAACCCTAGACCCTGCAAATTAACAAAAATAAAACCACACAATAAACAGTCAAAGTTAAATATATTAAAAAAAATATATATCTGCGATCCGACGAGAAGTGATGAACTCAGCAGGTGCGAAGGGCTGTAACAAAGGTCCCAAAAGGGAGGGATGATGGTCCAGCGAAGGTCCAGCAAATGTCCAACTGTATGAGACTTTGGGAAAAAAACAACCGACAAGCCTAAAGTAAGTTTTGTTAACAGAAGTATAGAAGGGTGGGTGAAATCCCTGGTAATAAAAACCTTATCCCCAATGCAACAATGCATGTGCTGGCCACAGCGGCACTAAGCTATAGCTTTAGCCAGTATGCACCATTGCATTGACGGTAAGGTAAGTTTTACTGGAAATCAGGGGTATTCACACTGCATCAGGCCAAAAATACATTTAGAAAGCCACAAAACCAAATACAGCTTTGATCACATAGTGGGGGTGGGACATGAGTAGCAGGTGCATGCAAGGCCTGGTTCACCCAGTAAATGCCGGCACCAGAGTAGCTCTTGAACACTCATCACATGGCAACCAGCCAGCGCTGAAATCGCACCATCTGACACCCCCCATCCCTGCCACCTCAGATCCTCCCTTTCGTCACTGCCTGCACCCTGGGGGTGAGCTGGGCCTGACAGGCACCTGTCAGCCATCCCTCACACATCAGGCTTAAAACACATCAAACAGGTGGCAGGTGCGCGCCGGGCCTAGCTCACCAAGTAAACACCCGGGTGCAGTCGACGATGAAGGAGGGGTGGAAGCAGCGATGGGGGGCGGGGTGGAGGCGGCAGATGGCACATGATCACCAACCACATGGCGACCAGAAATCAGCCAGCGCTCTGCCTGTCACTCCGCTCCCCCATCCCTGCCACCTCACCCCCCCCCCCTTTGTTGCCGGCTGCACCCAATAGTGAGCCGGGCCCGGCGCGCACCTACCAGCCACCCCTCATCCCTCTAACCAGATAAGCATACACATCCGTGCAAAACACATTTTATAAAAAGTGCACAAAACCAGAATCAACCACAAAATACAAAACAATAGCTTCGATCGCATAGTGGGGGGTGGGGAATGGGTGGCAGGTGCGTGCTGGGCCTAGCTCACCAAGTAAACACCCGGGTGCAGTCGGCGATGAAGGAGGGGTGGAAGCAGCGATGGGGGGGGGGGGGGCAGGGTGGAGGCGGCAAATGGCACATGATCACCAACCACATGGCGACCAGAAATCAGCCAGCGCTCTGCCTGTCACTCCGCTTCCCCATCCCTGCCACCTCACCCCCCCTCTGTTGCCGGCTGCACCCAATAGTGAGCCGGGCCCGGCGTGCACCTACCAGCCACCCCTCATCCCTCTAACCAGATTAGCATGCACATCCGTGCAAAACACATTATTCTAAGCATACAGCACGTCCTGCTCCCGAATAGTAATAACGTGGGTAATCCTCCGCCTCAGGCGCCGTGCACTGCAGACATGTAGAAAACAAGCTCCTCTCGGCCCTACACATACCGAAGGACCTCCCACAAATCCCCAGATTTCTCTGCAGTGCTGGAACTGCGAAGACATGAAGTATCACGCTCTCGCAGGTGAGCGGGCCTTACGGCCCAAGGTCCTGTGGGACTATTTCCACCCGTCCTCTTCAGAAGAAATATGCCTCCCAGCCTAGGCTGCGCGGGTCGGGTGAAGGTAGGCAGCACCTGGTGTGCTGAACGGAGCCATGCTCCACCGCAATCCCCCTCCATAGGGTAGGCGGTCAGGCCAATGGTGAGCCTCTAGTGGATGCCCCTCCCGCAATCTTGCCTGTGCCCCTCACAGACTTAGTCCATGGAGGGGTATGTGTGGCAGCCCTAGTGCTAACTTTGCTTTTAGACCTTGGTTCTTTATTCTTGGGGTCAGTGTCGCGCCTCGCTATACAGCGCGAGCTGTCTTTTTCATTAACAATCTGCTAGTTCGGCAGCATCATTCCAGCGTGTCAGCATTTAGAGTATGCTTATTCTCCGCTGTTTTGCGCTCTTTGGGGGAGGCGGAGACTCGGCATGACGCGCCTCGCGTCACAGCCCGGCCTGGCCCAACCCTTGAGGTTCGCTGGCGCCATTTTCTCTATCTTCACGCGTGGTGTGGTTTGCCTCCTCCATTGGTCATGTAAGTGCCCTCCGGGGTGGCATGGTTCTATGTTTTTCAGACTGCGCATGGCACTGACTCCACCCCTCTTGTCCCATTATGTCTTTCAGACGCCAAGACTTTGTTGCCTTCCCCCGGCCTAACATATATTACAGCGGGTCCACCTTACAAATTCTCCCACATTACTAGCGGGTTTTGGGGCATCCGGGGTTGCCTATTGCATAAATCCCTGCGTTCATACTGCTTAATAATCACTATATGGAGACATTTCAGAATTATGTAACCGGGGTCCCTCCGGGACGTGACCGGCTGTGTGCAGCGTGTGGCCAGCCCCTGGCTGAGGCTGACAGGGCACAGATCTGCGGACAGTGTGCAGAACAGGCAGGTTTGCTAACAGAGGAACCTCCCTTCCTTACTCCCGTCTCCCTGCTCCCAAATATCACTCATGACGAGTCCCACTCGAGCGGGGATGACCTGCAATCAGTGCCGCGCGTGTTGCCCACGGCGGAGCAGGTGCTTTCTGGATTGGCGGAGCGTATGGGCCCTGGTAAAAAGCGGTCCCTGATGATACCGATGACTCTGCTGATATGCAGGACCCTGACCCTTCTGAGGAAGGTGAGCTATTCTCAGATTCGGGCTCCTCGCATGGGATGCCCAGGGGCTGTGATGATTCTGAGCCCGGTTCCTGGGGTCTGTGTGACACAGATGAAATCCTTATTAAGATTTTTGAGGTTTTGTCAATCTCCCCACCTGGGGAGATCCCCAAGCCTAAGAGGGAGAGTTTCCATACAGCGCCGCCGCGCTTGGAGTTCCTAGAACAGGAACATTTCCAGAATCTTATATCCCAAGAATGGGAATCGCCTTGTAAGCTTAAAGGGGTTCCAGGGGTCTGGGAATGGAAGTACCCTTTCCCTCCTGATGTGGTTAATTTATGGTCAGCTCCCCTGGTGGTGGACGCACCGGTCATAGGGGTCACAAACCCCCCTTTCATGACTGCTCCTTTTTACCGTACCCTTCGGGATGCCGAGGACCGGCGCATTGACAGACTGGCTTCACACGCCTTCTCGTGTGCTGGGACCGCCCTGATGACCTCCCTTGGGGGGTGTTTAATGCGCTATCAGACTGTGAAGCGTTTGTGAAGTTCATTCTATCAGCACTGGACGACACCATTAAGATGTGTGCTAGAACCTCAGCCCTTGCGGTAGCTATTCGCCGCCTGGTCTGGCTGCGACAGTGGGGTGCTGACGAGGCTACAAAAAAGGCTCTCACTTGCCTTCCATTCAGAGGACGGCGGTTGTTTGGGGCACGTTTGGACCTCTTTGGTAAAAAGGGTAAAGCGCCCTTGCGCAGAAGGCCGCTCCGGCCTCCACGAGGCAGGGTCACCCCTCCACCTCCCTACGTTAGTGTTAAACGCGAATCTGAGGTGTGCTTCCAGCTGTTCGGTGTGGATTTCCACCACGGGGCGGGCAGGCAGCGCCCTGGGCCTTCTGACAGGACTAAATCCAAATCTGCCAAGACCTCCCAAGCATGAAGGGGCGCCCTCGCCCTTCTGGGCGAGGGGACTGCTGCAGCAGCTGTCTCCCATCCAGGAATATACCTTTTCCTTCTGGTGGTTCCAGGAGGTAATTCCCATGGACACAGGATGGCTTTTGCTGGGCGGCCCCTCTCAGTGATTGTCAGGGAGCTTCTAGCCCCTGCTTTTCCTTCAGGAATTGGCGTAGGCCGGACTGGGCCTACGGTGTTTGGGCTTACTTACAGGTTGCCCTTAACGGTATGGGGCTATGGCCTCTATATTATCCTTCCTCCCTCCCTCAACAGTATGAGGCAGTCTGGGCCACGTTGGCAATTCTACCTTCACAGGTAGTCCCTATATGACACCTCTGTCTAGGGTCACGGGCCCCCTGTGCAGGGGGGCTTCCGGCCTCTTGTGAAGTACTAGATCTTCTTAGTTTCCCTTGTGTCTGCTGGACACCAAGACCATTTCTAGATAGTGTTGCAGGACCAACCCTGCGGATTGAGGCATTATTTCGGGCCTCTCTTTCATTCCCAGGCTACTCGCCATGGCACGACTGGGGATGATGTCTCTGACACGCCTGGGGGGGGGGGGGGTGTCTGCGTTAGGACTTACCGGGTCGTCTCCCTTACTCCCCAGTCTCTGCGTCAGGCCGAGTGGATAGGTCGGCCAGCGGTGTCCGCTGGGAGCTACTGGATGGTTGCTCAGTCACCTCATTCCCTCATGGTCCCTTATCCGCTATCCCCCATTCCTGGGATTCGGTTCAGGCTTGCAGCCTTCTTCTCTGGTAATAGGGGACCCCTGGTTACGGGGGCTCTGCCCCCCTTTACTGGCGCCTCACCTTTACCAGGCGGGATGGCAACTGGTGGGCCCCTTGGCGGCACATCAAGATGATGTCACTTATATACCGAGCCCTTGGGCTCTTCGGCGCAGTAGGTTATTGAACTTACATATGTTCCAGCACCCCGGTGCTTGGTCTGTGCTCATGCCCCCTTGGTAAGGTGGTTCCTCTTGAGCTTCCCATATCCAAGGGCCCCGTCAGGGGGCACCCCCCTTCCTTACTAGCATCTTTCAGTGAATGGTCACCCTGGGTACCAAGTCTCGCAGGTTTGGCGGGGGAAGGGACATTTCTTCCACAATCCCCGTGGTTTCTAGGTAGGGTCCCCTAGAGGGTCCATCTTACCTGCTGGTTTTGTTGAAACGGTGGCCCCCCCGTTGACTCTATATGGCTGGACTTCTCCTCCTTTAGGATCGGTCGGTCTATTGGGGGACTCCTGGTCTGTTGAATGACAATGGCCTGTTTTACTACTGGTCTAAAGATTGTGGCAGGATGCTCCCTCTGGAGGGTCCCTGATCCTGCCTTGGGCGGGGGTCTACTCCCCCTGCTTCTCAGCGGTATTCGCTTCAATGGCGGCAGGTTATGCTATCCTGGTGTCGCCCGGGGAGCTTAGCGTGGCTCTGTGGGGTCTCCCTCCTAACACAGGGGCTCTGCCCTTGTTTCTACTGTCCCAGAATATTCTGACTCTGGTCATGGGAGCTGAGTATTTTAGGCATAGACTTGTTATTCCATATGCCTTCTCTTCATCACCCTACTTGTGGGTTCTGCGCACGGTTGGCCTGATAGAGAGTCCCGTGAGATGGATGGCCTGGGTGGCCTTGGGAGCTGTGGTTCGCAGATGCCTCTGCTGAAGTCTGCTGACCTGTGCGCTCTCTTTCAGGAGTGCGGTTCTGCCCTTGTCAGGCCCCTTCCTTGTCCCAATATAAGGTCTCCTGTCTGGGGATTGACAGCTGATTCATTCACCCCTTGGTGACGGGCCTTATCTTCTGGGTGACTTAGTATGAGGGGGGGCTGGGAGCTAGCTCCCCAGCTTCCCCTTCTTCCATGGGGGTTTTGTGGTAACCCATATTGTTTGGCATGAGCCTTGGTCTCTTCCCTGTTAGACGTTCTCGGTTCCCAGGACCTTTAAAGTCATTACAACGTAAGTTTGGGGTTGGCTCCCCATCTGGGGACTCTGAAGGTGTAGGATCTGTCCTGGCCTTTCCTGCAGGAGTCTGGTTCTGTCGCCCTCGTAGGGAATTCTTTTGGGGATTGCTTAGCTGCATCTCCCAAGTAGTTCCATGGTCCCTGTGGGGATCAATTTTCATTTTTTTTACCCTGCGGACTTCCTGGGGACTTTTGCTGGATGCTGTCTGAGCTGCCCTGTAGTCCAGCTCGCTTCTCTGGGGCCTCCTGACTCCGTCAGACATGTGCCTGAGACGATGGATCTGGTTACTTAACCCTGGCTCGATGTGTGTGTGTGTGTGTGTGTGTGTGTGTGTGTGTGTGTATATATATATATCGGTGTGTGTGTGTGTGTATATATATATATATATATATATATATATATATATATATATATACAGATATATATGGCTACAGGCACCCCATGCCTGGGGGTGTTTCCTCTTACGCTGGGCCCCCGGTCCAGGTGGTCTGTAGGATCTTTGCTTTAGTCCCTTAGTCTAGCTATGGACTTTATTCTTAATAATACTAATATGAGGGCCTACATTCCCTCTACAGGTGTTGCAATTCTCCCCATGTGGGCTTTCATGGCCCTTAGGGGGACTGATGCTCTTGGAGTCTACGGGCGCCTCTTTATGTATGCGCCTGATATCTTCTTCCAGCGCCATTGCGTCCTTTGGCTTAATCCTTCTGGATGTCCCCTGATCCTGAGTGAAGCCTTGGCTTGCTAGACTTATGGCCTGTCTCTGTTCATACCTTCATGGTCATGTTATGAGACTGACGTTAGAGCCTTTTCTCATGTCATGCCTGTTGCAAGTTTTGCAGGTGACAGCGCCTTTACTGTCCGCTGTGCCTTGTTTTTTCCTGGGGATCCCACCCTGCTTATGGACACTGCTATTGGATGTCCCACATGTTATTACTATTCGGGAGCAGGACGTGCTGTATGCTTAGAATAATACAACTCTGTGAAGTACTCACCTGTAGAGTTGATATTATATGCATACAGAACGTCCTGCTCCACCCCACCCTGGTTCACTTGTTCTGGATCCCCTGTATGGTGATTGTTATCATTAGATATTATTACCAGTTCTTCTGGGTGGTTTGTTCCTCCCGGCTTCTCTTCTCACTGCTTTTCAATGCTGGGGATTTGTGGGAGGTCCTTCGATATGTGTAGGGCCGGGAGGAGCTTGTTTTCTACATGTTTGCAGTGCACGGCGCCTGAGGCGGAGGATTACCCACATGTTATTACTATCAGGGGGCAGGACGAGCAGTATGCATATAATATCAACTCTACAGGTGAGTACTTCACAGAGTTGTATTTTTAAAAAAGTGCACAAAACCAGAATCAACCACAAAATACAAAACAATAGCTTAGATCGCATAGTGGGGGGTGGGGAATGGGTGGCAGGTGCTTGCTGGGCCTAGCTCACCAAGTAAACACCCGGGTGCAGTCGGCGATGAAGGAGGGGTGGAAGCAGCGATGGGGGGGCAGGGTGGAGGCGGCAAATGGCACATGATCACCAACCACATGGCGACCAGAAATCAGCCAGCGCTCTGCCTGTCACTCCGCTCCCCCATCCCTGCCACCTCACCCCCCCCCTCTGTTGCCGGCTGCACCCAATAGTGAGCCCGGCCCGGCGCGCACCTACCAGCCACCCCTCATCCCTCTAACCAGATTAGCATGCACATCAATGCAAAGCACATTTATTAAAAAGTGCACAAAACCAGAATCAACCACAAAATAAAAAACAATAGCTTAGATCGCATAGTGGGGGGGGGGGGGGGGAATGGGTGGCAGGTGCGTGCTGGGCCTAGCTCACCAAGTAAACACCCGGGTGCAGTCGGCGATGAAGGAGGGGTGGAAGCAGCGATGGGGGGGCAGGGTGGGTGGAGGCGGCCAATCGCCACATGGCGACCATAAATCAGCCAGTGCACCACCAACATCCAACCCCCCCCATCACTAACACCTTCCCCAGTCGCCATCTGCACCCAGGAATAAACTGGGACTGGCGCGCACCCATCACCCACCAGCTAAATGAATTAATCTGATTTCATCTTACACCTTTACTACCACTGTTATATATATTTTTTTAACTGTAAGTATTATATATAACAGTAGTAGTAAAGGTGTATGAAATCAGATACATTCATTTAGCTGGTTTGTGATGTGTGTGCGCCAGTCCCATATATATATCCCATATAGGTAGTGTGGCATTCATCCCCCCTCCCCATCCCATATAGGTAGTGTGGCATTCATCCCCCCTTCCCCATCCCATATAGGTAGTGTGGCATTCATCCCCCCCTCCCCATCCCATATAGGTGGTGTGGTATTCATCCCCCCTCCCCATCCCATATAGGGTAGTGTAGCATTCATCCCCCTTCCCCATCCCATATAGGTAGTGTGGCATTCATCCCCCCCTCCCCATCCCATATAGGTGGTGTAGCATTCATCCCCCCTCCCCATCCCATATAGGTGGTGTGGCATTCATCCCCCTTCCCCATCCCATATAGGTAATGTGGCATTCATCCCCCCCTCCCCATCCCATATAGGTAGTGTGGCATTCATCCCCCCTCCCATATAGGTAGTGTAGCATTCATCCCCCCTCCCCATCCCACATAGGTAGTATGACATTCATCCCCCCTCCCTATCCCATATAGGTAGTGTGGCATTCATCCCCCCCTCCCTATCCCATATAGGTAGTGTGGCATTCATCCCCCCCTCCCCATCCCACATAGGTAGTGTGGCATTCATCCCCCCCTCCCCATCCCACATAGGTAGTGTGGCATTCATCCCCCCCTCCCCATTCCATATAGGTAGTGTGGCATGCATCTCCCCTCCCCATCCCATATAGGTAGTGTGGCATTCATCCCCCCCTTCCCATCCCATATAGATAGTGTGACATTCATCCCCCCTCCCCACCCCACATAGTTAGTGTAGCATTCATCCACCCTCCCCATCCCATATAGGTAATGTGGCATTCATCCCCACCTCCCCATCCCATATAGGTAGTGTGGCATTCATCCCCACCTCCCAATCCCATATAGGTAATGTGGCATTCATCCCCCCCTTCCCATCCCATATAGATAGTGTGACATTCACCCCCCCTCCCCATCCCACATAGTTAGTGTAGCATTCATCCACCCTCCCCATTCCATATAGGTAATGTGGCATTCATCCCCACCTCCCCATCCCATATAGGTAGTGTGGCATTCATCCCCACCTCCCAATCCCATATAGGTAGTGTGGCATTCATCCCCCCCTTGCCATCCCATATAGATAGTGTGACATTCACCCCCCCTCCCCATCCCACATAGTTAGTGTAGCATTCATCCACCCTCCCCATCCCATATAGGTAATGTGGCATTCATCCCCACCTCCCCATCCCATATAGGTAATGTGGCATTCATCCCCCCACTTCCCATCCCATATAGATAGTGTGACATTCATCCCCCCTCCCCATCCCACATAGTGTAGCATTCATACCCCCTCCCCATCCCATATAGGTTGTGTGGCATTCATCCCCCCTCCCCATCCCATATAGGTAGTGTGGCATTCATCTCCCCCTCCCCATCCCATATAGGTAGTGTGGCATTCACCCCCCCTCCCCATCCCATATAGGTAGTGTGGCATTCATCCCCCCTCCCCATCCCATAAAGGTAGTGTGGCATTCATACCCCCTCCCCATCCCATATAGGTAGTGTGGCATTCATCCCCCCCTCCCCATCCCATATAGGTAGTGTGGCATTCATCCCCCTCCTCTCCATCCCATATAGGTAGTGTGGCATTTACATCCCCCCTCCCCATCCCATATAGGTAGTGTGGCATTTAAATTCCCCCTCCCCATCCCATATAGTTAGTGTGGCATTTCCATCCCCCCTTCCAACTCCCCATAGGCAAAAGTAGTAGTAGATCTGTGTAATGGCAGTTAATCTCTGTTAGATCGCCGTTTTTTTGAATGGATCTCATTACTATGAGATCCAAACTGCCATTACGCTAAAAAAAAAACATTTCCTACAGCCACCCACCCCCAGCAGACCGAGGAGCGACCTCTCCTTACCTGATGTCCACGCAGAAAGAGGCCGGCACCTGCCCGCACTGTCATTATATACCGGCGGGCACCTGCCAATGACAGCGATGCTGCACCGGCTCCTGATTGGCCGCAGGAGCGATCGGGTGCCTGAAGTCACCCAGAAGTCACCTGGCCCTCACCCCTGGACTCCCTTCCAGAAGAATCTGCCGATCCTGACCGGCAGATGACCCCACGATGGCCCTCAGGTAAGGAGATGCCAGCCACGTAAAATTTACGTGGCTGGCGTTTAACTGTTGGAGAAGCAACCACGTAAATTTTACGTGGCTGGCAATAGAAGGGTTAATCACCATATGGAGACATCTCAGAATTATGTGACCGGGGTCCCTCCGGGACAAGACCGGCGGTGTATAGCATGTGGACAACCCCATGCTGATGCTGGCAGGGCACTGGTTTGCGTACCCTGTGCCGAGCAAGCACTGGCCCTGCAATCGGTCTGCCAGTGGCTACACCTAGCTTCAATTCACCTATCTCCCCAGGCTTAAATCTCCTGCTGAGTCGCCTACAAGTGGGGAATTGCAGCCTGCCGGCCCTTCCAGGCTGCCTACGGCTGAACAGATTATTGCTAGGTTGTCAGAGCGTATGGGCCCTGGTAGAAAGCGGCACCTGTCGCCCCATGTTTCTGTATGCTCTATGAGAACTGAGGGGTTTGCTACTCCGTGTGACTATACCCCTTCTGAAGAAGGGGAATTGTTCTCTGACTCAAGCTTTTCTGATGAGATAACGAGGAGTCACGATGATTCTGGCCCGGAATACTGGGGCCAGTGTGACACTGACGACCTGTTGCTTAAGGTCTTTAAGGCACTGTCTATCTCTCCCCCCGGTCAGGTCCCCAAGCCTAGAGGGGAGCGTTTCCATACTGCGACTGCATGTTTGAGGACAAGAGCATGGAAATGAGCCTGCTCTAAAAATTCCAAAGAATGGGAATGCCCCAGTAAACTTCCAGGGGACTGGGATAGGAAATACCCTTTTCCCCCTGAGGTGGTTAATTGCTGATTGTCACCCCCCGTGGTAGATGCGCCGATCATAGGGGTCCCTAACCCCCCCCTTTATTACAACCCCTGCCTATAGCGCCCTTCGGGATGCTGAGGACCGACGCATTGAGCTGCTGGCCTCCCATGCCTTTTCTTGTGCCGGGACGGCGCTGCGTCCGGCCTGTGGCTATTCGTCTTGCTTGGCTGCGACAGTGGGGTGCTGATGATGCCACTAGGGCTCCCCTTCAGAGGGCAATGCCTATTTGGGGCCCGTCTAGACCTGTTCGGTAAAAAAGGCAAATCACCCCTTCGCAGACGGCCGTCCCGGCCCCCTCGAGGCAGGAGCACCCCCCTACCTTAGTGTTAAACAGGAACCAGGGGTGTCTTTCCGGATTTTTGGGGCAGACTCCTTTCCCACGAGCAGCAGGCAACGTTCTGGCCCCTCCGGCAGGGCTAAGCCCAAATCTTCCACCAAACCCCCTCAAGCATGATGGGGCGCCCTCGCCCGGCTGGGTGAGGGGATGGCTGCAGCACCTTGCTCTTATCAGGAGGCATTTCGCCTCACTCTGACGGATCAGGAGGTTGTGTCCTCCAGATACAGGATAGAGTTTGCTGCACTGCCTTCCCCAGTTTTTTATCAGACCCCAGGTACGCCTGGTCCCTGCCCCTGTTCAGTTGCTGGCACAGGCCATGTTAGGCCTGCAAGGTCTGAGGGTCTCTTGCAGATTGCCCATAATAGGCAGAGGCAAGGGCCGATATACCACCTCCCACAGCCCCCCAAAGGATGGGTCAGGTGGTCCATTCTGGATTCACAGCAATTCTCTAATTACAGGCAGTTTCCTGCATGGATACTCTTGGGTTTGGCCATCAGCACCTTGCGCCCAGTGGGCGTCTTGCCGCCTGGGGCACTCTTCAATGCTTATGTTTACATCCCTGTGCCCTCAGATCTCTGAGGCTCTCCAGGTTTGTGTTGGAAGTCCAACACTGTTAATTGTGGCCCTGCTATCTGGCCTCTCTTCAATTCCTAGAGTGTCACTCAGGTGCTGTCGATGGTGATGTCTCTGATGAGACCAAGGGACGTCCACGCGATGATTACCCGGACGCCCTTCCTCACTTCCCTGTCTCTGAGTCAGGATAGTTGGATACCCGGCTGGTGGGCCATTGGGAGTCATTTGGATGGGTGTTCAATCACCTCGAGTCCTCGCTGTTCCCTAAAGTGGTGACTCCATTAATAGGAATGATTCTGGATCAGGTTCAAACCAGATTCTCCCCCTTTCAGCAATTTGGTGGGCATTCTGGTCTCATGGGCCCAGTCCCTCACTACTGTCCCGGTTTCTTAACACCAGGCAGGGATGCAACTGGTGGGCCGTTGTTAACTTGCTCGGCAGGAGCCCGAGCAGCTAAAGAGGTCCCTTATGCTTAGTTTCCCTTGAGCCGTCTGCGACTTCTAGTGGTAAGCATAGGACAGGGATCCAGCACCCGTGGAGCAGGGCCTGAGGGCCTTCCCTCCTGTATGACGGTTTTCTCTTGAAAGTGGATGAACTCGAGGGACCTGTCTGGGGGCAGTTCCCTCTTGCCTTCCTGGAAACGGCCACCATGGATGCCAACCTTTCAGTTTGAAGGGGATGGTTTCTTCCAAAAACTCCCTGCGATTCTGGTGTTGGTGGGGCCCTTAGAGGGTCCTTACGACTATGGAAGTCTAAGCAGTAAGCGTTTTTCAGTTGGCTCTTCTCGCTGGACCGTTCCCCTTCTGGTATTGCCAGGCTGGGGGTGCTCAGTCCGTCTGATGACAGGCGTACTACACTAACCATCGGAAGGGGTCCTGGAGCTGGCAGACCTTCCAGGGAGTGTCTATGTTCCCTTCGGGGAGGAGACAATGCACCCTTCATGTTAGTGATATTAGCTCCGGCTAAGCCCCTCTGCGACAGGATGTGCTAATCCCTGTGTCGCTATGGAATCCATCCAGTCATGGATCTGTTGGGTTCTGTCACCTTCATAGGCTATCGGCCTTGTTTCCCTGTCCCAGGATCCTATCTCAGTGGTCCGGATGCCTTAGTACCGTCTTGACAGGACTTTTGGTTCTGTATGCCCTTCTCCATTCCCTCTGCTAGGTAGGGTTATGCGGAAGATTACTTGGTAAGGGGACCAGTAATGCTGGTGGCCCCCAGTTGACCTAGCATGGTGTGGTTGCAGTTATGGTACTGTGGTCAGTGTCAGAAAGCGTCGCTTACCTGGGCCCCGTTCCAGCGCTGGTCGTGGGTGGCCGGGTGCGGCGGCTGTGTCGGCTCGGCGGCCGCGCCAGGCAGCGGCTGCTCCTGCCGGCGCGCGCGCGCCCCCTGCTGTTCCGGCCGGCGGCCCCGGCTCCCGTACACGTGCTCGCGCACGCGCGCGAGCACGTTCTGCTTATCTCCTCCGGCGGCGCTGCTCTCAGCGCGCCCGCCGGGGGAGAGTCATTAGTTCAGGTGGGGTGGGGGGAATACAGTACAGGGACAGGGCCAATGAGCCCTAGTGTTGTTCCTTGGGCCAATGAGCCCAGCTGGATATAGTCAGGCCAATCCTGGCCTGGATCATAGTGCACCAATCACTCTCACCCTCCTCTCTGTCTCTCCCTATAAAAGCAATTCCCCCTCAGTTGGGAATTGCCTGTGATAGTGCCTTGTACCCAGTTTAGTTGCTTGTCTCTAAAGAATACTTTGATCTCCCGTTGCCGACCTTCGCCTGTTTTGACCACCCCCGATCTGATCTCCTGTTGCCGACCTCTGCTTGATCCTCGACCACGTCTTGTCCAATCCTTTGTACCGCTGCCATCTCGGAATTTCTGTTGCTGACCCCTAGCCTGTTGGACTTCCGTTATACGCTCAGCGATCGGGCTGCTCGGCACCACTTCCAGCCGCGGGTTCTCCAGGCCTCTGAACAGTAAGACTCCAATCTTTGAGCCATTGAAGTCCTGGGGGCAACCGATCCCGGGCAGGCGTGCTCTGCGTCCCGGCAAGCGGGGGCTCCTAAAGGTGAAGCTGGCTGCGGAGATTGGGGGTTGAGGTCTTACTGAGAGGACTGGAGTTATCTAAGTGGATAGCTGTAGTACCCGGAGCGTGACATTATCACAGGCCCAAGATGGATGACCTGGTACAGCAGGTACAAGCTATGGCTACGGCGATAAACCAGCTCGCTCAAAGAGTGGCCACTCAAGAATCTCGACAGTTACCGGCATCCTCTGTACCACCTCATATTTCAGAACCAAAGATTCCATTGCCGGAAAAGTTTTTTGGAGAACGAGCTGAATTCTCCAATTTTAAGAATGCCTGCGAACTGTATTTCAAGCTGAGACCCATCTCCTCAGGCACTGAGTCCCAACGAGTAGGCCTAGTCATTTCTTTGCTTCAAGGAGACCCGCAGTCCTGGGCCTTCAGTTTGCCATCTCATGATTCTGCCCTACAATCCGTTACAGCATTCTTTACTGCTATGGGCGTCTTATATGCTGACCCTGATCAACAATCTACGGCAGAAAATAGGCTTCGGGCCTTAAGACAAGGACGGAATTCGGCTGAAGATTATAGTGCTGAATTCCGCCGCTGGGCCGTCGAATCGAGGTGGAATGATCCCGCTTTGTGTAGTCAGTTCAGGGTGGGGCTGTCGGAAAGCATCAAGGATGCTTTGGTAAATTTTCCTCCACCCGCAGACCTAGACCAATTAATGCAGGTCTCCATTAAAATAGACAGGCGTCTTAGAGAGAGGGCTAGGGAGAGAGCCAGGGCTCCCACGTCCTTCAGGTCTTCCCAGAGTCTTAGTTCCCCGGCTACCCGTGGGGAAAATACCTCATCTCCTTCCCAGGAAGAACCCATGCAATTAGGGAGAACCCGGTTAACCCAAGAGGAAAAGCAGCGTAGGCGGTCCAATGGGTTATGCCTATATTGTGGGAACTCGGGACATTTCGCAGGGTCCTGTCCCAACAAGGGGAGACCGGCGGAAAACTTCCGCACCCAGACCAGGTAGAGAGTACTGATCTGGGTGAGTCAGTTTGCAACTCTCGCCAAAATAAAATGTTAGTACCCATTGACCTATCTTGGGGTTCTTCCAAGCAAACAGTTTCCGCCTTTATCGACAGCGGTGCGGCGGGAAACTTTCTGGATAGGAGCATGATCTCTCTTTTAGGTATTCCGTTAGTTCCTCTTGAAAGATCCCTACAAGTTTTGGCCATCAATGGGAAGGCCATTCAGGGGGGACCTATAAACACCAAGACCCCACCTCTTCGGTTAATTGTTGGCTCTTCCCACTCTGAGTTCTTAGAATTTTTCATCTTCGACTGTCCAGAGACTCCGGTGGTTTTGGGATACCCCTGGTTACAACTCCACAACCCGGTGATAGATTGGTGGGTTGGAGAATTGATCAAGTGGAGTGACCATTGTAAAAATCACTGCTTTACTACAGGCCTTAGAAGTATGCAAGTTTTACCTCAGGGATTACCTCAACCATACGCAGACTGGGTTGATGTCTTCTCTGAACGTTCTGCGGATACCCTCCCTCCACATCGGTCTTATGACTGCCCTATTGACTTGCTGCCTGGCACGATTCCCCCGAGGGGAAAAATTTATAATCTTACCCTGCCTGAAGAGCAAGCAATGAGGGAGTACATCACCGAAAATTTAAGGAAGGGATTTATTCGCCCCTCTACCTCACCTGCCGGGGCTGGATTCTTTTTTGTAGAGAAAAAAGATGGCGGCTTGAGACCATGCATAGATTATCGAGCCTTGAATAAAATCACTGTAAAGAACCGATACCCCTTGCCCTTGATCGGGGATCTGTTCAATCAAGTCACTGGGTCCCAAATTTTTTCCAAGTTGGATTTAAGAGGGGCTTACAATCTTATTCGCATCCGACAGGGGGACGAGTGGAAAACCGCATTTAATGTGAAAGACGGCCATTACGAGTACCTGGTCATGCCTTTTGGTCTTTGTAACGCGCCAGCCGTTTTTCAAGATTTTGTTAACGATATTTTCAGAGAGTATCTCGGTAGATTTGTGGTCATATACTTAGACGATATTCTCATTTTTTCTAATTCCTTGTTGGAGCACAGACGTCATGTTAAGTTGGTACTACAAAAATTAAGAGAGAACAATTTATTTGCTAAACTTTCTAAATGCGTATTTGAAGTCACCACAGTTCCTTTCTTAGGGTATATCATTACCAACCAGGGTTTAGAGATGGACGCGGGGAAAGTTTCGGCGGTTCAGGATTGGGTTCAACCCAAGACCTTAAAAGAATTGCAGCGTTTCCTAGGTTTTGCCAATTTTTATCGGCGATTCATCAAAGATTTCTCTCATGTTGTTGCACCTCTTACCAATCTTACCCGCAAGGGGGCCTTTACGGCTAACTGGTCTCCCTCTGTCTGTGAGGCCTTCCTGACCTTGAAGCGGGCCTTCACTTCGGCACCAGTGTTAATTCACCCAGATATTCGTAAGACCTTCATTGTTGAAGTAGATGCTTCAGAGCTGGGAGTGGGTGCAGTTTTGTCACAATATTCCGGTGATCCTGAGCGTCTACATCCATGTGCTTATTTTTCACGTAAATTCAGTACCGCGGAGCAAAATTATGATGTTGGTAATAGGGAACTATTAGCTATTAAACTGGCTTTTGATGAATGGCGACACTGGCTGGAGGGTTCTTTACATCCTATAACCGTGTATACCGATCACAAAAATCTTGAATACATTGGGTCTGCCAAGAGATTGAACTCCCGTCAAGCACGTTGGGCATTATTCTTCTCGCGTTTTAATTTTATTATTACTTTCAAGCTGGGTGTAAAAAATACTAAAGCGGATGCTTTATCTCGCATGTTCGGGGAATGTAAGGATCGGGGTGATACTGGTGACCCGATTCTACCTATGGGTTGTGTGGTCGGGGCATTACTTCCTGATCTCTCTAACACCCTGGCGCCGTTTCAAGACCAGTCTCCTAGTGAGGTTCCCTTGGGATGCCAGTTTGTACCGCCACATTTGCGTTCGGATGTAATTCGCAAATTTCACGATGCTAAAACTGCGGGTCATGTGGGTAACCGAAAAACCTTTATGCTTGCCCGTCGCCATGTATGGTGGCCAACCATGAGACGCGATATTACTGCCTTTATCGACGCTTGTGCTGTTTGTGCTCGAAGTAAAGGGGTTCACAAGGCTCCCAGTGGCGGTCTAGTTCCTCTTGAAATCCCTGCTGAACCTTGGACTCATATTTCTATGGATTTTATTGTAGATTTGCCTTTATCACACGGGAATACTGTCATTTGGGTGGTCGTAGATCGTTTCAGTAAGATGGCACACTTCATTCCTTTGACTAAAGTTCCTTCTGCACCAGAGCTTTCTCGATTATTTACTTCACACATTTTTCGTATTCATGGTATTCCGTCCAATATAGTCTCTGATCGGGGCGTCCAATTCACTTCCCGTTTTTGGAAACATTTCTGTTCGCGGCTGGGTATACAGATCTCTCTTTCGTCTGCCTACCATCCCCAGTCCAATGGGCAGACGGAAAGAACTAATCAAACTTTGGAACAGTACTTAAGGTGTTATGTCTCTGATGCCCAAGAACAATGGGCAGAATTTATTGATTTCGCCGAATTTGCTTACAATAATGCTCCTAGTGAGAGTACCAAGATATCGCCTTTTTATTGTAACTTAGGGAAAAATCCTAGAGCTTCTTCCCTTTCAGGGTCACCTTCCAACTTGCCGGCGTTGGAGGAGTGGCTTCAAGAACGGAAGAATATCTGGACACATGTGCAGGAAATTCTTAAAACCACTAGTTTGAGATATAAGAAATTTGCTGATCGTCGCAGGTCGCAGGAACCAGCTCTGCAGGTGGGTGATCTAGTTTGGGTTTCCACCAAAAATATTGCGCTCCGTCAACCCTCTAGTAAATTAGGTCCCAAGTTCATTGGACCTTATCCTGTTATCAGGAAGTTGAATAACGTGTCTTTTAAAGTTCAACTCCCTCCGACTATGAAAATACCCAATTCTTTCCACGTTTCGCTGTTAAAACCAGCTAAGAACACGCCTCCAGCTGGTCCTTCGCCGATTCTTGTTGATAATGAGCCAGAATATGAAGTGAACAGGATCTTAGATTCACGTAAAGTGCGCAATTCGTTACAATATCTGGTTGACTGGGTTGGCTATGGTCCAGAGGAAAGATGTTGGGTGGCAGCTAGAGACGTGCATGCCAGTGCCCTTGTGAAAAAGTTTCATTGTGACAATCCGGAAAAGCCTGGTAAGGGTCCGGAGGCCCCTCGTGAAGGGGGGGGTAATGTCAGAAAGCGTCGCTTACCTGGGCCCCGTTCCAGCGCTGGTCGTGGGTGGCCGGGTGCGGCGGCTGTGTCGGCTCGGTGGCCGCGCCAGGCAGCGGCTGCTCCTGCCGGCGCGCGCGCGCCCCCTGCTGTTCCGGCCGGCGGCCCCGGCTCCCGTACACGTGCTCGCGCACGCGCGCGAGCACGTTCTGCTTATCTCCTCCGGCGGCGCTGCTCTCAGCGCGCCCGCCGGGGGAGAGTCATTAGTTCAGGTGGGGTGGGGGGAATACAGTACAGGGACAGGGCCAATGAGCCCTAGTGTTGTTCCTTGGGCCAATGAGCCCAGCTGGATATAGTCAGGCCAATCCTGGCCTGGATCATAGTGCACCAATCACTCTCACCCTCCTCTCTGTCTCTCCCTATAAAAGCAATTCCCCCTCAGTTGGGAATTGCCTGTGATAGTGCCTTGTACCCAGTTTAGTTGCTTGTCTCTAAAGAATACTTTGATCTCCCGTTGCCGACCTTCGCCTGTTTTGACCACCCCCGATCTGATCTCCTGTTGCCGACCTCTGCTTGATCCTCGACCACGTCTTGTCCAATCCTTTGTACCGCTGCCATCTCGGAATTTCTGTTGCTGACCCCTAGCCTGTTGGACTTCCGTTATACGCTCAGCGATCGGGCTGCTCGGCACCACTTCCAGCCGCGGGTTCTCCAGGCCTCTGAACAGTAAGACTCCAATCTTTGAGCCATTGAAGTCCTGGGGGCAACCGATCCCGGGCAGGCGTGCTCTGCGTCCCGGCAAGCGGGGGCTCCTAAAGGTGAAGCTGGCTGCGGAGATTGGGGGTTGAGGTCTTACTGAGAGGACTGGAGTTATCTAAGTGGATAGCTGTAGTACCCGGAGCGTGACAGTCAGTAGTTCTGCACCTTGCCAGGAGTGACAGTTGATCACTCAGGGCCCCTTTACATCACTATAGTTCATGGTCCCTGGCCTAAGTGGATCTGACTGCTGAAGCATTCATCTTGATGGAGACAAGTTTAGCTGCCTCGGTGTTGTGACTATGGGATGTCTAGGAGTGAGCCTCTTCTGCGTCTTCTTCTTTTGTCGTAGGGTATGGCATACCCTCATTTATTGGGACGAGTCTAGTCCTCTTACTTGTTGGACGTTCTCGGGTTCCAGGGCTCCAGTGTGGCCTTCAGCATAAATTGGAGTTGGTCCCCCAGCTCTGCTCTCTGAGGGGTCAGGCTCTGCCCTGTCCACCTTGCCTTAACAGTTCTGGTTCAGTCTTCCTTGGTTAAGACTTCCTTCAGGGGGTGCTCATGTGCGCCCTCCATGTACTCCTATGGCCCCTGTTGGGATTGCTATTGATTCATTCCATCTGCTTGCAGGTTGTCTCCTGGTCCTATTCAGGACACTGTCTGGATGTCCTTACCCTTAAGGTGGTCCTTCTGGTGACCTTGGTCAGGCGTGTGTTAGCGGGCGGTTCAGTCTACCTAGCCCTCTTTCCTTGAGATACACCAGGATAAGGTGGAGTTCCGCCTGAAGCCGGATTCTCTATATCTGTAGGTGTCGTATGTTCAATTATCCGAGATATTGTTTTCCTCGGCTGTCCCCCTTCCTTGCAACGTTGAGGAAGTGGTTCTGCATTCCTTTATACAGGTGTTGGCAGTTTTTCTTAGAAGTCACTGTGTCCCTTAAGGGAACTGAGGTTCCTTGGGGCTTGTGGTCATTACATCCTGAATGTGCTCAATCTCGTCTGCTCTCGGGAGTTGGGCGGTTTGGTCCTGGTTGTTACCTTAATGGATGACACTCCTGGTACCTTGTTTTTGGCCTTGGCTTCTGCCAAATTCATTAGCTATCGGATTGTCAGGCTATTACTCAGGCCTATTCAGGCAAGGGGAAGATCCTCCCTTGTTGCCTTGATTCCCTTCTACGCGTGCTTGATGCCTCTTGGGCTTTCAGCACCGGTTTTGCTGTTGAACTGATTGGTTAGGCCACTACCATTGGCCTTCTGCTCTTACCTTTTGCAAGGTTTTTTACAATGTTGATGTTAGGGCCTCAGCTCATGCTGTCTTGGCCGTCTGGTTCTGCAGGTGACAGTGGTTTAAACTGTCTGCTGTGGTTGTTTTGTTGTTGGGGATCCCACCCTACTTTATGGACACTGCTTTTGGATGTCCCAAGTGTAAGTATTATATCTGGAGCAGGATGTACTGTATACTAAGAATAATACAATTCTGTGAAATACTCACCTGTAGAATTGGTATTATTAGTATACAGTACGTCCTGCTCTACCCCACCCTGTTTTTGCATTTTTCTGGATCCCCTGTATGGTGATTGTTATCATGGTTATCTTTACCAGTTGTTCTGGGTGGTTAAATTCTCCCGACTTCTTGTTCATTGCTTTTCAATGCTGGCGATTCGTGGGAGGTCCCTGGGTACTTGAAGGGCCGGGAGTAGCCTGTTTTTTCATGTCTCTGCAGTACAGCGCCATCTGGCGGAGGATAACCCAAGTGTAAGTATTATATCTGGAGCAGGATGTACTGTATACTAATAATACCAATTCTACAGGTGAGTATTTTGCAGAATTGTATATTTTCTTCCTCAAAGTGGACAGGATCAGAGCCGAAACTCAAAGAATATTTGCAGCCCCCCAGGTCTCCATAAGGGAAATCATGAAAATCCTGTAGCAGAGATTTCTGCACTATCCGTTTGGAACAGAAATTGAGGCAGATTTAACTAATCAGTCATTATTTTAAGTCTGTCATTTGCAAAAGACAGCAACATTTTAAGGGATTTCATACCTGGGACTTGTCAATTGTGTTAAAAGGCTTATTGGAGCTGGGGGTTGAATGAGAGGTTGGGGCAATGGGTGGACTCACATCTATTTCCTGTTGTCCAACGGCTCCCTGGCTTCCTTCAGGATTCCAGGGATGTCATTTCCCACCTGACTGACATCCAGTGGGAGACAGATTGTCTGTGGCTCACATGTGATGTGGCTTCCCTATACTCGGTGATACCGCATGATCTGGCCCTTCAAGCTATATATTTTCATCTAAATACTTATTCTGCCTACCCTAGGGAGTTGGTAGAATTTTTGATTCTAGCGTTGGAATACTTGTTGAGACACAACTTTTTCTTATTCTCAGGCCAATTTTACCTGCAAAGATGCGGTGCATCTATGGGAGCACCGTTTTCACCCTCCCTTGCCAACCTTTATATGGGTTGGTGGGAGGAGACATATATTTACCATCAGTCCAATCCCTTTATATCTAACATAAAATATTATGGTAGATATATCGATGATATTATCATCATTTGGCAGGGGCCTCTAGAGTCTAAAGATGAGTTTGTGCCATACTTAAATAATAATGAACTAAATTTAAGATTTACATCGGAATGCCATTTGAATACTATTTCCTTTTTGGATCTTTTGCTTCAGGTACCCATAGAGAGTAATAGGATAGAGACCACCAACCTCTGGTAATACAATCTTGAGGGCTGAGAGTTGCCATCCGGCACATACAATCAGGGCCATCCCCGTCGGGGAAATGATCAGAGCCCGACGAAATTGTTCGGCAGAGTTGAGTTTCCAAAAAGAGGCAGATACTATACAAAATAGGTTGGAGCAGCGGGGTTACCCTTTAGAGTCTATTCTAAGAGCTAAGGATATTGCGAAGTCCAAGGATAGACAGCTTATGATCAAAAAAAGGCCATAATAGGAAAGATACCCATACAAGATCGTCCCCTTTATACAATAAAAATAGTACTGTAACTATGGTTACAACATATAGTGTGGAATTCCCCAGAGTTCGTGGAATCATCTTAAAGCATCTCCCTATATTATATGGAGACCCTCAATTAAAACAAGTAGTACAACAGGGCATTAAAGTTATCAGTAGGAAGCCACCTACACTAGGTAAAAAACTTTACCCAAACCTGTTTAATAAAGAAGCCAAAGCTTCGTCTACATGGCTACATTGTAAAGGTTTCTTCAGGTGTAATGGGGTTAGATGCAATATTTGTAAATATGTATGCCAGGGGAATGAGTTTGGGTCCACGGTTACTGGAGGTAGATTTTATATAGAGGACTTTATGAACTGCAATACTAAAAATCTCATATATCTAATAACATGCAAGATATGTAAGGTCCAATATGTGGGATGCACCACCAGGCTCTTTAAAAGAAGAATGGCGGAGCACCTAGCTATCCCGCACCCAGAACGCCTGAATACAACATCTAATGTAAATCGTAATTTTTGTAATAGGCATGCGGGGGATTTTTCCAGTTTTTCGTGTATGGCCATAGAAAAGGTGAAGTTGGGGCCTAGAGGGGGGGACCTGCAAGCGAGAATTTTTCAAAGAGAAGTTTTTTGGATTTTTAAGTTGCAGACCCGCACCCCATCTGGGTTGAATTCCAGATGGAATGTGGATCTGTTTTTGCTGGATTAATTTATTTAATTTTTGCCTTCGTGTTATCAGATGCCCTTTCCCTCCCTCTTTCTTATCTTCTCCTTTCCTTTTCCTTTTCATTTGTCCCCTTTTTTCCCTTCTTTTCTCTTTTTTCCTTTTCCCGTTTTGTACTCTTTTGAATTTTTTTTCCTTTTCCTTTTCCCGTTTTGTGCTCTTTTGAATCTTCTCTCTTTAAGTCTATCTTAGGTTTGGCTCAGCTTTATTATGCTTATTATTATTATTATAAATATTATTATTGTTTGTCTCTTTTGGGGGTCTCCTGTGGTGATTAGTGGATATGTAATTATGTAATATAAGTTGTAAGTAGGATAGAATATTACAGTGTACACTAGGAATGCGAACTATGAAGTATACAAATGTCTATTGCGTAAGTGTAGCATTCAAAAAGTAGCTGAGTAGAAGATACATCTAGATAAACAGTGATAGTATGTTGCTGTGAGAGCGATACTTAGTAGCACATGGTAGGAAGGTGGGTCCTTATATATTTTTATATTATTGTAACGTTCACTCTCTCAGCAAATCTGTAAATAATATATCTAGACACAGTTGATTAGAATACATGACCGTGAGTATAACATCTAATCCACACATATACCTGTATATTCTCACGGCCATATATTAAAGTGTACCTCTGTCTCTCCAGGGTAGGGAATCTCAGTGTGGTTGTTCAATCATTTTAGTGACGGTCTTGTTTGAAGATATGTGGTGGCATTCTGCTTTTGGCCCTGCCTAGTTCCAGCATATTTCCGCCCTCTCTCCTATCCATATGACGGCGATTCTTTGCCCTTCTGATGATGCGATGTGATCGGGCTGAGTCAGGACCGCGTGCGTCATTGGATTAATACTATTGGCTCACTGTTTCAGTGACCGAGTTTAGGAGAGCGCGCGGTGAATGGAAACAGAGAGAGGCTGGGCGGCGGCTACCACTACCACACACAGATTACCACACAGTAATGTTCGTTTGTATGTTTCCCCACATGTAGAGTATTATTTAATTTGGCAAATAGGGCTGTCAATTATTGTCTGCTGATTTGTATATATAGTGGAGACCTCACTCCCATAACAATTGTCATGATTAAGGGCATGATGCCCGAAACGAGTCGACGCTTTTCATAATCCCAATGCCTGTTGTATCGTTTTTGATGGATGATTTTAATTGAACTTCAAATAAAACTTGGATGATTTTATTTACAAACCGGATGTCGGCTGGCCTCATGGTTATATGGTGTGGATTACACAAGAGGTGAGCGCTCGTGGCCGTGCAGCTTCCTGCGGTTTGATTCAGATCAACAATTCAGAGCTGGCAACTTCTTGTCTATATGCTTATTGGAGCTGTCCTTTGAACTTATAGATGAAGTTCCAGAGAAAAGCCAAAATGTTGCTTTCTGCTATTCTGCCATTACTTCTGAGTAAGTGAACGACAAGCCTTATCTATGAAAGAACCCTATAGTTTAGTATTCCCAAAGCGATTCTTTGGTGTTTTTTGCCAAAATTAGCGACTTCTAACAGGTTGCAAGAGAATTCTTCCAACACTACTGGTTGGAGCAGGCAAAGAAGATGATCTCTTGCTACTAGATGTTAGAAAAGCCCTGATCATTTATTTGGAAAGATCCAGAAAATTGCGTATAGTGGAACAAAAAATTCACAGTGAGAATGGGTTCTAGATCAGGAGACATTCTGTCAAATAGCCCAGAGGTGGGAAATTTCCCAGATAGATCTCTTTGCGACGGATCAGAATACAAAGTGCAGAACCTTCTCTCTATGTCGGGGGGGGGGGGGATGAGGCACTAGGGATGGACACTCTGGCACAGCCCTGTAGCTTTCCTCCAGCATACGCCTTCCCCACTCTTTAGCTCTTACCTCAGATGACACAAGATCAAGGAAGAAAAAAGCAATGGTGATCCTAATAGTTTCCGCTTGAGAAGTTGGTTCGCAGCTCTAAAGAACATGTCTGGGTACACTCCGTGGCAACTTCCACATCCCAAACCTACTGGCTCGGGATCAAATTTAGATTCTGTAGATTTGGGTAATAGAACAGCTTGGATCCTGAGAGGTCACTACTGAAAAAGGGTCTGTCCTCAAGAGTAAATTAAACCCTTATAGAAAGCAGGAGCCACTAGAATTTACCTGAAAACTTGTAAGAAGCTCAGTTAATTCTATGAGTTAACAGTTGGAACGGGAACAAGTTGTTTGTCCTGGTTTGACATTTGCAATTTTGGTTTTCCTAGATAAAGCTCGAAGAAAGAGACCAGTCTCCATCTCCAGATGTCTGACATGGGATCTAGCTCTTGTTCTCAAGGGTCTAATAAAAGCTCCCTTTGAGCCACTTTCTGAGGGGTTAGACACATTTTAAATGTTTTCAGCTTTATACAAAAAAGCATTGAAGGTGCGCACTCAGAAAGTCTAATGCAACAAGAAAGACTAATTTTCCAATGTTATTATAATTTATTGAAATTAATCACAATATAAAGTATACACAAGTTCATAAAACACACATTTAGACAAAAAAGACATTGCATGTAACCTTGTTGGGCCTCTTTAAGTATACTGTACTTTAAAGTAGTACAATGGAACAGATTTATTACACCTAACCTTATAGTGTATGGCTATGGTCAACATATAGCTAAAGTGCTTAGTGCAATTGAGAAAAAGAATTCAAAGGTATAGATTCTCACAATGTTATAAAAATATATCCGCTTATATAAACATTGCACAAGCCCGCAGCGATATATTGCACTCATGCCCAAAAGAGACAATATTGCACATATACATAGTAATCAGAAAGTTCCCATCGCCCACAACAAGGAATAACATGTACAATAATGTTAAAAGTAGATTACATCACCTGTAAACAATACACTCATCCCGCTCAAGATGTACAACTCATAACCTGACGGCCGTTTGGGCCAAACCAGCCCTTCTTCAGAGGTATGTAATTTCCAGCTATCTCTGGTGCTCTCTTTATACTCACTATGCCTCGCTATGTTTTCTGCTTGCCATTACCTCAGCAAGCAGGGTTAGAGACTTACAGGCCTTCTCCATTTGAGAGCCCTTATATATAATGGTACCGGATAAGGCCATTCTCAAGCCTGATCCTACCTACCCAAGATAGCCTCTACCTTCCACAGGTCACAAGAAATAGTTCTCCCATCCTTTCAAGGCAACCGGGAGGATGTGGAGAACACACAGATGTCGGACCACACACACCTGGTGGAAGACTTGATAGGTTGTTTCCTTTAATATTAAGAATAGAGGTTTAGCTGCCTCAATAGCTAGGTGGATTACGCAGGCCATTTTCTTTAGCTTACACATGTATGCACAATCCAGCTCCTTATTGGAGCACACTCAATCTTTCTTAGGCATTATGGGCTTGATCTTTTGTCTGACTGTCAACAGTCCTTTGGACTTTATTCAGTGTCCCACCCTTAAAATATGTACAAAAAGTGGGGATGCCCCAATGGAGCAATGCCAAAGATTTACTATTCTTAGTATACAGTACGTCCTGCTCCAGATATAATACTTACACTTGGGTTACCCTCCGCCAGAGGGCGCTGCACTGCAGAAGCATGCGAAAACAGGCTCCTCCCGGCCCTTCATATACCCAGGGACCTCCCACAAATCCCCAGATTTCTCTGCAGTGCTGACTGCGAAGACATGAAGTATCACTGTCTCGCAGGTGAGCGGGGCTATCAAAGCCTGCGGCCCTGTTGGACTACTCCCACCCGTCCTCCATGTGATGTGCCTCCCAGCTTGGGCTGCGTCGGTCGGGTGAAGGTAGGCAGCACCTTGTGTGCTTATGGAGCCATGCTCCACCGCAGTCCCTCACCAAAGGGTAGGCGGTTTAGGCTTATGGTGAGCCTCTAGAGGATGCCCCTCCCGCGCTATTCCCCATGCCCCGTGTAGCGATGGGCCCTTTACAAAGGGTCGCCATCCTCCCTCGTTCCCCCTGTAGTCCGGGGGGAAAGAAAGGGGGGGGGGGTGGTGGTCAGTGTATGCTTACACGCTTGGCCTTATTACTGTCCTTACTGGTATCCTGGTGTCAGTCCCGCGCTGTTAAAATTTTTTATTATTATGTATATGTCGCCGCCACGGGCACTCCTTCTCTTATTGAATGTGCTGCGTTGAGCGGCGGCGTTGCCTCAGACGCTGCTACGTCTTCATCGGCAAATCTGTCTCTAAGTGTGTCATTCACTTCGATCTCTGACAACTGAACTTAATTCAGAGCTTCGCGCTCTTCGGGAGGGCGGATACCTGGCTTGGCGCGCTCCGCGTCACAGCCCGCTTTGGCCCGCCCTTCGAGGTCCGCTTGGCGCCATTTTGATGCTCTTCACGCGCGCGTGTGGGAACGGTCTCCTCCTCCCTCGATCAGTAAGTGCCCTCGCGGGCGATTTTTTTATTTGTCTTGCTACTGCGCATGGCTCTGACATCCCTATTCCCATTATGTCTTTCAGATGGTCAAACACCAGTGGCTTCTCCCGGCCCGGCTTAATTACCAGTGGACATAATTAAATTACTCCCACTTCCCTGTTGGGGCATCAAGGGTAGCTTATAGCGTCAATCCCTACTGGCCTATTGTGCCTATTAATCACCATATGGAGGCATCCCAGGATATTGTGAACGGGGTTCCCTCGGCACAAGCCCGTCTGTGTGTAGCTTGTGGAGTCTCGCCTATCAGCGGTGACAATGCACGGGTCTGTGTCCCTTGTGCACAGCAGGCACTAATGGTACTTCCCGCCCCTCCTGTGGCTGGGCCTGCACCTCGCCTCACTTCACCTACTCCCCCAAGCCTGAGTCTAACCCCCAATACAAGCGGGGATTCTCAGCCTGATGTGGCCACTAGACTGGCCAGTGTTGAAAAATTGCTTGCTAGTTCTCTAGCGTGCAAGGCCACTGCTAAAAAGCGGCACATAATCCCTGATTCGGCTCCCTTCCCTATGGAGTCTGAGGAGTTTTCACATTTTTATGGCCATACCCTTTCGGACGAAGGGGAGCTATTGTCTTCTCATCAGAAGATTCTGAGTCAGAGAAGGGGTCATGACGATTCCGGTTCGGAAGTGCTGGTCATCACCCCCTGAGGTCGATGCCCCGGTTTTAGGGCTGTCTAACACCTCTATTATGCACTCCCCCGATACCACTATGCTTCGGGATTCTGAGGACCGGCGCATTGACCAATTGGCATGTCATGCCTTTGCATTTGGTGAGGCGGCGCTGCACCCGGTTTGCACCTTGGCCATTACTGCTGTGGCACTCAGGGCCATGATCAGGAATTTTCTTGATGGCCCAGACGAGCTGCCTACTGATGCTGTTAATGTATCTAATTGTGATGCGTTTGTGAACTTTATCCTGTCAGCGTCGGATGCTGCTGTTAGGCTGTGTGCCAGATCTTCCACCTTGGCGGTGGCTATACGCCGCGCAGTATGGCTGCGCCAGTGGGCGGCAGACAATGCCTCTAAGAAAGCCTTTACTGGGCTTCCCTTTAAGGGTCTGCGCCTGTTTGGGGACTGCCTAGACCTTTTTGCTAAAGGAGGTAAGTTACCACAGCGCAGGCGACAGCCTCGGCCCTTTCGGATCCAGGGCCCCCTTTCAGCCCCCTACAGAGGTGCTAAGCAGGGAAAAGGGGTGTCCTTCGCGGGGGCTCGTGCAGACTCCTGGCACAGGAGCAAGGGGCGACGCCCCGGCTCCTCCTGGGGAACCAAGCCCAAAGCCCCTCCCAAGACCCCTCAGGAATGATGGGGCGCCCTCGCCCGCCAGGGTGCTGGGACGGCTACAGCACTTTGCGCATGTCTGGAGGCACCAAGTCTTGGACCGGTGGATTCAGGAGGTAGTTACCTCTGGCTACAAAATAGAGTTTGCTGTACGGCCCCCCTCAAGATTCGTCAGGTCCCGGATTCCCCAGGACCCGGCATCGGCTCAGGTCCTGCTGCAAGCAGTGCAAGACCTTCTGGATCTGGGAGTTATTTGTCAGGTCCCCTTGAGAGAATTGGGAGAAGGGTTCTACTTTAATCTGTTCACAGTACCCAAAAGAGATGGGTCAGTCAGGCCCATTCTGGATTTAAAGATCCTAAACAAATTTGTCAAGCACAAGCGCTTTCGCATGAAAACTCTGCGCTCGGCCGTTGACTCTCTGCGCCCAGGGGATTTCATGACAACTGTGGACATCAAGAATGCTTACCTTCACATTCCTGTCTTTCCGGGACATCAAAGGTTTCTCAGATTCGCGTTGAAGGATCAACATTATCAGTTTGTGGCCCTACCATTTGGCCTCACTTCAGCTCCCAGAGTGTTCACCAAGGTACTGGCGGGAGTGATGCCCTTGTTAAGGTCAGGGGGCATTCGAGTGCTGCCCTACCTGGACGACATCCTCATCGCCTCGTGGCCCCTACAGCAGGCGGAGCTGGACACTCAGCGGGTGGTGTCCATCTTGGAGTCGTTCGGCTGGGTGATCAATCACCCCAAGTCTTCTCTGTCCCCTTCGTCGGTGACCCCATTCCTGGGGATGATTCTGGATACGGTTCAGTCACGAATATTCCTTCCCCAACAGAAGGTGGAAGCCCTGACTGTGTAGGTGCGGTCCCTGCTCTCGTGCCCCCAGCTTTCACTCAGACAGGGAATGCAGCTGGTGGGTCTGATGGTGGCAAGCTTCGAGGCGGTGCCCTTTGCTCAGTTCCATTCAAGGCCTCTACAGCTTCACCTCCTCTCGGTATGGGACAAGGATCCTGCGTCCCTGGACAGGTTTTGTGCACTTCCCCCGTTGGTCATAAGGTCCCTCTCGTGGTGGCTGGACCACAAGAATTTGCTAAAGGGCAGGTCCTTTCTAGCCCCCTCCTGGGAGATGGTCACCACGGATGCCAGTCTGTCAGGTTGGGGGGGATTCTGGAAATCCCTGAGGTTCCAGGGCAGGTGGAGCCCTCAAAAGGCCCATTTACCCATCAACATTCTGGAACTACGGGCGGTCAGGTTGGTTCTGGAACAGTTGACTGATCACCTGCAGGGACTGTCTGTTCAGGTACGCTCAGACAACAGAACGGAGGTGGCCTACATCAATCATCAGGGAGGGACCCGGAGCAAGGGTGCCCTCCAGGAAGTGTCGCGGATTCTGACATGGGCGGAGGCCAATGTTCAATGCATTTCGGCTGTTTACATCCCGGGGGTGGAAAATCTACTAGCAGACTCTCTGAGCAGGGGGACTTCCCGGCAAGGGGAGTGGTCCCTCTGCAACAGGGTGTTCCAGTCCCTGTGTCACCGTTGGGGTCTACCGGATGTGGATCTGTTTGCGTCCCGTCACAATCGCAAGCTCCCAGCCTTTGTCTCCCTGTCTCAGGATCCTCTGGCTGTGGCCACGGACGCTCCGTCGTTGTCTTGGAAGAAATTTCACCTCCTGTATGTATTCCCCCCGTTTCCCCTGCTGGGCAGGGTTCTGCGCAAGATTGCCCTGGAAAAGGTGCCAGTGATTCTAGTGGCCCCAAGGTGGCCAAGAAGGGTGTGGTTCGCAGACGTGGTGCAAATGGCAGTAGATCAGTACGTCCTGCCAGAGGCGCCAGATCTACTCACTCAGGGCTCCTTACGCCATCCCAATTTACAAACCCTGGTTTTGACGGCTTGGCTGCTGAAACCTCCATCTTGATGGAAAAAGGCTTGTCTGCCTCAGTGGTGGATACCATGGTTCAGGCTAGGAAGAAAACTTCGGCCATCTATTATAGGGTATGGTGTTCCTACATAGACTGGTGTGAGTCCAGGTCTCTTCCCTGCAGGGAGTTCTTCATCCCTAGGATTCTGGAATTTTTACAACATGGATTAGAGTTGGGTTTAAAGCTCAGTACTCTGAAGGGTCAGGTTTCTGCTCTGTCTGTTTTCTTTCAGAAATCTTTTGCTCAGCATCACCTGGTTAAGACCTTCTTTCAGGGGGTCACCCATGTGCGCCCCCCACGTAAGCCTACGGTTCCTGTTTGGGACTTGAACCTGGTTTTGTCTGCCTTGCAGGGTGCTCCCTTTGAGCCTATTCAGGATACTGCCTTGGCTGTACTTACCCTCAAAGTGGTTTTCCTGGTGGCTATCACTACGGTCAGGCGTGCTTCGGAGCTGGCGGCATTGTCCATTCAGCCTCCATACTACGAGAGGCACCAGGACAAGGTGGTGTTCCGCTTTAAGCCAGACTTTCTGCCGAAGGTGGTGTCGGCCTTTCACTTGAATCAGGATATTGTGCTTCCTTCATTGTGTCCTAATCCTAGCAACGCTAAGGAAAGGGTTCTGCATTCCTTGGATGTGGTCAGGTGTCTGAAGTATTACCTGGTTGTCACTGCGGCCTTCAGGAAGACTGATGCTCTTTTTATGGTCCCTTCTGGTCCTAGGAAGTGTTTGGCTCCGGCCAAGTCTACTATTAGCAAATGGATTTGTCAGGCTGTGATTGAAGCCTATTCTGCTAAGGGGAAGAGTCCTCCCTTCCGCCTTACTGCTCATTCTACTCTTGCTAGCGGGGCCTCTTGGGCCTTCCAGCACCAGGCCTCGGTTGAACAGGTTTGCAAGGCCGCTACTTGGTCTTCTGTTCATACCTTTTCGAAGTTTTACAAGGTTGATGTTAGAGCCTCAGCGGACGCTGCTTTTGGCCATAAGGTTTTGCAATCGGTAGTAGTTTGAACTGCCTGTTGTCACCTTTTGTTGTTGGGGGATCCCAACCTACTTTATGGACACTGCTATTGGATGTCCCAAGTGTAAGTATTATATCTGGAGCAGGACGCACTGTATACTAAGAATAATACAATTCTGTGAAATACTCACCTGGTAGAATTGGTATTATAAGTATACAGTACGTCCTGCTCCACCCCACCCTGTTGTTGCATTATTCTGGATCCCCTCTATGGTGATTGTTATCTTGTTATTGTTAACAGTTGTTCTGGGTGGTTTTTGAATTCTCCCGGCTTCTTGTTCACTGCTTTTCAATGCTGGGGATTTGTGGGAGGTCCCTGGGTATATGAAGGGCCGGGAGGAGCCTGTTTTCGCATGTTTCTGCAGTGCAGCGCCCTCTGGCGGAGGATAACCCAAGTGTAAGTATTATATCTGGAGCAGGACGTACTGTATACTTATAATACCAATTCTACAGGTGAGTATTTCACAGAATTGTATTATTGTACACACACAGTATAAAAATAAATCTATTTTTATTGTTACAAAATCATTGTACAGTTACGACAACAAACACACAATTTTAAAAAACATGTAACACATAACACAACTTAAACTGCCACCAGGGGGCGCTGTTGTACCATTCTGATGTCAACCCAGCAATATATATATATATATATATATATATATATATATATATATATATTACATATCCCCCAAATTATTGCATAAAGATAAAATATATTTATTTACATCAAAGAAGAAAGTGCTAAGTGCATTGTGCATCAACCCCAAGTAAACAACTGTGCCAATAAGATCCTAGTAAGTCTAAACCACAAGGAGACAAAAGTCAAAGTAAAAAAAAAAAGGTGCTACTTATCTTAGAACTGGGTAACAACAGCAGAAATGCCAGGGCTCTGTGTGTGTGTGTGGGGGGGGGGGGGGGGGGGGGAGTCACATTTCTGCTGTTGTTACCCAGTTCTAAGATAAGTAGCACCTTGTTTTTATACTTTGACTTTTTTCTCCTTGTGGTTTAGACTTACTAGGATCTTATTGGCACAGTTGTTTACTTGGGATTAATGCACAATGCACTTAGCACTTTCTTCTTTGATGTAAATAAATATATTTTATCTTTATGCAATAATTTTGGGGATATGTAATTTTTAGATGTATATATATATTGCTGGGTTGACATCAGAATGGTACAACGCCCCCCCTGGTGGCAGTTTAAGTTGTGTTATGTGTTATATGTTTTTTAAAATTGTGTGTTTGTTGTCGTAACTGTACAATGATTTTGTAACAATAAAAATAGATTTATTTTTATACTGGGTGTGTGCAATAGTAAATTTTTGGCATTGCTCCATTGGGGCTGTGGGGCATCCCCATTTTTTGTACATATATTGTTGGCACTGCCAAAGTTTTGCACCACGAATACTAGGATTGGTTGGTGCCACCTCTTTCATCCTTTTGGGTCTTTAGTTACCACCCTTAAAATAGATTACTTGTTTATCCTCTCAAGTGGCTGTGCTGAAGGACGAAGGGAGAAAATCCCTGTTAGTCTTGCCGGTAACTGTATTTCTACGAGTCTTTCAGCACGGTGCTAGCTACACTCCCCATATAGCCCTTCGGTTTCTCTTGGTTGTTAATATACTGATGGCTGGGATGAAGGGGTGGTGCTTTTAAACTTTCCCAGTTTGTTTCCTGGGGGGGAGGGGGCCCTCTCTCAAGTGGAAGGACTAGGAAGGTAGAAATACTGTTACCGGTAAGGCTAATGGGGATTTTCCTTCATATTCCTCACAAACCGGTACTTTCTTCCTCCTTCGCTTTGCCCCTCATTCTTCGTATCCTGGGTAAAGGATGGATACCTTGCCATAGTTGGATCGGCGCCATCCAGTAAAGTTCTGTGCGCACCACAGACCAGCATCTCTTAGGCTTCTGTGGTTTTGATTTAACATGTGCCATCGATGCTGCCGGTCCGCCCTCTATCAGAGGCCTTGCACCTGCGGAACACCTCAGAGCCAGGTTGCCACTCGACTGTCCCAAGAGGCTCCTGCTGGACATAGTGCTATTATATAGGGAGGCCCTTTTCTGCAGCAATGTCTCTGCAGGCCTTCAACTGGCTGCGCAGTTAAACCTTTTTTTTTCCCTAGAACAACCTTCTGTTGGAGTTGACTGAATTCTGATTCAGAAGATCGCTCTGAGTGGGAGATGGAATCCACTAGGGTGACTTGAAGGATAAGGTGTCAGAGCAGACCGATCACATAGGTAGGATTTTTTTTTTTTTTTTTTAATTGTAAGTTTTTTTTTTTATTGAAGAAGCACAAGTTACAGGTCATGTTCAGCACAATAATAAAAAAAAAGCAGAAATACAGTACCGTGGAATTACAATAAAATGGTACTTTGGGAGGAGACGGTCCATTCTACAATCAACCTCGGGATAGATAGAACTGAAGGGGCCTCCATTTGCCTACGCTTTGTGTCTTGTCCATGCGCAGCTGATTGACAGAGACCTATATCCTTTAAACCAATCCCCAGCCACCACCTACACCGAAGGGCTGTCGAACAGGTGGAGCACTCTATTGACCGTCCCCAGATAACGCCTCCACTATCGTAAATAAAACATTAAGCCTGCCAAAACATGCCTCCTCTTTTACTTGGAACATAACGAAGGACAACCTAAACAAAATACGAACAATGCAAACAGCACAGGGGGGAGGGGTAAGGCTCACGTTACACCGAAGGGGGGGGGGGAGAGGGCAGGGATGGGAGAGAGGGCAGGGAGGACAAGGAGGCGAATGATGAGGGCTATATTGGGAGGGGAACGAATCCCCCTGTGCATTTTAGACGACTATTCCTGCAGAAGGGCAAGGTATTCCGCCGAAAAGGTGAAGCGGTCCCACTCAAACCAAATCTCCCTATGCTTATCTAAATTTCCTTTTAACAAGGCCGTGAGCTCCTCCATCCTGCCAATATCTCTAACCCTGGAGAGCCACATCGCGGCTGTTGGGGGATCGGATGATTTCCAGCAGGCAGGGATACAGGTCTTGGCCGCGTTCAGGAGTGGGGCCAACAGGGACTTACCCCGTTTATGGATAGAGGTAGGAGCGAGATTGAGAAGACAGCACGCCGGGTCCTCCCCCAGATCAACATCCGTCAGGCGTAACACTATTTTCCTAACATTATCCCAAAATCTGGTGAGGCCCTCGCACTCCCAGAAGATGTGCATCATTGTGCCCCTCGCCCGCGAACATCTCCAGCATAGAGGGGAGGAAGAGGGAAACACTCTCGATAGTCAGGATGGAACCAAGTACCACCGTGCCAGGATTTTATAGGATGCTTCTTGGTACCTGCAAGACAAGTTTTGTGGGCCAGTTGCAACATGGCCTGCTTTTGCTCATCAGAGAATTTCCTATTCATCTCCCTCTCCCACCCCTCCACGAACAGGGGCGTGTTGGACTCCGGGGGCACATCACCAGGGAATATGCGTAAGACAGCGCACCTCTAAAATGTCCACTCCCCACGCACGTGTGTTCAAAGGGGGTCAAAGGTCTGGAGGCCCCGGCCAAGTGGGAGAAAGAGTTTTGGAAATGTGAGAGCTGAAGGGACTGCCAAGCACTAAGAGGTTGCAGTTCGTTCCTCGAAGCTAGGTCCTCCACCCTGAACCAACCAGACCCATCCCGCAAATGCATGATCCTGAAATGTTTCTGTTTCACCCAAGCCCGAAAAGTACCATCTGATTGGCCCACTGGGAAGTATGGGTGGCCCAGGACTGGGGTCATCGGTGACAAGGGGGGGGGGGATATCCTGTTTCGGGAAGGTCTTACCCACCACCCTCCGCGTTGGCCCTATTGTCGGGTGTTTGTTCAGCTCAGGGACCCGGTCTAACGGTATCCAAGGAAGCCCCGCAAGAGGGATAGATGACTCCTCCTGCTCTATGAGCGTCCACTGCTTCAAGTTAGAATGCCTGCACCAATCCACTACCCGCGCCAGATGGGCAGCCGCGTAATAGGATATCCAGTCCGAAAGACCCAGTCCACCCCGACCCTTGGAGAGGGCCAGGAGGGGGGCCGCAAGCCGATGGGCCTTACCTGCCCAGACAAACCTTGAACATATCCCCGTGAGTCGTTTGAAGAAGGTGTGGGGGACCTCGATTGGGAGGGCCTGCAAAAGATATAACACCCTTGGCAGGATGTTCATTTTAATTATGTTTGCCCTGCCGAACCAAGAAAAAGCACTTTTATTCCACTTCTGCAGGTCATCCTCCACCTTCCGCAACATCGGGGGAAAGTTCAGGCTGTAGATTTTTTGGTGCTGGGCAGAAATTTGTGTCCCCAGGTAAGTAACCGCCTCTGGCTCCCACTTAAAAGGAAAGTTCTCTGAGATCTGCTTCAGCCATTTTGGAGGAATGTTAAGATTCAGGGCGGAGGATTTTTGAAGTAGTTGATAGTAGTTTTGTAGTTGCACACTACTTGGAAAGCTCTGAGTTCAGCCAACAGAATTGGGAGAGTCGTTTCAGGTTTAGATATGAAAAAAATCAGGTCGTTGGCGTATGCCGCCACCTTATGCTCCCTCATCCCAGCAGGATTCTTCCTCACTGTACGCAGGAATGGTTCCAGTGAAAGAATGAATATCAGGGGAGAGAGAGGACATCCCTGATGTGTACCATTTGCTAGGTTGAACGGCTTGGAAGCCAGCCCGTTCACTACAACGGACGCCGAGGGGCACGAGTAGGAGGCCATGATCCAGTGGGACATATCCCCCAGGCCAATATGTTTGAGGGTAGCGAAAATGAAATCCCAACTGACCCTGTCGAAGGCCTTCTCGGCGTCTGTCGAGAGAAGCATTGAGGCCGGACCCTCCAGATGTGCACGGTGTATCAAATTAATAACCCTGGTGGTATTGTCTCTACCCTCCCTCGTGGGAACAAAGCCAACCTGGTCCCAGTGAATGAGAGACGGGATCAAGGAGGATAGTCTGTCTGCAATTATTTTATTAAAGAGTTTTAAGTCGCAATTCAATAGGGAGATAGGCTTTAACTCCCACATTGGGCTGGGTCCTTACCCGCCTTGGGTATAACTGTTATGTAGGCCCGTAAGGTGTCTCTAGGTGGGGGGAGGCCCTCCCTCAGGAAACTGAAGGATGCGATAAACCGAGGGCCAAGGGTTACCATGAACTCTCTGTAATAATCCAGGCTAAAGCCGTCCCCGGCTTGGTGTTTTTAATGGCTCTCGCAAATTCATCCATCCCGATCTCCCCTTCAAGGGCATCCACCACCTCTTTGAGTCTCGGGAGGCCTGACTCTCTAATATAGGCGTCTATGTTACTCAGATGGTAGGAGGAGCGAGCCTGTGGCAGGCTATAGAGCTTTTCGTAGAACTCTCTGAAGGTCTTTGCTATGCTAGCCGTTAGATAATGCCTGTTACCCCCCCGAGTCCTGAATGGATGGTATGTAGTTCCTGTTGCGCTGTGGTTTCAAGGCCCTAGCCAGAGCCTTGCCGCATTTGTTGCTGTACTCATAGAAGAACCTTCGGCACCTGGCCGCCAGGTTCTTGGCTTCAGCGAAACAAATGTCCCTGAGGGACTCCCGTAGCTTAACTAATTTGGCACCCAGCGCTGCATGCAAAGTCTGCTTGTGCATGGTTTCGATTTTCAGAGTTTCTTGGGTCAACAGGTCAAACTGTTTGTTCCTTTCTTTTTTCAGATGCGCCCCGTGTTTGATCAGCAAACCCCTAATTACACATTTGTGGGCTTCCCACAAAGACATCCGCGTCACCTCCCCTGTGTCATTCGTTGCAAAAAACTCAGTGATGGCCTTATGAATTTCCGCCTTGACCCCCGGATCCTGGAGGAGGGAGCTATTGAGCCTCCATTGGCCTCTGAGGGGGGCGTTGTCAGGGATGGAGATGGTCAAGGAGATTGGGGCATGATCGGATATCGTTATCTGCCCAATGTCCATGCTGACTACAAGGTGCAGGAACTTGTGGGGGACCAAAAACCAATCGATGCGTGAATACGAGTTGAGCAGTTGAGAAGAAAGTGAAGTCCCTCCCCCTTGGATTGAGTGTCCGCCAGACGTCCATTAATTGGTGTTTAAATAGCAGGGTCGTGAGTTTCTTTAGGGAGGAGAATGAAATGTGGGAGGACCCACGGGACGTATCCATGGCAGGGTCTAGAACTGTATTAAAATCGCCTCCCAACAGGAGAACCCCCTCTGCAAAGGCAGCCAACTTCCCCAGCATAGAGCGGAGGAATTTATATTGGTTGGAGTTGGGGCCATAACATGTCGCCAGGGTCACTTTCAAAGAAAAGAGGGTGCCCTTCACAAACAGAAATCTTCCCCCAGGGTCCCGGCAGGTCTCCAGGTGAGTCCACGGCAGAGACCCTGCTAGAAGGATGGCGACTCCCCTAGATTTCGAATCCGGGGAGAGGCTATGGTATTGTGTTTTGTAAAAGCGATTGGTAAGGTTGTGGGTCTTCCCTGCTTTCAGGTGGGTCTCCTGCAGGAAGGCGATCTGCGCATGCAAACGCTTCAATTCCCTAAGGGTAGAGGACCTCTTAATAGGGGAATTGAGACCCTTGACATTAAGGGATGTGCACTTCACCGTGGACATGACGGGCCTACCAGACACCCGAAAGAATTGGGGGCGCTGGGGGAGGGGATCAAGAGGAGCCGAAAGGGAAGGAGAGGACGGGTGGGGGAAGGTAGCTCAGGGAAGGAAGGGAGGAGGGGAACAATAGGTAAGAAGGGTTAACCACGGAGGGCAGGAGACAAGACAGACAACAAGGGATATACACAAAGAACTACTACAGAAAGAAAAACACTAAACTAAGAACGTATAGAGGAAAAACACAAACCTAAGCGGGAAATACAATTACGTTTTCCAGACAATGAACCCCGTCCCACCCTCCGAAGGGGGCAAGGGGGGTCCAGGCCTACTGTGGAGACGAAGCGAACCAGAGGGAGAAAGAGGTCACCCCAGCCGACCGGCTAGATAAATCTCAACCATGGGGAGATCACACGGGCCTTCCCCAAGGTCCTTGGCCCATGTGGCCACCCACCCAAACTCTGAATAACAATGCCAAGACCCCAGCCATCCGACACCGCCCAGGACGCCCCCGCCCGCCCTCAAGGGGTCAGCGCGGGGACCTCCGAGCAGCGTGCGGAGGAGCCGACGTGAGGCAAATCTTAAACGGCAACCAAAAAAACAGAGAATGGTGACGTAGTAATCAGCTGATGAAAGGACATATAGGTAAATGCATGGATCACATCAAGTCGCGTTATAACAAGCCAACAATGAAAACAGGAGATCATAAACATATGTCAATCAGTTCTTCAAAGGATATGTGGCCGACGAGAGCCCGGATCAAGTCTCATTCTCCAGTGCTCGCGGGGCCCCTGGTGGCCTTCTGGCATTTCTTCTGCGTACAGGACTCCCGCCTCTTGCCTGTCGCATTCTCTGAGACTGCCCGGCCCCACCTCGAGTCGGGGGAGATAGTGGGGAGGGATCCAACCAGTCCGTGACCGCCAATGGTTCAGTGTCCAGGAAAGTAAACAAACCCGGGAGGTCGGCCAGGAACCTCAAGGCGTAGGCCAGCTGGCTCTTGCGCACCAGCAGGTGGAAAGGGTACCCCCAGCGATAAGTAGCGCTGCATTCTTGGATTCTCGTCAACAAAGGTCTAAGGAGGCATCTCATTTGTAGAGATCTTCTAGAAACCTCCGGGAAGACCTGAAGTGACACCCAGGCTTTTCTCAGGATCTCCTCCTTTAGGGAATAGTAGTGCAGGCGGCAAATCACATCCCGCGGGCGATTGGGGTCTGCCGGTCTGGGGCTGAGGCACCTGTGAAGGCGATCCATAACAATTTCAGTGTTGGGAGGGCGATTAAGGATCTCGTTAAAGATGCCCGTAATGGTGTGCAGTAGTTGGTCTTGCCCCGTCGCCTCAGGCAGGCCCCTCACCCTGATGTTATTTTGCCTACTTCTATTTTCCAGATCTTCCAAGTGCAGAACTGTTGCTTGGGAAATGGTTCGCTGGAGCGTCAGGCTTTGTTCTAGGGCCTCTATTCTTTGTATGGATGAGAGGTGCGATTGTTCCAGCCCCGAAACTTTGGAATCCAGGCTCCCCATTGAGTTTTGTAGGCCTGAAATGTCCTTCTTGAAGGAGCTTTCCACTCTCAAGATAAAGGATTCCAGGTCATCCTTGGTGGGGAGAGCCTTGAGTTCGGCCCTGATGACCGCTAGCATTGCTTCATGTGAATCTGAAGGAGTTGCAGGGTAAGATCTGCTGTCAGTAGCAGGACCACTCATGATGCAAGAGGTGGCGCTCGAGGTGATGGACCCGCCCGCAGATAGGACACGGTCCAGTGTGGGTGTGGGCTGTTCCGCATAATGCCCCTCTCCTGGGCACGGCCAGTGCATATGTGGCATGGACTCTACTGCGCCGTCTTCCGCCCGACCAGGCACGACTCAAGGGCCGTAGGCGAGAAGCGACTCGCTCTGCCTTCCGCAGCACCCTGATCCTCTGGCCATGTGGAGCCAGCCGAATTGCTCCTCTTGTCCCATCCGGGGGACTGGGTTGCTGGTGAGTGTACTCCGGGGGAAAACCAGTCTCTGGCAGGGCTCTGGGGTGTCCCTATAAATGCCAAGGAGTCCGGGCTGGGCAGGGGGCAAAGGGCAAGGCAGCTGGTTGCCATGATGCCCGTGGTGGGATGGGGAATGACCGCCATCTAGAGTGGGGCTTCTCGGTGGTGGGGGGGTTACTCCTCCTGGCTCCTGCACCGTCGGATGGGAGGTGGCTTCCTGACCCCCCATATCGCCATCTGCTCGTGCCTCCCGTGAGTGTGCTCTCCTTTTACAGGTGTGCGAGGGCATCCTAAAGGAACTCGGGGCATCCTGCGCAGGCTCACCCCCCCCGCAAGCGCCTGAAGTTGGGGTCCTGTTATTTGCAGGATGACTGTGCTGGAGCCGTTCCCCCCCGCATCCCCCCCGGGTAGCAGTGCCGCTTCTTCTGGCCGGGCTGTCAGCCCACCTCTGTGTCGGGCTCGGGGAGCCGGAGCGGAGCCGCGATGAGTCACCGGCAGTCAGCGGCCCCGCCCGGCCCCTTCCGGCTGCATCAGCTGTTTGCGGAGCGGTGCTCTCCTCCCGCTCTGAAGTCACTGAAGCGGCGCTCCCTCTCTGCTCACCTCCAGCTCTCCGTTCACCGCTGCCGCTCCTCTCCTTGCGGACCAGCTCACTGTCTGCAGCCGTGCCACCTCTCTTCTTCTCGCCGGGGCCCGGACCTGAGCGCCCGCCCATGCTCCCCTCACCTCCGTCCCGGATGAAATCTCGGGGGCCCGTCGCATCCCCCTTCCGCATACTTTCATCAGCGGGTTCTGGGACATGGACCTCCGCCACCCCGATGTCCTGGGAGCTCTTCTCTCCTTCTCCATGTGAAGGGGATGCGGCCTCGCCTGGCGCCGCCATCTTGGATGATTCCCCTCCACCTCCTCTCGGTCGCTGGCCAGCCAGGTAGGAGCTGATTCTCTTCATTTAAGGGGTGAGGCAGTTTTCACCCCTTTCCTCTTCTTGGCCTGTAGCTATTCGTCTGGGTGGGTTATAGCCCCCAAAATGGCTTTAAACCTCAGTCGGCTAGAGGGAGCTCCGACAGCAGCGTCCTCACTCTCTCATGTCCGGCCACGCCCCCCCCCATAGGTAGGATTCTTGAGGCACCCCCAATATGGTGCTCCTGTCAAATTAGTCTCAAGAAAAGGTTCCATGCTCGCCTGCATCTTCCTCTGTTCCCACAAACTTTAAGTGGCAGGAGTCATATTCATGGGCCTATATCCTCCTGGCTGACTTCCTCCACTCCAGTTTTCTTTCTTGCAGTTGGAACTGGACTGCAAGGGTGTATCTGAACTCCTCTCCCATTAACTTTTTGTTTTTAAAGGAATTATGCCTTGGAAGCGGGGGTATTGGAAACCTGACTGTTCCTGGGCCCTTATACTCCTCTGATCTGAATGGACCCACTTTGCCTCCGCAGCTAAGCTGCATTCGGATCAGGATGGTAAGGATAAGCGTCAGGGTATTGGGGCGCTGTGAGGTGTCAGTGTCAGTTTTTTAAAAAAGTGACACTTGTGCTGAGAATTCCACCACAGGAAAAAGCAGCCTCATGTTTTCTGGTGAGCCTGATTGGGGGTGACCAAGGGAAATATTTTTCCTCTTTTATTCCTCTTATATTGCTCTTTCCCATGTGTTAATTGTTTTACTGGTTATCTTCAAGGCACAGCACTCTTGGCCGCTGCGGAATGATTTTTGGCTTGGCGAAGTAGCTAGCAACGCCGACAATCTCCGGTTCTTCTCAGTGGCACAGCGCAGTTTTTTTTCAGTCTAGTGCTATGGAAAGATTTTCGGCTTAGCGAAGTGCTGAACACCGACACCTTCGCTTCTTAGGGGCTCAGCGCTCTTTTCTCTTTATCAATCTTTATTGTGTATATTCTGAACATCATTCTATTAGCATAATACTGTTCATACACAGAAAGGAAGGGGTCGAGGAAGGATTAGATGCTTATTAGGTTTACATCAAAATCTGTAGGGAGAAAATTCCGAACCCAAGGTTTCCACACCTCCATGAACCGCTCCAAAGTCCCATTGTGAATGGCGGACATTTTTTCCATAATGCAGTTAACCTTGTTTTTAGGTCAACAAGGCGTTGAAGCTCAAGGTGGGAGATCTCCAAGCCCCAGCTATCACCAGCTTTGCCCCTGATAGGATATAATACATCAAATGCTTTTTCAGTCTAGAACTGTGGGGGATTGGGGAGTTGAGGTGAGCTACCCAAGGGTCTCTGACCACAGCTCTACCACATACCTTGCTGAGAACTCTAAAGATTCTTGACCAAAATCTGCTAACTATTGGGCAATCCCACCACACATGCCGGTAAGACCCCGGAGAGAGGCACCCCTGGAAGAAGTTCCCCTGGGACTCAGTGGAAAAGTGTTTCATTCGCTCTGGGACAATATACCATCTTGCCATTAGTTTTACGTTCGCCTCGATTAAAGTCACAGATGCCGAGCAACCAAAGGAAGCGTTCCACATCCTCCGCTATTTTTCTTGATCCATCTCTCTACCCAGTTCATGGTGCCAATTTTTGGTATAAGATGGGCCTTGAGTCCAAGTTATGATATATCTCTGAGATTGCTCCTCTGGGATCCCTACAGCAGCGCGTCTCAAAAAAAGTTAGTTTTCCAAACTCATTCCAATTCCCCACCGTGGATTTCACAAAATGGCGAACTTGCAGAAAACGAAAAAGCTCATTAGATGGCAGGTGAAATTTATACCTCATCTGTTGGAATGTACTGACCTCTGAAGAACTCTCCATATGCCCCTGGGGGAAACATTGGATTGTTCCACAAAGAAAGGAGAGGGAGGTATGAGTATTTAACATCATCCCACACTTGCAGCGAATGTCTAACTATGGGATTTCGTAATACCCGTCTAAATTTAGGCGTAATCCACAAAAGGTTATTCACTGAAATTGGCGCGCATACATCTGATTCAATCTGCACCCAGCTTGGCAAACTTGGGCAACAACGTCATTTTAACTGCCGCAATCTTCCCCAGCCATGACACATTGTAGTCTTTCCATTGCTCTAACAACTTACAGAGTTTCTGAAAGAGGGGTGTATAATCATTGAAGCCAGGGAGTCATACGAGCCAGTTAAATATGTCCAGAGATTTGATGTTTTTTTTTCCTCCCAACTAAAATCAAATGATGTCTTGGAGTCCAGGACTCCCTAGGTATCGTGATATTCAGCGCTTTGGATTTTGCCGTGTTCACCAGAAGCCCAGACACAGTCGCAAACGTACCCATAATTTGGAGTAGACTAGGGAGAGTTGCGGATGATGTCCTTTTATTCATTACAAACACAATTTGTGGTGCTTACCCGCTACTTCCAGACCCGATATGTTCTCCGATTTTCTAATAAAGTGGGCCAGAGGTTCCACAACGAGGGCGAACAAGAGAGGGGAAAGCGGGCGTCCCTGCCTTGTCCCTCTAGAAAGTTTTTAAAGGGTTCAGACTTATACCCGCTATACTTTACATACGCTAAAGGGGACAAGTAGAGAGTCTTTAAGACATTAATAAATACTGGTCCGAACTCCCATCTCTCCAAAAGGAAAAACAGATACTCCCCTCAGTGCTCTTTTCTCGGCCGAGGCCGTGGAAAGATTTTCGTCTCAGCGAAGTGCCGAGTACCGCCACCGCCTCCGGTTCTTAGGGGCTCGGCTCTCTTTTTCTTGGCCAAGGCCGTGGGAAAGATTTTCGCTAAGCAAAGTAGCTAGCAACGCTGAAGCGGCTGGTTCTTCTCCGCTGCCCTGGCAGACACTCGGCGCTTCCCCAGCTGGATGCTGGGGTTGCTGGCTGGCAGGGGGGCTGCTCCGAGCATCCCCAATATCCCCCCCCTCCAAAAAAAAAACTTACCTTGTACTTCCCAGCGTTCCTGCCGTTCCCCGTCGCAGGTTCTGAGCGGGCCGATTCCCGCCCAGGGGGCGTGGCCTGTGACTCCTGCTAGCGTCATTGGAGGCTGGCAGGAGTCACAGGCCACGCCCACCCCGACCGGAATGGGCCCACTGTGAACTTGCGGCTTACTGCCGCTTCCCACCACCTCTGTGAGTGTAAGAGGCGGCTGGGATCGGCCGTCAGCCGCAAGTTCATAGTGAGCAGATATCGGCCAAGGGTGGGCGTGGCCTGTGTCACGCTGGTAGGAGACACAGGCCACGCCCACCCCGGCCTGATATTGGCTCACTGTGCTTGCTATTAACTTGCTGCTGACTGCTGCTTCCGCCTCCGCTCCCCACCGCCTCTGTGAGTGTAAGAGGCGTGGGGAGCGGCAGTCAGTCAGTCGCAAGTTCACAGCGAGCCGGTTCCAGCTTCTGGGTGGGCATGGCCTGTGACGCCTGTCAGTCACAGACCGCGCCCTACCCAGGGGTCGGAACCAGATTAAGGAGGAGGCAGACGGGCAGCGGCGACTACCAAGGCTGCGGGGGATCGCCGGAATGTACGTTTTTTTTTTTTTTTTTTTACATTTGACCGTTAAGACGCATAGACATTTTCCCCCCACTTTTGGGGGAAAATAAGTGCGTCTTATAGGGCGAAAATACGGTATATATATATATATATATATATATATATATATATATATATTAGTGGTGGTTAACCCCCAGAGAACTCGAAGTAGTCACTTGTGACTATTGGGGACTGTTTACATACTAGGTCTTAGACCCCCTGGCATCTGGGCTAATCTGATCTGGTCATTTAGCAGATAGCTTCACCCCAGGTCCAGTATGCAAACAGGCACAGGACGAGGATAGCACGGTGTGCAGGGTTATGCTACGGTAGTGGTGGATATAGAAGACAGTTGTCTCCTCTCTGCAAGGGCTCTGACCCTTGTCGCCGGTGCCCTCCTGAGCTTTAAAACCCCCCTTGACAGCCTTCAAGCGGACCTAAACCCTTTAGTGAGTTGTATTGGCTACGAAGGTTTTTTGGAAAAAAAAATCATCTTGGCTTTTGAAGAGGAAATTGTGGCTGCCATAGTGTCCCTCTAAGTCTTTAAACTGTCGGCAGCCCTCAAGTCATCCTAAACCTTTTGTCATTAAGAAGTATCGGCTACTAAAAATGTTTTAAAGAAAATATTTTTTTCCTCTGAGTTGAAGAGGATATTGTGGCTGCCATAGTCTCACAGGAAGTAAACCGTTGGGGAGGATTCATCCAGTAGGGACTTTGATTTAGAGTCCTCTACACAAGGGGGTGCTGAGTTAAGAAGATGAATGGATGGTTTGATTTCCTCTATTCTGGAGGATGTTGCGGTGCATACGCAGCATTCTAATCTGATCAATAGGGAATGGCAGAAGTCAGGTTGTTTTCCGCCCATTCCTAAAGTACTAGATACTATGTATCCCTTTCCTCCAGATCAGATTGAATTATGGTCTCAACCTCCTGTGGTGGACGCTCCGGTGCCAGGTCTTTTTAAACTTTGGTTATGCCATCCTCTGATAGTGCTTCTCCAAAGGATCCAGTGGATCAGTGAAAGTGAGTGGATCAGGTGGCATGTCATGCTTATTATGGGGTCGACCTTGCTCCAGCCTGTGCTACATCCATAGCTTTCTGCTTTCCGCAGGGCCTCTAATCCTCCGGGTTCTGGCTAGAGGTTTGGCCTCTTCGGGATACCGAAGAGATTTTTTGGAATAAGCCAGGTGTCTGGCAGAATAAAGCCAAACCCCCTTCAAGCCTGCTCAGGCATGAAGGGACGCCCCCAACCTTTCAGGTTTGGGGGGACAGCTTCTGATTTTTGCTCATATTTGGAGGCTTCATGTAACAGATATTTGGATACAGGAAGTTGTATCCTCAGTTTAAGATAAAATTGGGAGCCAGACCTGCTCAGAGATTCACTTGGTCAGGGGTATCCCTAATTCCGCAGAAAGCAGAAGCATTGAAATCTGCTATATCTCCCCTTTTTAGAGATTGGAGTTTGTTGATCCAAAGTGAAGTTACTCCAGCTGGGAGTTTTTATAACCACAGTGTATATATAAGGATGCATGCTTACATTGCAGTAGCTGGTCTACATCTTCATGTTGTTGCGCTACCCTTCGGTCTATCATCAGCACCAAGGGTGTTTTACCAAGGTGTTGGCAGGTCTCATGTTTTCTCTAAGAAGTCAGGGTATAAATGTTATCCCTTACTTACGATATCTGTTGATATGCGCCCCATCATGTCAGGGGGCCCAGAAGGATATACAGACTGTCTGATCAACATTAGATGACTATCTAGTTGAATTCTTCAAGTCAAGTATATCATACCTTCAAGAGTTATTCTTTTCTGGGATTGTCATTAGACATGTCTCGGGGGGGAAAAAGTGTTCTTCCAACACAGAAGTGATTTTTACATCAGGCCAGGGTACATGGTGTCTTGTCTCCCTCACCAGACGATTAGTCAAGGAATATGTCTGTTGGGCCTGATGGTAACTTGCTTTGAGGCAGTATCTTTTGCACTGTTCACACAAGACCCCTGCAGATGGAATTGCTTACAATCTGGGATCAAGACCCACAGACTCTTTTTTTTTTTTTTTGCATGACACCGTCAACAAGGCAGTCTCTAGCCTGGTGGCCGGGTTCTCAGCCTCTTCAGATAGGCAAATCCTTTCTTCCCATACAGTGGAAGATCATCACCACGGATGCCAGTCTATCTGGTTGGGGGAGTGTCATGGAGTTGCAAACAATCCAGGGACAGTGGAGTCTGAAGGAGCGCAGACTCTACATAAATATCCTGGAACTGAGAGCGATTCTATTGTGTCTCAGAAATTGGACATACCATCTGAAGGGGCATCCCGTCTGGATTCAAACAATCGGGCGGTGGTGGTATATGTCAATCACCATGGGGGCACCCATAGGGAGTTGCTCATGTACGGACTCCTCGTAAGCCTCTTCTGCCAGTTTGGGACCTGTACTTAGTTTTATTAGCTCTTCAGGGTTCTTCTTTTGAACTTGGCAGATACGTCATTAAGTTTATTGACCCTTAAGGTTATCTTTTTTAGTGGCAATAGCCTCAGTAAGGAGGGTTTCTGAATTAGCAGCTTTATCAGTTAAGTCTCCTTATTTAGTGTTACATAAGGACAAGGCTGTCTTCTGCTTTAAACAGGTTCTTCCTAAAGTGGTTTCCGTCTTAATGAAGAGGTGAATTTGCCTACCTTATGTCCTACTCCAGTGTCCGATAAAGAAAGGATTCTTCATTTGCTGGATGTAGTGAAAGCACTAAGATACTATCTCAATACTACACAATCTTTCCGTAGGTCGGACTCCTACGGATACTTATTTGTCATACCTGAGGGTCCACGGAAAAGTCTTCCACCATCTAAGTCTACCATCAGCCGCTGGTAAAAGCCTATATCCCTAAGGGGAAGGATTATCTCTTTAGGACTACTGCTCATTCGACAAGAGCTATTGTAGCATCTTGGGCTTTTCAGCATCAAGTTTCAGTAGAACAAGTATGCAAAGCCGCTACTTGGTCTTCAGTTAATACATTTACCAAATTCTATAAGGTAGAGCCTTTGGTAGGAAGGAATTACATACAGTAGTAATTAGATGGTTTTGTAATGTCTTATTCCTGAAAGGAAAAAGTTTTTTTGGGGATTCCACCCGAATTAGGGGTACTGCTTTTGGAGGTCCCATTCGTCTCTGAATTCTTCTGATTGCCTGAAGTGAAATGGTAGAGAAAAGAAAATTCTGTGAGTACTCACCTGTAGAATTAATTTGTCTTCCATTATTACTTCAGGACATCAGACCCTCCCTGTCTGCTAGGTTGGTATATCCATTTCTTGGATGCCTAGTCTTAGTGGAGTGGTACATAGGTAACTATGTAAATAGTTGCTGTAAATAATGATCAGCTTTGAAAGAATTAGAAAAAAAAAAAATTTGAGAGGAGTCTTGTATTCGGTCTCCAGCTTTTTGTTTCCAACAGGAGATATAGGTACGCCTCCCGGGCAGCTGGTTCTACTGCTTTTTAATTAAACTGGAGTGGAGGAAGTCAGCCAAGAGGACCCAGGCCCAGGAGATATGCCTTTGTTCTTGCAGTTCACACCCTTCGGGAGAGGTTAACCCATTTGGCTTTGACCCCCCCCCCCTGCTGGTTTGACTGCCTGCTTTGGCTTAGACCCAGTTTATGTGGCAACCCATTTTGGCTTCGACCCCTAGCTTGTCTGACCATCGACTCAGGTTTCGACAACCTAGTTTTACCCAGCTCTGTGCCACCTGCACTTGACGATGGTTGTGGGGCTCTTGCGAGGGTGGGGAGCTTTTCAGACCAGTCCCGACTCCTGAATCTGTGTACAGTGGGAATCTTGTATTCCAGTACTCGCCTGTTCCCATGTCACCTGTGATTGGTGCATTGTGTGCTGCATGCGCATGCCTGGGATTTTTTCTTGCCAAATTTCACATTTAAGGATGCCTAGGAAATTTGCCAACAGATCTTCTAAAGAATAGAACCGGCTTAAGTACCTGTTGTAGATGTGGGCAAGCCTTTCCCCTAAAACTTGATGAGGGGAGGGGGGTTGCATTATGCTCTGATTGTGCTTCTCAAGGAAGAGTGGATAGCATTTCAGGGCAAGATGAGAGCACTGTTGGCAACAGTCAGGCTCGCCATAAGACATGGCAGGCGCCTGTTAGGACTAATGGTGTCTTCTCTATAGACTCCACTTGCGTCCAGTTCCATACCAGGATGTTGAGGCTGGGGGATTTTGTCATGTTGGAACAAAACTGCTGTCTTACTTTCAATGCCTTTAGGGGCAAATTGTACTTCTGTACCCCAACCTGATCTGCTACCATCTTTTACCAAAGCCCAAATTGCTCCAGTAGTACATATCAGTCTGCAGCGTCACTTCATACCTGATAGGATCTTGCATACCAGGTAAAACCCCTTCTATATGTAATTAACTCAAATTACTTCCGTATCAAATACTTTTTGGGACATTGTTGAATTTGAGGCTTGATGAAGATGGTAAAACACCCCATCATCCTGCACCATTCCCCCTACATTTCTAACCATGGTTGTGGGCATTTTGGTCACCCTGCACTCCCTACTCTGTGCATTTCTCCCCCCCCCCCCCAGCCTATTTGCTTTAATAGGGGCCAGGAGAGAACACAGAGCCGCTCTGTGTACACTGCGGCTGCCACCAGTAGGGGGTTGATGAATTGCTATGGATTCTCGAACCAGGTAAGGTGTTTTACTTTGACACTCCCATCCTGCCTACAGGGGGCCTTGTATAATAACTGTGCTAAAAGTTGTGTTGGCAGAAAGTGTCCCTTCTGCGTGCTGCTGTCAATGTTCAAATCAATTTCAATTACCTCCCAGGAAGGGATATTTTCTTTTGTATGTGGAGCTGCTTCTCCTGTCGAGTTTAAACCTGACCTACAGCCCAAAACAATGTTGGTCTGCTAAGTGTCGCAGCTCAGGGGCCATCCTGATTTTGGAAGTGTCAGTGTGCATACAATAACTGCATTCCAGAGACAAGGGCACAACTTTCATGTACCCTCACAACTGGCTGTGACCACACTCGACCATGCTGCATTTTTGGCAAACCACACTGGCTGGTGACAAATGGGCTGAAAAACGGTCTGGACTGCATTACTTACTAAAACAATAGCATTTTTTTGACTGTTGATTTGCTTTAAAGAGGAACACCCTGAATTTCCACACTTCTGGATGTTCCTTTCTGATTTGGGATGCTCTGCTGTGGGCCCATGTTAGCCATTCTCAAATGCCTGGCATGGATACATGCCTCAGCTAAATGTGCTGTGTAGTTCCTGGCTCCATAAATAAAGCAGATACCTTGTGTTTCACACAGTGGAAGCTCTTGCCAGACAAGCTTTCTTTTTTTTTTTATAATTCTTTATTTATAAGTTTTTGCATATAAACATACAAGCATAGACAAAAAGGTTACAAATTACAGAACAGTACATTACATTACATTACACAATAGGGGAAAGGAACCAAGGGGATAAGGGTGGGGCCTGGGGGTAGTGGTTAGGGAAGGGGCGCAGGAGCGGCTTGATGATCTAAATGGCGCTTCGACCTGCACACTACCAGCACGACAATGCGGCTAGGTCTACGGGAAAGGCTCCCGACCAAGATCACGGAGAGCTCCGTCCAACCCAGGGTTTGTCGCTGCCTCTCTCCGCAAGTCACCTCGGGAGCCCTCCGTGGCTAAGGGTAAATCCACTGCCAGGGGGGGCCAGGGAAGAATGAAAGAGGGGGAGGGGCCGGGACAATCCCCCACGGCAGCTTGATAGTGCAGTGGTATAGGTTGCAATCGTCAACCAGCTGGTTCTGCAAACAATTGTTTAAACTCTTCAGACTCCTGAAATATTAACCAAGGAATCCACGTGCGCCTATACTGCTCATCTCTATCATGGATCGCAAGTGTGAGATCCTCCATCTCCGAGATATTCAGCACCTCCCTGATCCAGTCCTTCACAGTGGGGGCTCTCCTTTGTTTCCAAAACCTTGGAATCACTAATTTAGCTGCATTCAACAAATGAGCCTGCAATAATTTCTTATATTTGCTTACGGGCCGATTGGTCGAATGCAGCAAAATCTGAGCGGGATCCGTGAGAGTCGGTCCCTCTGTGAGCTGGGAGACAATGGCCAGCACTCCCCCCCAGTATGCCCGTATTCCGGAGCAGGACCATAGGATGTGAAGTAAGGTACCCCGTTCGGAGGAAGACATTCTATTGAGCCTGTCGGGCGTATAGTACCATCGGGTCAGGATCTTATAATTAATTTCCTGCACCCTGGTAGCAATCGAGGATCTATGAGCAAGTAATGCAATCTTCTCTCTCTGATCCCCCTCAAATTCCATCCCCAGGTCTGCTTCCCATTCCCTCCAAAATGTCTGGGGGCTGTCTTCTTCTCCCACCAATAGCGAGTAAAGTCTGGAGGTCAGGTGGTCGTTTCGTGCTACCCCCAGGCAAATCTTCTCAAATTCCGTATGAGTCCTGCAGCTGTCCCTCCTCAATCCCTGCCCAGACACAAAGGACTGCAAGCGAACTAAAGTCCATGGGTCGAGGCCTGCGTTTTTCCATCTGGATCTCAAATCTGCCAGCGATACCCACCCTCCTTCCGACAATAAGTCCCCAGCTCTCAGCTGACGCAATTTACTCCATTCCCTAAGGTCTGCTTTCGATGACCCGGGGGCCAACAACGGGTTAGTTATTATGGGGACCATTGGGGAAGGCCATGGGGAGATCTCCGAGTAGGATCTGTAGATCCCGAAGACCCTCAATGATGCCGCGATGGTCGGGTGCCTCTTCATGTCTAGGGGTAGGTCCCCCCTGCCCCACATCAAGACATCCGGTGGGGTGGAGGCCACAGTGCGCTCCATCTGTACCCATCTTTTGGTATCTTGGCATGTAGCCCACTCGCAGGTTCTCTGGAGATGTGAGGCCGCCCAGTAGAGCCTACTGTCGGGCAAAGACATACCCCCCTGCTTCTTGGGTCTATAGAGTGTGCGTCTTATTCCAGACGAACCTCAGAAGGGACCCACTACGGTCAGTGAAGAAACTTGCAGGGATCCGAACCGGCAAGGCCTGGAACAGGTACAACAATCTGGGCAGGATCGTCATCTTTATTATATTTATCCTCCCCATCCAAGAGAAGGTGGGGAGGTCCCACCTCTCCAGATCACAGCTAATTCTCCTAGCCATTGGGAGGAAGTTCAGGGCCACAATGTTGGACAGGGAGGACGGCAGCTGGGTTCCCAGGTACTTTAGAGAGGCCCTAGCCCACTTAAAGGGGAATGACTGCCGTAGGGACCTGACCAGGTCCCCTTGGAGTGAGACATTCAAGGCTTCCAATTTATCAAAGTTGATTTTTAAGTATGAGAGTCTCCCATATACCTTAAATTCCTTCATCAGGACTGGGATGGTCACGGAGGGGTTTGTAACAAAGAAAAGCAGGTCATCCGCGTAAGCAGCGACCTTATGGGTGCCTTCGCGGGTAACCAGTCCCTGGATGTCAACATTGTCCCTGATTCTACACAGGAAGGGCTCCACACCGGGTCCGAGAGGTGGCCATTAATCCTCACTCTCACCGAGGGGGTGGTGTACAACGCCTCAATAAGCAATCTCATGTTATTTCCTAATCTGATGTACCGAAGAGACTCCCTGAGAAATGGCCAACTGACCCTATCAAAGGCCTTTTCGGCATCGGTGGAGAGAAGCATCAGAGGGGTCTCAGATGTCTTGGCCGTGTGAATGACATTAATGGCCTGGATGACGTTGTCCCTGGCCTCTCTGTGCAGCACAAACCCAGTCTGGTCCAGGTGTACTAAATGGGGGACTAGTGGTGACAACCTGTTAGCCAGGACCTTGGCGTACAGCTTCATATCCACATTAAGCAGAGAGATGGGTCTGTAACTTTTACAGGATAACGGATCTTTCCCCGGTTTGTGTATAACAGTGATATGGGCTTCTAATTCTCTACTGGAGAATGCTCCCGGGTTATCCTTGTCTAATAACGTGTTCCAGGCCCTCACCAGCCGCGACCCCAGCAGATCCCCAAGGGTCTTATAGTACCTAGCCGTGAAGCCGTCAGGTCCCGGCGCTTTACCCACCGGTGAAAATTTAATAGCCTCCGCTAGTTCACCCGTAGTAATTGGGGCTTCAACTAGGGTCGCGGCCTCTTCCGATATCTTCGGCATATTAGAGCTCGCCAGGTATTGCCTGATTCTCTCAACTTGTGGCGAACCTGACGTGTCGCAAGGTAGGCCGTATAGTCCTGAATAATATTTCGTGAACGTGCCCGCTATGGACTCTGAAGTATGCTGTTTCCGTTGGGTGTCGTCAAGAATCTCGGGTATGAAATTCTGGGCCTGTTGTTGCTTAAGGGCTCTTGCAAGGAGGGCGCTATTTTTGTTACCAAATTTGTAATACCTCCGCTTACATTTTCTTATCATATGCTTGGCCTTTTGCCATAACAGGGCGTTGAGAGCCGCCCTAGCTTGAGTTAGCTTGCCGAGCACACTCGCTGCCTCTGATTTTTTGTGGGAGAGCTCCAGAGCATTAACCTTCTCTGTCAGTCTCGCCAGCATAGCTGTATTCTCTTTCTTTAACCTCGAGGCGTGGCTAATCAGAATGCCCCGAATAACGCTTTTGTGGGCTTCCCATAGAGTCAAGGGAGAGACCTCCCCCCGTTGTCATTTTCGTTAAAGTATGAGACGATACCATCTCTGACTGCCTGTAACACTACCGAATTTTGTAGCAGAGATTCATTCAACCGCCATGTAAAAGGGGAAAGAGGTCTATTCACCAGCTCTAAATCTAGGTAAACAGGAGCGTGGTCCGAGAATGAGGTGGGACAGATACTGTCATCTGAGACCCGCTCCAGTAAGCTATGCGAGACCCAGAGGTAATCAATCCGGGAGTACGTCCCATGCACCTTTGAATAAAATGAGTAGTCCCTAGCCGTGGGGTTTCTAATCCGCCACGCGTCCACCAGCTGCAGACTGCAATCTCACCTTTAGGGATCTTAGGGCAGGCTGAGTAATTACTGATTTGCCCGTTGATGTGTCAATGAGTGGGTCTATTGGCAGGTTAAAATCACCACCCAGGATCAACTCGCCCTCAGCAAATCTTTCGACCTTATCCAATGTCTGCTTGAGGAACTGAACCTGACCCTGGTAAGCTTTCTTTTTTAACTGTGACTTGAATACCTGTGTGTAGTATCATTGAAGCCATTGTCCCTGCAAAATGAAAAAAAAAATCCTATTGTGTAGGTCATCACGCGTGCACCAGCATGCTAGTGAGCTAGGCTCGAGTGACTGTGGCAGAGCAAAAATGGAGCTTATCACTTAACAGAGGGGGTGTCAATTTGACACAAGCCTCAGTCTTGCATTTGTCAGAATCCGAGGCAGGCATTGAAGGCAAAAGAAGAAATTCCTCTTCCCTTCTGTGACCAGAGGTAAGGGGCCCGAAACTGCACAAGGTAGGCTTACAGGAAGATGATTTTAAAGTTCGACAGGTAATTTCTTTAAACTATATCCTAGTGTTGTAGCAGTGGGCATATTATGTGCTGGGGCTAGGAAGGCTTGTTTTTTTTCTTTGTAGCATTTGTAGCAGTTACTATAATAGTATCTCTGGCCTTACAATCAATACACTATCTAATCATGATATATTTTATTATCTTTATATATGCATAATGCACCACGTATAACTTATTGGTTCATTAACATAGGGGTAAAAAATACTTGTTCCACACCTGCCTGCAAATGAGCCTTGCCCCTAAACACCCCTTTGCCTCATCCAGTGTCCAAATTGAGGCTCTATAAAAATGGTCACTTTAACTATAGTAAACACACAGAAAAGCCACAAGTGATTGATCCTCAGAGTACTCTATAGTCAGTAGATTGATGAACATTTACGCATATTGCCATCCCAATGCCCCTGCTCATCTCAGTCCAGGAAGCCAGATACTTGCCTCTCCTGCGTTCAGCTTGGTTTGTAGCCTCCATATTTCCACCAGCAGCCTGGTTTGCTTTGTTTTAACTGGAGGCCCTATTTAAAGGGCCTAGTCTGAACAAAAATAGGAGTAATTCAATGCAGCTTATTACATTGTTATAAAATTATCATATAAACTGAGGTAATAAATCTTAATCTTAGGGGCAAGTAGCGGGTATCTTTTTCGAGGGTCAATTTTTAAAGGTCATGCAGTTTAACATGGCAGTTCGACAAGGCAGGGGACAGGTCAATCAAAGCAAATATTAGAATGTGTACAAATCCTACGGTTTTCAATATTCAGTGCACTGTGCAAACGCCACACACTACCTTCACCAGTTTCAATCCACATCCGTCTTTCTCTCATTCACTCACCCATGTACACCTAACATGCTTCATTCACTTATCTCAGACAACTTAACCCCTCATGTCCCAGGGTACAGCACAAAAGAAAAATCACACAAATTATGCATGCAATAAACTCCCCTATATTCATGAATTTTCCTTAATTCACGTGCATACTAAAGCCTGGCCTCCAGCGAGCTCCACAGACCTGCACTAGCGGGCGAAAAACACAATGCAGCCCGACCGCCCACAGTCGTACATCCTGCCGAAGCCTCACCTATATGGTATTGGAGAAGGGAAGAGGATGGTGGGAAGGGAAGAGGACCCAGAAATCCCCCCTGATGATTTCCACAATGCTTCAGACCATTGGCATGCTTGGTCTGAGGCTAGCGCTAACCCCCCTCCTGGTAGCTATGAGTCAGAGATAGGGGAATCTAGTCTATCCCCCTCCTAAAACCTGGATTCAGGAAAGTGACCCTGTCTCTCCTGCTGCCTTGACCTATGGATGGGGCCTACACTTTTCTCAAAACATCCTTAGGGCAGTATACCGCTGGGATATTAAGGCTCCGCCCCAAGGTAGGAACACATGACCACCAGAATACACAAAAGCTTTAGCTCCTCCTCCAGACACCAATTCTTTGTGTTCCTGCCTGGGGCAGGAGCCAGACCACCAGCTCCTGAACCATGGGTTCAGGTAAGTAGACTGGTTCTCTCTGGGTCTGATGGGGTCGTGGCCCTCACCAATTCAGTGCGTAGGACTTTGTGGCTGCGTATTTGGTCAGGGCATAAAGATTCAAAGTTTCTCCTGTTTTCCATGCCCTTTGATGTGGAATTCCTCTTTGGTCCAGAACTAGAGAAGGTGTTAGACAGGTCCAGACACCTATCACTGACGTCTAATGATGAAGATTTGGCCACCTATTTCAAAGAGAAATTCGAAAACTTCCAGCAAGAAATTGGCTCCCAGCCACTAAGTGTCACAGAAGAAGTCTCCTGGCTCCTCTCGCCCTACCACATGCACTTCTGACCCCATCCCCTCACATAGCCTCCAGTCTCTCTCCCCCTCTTTTTAACTTTTCTCTCTTCTGGTATCTTCCCTTCCAATTTCAAACATTGTCATAATACCTCTACAAGATAAACCTATGCTTGACCCATCGAGCACAATAAACTACAGACCTGTCTCTAATCTTCCCTTTATCGCCTAACTACTGTGCCTCCACAGGTGATTATTTACATGTGCTTCAGGGGGGCGTGCCATCCTGAAATCTTGCACAGAGTGCCACTAAGCCTCAGAAATGCCATACAGTGCTTTCCAGCCCTGTAATGGAGGTGTGGCTAGGCCTCCCATTTTTATGAACATGGTGGGCAAGTGCCTGCGAAATCTCATTCAAGACCTGGTAGGTTTTAGAAAGCCAGGGCAGGACAAAGCTAAAGAATGTGGGGGTCACTTTAAAGGCAGCTCTCACAAATATACTTGATTATTAGCCTGAAATCTCTACCTTCAGCACCTTCCCCTTCCCAGGAAATCTAATTTGGGGTGTCTGCTGCCTGATACCCCCCAAACCTGCACCAACCAGTCGCTGACAGGGGGGCACGGGAAGAAGCTTCATGTTTGTGACTGACACTGGCCAGTTCATGTGGATTGGTAAGCATGCCTGTTCTGTGTGTGTGTGTGTGTGTGTGTGTGTGTGTGTGTGTGTGTGTGTGTGTGGGGGGTCAGGTATTGCCCATTATGACTTTAGAGAATGGTGCTGCAGCAGGATGAATGTCCAGGCAGCCAAAAATAAACAGAATCTCACCAGTTTATAATTGAAAAGGAGCGGTGTGTACTGCACTGCAAGGCACGTGCCAGTAAAGTGCAATACATGTGATTTTTCTGCTCCATCCATAGTACAGAAATAACCGTATGTAAAATTCAATCCCAATACATATTTTTTATTACATTGTTCCAGCTAGAGATCCATTATACCATATAAACAATGACAATTGGCACTGAGGAAGCTGCATAGGCGAAACTAGTATGCCCAGTATTCATCATACCTATATGCATGAAGATATTGTCTCTCTCTGATATTGACCTCTATGTGTCACGTTAATATGGTATATGCAAATTTTGATGTCTAATGCTTATATTGTCAATGATTGTCCTTATTCTCTGAAGACTAAAAATCTTTTAATAATATGCAGGGAGAGGACCACACCTCACACAAGGTGTTATAGAGAAAATGGCACCAACCCACTAGTATGTATAATAGGTAAAAATTCACAATTTATTACATAATGAGCTACAAATTAAAAAACACATATACACAATGACATTACATACATAAAACACCACCAGGGGGCGCCGAAGGTCCTAAATATGATACATAGTGAATAAATTCATTCCCAAAAAATATATACAAACTAAATTCATTATAAGTAATCTCTCTTGCCACACAGTAAAATGTGCAAAGTGCAATATAAGTGCTAAGTGCAAATAATAAACCAATATAATGGTTTTTAGAAAGCGCAAATAGTTAGTTAATTATAAAATCATCTACCAAACACGGTCCCAGCCAAGTAGCACAGCTGGGTGGGCACAAGAGTAAGAGACAGTGGATATACAAACCGACCAAGGGCACCCCCACAAACCGTCGCCAACGCGTATCGTAGTGTGACCACACTACTTCCTCAGGGCAAAGTGCTGAGGGGGGGGACCAGACCTCAATATTTAAGGGGGCAGTAAAACCGCCTATTGCTGCAAATCAGCCAATGGCAATCACCAATGAAAAGAGGCTATAGGGGCGCTCCTCCCCCAGTGCTCCCGGGCTCCCACCCACAGTCCAGGTGAATATCATTTAAACCCCCATGTGAGGAAGAGACGCACCTGTGTCCCAACAACGGCAGCCATAACTAGAAAAACACGTGAGTGAGAGTACAGCCTGCGTGCGCACACTCCGGCCGGTAGTGTGTCACACGAAAGCACCACCTCCCGGCTGTCAATAATAAGTCACTGTCAGCAACAAATAAAGTTTGGAGCGCGCCGTCGTAGGCGTCGAAGAGGCGGCGCACGCACAGCCCACCAAGCCTCAATATGAATGCCGTCAGGACACAGACACGTCCCCCGCTATGCGCAGGCGCCAGACATACAGAACTGTATGAGTGCGCATGCGCAAGAAAATAGACTCCGGGAACAGGGTAACCAAGGGAACCGGTAAAGGAGCGTCACCAGGGATGAAATAACCTAATAGCACGAAGTGCTAATCCGGTCTACCGGCTATATAGCTCATTCAAAGATGCAGCTAGCTTGATCTGGGCCAGCCCCAAAGCACAGAGACGGTTGTCTAAACAACTTATAAAGAATCACACAAAAACACTATAACTATACACAAAGCTCTATCAGTATATATACATAAAGCGTACCTAAATTATACTATGTACGAGAAGATAATAACAGCATATTAAGTATTGTAATCATGAAGTAAAGTAAACTATAAAGGACATTCATGGGGCATAATATAAATGTAGATATCAAATCAAGCATTTTTAGGATCAAAGATTGATCCAAAGACTGTAAGCTCAGTATCCCCAAACTGTGTGGCATAAATAGCAAATATGACGTGCATCTCTATGCCTATTATCTATCTGTTGACTTAGCTTACACAGCAGAGATAAATATTGTTCCACAGCTGAGATTCTAGGCTCCCAAGCCAAGAACAGGTAAGTATAATTTAATTAGGATTGCTTGCCCAATGGAGACATAAAGGGACAGAATTAATAAGATTCAATGGAATAGCAATTGTCCTTCTTGGCCAAAAAAGGGGAACATCATCTCAGCCCTATGCTGACGAACGCCATCACAGTAACATAATTCTCATAAGCCTCAATAGCAGCCATCCTTTTCTCACTGAGGCCTCAAGGTGTGTCCACTTCCAGTGTCCTGTTTGAAGGGCTGTGCTCATCAGAGATGAATATTGCTCCATGACTCGTGAGTCCCAAATGCAAGATTTCAGACCAGGAACAGGTAAGTATAATATACTTAAGTTTACTTAACCAGTGAGGCAATGGTGAAGCCGAATCCACAATGCTCAGGTGGCAAAGATCCAAATTGGCCCAAAAGCAGGGGAACATCATCTTGATCCCAGGCTGACAAATATCAACGCGACACCGTTGTTCTCCTTAGGCGCGATGACAATCATCAATTGTCGCAAGGACCTCAGGGTACACCCGCTGGCAATATCCCACTTGGAGGGTTATGTCAATACGACAATAATGGAACAGAATACGCAGGACTCAGGTGGCAGGGGTCCACATTGGCCCAAAAATTGGGGGACATCATCTTGATCCCAAGCTGACAGATATCCACGCAGCACCGTTGTTCTCATTAGGCGCGGTGACAATCATCAATTGTCACAGGGACCTCAAGGTACATCCGCTGGCAATATCCCACTTGGAGGATTATGTCTATAGTGAAAATATAATAAAAAGAAACAATAAGTGAAACAACCCAAATAAACCACTAATAAAAATCAAAACACCCAAAACAGTGATATATACACAAGGTGTGCAACCAATATGCAAATATATAACACAATAAAATGTGAACAATCTATTAGCCCAAAAATGGGGAAAAGGAGACATCCTCATTTAATCCAGTAGGGTATTGGGTATCAAGCAGATATATCCACCTAAGTTCCTGCTGTAAAAGTCTACGCTTGAGGTTGCCACCCCTCGGGCCCACCCCCACCTTCTGTATTCCCATGACTTTAAGGCAACCATAATCAGAGTTGTGTGCTTGTAAAAAATGTCTAGCCACTGGTGTTATTATCTTACCTTGTTCCTGGTGTACCCTGGCCAACCTTATACTTGAGATATGGGCCTGCAACCTAGCCTTCAGGCTGTTCTTAGTTTCTCCAATATACAACTTGGAGCAAGTGCACCAAAGTGCATATATCACACCGGTTGTGCGACAATTGATAAACTGTCGGATTGTAAAGTTCTTACCTGTTATTGGGTTACTTATTTGTTTGCCTTTTACCATAAATTGGCAAATATTGCATTTGCCACATGCAAAATTGCCTGTGGTTTTATGGTCAGAGAGCCAATCCCCTGTACGGCAGAAATGGCTGGGACATAATAAGTCCCGCAAATTCGGTGCTCGTAATGCCACCATCTGCGGGCCCTTATGTATCCACCTTGTAAGGCCAGGATCTGTCTCCAAAATACCCCAGTGCCTTTTCAATATACCTCTAAGCTTCGTCCAATCTCGATTATATCGGGTATAAAAACGGACTTGATTGTTTGTCCGTTTTTTGGGTTTGGGGACTAGCAGCCCGTCCCTTGATGTAGTTTCTGCTCGATGTAGGGCACGTTTAATGACTTTTGTAGGGTATCCCCTGTTAAGGAACCGATCACTCAAGTCCCTGGCCTGTCGTTGGAAGTTAATGTCCTCCGAGCAATTCCTGCGAACCCGCAGGAACTGACCCACCGGTATCCCGTTCTTAAGGGGGGTGGTATGAAAACTTTGATAATGTAAAAGTGCATTGGTCGATGTGGATTTACGGTAAAGGTCTGTCTCAATCTTGCCACCCTCTGCCACCTTAATATCAAGATCCAAAAATGTGACTCCACAATCTGAGCTCTGCATGGTCAAGAATATATTAAATGGGTTCTCATTAAGTGTATTAACAAAATCCACCAGTTCATCTCCAGTCCCCCGCCACAGCACCAACACGTCATCGATATAACGAAACCAGCCCAGGACATGCCGACACAGACTCATAGCATCATCCTGGAACACCACCTCCCGCTCCCACCAGCCTAGGAACAAATTAGCAATTGAAGGGGCACAACGTGCTCCCATTGCAACTCCGCATGTTTGTAAGTAATAGGCTCCATCAAATGTGAAGAAATTATGTGAGAGCACAAAGTCCAAAAGTTTAAGAATAAATTCCTGTTGGGAGCGGGAGGTGTCCCCAGACATGCCTAAGAAGTAGCGGCACGTGCGGGCCGCATCAGAATGGGAGATATTAGTGTAGAGGGACTCGACGTCCATCGTCACAAGAATAGTACCCTCAGGGACATATAGTGAACTAAGACGGTTCAATAGGTCCGCCGAGTCCCTCACGTATGACGGTAGTGCCGTGACGGAGGGCTGGAGATGCTGGTCGATGAAAATACATGCCTTTTCAGTTAAGCCCCCGATGCCCGCTACAATAGGTCTTCCGGGCGGGCACCGGGGGTTTTTGTGGATCTTGGGCAACAGATAAAAGGTTGCCACAATCGGGTGGTCAACTGTGAGAAATTCAAAAAGTCTTCGATTGATAATGCCCTCCTCCCATGCACCCCTAATCAGTATCTCATACTCATTTTTATAGATCTGTAACGGATTACTTCTGAGTAACTGATAATGTTGGGGATTCAGAAGCTGTCTCAGGGCTTTGGCACGATAAAAATCACGGGACATTATGACGATTTTTATCGTGCCGAAGCCCTGAGACAGCTTCTGAATCCCCAACATTATCAGTTACTCAGAAGTAATCCGTTACAGATCTATGAGCAAAGCACAGCTATAACCCGCCCCCTGTACCTTATCCCACTCTCCTCTCCTCGGTAAGTGTGATGCTTCTGAGTCAAGATGGCGGCGCCCGTATCCTAAATTCCCGAACAGAGTTGCAGCCCAGTGGGGGAAAGTATAATAAATTAGTGACTAAACATGTAAAATATATTAATTTTAGATGCTGAGGAATTGTTTTTTAAGAGTTTGGGCTTTTCATTAAATCATGGTGAAGGTCCGGTTTAAGTATATTATACTTACCTGTTCCTGGTCTGAAATCTTGCATTTGGGACTCACGAGTCATGGAGCAATATTCATCTCTGATGAGCACAGCCCTTCAAACAGGACACTGGAAGTGGACACACCTTGAGGCCTCAGTGAGAAAAGGATGGCTGCTATTGAGGCTTATGAGAATTATGTTACTGTGATGGCGTTCGTCAGCATAGGGCTGAGATGATGTTCCCCTTTTTTGGCCAAGAAGGACAATTGCTATTCCATTGAATCTTATTAATTCTGTCCCTTTATGTCTCCATTGGGCAAGCAATCCTAATTAAATTATACTTACCTGTTCCTGGCTTGGGAGCCTAGAATCTCAGCTGTGGAACAATATTTATCTCTGCTGTGTAAGCTAAGTCAACAGATAGATAATAGGCATAGAGATGCACGTCATATTTGCTATTTATGCCACACAGTTTGGGGATACTGAGCTTACAGTCTTTGGATCAATCTTTGATCCTAAAAATGCTTGATTTGATATCTACATTTATATTATGCCCCATGAATGTCCTTTATAGTTTACTTTACTTCATGATTACAATACTTAATATGCTGTTATTATCTTCATGTACATAGTATAATTTAGGTACGCTTTATGTATATATACTGATAGAGCTTTGTGTATAGTTATAGTGTTTTTGTGTGATTCTTTATAAGTTGTTTAGACAACCGTCTCTGTGCTTTGGGGCTGGCCCAGATCAAGCTAGCTGCATCTTTGAATGAGCTATATAGCCGGTAGACCGGATTAGCACTTCGTGCTATTAGGTTATTTCATCCCTGGTGACGCTCCTTTACCGGTTCCCTTGGTTACCCTGTTCCCGGAGTCTATTTTCTTGCGCATGCGCACTCATACAGTTCTGTATGTCTGGCGCCTGCGCATAGCGGGGGACGTGTCTGTGTCCTGACGGCATTCATATTGAGGCTTGGTGGGCTGTGCGTGCGCCGCCTCTTCGACGCGTACGACGGCGCGCTCCAAACTTTATTTGTTGCTGACAGTGACTTATTATTGACAGCCGGGAGGTGGTGCTTTCGTGTGACACACTACCGGCCGGAGTGTGCGCACGCAGGCCGTACTCTCACTCACGTGTTTTTCTAGTTATGGCTGCCGTTGTTGGGACACAGGTGCGTCTCTTCCTCACATGGGGATTTAAATGATATTCACCTGGACTGTGGGTGGGAGCCCGGGAGCACTGGGGGAGGAGCGCCCCTATAGCCTCTTTTCATTGGTGATTGCCATTGGCTGATTTGCAGCAATAGGCGGTTTTACTGCCCCTCTTAAATATTGAGGTCTGGTCCCCCCCCTCAGCACTTTGCCCTGAGGAAGTAGTGTGGTCACACTACGATACGCGTTGGCGACGGTTTGTGGGGGTGCCCTTGGTCGGTTTGTATATCCACTGTCTCTTACTCTTGTGCCCACCCAGCTGTGCTACTTGGCTGGGACCGTGTTTGGTAGATGATTTTATAATTAACTATTTGCGCTTTCTAAAAACCATTATATTGGTTTATTATTTGCACTTAGCACTTATATTGCACTTTGCACATTTTACTGTGTGGCAAGAGAGATTACTTATAATGAATTTAGTTTGTATATATTTTTTGGGAATGAATTTATTCACTATGTATCATATTTAGGACCTTCGGCGCCCCCTGGTGGTGTTTTATGTATGTAATGTCATTGTGTATATGTGTTTTTTAATTTGTAGCTCATTATGTAATAAATTGTGAATTTTTACCTATTATACATACTAGTGGGTTGGTGCCATTTTCTCTATAACACCTTGTGTGAGGTGTGGTCCTCTCCCTGCGTGTTTGTGCTTGGATATATATGGTGTTTAGACTAGTGTGCACACCACATTTTACTCTTGTTACTGATCTGGTTACTTTTGGGCAGATAGTTTAGTGCGGCCACTTCTCTTTTGTTTGATCTTTTAATAATATCATTAATAAATGTATGAAATTTTGAAGACTAGAATATACCCAATTTTTGATTATTCAAGCCGAGGTCAAGTTCAAAGGCTAATGTGACATAGTTAGTACCTGCCTATGCCCAATAAAACTTTGCAGGGAATTATATGAAGCCTTGTGCTTGTACCAGCCACTCTGTAAAGGAGGAAGGGTCACATCAACAGAAAGTGTTGTCCAGAAGGGATCAACACAATTAGGAAGCAACCACCCAACCACCCTACTAGCACCACACATATTCCATTGAGAAAGACGATCAGCCAGCACTCCAAAAGATATTGTATTCAAATCCAACAGGTCGATATCACAGCAAAGACCAAAAAGATCCAACAAAATCCAACGTTTTGGGGGGTCTAGCGCCCCTTCATCAGGGAGAAACAACAAGCAAGCAGAGATTCCCCTCCACTGAGGATTAAATGTCCTCAGAGGGCTCGGGATTACCACCTGATGTCAGTGTGCGTGTCCCACGTGACATCAGAGCTGATGCAGCCAATCAGAGCAACACCAGCCAAACGAATGCATTTACAAACCATATACATAATACAATCATGTGAAACAAGTAAAATAAGTAAATATAGCGCGGCAGAGACATGATGCGGTCGTTAAACAGGGGCTAAGGAGGGTAGGTCGTACCCCGCAGCACCACGTGCCAGCAGAGCAGCAGGCCGCCGCCAGGGCTGCTCCAAAGGCTGCTCCTAGTAGTCCCGCAACAGGTGTATACACACCCACGCCGGTTGCTGTCAGCGCGCCGGTGCATGCGGGGAACGGCGGCAAACCAAGCGCTGCCGGGGGAACCTCTCCACCTCAGGCCTCCCGGCAACCCATTCGGTTCAGGTAGCACGCGGAAATGAGCAATAACAATGGGAGGGTAGGTCTGCCCATAGCGCCCAAGTCATGCTGACACCACACCGCCACACCCACGTCGTGGCAAGCTCCCACGCAGGGTAGTGGCGGAGCACCGGCCGCCCGCATCTGACACGGGGCGGCCGGTGGCGGACCCACATCTGAACTAGCGAATCATGGGATCCGCCTGTGGCAGCATGGATCGAGCACCACTGGGGAACCTCTCCACCTCAGTGCCAAAGGCTAACCAGGCAGAAAATACACCACAAAAAGGTCATCTGCGCCTCGAACACTTAGGGGTGAGGTGAAGAGCTTCCCTCCGTAGGGAGCCCCAAACCTGGGGCACCACAGCCGGCAAAGTGGGCCCCCACCCACAGGGATGGGAGTCCGCCAGCAGGCCGTCGTGTGACAGAAAGCCACACTCTACGGGAGAGCCTCCCCACCTCAACCTCACCTAAATACTATGAACAGAATATAGATACATTTCAATATATACTATGACCAAAATATAGATGCATGTCAATAAATGTCTGTACCATTGCAAATACAATGGTCACACTGGATCCACTCCGGACACCCAAAGGGGTGAGAATAAACATTCCCTCCGGGTCCCGACCAGGAACAGGGAGAAGGGGAGAGGGGGGGGGGGAAAGGGTAGGGGGAGGGGGGGTGGGTAGGGAAAAAAAGGGGGGGGGGAGAGGGGGGAGGGGGGGATTTTTGGTAGGAAAGGGAGGGAAATGTACCAGAAAACAAAAAATCAAAAAATCAATGTCATTCCATCAAATCATCGCCTCTCAAGAAAACAAGTGTATCCAAACGCGGTGTTGAGTCCCCTCAGGTATACAGTATTCAGTTTGTGTATCCAGAAAGTCTCTCTTTGCAGTAGTCGGGTATGCCGGTTTCCCCCCTGGGGTGGTTTCTGGACATGTTCTATTACCATCCCTCTGAGTTCATGTGTTTGGTGTCCCATTTTGACAAAATGTGCAGCAACTGGCTTCTCATAGTCAATTGATTCTCCTTTTAGGTGTCTGTTAATATTAATCCGGATGTCACTGCGATGTTGCTGAAACCTCTTTTTAAAAGGGCCCACAGTCTTGCCTACGTATGCCAATCCACATGGGCACTTTAACAGGTAGACACAATATTCAGTGAGACAATTAAAGGGGCCACCGAGTTTAATCATTTGTCCCGAGTGTGGGTGTGCAAGTTCTGCACCCAGAATCAATGAATTACAGATATTACAGTTGTTACATCGAAATGTACCTCGTTTAGAGGACATGAGAATCGGGGGTCTGGAGTATTTCTCTTGTGGATCCGCTTTCACAAGCATATCCCTAAGGTTCTGATTCTTATAGTAAAGTTTCCTAAATGGTCGTTTCAATACCGGACACACGCCCGGATCTGCACAAAGAATGTTATGATGTCTCCTTACAATGCGTTCTATTGCGGGGGAAGCATTATTGAATGTCTGCGGAAAGAAGATACCCCCATCCTTCCTCTTTTCACTGTCCTGCTTACGTGGTCCCAGGAATATCTCGCGGGCTTTCCCCAATGTCTTATTCAATACGTGTTTGGGATACCCCCTAATCTGAAATTTCCCATACATGTCTCCAATTTGTTGCTCTCTTTGCACCGGATCTGAGTTGATCCTGAGAACCCTCAGGAACTGTGAGATAGGGAGACTGTCCACTAGTCTCCTAGAGTGCGCGCTCTCATAGCGTAGCAGGGTATTGCGGTCAGTGGGTTTAGAGAACAGAACAGAAAAGATAAGGAGGGCCACCTAACCACTGGCTTGTTCTCTAAACCCACTGACCGCAATACCCTGCTACGCTATGAGAGTGCGCACCCTAGGCGCAGCGCTTGGATTGCCGCCGTTCCCCGCATGCGCCGGCACGCTGACAGCAACTGGCGTGGGTGTGTATACACCTGTTGCGGGACTGGCAGCTCCTCGACTACTAGGAGCAACCTTTGGAGCAGCCCTGGCAGCGCCGCCTATCAATCGCGGTGGCCTGCTGCTCTGCTGGCACGTGGTGCTGCGGGGTACGACCTACCTTCCTTAGCCCCTGTTTAACGACTGCATCATGTCTCTGCCGCGCTATATTTACTTATTTTACTTGTTTCACATGATTGTATTATGCATATGGTTTGTAAATGCATTCATTTGGCTGGTGTTGCTCTGATTGGCTGCATCAGCTCTGATGTCACGTGGGACATGCCCACTGACATCAGGTGGTAATCCCGGGCCCTCTGAGGACATTTAATCCTCAGTGGAGGGGAATCTCTGCTTGCTTGTTGTTGCTCCCTGATGAAGGGGCGCTAGACGCCCCGAAATGTTGGATTTTGTTGGATCTTTTTGGTCTTTGCTGTGATATTGACCTGTTGAATTTGAATACAATATCTTTTGGAGTGCTGGCTGATCGTCTTTCTTGTTTGTTTGCGGCGCCACCGCCGGCCACAGCACCCACCACAACGCTGTTTTTGGTAAGAGTGCTTCTGTGGAATCTGACATTGTGGACTTTGGGCATACACAGAATTGCACCTACCTCATCGGTACACTACGGTGTATCGCATTTCTCTTATGGAGATTTTCTCTGGCATTGATGATTGAAGACACGATCGTTCAATCAAGCGGAGATAGACACCATCCTCTTCCCTTCAGACCCGGCAGCAGCCTTCGGGAAGGACACCACCAAGGATGTGGTAAGGGAACTTAAAAAACTCAAAAAGAGGAGAACGGATCTCGAATTGCATGGACTCACATTATCCGAATACTATCGTCTCAAGAAAATTCCATGCGGTTTCCGAATAAAGAACCAACCCACCATTGGCAGGAACAAGCCAGATTTCTGTCAGAGGTGGTGCGAAGTATCCAATCAAAATTCTCTGAATTATATGTTATTAGTAATTGAGGAAGTTAGAGCTCAGCTCTGCCAGCTCAATCGAGAGATAAATTCTCTGGAATTACGTGTACAGGATAACATTACTGAAGTACCCCCACTTAAGGATGACCTCAAAAAACTGTGATTTAGCAACATACTCTGAAAATCTGAAAAGGTACAAGAGGGACACATTTAAACAGGTGTGCCGGGACTACTCAGAGAACAAGGTATACCCATGGTTAACTGGTCAGGAGGAAACCAGACGTAGGTTCCCCCAACACCAGAGGTTTGGTCCAGGTAGGAGGCTGCCAAGGCACGCAACCCAGGGGCAACTGTCGGATAGTGAGACTCCCACAGAGAACTATTCTTCTGGCAGCGAATCGGATTCAAGAAGGACCATCAGGAAACCATCAATATTTAGCCAGAAGGGTACCCTTTTTCAGTCAGCCACCGACGTAAACAACCCCAGTGGGGAGGCCGGCGGGTCAAGCGACAGGAGCAGAACTCTGAGATCCACCAACAAGAAACCCCGGTAATCAACCTCTCATCACGAATGTTAACGGCGGCTGAGGTAAGCCTGCTTAGCAGGGGTCTCTCTTTTTGTCCATCATCTAAACTGGAAATGTAAACATTTGATGTAGAACTGTTCAAATTTGAGAGGTCAATGAAACTTAAACAGTTTTTTGCCAATTAGACTGATAAGGTAGACTATGAAGGTGGCGATACCCAACGCTTCAGACTAAAAAGCCAGTTTATACCACCGGGTCACTTCGGATCTATTGAGACATATATTAAAACCATCCGGGCGGACACCATAGCGGTGGCCAAAAATATGAGACAACACCACAATCTCACTAAAGATGAACATCTGGCCCTCAGGAGCCTTAGATCTGATAATAATATCAGTATTAAACCCGCCGATAAAGGCGGGGCTATCGTGGTACTTGATTATAAAGACTATCGGTCAGGCATACTAGATATGCTTAATGACCCAAAAAGTTATGAGGACATTCGGTATAACCCTACCAATAGCATCTCTAGAAACGTAAGTGAGTACGTAGAGATGGGATTGACTAACAACTGGATCACAGAGGATACTGCACAATTCATTAATATTGATTTTCCAGTTACCCCAGTTATCTATGGCTTACCCAAGGTCCATAAAGGCTTTGACCCTCTGAAATACCGCCCTATAGTGGCAGGTACTAATTCAGCTACTCAGCCCCTAGCACAATGGCTTGATTTTTACCTGCAGCCATGTCAGGAAGTTACCATCATACTTGAGATACTCGGAAGACTTCTTACAGAAGTTATACACCATCCCCACGGAGGGTAATACACTGATGGCAACTATGGACATATCGTCTCTATATACCAATATCCCAAACGAACATGGGATAAAAGCCGTGAAACATTTTCTGAGTCAAGATCCTCCCCCCATCCCGACGGAATACATTCTAGCGGGTCTAGAGTTGATATTATATAATAATTGTTTTAAGTTTGAGCGTAACTACTATAAACAAATCATTGGGACAGTGATTGGTAGCGCGGCAGCACCCTCGTTCGCAAACTTGTTTGTTGGATACCTTGAAGAAAGATATATATTTGATTCCCCCCTATACACGGAGAATGTGATTTTTTGGGGTAGATATATTGATGATGTGATGGTTATATGGCGGAAAACCGGACAGGAGTTCATGGTGTTTGTTGATTACATCAACTCCCTATTTCCAACGATTGTGTTTAATCCCGAGATATCTGAGAACTATGTCACATTCCTCGACGTGGCAATTGAAAAAGATAAGGAGGGCCACCTAACCACTGGCTTGTTCTCTAAACCCACTGACCGCAATACCCTGCTACGCTATGAGAGCGCGCACCCTAGGAGACAGTCTCCCCATCTCACAGTTCCTGAGGGTTCTCAGGATCAACTCAGATCCAGTGAAAGAGAGCAACAAATTGGAGACATGTATGGGAGATTTCAGATTAGGGGGTATCCCAAACACGTATTGAATAAGACATTGGGGAAAGCCCGCGAGATATTCCTGGGACCACGTACGAAGGACAGCGAAAAGAGGAAGGATGGGGGTATCTTCTTTCCGCAGACATTCAATAATGCTTCCCCCGCAATAGAATGCATTGTAAGGGGACAACATAACATTCTTTGTGTAGATCCGGGCGTGTGTCTGGTATTGAAACGACCATTTAGGAAACTTTACTATAAGAATCAGAACCTTAGGGATATGCTTGTGAAAGCGGATCCCCAAGAGAAATACTCCAGACCCCCGATTCTCATGTCCTCTAAACGAGGTACATTTCGATGTAACAACTGTAATATCTGTAATTCATTGATTCTGGGTGCAGAACTTGCACACCCACACTCGGGACAAATGATTAAACTCGGTGGCCCCTTTAATTGTCTCACTGAATATTGTGTCTACCTGTTAAAGTGCCCATGTGGATTGGCATACGTAGGCAAGACTGTGGGCCCTTTTAAAAAGAGGTTTCAGCAACATCGCAGTGACATCCGGATCAATATTAACAGACACCTAAAAGGAGAATCAATTGACTATGAGAAGCCAGTTGCTGCACATTTTGTCAAAATGGGACACCAAACACATGAACTCAGAGGGATGGTAATAGAACATGTCCAGAAACCACCCCGGGGGGAGACCGGCATACCCGACTACTGCAAAGAGAGACTTTCTGGATACACAAACTGAATACTGTATACCCGATGGGACTCAACACCGCGTTTGGATACACTTGTTTTCTTGAGAGGCGATGATTTGATGGAATGACATTGATTTTTTGATTTTTTGTTTTCTGGTACATTTCCCTCCCTTTCCTACCAAAAATCCCCCCCCCCCTCCCCCCTCTTCCGCCCCTTTCCTCCCCCCCCTTTTTTTCCCTCCCCCCCTACCCTTTCCCCTCCCTTTTTTCCCCCCTCTCCCCTTCCCCCTGTTCCTGGTCGGGACCCGGAGGGAATGTTTATTCTCACCCCTTTGGATGTCCGGAGTGGATCCAGTGTGACCATTGTATTTGCAATGGTACAGACATTTATTGACATGCATCTATATTTTGGTCATAGTATATATTGAAATGTATCTATATTCTGTTCATAGTATGTAGGTGAGGTTGAGGTGGGGAGGCTCTCCCGTAGAGTGTGGCTTTCTGTCACACGACGGCCTGCTGGCGGACTCCCATCCCTGTGGGTGGGGGCCCACTTTGCCGGCTGTGGTGCCCCAGGTTTGGGGCTCCCTACGGAGGGAAGCCGTCCACCTCACCCCTAAGTGTTCGAGGCGCAGATGACCTTTTTGTGGTATATTTTCTGCCTGGTTAGCCTTTGGCACTGAGGTGGAGAGGTTCCCCAGTGGTGCTCGATCCATGCTGCCACAGGTGGATCCCATGATTCGCTAGTTCGGATGTGGGTCCACCACCGGCCACCCCGTGTCAGATGTGGGTGGCCGGTGCGCCGCCACTACCCTGCGTGGGAGCTTGCCACGACGCGGGTGTGGCGGTGTGGTGTCAGCATGACTTGGGCGCTATGGGCAGACCTACCCTCCCATTGTTATTGCTCATTTCCGTGTGCAACCTGAACCGAATGGGTTGCCGGGAGGCCTGAGGTGGAGAGGTTCCCCCGGCAGCACTTGGTTTGCCGCTGTTCTCCGCATGCCCTGGCGCGCTGACAGCAACCGGCGTGGGTGTGTATACACCTGTTGCGGGACTACTAGGAGCAGCCTTTGGAGCAGCCCTGGCAGCGCCGGCAATCAATCGTGGCGGCCTGCTGCTCTGCTGGCACGTGGTGCTGCGGGGTACGACCTACCCTCCATAGCCCCTGTTTATCGACCGCATCATGTCTCTGCCACGCTATATTTACTTATTTTACTTGTTTCACATGATTGTATTATGTATATGGTTTGTAAATGCATCCGTTTGGCTGGTGTTGCTCTGATTGGCTGCATCAGCTCTGATGTCACGTGGGACACGCCCACTGACATCAGGTGGTAATCCCGGGCCCTTTGAGGACATTTAATCCTCAGTGGAGGGGAATCTCTGCTTGCTTGTTGTTGCTCCCTGATGAAGGGGCGCTAGACGCCCCGAAACGTTGGATTTTGTTGTATCTTTTTGGTCTTTGCTGTGATATCGACCTGTTGGATTTGAATACAATATCTTTTGGAGTGCTGGCTGATCGTCTTTCTTGTTTGTTTGCGGCGCCACCGCTGGCCACAGCACCCATCACAACGCTGTTTTTGGTAAGAGTGCTTCTGTGGAATCTGACATTGTACACATATTCCATTGAGCGTGGATTAAAGGGACTCTGTAGGCACAGTGCATAAATGGTCATTCAGCAGCTCACCTCACCATGGCTGCCCTCTCCCTTCCTGTCAGAACACAGATGCTTCTGAAACAATGCAAAGAGTAGTGGCACCCCCCCGAATTCCTTAGCCATTGACCACTAATAATAGGGATAAGCTGGTGGTCTAAAGCTCTGCATCATCAGACTGTGGACACTGGGAGAGAGGGAGAACACCCAGGGTTATGAGAATGTCTTACAGACCCCACACATTATGTGAAATCCAATGGCAATGCCCACATTTTTCATAAATCTTAAGGCGAAACTATAAAACATGATATCTCGGTAATTTTGTCTTCAATTTAAAAAATGTAAAACAGTTTAGGACAGTTCCATATGTTGCCCGACACAATGGTCTAGCAATTGCCTTTGCCTTCTGTATTACTGAGAAACAAAAGACTTCCTTACCATCAGTCTGTTCCCAGAGAACTTTGCCACTCAGTTACACTGTGGCCTCCAGTTACAACCTTCCAAAAATGAATATGCAGATAACCCACTCAGCCCCCAAAATGAATATGCAGTATACCTACCCTATGTCAGCCCCCAAATACCAGCCTATAACACACAGAATATACTGTGTGGTGGCTGGGCTCCATGGCAGCCATACTCGGGTCATGCTTCAGTATTATAGAAAATCTAAAAGCTTGATTAGAGTATGCCTACAATGGGGCCCAACAAATAGACTGTGCTCTATAACCAATATATAAGGGTGCTATATATAAGCAATAAAGTATTAAGGCAGATCTCCACTAGGTGGTGGTCTGTCCTACTTATAAAGCGACCCACCTCAAAATGATTATAGGTAATTAGAGGGGGTTTGGAGACTGTTGGTCCATCTAAATTGAATACAAGAAAAGTTTTTCAGGATTAGGCCCAATCCCGATGCCCAACAAGGACCCAGCACTCCCACCACACCTCAAACTTTGTTTAAAACATTCTTTTATCTTTATTGAAAATCATCGTATAAAAGAGATCCTTGTGGATCAATAAGTAATGTTTTCCTTGTTACAATTGTATATGAAACATACAACTGACATCTAATAAAACAATTATTCATACAACAATTTGGTTACATTCTATATATCCTTAACAGCAGCATTCTTGTATAACAGCTTATTTATCTTACTGGTATGGCAAACATGTTTCGCTGAAAAGGCTTCTTCAGTGCCCTGGTCTGCAACAGTGCGGGTCCAGACTTGTAATCCTGGGAGGGATGGAGCGCTTCCCCTGTTGCAATTGCAGTATATGGATTCAAAATCCTTATATGATTATACTGACTGGCCCTTTGTCGTTTTGTATATATTGCAGCCGCCTATAGGTTTGTGTATAAATTGCAGTCTCTGCGTCCTTAATAAGGTTAGATTTGCAGGCTGTGGTGATCAGGCCAATTTGCTGTATGAAACAATGCTGGCTTCTTTTAGACTGGGTTGTTGCTGTAGCCCCGCAATTATGTCAGCGCGCAATGCGCTGTCCTGTTGTATCTAGGTTTCCCAAAGTGTATTGGTCGAAGTTTCCGGCTTATGAGAAAGCTGCCTTGTTCGGGCAGAAAGTGTGTATCCGTAGCTCTATTCAGTGCGCGTGTCTGCGTGCTGACACCCAGCGAGCGTCTGTGGCCTATTATGTCAGCCACACTTTTAGTTTCTGTATAGCACTGGAGCATAAATCACGGCCTTTAATATGTGATGACTGGGCCCATGGCAGCCGTGCAAATCATGCGTTTAATTTCTTAATGATGCTGGAGCATAAAACAGGCTATATGTGATGGATAGGTCCATGGGTAGCCATGGTCAAATTGTGCCCCAGTATTATACAGAAACATGATTTGAGCCTGCCAAGGGGCTTATTCATTTAGGTGCCAGATCATCAAGAGATTTTGTCCCCCTCTGTTGCCAGGCCATTTTGAAATTGTCAATGGATGGTCGCGCGGGCCACGCCTACCTGCTTGGATATTTGTGTGTGCCTGGGCCAGAACAAGCGGCAAGGGTGACAGCGGGCAGGGGTCAGTTACCCTGCCCACCAACTGCTCCTCCCTTATCTGGCCTCCCGTGGCTGTGGCAGCATGGCCAGCAGCGTGGGAGTGCTGGATATGTGAGTTTACATTTTTTTTGTTTATTTTTTTTACATTCACCCCATAAGGCTTATGCACATAACCCCCCCCACATGCATACACACTTTTGGGGAAATAAAAATGAGTCGAAAAATATAATATATATGTAAGAAGTACCAAGGGTTTAAAGGAGGAAAATGAGCAAACAAAAAATGTTCTGAACCAAATGGGGTGGTAAACTACCCTGCTCCCAGAACCCAAAAGCAGGCGGTGTGCACACCCCCCCACAAAAAACCTGATGTTCAAACTTGCAGAATCCCTCCCCAAGCTCCCCTTAGGGCAGTGTGTGGAATCCTTCTTCAAGCACCCCTTAACAGCCAGTGTGCAGATCCACCCCCCAAGAACCCTATGACAGGCACAGTGCAGAATATCCTCCAATCCAATAGAACAGGCAGTGTGCAGAATTCCCCCTCTGAGAATCGTATGACAGGCAGTGTGCAGATCTCTTCCCCCCTCCAAGAACCCCATAACAGGCAGTGTTCCAGATCCCCCTCAAGAACCCCATAATAGGCAATGTGCAAAAATCCTCCCACCCCCAAGAACCCCAGGATGTGCAGTGTGAAATCCCCCCCCCCCAAGAACTGCATAACAGGCAGTATGTAACTCCAGAAATCAGCCATTAACAGGCAATGTGCAGACCCCCCCTGCCCAAGAACACCATAACAGACACAGCGTGCAACCCGCCTAAATCACCCCATAACAAGCAGCATGCAGAATGCCACTTCAAGAACACCATAACTAACAGCTTGCAAGATCCCCCTCAAAGAACCCCATAACAGGCAACGGGAGGAATCCCCCCTCAAGAGCCCCATAAGTGTGCCGAACCCCCTTTGGATCATAACAGCAGTGTTGGGAACCCCCCAAAAAATCCATAACAGGCTGTGTTCACAATTCTCTTCCAAGAATCCCACAACAGGCATGACGAATCTCCCCTTCCCCTCAAGAACCCCCCATAGCATGAAGCGTGGGAACCCCCTCATAAACCCCATTACACCCAGAACTCAAAAATATGCTCATGGTGAGCTCTGCATTGTGTGTGTGTGTGTGAATCAATCTTTGAACTTTTAGCTGTGATTCTGGAATGACAGCCTGGGTAGGGTACTTCTAGTTCAGGGAGAACCCCCTCCGTCTGGCAACTTTAACCTCTGATTCTGTGCTTCCAACTGGTACCAAAAGCCAAAGTGGGAACCAAAGCGGCAGAGAAATCTTTGTGCCAGACATGCCTTCACTTACAGTGGGAGAGGAGACTTCAGCAAGTTATAGGGAGATCCTAGCTATGAGGAACTGCTGACTCATTCATTCCCCAGTCCGGACACCCCACTCTGTCTGCTGCCACTAATACTCCTGGTTCTGCACCTGTTCATGAAAGCATCTGGAATAGTGGATGATTCCTTTAATGAGTGTATACAGGGTAATAGGAGCAGGGGACCCTCCAGTTCCTCTGGGGCATTACCTGCAGAATTGGCAGATTTATTAGACTATATTTATGAGACATGTGGGATTAAGTGTGAGAATAAGCCCTTATCCATAGATGATACTATGTACAAGAATTAAAAAAAAAAAATCCAAATAATTTCCTGCTCATTCAGCACTTAAGAATATCAATAAATCTTAGTGGGATCACCCAGAAAATCATTTTTTCATGCCAAACTCACTCAAAAGGAAATTCCTCTTGCAGGACGTGGAGCCTTGGAGAAAATGTTGGAAAAGTTGGATGCTCCACTGGGTCAGATGTTCAGAGCAGCAGCTTTGAGGATATGGGAGCATTATGTGATCCTATGGATCGCAGCATTGAAGGCATCATTTGCCTTTAAGCCTACCCTGACAGCAAATGGTGTAGTCGGAAGCATGAAAATGTGGTTTAGTAACCTTAAAGGTTGTCTGAAGAGTGACATTCCTAAGGAGAGTGTTCTAGATACTTTACCTACCTTTTTAAGAGCTGCTTCCTTCCTAGCTAATGCATCAGAGGAAGCCATCAAAGCCTGCCTTATTAGCCTGCGCCAGTAGAGCTCTTTGGCTTAAAACATGGGGGTGATCTGGTTTTCAAGGCCAAATTGTGCGGCATTCCATTTCATGGTAATCTCATATTTGGAGAAGACTTAGACACTATTCTGACTTGTTCTAGTGAATCGGGTAACAAATTCCCGAAATAAAAAGCTGTAAGCGAAATAAAAAGAGCAGAAAAAGCGTTGGACACAGACTAGGCCTCAAAAGGGGTAGTTTGCTCTGGAACCCTAAATCTCAGTCCTGGCAGAGACTACCTGGTGGGGGGTGGATCATCTGGTTTGTAGCCACCTGGAAAGCAATTTCCCCAAATCAGTTTGTGCTACAGACATTGGAAAGGGAAAATCAATTAGAGTTTACATCCATCCCTTAATCTTTTTTTCTGGTTACCCAGAGAACTCATAAAGAGGGAATTTCCACTGGTTTTACAAGAAATAATTTACAAGAATGTGATAGAAGTAGTTTCACCCCATTCTGAGAACCTGAATCTGAAGAAATTAAGCCATTTCATCAGATACCAAAAGTTCAGAATGGAGTCAATTTATTCTGTAAGGAACATCCTCATAGAGCAGGCCCTTATTGTCAATTTAGACCTACAGGATGCCTACCTGCATAATCCAATTCTGGCACTACATCGCAAGTTTCTGAGATCATTTTTACAGGTCCCTTGGGTACGATATAGACAGTATCCTTCAGAGGATTCTGCTTCCACAGGAAAAGAATGCAGAGGATCAGATCAATGACCCTAAAATTTGTCAACCTTCCACAGGTTTCTCTACAAGAAATCATGACCTGCTTGGTCTCATGACGGCGGTAATACCGGCAGTTCCATGGGCTCAACTCCATATGAGAACCCTACAGAGATTCCTTCTATTTCATTGGGACAGGTGCCCAGACTCACTGGATCAGGTAGTGCGAATTGGAAAGGGACATCCTAGAAAGTCTCCATAGGTGGACAGATCCAGTGATACTAAAAAGAGGAAGTCAGTGGAAGCAGAGGAATCCCATAATTATAGCAGATGACAGCTCCTAGGGTTGGGGAGCCCACTTGGACAGTCAATGTGTCCAGGGGAGGTGGCCATTACACATAGCAAACCAATCCTTCAACTTCAGGGAGGGCACTGGATTACTTTTTACCAGTAATCTTAGGCAGAGATGTACAGATCCGCTCTGACAATGCTTCCACAGTAGTGTACATAAATCATCAGGGCAGGACCAGGACCTTATCATGATAAATCTAAACTCAATTCTATTCCCCTTACAAGAACAGGTCCTGTCTATCTCAGCAGTTCATTTCAAGGGTACATTGAATGCGGTCACAGACTTTCTAGGTCGGGTCAAGGTCTAACAGACTTAGTGGTGTCTAAACCAGGAGGCCTCATGGCGCTTCCCTGAAATTGATCTCTTTGCCACAGCCAACAATTCAAAATACAAAATGTTTTACTCACTGACAAAGGAGGGTGTGTTAGCATTGAATGTCCTTGCTCCTCCATGGAATTTTCACCTAGCTTATGCCTTCCCTCCTTTCAGAATACTGTCGCAAGTGATCTGGAAGATAGCATGCAAGAAGAGATCAATGTTATCCAAAAAGGTCCTGGTTCTCTGAGCTGAAAATGATAGTAAAAAAGGGGCCATGGAATCTACCAAGTATTCTGAATTTGATTCATAGGGGTCCCATTCTACATCCATCCCTTGAGGGGTCCATCTTGGAGAAGAAGGGCTGTTCGGCCAGAGTGATTAAAACGCTCAATTGACTACTAGGCGCATCTATGCAACGGTTTGGAATTTTTTTTTCTTCATTTTGTGAAGAAAGAAGACTAAAGAAAGATTATATTTCCGCAGTCCTCGAATTCCTGCAGAAAGGGTTTGAGAAGGGACTGGCCATAAGTATGCTAAAGGCTGAGACTTTCAGCACTATCAGTCTTTTTAGACTGCTAGTTGAGACAGCGTCAACAAATCAATCATTTTTAAGGCAATTATCTGTAAAAGGCCAGCTCCTTTAAAGGATTTCCAACATGGGACCTATCCATAGCATTGAAGGGACTGCTGGAACCTCCATTTGAGCTTTTGGAGGAAGTACCTGAAAAGGGGTTGTGTTTGACATTTGTTTTCTTGCTGGCAATGATGTCGACCAGGCGGATAAGTGAGCTGCAAGCTCTATCAATGAAGGAGCCTTACTGCACAATTCTTCTAGGTAAGGCCATACTGAGACCTGATCCTTTATTTTACCCAAAAAATTGCTCCCTCAATAAACATGTCCAAACACATAGTGCTCCTGACATTGCTGGACACTTTTAGATGTAAGGAGAGTGCTAATTATTTAGAGGCAAACAAAGAGATGAGGTTTAGCTGCCTTTAAATCTATTATTGCCAGATGGATAAAACAGGCCATTGTACAGGCTCATATATCTAGAGGAGTGCCTTCTCCACAGGTTTCTGCTCATTCAATAAGAGCCATGTCAGCTTCCTGGGCAGAGAGGACAGGCGCCTCCATAGAAGAGATCTGCAAAGCAGAAATGTGGTCTTCACCCACACCTGCCTCAAGCACAAGATCTTCTGTCTGCAAAGCATCAGGCCTTTGGTAGAAGGGTATTTCTAGCAACTTCCCCAGCTTCCCATCCCTAAGGTATAATTACTTACCTAATCCTCTCCATCATAAAGGGAGTAGGGGACTTGTCGGTAACAGTTTTTCTATGAACCCTTCTTGACAACCTCTTAGTTCCCTCCCACTGTCCTTGCTTAAGACTGAGGTCCAGAGGAAGGGGTGGGGTTTTAACCTCTGTTCAATTTGGGGCTGGAGGTGGAGCCTCTCTCTCTCCATGTTGTCATGAAGGATTCATAGAAAAACCGATACTGGTAAGTCTAACAGGGATTTTTTTACATTTAACTCTGTGAACTGGTAAGGAGTCCTTTAAGTCAGTGGGGTGCAAAAGAGTCTGGTGCCTGCCTGGGCTATGTGGGCTAGTAGCAGTTTCTGGCCATGGACCAGATGCTCGGTGTCCACACCCTGGTCTACCAGCCCACATAGCCACTGCCCAGGCTGATTTTTCTGGAGAGGGCAGGCACCACAATATTTAAAAAAATGTTTTAAGGGTTTACCCATGATCGTTATTGCAAATTAACTGCAAGGTGCAGTTGTATTTTATTTGAAAATCTCAAGGCGCTCTTTTCATTTGGGGTGGCTCTTGGGCAGTTTCTTGAAAAACTTGACAAGTAGATTTCTCCTTCACATATTTCACCCAAAACTATTGAGAAAGTACTGAAAAAAAAAATACAAATAAGGCATTTCATGTTAAAGAGAAAGTCCACTTTTGTTGGTATTTAGTAAATAGATTTTTTTGTGTGCCAAAATGATGTTCTCAAGGTGCTGAGCTGATTTAGTATTTTTAAATGGTTTCTTATGTTAGAAAATGTGTGTTTTATGGAAGCAGTTTTCACTACCTGCAATCTGTTGCCAATGTACACAAAGTCTGTACACCAAGAACAGAGATGTGAGTCCTGTACATACAGAATACTGCTGCTGGGCATGTGTGTGAGTAAGCTCCCTCATCTCAGCAGCTGCCATATCAGCAGTGTTCTGTGTGTAAGGGACTATCTTCTCTCTTCTTGTAGAATTTGGTGTACAGATTTGGTGTACAAAGCCAGTGGCATTTGCAGATACTGCTTCCATAAAACACACAACATAAGCAACCATTTAAAAAAATACCAACATCGGCTTGGCACATTGAGGACATCCTTTGGCACAAAAATATACATTTAAAAAAAATTATATCAAAAGTTCCATCAAAAATCCAAATATATACTTTCCCTGCCAGAATCGCAGTTAAAACATACATAGTGCAAAATGCTTGAAGTTATACTAAAGCCAAGCCCGATGATTGTTCCATTGCCTCAGGCTGCATGTTGCACTATCCCAAACTTCAGTCCGTTTTCAAAAAGACCCTGTAGTTATTTGTAAAAGTATTAGAGCATTAGAGAAAAAAATGAGGAGAAACCGTGGGTGTGGCAACAGCGATGACCAAACACGGGAGTGAGAGACGGGGGTAAGATCTTCTCCAGCCTGCCAGCATATACTGTGACCAAAGAGGAGGGCGGGGTTGCTTAGCTGCAGAGCGAGGCAGCCAAGCAGCACATCTGGGCAGGGAGTGGGGGGTGTTTCTGTTCTTGGTCCACTGAAGGTTTATTAAAAAACCAGGTCAGCGGGGTGGGAGTGGAACTGGGCATATGGAACTGCCTCAATGGTAGATACCATCAGGCCAAGGCAACTCATGCCCTGACTGGAATGTTTGCTTGTCAGTAGTGACCTCACAGTCTCCTGAAGAGCTGTGTACCTCTGCATTGGAAGAAGGAGCTGTGCCCATTGAATATCCAATGTCATACCTAGATAAGTCACCACCATGGAAGGTACCACCTGGGACTTGGGGTTGTTGATCACCCACCCAAAAAGTTTCAGTGTGGACAGGGGCTTGGATGAGCAAGTTGTGAGCAAACCCCTGTCTCCGCAGGAGTGCCATCACCACTGCCAAGACTTTTGTGAACACTCGCAGGGCAGTGGACAGTCTGAACAGCAGTGCCACAAATTGAAAATGTCGGGCACCCACTGCAAAGTGCAGGTATTGTTGGTGACCAGGAAAGACCGGGACATGCAGATAAGCATCCTTTATATTCATAATGGCCAGAAAATCTCCCTGTTGCAGGGACGTCACGATCGACCTTAGAGATTCCATGCAGAACTTCCGCTCCCGAATGTAACAGTTCAGATTCCAGAGATCTAGAATCGGCCAATTGGATCCGTCCTTGGGGATGAAGAATAGTATTGATTAGAAGCTACAGCCCTGCTCTGAGGTGGGCACAGGTACTACAACTCCCGGGTCCAGCAAGAGATCTATTGCGTGGTCGCGAGCCACCCGCCCTTTTAGTGATGCTGGAAGGCTTGGACGCCAAAAACATATGTGGAGGCCTGGTCCAGAACTCAATCTTGTATCCTGAAGTAACAACTTCCCAGACCCAGTCGTCTGATATCCGTTCCCTCCACACCAGTGTGTAGTGCAAAAGCCGTCCCCCCACCCGATCCGGTGAGGGCGCCCTGTCAACCATGAGAGGGCCTGGCTGTGGGCTTGGGCCAACTGGCCCCTTGGGGGTCTAGCTTTCCTCCATGGCTTCTGCTTCTGCCCGCTTCTGCTCTTCTGCTGCTTCATCTAGACCTTGGGTGCATGGTCGACCCCACTATGTAGAACACATGCCTGGCCAGTTGGTCCAACCTCCTATCTGCTGGGCCACACTACCCGAAGTAGGGATAATGGTGTGCCAAGCCAGACCTGACACCGGTTCATCTACATCAGGTGGTGCAGACCAAACCTTATCCCCCTCATCTGAAAAGGGGTACTTGGGGTCTGGGACCTTAGGAAGAGATGGAAGCTTATTCGTTTTTTCCCAGTCCTTTGCCACCAGCCTGTTCTGATGCTTGTAGGGTTCACCCTTCTTCTGCCACCTTGGCTGAAGGTTTGGCGAGGTGCATAGCCTCCAATATTGCCTCAATAAGCTCCTCAATCTGACCTTTCGGGTGATCCAGAGGATTCCCTGACCCATGCGCAGCTTTTAGTCCCTCTCTGCTGCCAGGCGCTTCCTCCTCCGACAGGCCCGAACTAGATCCTGAACCCCTAAATAGGTCCTCGATGCAGGAGCTAGAATCCTCTGAGGATTCCTTCTGAATATGCCTATGCAGTAGCTTTCCTGTATAGGTGGGCAGAGACAGACTTGGGATGCCCCTGCTGACGAAGGCCACTGACCATGCTCTCCAACCAAACCACCCTGTCTGCCATGTCTGTAGGAAGAACCCAATCTGTGGGTGGACCATGGGACATAAATGGTCCTGGCAGCCCTCCCGAGGGGGTATCCTTCTCCGACGAGTCCGAGTCTGAAGCCACAGGAGAAACTGGACAATCCGACTGAGGCGCGGAACCTGCCAGCTGCATGAGGCGGGGCAGGACAGTAGTGCACCCAGAGCACCGGGGGGGCCCTTGCCTGAGTTCAGGCACACTTGGCACGTGGGACACTCGGCACCACTCTCCGTTAAAATAAGAAACCCTGGTGCCTCTGAAGCCTCCGACATGGTAAAATGGCTGCTCTAACTGCTAAGTAATACAGCTGGAGCCCTGGTCCCCACACCCTCCTGCCTGTCAACTACTAGTCAGACCTGCCTGCACTACAGGAAATGCACCTCCCTGCAACTGAAATCAGCCCACCGGCCAAGGATACAGCAGCTTCCAGACCCCCACCCTGCAATAACACGAACAATTGTCAGATTCCAAAAGCAATCAATACAAGTCGAAAAAGGCTTTGACCCCAGAGGGAGCCCTACCTGACCAGCAGTGCTGGATCCGATCCTAAGCCCAGGTGAACAGGGAGGCAGTGCATGAGCTTCCAAGAGACAATGCAGCAGGGACCGCCGCACAAGATGGCAGTGTCTCATGCTGTTAGTGAGAAATAGGGTGGAGCCACGGACCTCGCAAATGCCCCCTCCTCCCGTCCCCACTGTACCTGACCCAAGCGGGCCAAAGCTTATCCCACCCCATCCTGATTTTTCCCATAGGCAGGCTGCATGGCCAATGGCCATACCCCCCTTGTGAGGAGGCCGCCCCCCCCCAAACACTGGCAGCCAAGCTCTGAATACGTTTTGACAGCATGACTACCAGCAGTAGTAAAAGGCCCAAATACTGTCAACTGGGAGCCCGACCACCTAGCTCAGGGCTCCCAGCAGCCATGGGGAAGGCAGACTGTATCTCTTGCAGGGTGTCATGGGGTAGATGACTCAGGGGGTATAGAGAAATGGGACTAGTGGAAGACATACAGCAGGGCCACCATGCAAGGCCCAGAGATCAGGTACCCTGCAGGAAGTTGGTTCCTGATCCTTGGGGCTCAGTCCCAGCTGGACGAGCCCCAGTGCACCTACCTGGACCTGAACTATCCCACGCTATGGGCTTGGGAACCTACTTTGGCCATCTAACGGGGTCCCCAGGAAAGCTGCATCTGGTGAGTGGCTGGGAGACAAAGTCGAAGCTCCCCGCTCCTGGTCAGCACTGTAAAACAAAAACAAAAAAACATCTTCACAGTCCCTTGCAAATGCAAGAAAAGAACTGAGGTGATTATGCCACAGCCTGTCCTATATAGGCTGGGAGGAGCTAGCTAGTTTCTATCTTGCATTTCCCACCTACAGCTGAGATTAACCCGCGCATTGCTACTGGTGGTGCCCTGGAATGGAAGCGATGAAAAACAGGAGATCATGGTGCACCCCCATCCCAGCAGTCAAACATGGAAGGGCGCGGTAAGCAGTACAGAATCAGCAGACAGAATCAGCAGACAGAGACTAGAGACTGGGGTCTATCACAGAAGGTCTTAAAGGTGCGCTACAGGAAGGTTCAGGCAAGGACAAAGTCAGGCAAGATTCAGGGTCATACTAGGTCAACCACAACAGTAGTACACACTATTAAGCAATGAAAAGGACTGCTGCGGTAATTAAAAAAAATAAAAATATTTTTATTGACCCAGCAAATTTTACTGTGGTACAAATCCACCAGCTACCAGTATACTAAGTCTACCTACCTCTAGTAGTAATGAGGTGATCTACAGCATATTATATGGTTATTCTAGTTTTTTTGTGGTGCTAAATTGTAGCTAACCATTTTTCTCTGCATATGTGGATTCTCTCTGACGCAGTAGAAGTCTACTCTCCAGTCTGGAGGGCTAAAGATCCTGTCCAAGATCAATGCTGCAAATGTTGTCTATTACTCCATGGCTGAAGATGGAGCGTGTTGGTTCAGCACTTACATGGCCTTGGGCAATATTGTATTTTGGCGCAGACTTATCAGGATCACAAAGGAAGACAAAATACAATTCCTGCTGTGTCTCCTGGATGTCAACTGAAAGGTCTCTAGCTGCAGCTACAACACAGGAAACAGCAGATGCTGATCTTATGTTGAATATTGTGTATTTCCCTAATACATCTTAGCTTCTATATTCTGCTAAGACAATGCTTTTTAAGTATATTCAACAAACAACATAAAAAAACTGGTGCACCCAGGATTGGTGTGTGTGTGTGTGTGTGTGTGGTCTAGTACAAGGCTTGGCCCTGGAAGAGTTGTGCACTGAAATAGATGTTATCCAGAAGAAGCATGGCACCTCATGAGAAGATATATTATATGAGATAGGATACCTACAGCATTTTATTTAAAACACAGTGCATAGTGCATGTCACCAAAAAAACAACCTATTTGCTTCAATCAAAAACACAAAACGGTTGATTCAGCAGAGTATTGTTGAGTAAACGCTAATTACCTAAGTGCCATTTAGCATCAAATTTCACGGAAGAATAAAATAATGGGAAACTGTGAGAGAAAAATTAACTCACTGTGCTGAATCATTGAAACACCTGTACTCTGCTATTGTAGAACTGCAACACCCAGCATGACAGCTCCAATCACTGGAAAACACCATTGTAATAATCACACAGCGCCATCAACCCCCTGCCCCATAGCTGTCAGTGCCCAGATTGCCAGACCTCCAATAAACTGGCAGATAAGTGCAGGTAAGTGTGCAGCCTGCTTCTTGTCCTCTAAGACAAATGACACAAGCTGTTAAATGATGTCTATGTAACCTGCCTGAGCCATGGAGGACAGGGAACAGAATGCAGGAGCCGCGATTGGCTTCTGGTTTTCACCTGGGTGGGACCAGATAATCCTGGGACTAACCATAACTTGATACTCTGTACAACATAATTGGATCAATTCAGAACCAGGTGAGAGTTCTCACAACCTTTTTAGGAGAAGAAGCCATTGACTTTCATTGTCTTGGAGCTGATTCACAGCCGGGTGAAATGTTACACCTAGTGGACAATGAAAGTCAATGGCGTGCCAAGGAAGGAGACAATTAAAGTCAAGGAGTGAGAATTCTCACTTGGCTCTGAACAGATCCTTCCAGAGGCAATGGGCACTGATAGTTGGCATGCCCCAGCCTTCACTCAGCCATGCCCTCACTAAATTTCACTGTGGTATGGCTGTCCTGCAGGAGAAATACATCTCTTTTCCTGACAGCAATGGCAGCCTGGAAAATGGTAAGGTTGGATTTTTTCAACTTTGGGAATATGCCAAGTGTCATAGTTGCCATCAATTGTACGCATGTGGCCCTGATTCTCCCAACTGTTAAGGAGTATAGGTTTTGTTATGTTTAGGTCTACATTGCTCCTCCAGAGTCCACTCTGCTCTCTTGAGGCTAGCCTAGCTTCCCCTCCCCTAAACAGCTTTCCTGTGTCCTATTTGGCCTTTGTTCAACTTTATTTTTGCTGTTAATTTGTTGTAGACAGTCTAGTGACCCTTTTTTATTTGTGCCTTCTTTGCAGTAGCTGCAAGATGGGCCACTGTCTTAACGTCCAATGTGTCATGGGGCCAGATTTTCACTTTTTTCGTGTTTTGTCAGGGTTTCCTGGCTTGCCCCACAATGCATTTATCTTGAGGATTTCCAGTTTATACGTCTATTGAGAGAGAGTGGCGAGCTCACTGGCGGTTGGCTTGTGGATAAATCGATTTATTGCTGGACTGGATCTGCCTGTTTATTGTTAATGTAGCGTTTGCAATGTGTTTTTCTTTTCTGTTACCTGCCCCCTTTTTGTAATAGGTCCAAGTTTCTCTTGTTAGCCAAATGATCCCTCCATCACTTCGACTGTGCTCATGCCCCTCTTTGATATACCACTTCTCACTGTTGCAGTTACAAATGCTTAGTAAGTATCCCAAAAGAGGAGGGCCAAAGAAGGAAAAGGTAAGGCAGGATTCTGAAACTATTTGGTCTAGGCTGTTTTGATGTTTTGTTGCCTGTTAGTGATTGAATTTCCATTTTCATTTGTCCTTTAGGTGATTCCGGTTATCCCTTGCTGCTCTAGCTCCGGACTGCCTTCTTAGAGCCCCAGACACCTGGCCAGGAGGCATATAAAGTGGCCCACCCACCGCACATAGGCTGTAGTAGAGCATGCCTTCAGCCTGTTGAAGGGCCGATTTTGCTGTTTGGACCACACAGGTTTCAATACAAGCCTGAGAAGGTGGTTCATATTATCATGGTGTGCATCTGCCTCCATAACTTTGCCTTAAGCGAGAGGGTGTCAGCATATTTGGAGGAAACAACACCTGCTATTGATCAAGAGATTCCAGGACATCTGTATGCTGCCACCCAGAGCCTTGTGGCCCAAGCCATTTGCCAAAATTTGGAGGACTCTACTTTTTCCTAGTTTATTGTTTGTTTTTTTCTCTAATTATGTCAGTTTTTATTTCTTATTGCCATGGCCTTGTCTGGGTGTGATTAAATAACATCCAAACAAACTTCTAATTTTAGGTATTTATTCTCTAATTACATGTTGTTGGGTTATGGCACAACTGTGGCTGGAGCTCAACAGAAAATTGATACACATAAAAATGTGCCTACCTGGCATAACTAAAGCTTTGGGACCCCCCACAACCCAAAGTCCAGCATGGCAGGTTAGGAGGATGTTGCCCATCTTTGGGTGTTTGCAGCTTGCTGTACCTCAATCCTCTACAGACTTTGACTGGCAACCTGATTGTCCTTCACCAGAACCCAAACCAGCTGATGGTGGTGCTGCTGCTTCACAACTACTGCAGCCAGGCTTTTATGGAGCAACTTGGATGTCCGTTGCACTACTTTAAAATATCTATTGTCGTTTTGCCTAAAAACGGTGCTGTTGGCCCACAAGTTTTCCTCCATAATTTGGCACCACTTTACCAAAAGGTGATGCTTGGCTGTAGGCCAGTCTTCCTCCTGGGCGATCTGTGGAGCTGTTGGGGCTGCTACTGTCTGAATGAAGCTGGAGCTGCAGGGAGAAGTGGTGGTGGCCAGTGTCCGTGGTGCCAGTAGCTGATGGAGGTGTCATCTAGATGTTTAGAGTGCCCTTCCTCCAGCTGATTAATTTCATCCAGGAATCCAGAAGAGGTGAGAAAGGGCAAGATTAGTGGCCCCTTTTCCCTGGGTTCACACTCCTCCTCCACCCTGCCCCTTGCTCTTTGCCTAGAAAGCTCCCTCTTTTACCTAATCACTGCCTGGACTCTGCTCCCATGTGGCTGGCTGGTGGATGGGCCCAGTCTTGGTGGTAGCCAAACCAGAGATGCCAGCTATAACTGCAGTTGGCGGGTCTTCCGGGCGAGGTACTGCTGGCTGGGGTGTTGCTGCAAAGTCAAGATAAATGCACTGGTAGTTTCCTATTAGCAGTATATGTGGCCCTACAAGGGATACACACTGAGTCCCACATTGACGTGTGTCCCCAAATTATGGTCTACTCACCCCCCATGTTAGGGGTTACATATAAAGGTTGCCTAATACCCTTGGTGTGTGTAATCACACAACATATGTTGCTCAGGCAGGCCCTCCAAGTTGGCTGTGCATGTGGGAACTAAGGTTGGTGGGTGACGTGTTTGGTTGGCCTACTCCCTCCTGTGCCAAGCTACAATTTGCTAACAAGTCTTACCACTGGTGGGCACATGCCATCTATCGGTTTCCATGGTGCCCAACACCCCCGATAGGTGTTGGGGTGGAGCATCCCCAAAACCCACTCCTCAGCATGAGTAAATTGTAGAGTTTTGGAGTCTACCGCCAGTTTTAAATCTAGATTCAAAAAGAGGAATGTTGTGGCTTTAGTGAGTTTTACCTGAACTCCCACCTTCAGGTTGTCCAACTTTTTCTTGGCCTGGGCACCATCACGTTGTGGGCTATCTCCAACCATAAATGCTCCTGCAATGCTTTGGGGGTTGAGCAGGATTGGGATTCAGCCAATTGATCAAAATGTTTTGCAACACCATCCAGCAGAGCCTGCAGCTGGGCATCATTAAATCGGCCACTCAACTTGTTAGTTTGCATACAGGGTGAGTTGCCGATGCTGTGGTCTGCTGGGTGGTGCCTTGGCCGAAGGGCGAATCACTACGCCCACTCCTATGCCCAGAACAGATGGATTCCAGGCTACTGGCTGGGAAAAGATCAGGCCTGGCTGTGGCAACACTGCTTAGCCTTTGGCTCCACTAAGGACTGAGCAGTGGGGTCTGTCCTGGGGTCTGCATAGTACTTCAGTGTCCTGATCATTGTTTGGTCCATGGTGGGTCGTGCCGGGATGCCCAGGAGCCCTGGTTTTCTGACTCCCGCTGCTGATGTCTTAAACTGCTAGCTGGGGCTAGGGCTGCGGTACTTTGGCTGGGTCCTGCCAGTTCTTGGGCCATGCCTGTGTTTCTGGCTCTGGGGGCTGTGATGGCATAAGGGGCTTCTAAACAACTTATCAAATCTCAGACAGCTCATAAACCCCCATCAAGGGTATCTACCTGGGAGCAAGGATGGACCTCTGTAAATCCCATTCAGACCTTTATGCATGTACCCAGCTCGACCCATAAAACATAACTTTTACTATGAAAATTCAAAACATACAAATCCCGTGCTGGTGTGTGTGCCAATCTCCCCCCCCCCTCAAAGGTTACGTGTATTGGGAAGCAACCCCTTATTCATACCTGGTATGACTAAGGGGTTGCTCCTTGAAACACATAGGGGGGCAAGATTGGCACACACACCAGCACGGGATTTGTATGTTTTTAATTTTCGTAGTAAAAGTTATGTTTATGGGACGTGGTCGAGCTGGATACATGCATAAATAGTGAGCTTCTAAATCAGAAGTGGCAATAAAATCTGACCCTCAGCTGTGTTCTTTTATACCTAATTGAGTGAGTAAGTGTATTGGAAACTATTTGGTTTGTTGAACAGTCTCTCAAAAGCACAAGCAACCTATAGGCTACATGTGCGTATGGGCGCAAGCACACTTCCGGAATCCGCCAGGGTGCCTTGTGCAGGAGTGCATCACATAGATGACATCCAAAGAAAACCAACATGGCACCCACCGTGTTTGCCCATGAGCAGCAGGAGGAAATAATGATGGTAGGTGACACTTTCTTGCCATTCGCCTATGCATGTGTGCCACATTACACTCCTGCCAGGGAACCAGTGGCTGCGAATTATGAGCGAAGGTACATGGCACCACAGTAATGGCGGAGGCCTGGCCTTCCAATGTTACAGGGCCACAGCACTTTGCTGCCACTGTCACATGGACCACTCTGGCATGTTTGTATGTGACGCAGGGGTGCCTAAGTGATTTAGGTTTGACATTTCTATGCAATCCGCTACTATAATGGGATGGGAGAGCTGGCTTCGCCTTGTTATCCTATCTGACACTAAGCTAAGCTAAGTGGAGAGGTAGGCTCGCCTTTTGGCCTAAGTGCATCTGCACTTGCAATACGCTACTATTATGGGAGAGCTGGATTGCTTAGCATTGGCATACACTATTGTATACGAGGCTTGGGTGGTTGCAGTGTCCCAGAAATTTACTTAAAGGGGTTGGGGCATTCATGTGTAGCTAAAGGAGACTCAGAAGAAGAAACAGAGGAAATATAAGTTAACAATGTAATCTATTTGTTGTTTGCAGACATTTATGGATCAGAGGTGAGACTTCATGACCAATACACATGAAAAGAGGACGCTGGCAGAGGAAGTGGCAGCACACGCGAGTGGCAAAAGGGACGTTGCCTTACTCCTTCACCCAAATAATGCAGCACTGGTCGGACCTCAAATGGCAAAACTGGCCCTGGGTGCAGAACTTCCCAGGTAAGTGAATGTACAATGAGTGACACGTTTGCCACATTTAAATCTTCTTTCGTAGCAGGGGAGTTCTGGCTGATGATCAAAGCCACCCAGAGGTGAGGGGTCTGACCAGTGGTGCCAGGAAGGCAGAGTGTGGGTGTAAGGTGGGGGGCCCCGAACCCTGAAAACCTCCTCTTCCTCCTCCTCTGAAGTAACACTACCACCACCATCCATGGAGGCCGCTAAAGAGGGTGTGTTGGGCTTGGAATTGACCACAGCTCCTGTACACTCTGGTAAGCCAATACCCCAAAAAACACACATGTCTGATAACATGTTTGCTAAGTGCTGATGTATTGTGCTTCTCTGTCCCTACAGATTTATCAGGGGATGAGTATGCAGCGATGGGACCACCCAAAGTGGAAGTGGCGCAAGAATCAGGTGGGTGTGAAGGCAGTGAATCAGAGCAATATCAAAGCATTACACAAAAAACACATGGTCATAAATGTTAACTCATGTTCTTGGCACAGCGGAGAAGGGTGGCAACCAGTTTGGTTAAGTATGTAAAAATGTGCTTGCATGTACAGGCACACTTGTGGACAAACAAGTACTAATGTATATTTTTTTCTCTTTGTAGGTGCCATGTTGGTCCCAGAGAATATTAAAAAAAAACAAATTAAATTATGTTGTGATTAAAAAAAAGTTGATACATTTTTAATAAAAACATATATAACTCTTAAAAGTTTTAACCCAAAAAATACTTTAATAATAAAATATTCGTTTTAAAGTTATATGCTGCATGGTGATGTGTTTTCTATGCAACTGCATAAAGCAGATGCTAAGCAATAAAACAGAAGACCAAAACAGAAGGTGGCCAAAGTATGAGGTGAGTAACAGTGGTTAGAAAGGTACAATGATATGTATGGTGAAGGACATGCAGACTACCTGGGATGCTCTAGATGCCAGTAGGGGGAAGAAAGGTAAGTTTGTAGAAGGACATGCAGACTACCATGGGAAAAGTGGCAGGGGTCTATGGGAAGCACATAGCTGGATAGCTATATGGGAAGCAATAGCTGGATATAACAAATTCTTGAGCTTCTGGCGTATTTTTGATCCTATTGGTGTTTGCGTATGTGTGTTAAAGCCTTTTCATTTTTTTTCGCATGATTACACATGATTCAGAGCCTTGATTAGCCATGATTTTGCTTTCAAGAGAGGCCAATAAAATGGGTTTTTTTCATGCTCCACTTATAGGCTCTATTTCTTGGTGAGTTTTCATGGTGTGCGGGAAAGTGTAAAGGAGCCCTTCGTGGACTACCTTGTGCAGTTTATGACCATCTGCAACATCGTGTCATTCTGGGCATGTGTTTCTCTGACTTTAGATTGCCATGTGTGGATGGTGATTGCATGCACAATGAAAACTGAAGTATTGGAGTGTTGCCATCTCCACATGTCAATGTGTGTCTCTTAAAATGTATACTTCCCTAATACGTATGCCTATGCACCGAAGTTCTGACATATACCATCTTCCAGGATCTACTTGGGCGTGTCAGATGCCACAGAGACCCCGATCAAAAATGGCACCCTCGCTGTTCACCCGCGACCAGCAAAATGCCATCATGCATGTAAGTACACTGAATGCCTGAATTTGCATGCTTTTAGACATAGGTTTTGTTAATCAGGGTGGCAAGTGTATAGGCAGTGAGGCTGAATGGGGATAGCAATTTAGGGCCCAAGTGTCTAGGAAGGCAGGATGGAAAGAATGCCACCATTTACAGAACAACACAGGTAAAAGCTAGTGCCCCTGCAGGGACTGTTTGGGGCAAAGTGAATCTTTTGGTGCATAGCTGGGTGTGGCAGCCAGATACCAGGGGGCAGTCTAGGTGCTAATAACGCAGCTCAATAAGAACTGTTAAACAAGGAGGGCAAAATACCTTAATGTTGAACTAAAGCGTGTGGGGGTGTGGCCTGGTAACAACCTGCTAGCCTTATTTTTAACATGTATAATATGTGTTTTTTATAATATGTATTTGTTCTACATTTTAGATGATGCCATATCGATAGGACTTCTTGCCCACATATATGCTAAGAGGACGTTTGCACCTGACATAGTAGCTACGCTGGAGGAGGAGTCCGACACCACCACGCCTTACACGTAGATCATCCAGCATTGGTCGGACCTAAAAAGGAGGAATAAGTCCTGGTTGAGGAAGTATTTAAGAAATCTATCCCCAATTAAGTGACAATTCTTGCCTAAACATTCACTATTACAATCACATTAGGCGGGCCTGTGAATGCTATTCTTTCGTAGTGTCAGAGTTCCGCCAAAGAACAGGGGCGACCCAGAGGTGATGAGTGGTGATGAGGCGGACAGGTGGAAACATCCTCCCACTCCTCTGTAGGTTAGCCCCAAGCTCACCTGGCCCAATCTGCAGAGGAGGAGGCCCAGATGTCGGGCAGAGAGTCCCAAGATAGTGGCCATGATGAGTCAGGTATGAGCAACACACACAGGAGACACAGACTAAACATTCAAACGTATGTGTTATAATGTTGTCTTTTGTGATATTTGATTATAGATCACCAAGAGGGCCACGCGGTTGAACAATGAGGGAACGCTGAGGTTGAGATGCCCCAGCAAGAAGATGAAGATGGTGGGTGTTGTCCCACACGCAACACAAGCCAATTAACACCTCAAACACATTTACTAGCAATTGTTTTTGGTTTCTTCTACCGACTTGGACCAAGAGGTGTGGTAGGTCCCAGTGAGAAGGGTGGCTCCCCAAATCCCCCACCAGCCTAGTAAGTTTTAAGACATGTGACTACTTACTAACATGCCTTCAACAGGTTTGCAGGAAGCAGAGGCACTAATTTTTTATTTTTGTATTTTACAGTCCACAGAGAAGATGCCCAGCAGTGCCTGGAAGAATTCACAGCTGCTTTGCATAGGTTGGTGGGGTAGATTTATGAGCAGGCCATAGCCATGGGAAGCCACCCACCTTAAAGCACTGGGAGCCTGCCACCTCCTTTTAACCCCCCCAAACAACATTGTACATAGTTTTTAAAATAATGTTTTTATGTTTTTATTAAAAAAAGTTATCTTTAAAAAAAAAAATCAAACATGTTATATATTTATAGAAAAAACATTAACCATTAACAATAAAAAAGTCAAAATAAGGAATTAAATAATGTTATGGTGTCTATTATATTATCATTTTCAATCATAATAATGTTGACATTATATCCATGTGGGCATCCAAAATATACAACTATCAAGGAGAATAGGCTTCACTAGAGAGAAGAAAGTGGTAAAGGTAAGCATTAGGAAGAAGAAAAGAAGAATGCATGGCAAACATGGCATGGCATGCTTAGCACTTTGGAGCAGAAGAGACCTGGTACAGCAATAAGTAAGTAATGGAATACCAGGCCAGGGGATGAAGAATGGCAAACACTAAAAAAGAGGAGCTTGCATATACGTACAAGCCTGTGTGCGTGTAGACATTCCAGATAAATGTACAAAAAACAGATTTTATGGGCTAAATTAAGGGAAAAACATGTCTTTTCAGAAGGGAGCTAGTAGGACGTCGCTGGACAATGAAACATTAGGTAGAAGGATTAATTGTAAAATGCTCTAAAAACGCTGGAGGGTGTTCTCTTCAACGAAACGCCCAACGCCTAGGCCGGTGAAAGCCGTATTGCACAGCGCTTTTGACGGCTTATGCAACAACAAGGGCAAAGCGAAAGGCACCTGATGGAGGCTCTGAATCATGCAAATGCACCTACAAGCAATGAGAAACGTGTGATGAAAGTTCTTACTTACAAAAAACAAAAACTATTATAGAAGGCTCTGAATCAACCCTATTTTTTGTTTTAAAGGCTAGCAATATAAACATAAGTAGCTTATCCTGCTTGCAATTCAGTTCTGGGTCTTTTTGGTGTAGTAGAGCTACCCAAGGGTCTTTATGTATTGTTACTCCCAACATACTCTCGATCATTTTGTAAACTTGTGACCAGAGATGTGTGAGCATGGGACATGTCCACCAAATGTACAAGAAGTCTCCCTCTGGTGAACAAACCCTAAAACAGGAACCAGGATAGCTAGGATAAATCTTGTTTCATCTGGCGGTGGCCAAGTACCACCTAAACAGTAGTTTGTAAGCCAAAAGGGTCAAATGTTTTATTGATCAAATTTGGGTTATGTTGTTATCGGTTGTGATAAAATCAATAGGGCATCATCCGCATACAATGATATTTTGTGTTGTATGCCTGCTATGTAAATGCCTTTTATGCGGTCATTAATCTAATCTTCAAGACCAAGGGCTCCATAGCCAGGATGAATAAAATGAGGGAGAGGGGGCATCCCTGGCATGTGCCTACAGATATTGAAAATGGTTCTCAGGCAAATTCCATAAACCCCAGAGTATTAGGAGCCTTAATGGTATCAAGTACTTCATATAAAGTTACAGGGCCTTCCATTTTTTCAGTACAGTACAGATAAGACAAAAATCTAAAATATGTGTACTATTTTGGTTGGGTCAGCAGTTGGTTGGGTCAAAATGCCATTTTGCCATTTCAGTCTCACAGGTTGGCTTCTATGTATCATGTCGGAGTTGCTGGCACTAGAAGTGTCTTCACTCATGGGAACCAGTGACTATCTTTCTGTTCTGTTTCGAGCACCACTGCCGCCTCCGCCGACAGAAGAGGATCGGCCAGAGGTGACTTAACACTTTTAGTGCCAGCTTTAAACTTTAAACCCCCACAGAAAAAAAGGATAAAAGTTAAAAACACACCTGACCCCTCGTTGGATTGGGCCAGGTCTTCTCTTCACCCGGGGGGCATCCGATCCCCCCTGGGGCTCTTCTCTCTTCAGGAGAGCGCCCAAAATTGCACCCACCCGCTTCGGCCGATGGCACAATTGACTGTAAATAAAAAAATCGGAGGTGAGTAAAGAAAAAAAAAAAATAAATGTCATTTTTTCCAATGTGTCTGTGTGTTTATTTTTACATTTAACCCTTTGTGAACTGGTAAGGGATCCATGAGACCCCTATACCAGTTCACAAGGCTGGGAAGTCACCTGCGGCTAGCGGGTGACTTGCCATTAACCCCGGCTCCCCAATTACCTGCCTCCCCAAAGCCCAAAGGGGGGCAGAAGGGCCTGGCCCATGGCTATGTGGGCTTGTAGCCTGCAGGGCGGGGAGGCCACCAAAGCTGGCCCCTGCACCCTGTTCCTACAAGTCCCCATAGCTGGTCCCGGCTGGTTATGATGGATAAGGGGGACCCCTAAAATTCTCAAATTTCTCCAGCAGCTATAAAAGGCTTCAAGCAGCAGCAGGAGAGCAGAAGCCAGAGTGATCAGCGTGAGACACAGTGCCCAGGGATGTATGGGGAGGTAAGTATTAAAAAATATATATATTTTTTTTCTCCTTGTCCTTGTGTGTTTTTTTTACACTTAACCCTTTGTGAACTGGTAAGGGATCTATGAGACCCCTATACCAGTTCACAAAGCTAGGGGCTGGCAAGTAACCTGCAGCTGTAATATAAAAGGAGAGGCTATAACCATTACCATACAAGAGAAGACCAGGGTAAAGCCAGCAGAGACCAGTACATCACCAACAAGAGCACCAGACCAACATTTACAGTGTTTTTCACCATATAAGATGCAGGATTTGGAGGAGGAAAAAAAGAGAAAGATCTCCATAGGCAGTGGGACATACCCCCACTCACATTCCTATATCAAATTTGGCATCCCCCCCCCCCCTTGATTTTTAACTTTCACATTGGTTTGTACTTGTGCTGTGTTTCATTGTTACTAATTACACATTTAGTACATTTTTGATATTGTAGCTATCATCGCCTGGACCAGTTAATGTTACCCATAATCTTGTGTTTCTGATATTAGGCTTTTTAACCCTTTAACTGCCAGCCTAACTAGAGATGCTGGCGTCCTCTGCAAGACCATTTTCCCCATTTTGCGCTATACAGGTTTAAATGTAATTTTTTAAGGGATTTCCAGGGATTTACCTGAAAAATTATATATATTCCAGCACTGTCTGGGCTTTAACATGAAATGTCTTATTTGTATTTTTGTCAGCGTTTTTATATTTAATATCTTTGTGGAAATATGTGTTCAAAAAATATATATTTTTTACACACATTGTAGTGTTTTTTTTTAATAAAACGATACCACACAACAGCTGCAATTAATATTAGTCTTGGGAGGTGCAAATAGGCTACAGTAGCTGTGGCAGATTATAAAATCAGTGATCAGGTTCAGTTATTCAGTTAAGATTCTGAAAAGGGGCCCATGTTTTAATCATCATGCACCACAAGTAACAAGCTGCACCTCCTCCAGCACTTCCTATTGCATAAGTAAACGTACCAAAAGAAACTAAAAGTAAAAGAAAATAAATTGACTACACTCAACTACCTATCCCAGCATACTGAAGGGGTCCACCTACAAAATTGAAAATAAAACTAAATGCAGTACCAAACAATCAATAATCTACCTGGGTCTGGTACACTTCAAAGCAATGGTCAAAACACAAATCAGGTTGTCTGGGGTACGTTGGACAGTAGTGGGGGCATGCCTCTGTGAGGGATTTTGTGCCAGGACCTGCTCAGCATAGCAATTGATCTAATAGACCATATCCCGTAGGATGGCCCCTGTAGTAAACACACTGAAGAAGTCAATGACACAAAGTTTGTTATTAACTCCGGAGACCGCATCAAATGGGGGAATTTGGGGGTGATAATTATTAGGAGGCCTTCACGCAGGTGCAGCATTCTCCCCCTGACCTACATACTTCCAGCATGGCCTCTGCTTGTGCGATACCATCCCTTCTACCATCTACCCAGTAGAGGAGACACTGTCGGACTCGCTATTTGAGGACAAATATTCTGACTCGCTAAACTCTTCTGAGCCTGACTAATAAAAACAAAATCAATTTACTATAGGGGAGGACTCTACTGGAACTAAAAGCCTAGATCTAAAGCTTCAAACCAAAACCTCAAACCAATACCTAGAACTAAAACCAAAAAAAAAAAAAAAAATATGGTGCCCCTGTCAGTCACCCCCATCCCAATAACCAATTGGTTGCAGGTGCACACCAGGCCTGGCTCACCCAGTACACCTGGGTGCAGCCAGTGGCGGCGGGGGAGTGAAGGTGGCAATGGGTGGGGTGGAGGCAGGAAATGGCTTGTGATCTCCCATCACATGGGAACCAGAAATCAGCCAGGAATTAGCCAGTGCTCCGACCTTGTGTTTCTGATATTATGCTTTTTAACCCTTTAACTGCCAGCCTACCTAGAGATGTTGGCGTCCTCTGTTGCCAGACCATTTTTCCCCATTTTGCTCTATATAGGTTTAAATGTAATTTTTGAAGGGATTTACCTGAAAAATTATATATATTTCTGCACGGGCTGGGCTTTAACATGAAATGTCTTGTTTGTATTTTTGTCAGCGTTTTTATATTTAATAACTGTAAGTTCCAAATGCATGCTGCTTGGGATAGTAAAAAGCATTAGTAGTAAGTAGTAGCCAGTAGTAAACAGATCCATTCACAAAAAATAGCGATCTACCTGAGATCAACATTTTTTGGCATGGATCTCATTACAGCAAAGTCACCTACAGCCACCCACCCTGTAGGGGACTTAATCTGTAGTGTGCCATCAAGGGAGGCACCATGAAAGGAAAATTACCATTGTAACATATACAATAAGCAGTTCTGTCCCATTTGGGGGAAGAGTCCTTGGGACAGGAAGTGGGAAGAGGAAGTAGTGCCGAATTGCTGTAAGCAAAGAGGTATGTCTGCTGCAGAGATCTGGATGTAGAGATGAAAATAAAAGAAGTTGCTGATGAATGTTCACCCTGAGCAGCTGCCTTTCATGAACCATCAGGTAAGTATTTTCCCCATTTTGCCTCAGAAAATGCAAAGGTGGTAGGAAAGCCATGGACTCATGGTTTTGATGAATGGTCTGACGTCTTCCAATGGCTGCCAATCAGGATTGTGAACATTTTCTAGTCACAGAAAATGCTATGTGAAAACAATTCAGTCTGACCAATATCAAGAATCGCAGGCCAGTAATTTAAATTATCAGTCTCTATTTGTTCCAAAGCAGAAACAAAACAAACAGCTTTATTTAGTGCACAAGGGATCCAAGAAATACAGCAGGAAAACTGTCTCTTGCTCCCATGCACTCCTCTCTTTCAAACATCAGCAGCCTTTTTCCCTGGGTGCACCCTGGCCTTTTACCAAGATGGTCGGAAGGGATACAAGCTGCCCCGTCATGCTAACCCCATGGTGACCACACCTTAGAGCCTATGCTGGACCACCCCACTAGGTTCTTAGGTTTCTTTAAGAAATGGCAAAGGAGATTCCCGAAGCTGAATCACTTGATGCTCTGTCTTTCTATGGGTTCATCTCTTTCTATGGAATAACCAAGTGTCAGATGCTGGTATTCCTTTCTAAAACATGTGCATGCGGTCTCAATGCTTTGATCACACTTTATTACAGAGGAACTCAGTTAGAAATAATAATGAATATGCAGCAGCAGGGCAGCCAGGCTCCCCCACTGTGCATCGGTGCCACAAAACTAGAGAACAGGACCACCCACATACTCAGCTCTTCTGGGTTGCATGTCTCATGTGACCGCGAGCAGCCTGCTCCTCCATGGCCACTGTGGAAGGATCCTGGAAGAAGAGAGTGAAGCACAGCGGGGGAGCCCAATCCAGGATGCCCTGCTGCTGCATATTTAAGAGGGAGTCTGCTCATTTCTGAATGTAGTTGCTCTTTAAGTAAGGATTCGAAATGGGAACAAAAGATTTTGAACGTTGCTAATAAGTGTATATGTGTGTCTTGATGACTGCTAACAGTATAGTTGCCACTATCAATGCCCTGCTGCTATTGGCCTAATTGGCAAATGCTATAAATTGCCAAAATGAGTATGGTGGCCCTGCACTGCAAATGAGTAAACTGTTGGAGTCCCTTATGAAATGCATTTCTAGGAGTTAAAAAAATAGCATCTCATGTAGGAAACCTCTTACTTTTTGTTATTTTGGAAGTAGGTCATCCTATACTTTGGTCTAATGAAAATCAGGGGCAAATCGGCTTGGTGGGGTTAACCCATATCTGGTTTACTTGCCCAACAGTTTGACGTGCTTGTTCTGCGAATTTTTAGCTGACTTGTATATTGACCATCTGGGACAGAGAGGTGGTTTGTTAGGGGTACAAAGAATGAATAGGAGAGCTGTTGACATGTGTCTTAAACATTCCAAAAAAATGGAAAAATAAACATTATTGTGAACGTTTTGGAAATGACATAACAAAATTTATAATACTCAACTAATAGCATCACTTTTTGTTCAACGTTGGTATGTGAAAACTTATTAGAAGGGTTTGCCTAGTTTACAAACAGTAATATACAGTATATAGTACAAAATAACAATAGCTGAACGTAAGACATCATATGAGGCAGGTTTGTGTATTTCATAAGCTAAACAGGTGTTAAAGCAGATGAACTCACGTTAATATTTTAGCAGTTAAATTATTAACATCCTCTATTCATCTTAAATAGGAGAAGAGGAGTGGCTGATGAAATTACTTACAATGGCTGCTGTTAAGTGGAGCTATGCGTCAGGGCTAGATATGTGTTCAAATAAACAAGGACATTTGGGGAAAATTCAGAGTGCTTCTGTAGTTCCTTGCAGATATCTACCTGTTGCACCTGTTGAAACTCTGGTACACAGTTTGGAAGACAACATGAAGAGCATACAACGTGCTAACCATGAAAGTGCCATGAGCAGGTATGTCTTATTGTACCGACACTTAGTTTTCTGGCACTAGGATATCATGCTGTCAATTATATATATATATATATATATATATATATATATTTATTTATCTATCATTGTATCACTTAGAGTGTATGGTATCTCTCCCCTCACTTTCGAATCATGGTTTAATCAGGTGACAGTGAATTTGCACGGTTGCCAAAAATAGGTACCATGGGGGTTGTCTGTTAAATTGTGGAGAGCTTGCCGCTTCTTCACCTCAGTGTTGTGGCTGGTATTTAACAATGTTGGAGAGCTCTGTACCTCAATACATAATGGGGGAGGTATGGTGGTGGGTTGAAGAGGCTCTCAAAACAAAGTGCACATGTATTTAATAAATATTGTACTGGCTCCTAATACTGCACAGAACCTCTTCAAACACCTTGTTTATATATAAATATATGCAAGATTAGACAGAAGGCAACTGAAAACAGATTTGATCAGGTTTGTGTATAGCTGTTAGGGCTGAATACTCGCCTGGCTGTCATGCTGGGATCAAACCTTCACCTACCAGTAATGCTAGCAATGATTAGATTATTTACTGTACCTGGTCTTTGCTCTCTTGCTGTCACTCAGACAGTACAGCAAGCAGGTTGACTTACATCTCATCGGTTATCCTGACTTTTGAGTACTAATGTCATTATTTCTCTTATTCAGTGCCTCCATTTTCTTGTAGATCACAAGTTGTGCATCCCCCGTGTCCCTGCATATGACACACATACATCTCCGAGGCATGGACCAAAGCTGGACTGACACTGCCCTCAGCTCCCAATTGACAGATGGCCACAAAAACCCTACCGTCTTCCAGGCTTCTTGTCTTTTATAGCACAAAAGCCATAGAAAATCTAAATAGATTTTAGTTACAAAGATTAGCAATTCGCATCCCAGAGGGTTTTTCATTAGTTCAGATGGAACCTATCATACAGACACTTTTCAGCAAAGCACCAGCTCAGCTAATTTTTGCAATGGGAAGCAATCCTGAGGGTTTACTTTCTCCCTAACCCTCTGGACTTTTCATAGTGTATATTATTGTAATCGGTTTTTATTGGTTTTTCAGACAAAAACAAAAAGGACGACAATTATACAATTGTGGGGGTAATACAAAACGTGGGGTAAGGAAAGGAACAGAAAGGAGAGAGGGGTAAGGGGGGGATGGGGTACAGGGTTCATGTGAATGTTCTAGACACAGTATATAAGGTACATCTACTACATCACCAATCATTTACATGCGCAGTCAGTGCATAAATTCACCCATGACCCCACCTTAGATCAGGAGATAATGACAGCTACCTGAACTTCTCTTCTAATTATGTTATGGCCTAAGTCTAGGTGTGAGGAGCGGGGCGTGGGGGCGAGAACAGAGACTCGCTACATAAGCTTTGAGGGTTGGTACTAAAGCAGTGCTGGGAGGTGTGATTCCCGGTAGATCAGCCAGCTCATCCAGGTGGTTGTACACTGATCTGCGGTGTCCCTATTTTTTGCGACTAGTTCTTCCATGCAGCGAATTCCCTCTAACTCTACCACCCACTCCGTCAATGTAGGGGGGGTTGGAGTCCTCCAGTGCCTAGGAATAATGGTTCTCATAGCCGTAAGGAAGTAACCCAAGACCCCCTTTTTAATCCTTGACACCGGGCCCGGGATTAATGACAAGAGAGTGACCTGAGGTGTATTAGCTATCTTGATTCCGGATACCTCCTCATAGATTTGGTCCCATAGGGCCTTGATCGCTGGGCAGCTCCACCAGATGGGGGTCATGGTCCCCACCTCCATCTGGCATCTCCAACATTTGTCCGATTGTGCGGCAGCAAATCAGTGTAAGTCAACCAGGCATCTGTACCATCTAGCAAGTACTTTATAGTTTCTTTCCTGCGACGTACTCACCAATGATATCCTGTGGCTGCTCAGAAACACTTTAGTCAAATCAGTGTCTGAAATCTGTATACCCAGTTCTCTTTCCCACTTGTCTATGTGACCAAGGATTCCAGTTCCGTGTAGGGGCCACAGGATGTTTCCAAAAGCTTATTAGTGACGATAAAGTTGTGTAGCTGTCTGTGTAGGAGCCAGGAGACGCGTCTGCCTCCCGCTCTCTCACTTAGTTCTGGTAGCGTGGGAATCTTACCTGCCTCTAAAACGTGCCCTATCGTGGTGTTATTGGAAGCTTTCCAAATGAGGAAGTTCTCGGCACCAAACCCGGGCTCGAAGGCTGGATTGTCAAAGAGTGGTGTAAGAGGGCCCGGTCTACGGATCAGTGTACGCTTATTCTATAAGGGGTCCCAAGTTTCCAGGAAGTGCCTAACCAGGAAGGGTGTAGACTCCCTTTGGGGTTTAGAGAGGGGAGCGGGCCATGCTAATAAGGTAGGGTTAAAGGGGGATAGAGCTTTCTCGAGCTGCACCCAGAGTTTGTCCCTCCCCCTGTGCAACCAGTCCACCATCCGCTGCAAGACCGCGGATGTGTGGTAGTTTTTTAGGTCCGGGAGTCCTACTCCCCCCTCACTTTTATTCCTGAAAAGGGTGGAGAGTCATATCCTGGGTTTGGAGACACCCCAGACGAATTTGGAGAAAGCCGACCTCAGTTTGTTAAAAAACCTGTTGGGGATTGTTATCGGGAACGTCTGGAATATATATAAAAGTTTGGGGAGAATGTCCATTTTTAAACTGTTGATTCTCCCAAACCATGAGAGAGTGGCCTTTTAGTATAGGAGTCGAGTTCGGCTAGCGTCTTGGTGAGAAGCGGGGCATAATTTAGCTCATACAAATTGGTTAAATTGGCTGGGATCTGTACGCCTAAGTTCTTGATGGCCTGTGTTCTCCACTTGAAAGGGAAACTACCTTCCAAGTGGCTGGCCTCTTGGGGTGACAGAAAGACGTTGAGTGCTTCTGATTTAGAGTAATTAATTTTGAAGTTACTCGCTCTGCCGAATCGCTGGAATTCTTTTAGGACAGAGGGGAAAGAGATATGTGCTGAAGATAGATGCAGCAACAGATCGTCTGCGAACAGGGAGGCTTTATATTGGTGGTTAGCTATGTGTATCCCTTTGATATCTGGGTTGTCCCGGATAGCTATGGCTAGATGCTCCATGGTGAGGACGTATAGGAGGGGGGACAGCCGGCACCCCTGCCTCGTGCCATTGCTGATAGGGAAGGGGGTAGACAGGAGTCCATTCGCCCTGACTCTGGCAGTGGGGGAGGCATATAGAGCGAGGATCTTGGAGAGGAGGCCAGGGCCAACACCAACCTGTCGAAGTGTTGCCTCCATGAACGCCCAATTCACTCGATCAAATGCTTTGTCTGCGTCACAGGAGAGCAAGCATACTGGTTCCTTCGAAGAGACAACGTGTGCTATTAAGTCGAGCAGTTTGTTAGTGTTGTCCCTAGCCTCCCTCCCCGGGACGAATCCCACCTGGTCCAGGTGTATCAGCGCTGGGAGCAATGGCTGCAGTCTTAGAGAAATGATCTTTGCGTAGAGTTTGAGATCCACATTAATTAAAGATATTGGCCTATAATTTCCGCATAAGGAAGCATCCTTACCGAGTTTAGGAATGACTGAGATTGTCGCTTCCAATGACTGTTTGGGGAAGGGGCATTGCTCATCAATGGCATTAAAGGTTTTCGTCAGGAAAGGGACCAGGCGGGGTCCAAAGTGCTTGTAAAATTTAGGGGAGTAACCATCAGGGCCTGGGCATTTTCCCGAGGGCGACTCTTTGATTGCCTTAGCTACTTCCTGCTCTGAGAAGGGAGCTTCAAGGAGGTCCGCTTCCTCCGCGGGTATAGTTGGGAGAGGGGTGTTCTCTATGCAGGCGGCTATCTCTTCGGGGGGCGCTCGTGTAGCCGGGGCTGGGTTATGCGGGCTGTGTATATTATATAGTGAGGAGTAAAACTCTCTAAAAGTGTCCACTATAGCAGTCTGTGTCTGCGCTACAGTTCCATCGCCCCTTTGGATGGTCGGTATATAGGCTCCTGCTGGTCTAGGGTGTAGGGCTCTAGCAAGCATCCGGACACACTTGTTGGCTGACTCGTAAAATAGAGCTTTGCCCCTATCTCTGTAGCGCAAGTAGGATTGGTTATATAGCTTTTGGAGCTTTTCCCTAGCGTTTTGTAGTTCTAGCAGCTTGGGGTTGGTTGGCCTCTATTTGTGTTCTTTCTCAAGACTAAGGATCAGGGATCGGGTCTGGGTGATAAGTGAAGCTCGTTCCCGTTTGAGCCTCGTACCATGTTTAATAAGCTCCCCTCTGATAACGCACTTAAGCGCTTCCCATTGGTAAGGCAGCGGGGTGGGATCATCCCTGTGGTCTTCAAGAAAGTGTTTGATAGTTTTTTCTATTGCGGAAGAGCAGACTGCGTCGCCAAGCAAGTCATCATTCAACCTCCAAGTCCAGCCCGGGGGGTAAGCCCGGGTAGGCAAAACGAGATAAAGATGGGAGCGTGGTCTGACCACAGTATTGGCCCCATCCAAGCCCTGGGTTTCCAGTCCAAGGCGTGGTGGCTGAGTAAGAGGTAGTCGATTCTACTATAAGAGTTAGCGGCATGGGAGTAAACGAGTAGTCTCTCCTGTTGCCGTTTAGTGCCCTCCAGGTATCTACAAGTTGGAGGCACCCAAGGGATTTTTTAAGTCTATTGATCTTGCTTAGCGACACAGCAGACCTCCCGGAGGAAGTGTCAATTATGGGGTCAAAAGGGACATTGAAGTCTCCTCCAAAGATAATAATCCCCTCCGCAAAGGCCTCGAGCAATTTAAGTGTTTTAACACAGAAGTTCACTTGGTCCAAGTTCGGGGCGTATATGTTCACAAGAGTATACGTCTTATTAAAAAGTTTGACTTTAATGAAGAGAAATCAGCCCTGAGGGTTGCTTTTTGTTTCTATTAATTCAAGCGGGAGTGACTTGTGGAATGCCACGGATACTCCATTTGTTTTGGCCTCGGGGTTGGAGGAATGGTGCCAGGTTGGGCAATATCTGTTACTTATTTTGGGAATGTGTCCTGTCTTAAAGTGTGTCTCTTGGAATAGGGCAATTTTCACTGTTTGTGAAGGCCATAAAGAACTGTATTTCTCTTTTCTGGTATGTTGAAGCCTTTCACATTGAAAGAGCATATAGTCACATCACCCATTGTGTGGGTGCGAAGGCTGATTGTAGCGAAGTTATGTAGTGGAAGAGGCTGGGGGGGGGCGAGGGGGTGAAGTAAAGAAAGATAAGAGGAAGGAGGAGAAGAGGGAAGGGAGAAGGAGAAAATGGAAAAAGGAGGGTTTTTTTTCTATGCGTAACTAATTACACTCTCCCCTCTACCAGTATATTGTAGGGGAGGTAGGCCTATGTCGGGGAAGTGGAGAGCTATGGCCAGGAAGGAGAGGTGCGCTTTCCTTAATGTTTGTGAAAGTGGCCATTGGGGACGCAAGCTACTGGAGTAGCAAAGATAAGCAGAGGCAGCACCATGGGACCCACCGCGGTCCAGAGCGGGACACCCCCCACCGAGGGGTCCCCCCCTTCGGGTGCCGGGCCGGCACCACGGCCAGCAGCCCCGCCAGAGCCTCAGTGCAAGCCACACTGTTCACACTGGACATGTGACCAGATCGAGGTCACGCTAGGAGCGTCTATTTAACAATTACTATTAGCAAGACCTGGAACCACAAGAACATACCTAATAACAATATGAACTGCAACATTTGTCCCTGCTAACCCGGGTAGGAACAACACTAACACAGTCGAGACCCAACAGGTGCACCCAGGTCAGATTTACTTGTGCGGGTTGTAGCCCGGGCCAGTTGCCACCCCCATCCGTGTAGTGAGCCCAAAGCGGTCATCGCTCGGGCTCCCATGGGAACTAAGAGGGGCGGGGGCCACAGCAGACCAGGCCAACAAGGACACAAGAGGCGGGTCCAAAAAACGGGAAAAAGAAGGGGGCAGCAGGTCAGCATGGAACGAAAATACAAAAACAACAGTGAGGAAAATAACTCAGGATGCTTAGTTTCGTGGGCCCGGGTTTCGGCGTCCACCTCTTCTTTCGTTAAGGCCGCGGGGGCTACGTGGTCGCCGGTCATTGTGCCTCCGCCCGGGGGGTATCTCGGCTTCAAAACCAAGATCTGGAGAGAGCCAGTCTTCCACGGGAACAGCAGGTAAGTCCAGGAAGGAGAACAGATCAGGGAGTTGGGAAGGTGAACTCAGGACAAAAGGGCGGCCGCCTCTTGCGACCACCATGTGTAACGGGTGACCCCATCTGTATGTAGCCCCCGCGGACCTGACGAGCTCCAGAAGTGGCTTGAGAACTCGCCTCATCTGGAGGGTACGCCTTGCTAGGTCGGGCAGGAGAGTGATCGGGGCACCACGGTAGGAGAAGGGGCCCCTGTTCCACGCCTTCTTTAGTATTTCCTCCTTGATTTTGTAGTAGTGGACTCGGCATATGATGTCCCTGGGTTTGGATGAGTTCAATGGTCGCGGTCCCGGCGCCCTGTGTATTCTATCTATTTCGATGTGGTTGCTTGGGGACGGCAGCTCGTTAAAGATGGCAGTGTCAACCTCTTCAAGATTGGTGTTATCAGGCAATTCAGGGAGGCGACGAATGCGGATGTTTTCGCGCCTTCCCCTATTTTCCATGTCGTTGAGATGGAGTAATATCTTGCCGGTTTTTCGTGCTGAAGCAGTTTGCGTACTCTCAAGGGTAGCGTTCGCCCGCTCTAGGACTGTCAAGCGCTGGTCTATGGAGATCTGAGTTTGTTCTAGGACTTGGACTCTGTCTCAAACGTCGGCAACCGATTTTGTTACTTCCTCCATCTCCCTTCTGAATACTGTTTCCATCCTATTGGTGTAGTTCTCAAAGTCCTTTCTTGAGGGTAAAAATCTCAAAAGAACCTCAAGGTCATATTGTGCAGAAGGAACCAATGCAGCTGGCCCCAGACCCTCGGGAGTGGAGGAACCGGCCCCAGACAGCGGTGGGCTCGCATGGCGTGGATCCGGCCAGGGAAGGCCATCACCGGCTTCAGGATGTGGGGGGGGGCTGCAGTATATGGCTCCCCGCTGGCAGGTCAATTCTCTGCCTCTGAGTGACACATATGTCAGCCAGGGGGGGAGGCCCGGAACGGCCTCCGCGGGTCACCTTTGGTAGCGCAGTCTCATCCACATGGAGAGAGCGGATGGCCGCCGAGCCACTCTGGTGAATGGTCCTCTGTTGCTCCGTGCAGGGATGAGGAGAGCGCAGGAGGCAAGATCCGGGTGGATGGGATGATGGGCCCTCATTGGGAGAGCAGATATCTGGGGGCGAGCCCGGAGGATGGTGAAATCCTGGGGTTTGTGGATTGCTCCCCCGGGTCGGCTCCGAGGTTGACCTAAGCCGGCCTGATATTGCTCGGCGGTTTCCCCTGCGCTCTGGGGAGGAAAGGAGAAGGCAGGGTACAGCTTCTGAGTCAGCCCGGGACCATACAGGAGAGGGCTCACTTTGTAGGTGAGGTGAGTGACGGGGGCTTTCTGGCCTGTACCCCTCTCCCTCCCAAGGCTCTGAGAAGGCATGTGGGGATCCCGCTCGCCGTGCTGGGGGAGGGTAGTGACTGTCTAGGTCCCGCTCCAGCATCACTGAAGGTGTCGCCCGGGGTCCACCCGACTGCCAGGGTGCCGCATCAAAGGAAGGGAGCAGATCTGCTGTACAGGATTCCTCCCGCCTCCTATTCACACTAGGCGGGAGGTCTCTGCTGACTGCGAGTGGTCGGGGCTGTTTATACTCCGCGGTGGAACACTCGAGTGAGAGCTGCTGCCCACGCCCTCCCCGCTTCGGCTCCCCCGCCACAGCCGCCTCTGTGAGCACAGGCAGGTGCCGCACGGATCGTTTCGCAGCGTCCGCCGCCTCTCCGTCCTCCCGCGACGCCTCACCTCTCTCCTCATCGCGCCTGCGGTCCCCGCCGGGAGCCGTCAGCTCGCCGCCCGTCGTCATGTCACCACTCGGTGCCCCCAGGGGCGGGGAATCTCCAGGTAAGAGCAGCCGCTTTTCTTCCAGCCGTTGGGGCATCGGGTGGGAGGCTGGGCTATCACAGCAGCCGCTGGTTACCTGAGGGGCCACCGTCTCCACATCGGTGCCGCCTCTCTCTCCCCCGCGGTTCACGTTCGCCACCATCTTGGGGCTTCCTCTCACACGGGCAGAGGGGCCCCCAGGGGCGAGAAATTGCCGGATTCCGCCAGTTCGAGGGCTGCCAGCAGTCGTCCGAGTCCTCCTCTTCTTGGCCATATTGTTTGATAGCCCAAATGGCTCAATTTAGGGTATCTTTGGTCGGTTAGGCGTAGATCTCCAAATTGCTGCCTTACGCGGCCATAGTCAGACCACGCCCCATAGTGTATATTAATGTAATATCTGTTTGATAGTGTCTATTACATTTCAATACTTAATCAGAAATTTCAGCTTTATCCCTGATCTACATTTCCCAATAACCCAAATCTATCACTGTTCCATTGTTTATATCTTTTTGCAGATTGTAAAAAACAGACATTTTTTGACCATTTAGCATTTCAGTCCGCTTTACTGGCCACGATAACAATTATTGTAGATAACACCCCAATAATTCCAGTTACTGACAGCAGCACTTAGGAGTAATACTTCATCATTTCTTTCTATACACAAACTCTGTACCTCCTTCCATTCTCAGTTTAAAGCTTCATGCTGCTGCAAGCCAGTCACTCCCTTCAGAATCATGCAATTTATTTACCACCATCTTTGATCCGCTGCCCATGAGATACGGGTGTGGGGGGGGGGAGACATGAGTAGTAAGTAAATTATTGACCATTATTATTGATTTTGCATACTTTCTGGCCCCTATTAGTGATGACACCCCTAACATGTATTTCTGTGGGTGAAAATGCAGCAGCCCTAGGGGGGTTATGCCTACTTAAGAAACATTTTTCCAAACTGGTCCATTCTCCACCAATAACACAATTATCCTACCAATGAAAAAGATACCTACACATATTTTTCAGTGTTTCCCACCACATGAAACACATTTTCCCTCATTGCCAAACCTTACAATCACATCCCAGGCAATCACCTACATCTTTATTAAACCTATTATTCAACACAAATACCCATATTATTTTAATATTGTCTTTACTACCCTTGTTTCTGATTACTACTTCATAAAGCAGTAAAATACTGGAACTATATCAATGAATAATATTGTCTCATCAGGCTTTAATTATAGTGAGAACTGACATAGCTGAAATCTGAATCTAAAAAGTGTTGGCCTTAATTTGGTTGGATTTTCTTAGTAACTTGTTGACCGCAGGAATCGAAATTCCAGTTTCATTCCACTTTAAAGTCTATGGGTAAGACACACACACTCTCTGGGAAGGGGGGGCAGCCAGACTCGAACGTTTCCTGGTTCCAGCGTTGTCTTTAAAACATAACAGAGGGCAACTTGCTGTATAGAATTATCCATCATTCCACCTCTTTGAGAGGACGGGGAAGCGAGGATGCAGTTTTCTGCTTTGTGTTGCATTTTATAGAAGCCTACCTGCAACCAAGAATAGTTTTTTTTTAACCAAATATAAATGCTTCCTAGGGAGCATGTGTGCCGACCTAAAGTATATTTAGCTTTTTGGTTCAGGTTAGGTAACTATATATTTTTTTTAGATGAATATGACTACTTCTTTATTTAAGTTTAAAGAGTGTATAGTTACTTTTTATTTTTATAAAAAATGAATACATATATAACTACTGGTTTTCAGTACTAACATATTTATTCTACCTTTTTTCTTTTAAAGGTGCAGATCAGAAATACAAGACAGAACAAAATACCAGCCATGGCTGCTATCCAGAACAAAACAAATGAGAGTACCTTCTACTACAAACACCCATAGTATCATTGCTGCTCCTCGGAGTCTTGTATCTTACTTACAGCTTTGTAGGCCCATTATACCTAGAGAACGGCCAAACTATTCTGGTTTCAGGAAATATAACCCTCAATTTAACAAGTCTGGAAAAAGTGAAACCTTATCTTGTCCAAAAGTGTATCCTGGCTTGGTTGTTTATGGTGTTCCATTAGGCCAGTCAAATCAGTTTCAGAGAAACCTCAATCAGGAACCAGAAAAAGTAAAGATTCATGTTTATCTGCCTTGTCATCAACAGTCAGGCAGAGAAAGCAGAAGACTGCAATCAGAAGAAGAGGAAGCATGTTCCAGTTTTACTAGTCTGAGCATTAAAGCGGATTAAAACCCATTTCTACACCCCTTTTAGATTCCAGGGCCTGGCTGCATGGGTTTTGATCCCCTTTAAAGGATGCAAAGATCCATAAAGCCTCTGAAAAGAATAATAAATAAAGCACAATGATGTGCATTCTCAGTTACCAAGTGATAAAGCTTTGTTGTGTAGATACCACGAGAAACCTAACAACAGCAACTCTGTCAGAGGCCCTTTTAAAATATTCACAACCTGCCATGGTAATTTTACAATTAAAACTATCAGTACTCTTCTTGTGCCTGATTGATTATTTATATATCTGTTCTCCAGATAAAATGCATTTTCACAGGTATATATTATTATTGTTGTTTATATAAATATTGTTGAGTGGATCCAACCTGCAAAGTTTGGACCTGTACGAGTTGCCCCCCCCCCCCCAGAAGCCGAACAAAATCAGCCTTCTTCCTGCCCTAGCAACCACAGCCATGTCCATACCTGGCAAGGCTGTGATTGGCCAGAGGAGACATGTGACAGACAGGGCTGTGTGTCCTGGCACCATTGCAGCGCTGATTTAGACAGGTAGATGTTCCTGCTGCAGCGGTTTAGGGACAGATAGGTTCTATTGTTAACAAACTGCCCTTTTCAGGGCAAATTATTGTCAGGTATAGTGGCTGGACTGAGGGCTACAGTAGGGTGGACTCACTAGTCACTACTACTGCACTAATGCCACTGACTTGTCGCTACAAAGGTTTTGGTGCCCCCTCAACCCACATCTTCATTTCAGCACTGGAGCATACTTTCGTGGAATATATGGTTTGTGAAGGGTATTCCAAATGCAAAGGGTTGAAATTTTCAAGTAAAATTACCGCTATGCACATGCTTTATTAACTTTGGGGTGTTCGGTACTGTCAAGAGAAGAGTTGCCAATGTAATGTAATGTTTGAGAGACCTTGCTTTTTCAGATTTAACTTTGATTGTGCTTTTTTATTATTTTATTTAGGGAAACCCTGTGCAACCAAATAATTGAGGGATTACACCAGAAAACTGCATCCTTGTCAACAAGTCTAGTACACCTAGAAAATACACCTAGAATAGTTAACAACCAGACTGCTGGGAAAACAATATATCATTTTCCTGGGCAATCCCTTCAAAAATCACAGTTGAACATGTGTAGCGCAAAATAGTGAAAAATAGTCTGGCAAAGGAGGGTGACAAAAACTCTAGGTAGGCTGGCAGTTAAAAGGTTAACCCACATCTTCATTTAAGCACTGTGGTGTGCACCCTTATCCCACAAGAAACTCTCAGCACTGGGGCCTGCCCCGCTTTAATACCTATTGTTCAGGGCACCTGTTTGTTAGGACTCTTCAGTATCTATAGTTCAGGGATACTGCCACAATGTCTGCTATAAAGATGAGGGGGGGGGGTGATACTGCCACAGTGTCTGCTATAAAGATGATGGGGGAAGATTATGCCACAGTGTCTGCTATAAAGATGATGGGGGTGATACTGCCACAGTGTTTGCTATAAAGATGATGGGGGAAGATTATGCCACAGTGTCTGCTATAAAGATGATGGGGGTGTTACTCCCACAGCGTTTGCTATAAAGATGATGGGGGTGATACTGCCACAGTGTCTGCTATAAAGATGATGGGGAAGATTATACCACAGTGTCTGCTATAAAGATGATGGGGATGTTACTCCCACAGTGTTTGCTATAAAGATGATGGGGGTGATACTGCCACAGTATCTGCTATAAAGATGATGGGGCGATACTGCCATAGTGTCTGCTATAAAGATGATGGAGGGAATTCTGCCACAGTGTCTGTTATAAAGATGATGGGGGTGATACTGCAACAGTGTCTACTCTAAAGATGAGGGGGGAATTCTGCTACAGTGTCTGCTATAAAGATGATGGGGTTGATACTGCCACAGTGTCTGCTATAAGGATGATGGGGGTGATACTGCCACAGTGTCTGCTAAAAAGAATAAATAATAGCCTGACTTATTTTTTTATTGTATTTTTCAGGTTTTAACTGTTTTACTAAATGCGGTTTTAACATTGGGGGGTTGCCTGGGGGTTTATTTTTTTATGTTCTGGTAATTTTTTTGGCATTTTTTTTTTTACTTTCCCTTGTTTTTTTGAATGCCACTTAAATGGCATTCATTAATTATGTCTAGGGCTGTCTTCCTCCTGTCCAGCCGGTCTTTGTCTAAACTGACCACTTTTCATGGCCTTAAAGTGGGACACTGGGCATGGTTTAGGAGCAGGGCTTTTCACAGGTCTTTGAGGAAAAATACTTTGAGGAATCCTGTCCCCTGATCCAAACATTAATATGTAGTGTCAGCAGATCCTGTCCCCGGACCCAAACATGAATACACGGTGTGCCAGTGGATTCTGTCCTCTGGCCCAAAGTGCCACCCAAAATCACCCACAGCATCAAATAAAGGCTTGGGGAGCGGGGGTAGATGAGGGCTGACAGGTCAGGGAGCTGGGTAGGAGGGTCATGTGAAAGTTTTGGAAGGGGAGGGAGTTTGAGGAGGGGTAATAGGTAAAGTCTGGGGAGGGGGGTAAAGTGAGGGCTTTGTTTCGGCAGATAGGGAGGTGAGTCAGAGGGGTTTAGGTCAGTGGCTTGGAACGGGGGTTATGTGCGAGGTGACCGACTCTACTGTTGTTATCGGACTCATCTGACCTTGAATATCCCACTCCGCTGCAAACAGTGCCCTCACAGTTATGATTGCTCCTCACCAACTACGGCGCTGGGGGCCCTTTTGGTGGACAGGACCCAAGGCTTTTGCCCATTTTATCCTCACTCCCAAAATCCTGGCACTAGGTAGCAGCTTTTATTTCCTTTTTTTTTTAACCAGCCATACTGGCAAAACTTAATTGGTCCAGCCAGATCACCATGAGAAGAGGGACCAGAAGCCACTACATACTCTGCATTTAAGTGAGCTGAAAAGTGAGTTTTTTGCTGATCCCCGGGATACATACAGCAGGGCATACCAAATCTGGATGCCCCAGGCAGGAGGAATGAAAATCTTATGTTTTGTTCCACACTAATGTCGCTATTGAAGGTGGCTTCCATTCCTTAGCGTTCAGTCGCTCTAAGGGGTTGAAACAAAAATAATTAATTCACTTGGTCTGGACAACAAGGTTATTTCCACGATGCTCCCAGTCAGGCTTCACCCTTGCTGTACAGCATTCATACCTTCCTATTTGAATGGATAACAATGGTCACAGGGAGTGTAGTGAAAATAAGATAGAGGCTGGGACCAGGTGAGTTAACCGTCCAGACCCCCCCCCCCCCCCATAGTGACTGAGGGAGTGGAGCACTTTTAAATGCACACTAAAATTGTACCAAACAAAAAAAATACACCAATATTGCTAATAATGTGGAAAAGTATGTGTCCTCTAAAGCAGAACAAAACCTAGTGTGCCTGGCCCTGGAATTTAAATGATTCTAGGGCCTACCGCTGGCCTTCCCCCTGGGGCATCCCAAATCAGTAGTTTGGCAAATGTCTCTGATCCCCTGAAATAGGGAGCACAAGCAAGGCTGGGGCAGGAGTGCATGCACAGCCCAAATATGTGGGGAAACGGCCACTCTCACTCCCCTTTCACTTCTCTAGTTACAGAAAACTGTAACTAGAATCAACCAATATGAGCAGATCATTGGATCAATGTAGCACCAGATAGACCAATCTCAATCTAACCTGGAAGACCAAGAAAATAGGTCTAGAAGATATCATTTTAGTGTGCTAGGCCTTCCCGAATCCATCACAGATGTAGATTTAGACATAAAATAACTGATAAGAGCTATTTTGCTGATGAAGGTTAGTTGATGAAGGTTAGTTACTTTTTGATAGGGTGCATAGGGCACTCACAGCACCCAGACAAGACGGAGCACAAAGAGACATAATAGTAAAACCACATTAATATCAAATTAAGGAACAGTTTATGTGGCTTTAAGAGGACATCCTAATATAATGTTAAGAGATAATCTGATCCAAATTTTTGCTGATCTTGATCTATTAACAATACAAAAAAGAAGAGAAATGAAACCACTCTTGACCAAGTTGACTCAGAAGAACATCAAATACAGATGGGCTTTTCCCTTAATTTTAAACTTAACTTAGAAAAAGGAAAGGACATATTCTTGCCTTTCAAAGGGAGAAGATCTTGGTATAGTATGTAGCCTGGGGGAATCTTCTAGAAGGGAGGCTAAACTTCCACCTCTTTCTCCTCTATGGAAGAAGAATACATTTGGGATATCTCATAAGCGTATCTGAGTTGAAAAAGATTCTACTTGTTTTTTCAACATTTAGGCCCTTATTTATGAAGGAATAGCGACAGGTAGCGACTGGTGAGCGACCGGTAATGACGGGCACCGCCACGAGAACGCCAGCTCCCCACCACAATCACACATTTATCAAGCCGATCCTGCTTAGCGACTTAGATAGCGCCAGATAGCCACTCATTCATCATTATTCCAGCCTCAGCCCACAGCGCCAGCGTCCGACCTTGAACAGCAACAGGTATGACCTCTCGCTACCTGGCGCTCTCCAATGCATTTCAATGGAACAATCTTTAAATATTCATAATTAATTGTTATTAATGTTTTTTTTTTTTTTTTTTAAATGTGAAAAATTCTGTGACCACTTCTGCCGTTTTTTTTTTTTTTTTTTTTTACCTTAAAAAAATTAACTAGCAGAATTGATATTACAGGTCTGATATTATTGTATTCATATTACTAAATTCTTTCAAAATTTTTTTTTTTTTTTGGTTTCCAAAAATATGGTGGTTTGGGGGTTAAAAAACTACTTTTAACACAGCGCTCTGGGGTTTAAACATGCATTTCACAGCGCGAGAATTTTTTGAGCGTGATTTTTTGATGAATGTGGTGGGAGCCGGTCGCTCTGACCAGTCGCTATCATGCGCACCCATACATCGCGGAACCTGTCAAATAGCGACTCGGCACCCTGTATTCAACATTACTGCACACCGACTCAGTCGCTATCAACAACCGAACAATGGCCAAGCACAGCGACTACTAGCGGGCGCTGTGAAAATACTGCTACAGTCGCTCAACTGTCGCTACCTGCCGCTATTAATGAATCGGCCTCCCCGTTTCAACATCTAGGTTGATGTCCTGTAAAACTTTGAGTGTTTATTCTCTTCTCCTCAAAATTCTCCTATTAGGATCATAGTACAAGTTATATTCATGAATACTTTGGTATGGTTAATGGTAATATAAGTACTTATGCAAACCATGATTTAAGGGTCAGAGAGGTTTTGAAAATAATACCATTTTGTGAATACTCACCTGTAAAATGGGTATTATGAGTATGTCACACACCCCGCTTCAAGTAATTCATAACGTGTGGGTAATACTGACCTGTAGAGGGCGATATGCAGAGATGCCAGGAAAAAAGAGAGCCCCTCCCGGTCCATAAATACCTGGGACCTCCCACTCATTACCCAGTATAAGAAAAGCAGTAAGGTAAGGGACCAGGAAGAGCCCAACACAAAGCATAACAACGCAAAGTTCACCATATAAAGGATCCAGAATACAAAAGGGCAGGGTGAAGCGGGGTGTGTGACATACTCATAATACCCATTTTACAGGTGAGTATTCACAAAATGGTATTATTCTATGTCACACACCCCGCTTCAAGAAATTCATAACGTGTGGGACATCCAACAGCAGTGTCCATAAAGGGCGGGGATCCAAAACAAGGCAACAAGGCACAACTTAAACCACTGCAGCTTGCAGAACTTTGCGGCCAAACACAGCATCCGCTGAGGCCCAAACATCAATCTTGTAAAACTTGGAAAAAGTGTGAACAGAAGACCAAGTAGCAGCCTTACAAACTTGCTCAACAGAGGCCTGGTGCTGAAAAGCCCAGGACGCCCCAACCCCACGAGTAGAATGAGCAGTAACACGAAAAGGGGGTACCTTCCCTTTGGCAGAATAGGCCCCAACTATGGTCTGACGGATCCATTTACTAATGGAAGACTTGGCAGGCGCCAAGCCTTTTCGGGGCCCAGAGGGCACCACAAAAAAGGCATCCGTCTTACGAAAGGAAGACGTTACCTCCAAATAATACTTCACAACGCGAACCACATCCAAAGAATGCAGGGCCCTCTCCTTGTCATTGCTGGGATTAGGACACAGAGAGGGCAGAACAATGTCTTGGTTTAGGTGAAAGGCAGAAACAACCTTAGGAAGGAAATCAGACTTGAAACGAAAAACCACCTTGTCCTGATGCCCCTCAAAGTACGGGGCTTGAATGGACAAAGCCGCCAACTCAGAGACACGCCTAACCGAAGTGATGGCTACCAAAAAGGCCACCTTCTGCGTAAGTGAAGACAAGGCAATATCATTCAAGGGCTCAAAAGGAGAATCCTGAGGAGCAGAAAGAACCAAATTCAAATCCCAAACAGGGAGCAAAGGTTTTCTAGGAGGCCGCACGTGCGTGACTCCCTGGAAAAAAGTCTTAACCAAAGGATGTAGGGCAAATGACCTTTGAAAGAACACCGCCAGGGCAGAAACCTGCCCCTTCAGAGTACTAAGGTGGAGCCCCAGGTCCAGACCATGTTGAAGAAACTCCAGGATTCTGGAGATGGAAAATTCCCTACAAGGCAACGCCCTGATCTCACACCAATCAATATAAGACCTCCAAGTCCTATAGTAGATATTAGAGGAAGACCGCTTCCTAGCACTAATGAGAGCTCGAATCACAGCATCGGAAAGACCTTCCTCCTTCAAGATGGAGGTTTCAGCAGCCACGCCGTCAAAGCCAGCGTTGGTAAATTGGGATAACGTAATTGACCCTGGGTGAGCAGATCCGGCAGCAGGGGCAGAACGAACTGATCCTCTGCTAACCTTACCACATCTGCGAACCAAACCTGTCTTGGCCACCTTGGAGCTACCAGAATTGCTGACGCACCCTCCAGGGCCAGCTTGCGCACCGCTCTGGCCACCAAGGGAAACGGAGGGAACAGATACAGAAACCCCAGATCCCTCCAGTTCAGAGACATGGCATCCACTGCCAGAGCCAGTGGATCCCGTGAGAGAGACACAAATGTCGGAAGTTTGTGATTGTGACGAGAGGCAAAGAGGTCCACCACCGGGCACTCCACCTGAGACAAATCAAGCGAAACACTTTGGGGCTGAGAGACCATTCCCCCCGGCGAGCTGAGAACCTGCGTGTTCTCCGCTCCCGGAATGTAAACTGCTGAAATGCACGGGACGTGGGTCTCCGCCCAGGCCAGAATCAAAGACACTTCCTTGAGGGCACTCCAGCTGAGAGGCCCTCCCTGGTGATTGATGTAGGCGACCGCCGTCCGATTGTCCGACCGGACTTGAAACGGCAATCCTTGCAACTGATGAGTCAAGCGAAACAGAACCATCCTGATGGCCCTCAATTCCAGAACATTGATGGACTCGTGAGCCTCCTGAGGCCCCCACAGTCCCTGAAACTGACGATCCTTCCAGAACCCCCCCCATCCTGATAGACTGGCATCCGTGGTGACCGTCTCCCAACAAGGGGCCAGAAAGGATCTGCCCCTCGACAGATTGATTGTATCCAGCCACCACTGAAGGGAGCACCGAACTCGGGGGGTCATCAGGAAGGACTGATCCAACGACAGTGGCGACCCGTCCCAGGCCGCCAACAGATGGAGCTGGAGTGTCCTTGTGTGGAACTGAGCAAAGGGAACTGCTTCAAAGGAGGCTACCATCAATCCCACCAGCCTCATCCCCAGTCTGATGGCCGGACGAGGGATAGACAGGAGGAGTCGAACAAACTCCTGAATCAAGAGAACCTTGGACTGAGGAAGAAACACCGTGGCCTGGGAAGTATCCAGGGACATTCCCAGAAAAGACACTAACCTGGACGGAGAAAGGGAGGACTTGGGGTAGTTGATCACCCACCCGAATCTCTCCAGAGTGGACACCACAGTTCTGGTGTCCAATACCGCTTGGCTGAAGGAAGTGTCAGGAATCGCTTACCTGGCCCCCGTTCCAGCGCCGTCTCCAGGCATCCGGCCGCGGCTGTCAGTGTGCGGCGGCCGCGCCGGGCGGCGGCTCCAGCAGCGTCGGCTCCAGCAGCGCTCAGCTTGGCCACGCTCCCCACTTCCTCCTCCTCTGGACGTGCTCACGCGCGGGCGCGAGCACGTGTTTGTTATACCCTCCGGCGGCGCTGTGCTGTGCGCGCCCGCCGGAGAATCAGTTAAAGGGCCAATGAGCCCTAGGAGAATTGAGGGATTCGCCCTCTTCAGCCCTGCAGTACAATCCTGGATTGAATCCCAAGTGCACCAATCACCTACACTCTCCCTCTCTGTCTTTCCCTATAAAGGCAATTCCCTCTCAGTTGTGAATTGCCTGTGATAGCGTCTTGTACCTTAGTCTTGTGAAATACTTTGATCTGATCTCCGTTGCCGACCCCTGCCTGAACCGACTAATCTCGATCTGATCTCCGTTGCCGACCTCTGCTTTGTACCGTGACCTCGAGCTGCCTCTTCCCTCTGTACCGCCACGATCTCTGACTTCCCTGTGTCAACTTCTGGCCTGTCTTTGGACTTCCGCTACACTCGCTCTTAGCCATTGGTTCTTCAGACCTCTAACCAGTAAGCTCTCATCCTTTGAACCATTGAAGTCCTGGGGGCAACCGATCCCGGGCAGGCGTGTTTGCGTCCCGGCAAGCGGGGGCTCCTACAGGTGAAGCTGGCTGCGGAGATTGGGGGTTGAGGGCTTACCTAGAGGGCTGGAGTTACCAGAGCGTGACATTATCACAGGCCAAACATGGATGACCTGGTACAGCAGGTGCAAGCTATGGCCACAGCGATCAACCAACTCGCTCAAAGAGTGGCCACTCAGGAGTCTCGTCAAGTGCCGACTTCCTCTGTACCATCTCATTTCTCCGAACCTAAGATTCCACTGCCTGAGAAATTTTTTGGAGAACGAGCAAAATTTTCCAACTTCAAGAATGCCTGCGAACTATATTTTAAGTTAAGACCTATCTCCTCTGGCACAGAGGTCCAATGAGTAGGCCTTGTCATTTCCTTGCTTCAAGGAGACCCACAGTCCTGGGCCTTTAGTTTACCATCTCATGACATTGCCCTACAATCAGTGTCTGCCTTCTTCAATGCTATGGGCGTTTTATACGCTGATCCAGATATACAGTCTACCGCAGAGAATAGGCTTCGGGCCTTAAAACAAGGACGGAATTCGGCTGGAGACTACAGTGCTGAATTCCGCCGCTGGGCTATCGAAGCTAGGTGGAACGATCCAGCTTTGTGTAGTCAGTTCAGGGTGGGGCTGTCGGATTGCATCAAGGATGCTTTAGTCAATTTTCCCCCGCCAGCGGACCTAGATCAATTAATGCAGGTCTCCATTAAAATAGACCGACGTCTTAGAGAAAGGGCCAGGGAGAGAGGCAGGGCTCCCACATCCTTCAGACCAGTCCAGAGTCTTAGATCCCCGGTTCCCCGTGGTGAAAATACCTCATTATCTTCCCAGGAAGAACCTATGCAATTAGGGAGAACCCGCTTACCCCAAGAGGAGAAGCAGTGTAGGCGATCCGAGGGGTTATGCCTGTATTGCGGGAATTCTGGTCATTTAGCAGGGTCCTGTCCCAACAAGGGGAAACCGGCGGAAAACTTCCGCACCCAGACCAGGTAGAGAGTACTGATCTGGGTGAGTCAGTTTGTAACTCTCGCCAGAATAAGATGCTTGTACCTATAAATCTGTTTTGGGGGTCCTCTAAGCCGACAGTTTCCGCCTTCATAGATAGTGGTGCGGCTGGAAACTTTTTGGACAGGAGCATGATCTCTACTTTAGGGATCCCTTTAGTTCCACTTGAAAGATCCTTACAAGTTCTAGCTATCAATGGGAAGGCAATCCAGGGAGGTCCTATAAATACCAAGACCCCACCTCTCAGACTAATTGTCAGCTCTTCTCACTCTGAATTCTTAGAATTCTTTATTTTTGATTGTCCGTAAACTCCGGTGGTTTTGGGATACCCCTGGTTACAACTCCATAACCCAGTGTTAGATTGGCGGGCTGGGGAATTGACCAAGTGGAGTGATCATTGTAAAGGTCATTGTTTTACTACAGGCCTCAGAAGCGTTCAGGTCTTACCACAGGAATTACCTCAGGCATATGCTGATTGGATCGATGTATTCTCCGAACGCTCCGCTGATACCCTACCGCCACATCGGTCCTATGACTGCCCCATTGACCTGCTTCCTGGCACTATTCCCCCTAGGGGAAAGATCTATAACCTCACTCTGCCCGAGGAGCAAGCTATGAGGGAGTATATTACCGAGAATTTAAGGAAAGGATTTATCCGTCCCTCTACCTCGCCTGCTGGGGCCGTTTCTTTTTTGTCGAGAAAAAAGATGGTGGCCTAAGACCGTGTATAGATTATCGAGCTTTGAATAAGATCACGGTTAAGAACCGATACCCCTTACCCTTGATCGGGGATCTGTTCAATCAAGTCACAGGAGCTCGAATTTTCTCCAAATTGGATTTGAGAGGGGCTTACAATCTGATTCGCATCCGACAGGGGGACGAGTGGAAAACTGCATTTAATGTGAAGGATGGGCACTACGAGTACCTGGTCATGCCCTTCGGCCTTTGTAATGCGCCAGCTGTTTTCCAAGATTTCGTTAATGATATATTCAGGGAATATCTCTGTAGATTTGTAGTCGTCTACTTGGATGATATTCTCATTTTTTCTAATTCTTTACTGGAGCACAGACACCATGTTAAGTTGGTGCTACAAAAATTAAGAGAGAATAACTTATTTGCTAAACTTTCTAAGTGTGTGTTTGAAGTCACCACAGTTCCCTTCCTAGGGTATGTTATTACCAACCAGGGTTTGGAGATGGACGCGGGGAAGGTTTCAGCAGTTCAGGGTTGGGTCCAACCCAAAACTTTAAAGGAATTACAACGTTTTCTAGGTTTTGCAAATTTTTATCGGCGTTTCATAAAAGGGTTTTCCCATGTTGTTGCACCCCTTACCAATCTTACCCGCAAGGGGGCTTTTACTGCTAACTGGTCTCCCTCTGCCTGTGAGGCCTTTCTAACCTTGAAACGGGCCTTTACTTCGGCACCTGTGTTAATTCATCCAGATATTCATAAGGCCTTCGTTATTGAAGTAGATGCTTCGGAGCTGGGAGTGGGTGCAGTTTTGTCACAGTATTCTGGTAACCCTGAGCGTCTCCATCCATGCGCTTATTTTTCACGTAAATTCAGTACCGCGGAACAAAATTATGATGTTGGCAATAGGGAACTATTAGCTATTAAACTGGCATTTGATGAATGGCAACATTAATTGGAGGGTTCATTACATCCTATAACTGTGTATACCTATCATAAAAACCTCGAATACATAGGTTCTGCCAAGAGGCTGAACTCTCGTCAGGCACGTTGGGCATTATTCTTCTTGCGCTTTAATTTTATTATTACTTTCAAGCCGGGTGTAAAAAATACTAAAGCTGATGCTCTATCTCGCATGTTTGGTGAATGTAAGGATCGAGGTGATACTGGTGAACCTATTCTACCAACGGGTTGTGTGGTCGGGGCGTTACTTCCTGATCTCTCCAATACCTTGGCGCCGTTTCAAGATGAATCTCCTAGTGATGTACCCTTGGGGTGCCAGTTTGTACCGCCGCACCTGCGTTCGGATGTAATTCGCGAATTTCACGATGCCAAAACTGCTGGTCATTTGGGTAACCGTAAGACGTTTATGCTTGCCCGTCACCATGTATGGTGGCCAACCATGAGACGCAATGTTACTGCCTTTATCGACGCTTGTGCTATTTGTGCCCGAAGTAAAGGGGTTCACAAGGCTCCTAGTGGCGGTTTGGTTCCTCTTGAAATTCCTGCTGAGCCATGGACCCATATTTCTATGGATTTTATTGTAGACTTGCCTCTCTCACATGGTAATACTGTAATTTGGGTGGTCGTAGATCGTTTCAGTAAGATGGCACACTTCGTTCCTTTGGCCAAGCTTCCTTCGGCACCTGAGCTTTCGCGGCTGTTTACTTCGCATATTTTTCCTATTCATGGTATTCCGTCCAATATAGTCTCTGATCGGGGTGTTCAATTTACTTCCCGTTTTTGGAAACACTTCTGTTCGCGGTTGGGAATACAGATCTCTCTTTCTTCTGCCTACCTTCCCCAGACTAATGGGCAGACGGAAAGAACTAATCAAACCTTGGAACAATACTTAAGGTGTTATGTCTCTGATGCCCAAGAACAATGGGCGGAATTTATTGATTTCGCCGAATTTGCTTACAATAACGCGCCTAGCGAGAGTACTAAGGTATCTCCTTTTTATTGTAACTTAGGGAAAAATCCTAGAGCTTCTTCCCTTTCGGGGTCACCTTCCAATTTGCCGGCATTGGAGGAGTGGCTTCAGGAACGAAAGAATATCTGGACACGCGTTCAGGAGATTCTTAAGACCACTGGCTTGAGGTATAAGAAATTTGCCGATCGCCGCAGATCACAGGAACCTGTTCTTCAAGTAGGCGATCTCCCGTCCACTATGAAAATTCCTTATTCTTTTCATGTTTCACTGTTAAAACCGGCGAAGAATACTCCTCTTGCTGGTCCTTCGCCAATTCTTGTTGATAATGAGCCCGAGTATGAAGTAAATAAGATCTTGGATTCACGTAAGGTGCGTAATTCTTTACAGTATTTGGTGGACTGGGTTGGCTATGGTCCAGAGGAAAGATGCTGGGTGGCAGCGAGGGATGTTCATGCCAAGGCTCTTGTAAGGAGATTCCATCGGGACAATCCAGGGAAACCGGGTGAGGGTCCGGAGGCCCCTCGTGAAGGGGGGGGTAGTGTCAGGAATCGCTTACCTGGCCCCCGTTCCAGCGCCATCTCCAGGCGTCCGGCCGCGGCTGTCAGTGTGCGGCGGCGGCTCCAGCAGCGTCGGCTCCAGCAGCGCTCAGCTCGGCCACGCGCCCCGCGGGCGCGAGCACGTGTTTGTTATACCCTCCGGCGGCGCTGTGCTGTGCGCGCCCGCCGGAGGATCAGTTAAAGGGCCAATGAGCCCTAGGAGAATTGAGGGATTCGCCCTCTTCAGCCCTGCAGTCCAATCCTGGATTGAATCCCAAGTGCACCAATCACCTACACTCTCCCTCTCTGTCTTTCCCTATAAAGGCAATTCCCTCTCAGTTGTGAATTGCCTGTGATAGCGCCTTGTACCTTGCTTAGTCTTGTGAAATACTTTGATCTGATCTCCGTTGCCGACCCCTGCCTGAACCGACTAATCTCGATCTGATCTCCGTTGCCGACCTCTGCTTTGTACCGTGACCTCGAGCTGCCTCTTCCCTCTGTACCGCCACGATCTCGGACTTCCCCGTGTCAACTTCTGGCCTGTCTTTGGACTTCCGCTACACTTGCTCTTAGCCATTGGTTCTTCAGACCTCTAACCAGTAAGCTCTCATCCTTTGAGCCATTGAAGTCCTGGGGGCAACCGATCCCGGGCAGGCGTGTTTGCGTCCCGGCAAGCGGGGGCTCCTACAGGTGAAGCTGGCTGCGGAGATTGGGGGTTGAGGGCTTACATAGAGGGCTGGAGTTACCAGAGCGTGACAGGAAGATGGCATAATGAGAAGGTCGTCCAGATAAGGGACAATGCGAATACCCTGGGTTCTGAGGAGAGCCATCACCCCGGCCAGCACCTTGGTGAAAACCCTTGGAGCCGAGGTAAGACCGAAAGGAAGTGCCACAAACTGAAAATGCTGATCCTCCACCACGAACCTGAGAAATCTCTGGTGCGCTGGAAAAATCGGCACATGCAGATAGGCGTCCTTGATGTCTACGGACGTCAGACAGTCCCCCTGCCGAAGAGAATGGATAGCTGAACGCAGCGTTTCCATGCAAAATTTCCGCGGACGGATGAACCTGTTGAGGATCTTTAGATCCAGAATGGGTCGAACCGAGCTGTCCTTCTTGGGCACCGTGAACAGATTGGAATAAAAGCCCCGACCCCTGTCTGAGGGGGCACTGGGCAAATAACTGCCATATCCAACGACTCTTTACTGCTGCCTGGAGCTCCTGCGCGGCCAGAAGGTCCGAAGGCACCCGAGACCTGAGGAATCTGGGAGGGGGCCGGAGCTTGAACTCCAGCTTGTAGCCGGAAGTCACCACTTCCCAGATCATCTGTCCGAGACCTCCCGGTCCCAGACCTGGGAGAAGTGTTGCAACCGTCCCCCCACCCACATGGGTGAGGGCGCCCCCTCATTGCGGAGCTGGCTTGGCAGCGGGTTTGGGCTTAGAGCCCTAGCTGTATCCTGGGCGGGCACGTCCTCTGCCCCTGTTCCAGGAATCTCCTCTGGCTGCGGGGAAAACAATTCCTCTGCCAGCTCTAGCCCCACGAAAGGAAGGAGAAAAGGAACCCGCCCCCCGAAAGGGACGACGCTGTTTTTGCGTTGAGGCAACTTACCACCCTTGGCAACTGAATCCAACTTCTCACCAAAGAGCCGTAATCCCACAAAGGGAAGAGCGGTCAGCGACTTTTTAGACACAAACGCAAACACTGGCGCAACCAAACCGAACGCCGAATAGTCACCAATAGAGCCGACGTTCTGCCACACATCATCAGTGTGTCATCCAAGGCGGCTAGTACAAATGACAAAAACAATTCACACCTTTTAAGGCCAAGGAACTCGTCACTATCCGGATCTAACCCGGAAGAAGTCAACAGGTCCCTGACCACCGACCTGGTAGCCACCACCAGCAGCGCTGAAGCACAAACCGGCCTCATGGCTGACCCAACACTGGCAAAACCATGACAAGCCATTTGGTCAATGCGTTTATCCTCACCATCTTTAAGCGGGGAGCAATCTGGAGAATTTAAAACAGTAGTGTTGGATAAACCCAGAATCTGTACATCCACCTCGGGAGGGGATGCCCAACGCTTAACCGTATCCAAGGGAAAGGGATATTTTTTGTCCCAACCCTGAGGGACAACTGGGAGCCGGGCAGGCCTCTCCCATTCCTTAGCAATAATCCCATCAAAATGCTTTTGGTTAGGAAATTCCAAGCGCAGCCTGGATTCTTCGAAAAATTCCCCCTTTTGCTGTTGGAACCGCCTCAGGAGGAGAAATAGCCAAAACCTCAAACATCTGAGCCAGAACATTAGGAGTATCCGAAGACCTCCCCAAGCCCCGCTCGGTATCAGCACCCACAAACTGCTGATCGTCTGAATTATCTGATTCTTCATATACCTCCCCTTCCTCAAGTTGGGAGTAATCAGACCAGTCCAGATTATCAAGATCATCCAAGTCGGCTGCCGGTGAAGACGTCGACAAGTGCTTTCTCTTAGCCGGAGCCTTTCTGGTGACCGTGCTGGAGAATAATTTTTCAAGATTGGCCAATCGGGCACACATCTCCGATTGCAACTGCCCGCCCAGGACAACGTCAGACTGGGCACGGATCAAACTGGGAGGGAGGGGAGGAGAGACCGGCGGTGCTGAACCAGACGCCTGGGGTCCGGACTGCCGCGCAATAGTTTGCTGTGCGCATGGTATACACAGAAATACATCATCGCCATACACTTCCGGGATTGCCCCGAGGGGAGCCCGAGCCCAGTATCTGGGGATGCCTCCATAAGGTGAACTTATAGTTGGTTGCAATGACCGAGGGAATTATGCATATAAGCAACCCGGGATGCCCCTTTAATGTCCCAAGTGGGAGGATTTGCAATAAGCCCAATTAAGAACCCAGGGACCCTAGGACGGGGAGAAACCCCCTAACACCACTGTAGGTTATATCTGAAAGACATAATAAAAAAGGCTAATAAGAAAAGCGGAGTATAAAATATATATATATATATATATATATATATATATATGACATAAAAATTTATAATTATAGGTGATGGGACAGAAGGGGGGCCCACCGGGCCACTCACTGTGGTCCTGAAGACAGCTTCCTCTCTCCGTGAGGTAAAGAGCAGCTCTGAGGAGAGAAGGGGGGCGTGGCCAGGTCCTTCTGAGGAAACAGGCACAGAGAAAAGCACCTCAGCGGTGCCTGTGACACAGGGGCGGGCCGCAGCGCTGGAAAGCCCGGCCCCGCCCCCAAGAGTGAAAGCGTGAGGGGAGAAGCTCCCCTCCGCCATGACAATGCAAAAAGGCCGGCACCTCAGCCATGTGCGGCTGCGGCGCCAGTCTCAGAAGAGACAGAAGGAGGGGAGCGGGCCGTGGCTTTGACCCTGACGCCTGGCCCCGCCCCTTTTACCTCAGGGAGAAAGCCTGCATAAAAATGGCGGCCACAGCGCCGTTTTGACAGAGAAATACACGCTGTTATGAAGTAATAAATAAGTTAATAACTATTGGGAGGATAATTTAATAAATTAATCCATTAAAACATTATTAAGAATTAATGATTACAAAATTTGGACCTAACACCGAATAAGGGGCCCTGCTCCTACCCTCCGCTATCCCGCTAGAGAGAGGGGCATTACCCAAAGGGGGGGACCACCCAAAGTGTAAGGCCAAGGGACGGGGCATCCCAAACCGGGGTCACCGTCCCGGATGACCGCCTACCCTCTTATATAGGGTCTCACGGGATAGTATTTGCTCTTAAGCACCAAGGGTGCTTTTCTACCCTCACCCAGACCGTCAGCCTAGGCTGGGAGGCATGGGGTAACAGAAAAAAAAGGTCCAGGCGGAAATAGATAACTAAAGGGCCGGGAGTCATCCCGGCTACCTGAAATCCCCCTGTGCAAGGAGGAGACCACATCTTCTGACTTGCTCGCCGACTGCAGAGATGAAGACTGGGTAATGAGTGGGAGGTCCTAGGTATTTATGGACCGGGAGGGGCTCTCTTTTTTCCTGGCATCTCTGCATATCGCCCTCTACAGGTCAGTATTACCCACACGTTATGAATTTCTTGAAGCGGGGTGTGTGACATACTTAGAATATATCCGTTTACTATGTTTTTATAGTTTTGACATTTTTTGGTTGACTTGGGTTCTGCACATCTCTGCGTTGCTGCACTCCAGCACAGTTACAACACAGGCAACACTGCATATTATTCTAGACTGGATAGCTCACACATCTGTGCAGCATTGTGCAACACATTTAAAAAGCGTGGCAGACACCTTTTTCAGTGCAAAGTTGTAACAACGCAGGTCAATTTGGGTCTGTGGCAGCACGGGCACAGTGCATGTCATTTACTTATTAAGCAAAAAATATTCGTTTACACATTGTGACACAAGTGCAATGCAATGTAATTGCGCTTCTAATGCATCAAAAGTGCAGTGGTGTTTTGATACAATGTCCCTAATGGCATATTTAAAAAATGCTTGCAATGGAGAGGTGTGAATATATTTATTTAAGGAAAGATCTCATTAAATGATTAGACTTTATTTCTCTTAAGGGTTAATATGTTTTCAGATATGTATGCAGGGTGGACATGTGCCCGGGGGAAGGCTTGATTCACAGGTTAACCCCCCTTTTTGGGGGGGGGGGTGATCTTTTGACACTTAGGCGTTCGGAAATACCTGTATTGAGTAATTTTTTGGTTCTGATTAGGGATGAGCGAACCGGTTCGGACGAACCAGAATTCGCTCCGAATTTCAGGGAAAATTCGATTCGGCACGAACCTGAATTTTTTTTGGTTTGTGCCGATCGAATTTTCCCTGAAATAATAAAAAAAAAATGCCGGCATGGTGGGAGCGGGCAGGCCGGCTACGCTGTTCCTCTGATGACGCGTCCTCTGATAACATCTGAGAGACCGGCGCCGCATGGCATGGCCGGCGCGGCAAAAAAATGCCGGCATGGTGGGCGCTCCCACCATGCCGGCATTTTTTTTTTCAGATGAGCGATTTGTGAAAGTTCGATTCGGGCGAACCCGAATTTCTTGGGGAAATTCGGCGAATCGCCCGAATCGAACTTTCAAGAAGTTTGCTCATCTCTAGTTCTGATAACAATTTTTGCTTTATTTTTGTGTCAAAATGTTTAATAGTTTTTTTTTTTGTCTGATTTTTTTTTTCATTTTATTTCTACTTTTATTCTCTTTACTTACTAGGGGAATCTTAACTCCCTTTGTGAAATGGGAAGGTTATTTTCTTTTCTTTTTTTTTTTAATTTGGTATGTCTTTTTAGAGGGACCCATTTTGGGAGGTGATTAATTGCTAGTTTGGTTAACTGAGTTATTTGTCATAACATTCAGGGTTTTTTAATTCACCCATTAACCCTTTAAGTGCCAGCCTACCTAGATTTTTTGTCACACTCTGTTGCCAGACTACTTTTCACGTTTTTGCGCTACACATGTTCAACCTTGATTTTTGAAGGGATTTCCAGGGATTTTCCAGGAAAATTATATATTGTTTTTTTCAGCAGAGTCTGGGCTTCGCCTTTTTTTAGTGTATTCTCAATACTTTTGGGTGAAATATGTGCAAAAAATATAAAAATTCTATTTTTTACAATTTGTAGTGTTTTTTTGTGATAAAAAATGTAAGTTTGTTAATAAAATGTTATTGTGTGTGAAAGCCCTATTTCTCTCGGTTTCAGTGGTACCACATATGTATTGGTATACACCCTTTCCTGCCCAGGAAACTCCCCCAAACAGAAACAGCAGTTTAGGAGATTTCAGATAGGATACAACTATGCAATATGATTGCATAGTTGTAAGGGGTTAACTTAAAAAAAAAAAAATGACATAGGCTCCCCCCCTGGGTAGGGTCCCCCTTACCCAACATTACCGGGCCAGCTATGGGGGCTTGTAGAACAGGGCGTAGGGGCCAGCGTTGGTGGCCCCTGGCCCTGCAGGCTACTAGCCCACATAGCCACTAAGTGGCCCAGGCCCTTCTGCCCCCCCCTGGCTGTTGGGGAGGCAGGTAATGGGGGGGCTGGGGGTTATGGCAAGTCACCCACTAGCCGCAGGTGATTGCCAGCCCCAGAGCCTTGTGAACTGGTATAAGGGGTCTCAAGGACCCCTTACCAGTTCACAAATAGTTAAAAGTAAAAAAGACACAGACGCTGCAGATGACAGTTGTCGGTAGTGATAGGAGCAGGGGGGGTGGGAGGCAGGGAGATCAGAGCCTCCCTGCCTGCCACCCTCCCTGCTCCGATCGCTACCGACAATTGACAGTTGGAGCCCGGGTGCCGGTATAGAGGAGCTGGATGACGTCCAGCTCCTCTATACCGGCAAGTCCGGGGTGGATCGGAGCCCCCCCTGGTGAAGAGAAGACCCGGGGAGAGCGATCGGGCTGTAAGGTGAGTTTGTGTCATTATTATTATTATATTATATTTTTTTCTTTCAGATCGCGGGGGGGCCTATTCCAGGCCCCCTCCTGAAGATCAGAGGCCCGGAGGTGAAAATCAAGTTGATACTTATTGTAGGGAATCGCTGGCACTTTCAAACGAGGGGTCAGGTAAGTCTGTATCTTTTTTACTTTTTTTTATGGGGCTCTAAAGTCAGCTACGTGAGTCTCATGAAGCTGGCACTTAACGGTTGGAGAGGCAGCTAAGTGAGACTCACGTAGCTGGCACAAGAAGGGTTAAAAGAGATAAAGCATTTCATTTTTACGGTTCTCTTGGGGCTGACATAGTACCAGTCATCCATTTTATGGATTGTTCTTCAAATTTTTAAATCATAGATTTAGAACCTTTTTCAAGGCTAACAGCAGTGTAAAGAAGAGAGAGTGGCTATTTGTATAGCAAACAGAATTCTATTTATACACATGGTCACAATTGGAGATTCTGATGGTAGATTCTTGTCAGTTAAGGGAAAGATTGGAGACTCGCTAGTTTCTTTTGTCTCTTATTTTGCTCCTAACAGAGGTCAGATCAAATTTTTTAAACAACTTTTTGAGGACGTTATAAGTAAGGCAGAAGGCCAACTAATTTTAGGAAGGGATTCCAACTTGGCTCTAAGTTCATACACTTCCAATGTATTGTATTGTTCTAAAAAAAAAAAGTCTCTTGGACTGATCTTTCACCAGTGGTTGTAGACTTTAACGATATAGGACTTAAGCCACGCTCTTCGAGATGGAGACTATCGGCCTTATTTATGATGTGCGCCTTTTAGCATCACTTTTGTGGCTAAAGCACCAGCTTCAGAGCGCCAAAATTCCCATCTTATCGGGCTCTGTGCTTTGGACTACATTGGTGTTAGCAGTCGCTGCACAGAACACTAATTAGCTTTGATTGTTGCACTTAGTTATTGGCTGGCTTATGGCAGCATCTGTTGGACCCGCCAGCTGATTATCCCCAGCGCCAGTAAGTTCCACTTTTTACTGCAGTTTTCCAGCACTCTTCATTTATGATTTTTCCTCCTTCAAATATTTGGCGCTATATTGTTCTGGCGCTGGTTACAGTTTCATCATTACAGTTATAAGAAATCACTGCTGGAGACTAACTTTACAGTGCGTTTCAACTCCGTTTTAGTTGTTGGTGTCCAAATTGCACATTGGTAAGCATAAAGAAACCATTCAAGTAAATTTTAATATCCCTCAAAAAACATTTGGGACCATCTAGATCCTGTGTTTCCTTTATTGGCAAGTCCCAATGCTAGTTCTGTACAAATAAATGTGTTTAATATTAATTAGAGATGAGTGAAAAATTCGATTCAACTGATTCGCCGAATTTTCCAACAAAAATCGTTTGGACCCGAATTTATTCGCGACGAATCGCTATTAAAAACGGCTATTTCTGAGCCTCCTAGAGCCTCAATAGGGTTGTAAACCATTTTGCCTTGCTGTAACACGCATAGGATGCGTGCTGGGTTAGTTAAATAATACTGTAAATAAATATCACATGCAGATCAGAGGCATCGCTAATAGAATCGCAGAGCGGCACAATTGCAGAGAATTGAAGTGGCATCACTATGAGGGGCAGGAGCCCAAACATTGCTTTAAAGAGACACTGGAGTTGGCAGCAGCAGGAGCCCAAAAATTGGATGAATCACACCCTGGAGTTGCAAGCAGCAGCAGGAGCCCAAACATTGGCTGAAAGAGACACTGGAGTTGGCAGCAGCAGGAGCCCAAAAATTGACTGACACACCCTGGAGTTTCAAGCAGCAGCAGCAGCAGCAGCAGCAGCAGCAGGAGCCCAAACATAGCTTGAAAGAGACACTGGAGTTGGCTGCAGGAGCCCAAAGATTGGATGAATCACACCCTGCAGTTGCAAGCAGCAGCAGCAGGAGCCCAAATATTACTTTAAAGAGACACTGGATTTGGCAGCAGGAGCCCAAAATTGGATGAATCACATCCTGGAGTTGGCAGCAGCAGCAGCAGGAGCCCAAACATTACTTTAAAGAGACACTGGGGTTGGCTTCAGGAGCCCAAAAATTGGATGAATCACACCCTGGAGTTGGCAGCAGCAGCAGCAGCAGGAGCCCAAACATTACTTTAAAGAGACACTGGAGTTGGCTTCAGGAGCCCAAAAATTGGATGAATCACACCCTGGAGTTGGCAGCAGCAGCAGCAGGAGCCCAAACATTACTTTAAAGAGACACTGGAGTTGGCAGCAGGAGCCCAAAGATTGGATGAATCACACCCTGGAGTTGGCAGCAGCAGCAGCAGGAGCCCAAACATTACTTTAAAGAGACACTGGAGTTGGCAGCAGAAGCCCAAAGATTGGATGAATCACACCCTGGAGTTGGCAGCAGCAGGAGCCCAAATATTACTTTAAAGAGACACTGGGGTTGGCTTCAGGAGCCCAGAAATTGGATGAATCACACCCTGGAGTTGGCAGCAGCAGCAGCAGGAGCCCAAACATTACTTTAAAGAGACACTGGGGTTGGCAGCAGGAGCCCAAAGATTGGATGAATCACACCCTGGAGTTGGCAGCAGCAGCAGGAGCCCAAACATTACTTTAAAGAGACACTGGGGTTGGCAGCAGGAGCCCAAAAATTGGATGAATCACACCCTGGAGTTGGCAGCAGCAGCAGGAGCCCAAACATTACTTTAAAGAGACACTGGGGTTGGCTTCAGGAGCCCAAAAATTGGATGAATCACACCCTGGAGTTGGCAGCAGCAGCAGCAGCAGGAGCCCAAACATTACTTTAAAGAGACACTGGGGTTGGCAGCAGGAGCCCAAAAATTGGATGAATCACACCCTGGAGTTGGCAGCAGCAGCAGCAGGAGCCCAAACATTACTTTAAAGAGACACTGGGGTTGGCTTCAGGAGCCCAAAAATTGGATGAATCACACCCTGGAGTTGGCAGCAGCAGCCCAAATATTACTTTAAAGAGACACGGGGGTTGGCTTCAGGAGCCCAAAAATTGGATGAATCACACCCTGGAGTTGGCAGCAGCAGCAGCAGCAGGAGCCCAAACATTACTTTAAAGAGACACTGGAGTTGGCAGCAGGAGCCCAAAGATTGGATGAATCACACCCTGGAGTTGGCAGCAGCAGCAGCAGCAGGAGCCCAAACATTACTTTAAAGAGACACTGGGGTTGGCTTCAGGAGACCAAAAATTGGATGAATCACACCCTGGAGTTGGCAGCAGAAGCAGCAGGAGCCCAAACATTACTTTAAAGAGACACTGGGGTTGGCTTCAGGAGCCCAAAAATTGGATGAATCACACCCTGGAGTTGGCAGCAGCAGCAGCAGGAGCCCAAACATTACTTTAAAGAGACACTGGGGTTGGCTTCAGGAGCCCAAAAATTGGATGAATCACACCCTGGAGTTGGCAGCAGCAGCAGCAGGAGCCAAAACATTACTTTAAAGAGACACTGGGGTTGGCTTCAGGAGCCCAAAAATTGGATGAATCACACCCTGGAGTTGGCAGCAGCAGCAGCAGGAGCCCAAACATTTCTTTAAAGAGACACTGGAGTTGGCAGCAGAAGCCCAAAGATTGGATGAATCACACCCTGGAGTTGGCAGCAGCAGCAGCAGCAGGAGCCCAAACATTACTTTAAAGAGACACTGGGGTTGGCTTCAGGAGACCAAAAATTGGATGAATCACACCCTGGAGTTGGCAGCGGCAGCAGCAGGAGCCCAAACATTACTTTAAAGAGACACTGGGGTTGGCTTCAGGAGCCCAAAAATTGGATGAATCACACCCTGGAGTCGGCAGCAGCAGCAGGAGCCCAAACATTACTTTAAAGAGACACTGGGGTTGGCTTCAGGAGCCCAAAGATTGGATGAATCACACCCTGGAGTTGGCAGCAGCAGCAGCAGCAGGAGCCCAAATATTACTTTAAAGAGACACTGGAGTTGGCTTCAGGAGCCCAAAATTGGATGAATCACACCCCGGAGTTGGCAGCAGCAGCAGGAGCCCAAACATTACTTTAAAGAGACACTGGGGTTGGCTTCAGGAGCCCAAAAATTGGATGAATCACACCCTGTAGTTGGCAGCAGCAGCAGCAGCAGGAGCCCAAACATTACTTTAAAGAGACACTGGGGTTGGCTTCAGGAGCCCAAAAATTGGATGAATCACACCCTGGAGTTGGCATCAGCAGGAGCCCAAAAATTGGCCTAAAGACATAAATATGTTTTGCATCATTTGGAAAGTGTAAAACGTGGCACCATGCTGAATCTAGTCGCATGCATCAGGCATTGGTGGGTGGAAATCCTGGCTGATCCATCCCTGATTCATTTTGACAAAGGTGAGTCTCTCCACATTTTTAGTTGACAGACGAGTTCTCCTCGCCGTAACTATGGCCCCCGCCGCACTAAACACCCGCTCAGATGGCACGCTACTTGCCGGGCAGGACAGCTTTTCCAGGGCAAACTCTGCTAGTTGCGGCCACAAATCAAGTTTGGCTGCCCAGAAGTCCAGCGGATCCTCAAGGTGTGTTGGCATGGTCATGTCAAAGTATGACATGACCTGCTGGTTCAGGTCCTGCTCCAGGTCTTCCTGCTGCTCATGAGTAGCCTCACTATGTGGGTGTAGAAAGCTACTCATTAGCGACTGAAGACTGAGGCTGCTGCTGATGGAGCTGCTGCTGCTGCTCCTGCCAACCCCCCCAGCAGCCATGACAGTGGAAGGTGAGCGCAGAGGTCCCCTCGAGTCAGACCTGCGAGAGTATGGACCATGGCGCAGATAGGCATCAGCCAACTGCCTACGTAGAATGTCTTTGTAGTAGTTGAGTTTGTCCTCCCTCTCGGTGGGTTTAAAAAATGCCCCCATTTTGTGCCGGAAGCGAGGGTCCAATAAGGTGGACAGCCAGAAGTCATCCCGCCGACAGATGGAAACAATTCTGGGGTCACTACGCAAGCACGTGAGCATGCTTCCTGCCATTTGCGCAAGTGACTCGGATGGACTACCTGTCTCCATCTTCACTGCATACTGCCACGGTGTGCCCGGGTCCTCTGTCTCGCCTTCCTCAAAAACCTCTAGCTCCTCTGGCTGCTCCTGCTCCTCCTCTCCTGTCCGCTGACTAGATAAACCAGCCATTTCGCCAAGCCTAAACTGTGTTTCGCTGGGCAACTCCTCCTCCTCTTCCTCCTCCTCCTCCAGTTCAGCTCCAACGGAGTTCATGTGGCCGTAAGATGTAAACGCCATGTCTCCAGTGCCCTGACCAGCCATGGTTTCCAACATGTGCTGTAGTACATGAAGCAGTGGAATCACGTCGTTCATCCCGTAATCCTGCCGACTGACAAATAAAGTGGCTTCCTCAAAGGGCCTGAGCAAACGGCAGGTGTCACGTATGAGCTGCCACTGGTTGACATTGAAGTTACACAGGGGAGTCCCCCTATCTGCTTGGATCATCAGGAAATCCGTGATGGCTTTTCTCTGTTCATATAATCGGTCCAACATGTGAAGGGTGGAATTCCAACGGGTGGAAACATCGCAAATCAGACTATGTTGGGGGATACCGTTCTGACGCTGTAGCTCAAGAAGGGTGTGTTTGGCGGTGTATGAGTGGCTGAAGTGCATGCAAAGTTTCCTTGAAGTTGTTAGGATGTCTTGCAGATGGGGGGAACACTTCAGAAACCGCTTGACAACCAGATTGAAGACGTGAGCCATGCAGGGGGCATGGGTCAGGCTTCCTTGGCGCAGCGCAGACAAAATGTTCTTCCCATTGTCGGTAACCATGATTCCCATTTTAAGTTTTCTTGGAGTAAGCCATGTTTGGATTTCCTGATGAATAAATTTAAGCAGTTCCTCCCCTGTGTGACTCCGTTTGTCAAGACAAACCATGTGAAGCACTGCGTGACACCTCCGTGCTCTGCACACATGGTAGACTGGAGGGGCACTGAGACTTGAGCCTACAGTGGAGGGTGAGGAGATGGCGGAGGATGAGGAGGCCGAGTCGCACAGTGTCACAGGCCCAACGGGCAGGGAACGCGGAGGCCGAAGCGGCGTGACCTGTCCAAGTTGCTGCTGCAAAGGGACCACATTCACCCAGTGGGCCGTAAACGACATGTACTGTCCCTGTCCCTTACAGCTCCAGACGTCGGCGCTGCCATGCACTTTGCTACACACCGACAGGCTCAAGGACTGGGCCACCTTCTGTTCAACAAAAGTGTGCAGCGCTGGTACTGCCTTCTTGGCAAAGAAATGACGGCTTGGGACTCTCCACCTCGGCTCGGCACAAGCCATCAGTTCTCTGACAGGTGCAGAGTCCACCACCTGAAAAGGGAGCGACTGCAGCACCAGCAACTTGGACAGGAGCACATTCAGCTTCTGCGCCGTAGGATGAGTGGGCGCATACTGCTGTCTCTTGGACATGGCTTCGCTGATGGATTGCTGGCGGGATGCATGACTTGGAGGAGGAGGAGGAGGAGCAGGAGCGATAGAGGATGGGTATGACGCACAGCTGCCTTCGGCTGAGGTGCTGGAGCCTTGGCTGGCAGAAATTGGGAGCGGCGTGCCACTCGGTGAGGAAGCAGTCTGGCCCACCTCTCCGGTGCCTAGGTTCTCCCAGGCCGCTTTATGGTGACGCTGCATATGTTGACGCAGGGCCGTGGTGCCAACATTTGGACCCTGGCCACGCTTCACCTTCTGCCTACATATCTTGCATGTGGCCATGTTACCCTCCTGCGGATGCTTCAGGAAAAACTGCCACACTGCCGAGTAGCTACTTTTCCCACCCCCTGGCCTCACCGATTCACTGCTGCTGTTGCCAACTACAGGAACCGCTGCTCCACTACCTCCCGATAAGGTAGACTGCCGCACAGCAGGTGCTCTACCCCGGCCCCGGCCCCGGCCGGCTCCAGCCTTTGGAATTGTGCCCCCATGCTGACTGCTACCACCTTGCTGCCTCAGCTGCTGACTCCGGGGCAACCTGCGCCCCTCTTCTCCTGATGATGATGATGAAGCCCCTTCATAACCCGGCTCCCAAGTGCGATCGGCTTCATCATCATCATCATCATCATCACCGAGTTGTGGCTGTAGCTCCCTGATCTTATCGGTTTCAGTGTCTGGCGCAGGAGCTGGAAAGCTCCCAACACCCACATCACTCTCCACATCACTATTTCTGTGCGGAGCTAAAGAAGGCACCTCCATTTCATGGCTGGCCAGTAGCTGCTGGCTGTCCTCCAGATGATCGTCCTCCTCACTAAAAAGTGGAGCTGAACCCAAAGCATGGGATACGTCGCTGGGGGAGGGAACGGCGTAGGACAGAGTCAGTGGGAGGACAGGGACTGCTCTCGGGGCATGCCAACTCAGGGTTGTGTCAGAGGAACCGACCGACCCTAGACTGGGGCTCTCAGACGTAAGTCGAGATGATGGTGGTTGTTGATGAGCGCGTCAACCAATCTACCACGGCAGATGCGTTACTGGTGGAGACCCGACCGCTAGCAGATACTAGCAGATTAGGTCTCTCAGCGTGACTGCTGCTGCTACTGGCCCCCAGTCTGCTGCGTCCTCTGCCTGCGGAATCTTGGCCTCTGCCACTCCTCTTTTCACTTCGACGCACTCGTCTGCCCGACATAGTCTAACTGGCGTGGTAGTAGGTGATATTTTAAGAACCCCCAGGCAGCGGTGGGTCTATATGAAACAGAATATAATGCACACCAAAAGTGAGCAGTAACACTCAGCCTCCAACAGGCCTGCTTAGTGTAAATAGGAGAGCTGCTTAGTGTAAATAAAGCGGGGTATGGTATGTTACAGAATGGGATGCCCCAACAGCAGAGCACCTGGGAGCAATAGTACTATGCACAGCAAAAGTGTCTTATCAGGCCAAATTACTTTTAGAATAAGTGCAAAGGGTTATAGTAAATAGAGGCTGGTGTAGTCACAGAATGGGATGCCCCAACAACAGTGCACCTGGGAGCAGTAGTACTATGCACAGCAAAAGTGTCTTTATCAGGCCAAATTACTTTTAGAATAAGTGCAAAAGGTTATAGTAAATAGAGGCTGGTGTAGTCACAGAATGGGATGCCACAACACCAGTGCACCTGTGAGCAGTAGTACTATGCACAGCAAAAGTGTCTTTATCAGGCCAAATTACTTTTAGAATAAGTGCAAAGGGTTATAGTAAATAGAGGCTGGTGTAGTCACAGAATGGGATGCCCCAACAGCAGTGCACCTGGGAGCAGTAGTACTATGCATAGCAAAAGTGTCTTTATCAGGCCAAATTACTTTTAGAATAAGTGCAAAGGGTTATAGTAAATAGAGGCTGGTGTAGTCACAGAATGGCATGCCCCAACAGCAGAGCACCTGGGAGTAGTAGTACTATGCACAGCAAAAGTGTCTTTATCAGGCCAAATTACTTTTAGAATAAGTGCAAAGGGTTATAGTAAATAGAGGCTGGTGTAGTCACAGAATGGGATGCCCCAACAGCAGTGCACCTGGGAGCAGTAGTACTATGCACAGCAAAAGTGTCTTTATCAGGCCAAATTACTTTTAGAATAAGTGCAAAGGGTTATAGTAAATAGAGGCTGGTGTAGTCACAGAATGGGATGCCCCAGCAGCAGTGCACCTGGGAGCAGTAGTACTATGCAAAGCAAAAGTGTCTTTATCAGGCCAAATTACTTTTAGAATAAGTGCAAAGGGTTATAGTAAATAGAGGCTGGTGTAGTCACAGAATAGGATGCCCCAACAGCAGAGCACCTGGGAGCAGTAGTACTATGCACAGCAAAAGTGTCTTTATCAGGCCAAATTACTTTTAGAATAAGTGCAAAGGGTTATAGTAAATAGAGGCTGGTGTAGTCACAGAATGGGATGCGCCAACAGCAGGGCACCTGGGAGCAGTAGTACTATGCACAGGAAAAGTTTCTTTATCAGGCCAAATTACTTTTAGAATAAGTGTAAAGGGTTATAGTAAATAGAGGCTGGTGTAGTCACAGAATGGGATGCCACAACAGCAGTGCACCTGGGAGCAGTAGTACTATGCAAAGCAAAAGTGTCTTTAGCAGGCCAAATTACTTTTAGAATAAGTGCAAAGGGTTATAGTAAATAGAGGCTGGTGTAGTCACAGAATGGGATGCCACAACAGCAGTGCACCTGGGAGCAGTAGTACTATGCAAAGCAAAAGTGTCTTTATCAGGCCAAATTACTTTTAGAATAAGTGCAAAGGGTTATAGTAAATAGAGGCTGGTGTAGTCACAGAATGGGATGCCCCAACAGCAGTGCACCTGGGAGCAGTAGTACTATGCACAGCAAAAGTGTCTTTATCAGGCCAAATTACTTTTAGAATAAGTGCAAAAGGTTATAGTAAATAGAGGCTGGTGTAGCCACAGAATGGGATGCCACAACAGCAGTGCACCTGGGAGCAGTAGTACTATGCACAGCAAAAGTGTCTTTATCAGGCCAAATTACTTTTAGAATAAGTGCAAAGGGTTATAGTAAATAGAGGCTGGTGTAGTCACAGAATGGGATGCCCCAACAGCAGTGCACCTGGGAGCAGTAGTACTATGCACAGCAAAAGTGTCTTTATCAGGCCAAATTACTTTTAGAATAAGTGCAAAGGGTTATAGTAAATAGAGGCTGGTGTAGTCACAGAATGGGATGCCCCAACAGCAGAGCACCTGGGAGCAGTAGTACTATGCACAGCAAAAGTGTCTTTATCAGGCCAAATTACTTTTAGAATAAGTGCAAAGGGTTATAGTAAATAGAGGCTGGTGTAGTCACAGAATGGGATGCCCCAACAGCAGAGCACCTGGGAGCAGTAGTACTATGCACAGCAAAAGTGTCTTTATCAGGCCAAATTACTTTTAGATTAAGTGCAAAGGGTTATAGTAAATAGAGGCTGGTGTAGTCACAGAATGGGATGCCCCAACAGCAGAGCACCTGGGAGCAGTAGTACTATGCACAGCAAAAGTGTCTTTATCAGGCCAAATTACTTTTAGAATAAGTGCAAAGGGTTATAGTAAATAGAGGCTGGTGTAGTCACAGAATGGGATGCCCCAACAGCAGAGCACCTGGGAGCAGTAGTACTATGCACAGCAAAAGTGTCTTTATCAGGCCAAATTACTTTTAGAATAAGTGCAAAGGGTTACAGCAGTGCACCTGGGAGCAGTAGTACTATGCAAAGCAAAAGTGTCTTTATCAGGCCAAATTACTTTTAGAATAAGTGCAAAGGGTTATAGTAAATAGAGGCTGGTGTAATCACAGAATGGGATGCCCCAACAGCAGAGCACCTGGGAGCAGTAGTACTATGCACAGCAAAAGTGTCTTTATCAGGCCAAATTACTTTTAGAATAAGTGCAAAGGGTTATAGTAAATAGAGGCTAGTGTAGTCACAGAATGGGATGCCCCAACAGCAGTGCACCTGGGAGCAGTAGTACTATGCAAAGCAAAAGTGTCTTTATCAGGCCAAATTACTTTTAGAATAAGTGCAAAGGGTTATAGTAAATAGAGGCTGGTGTAGTCACAGAATGGGATGCCCCAACAGCAGTGCACCTGGGAGCAGTAGTACTATGCAAAGCAAAAGTGTCTTTATCAGGCCAAATTACTTTTAGAATAAGTGCAAAGGGTTATAGTAAATAGAGGCTAGTGTAGTCACAGAATGGGATGCCCCAACAGCAGTGCACCTGGGAGCAGTAGTACTATGCAAAGCAAAAGTGTCTTTATCAGGCCAAATTACTTTTAGAATAAGTGCAAAGGGTTATAGTAAATAGAGGCTGGTGTAGTCACAGAATGGGATGCCCCAACAGCAGTGCACCTGGGAGCAGTAGTACTATGCAAAGCAAAAGTGTCTTTATCAGGCCAAATTACTTTTAGAATAAGTGCAAAGGGTTATAGTAAATAGAGGCTGGTGTAGTCACAGAATGGGATGCCCCAACAGCAGAGCACCTGGGAGCAGTAGTACTATGCACAGCAAAAGTGTCTTTATCAGGCCAAATTACTTTTAGACTACGTGCAAAGGGTTATAGTAAATAGAGGCTGGTGTAGTCACAGAATGGGATGCCCCAACAGCAGTGCACCTGGGAGCAGTAGTACTATGCACAGCAAAAGTGTCTTTATCAGGCCAAATTACTTTTAGAATAAGTGCAAAGGGTTATAGTAAATAGAGGCTGGTGTAGTCACAGAATGGGATGCCCCAACAGCAGTGCACCTGGGAGCAGTAGTACTATGCAAAGCAAAAGGGTCTTTATCAGGCCAAATTACTTTTAGAATAAGTGCAAAGGGTTATAGTAAATAGAGGCTGGTGTAGTCACAGAATGGGATGCCCCAACAGCAGAGCACCTGAGAGCAGTAGTACTATGCACAGCAAAAGTGTCTTTATCAGGCCAAATTACTTTTAGAATAAGTGCAAAGGGTTATAGTAAATAGAGGCTGGTGTAGTCACAGAATGGGATGCCCCAACAGCAGTGCACCTGGGAGCAGTAGTACTATGCACAGCAAACGTGTCTTTATCAGGCCAAATTACTTTTAGAATAAGTGCAAAGGGTCATAGTAAATAGAGGCTGGTGTAGTCACAGAATGGGATGCCCCAGCAGCAGTGCACCTGGGAGCAGTAGTACTATGCAAAGCAAAAGTGTCTTTATCAGGCCAAATTACTTTTAGAATAAGTGCAAAGGGTTATAGTAAATAGAGGCTGGTGTAGTCACAGAATGGGATGCCCCAACAGCAGAGCACCTGGGAGCAGTAGTACTATGCACAGCAAAAGTGTCTTTATCAGGCCAAATTACTTTTAGAATACGTGCAAAGGGTTATAGTAAATAGAGGCTGGTGTAGTCACAGAATGGGATGCCCCAACAGCAGTGCACCTGGGAGCAGTAGTACTATGCACAGCAAAAGTGTCTTTATCAGGCCAAATTACTTTTAGAATAAGTGCAAAGGGTTATAGTAAATAGAGGCTGGTGTAGTCACAGAATGGGATGCCCCAACAGCAGTGCACCTGGGAGCAGTAGTACTATGCAAAGCAAAAGTGTCTTTATCAGGCCAAATTACTTTTAGAATAAGTGCAAAGGGTTATAGTAAATAGAGGCTGGTGTAGTCACAGAATGGGATGCCCCAACAGCAGAGCACCTGGGAGCAGTAGTACTATGCACAGCAAAAGTGTCTTTATCAGGCCAAATTACTTTTAGAATAAGTGCAAAGGGTTATAGTAAATAGAGGCTGGTGTAGTCACAGAATGGGATGCCCCAACAGCAGTGCACCTGGGAGCAGAAGTACTTTGCAAAGCAAAAGTGTCTTTATCAGGCCAAATTACTTTTAGAATAAGTGCAAAGGGTTATAGTAAATAGAGGCTGGTGTAGTCACAGAATGGGATGCCCCAACAGCAGAGCACCTGGGAGCAGTAGTACTATGCACAGCAAAAGTGTCTTTATCAGGCCAAATTACTTTTAGAATAAGTGCAAAGGGTTATAGTAAATAGAGGCTGGTGTAGTCACAGAATGGGATGCCCCAGCAGCAGTGCACCTGGGAGCAGTAGTACTATGCAAAGCAAAAGTGTCTTTATCAGGCCAAATTACTTTTAGAATAAGTGCAAAGGGTTATAGTAAATAGAGGCTGGTGTAGTCACAGAATGGGATGCCCCAACAGCAGTGCACCTGGGAGCAGTAGTACTATGCAAAGCAAAAGTGTCTTTATCAGGCCAAATTACTTTTAGAATAAGTGCAAAGGGTTATAGTAAATAGAGGCTGGTGTAGTCACAGAATGGGATGCCCCAACAGCAGTGCACCTGGGAGCAGTAGTACTATGCACAGCAAAAGTGTCTTTATCAGGCCAAATTACTTTTAGAATAAGTGCAAAGGGTTATAGTAAATAGAGGCTGGTGTAGTCACAGAATGGGATGCCCCAACAGCAGTGCACCTGGGAGCAGTACTATGCACAGCAAAAGTGTCTTTATCAGGCCAAATTACTTTCAGAATAAGTGCAAAGGGTTATAGTAAATAGAGGCTGGTGTAGTCGCAGAATGGGATGCCCCAACAGCAGTGCACCTGGGAGCAGTAGTACTATGCAAAGCAAAAGTGTCTTTATCAGGCCAAATTACTTTTAGAATAAGTGCAAAGGGTTATAGTAAATAGAGGCTGGTGTAATCACAGAATGGGATGCCCCAACAGCAGAGCACCTGGGAGCAGTAGTACTATGCACAGCAAAAGTGTCTTTATCAGGCCAAATTACTTTTAGAATAAGTGCAAAGGGTTATAGTAAATAGAGGCTAGTGTAGTCACAGAATGGGATGCCCCAACAGCAGTGCACCTGGGAGCAGTAGTACTATGCAAAGCAAAAGTGTCTTTATCAGGCCAAATTACTTTTAGAATAAGTGCAATGGGTTATAGTAAATAGAGGCTGGTGTAGTCACAGAATGGGATGCCCCAACAGCAGTGCACCTGGGAGCAGTAGTACTATGCAAAGCAAAAGTGTCTTTATCAGGCCAAATTACTTTTAGAATAAGTGCAAAGGGTTATAGTAAATAGAGGCTGGTGTAGTCACAGAATGGGATGCCCCAACAGCAGAGCACCTGGGAGCAGTAGTACTATGCACAGCAAAAGTGTCTTTATCAGGCCAAATTACTTTTAGACTACGTGCAAAGGGTTATAGTAAATAGAGGCTGGTGTAGTCACAGAATGGGATGCCCCAACAGCAGTGCACCTGGGAGCAGTAGTACTATGCACAGCAAAAGTGTCTTTATCAGGCCAAATTACTTTTAGAATAAGTGCAAAGGGTTATAGTAAATAGAGGCTGGTGTAGTCACAGAATGGGATGCCCCAACAGCAGAGCACCTGGGAGCAGTAGTACTATGCACAGCAAAAGTGTCTTTATCAGGCCAAATTACTTTTAGAATAGGTGCAAAGGGTTATAGTAAATAGAGGCTGGTGTAGTCACAGAATGGGATGCCCCAACAGCAGAGCACCTGGGAGCAGTAGTACTATGCACAGCAAAAGTGTCTTTATCAGGCCAAATTACTTTTAGAATAAGTGCAAAGGGTTATAGTAAATAGAGGCTGGTGTAGTCACAGAATGGGATGCGCCAACAGCAGAGCACCTGGGAGCAGCAGTACTATGCACAGGAAAAGTTTCTTTATCAGGCCAAATTACTTTTAGAATAAGTGTAAAGGGTTATAGTAAATAGAGGCTGGTGTAGTCACAGAATGGGATGCCACAACAGCAGTGCACCTGGGAGCAGTAGTACTATGCAAAGCAAAAGTGTCTTTATCAGGCCAAATTACTTTTAGAATAAGTGCAAAGGGTTATAGTAAATAGAGGCTGTTGTAGTCACAGAATGGAATGCCACAACAGCAGTGCACCTGGGAGCAGTAGTACTATGCAAAGCAAAAGTGTCTTTATCAGGCCAAATTACTTTTAGAATAAGTGCAAAGGGTTATAGTAAATAGAGGCTGGTGTAGTCACAGAATGGGATGCCTCAACAGCAGTGCACCTGGGAGCAGTAGTACTATGCAAAGCAAAAGTGTCTTTATCAGGCCAAATTACTTTTAGAATAAGTGCAAAGGGTTATAGTAAATAGAGGCTGGTGTAGTCACAGAATGGGATGCCCCAACAGCAGAGCACCTGGGAGCAGTAGTACTATGCACAGCAAAAGTGTCTTTATCAGGCCAAATTACTTTTAGAATAAGTGCAAAGGGTTATAGTAAATAGAGGCTGGTGTAGTCACAGAATGGGATGCCCCAACAGCAGTGCACCTGGGAGCAGTAGTACTATGCACAGCAAAAGTGTCTTTATCAGGCCAAATTACTTTTAGAATAAGTGCAAAGGGTTATAGTAAATAGAGGCTGGTGTAGTCACAGAATGGGATGCCCCAACAGTAGAGCACCTGGGAGCAGTAGTACTATGCACAGCAAAAGTGTCTTTATCAGGCCAAATTACTTTTAGAATAAGTGCAAAGGGTTATAGTAAATAGAGGCTGGTGTAGTCACAGAATGGGATGCCCCAACAGCAGAGCACCTGCGAGTAGTAGTACTATGCACAGCAAAAGTGTCTTTATCAGGCCAAATTACTTTTAGAATAAGTGAAAGGGTTATAGTAAATAGAGGCTGGTGTAGTCACAGAATGGAATGCCCAAACAGCAGTGCACCTGGGAGCAGTAGTACTATGCAAAGCAAAAGTGTCTTTATCAGGCCAAATTACTTCTAGAATAAGTGCAAAGGGTTATAGTAAATAGAGGCTGGTGTAGTCACAGAATGGGATGCCCCAGCAGCAGTGCACCTGGGAGCAGTAGTACTATGCAAAGCAAAAGTGTCTTTATCAGGCCAAATTACTTTTAGAATAAGTGCAAAGGGTTATAGTAAATAGAGGCTGGTGTAGTCACAGAATGGTATGCCCCAACAGCAGAGCACCTGGGAGCAGTAGTACTATGCACAGCAAAAGTGTCTTTATCAGGCCAAATTACTTTTAGAATAAGTGCAAAGGGTTATAGTAAATAGAGGCTGGTGTAGTCACAGAATGGGATGCCCCAACGGCAGAGCACCTGGGAGCAGTAGTACTATGCACAGCAAAAGTGTCTTTATCAGGCCAAATTACTTTTAGAATAAGTGCAAAGGGTTATAGTAAATAGAGGCTGGTGTAGTCACAGAATGGGATGCCCCAACAGCAGAGCACCTGGGAGCAGTAGTACTATGCACAGCAAAAGTGTCTTTATCAGGCCAAATTACTTTTAGAATAAGTGCAAAGGGTTATAGTAAATAGAGGCTGGTGTAGTCACAGAATGGGATGCCCCAACAGCAGAGCACCTGGGAGCAGTAGTACTATGCACAGCAAAAGTGTCTTTATCAGGCCAAATTACTTTTAGAATAAGTGCAAAGGGTTATAGTAAATAGAGGCTGGTGTAGTCACAGAATGGGATGCCCCAACAGCAGTGCACCTGGGAGCAGTACTATGCACAGCAAAAGTGTCTTTATCAGGCCAAATTACTTTTAGAATAAGTGCAAAGGGTTACAGCAGTGCACCTGGGAGCAGTAGTACTATGCAAAGCAAAAGTGTCTTTATCAGGCCAAATTACTTTTAGAATAAGTGCAAAGGGTTATAGTAAATAGAGGCTGGTGTAATCACAGAATGGGATGCCCCAACAGCAGAGCACCTGGGAGCAGTAGTACTATGCACAGCAAAAGTGTCTTTATCAGGCCAAATTACTTTTAGAATAAGTGCAAAGGGTTATAGTAAATAGAGGCTGGTGTAGTCACAGAATGGGATGCCCCAACAGCAGTGCACCTGGGAGCAGTAGTACTATGCAAAGCAAAAGTGTCTTTATCAGGCCAAATTACTTTTAGAATAAGTGCAAAGGGTTATAGTAAATAGAGGCTGATGTAGTCACAGAATGGGATGCCCCAACAGCAGTGCACCTGGGAGCAGTAGTACTATGCACAGCAAAAGTGTCTTTATCAGGCCAAATTACTTTTAGAATAAGTGCAAAGGGTTATAGTAAATAGAGGCTGGTGTAGTCACAGAATGGGATGCCCCAGCAGCAGTGCACCTGGGAGCAGTAGTACTATGCAAAGCAAAAGTGTCTTTATCAGGCCAAATTACTTTTAGAATAAGTGCAAAGGGTTATAGTAAATAGAGGCTGGTGTAGTCACAGAATGGGATGCCCCAACAGCAGAGCACCTGGGAGCAGTAGTACTATGCACAGCAAAAGTGTCTTTATCAGGCCAAATTACTTTTAGAATAAGTGCAAAGGGTTACAGCAGTGCACCTGGGAGCAGTAGTACTATGCAAAGCAAAAGTGTCTTTATCAGGCCAAATTACTTTTAGAATAAGTGCAAAGGGTTATAGTAAATAGAGGCTGGTGTAATCACAGAATGGGATGCCCCAACAGCAGAGCACCTGGGAGCAGTAGTACTATGCACAGCAAAAGTGTCTTTATCAGGCCAAATTACTTTTAGAATAAGTGCAAAGGGTTATAGTAAATAGAGGCTAGTGTAGTCACAGAATGGGATGCCCCAACAGCAGTGCACCTGGGAGCAGTAGTACTATGCAAAGCAAAAGTGTCTTTATCAGGCCAAATTACTTTTAGAATAAGTGCAAAGGGTTATAGTAAATAGAGGCTGGTGTAGTCACAGAATGGGATGCCCCAACAGCAGTGCACCTGGGAGCAGTAGTACTATGCAAAGCAAAAGTGTCTTTATCAGGCCAAATTACTTTTAGAATAAGTGCAAAGGGTTATAGTAAATAGAGGCTGGTGTAGTCACAGAATGGGATGCCCCAACAGCAGAGCACCTGGGAGCAGTAGTACTATGCACAGCAAAAGTGTCTTTATCAGGCCAAATTACTTTTAGACTACGTGCAAAGGGTTATAGTAAATAGAGGCTGGTGTAGTCACAGAATGGGATGCCCCAACAGCAGAGCACCTGGGAGCAGTAGTACTATGCACAGCAAAAGTGTCTTTATCAGGCCAAATTACTTTTAGAATAAGTGCAAAGGGTTACAGCAGTGCACCTGGGAGCAGTAGTACTATGCAAAGCAAAAGTGTCTTTATCAGGCCAAATTACTTTTAGAATAAGTGCAAAGGGTTATAGTAAATAGAGGCTGGTGTAATCACAGAATGGGATGCCCCAACAGCAGAGCACCTGGGAGCAGTAGTACTATGCACAGCAAAAGTGTCTTTATCAGGCCAAATTACTTTTAGAATAAGTGCAAAGGGTTATAGTAAATAGAGGCTAGTGTAGTCACAGAATGGGATGCCCCAACAGCAGTGCACCTGGGAGCAGTAGTACTATGCAAAGCAAAAGTGTCTTTATCAGGCCAAATTACTTTTAGAATAAGTGCAAAGGGTTATAGTAAATAGAGGCTGGTGTAGTCACAGAATGGGATGCCCCAACAGCAGTGCACCTGGGAGCAGTAGTACTATGCAAAGCAAAAGTGTCTTTATCAGGCCAAATTACTTTTAGAATAAGTGCAAAGGGTTATAGTAAATAGAGGCTAGTGTAGTCACAGAATGGGATGCCCCAACAGCAGTGCACCTGGGAGCAGTAGTACTATGCAAAGCAAAAGTGTCTTTATCAGGCCAAATTACTTTTAGAATAAGTGCAAAGGGTTATAGTAAATAGAGGCTGGTGTAGTCACAGAATGGGATGCCCCAACAGCAGTGCACCTGGGAGCAGTAGTACTATGCAAAGCAAAAGTGTCTTTATCAGGCCAAATTACTTTTAGAATAAGTGCAAAGGGTTATAGTAAATAGAGGCTGGTGTAGTCACAGAATGGGATGCCCCAACAGCAGAGCACCTGGGAGCAGTAGTACTATGCACAGCAAAAGTGTCTTTATCAGGCCAAATTACTTTTAGACTACGTGCAAAGGGTTATAGTAAATAGAGGCTGGTGTAGTCACAGAATGGGATGCCCCAACAGCAGTGCACCTGGGAGCAGTAGTACTATGCACAGCAAAAGTGTCTTTATCAGGCCAAATTACTTTTAGAATAAGTGCAAAGGGTTATAGTAAATAGAGGCTGGTGTAGTCACAGAATGGGATGCCCCAACAGCAGTGCACCTGGGAGCAGTAGTACTATGCAAAGCAAAAGGGTCTTTATCAGGCCAAATTACTTTTAGAATAAGTGCAAAGGGTTATAGTAAATAGAGGCTGGTGTAGTCACAGAATGGGATGCCCCAACAGCAGAGCACCTGAGAGCAGTAGTACTATGCACAGCAAAAGTGTCTTTATCAGGCCAAATTACTTTTAGAATAAGTGCAAAGGGTTATAGTAAATAGAGGCTGGTGTAGTCACAGAATGGGATGCCCCAACAGCAGTGCACCTGGGAGCAGTAGTACTATGCACAGCAAACGTGTCTTTATCAGGCCAAATTACTTTTAGAATAAGTGCAAAGGGTCATAGTAAATAGAGGCTGGTGTAGTCACAGAATGGGATGCCCCAGCAGCAGTGCACCTGGGAGCAGTAGTACTATGCAAAGCAAAAGTGTCTTTATCAGGCCAAATTACTTTTAGAATAAGTGCAAAGGGTTATAGTAAATAGAGGCTGGTGTAGTCACAGAATGGGATGCCCCAACAGCAGAGCACCTGGGAGCAGTAGTACTATGCACAGCAAAAGTGTCTTTATCAGGCCAAATTACTTTTAGAATACGTGCAAAGGGTTATAGTAAATAGAGGCTGGTGTAGTCACAGAATGGGATGCCCCAACAGCAGTGCACCTGGGAGCAGTAGTACTATGCACAGCAAAAGTGTCTTTATCAGGCCAAATTACTTTTAGAATAAGTGCAAAGGGTTATAGTAAATAGAGGCTGGTGTAGTCACAGAATGGGATGCCCCAACAGCAGTGCACCTGGGAGCAGTAGTACTATGCAAAGCAAAAGTGTCTTTATCAGGCCAAATTACTTTTAGAATAAGTGCAAAGGGTTATAGTAAATAGAGGCTGGTGTAGTCACAGAATGGGATGCCCCAACAGCAGAGCACCTGGGAGCAGTAGTACTATGCACAGCAAAAGTGTCTTTATCAGGCCAAATTACTTTTAGAATAAGTGCAAAGGGTTATAGTAAATAGAGGCTGGTGTAGTCACAGAATGGGATGCCCCAACAGCAGTGCACCTGGGAGCAGAAGTACTTTGCAAAGCAAAAGTGTCTTTATCAGGCCAAATTACTTTTAGAATAAGTGCAAAGGGTTATAGTAAATAGAGGCTGGTGTAGTCACAGAATGGGATGCCCCAACAGCAGAGCACCTGGGAGCAGTAGTACTATGCACAGCAAAAGTGTCTTTATCAGGCCAAATTACTTTTAGAATAAGTGCAAAGGGTTATAGTAAATAGAGGCTGGTGTAGTCACAGAATGGGATGCCCCAGCAGCAGTGCACCTGGGAGCAGTAGTACTATGCAAAGCAAAAGTGTCTTTATCAGGCCAAATTACTTTTAGAATAAGTGCAAAGGGTTATAGTAAATAGAGGCTGGTGTAGTCACAGAATGGGATGCCCCAACAGCAGTGCACCTGGGAGCAGTAGTACTATGCAAAGCAAAAGTGTCTTTATCAGGCCAAATTACTTTTAGAATAAGTGCAAAGGGTTATAGTAAATAGAGGCTGGTGTAGTCACAGAATGGGATGCCCCAACAGCAGTGCACCTGGGAGCAGTAGTACTATGCACAGCAAAAGTGTCTTTATCAGGCCAAATTACTTTTAGAATAAGTGCAAAGGGTTATAGTAAATAGAGGCTGGTGTAGTCACAGAATGGGATGCCCCAGCAGCAGTGCACCTGGGAGCAGTAGTACTATGCAAAGCAAAAGTGTCTTTATCAGGCCAAATTACTTTTAGAATAAGTGCAAAGGGTTATAGTAAATAGAGGCTGGTGTAGTCACAGAATGGGATGCCCCAACAGCAGTGCACCTGGGAGCAGTAGTACTATGCAAAGCAAAAGTGTCTTTATCAGGCCAAATTACTTTTAGAATAAGTGCAAAGGGTTATAGTAAATAGAGGCTGGTGTAGTCACAGAATGGGATGCCCCAACAGCAGAGCACCTGGGAGCAGTAGTACTATGCACAGCAAAAGTGTCTTTATCAGGCCAAATTACTTTTAGAATAAGTGCAAAGGGTTATAGTAAATAGAGGCTGGTGTAGTCACAGAATGGGATGCCCCAACAGCAGTGCACCTGGGAGCAGTACTATGCACAGCAAAAGTGTCTTTATCAGGCCAAATTACTACTTTCAGAATAAGTGCAAAGGGTTATAGTAAATAGAGGCTGGTGTAGTCGCAGAATGGGATGCCCCAACAGCAGTGCACCTGGGAGCAGTAGTACTATGCAAAGCAAAAGTGTCTTTATCAGGCCAAATTACTTTTAGAATAAGTGCAAAGGGTTATAGTAAATAGAGGCTGGTGTAATCACAGAATGGGATGCCCCAACAGCAGAGCACCTGGGAGCAGTAGTACTATGCACAGCAAAAGTGTCTTTATCAGGCCAAATTACTTTTAGAATAAGTGCAAAGGGTTATAGTAAATAGAGGCTAGTGTAGTCACAGAATGGGATGCCCCAACAGCAGTGCACCTGGGAGCAGTAGTACTATGCAAAGCAAAAGTGTCTTTATCAGGCCAAATTACTTTTAGAATAAGTGCAATGGGTTATAGTAAATAGAGGCTGGTGTAGTCACAGAATGGGATGCCCCAACAGCAGTGCACCTGGGAGCAGTAGTACTATGCAAAGCAAAAGTGTCTTTATCAGGCCAAATTACTTTTAGAATAAGTGCAAAGGGTTATAGTAAATAGAGGCTGGTGTAGTCACAGAATGGGATGCCCCAACAGCAGAGCACCTGGGAGCAGTAGTACTATGCACAGCAAAAGTGTCTTTATCAGGCCAAATTACTTTTAGACTACGTGCAAAGGGTTATAGTAAATAGAGGCTGGTGTAGTCACAGAATGGGATGCCCCAACAGCAGTGCACCTGGGAGCAGTAGTACTATGCACAGCAAAAGTGTCTTTATCAGGCCAAATTACTTTTAGAATAAGTGCAAAGGGTTATAGTAAATAGAGGCTGGTGTAGTCACAGAATGGGATGCCCCAACAGCAGAGCACCTGGGAGCAGTAGTACTATGCACAGCAAAAGTGTCTTTATCAGGCCAAATTACTTTTAGAATAGGTGCAAAGGGTTATAGTAAATAGAGGCTGGTGTAGTCACAGAATGGGATGCCCCAACAGCAGAGCACCTGGGAGCAGTAGTACTATGCACAGCAAAAGTGTCTTTATCAGGCCAAATTACTTTTAGAATAAGTGCAAAGGGTTATAGTAAATAGAGGCTGGTGTAGTCACAGAATGGGATGCGCCAACAGCAGAGCACCTGGGAGCAGCAGTACTATGCACAGGAAAAGTTTCTTTATCAGGCCAAATTACTTTTAGAATAAGTGTAAAGGGTTATAGTAAATAGAGGCTGGTGTAGTCACAGAATGGGATGCCACAACAGCAGTGCACCTGGGAGCAGTAGTACTATGCAAAGCAAAAGTGTCTTTATCAGGCCAAATTACTTTTAGAATAAGTGCAAAGGGTTATAGTAAATAGAGGCTGTTGTAGTCACAGAATGGAATGCCACAACAGCAGTGCACCTGGGAGCAGTAGTACTATGCAAAGCAAAAGTGTCTTTATCAGGCCAAATTACTTTTAGAATAAGTGCAAAGGGTTATAGTAAATAGAGGCTGGTGTAGTCACAGAATGGGATGCCTCAACAGCAGTGCACCTGGGAGCAGTAGTACTATGCAAAGCAAAAGTGTCTTTATCAGGCCAAATTACTTTTAGAATAAGTGCAAAGGGTTATAGTAAATAGAGGCTGGTGTAGTCACAGAATGGGATGCCCCAACAGCAGAGCACCTGGGAGCAGTAGTACTATGCACAGCAAAAGTGTCTTTATCAGGCCAAATTACTTTTAGAATAAGTGCAAAGGGTTATAGTAAATAGAGGCTGGTGTAGTCACAGAATGGGATGCCCCAACAGCAGTGCACCTGGGAGCAGTAGTACTATGCACAGCAAAAGTGTCTTTATCAGGCCAAATTACTTTTAGAATAAGTGCAAAGGGTTATAGTAAATAGAGGCTGGTGTAGTCACAGAATGGGATGCCCCAACAGTAGAGCACCTGGGAGCAGTAGTACTATGCACAGCAAAAGTGTCTTTATCAGGCCAAATTACTTTTAGAATAAGTGCAAAGGGTTATAGTAAATAGAGGCTGGTGTAGTCACAGAATGGGATGCCCCAACAGCAGAGCACCTGCGAGTAGTAGTACTATGCACAGCAAAAGTGTCTTTATCAGGCCAAATTACTTTTAGAATAAGTGAAAGGGTTATAGTAAATAGAGGCTGGTGTAGTCACAGAATGGAATGCCCAAACAGCAGTGCACCTGGGAGCAGTAGTACTATGCAAAGCAAAAGTGTCTTTATCAGGCCAAATTACTTTTAGAATAAGTGCAAAGGGTTATAGTAAATAGAGGCTGGTGTAGTCACAGAATGGGATGCCCCAGCAGCAGTGCACCTGGGAGCAGTAGTACTATGCAAAGCAAAAGTGTCTTTATCAGGCCAAATTACTTTTAGAATAAGTGCAAAGGGTTATAGTAAATAGAGGCTGGTGTAGTCACAGAATGGGATGCCCCAACAGCAGTGCACCTGGGAGCAGTAGTACTATGCACAGCAAAAGTGTCTTTATCAGGCCAAATTACTTTTAGAATAAGTGCAAAGGGTTATAGTAAATAGAGGCTGGTGTAGTCACAGAATGGGATGCCCCAACAGCAGAGCACCTGGGAGCAGTAGTACTATGCACAGCAAAAGTGTCTTTATCAGGCCAAATTACTTTTAGAATAAGTGCAAAGGGTTATAGTAAATAGAGGCTGGTGTAGTCACAGAATGGGATGCCCCAACGGCAGAGCACCTGGGAGCAGTAGTACTATGCACAGCAAAAGTGTCTTTATCAGGCCAAATTACTTTTAGAATAAGTGCAAAGGGTTATAGTAAATAGAGGCTGGTGTAGTCACAGAATGGGATGCCCCAACAGCAGAGCACCTGGGAGCAGTAGTACTATGCACAGCAAAAGTGTCTTTATCAGGCCAAATTACTTTTAGAATAAGTGCAAAGGGTTATAGTAAATAGAGGCTGGTGTAGTCACAGAATGGGATGCCCCAACAGCAGAGCACCTGGGAGCAGTAGTACTATGCACAGCAAAAGTGTCTTTATCAGGCCAAATTACTTTTAGAATAAGTGCAAAGGGTTATAGTAAATAGAGGCTGGTGTAGTCACAGAATGGGATGCCCCAACAGCAGTGCACCTGGGAGCAGTACTATGCACAGCAAAAGTGTCTTTATCAGGCCAAATTACTTTTAGAATAAGTGCAAAGGGTTACAGCAGTGCACCTGGGAGCAGTAGTACTATGCAAAGCAAAAGTGTCTTTATCAGGCCAAATTACTTTTAGAATAAGTGCAAAGGGTTATAGTAAATAGAGGCTGGTGTAATCACAGAATGGGATGCCCCAACAGCAGAGCACCTGGGAGCAGTAGTACTATGCACAGCAAAAGTGTCTTTATCAGGCCAAATTACTTTTAGAATAAGTGCAAAGGGTTATAGTAAATAGAGGCTGGTGTAGTCACAGAATGGGATGCCCCAACAGCAGTGCACCTGGGAGCAGTAGTACTATGCAAAGCAAAAGTGTCTTTATCAGGCCAAATTACTTTTAGAATAAGTGCAAAGGGTTATAGTAAATAGAGGCTGGTGTAGTCACAGAATGGGATGCCCCAACAGCAGTGCACCTGGGAGCAGTAGTACTATGCACAGCAAAAGTGTCTTTATCAGGCCAAATTACTTTTAGAATAAGTGCAAAGGGTTATAGTAAATAGAGGCTGGTGTAGTCACAGAATGGGATGCCCCAGCAGCAGTGCACCTGGGAGCAGTAGTACTATGCAAAGCAAAAGTGTCTTTATCAGGCCAAATTACTTTTAGAATAAGTGCAAAGGGTTATAGTAAATAGAGGCTGGTGTAGTCACAGAATGGGATGCCCCAACAGCAGAGCACCTGGGAGCAGTAGTACTATGCACAGCAAAAGTGTCTTTATCAGGCCAAATTACTTTTAGAATAAGTGCAAAAGGTTACAGCAGTGCACCTGGGAGCAGTAGTACTATGCAAAGCAAAAGTGTCTTTATCAGGCCAAATTACTTTTAGAATAAGTGCAAAGGGTTATAGTAAATAGAGGCTGGTGTAATCACAGAATGGGATGCCCCAACAGCAGAGCACCTGGGAGCAGTAGTACTATGCACAGCAAAAGTGTCTTTATCAGGCCAAATTACTTTTAGAATAAGTGCAAAGGGTTATAGTAAATAGAGGCTAGTGTAGTCACAGAATGGGATGCCCCAACAGCAGTGCACCTGGGAGCAGTAGTACTATGCAAAGCAAAAGTGTCTTTATCAGGCCAAATTACTTTTAGAATAAGTGCAAAGGGTTATAGTAAATAGAGGCTGGTGTAGTCACAGAATGGGATGCCCCAACAGCAGTGCACCTGGGAGCAGTAGTACTATGCAAAGCAAAAGTGTCTTTATCAGGCCAAATTACTTTTAGAATAAGTGCAAAGGGTTATAGTAAATAGAGGCTGGTGTAGTCACAGAATGGGATGCCCCAACAGCAGAGCACCTGGGAGCAGTAGTACTATGCACAGCAAAAGTGTCTTTATCAGGCCAAATTACTTTTAGACTACGTGCAAAGGGTTATAGTAAATAGAGGCTGGTGTAGTCACAGAATGGGATGCCCCAACAGCAGTGCACCTGGGAGCAGTAGTACTATGCACAGCAAAAGTGTCTTTATCAGGCCAAATTACTTTTAGAATAAGTGCAAAGGGTTATAGTAAATAGAGGCTGGTGTAGTCACAGAATGGGATGCCCCAACAGCAGTGCACCTGGGAGCAGTAGTACTATGCAAAGCAAAAGGGTCTTTATCAGGCCAAATTACTTTTAGAATAAGTGCAAAGGGTTATAGTAAATAGAGGCTGGTGTAGTCACAGAATGGGATGCCCCAACAGCAGAGCACCTGAGAGCAGTAGTACTATGCACAGCAAAAGTGTCTTTATCAGGCCAAATTACTTTTAGAATAAGTGCAAAGGGTTATAGTAAATAGAGGCTGGTGTAGTCACAGAATGGGATGCCCCAACAGCAGTGCACCTGGGAGCAGTAGTACTATGCACAGCAAACGTGTCTTTATCAGGCCAAATTACTTTTAGAATAAGTGCAAAGGGTTATAGTAAATAGAGGCTGGTGTAGTCACAGAATGGGATGCCCCAGCAGCAGTGCACCTGGGAGCAGTAGTACTATGCAAAGCAAAAGTGTCTTTATCAGGCCAAATTACTTTTAGAATAAGTGCAAAGGGTTATAGTAAATAGAGGCTGGTGTAGTCACAGAATGGGATGCCCCAACAGCAGAGCACCTGGGAGCAGTAGTACTATGCACAGCAAAAGTGTCTTTATCAGGCCAAATTACTTTTAGAATACGTGCAAAGGGTTATAGTAAATAGAGGCTGGTGTAGTCACAGAATGGGATGCCCCAACAGCAGTGCACCTGGGAGCAGTAGTACTATGCACAGCAAAAGTGTCTTTATCAGGCCAAATTACTTTTAGAATAAGTGCAAAGGGTTATAGTAAATAGAGGCTGGTGTAGTCACAGAATGGGATGCCCCAACAGCAGTGCACCTGGGAGCAGAAGTACTTTGCAAAGCAAAAGTGTCTTTATCAGGCCAAATTACTTTTAGAATAAGTGCAAAGGGTTATAGTAAATAGAGGCTGGTGTAGTCACAGAATGGGATGCCCCAACAGCAGAGCACCTGGGAGCAGTAGTACTATGCACAGCAAAAGTGTCTTTATCAGGCCAAATTACTTTTAGAATAAGTGCAAAGGGTTATAGTAAATAGAGGCTGGTGTAGTCACAGAATGGGATGCCCCAGCAGCAGTGCACCTGGGAGCAGTTGTACTATGCAAAGCAAAAGTGTCTTTATCAGGCCAAATTACTTTTAGAATAAGTGCAAAGGGTTATAGTAAATAGAGGCTGGTGTAGTCACAGAATGGGATGCCCCAACAGCAGTGCACCTGGGAGCAGTACTATGCACAGCAAAAGTGTCTTTATCAGGCCAAATTACTTTCAGAATAAGTGCAAAGGGTTATAGTAAATAGAGGCTGGTGTAGTCGCAGAATGGGATGCCCCAACAGCAGTGCACCTGGGAGCAGTAGTACTATGCAAAGCAAAAGTGTCTTTATCAGGCCAAATTACTTTTAGAATAAGTGCAAAGGGTTATAGTAAATAGAGGCTGGTGTAATCACAGAATGGGATGCCCCAACAGCAGAGCTCCTGGGAGCAGTAGTACTATGCACAGCAAAAGTGTCTTTATCAGGCCAAATTACTTTTAGAATAAGTGCAAAGGGTTATAGTAAATAGAGGCTAGTGTAGTCACAGAATGGGATGCCCCAACAGCAGTGCACCTGGGAGCAGTAGTACTATGCAAAGCAAAAGTGTCTTTATCAGGCCAAATTACTTTTAGAATAAGTGCACAGGGTTATAGTAAATAGAGGCTGGTGTAGTCACAGAATGGGATGCCCCAACAGCAGTGCACCTGGGAGCAGTAGTACTATGCAAAGCAAAAGTGTCTTTATCAGGCCAAATTACTTTTAGAATAAGTGCAAAGGGTTATAGTAAATAGAGGCTGGTGTAGTCACAGAATGGGATGCCCCAACAGCAGAGCACCTGGGAGCAGTAGTACTATGCACAGCAAAAGTGTCTTTATCAGGCCAAATTACTTTTAGACTACGTGCAAAGGGTTATAGTAAATAGAGGCTGGTGTAGTCACAGAATGGGATGCCCCAACAGCAGTGCACCTGGGAGCAGTAGTACTATGCACAGCAAAAGTGTCTTTATCAGGCCAAATTACTTTTAGAATAAGTGCAAAGGGTTATAGTAAATAGAGGCTGGTGTAGTCACAGAATGGCATGCCCCAACAGCAGAGCACCTGGGAGTAGTAGTACTATGCACAGCAAAAGTGTCTTTATCAGGCCAAATTACTTTTAGAATAAGTGCAAAGGGTTATAGTAAATAGAGGCTGGTGTAGTCACAGAATGGGATGCCCCAACAGCAGTGCACCTGGGAGCAGTAGTACTATGCACAGCAAAAGTGTCTTTATCAGGCCAAATTACTTTTAGAATAAGTGCAAAGGGTTATAGTAAATAGAGGCTGGTGTAGTCACAGAATGGGATGCCCCAGCAGCAGTGCACCTGGGAGCAGTAGTACTATGCAAAGCAAAAGTGTCTTTATCAGGCCAAATTACTTTTAGAATAAGTGCAAAGGGTTATAGTAAATAGAGGCTGGTGTAGTCACAGAATAGGATGCCCCAACAGCAGAGCACCTGGGAGCAGTAGTACTATGCACAGCAAAAGTGTCTTTATCAGGCCAAATTACTTTTAGAATAAGTGCAAAGGGTTATAGTAAATAGAGGCTGGTGTAGTCACAGAATGGGATGCGCCAACAGCAGGGCACCTGGGAGCAGTAGTACTATGCACAGGAAAAGTTTCTTTATCAGGCCAAATTACTTTTAGAATAAGTGTAAAGGGTTATAGTAAATAGAGGCTGGTGTAGTCACAGAATGGGATGCCACAACAGCAGTGCACCTGGGAGCAGTAGTACTATGCAAAGCAAAAGTGTCTTTATCAGGCCAAATTACTTTTAGAATAAGTGCAAAGGGTTATAGTAAATAGAGGCTGGTGTAGTCACAGAATGGGATGCCACAACAGCAGTGCACCTGGGAGCAGTAGTACTATGCAAAGCAAAAGTGTCTTTATCAGGCCAAATTACTTTTAGAATAAGTGCAAAGGGTTATAGTAAATAGAGGCTGGTGTAGTCACAGAATGGGATGCCCCAACAGCAGTGCACCTGGGAGCAGTAGTACTATGCACAGCAAAAGTGTCTTTATCAGGCCAAATTACTTTTAGAATAAGTGCAAAAGGTTATAGTAAATAGAGGCTGGTGTAGCCACAGAATGGGATGCCACAACAGCAGTGCACCTGGGAGCAGTAGTACTATGCACAGCAAAAGTGTCTTTATCAGGCCAAATTACTTTTAGAATAAGTGCAAAGGGTTATAGTAAATAGAGGCTGGTGTAGTCACAGAATGGGATGCCCCAACAGCAGTGCACCTGGGAGCAGTAGTACTATGCACAGCAAAAGTGTCTTTATCAGGCCAAATTACTTTTAGAATAAGTGCAAAGGGTTATAGTAAATAGAGGCTGGTGTAGTCACAGAATGGGATGCCCCAACAGCAGAGCACCTGGGAGCAGTAGTACTATGCACAGCAAAAGTGTCTTTATCAGGCCAAATTACTTTTAGAATAAGTGCAAAGGGTTATAGTAAATAGAGGCTGGTGTAGTCACAGAATGGGATGCCCCAACAGCAGAGCACCTGGGAGCAGTAGTACTATGCACAGCAAAAGTGTCTTTATCAGGCCAAATTACTTTTAGATTAACTGCAAAGGGTTATAGTAAATAGAGGCTGGTGTAGTCACAGAATGGGATGCCCCAACAGCAGAGCACCTGGGAGCAGTAGTACTATGCACAGCAAAAGTGTCTTTATCAGGCCAAATTACTTTTAGAATAAGTGCAAAGGGTTATAGTAAATAGAGGCTGGTGTAGTCACAGAATGGGATGCCCCAACAGCAGAGCACCTGGGAGCAGTAGTACTATGCACAGCAAAAGTGTCTTTATCAGGCCAAATTACTTTTAGAATAAGTGCAAAGGGTTACAGCAGTGCACCTGGGAGCAGTAGTACTATGCAAAGCAAAAGTGTCTTTATCAGGCCAAATTACTTTTAGAATAAGTGCAAAGGGTTATAGTAAATAGAGGCTGGTGTAATCACAGAATGGGATGCCCCAACAGCAGAGCACCTGGGAGCAGTAGTACTATGCACAGCAAAAGTGTCTTTATCAGGCCAAATTACTTTTAGAATAAGTGCAAAGGGTTATAGTAAATAGAGGCTAGTGTAGTCACAGAATGGGATGCCCCAACAGCAGTGCACCTGGGAGCAGTAGTACTATGCAAAGCAAAAGTGTCTTTATCAGGCCAAATTACTTTTAGAATAAGTGCAAAGGGTTATAGTAAATAGAGGCTGGTGTAGTCACAGAATGGGATGCCCCAACAGCAGTGCACCTGGGAGCAGTAGTACTATGCAAAGCAAAAGTGTCTTTATCAGGCCAAATTACTTTTAGAATAAGTGCAAAGGGTTATAGTAAATAGAGGCTAGTGTAGTCACAGAATGGGATGCCCCAACAGCAGTGCACCTGGGAGCAGTAGTACTATGCAAAGCAAAAGTGTCTTTATCAGGCCAAATTACTTTTAGAATAAGTGCAAAGGGTTATAGTAAATAGAGGCTGGTGTAGTCACAGAATGGGATGCCCCAACAGCAGTGCACCTGGGAGCAGTAGTACTATGCAAAGCAAAAGTGTCTTTATCAGGCCAAATTACTTTTAGAATAAGTGCAAAGGGTTATAGTAAATAGAGGCTGGTGTAGTCACAGAATGGGATGCCCCAACAGCAGAGCACCTGGGAGCAGTAGTACTATGCACAGCAAAAGTGTCTTTATCAGGCCAAATTACTTTTAGACTACGTGCAAAGGGTTATAGTAAATAGAGGCTGGTGTAGTCACAGAATGGGATGCCCCAACAGCAGTGCACCTGGGAGCAGTAGTACTATGCACAGCAAAAGTGTCTTTATCAGGCCAAATTACTTTTAGAATAAGTGCAAAGGGTTATAGTAAATAGAGGCTGGTGTAGTCACAGAATGGGATGCCCCAACAGCAGTGCACCTGGGAGCAGTAGTACTATGCAAAGCAAAAGGGTCTTTATCAGGCCAAATTACTTTTAGAATAAGTGCAAAGGGTTATAGTAAATAGAGGCTGGTGTAGTCACAGAATGGGATGCCCCAACAGCAGAGCACCTGAGAGCAGTAGTACTATGCACAGCAAAAGTGTCTTTATCAGGCCAAATTACTTTTAGAATAAGTGCAAAGGGTTATAGTAAATAGAGGCTGGTGTAGTCACAGAATGGGATGCCCCAACAGCAGTGCACCTGGGAGCAGTAGTACTATGCACAGCAAACGTGTCTTTATCAGGCCAAATTACTTTTAGAATAAGTGCAAAGGGTCATAGTAAATAGAGGCTGGTGTAGTCACAGAATGGGATGCCCCAGCAGCAGTGCACCTGGGAGCAGTAGTACTATGCAAAGCAAAAGTGTCTTTATCAGGCCAAATTACTTTTAGAATAAGTGCAAAGGGTTATAGTAAATAGAGGCTGGTGTAGTCACAGAATGGGATGCCCCAACAGCAGAGCACCTGGGAGCAGTAGTACTATGCACAGCAAAAGTGTCTTTATCAGGCCAAATTACTTTTAGAATACGTGCAAAGGGTTATAGTAAATAGAGGCTGGTGTAGTCACAGAATGGGATGCCCCAACAGCAGTGCACCTGGGAGCAGTAGTACTATGCACAGCAAAAGTGTCTTTATCAGGCCAAATTACTTTTAGAATAAGTGCAAAGGGTTATAGTAAATAGAGGCTGGTGTAGTCACAGAATGGGATGCCCCAACAGCAGTGCACCTGGGAGCAGTAGTACTATGCAAAGCAAAAGTGTCTTTATCAGGCCAAATTACTTTTAGAATAAGTGCAAAGGGTTATAGTAAATAGAGGCTGGTGTAGTCACAGAATGGGATGCCCCAACAGCAGAGCACCTGGGAGCAGTAGTACTATGCACAGCAAAAGTGTCTTTATCAGGCCAAATTACTTTTAGAATAAGTGCAAAGGGTTATAGTAAATAGAGGCTGGTGTAGTCACAGAATGGGATGCCCCAACAGCAGTGCACCTGGGAGCAGAAGTACTTTGCAAAGCAAAAGTGTCTTTATCAGGCCAAATTACTTTTAGAATAAGTGCAAAGGGTTATAGTAAATAGAGGCTGGTGTAGTCACAGAATGGGATGCCCCAACAGCAGAGCACCTGGGAGCAGTAGTACTATGCACAGCAAAAGTGTCTTTATCAGGCCAAATTACTTTTAGAATAAGTGCAAAGGGTTATAGTAAATAGAGGCTGGTGTAGTCACAGAATGGGATGCCCCAGCAGCAGTGCACCTGGGAGCAGTAGTACTATGCAAAGCAAAAGTGTCTTTATCAGGCCAAATTACTTTTAGAATAAGTGCAAAGGGTTATAGTAAATAGAGGCTGGTGTAGTCACAGAATGGGATGCCCCAACAGCAGTGCACCTGGGAGCAGTAGTACTATGCAAAGCAAAAGTGTCTTTATCAGGCCAAATTACTTTTAGAATAAGTGCAAAGGGTTATAGTAAATAGAGGCTGGTGTAGTCACAGAATGGGATGCCCCAACAGCAGTGCACCTGGGAGCAGTAGTACTATGCACAGCAAAAGTGTCTTTATCAGGCCAAATTACTTTTAGAATAAGTGCAAAGGGTTATAGTAAATAGAGGCTGGTGTAGTCACAGAATGGGATGCCCCAACAGCAGTGCACCTGGGAGCAGTACTATGCACAGCAAAAGTGTCTTTATCAGGCCAAATTACTTTCAGAATAAGTGCAAAGGGTTATAGTAAATAGAGGCTGGTGTAGTCGCAGAATGGGATGCCCCAACAGCAGTGCACCTGGGAGCAGTAGTACTATGCAAAGCAAAAGTGTCTTTATCAGGCCAAATTACTTTTAGAATAAGTGCAAAGGGTTATAGTAAATAGAGGCTGGTGTAATCACAGAATGGGATGCCCCAACAGCAGAGCACCTGGGAGCAGTAGTACTATGCACAGCAAAAGTGTCTTTATCAGGCCAAATTACTTTTAGAATAAGTGCAAAGGGTTATAGTAAATAGAGGCTAGTGTAGTCACAGAATGGTATGCCCCAACAGCAGTGCACCTGGGAGCAGTAGTACTATGCAAAGCAAAAGTGTCTTTATCAGGCCAAATTACTTTTAGAATAAGTGCAATGGGTTATAGTAAATAGAGGCTGGTGTAGTCACAGAATGGGATGCCCCAACAGCAGTGCACCTGGGAGCAGTAGTACTATGCAAAGCAAAAGTGTCTTTATCAGGCCAAATTACTTTTAGAATAAGTGCAAAGGGTTATAGTAAATAGAGGCTGGTGTAGTCACAGAATGGGATGCCCCAACAGCAGAGCACCTGGGAGCAGTAGTACTATGCACAGCAAAAGTGTCTTTATCAGGCCAAATTACTTTTAGACTACGTGCAAAGGGTTATAGTAAATAGAGGCTGGTGTAGTCACAGAATGGGATGCCCCAACAGCAGTGCACCTGGGAGCAGTAGTACTATGCACAGCAAAAGTGTCTTTATCAGGCCAAATTACTTTTAGAATAAGTGCAAAGGGTTATAGTAAATAGAGGCTGGTGTAGTCACAGAATGGGATGCCCCAACAGCAGAGCACCTGGGAGCAGTAGTACTATGCACAGCAAAAGTGTCTTTATCAGGCCAAATTACTTTTAGAATAAGTGCAAAGGGTTATAGTAAATAGAGGCTGGTGTAGTCACAGAATGGGATGCGCCAACAGCAGAGCACCTGGGAGCAGCAGTACTATGCACAGGAAAAGTTTCTTTATCAGGCCAAATTACTTTTAGAATAAGTGTAAAGGGTTATAGTAAATAGAGGCTGGTGTAGTCACAGAATGGGATGCCACAACAGCAGTGCACCTGGGAGCAGTAGTACTATGCAAAGCAAAAGTGTCTTTATCAGGCCAAATTACTTTTAGAATAAGTGCAAAGGGTTATAGTAAATAGAGGCTGTTGTAGTCACAGAATGGAATGCCACAACAGCAGTGCACCTGGGAGCAGTAGTACTATGCAAAGCAAAAGTGTCTTTATCAGGCCAAATTACTTTTAGAATAAGTGCAAAGGGTTATAGTAAATAGAGGCTGGTGTAGTCACAGAATGGGATGCCTCAACAGCAGTGCACCTGGGAGCAGTAGTACTATGCAAAGCAAAAGTGTCTTTATCAGGCCAAATTACTTTTAGAATAAGTGCAAAGGGTTATAGTAAATAGAGGCTGGTGTAGTCACAGAATGGGATGCCCCAACAGCAGAGCACCTGGGAGCAGTAGTACTATGCACAGCAAAAGTGTCTTTATCAGGCCAAATTACTTTTAGAATAAGTGCAAAGGGTTATAGTAAATAGAGGCTGGTGTAGTCACAGAATGGGATGCCCCAACAGCAGTGCACCTGGGAGCAGTAGTACTATGCACAGCAAAAGTGTCTTTATCAGGCCAAATTACTTTTAGAATAAGTGCAAAGGGTTATAGTAAATAGAGGCTGGTGTAGTCACAGAATGGGATGCCCCAACAGTAGAGCACCTGGGAGCAGTAGTACTATGCACAGCAAAAGTGTCTTTATCAGGCCAAATTACTTTTAGAATAAGTGCAAAGGGTTATAGTAAATAGAGGCTGGTGTAGTCACAGAATGGGATGCCCCAACAGCAGAGCACCTGCGAGTAGTAGTACTATGCACAGCAAAAGTGTCTTTATCAGGCCAAATTACTTTTAGAATAAGTGAAAGGGTTATAGTAAATAGAGGCTGGTGTAGTCACAGAATGGAATGCCCAAACAGCAGTGCACCTGGGAGCAGTAGTACTATGCAAAGCAAAAGTGTCTTTATCAGGCCAAATTACTTTTAGAATAAGTGCAAAGGGTTATAGTAAATAGAGGCTGGTGTAGTCACAGAATGGGATGCCCCAGCAGCAGTGCACCTGGGAGCAGTAGTACTATGCAAAGCAAAAGTGTCTTTATCAGGCCAAATTACTTTTAGAATAAGTGCAAAGGGTTATAGTAAATAGAGGCTGGTGTAGTCACAGAATGGTATGCCCCAACAGCAGAGCACCTGGGAGCAGTAGTACTATGCACAGCAAAAGTGTCTTTATCAGGCCAAATTACTTTTAGAATAAGTGCAAAGGGTTATAGTAAATAGAGGCTGGTGTAGTCACAGAATGGGATGCCCCAACGGCAGAGCACCTGGGAGCAGTAGTACTATGCACAGCAAAAGTGTCTTTATCAGGCCAAATTACTTTTAGAATAAGTGCAAAGGGTTATAGTAAATAGAGGCTGGTGTAGTCACAGAATGGGATGCCCCAACAGCAGAGCACCTGGGAGCAGTAGTACTATGCACAGCAAAAGTGTCTTTATCAGGCCAAATTACTTTTAGAATAAGTGCAAAGGGTTATAGTAAATAGAGGCTGGTGTAGTCACAGAATGGGATGCCCCAACAGCAGAGCACCTGGGAGCAGTAGTACTATGCACAGCAAAAGTGTCTTTATCAGGCCAAATTACTTTTAGAATAAGTGCAAAGGGTTATAGTAAATAGAGGCTGGTGTAGTCACAGAATGGGATGCCCCAACAGCAGTGCACCTGGGAGCAGTACTATGCACAGCAAAAGTGTCTTTATCAGGCCAAATTACTTTTAGAATAAGTGCAAAGGGTTACAGCAGTGCACCTGGGAGCAGTAGTACTATGCAAAGCAAAAGTGTCTTTATCAGGCCAAATTACTTTTAGAATAAGTGCAAAGGGTTATAGTAAATAGAGGCTGGTGTAATCACAGAATGGGATGCCCCAACAGCAGAGCACCTGGGAGCAGTAGTACTATGCACAGCAAAAGTGTCTTTATCAGGCCAAATTACTTTTAGAATAAGTGCAAAGGGTTATAGTAAATAGAGGCTGGTGTAGTCACAGAATGGGATGCCCCAACAGCAGAGCACCTGGGAGCAGTAGTACTATGCACAGCAAAAGTGTCTTTATCAGGCCAAATTACTTTTAGAATAAGTGCAAAGGGTTATAGTAAATAGAGGCTGGTGTAGTCACAGAATGGGATGCCCCAACAGCAGAGCACCTGGGAGCAGTAGTACTATGCACAGCAAAAGTGTCTTTATCAGGCCAAATTACTTTTAGATTAAGTGCAAAGGGTTATAGTAAATAGAGGCTGGTGTAGTCACAGAATGGGATGCCCCAACAGCAGAGCACCTGGGAGCAGTAGTACTATGCACAGCAAAAGTGTCTTTATCAGGCCAAATTACTTTTAGAATAAGTGCAAAGGGTTATAGTAAATAGAGGCTGGTGTAGTCACAGAATGGGATGCCCCAACAGCAGAGCACCTGGGAGCAGTAGTACTATGCACAGCAAAAGTGTCTTTATCAGGCCAAATTACTTTTAGAATAAGTGCAAAGGGTTACAGCAGTGCACCTGGGAGCAGTAGTACTATGCAAAGCAAAAGTGTCTTTATCAGGCCAAATTACTTTTAGAATAAGTGCAAAGGGTTATAGTAAATAGAGGCTGGTGTAATCACAGAATGGGATGCCCCAACAGCAGAGCACCTGGGAGCAGTAGTACTATGCACAGCAAAAGTGTCTTTATCAGGCCAAATTACTTTTAGAATAAGTGCAAAGGGTTATAGTAAATAGAGGCTAGTGTAGTCACAGAATGGGATGCCCCAACAGCAGTGCACCTGGGAGCAGTAGTACTATGCAAAGCAAAAGTGTCTTTATCAGGCCAAATTACTTTTAGAATAAGTGCAAAGGGTTATAGTAAATAGAGGCTGGTGTAGTCACAGAATGGGATGCCCCAACAGCAGTGCACCTGGGAGCAGTAGTACTATGCAAAGCAAAAGTGTCTTTATCAGGCCAAATTACTTTTAGAATAAGTGCAAAGGGTTATAGTAAATAGAGGCTAGTGTAGTCACAGAATGGGATGCCCCAACAGCAGTGCACCTGGGAGCAGTAGTACTATGCAAAGCAAAAGTGTCTTTATCAGGCCAAATTACTTTTAGAATAAGTGCAAAGGGTTATAGTAAATAGAGGCTGGTGTAGTCACAGAATGGGATGCCCCAACAGCAGTGCACCTGGGAGCAGTAGTACTATGCAAAGCAAAAGTGTCTTTATCAGGCCAAATTACTTTTAGAATAAGTGCAAAGGGTTATAGTAAATAGAGGCTGGTGTAGTCACAGAATGGGATGCCCCAACAGCAGAGCACCTGGGAGCAGTAGTACTATGCACAGCAAAAGTGTCTTTATCAGGCCAAATTACTTTTAGACTACGTGCAAAGGGTTATAGTAAATAGAGGCTGGTGTAGTCACAGAATGGGATGCCCCAACAGCAGTGCACCTGGGAGCAGTAGTACTATGCACAGCAAAAGTGTCTTTATCAGGCCAAATTACTTTTAGAATAAGTGCAAAGGGTTATAGTAAATAGAGGCTGGTGTAGTCACAGAATGGGATGCCCCAACAGCAGTGCACCTGGGAGCAGTAGTACTATGCAAAGCAAAAGGGTCTTTATCAGGCCAAATTACTTTTAGAATAAGTGCAAAGGGTTATAGTAAATAGAGGCTGGTGTAGTCACAGAATGGGATGCCCCAACAGCAGAGCACCTGAGAGCAGTAGTACTATGCACAGCAAAAGTGTCTTTATCAGGCCAAATTACTTTTAGAATAAGTGCAAAGGGTTATAGTAAATAGAGGCTGGTGTAGTCACAGAATGGGATGCCCCAACAGCAGTGCACCTGGGAGCAGTAGTACTATGCACAGCAAACGTGTCTTTATCAGGCCAAATTACTTTTAGAATAAGTGCAAAGGGTCATAGTAAATAGAGGCTGGTGTAGTCACAGAATGGGATGCCCCAGCAGCAGTGCACCTGGGAGCAGTAGTACTATGCAAAGCAAAAGTGTCTTTATCAGGCCAAATTACTTTTAGAATAAGTGCAAAGGGTTATAGTAAATAGAGGCTGGTGTAGTCACAGAATGGGATGCCCCAACAGCAGAGCACCTGGGAGCAGTAGTACTATGCACAGCAAAAGTGTCTTTATCAGGCCAAATTACTTTTAGAATACGTGCAAAGGGTTATAGTAAATAGAGGCTGGTGTAGTCACAGAATGGGATGCCCCAACAGCAGTGCACCTGGGAGCAGTAGTACTATGCACAGCAAAAGTGTCTTTATCAGGCCAAATTACTTTTAGAATAAGTGCAAAGGGTTATAGTAAATAGAGGCTGGTGTAGTCACAGAATGGGATGCCCCAACAGCAGTGCACCTGGGAGCAGTAGTACTATGCAAAGCAAAAGTGTCTTTATCAGGCCAAATTACTTTTAGAATAAGTGCAAAGGGTTATAGTAAATAGAGGCTGGTGTAGTCACAGAATGGGATGCCCCAACAGCAGAGCACCTGGGAGCAGTAGTACTATGCACAGCAAAAGTGTCTTTATCAGGCCAAATTACTTTTAGAATAAGTGCAAAGGGTTATAGTAAATAGAGGCTGGTGTAGTCACAGAATGGGATGCCCCAACAGCAGTGCACCTGGGAGCAGAAGTACTTTGCAAAGCAAAAGTGTCTTTATCAGGCCAAATTACTTTTAGAATAAGTGCAAAGGGTTATAGTAAATAGAGGCTGGTGTAGTCACAGAATGGGATGCCCCAACAGCAGAGCACCTGGGAGCAGTAGTACTATGCACAGCAAAAGTGTCTTTATCAGGCCAAATTACTTTTAGAATAAGTGCAAAGGGTTATAGTAAATAGAGGCTGGTGTAGTCACAGAATGGGATGCCCCAGCAGCAGTGCACCTGGGAGCAGTAGTACTATGCAAAGCAAAAGTGTCTTTATCAGGCCAAATTACTTTTAGAATAAGTGCAAAGGGTTATAGTAAATAGAGGCTGGTGTAGTCACAGAATGGGATGCCCCAACAGCAGTGCACCTGGGAGCAGTAGTACTATGCAAAGCAAAAGTGTCTTTATCAGGCCAAATTACTTTTAGAATAAGTGCAAAGGGTTATAGTAAATAGAGGCTGGTGTAGTCACAGAATGGGATGCCCCAACAGCAGTGCACCTGGGAGCAGTAGTACTATGCACAGCAAAAGTGTCTTTATCAGGCCAAATTACTTTTAGAATAAGTGCAAAGGGTTATAGTAAATAGAGGCTGGTGTAGTCACAGAATGGGATGCCCCAACAGCAGTGCACCTGGGAGCAGTACTATGCACAGCAAAAGTGTCTTTATCAGGCCAAATTACTTTCAGAATAAGTGCAAAGGGTTATAGTAAATAGAGGCTGGTGTAGTCGCAGAATGGGATGCCCCAACAGCAGTGCACCTGGGAGCAGTAGTACTATGCAAAGCAAAAGTGTCTTTATCAGGCCAAATTACTTTTAGAATAAGTGCAAAGGGTTATAGTAAATAGAGGCTGGTGTAATCACAGAATGGGATGCCCCAACAGCAGAGCACCTGGGAGCAGTAGTACTATGCACAGCAAAAGTGTCTTTATCAGGCCAAATTACTTTTAGAATAAGTGCAAAGGGTTATAGTAAATAGAGGCTAGTGTAGTCACAGAATGGGATGCCCCAACAGCAGTGCACCTGGGAGCAGTAGTACTATGCAAAGCAAAAGTGTCTTTATCAGGCCAAATTACTTTTAGAATAAGTGCAATGGGTTATAGTAAATAGAGGCTGGTGTAGTCACAGAATGGGATGCCCCAACAGCAGTGCACCTGGGAGCAGTAGTACTATGCAAAGCAAAAGTGTCTTTATCAGGCCAAATTACTTTTAGAATAAGTGCAAAGGGTTATAGTAAATAGAGGCTGGTGTAGTCACAGAATGGGATGCCCCAACAGCAGAGCACCTGGGAGCAGTAGTACTATGCACAGCAAAAGTGTCTTTATCAGGCCAAATTACTTTTAGACTACGTGCAAAGGGTTATAGTAAATAGAGGCTGGTGTAGTCACAGAATGGGATGCCCCAACAGCAGTGCACCTGGGAGCAGTAGTACTATGCACAGCAAAAGTGTCTTTATCAGGCCAAATTACTTTTAGAATAAGTGCAAAGGGTTATAGTAAATAGAGGCTGGTGTAGTCACAGAATGGGATGCCCCAACAGCAGAGCACCTGGGAGCAGTAGTACTATGCACAGCAAAAGTGTCTTTATCAGGCCAAATTACTTTTAGAATAGGTGCAAAGGGTTATAGTAAATAGAGGCTGGTGTAGTCACAGAATGGGATGCCCCAACAGCAGAGCACCTGGGAGCAGTAGTACTATGCACAGGAAAAGTTTCTTTATCAGGCCAAATTACTTTTAGAATAAGTGTAAAGGGTTATAGTAAATAGAGGCTGGTGTAGTCACAGAATGGGATGCCACAACAGCAGTGCACCTGGGAGCAGTAGTACTATGCAAAGCAAAAGTGTCTTTATCAGGCCAAATTACTTTTAGAATAAGTGCAAAGGGTTATAGTAAATAGAGGCTGTTGTAGTCACAGAATGGAATGCCACAACAGCAGTGCACCTGGGAGCAGTAGTACTATGCAAAGCAAAAGTGTCTTTATCAGGCCAAATTACTTTTAGAATAAGTGCAAAGGGTTATAGTAAATAGAGGCTGGTGTAGTCACAGAATGGGATGCCTCAACAGCAGTGCACCTGGGAGCAGTAGTACTATGCAAAGCAAAAGTGTCTTTATCAGGCCAAATTACTTTTAGAATAAGTGCAAAGGGTTATAGTAAATAGAGGCTGGTGTAGTCACAGAATGGGATGCCCCAACAGCAGAGCACCTGGGAGCAGTAGTACTATGCACAGCAAAAGTGTCTTTATCAGGCCAAATTACTTTTAGAATAAGTGCAAAGGGTTATAGTAAATAGAGGCTGGTGTAGTCACAGAATGGGATGCCCCAACAGCAGTGCACCTGGGAGCAGTAGTACTATGCACAGCAAAAGTGTCTTTATCAGGCCAAATTACTTTTAGAATAAGTGCAAAGGGTTATAGTAAATAGAGGCTGGTGTAGTCACAGAATGGGATGCCCCAACAGTAGAGCACCTGGGAGCAGTAGTACTATGCACAGCAAAAGTGTCTTTATCAGGCCAAATTACTTTTAGAATAAGTGCAAAGGGTTATAGTAAATAGAGGCTGGTGTAGTCACAGAATGGGATGCCCCAACAGCAGAGCACCTGCGAGTAGTAGTACTATGCACAGCAAAAGTGTCTTTATCAGGCCAAATTACTTTTAGAATAAGTGAAAGGGTTATAGTAAATAGAGGCTGGTGTAGTCACAGAATGGAATGCCCAAACAGCAGTGCACCTGGGAGCAGTAGTACTATGCAAAGCAAAAGTGTCTTTATCAGGCCAAATTACTTTTAGAATAAGTGCAAAGGGTTATAGTAAATAGAGGCTGGTGTAGTCACAGAATGGGATGCCCCAGCAGCAGTGCACCTGGGAGCAGTAGTACTATGCAAAGCAAAAGTGTCTTTATCAGGCCAAATTACTTTTAGAATAAGTGCAAAGGGTTATAGTAAATAGAGGCTGGTGTAGTCACAGAATGGGATGCCCCAACAGCAGTGCACCTGGGAGCAGTAGTACTATGCACAGCAAAAGTGTCTTTATCAGGCCAAATTACTTTTAGAATAAGTGCAAAGGGTTATAGTAAATAGAGGCTGGTGTAGTCACAGAATGGGATGCCCCAACAGCAGAGCACCTGGGAGCAGTAGTACTATGCACAGCAAAAGTGTCTTTATCAGGCCAAATTACTTTTAGAATAAGTGCAAAGGGTTATAGTAAATAGAGGCTGGTGTAGTCACAGAATGGGATGCCCCAACGGCAGAGCACCTGGGAGCAGTAGTACTATGCACAGCAAAAGTGTCTTTATCAGGCCAAATTACTTTTAGAATAAGTGCAAAGGGTTATAGTAAATAGAGGCTGGTGTAGTCACAGAATGGGATGCCCCAACAGCAGAGCACCTGGGAGCAGTAGTACTATGCACAGCAAAAGTGTCTTTATCAGGCCAAATTACTTTTAGAATAAGTGCAAAGGGTTATAGTAAATAGAGGCTGGTGTAGTCACAGAATGGGATGCCCCAACAGCAGAGCACCTGGGAGCAGTAGTACTATGCACAGCAAAAGTGTCTTTATCAGGCCAAATTACTTTTAGAATAAGTGCAAAGGGTTATAGTAAATAGAGGCTGGTGTAGTCACAGAATGGGATGCCCCAACAGCAGTGCACCTGGGAGCAGTACTATGCACAGCAAAAGTGTCTTTATCAGGCCAAATTACTTTTAGAATAAGTGCAAAGGGTTACAGCAGTGCACCTGGGAGCAGTAGTACTATGCAAAGCAAAAGTGTCTTTATCAGGCCAAATTACTTTTAGAATAAGTGCAAAGGGTTATAGTAAATAGAGGCTGGTGTAATCACAGAATGGGATGCCCCAACAGCAGAGCACCTGGGAGCAGTAGTACTATGCACAACAAAAGTGTCTTTATCAGGCCAAATTACTTTTAGAATAAGTGCAAAGGGTTATAGTAAATAGAGGCTGGTGTAGTCACAGAATGGGATGCCCCAACAGCAGTGCACCTGGGAGCAGTAGTACTATGCAAAGCAAAAGTGTCTTTATCAGGCCAAATTACTTTTAGAATAAGTGCAAAGGGTTATAGTAAATAGAGGCTGGTGTAGTCACAGAATGGGATGCCCCAACAGCAGTGCACCTGGGAGCAGTAGTACTATGCACAGCAAAAGTGTCTTTATCAGGCCAAATTACTTTTAGAATAAGTGCAAAGGGTTATAGTAAATAGAGGCTGGTGTAGTCACAGAATGGGATGCCCCAGCAGCAGTGCACCTGGGAGCAGTAGTACTATGCAAAGCAAAAGTGTCTTTATCAGGCCAAATTACTTTTAGAATAAGTGCAAAGGGTTATAGTAAATAGAGGCTGGTGTAGTCACAGAATGGGATGCCCCAACAGCAGAGCACCTGGGAGCAGTAGTACTATGCACAGCAAAAGTGTCTTTATCAGGCCAAATTACTTTTAGAATAAGTGCAAAGGGTTACAGCAGTGCACCTGGGAGCAGTAGTACTATGCAAAGCAAAAGTGTCTTTATCAGGCCAAATTACTTTTAGAATAAGTGCAAAGGGTTATAGTAAATAGAGGCTGGTGTAATCACAGAATGGGATGCCCCAACAGCAGAGCACCTGGGAGCAGTAGTACTATACACAGCAAAAGTGTCTTTATCAGGCCAAATTACTTTTAGAATAAGTGCAAAGGGTTATAGTAAATAGAGGCTAGTGTAGTCACAGAATGGGATGCCCCAACAGCAGTGCACCTGGGAGCAGTAGTACTATGCAAAGCAAAAGTGTCTTTATCAGGCCAAATTACTTTTAGAATAAGTGCAAAGGGTTATAGTAAATAGAGGCTGGTGTAGTCACAGAATGGGATGCCCCAACAGCAGTGCACCTGGGAGCAGTAGTACTATGCAAAGCAAAAGTGTCTTTATCAGGCCAAATTACTTTTAGAATAAGTGCAAAGGGTTATAGTAAATAGAGGCTGGTGTAGTCACAGAATGGGATGCCCCAACAGCAGAGCACCTGGGAGCAGTAGTACTATGCACAGCAAAAGTGTCTTTATCAGGCCAAATTACTTTTAGACTACGTGCAAAGGGTTATAGTAAATAGAGGCTGGTGTAGTCACAGAATGGGATGCCCCAACAGCAGTGCACCTGGGAGCAGTAGTACTATGCACAGCAAAAGTGTCTTTATCAGGCCAAATTACTTTTAGAATAAGTGCAAAGGGTTATAGTAAATAGAGGCTGGTGTAGTCACAGAATGGGATGCCCCAACAGCAGTGCACCTGGGAGCAGTAGTACTATGCAAAGCAAAAGGGTCTTTATCAGGCCAAATTACTTTTAGAATAAGTGCAAAGGGTTATAGTAAATAGAGGCTGGTGTAGTCACAGAATGGGATGCCCCAACAGCAGAGCACCTGAGAGCAGTAGTACTATGCACAGCAAAAGTGTCTTTATCAGGCCAAATTACTTTTAGAATAAGTGCAAAGGGTTATAGTAAATAGAGGCTGGTGTAGTCACAGAATGGGATGCCCCAACAGCAGTGCACCTGGGAGCAGTAGTACTATGCACAGCAAACGTGTCTTTATCAGGCCAAATTACTTTTAGAATAAGTGCAAAGGGTTATAGTAAATAGAGGCTGGTGTAGTCACAGAATGGGATGCCCCAGCAGCAGTGCACCTGGGAGCAGTAGTACTATGCAAAGCAAAAGTGTCTTTATCAGGCCAAATTACTTTTAGAATAAGTGCAAAGGGTTATAGTAAATAGAGGCTGGTGTAGTCACAGAATGGGATGCCCCAACAGCAGAGCACCTGGGAGCAGTAGTACTATGCACAGCAAAAGTGTCTTTATCAGGCCAAATTACTTTTAGAATACGTGCAAAGGGTTATAGTAAATAGAGGCTGGTGTAGTCACAGAATGGGATGCCCCAACAGCAGTGCACCTGGGAGCAGTAGTACTATGCACAGCAAAAGTGTCTTTATCAGGCCAAATTACTTTTAGAATAAGTGCAAAGGGTTATAGTAAATAGAGGCTGGTGTAGTCACAGAATGGGATGCCCCAACAGCAGTGCACCTGGGAGCAGAAGTACTTTGCAAAGCAAAAGTGTCTTTATCAGGCCAAATTACTTTTAGAATAAGTGCAAAGGGTTATAGTAAATAGAGGCTGGTGTAGTCACAGAATGGGATGCCCCAACAGCAGAGCACCTGGGAGCAGTAGTACTATGCACAGCAAAAGTGTCTTTATCAGGCCAAATTACTTTTAGAATAAGTGCAAAGGGTTATAGTAAATAGAGGCTGGTGTAGTCACAGAATGGGATGCCCCAGCAGCAGTGCACCTGGGAGCAGTTGTACTATGCAAAGCAAAAGTGTCTTTATCAGGCCAAATTACTTTTAGAATAAGTGCAAAGGGTTATAGTAAATAGAGGCTGGTGTAGTCACAGAATGGGATGCCCCAACAGCAGTGCACCTGGGAGCAGTACTATGCACAGCAAAAGTGTCTTTATCAGGCCAAATTACTTTCAGAATAAGTGCAAAGGGTTATAGTAAATAGAGGCTGGTGTAGTCGCAGAATGGGATGCCCCAACAGCAGTGCACCTGGGAGCAGTAGTACTATGCAAAGCAAAAGTGTCTTTATCAGGCCAAATTACTTTTAGAATAAGTGCAAAGGGTTATAGTAAATAGAGGCTGGTGTAATCACAGAATGGGATGCCCCAACAGCAGAGCTCCTGGGAGCAGTAGTACTATGCACAGCAAAAGTGTCTTTATCAGGCCAAATTACTTTTAGAATAAGTGCAAAGGGTTATAGTAAATAGAGGCTAGTGTAGTCACAGAATGGGATGCCCCAACAGCAGTGCACCTGGGAGCAGTAGTACTATGCAAAGCAAAAGTGTCTTTATCAGGCCAAATTACTTTTAGAATAAGTGCACAGGGTTATAGTAAATAGAGGCTGGTGTAGTCACAGAATGGGATGCCCCAACAGCAGTGCACCTGGGAGCAGTAGTACTATGCAAAGCAAAAGTGTCTTTATCAGGCCAAATTACTTTTAGAATAAGTGCAAAGGGTTATAGTAAATAGAGGCTGGTGTAGTCACAGAATGGGATGCCCCAACAGCAGAGCACCTGGGAGCAGTAGTACTATGCACAGCAAAAGTGTCTTTATCAGGCCAAATTACTTTTAGACTACGTGCAAAGGGTTATAGTAAATAGAGGCTGGTGTAGTCACAGAATGGGATGCCCCAACAGCAGTGCACCTGGGAGCAGTAGTACTATGCACAGCAAAAGTGTCTTTATCAGGCCAAATTAATTTTAGAATAAGTGCAAAGGGTTATAGTAAATAGAGGCTGGTGTAGTCACAGAATGGGATGCCCCAACAGCAGAGCACCTGGGAGCAGTAGTACTATGCACAGCAAAAGTGTCTTTATCAGGCCAAATTACTTTTAGAATAGGTGCAAAGGGTTATAGTAAATAGAGGCTGGTGTAGTCACAGAATGGGATGCCCCAACAGCAGAGCACCTGGGAGCAGTAGTACTATGCACAGCAAAAGTGTCTTTATCAGGCCAAATTACTTTTAGAATAAGTGCAAAGGGTTATAGTAAATAGAGGCTGGTGTAGTCACAGAATGGGATGCGCCAACAGCAGAGCACCTGGGAGCAGTAGTACTATGCACAGGAAAAGTTTCTTTATCAGGCCAAATTACTTTTAGAATAAGTGTAAAGGGTTATAGTAAATAGAGGCTGGTGTAGTCACAGAATGGGATGCCACAACAGCAGTGCACCTGGGAGCAGTAGTACTATGCAAAGCAAAAGTGTCTTTATCAGGCCAAATTACTTTTAGAATAAGTGCAAAGGGTTATAGTAAATAGAGGCTGGTGTAGTCACAGAATGGGATGCCACAACAGCAGTGCACCTGGGAGCAGTAGTACTATGCAAAGCAAAAGTGTCTTTATCAGGCCAAATTACTTTTAGAATAAGTGCAAAGGGTTATAGTAAATAGAGGCTGGTGTAGTCACAGAATGGGATGCCTCAACAGCAGTGCACCTGGGAGCAGTAGTACTATGCAAAGCAAAAGTGTCTTTATCAGGCCAAATTACTTTTAGAATAAGTGCAAAGGGTTATAGTAAATAGAGGCTGGTGTAGTCACAGAATGGGATGCCCCAACAGTAGAGCACCTGGGAGCAGTAGTACTATGCAAAGCAAAAGTGTCTTTATCAGGCCAAATTACTTTTAGAATAAGTGCAAAGGGTTATAGTAAATAGAGGCTGGTGTAGTCACAGAATGGGATGCCCCAACAGCAGAGCACCTGCGAGTAGTAGTACTATGCACAGCAAAAGTGTCTTTATCAGGCCAAATTACTTTTAGAATAAGTGAAAGGGTTATAGTAAATAGAGGCTGGTGTAGTCACAGAATGGAATGCCCAAACAGCAGTGCACCTGGGAGCAGTAGTACTATGCAAAGCAAAAGTGTCTTTATCAGGCCAAATTACTTTTAGAATAAGTGCAAAGGGTTATAGTAAATAGAGGCTGGTGTAGTCACAGAATGGGATGCCCCAGCAGCAGTGCACCTGGGAGCAGTAGTACTATGCAAAGCAAAAGTGTCTTTATCAGGCCAAATTACTTTTAGAATAAGTGCAAAGGGTTATAGTAAATAGAGGCTGGTGTAGTCACAGAATGGGATGCCCCAACAGCAGTGCACCTGGGAGCAGTAGTACTATGCACAGCAAAAGTGTCTTTATCAGGCCAAATTACTTTTAGAATAAGTGCAAAGGGTTATAGTAAATAGAGGCTGGTGTAGTCACAGAATGGGATGCCCCAACAGCAGAGCACCTGGGAGCAGTAGTACTATGCACAGCAAAAGTGTCTTTATCAGGCCAAATTACTTTTAGAATAAGTGCAAAGGGTTATAGTAAATAGAGGCTGGTGTAGTCACAGAATGGGATGCCCCAACAGCAGTGCACCTGGGAGCAGTACTATGCACAGCAAAAGTGTCTTTATCAGGCCAAATTACTTTTAGAATAAGTGCAAAGGGTTACAGCAGTGCACCTGGGAGCAGTAGTACTATGCAAAGCAAAAGTGTCTTTATCAGGCCAAATTACTTTTAGAATAAGTGCAAAGGGTTATAGTAAATAGAGGCTGGTGTAATCACAGAATGGGATGCCCCAACAGCAGAGCACCTGGGAGCAGTAGTACTATGCACAGCAAAAGTGTCTTTATCAGGCCAAATTACTTTTAGAATAAGTGCAAAGGGTTATAGTAAATAGAGGCTGGTGTAGTCACAGAATGGGATGCCCCAACAGCAGTGCACCTGGGAGCAGTAGTACTATGCAAAGCAAAAAAGTGTCTTTATCAGGCCAAATTACTTTTAGAATAAGTGCAAAGGGTTATAGTAAATAGAGGCTGGTGTAGTCACAGAATGGGATGCCCCAACAGCAGTGCACCTGGGAGCAGTAGTACTATGCACAGCAAAAGTGTCTTTATCAGGCCAAATTACTTTTAGAATAAGTGCAAAGGGTTATAGTAAATAGAGGCTGGTGTAGTCACAGAATGGGATGCCCCAGCAGCAGTGCACCTGGGAGCAGTAGTACTATGCAAAGCAAAAGTGTCTTTATCAGGCCAAATTACTTTTAGAATAAGTGCAAAGGGTTATAGTAAATAGAGGCTGGTGTAGTCACAGAATGGGATGCCTCAACAGCAGTGCACCTGGGAGCAGTAGTACTATGCAAAGCAAAAGTGTCTTTATCAGGCCAAATTACTTTTAGAATAAGTGCAAAGGGTTATAGTAAATAGAGGCTGGTGTAGTCACAGAATGGGATGCCCCAACAGTAGAGCACCTGGGAGCAGTAGTACTATGCAAAGCAAAAGTGTCTTTATCAGGCCAAATTACTTTTAGAATAAGTGCAAAGGGTTATAGTAAATAGAGGCTGGTGTAGTCACAGAATGGGATGCCCCAACAGCAGAGCACCTGCGAGTAGTAGTACTATGCACAGCAAAAGTGTCTTTATCAGGCCAAATTACTTTTAGAATAAGTGAAAGGGTTATAGTAAATAGAGGCTGGTGTAGTCACAGAATGGAATGCCCAAACAGCAGTGCACCTGGGAGCAGTAGTACTATGCAAAGCAAAAGTGTCTTTATCAGGCCAAATTACTTTTAGAATAAGTGCAAAGGGTTATAGTAAATAGAGGCTGGTGTAGTCACAGAATGGGATGCCCCAGCAGCAGTGCACCTGGGAGCAGTAGTACTATGCAAAGCAAAAGTGTCTTTATCAGGCCAAATTACTTTTAGAATAAGTGCAAAGGGTTATAGTAAATAGAGGCTGGTGTAGTCACAGAATGGGATGCCCCAACAGCAGTGCACCTGGGAGCAGTAGTACTATGCACAGCAAAAGTGTCTTTATCAGGCCAAATTACTTTTAGAATAAGTGCAAAGGGTTATAGTAAATAGAGGCTGGTGTAGTCACAGAATGGGATGCCCCAACAGCAGAGCACCTGGGAGCAGTAGTACTATGCACAGCAAAAGTGTCTTTATCAGGCCAAATTACTTTTAGAATAAGTGCAAAGGGTTATAGTAAATAGAGGCTGGTGTAGTCACAGAATGGGATGCCCCAACAGCAGTGCACCTGGGAGCAGTACTATGCACAGCAAAAGTGTCTTTATCAGGCCAAATTACTTTTAGAATAAGTGCAAAGGGTTACAGCAGTGCACCTGGGAGCAGTAGTACTATGCAAAGCAAAAGTGTCTTTATCAGGCCAAATTACTTTTAGAATAAGTGCAAAGGGTTATAGTAAATAGAGGCTGGTGTAATCACAGAATGGGATGCCCCAACAGCAGAGCACCTGGGAGCAGTAGTACTATGCACAGCAAAAGTGTCTTTATCAGGCCAAATTACTTTTAGAATAAGTGCAAAGGGTTATAGTAAATAGAGGCTGGTGTAGTCACAGAATGGGATGCCCCAACAGCAGTGCACCTGGGAGCAGTAGTACTATGCAAAGCAAAAAAGTGTCTTTATCAGGCCAAATTACTTTTAGAATAAGTGCAAAGGGTTATAGTAAATAGAGGCTGGTGTAGTCACAGAATGGGATGCCCCAACAGCAGTGCACCTGGGAGCAGTAGTACTATGCACAGCAAAAGTGTCTTTATCAGGCCAAATTACTTTTAGAATAAGTGCAAAGGGTTATAGTAAATAGAGGCTGGTGTAGTCACAGAATGGGATGCCCCAGCAGCAGTGCACCTGGGAGCAGTAGTACTATGCAAAGCAAAAGTGTCTTTATCAGGCCAAATTACTTTTAGAATAAGTGCAAAGGGTTATAGTAAATAGAGGCTGGTGTAGTCACAGAATGGGATGCCCCAACAGCAGTGCACCTGGGAGCAGTAGTACTATGCAAAGCAAAAGTGTCTTTATCAGGCCAAATTACTTTTAGAATAAGTGCAAAGGGTTATAGTAAATAGAGGCTGGTGTAGTCACAGAATGGGATGCCCCAACAGCAGAGCACCTGGGAGCAGTAGTACTATGCACAGCAAAAGTGTCTTTATCAGGCCAAATTACTTTTAGAATAAGTGCAAAGGGTTATAGTAAATAGAGGCTGGTGTAGTCACAGAATGGGATGCCCCAACAGCAGTGCACCTGGGAGCAGTACTATGCACAGCAAAAGTGTCTTTATCAGGCCAAATTACTTTCAGAATAAGTGCAAAGGGTTATAGTAAATAGAGGCTGGTGTAGTCGCAGAATGGGATGCCCCAACAGCAGTGCACCTGGGAGCAGTAGTACTATGCAAAGCAAAAGTGTCTTTATCAGGCCAAATTACTTTTAGAATAAGTGCAAAGGGTTATAGTAAATAGAGGCTGGTGTAATCACAGAATGGGATGCCCCAACAGCAGAGCACCTGGGAGCAGTAGTACTATGCACAGCAAAAGTGTCTTTATCAGGCCAAATTACTTTTAGAATAAGTGCAAAGGGTTATAGTAAATAGAGGCTAGTGTAGTCACAGAATGGGATGCCCCAACAGCAGTGCACCTGGGAGCAGTAGTACTATGCAAAGCAAAAGTGTCTTTATCAGGCCAAATTACTTTTAGAATAAGTGCAAAGGGTTATAGTAAATAGAGGCTGGTGTAGTCACAGAATGGGATGCCCCAACAGCAGTGCACCTGGGAGCAGTAGTACTATGCAAAGCAAAAGTGTCTTTATCAGGCCAAATTACTTTTAGAATAAGTGCAAAGGGTTATAGTAAATAGAGGCTGGTGTAGTCACAGAATGGGATGCCCCAACAGCAGAGCACCTGGGAGCAGTAGTACTATGCACAGCAAAAGTGTCTTTATCAGGCCAAATTACTTTTAGACTACGTGCAATGGGTTATAGTAAATAGAGGCTGGTGTAGTCACAGAATGGGATGCCCCAACAGCAGTGCACCTGGGAGCAGTAGTACTATGCACAGCAAAAGTGTCTTTATCAGGCCAAATTACTTTTAGAATAAGTGCAAAGGGTTATAGTAAATAGAGGCTGGTGTAGTCACAGAATGGGATGCCCCAACAGCAGAGCACCTGGGAGCAGTAGTACTATGCACAGCAAAAGTGTCTTTATCAGGCCAAATTACTTTTAGAATAAGTGCAAAGGGTTATAGTAAATAGAGGCTGGTGTAGTCACAGAATGGGATGCGCCAACAGCAGAGCACCTGGGAGCAGTAGTACTATGCACAGGAAAAGTTTCTTTATCAGGCCAAATTACTTTTAGAATAAGTGTAAAGGGTTATAGTAAATAGAGGCTGGTGTAGTCACATAATGGGATGCCACAACAGCAGTGCACCTGGGAGCAGTAGTACTATGCAAAGCAAAAGTGTCTTTATCAGGCCAAATTACTTTTAGAATAAGTGCAAAGGGTTATAGTAAATAGAGGCTGGTGTAGTCACAGAATGGGATGCCACAACAGCAGTGCACCTGGGAGCAGTAGTACTATGCAAAGCAAAAGTGTCTTTATCAGGCCAAATTACTTTTAGAATAAGTGCAAAGGGTTATAGTAAATAGAGGCTGGTGTAGTCACAGAATGGGATGCCCCAACAGCAGAGCACCTGGGAGCAGTAGTACTATGCACAGCAAAAGTGTCTTTATCAGGCCAAATTACTTTTAGAATAAGTGCAAAGGGTTATAGTAAATAGAGGCTGGTGTAGTCACAGAATGGGATGCCCCAACAGCAGTGCACCTGGGAGCAGTAGTACTATGCACAGCAAAAGTGTCTTTATCAGGCCAAATTACTTTTAGAATAAGTGCAAAGGGTATAGTAAATAGAGGCTGGTGTAGTCACAGAATGGGATGCCCCAACAGTAGAGCACCTGGGAGCAGTAGTACTATGCACAGCAAAAGTGTCTTTATCAGGCCAAATTACTTTTAGAATAAGTGCAAAGGGTTATAGTAAATAGAGGCTGGTGTAGTCACAGAATGGGATGCCCCAACAGCAGAGCACCTGCGAGTAGTAGTACTATGCACAGCAAAAGTGTCTTTATCAGGCCAAATTACTTTTAGAATAAGTGAAAGGGTTATAGTAAATAGAGGCTGGTGTAGTCACAGAATGGAATGCCCAAACAGCAGTGCACCTGGGAGCAGTAGTACTATGCAAAGCAAAAGTGTCTTTATCAGGCCAAATTACTTTTAGAATAAGTGCAAAGGGTTATAGTAAATAGAGGCTGGTGTAGTCACAGAATGGGATGCCCCAGCAGCAGTGCACCTGGGAGCAGTAGTACTATGCAAAGCAAAAGTGTCTTTATCAGGCCAAATTACTTTTAGAATAAGTGCAAAGGGTTATAGTAAATAGAGGCTGGTGTAGTCACAGAATGGGATGCCCCAACAGCAGTGCACCTGGGAGCAGTAGTACTATGCACAGCAAAAGTGTCTTTATCAGGCCAAATTACTTTTAGAATAAGTGCAAAGGGTTATAGTAAATAGAGGCTGGTGTAGTCACAGAATGGGATGCCCCAACAGCAGAGCACCTGGGAGCAGTAGTACTATGCACAGCAAAAGTGTCTTTATCAGGCCAAATTACTTTTAGAATAAGTGCAAAGGGTTATAGTAAATAGAGGCTGGTGTAGTCACAGAATGGGATGCCCCAACAGCAGAGCACCTGAGAGCAGTAGTACTATGCACAGCAAAAGTGTCTTTATCAGGCCAAATTACTTTTAGAATAAGTGCAAAGGGTTATAGTAAATAGAGGCTGGTGTAGTCACAGAATGGGATGCCCCAACAGCAGTGCACCTGGGAGCAGTACTATGCACAGCAAAAGTGTCTTTATCAGGCCAAATTACTTTTAGAATAAGTGCAAAGGGTTACAGCAGTGCACCTGGGAGCAGTAGTACTATGCAAAGCAAAAGTGTCTTTATCAGGCCAAATTACTTTTAGAATAAGTGCAAAGGGTTATAGTAAATAGAGGCTGGTGTAATCACAGAATGGGATGCCCCAACAGCAGAGCACCTGGGAGCAGTAGTACTATGCACAGCAAAAGTGTCTTTATCAGGCCAAATTACTTTTAGAATAAGTGCAAAGGGTTATAGTAAATAGAGGCTAGTGTAGTCACAGAATGGGATGCCCCAACAGCAGTGCACCTGGGAGCAGTAGTACTATGCAAAGCAAAAGTGTCTTTATCAGGCCAAATTACTTTTAGAATAAGTGCAAAGGGTTATAGTAAATAGAGGCTGGTGTAGTCACAGAATGGGATGCCCCAACAGCAGTGCACCTGGGAGCAGTAGTACTATGCAAAGCAAAAGTGTCTTTATCAGGCCAAACTACTTTTAGAATAAGTGCAAAGGGTTATAGTAAATAGAGGCTGGTGTAGTCACAGAATGGGATGCCCCAACAGCAGAGCACCTGGGAGCAGTAGTACTATGCACAGCAAAAGTGTCTTTATCAGGCCAAATTACTTTTAGAATAAGTGCAAAGGGTTATAGTAAATAGAGGCTGGTGTAGTCACAGAATGGGATGCCCCAACAGCAGAGCACCTGGGAGCAGTAGTACTATGCACAGCAAAAGTGTCTTTATCAGACCAAATTACTTTTAGAATAAGTGCAAAGGGTTATAGTAAATAGAGGCTGGTGTAGTCACAGAATGGGATGCCCCAACAGCAGAGCACCTGAGAGCAGTAGTACTATGCACAGCAAAAGTGTCTTTATCAGGCCAAATTACTTTTAGAATAAGTGCAAAGGGTTATAGTAAATAGAGGCTGTGTAGTCACAGAATAGGATGCCCCAACAGCAGTGCACCTGGGAGCAGTAGTACTATGCACAGCAAAAGTGTCTTTATCAGGCCAAATTACTTTTAGAATAAGTGCAAAGGGTTATAGTAAATAGAGGCTGGTGTGGTCACAGAATGGGATGCCCCAGCAGCAGTGCACCTGGGAGCAGTAGTACTATGCAAAGCAAAAGTGTCTTTACCAGGCCAAATTACTTTTAGAATAAGTGGAAAGGGTTATAGTAAATAGAGGCTGGCGTAGTCATAGAATGGGATGCCCCAACAGCAGTGCACCTGGGAGCAGTAGTACTATGCACAGCAAAAGTGTCTTTATCAGGCCAAATTACTTTTAGAATAAGTGCAAAGGGTTATAGTAAATAGAGGCTGGTGTAGTCACAGAATGGGATGCCCCAACAGCAGAGCACCTGGGAGCAGTAGTACTATGCAAAGCAAAAGTGTCTTTATCAGGCCAAATTACTTTTAGAATAAGTGCAAAGGGTTATAGTAAATAGAGGCTGGTGTAGTCACAGAATGGGATGCCCCAACAGCAGAGCACCTGAGAGCAGTAGTACTATGCACAGCAAAAGTGTCTTTATCAGGCCAAATTACTTTTAGAATAAGTGCAAAGGGTTATAGTAAATAGAGGCTGTGTAGTCACAGAATAGGATGCCCCAACAGCAGTGCACCTGGGAGCAGTAGTACTATGCACAGCAAAAGTGTCTTTATCAGGCCAAATTACTTTTAGAATAAGTGCAAAGGGTTATAGTAAATAGAGGCTGGTGTAGTCACAGAATGGGATGCCCCAGCAGCAGTGCACCTGGGAGCAGTAGTACTATGCAAAGCAAAAGTGTCTTTACCAGGCCAAATTACTTTTAGAATAAGTGGAAAGGGTTATAGTAAATAGAGGCTGGCGTAGTCACAGAATGGGATGCCCCAACAGCAGAGCACCTGGGAGCAGTAGTACTATGCACAGCAAAAGTGTCTTTATCAGGCCAAATTACTTTTAGAATAAGTGCAAAGGGTTATAGTAAATAGAGGCTGGTGTAGTCACAGAATGGGATGCCCCAACAGCAGAGCACCTGGGAGCAGTAGTACTATGCACAGGAAAAGTTTCTTTATCAGGCCAAATTACTTTTAGAATAAGTGCAAAGGGTTATAGTAAATAGAGGCTGGTGTAGTCACAGAATGGGATGCCCCAACAGCAGAGCACCTGGGAGCAGTAGTACTATGCAAAGCAAAAGTGTCTTTATCAGGTCAAATTACTTTTAGAATAAGTGCAAAGGGTTATAGCAAATAGAGGCTGGTGTAGTCACAGAATGGGATACCCCAACAGCAGAGCACCTGGGAGCAGTAGTACTATGCACAGCAAAAGTTTCTTTATCAGGCCAAATTACTTTTAGAATAAGTGCAAAGGGTTATAGTAAATAGAGGCTGGTGTAGTCACAGAATGGGATGCCCCAACAGGAGTGCACCTGGGAGCAGTAGTACTATGCAAAGCAAAAGTGTCTTTATCAGGCCAAATTACTTTTAGAATAAGTGCAAAGGGTTATAGTAAAAAGAGGCTGGTGTAGTCACAGAATGGGATGCCCCAACAGCAGAGCACCTGAGAGCAGTAGTACTATGCACAGCAAAAGTGTCTTTATCAGGCCAAATTACTTTTAGAATAAGTGCAAAGGGTTATAGTAAATAGAGGCTGGTGTAGTCACAGAATGGGATTCCCCAACAGCAGTGCACCTGGGAGCAGTAGTACTATGCAAAGCAAAAGTGTCTTTATCAGGCCAAATTACTTTTTGAATAAGTACAAAGGGTTATAGTAAATAGAGGCTGGTGTAGTCACAGAATGGGATGCCCCAACAGCAGTGCACCTGAGAGCAGTAGTACTATGCACAGCAAAAGTGTCTTTATCAGGCCAAATTACTTTTAGAATATGTGCAAAGGGTTATAGTAAATAGAGGCTGGTGTAGTCACAGAATGGGATGCCCCAACAGCAGTGCACCTGGGAGCAGTAGTACTATGCAAAGCAAAAGTGTCTTTATCAGGCCAAATTACTTTTAGAATAAGTGCAAAGGGTTATAGTAAATAGAGGCTGGTGTAGTCACAGAATGGGATGCCCCAACAGCAGAGCACCTGGGAGCAGTAGTACTATGCAAAGCAAAAGTGTCTTTATCAGGTCAAATTACTTCTAGAATAAGTGCAAAGTGTTATAGGAAATAGAGGCTGGTGTAGTCACAGAATGGGATGCCCCAACAGCAGTGCACTTGGGAGCAGTAGTACTATGCAAAGCAAAAGTGTCTTTATCAGGCCAAATTACTTTTAGAATAAGTGCAAAGGGTTATAGGAAATAGAGGCTGGTGTAGTCACAGAATGGGATGCCCCAACAGCAGAGCACCTGGGAGCAGTAGTACTATGCACAGCAAAAGTGTCTTTATCAGGCCAAATTACTTCTAGAATAAGTGCAAAGGGTTATAGTAAATAGAGGCTGGTGTAGTCACACAATGGGATGCCCCAACAGCAGAGCCCCTGAGAGCAGTAGTACTATGCACAGCAAAAGTGTCTTTATCAGGCCAAATTACTTCTAGAATAAGTGCAAAGGGTTATAGTAAATAGAGGCTGGTGTAGTTACAGAATGGGATGCCCCAACAGCAGAGCACCTGGGAGCAGTAGTACTATGCAAAGCAACAGTGGTTAACCAGGGTGAAACAGCTAACAAAGCCAGTGACCCAGGCAGTAACACTCAGGCTGTATGAAAACAAAAAAAAATCCCTGTCACTGCATCCGTTTTTTTCCTACCTTTCCCTGCTTCTCCCTGACTTCCTGCCTGTCTCCCGCCTGTCTACTGGCTGTCTACTGGCTGTCCCTAACTCTCTACCTATCTCTCCCTGAATACAGTCTGCAGTGTCCTCCTGTGTCCTGGCTCTCACGAATGCAATAGACAAATGCGCAAAAGCAAGATGGCCGCCGCCTTATATAGCGCTGTGACGTCACCGGGCTTGCTGGCTGCTGATAGGCTGCATGTGACTGTCCCAGCATACACTGCCCCAGCTTACATGTCTGGACATGTCACGTAGACCATCCTAGAATGCCTGTCATTGAAATGAATGGATTTTAGAAAAAAATTTCGCTCGATCGAATCGCGGGGAAATTCGGATTCGATCCGAATCGAATTTGTCATGAAATTCGGATTGAATCCGGGTTCGTCCAGATCAATTCGCTCATCCCTAATATTAATTATAAGCAATAAACACTTCATTCCAGTTCTGCCCATTGTGCTCTATGGGATCGTGAACTACAGCACCAAGTTTCATCTGCCGCAGCCTCAACCACCGCGCCTGGCGCTGCATCATTTTTGTCGTCAGTGTTAAATGAGATGGTAGGCAGCTGCCGCATCGGCGTCGGCATTCGATTTAACACCTAAAAAAACGCCAAAAAAGTGCTGTTGTATGATGCTTCTTAAATAAGGCTCTACATTTATTCCTTATGAAGTGATCCTGAAATATTTACTGAGCTGGAAAAATAATTAGTTATTTTCTTTGATTAAAATAAGGCTTCTGATTTCTCTCCTTCATTAAACTGGGCAGCCCATAAGGTATATATTAGAGGGGTTCTGATCAAATTGACAAGCAGAAAGAAAAGGAAAAATTCTGAAGCACTTAAAGGAGCACTATCACAAACATTTTCATAAAAATATAAATAAATAGTCACAATAATTTCTAACATGTGTATAAATAATGTGGTAATAGTAAGGAAAAAATGTATGCCTTATTTTTAAATTTTAAAATGAAAATGGCTCAGTCCATTTGATGAATGATAGGATCTGCTGGGTCTTAGTGAGGTGATAGCAGACAGCCGCAGCATTAAGCCCACTGGTCTCCTGGCAAAAGCTGCAGTGAACTTGCTCCAGGCAGGCACTGTACACAACAATAAAAGCTCTGTGTGTGTGAGCTGCTGCTTCTGTGATGAGACCACCAGGTGACTCAATAAATATATAAAATCTCTGCAATATAAGTAGACTGAATTCTACTTTGACTTGCACCATGGGGCATTCCAAACCAGGATATCCCACCTGGGTCACCACAAAACCAACCTCTTTCCTGGCTCCCATGGAGTTGTAAATAGCTACAGCCACATCCTCAACATCTCTGGGATGAGGCACACTCCCATGGAAAGCTATTCAGATATGCTGGGCGCCTAGGGATTCAGCCACTCTGGCTCCTGATTGCTGAGCTCTGCATGCAAACAGACACGTTTTCCAATCAATTGGAGCTGATTGGATGCGAGCCCAGGTACATTTTTACGGGTGAACTGGGGGGTTTCACATTGCAGGGTAACCAAAGTCTGGATGCCCCCGGGGCAAAAAAAAAAAAACTCGGGACAGCGAAAATCCTGGGTTTTGTTCTGCTTAAAACACACAAAGCTGAAAAGAAGAATACATGGAAAAAAGGATAAATGGAGTTGTAAGAATAAGACAATGGGAGACCAAAAAATAATGCAGACAGCAGCAGGCCAAAATTAGGCTCAAGGGACACAGCCCATGGGCCTAAAGAACAGGAGCACCAAGAAATTTATGAAATCAAAAAAACATTTATTCAGGTCAAAACATATAAGACATAACAACAGTTACAAAACTAACATGTTAAAAACCACTGCGACACCCCAAAATCCATCCAGTGCTGTTAAACCACAGCATATTAAAAAATTAATAGAAAGCGACTCAGCATTACAAAACACGGCAAAGGGTAAATAACGTGAATATAGGAGCTGGGGACTAGCAGGGGGGAAACACCTACGTACGCGGCCGCCCGTGCCGCTTCGCTGGGTGAGAGAAGCGGCACGGGCGGCCGCGTACGTAGGTGTTTCCCCCCTGCTAGTCCCCAGCTCCTATATTCACGTTATTTGCCCTTTGCCGTGTTTTGTAATGCTGATTCGCTTTCTATTAATTTTTTGTCCCTTGGATGTTTTTTATGCCTAATATTTATCTGTTCACAGGTGTCCATGATCAATCATTTTAGGATTACATTTCTATGCACTTAGTCACTTTCTTCACCTCTCTTGCTTGCACTTTATACAGTTGTTGTAATAGTTATTAATTGTGGTTATTTATTATTGTATGCTGTTTATAGATGTAACTATTTATGCACTGTCACTTTAATATTAATATTGATACACTTACATTAGGCATTTTTATTTGTTAATTTTGTGCCGGCACAAAAGAGTAATCTGTTAGGATGTTTATACGTGATTATATTATGGAGTTTTCCCAGTAATTAATATGCTGTGGTTTAACAGCACTGGATGGATTTTGGGGTGTCGCAGTGGTTTTAACATGTTAGTTTTGTAACTGTTGTTATGTCTTATATGTTTTGACCTGAATAAATGGTTTTTTGATTTCATAAATTTCTTGGTGCTCCTGTTCTTTAGGCCCATGGGCTGTGTCCCTTGAGCCTAATTTTGGTCTGGTATTTGTATTGGTTACAGTGTAGCACAGCCTTACTATATATGCGGTGCACCGCTGTTGTTTACACAGACAGCAGCAGAGGTAACATGAAACAAATGGTGAAAATAAATCAGAAAAGCAACAAAATAGGATGAAAACCGAAAAAAAACTATGTGAAAAAAAATGAATATACTTAACCAAGCACAGATTAGAATGCTCATCTCTCTGATTCAGAGTCCATCACTTTACCAACTGACCTCTCTAGCTTGCACAAGCCAAGCCACACTGACGCTGGTTGGGGACACTCTGTCTCCCACCAGCACAGCACCGCCTCCACATTGCTCTGCCCTTGACCATCAGAACACTGCCTCCATATCCCTCTGCCCCTACTCCTCCCCACTTTGCTCCGGCTCTGCTGCTCTCCTTACAGCACAGCATCAGGGGGGGCGGTTCTCCCCCCAACCACCACATGGTTTCTTCCTGTGTGAAAGGACCCATCATCTGAGCCACCTACAGCAACTACTCTGCAACGCCAACAGGTTAGCATTTTTAGGGAACACACATTTCATTATCTTTCCAATCATTAACTACAGGACAAGCATCATTCAAATCTGAGTTCCCATCCAAAATTTGCAATAGTGCTCCTTTAAACAAAAGGAAGCATTATTAAATGAACCATGGAAAAATCCACAAAAGGATCTTAATAACATCCCAGAATAACATAAAATTAACCAGACTAGACTGGATTTAAACCTGATTCTTACTACCAAGGCTGAAAAAAAACGTAGGTTTTATCATCAAGGAGATAAAATAATACCATTTTGTGAATACTCACCTTGTAAAATGGGTATTATAAGTATGTCACACACCCCGCTTCAAGATAATCATTACATGTGGGTAGTATGGTCTGAAGAGGGCGATCTGCAGAGATGATTGGAGGAAAGAAAGCCCCTCCCAGTCCACAAATACCTGGGACCTCCCACTCACCATCCAGTATAAAGAAAGCAGTAAGGTAAGGGACCAGGAAGAGCCAAATATAAGTCATAACCACGCAAGGTTCACAAAACGATGGATCCAGAATACAAAAGGGCGGGTTGAAGCGGGGTGTGTGACATACTTATAATACCCATTTTACAAGGTGAGTATTCACAAAATGGTATTATTCTAAGTATGTCACACACCCCGCTTCAAGATAATCATTACATGTGGGACATCCAAAAGCAGTGTCCATAAAGGGTGGGGATCCAAAACAAGGCATAAAGCACAACTTAAACTACTGCAGCCTGCAGAACTTTGCAGCCAAAAACAGCATCCGCTGAGGCCCAAACATCACCCTTGTAAAAACTTTGAAAAAGTGTGAACAGAAGACCAGGTAGTGGCCTTGCAAACTTGCTCAACAGAGGCCTGGTGCTGAAAAGCCCAGGAAGCCCCAACCGCACGAGTAGAATGAGCTGTAACACGAAGGGGAGGATTTCTCCCCTTAGCAGAAAAGGCCCCGACAATGGCCTGACGAATCCACTTACTGATGGAAGACTTAGCGGGCGCCAAAACCTTTCTTGGGCCCAGAGGGTACCACAAAGAAGGCATCAGTCTTACGAAAGGCAGACGTTACCACCAAATAGTACTTCACAACTCGAACCACATCCAGGGAATGCAGGACCCTCTCCTTTTCGTTACTGGGATTAGGACACAGAGAGGGCAAAACAATGTCTTGATTTAAGTGAAAAGGCAGAAACCACTTTAGGAAGGAAATCCGGGTTAAAACGGAAAACCACCTTGTCCTGATGTCTTTCAAAATACGGGACCTGAATGGACAGAGCCGCCAACTCAGAAACACGCCGAACAGAAGTGATAGCTACCAAAAAGGCCACCTTCTGAGTAAGGGAAGACAAGGCAATATCATGCAAGGGCTCAAAGGGAGGACCCTGAAGAGCAGAAAGAACCAAATTCAAATCCCAAACCGGAATCAGAGCCTTCCTAGGGGGCCGCACGTGCGTAACCCCCTGGAAAAAAGTCTTAACCAGCGGATGAAGCGCAAAAGATCTTTGGAAAAACACCGCCAGGGCAGACACCTGCCCCTTCAGAGTATTAAGTTGGAGCCCTAGATCCAAACCATGTTGCAGGAACTCCAGGATTCTAGAAATAGAGAATTCCCTGCAAGGGAAAACCCTAGTCTCACACCAATCAATATAAGACCTCCAAGTCCTATAGTAAACGGAAGAAGAAAACCTCTTCCTAGCGCTAATAAGAGTCTGAATAACCGCATCAGAAAGACCTTCCTCCTTCAAGATGGAGGTTTCCGCAGCCACGCCGTCAAAGCCAGCGTTGGTAAATTGGGGTCACGTAGATGACCCTGTGTGTGCAGATCCGGCAGCAGGGGCAGAACGAACTGATCTTCTGCTAACCTTACCACGTCTGCGAACCAAACCTGTCTTGGCCACCTTGGAGCCACCAGAATTGCTGACGCTCCTTCCAGAGCCAGCTTGCGCTCTACTCTGGCTACCATGGGAAACGGAGGGAACAGATACAGAAACCCCAGATCCCTCCAGTTCAGGGACACGGCGTCCGTCGAAGGCTAGCGGATCCTTCGCCAGAGACACAGAAGCCGGAAGTTTGTGATTGTGACGGGAGGCAAAGAGGTCCACCACCGGTGAACCCCACCTGAGACAAATCGAACGAAACACCTTGGGACTGAGAGGCCACTCCCCCTTGCGGGCTGACCACCTACTCAGAGAGTCCGCCTCCGAGTTCTCTACTCCCAGAATGTGAACTGCCGAGATGCACGGGACGTGGCTCTCCGCCCAGTCCAGAATCCCCTGAGGGCACTCCTGCTGCGAGTCCCTCCCTGGTGATTGATGTAGGCAACCTGGACCAGCAAGCCCTGCAGGAGATGAGTCAAACGAAAAAGAACCATTCTGATGGCTCTCAATTCCAGAATGTTGATAGGCTCGTGGGCTTCCAGGGGTCCCCACAACCCCTGAAACTGCTGGCATCCGTGGTGACCACCTCCCAACGAGGAGTCTGAAAAGACCTGCCCTTCAACAGATTGGTTGAGTTCAGCCACCACCTGAGTGGTCGGCGAACCTGGGGAGACATCAGAAAGAATTGATCCAGCGACAGAGGAGATCTGTCCCAGACAGACAATAGATGGAGTTGTAGTGTCCTCGTGTGAAACTGGGCAAAGGGGACTGCCTCAAAGGAGGCCACCATCAACCCCACCAGTCTCATTCCTAGTCGAATGGTCGGACGAGGAATGGACATGAGCGACTCAATTCCTGAATCAAAAGAACCTTGGATTGAGGAAGGAACACTCTGGCCTGATCTGTATCCAGAGACATTCCCAGAAAGGATACTATCCTGGACGGGTAAAAGGAGGACTTGGGGTAGTTGATCACCCAGCAGAACCTCTCCAGAGTGGATATTACCTTCCTGGTGTCCAATTCCGCTTGGCTGAATGATGATGCCATGATGAGGAGATCGTCCAGATATGGCACTATGCGAATTCACTGCGCTCTAAGAAGAGCCATCACCCCAGCGAGCACCTTGGTGAAAAACCCTTGGAGCTGTGGTGAGACCAAAAGGAAGAGCTACAAACTGAAAGTGTCGAAAAAATCGGAACATGGAGGAAAGCGTCCTTGATGTCTATGGACGTCATGAAGTCCCCCTGATGGAGAGCGCGGATAGCTGAACGAAGCGATTCCATGCGAAATTTTCGCAGCCTGATAAACCTGTTGAGGATCTTCAGATCCAGGATGGGCCGGATAGAGCCATCCTTTTTGGGGACCGTGAACAGATTTGAGTAAAATCCCGACCCTGATCTGATAGGGGCACTGGCGAGATGACCTCTATCTCCAGAAGACTTGAAAAATGCCTCCCGAAGCCCCTGTGCGCCAGGTGCGTCCGGGGGCACCCTAGACCTGAAGAAAAGCAGAGGAGGACGGGACTCGAACTCCAACTTGTAGCCGAAAGACACGACTTCCCGGATCCGTTTGTCCGAAACCTCCCGAATCCAGATCAGAGAGAAGTGTCGCAGCCGTCCCCCCACCCGCACGGGTGAGGGCGCCCCCTCATTGCTGAGCAGGCTTGTTCGCAGGTTTTGGGTTTTGAACCCCAGTTGTATCCTGAGCGGGCACGTCCTCTGCCCCTATTCCAGGAATCTCCTCTAGTGGAAGGGAAGGCGAAACCTCTTCCTGCTCTGGATCCGCGAAAGGAATGATTGAAAGAAGCCGCCCCGTGAAAGGGATGTCGTTGCTTCTTGCGTTGAGGTAACTTACCCCCCTTAGCTACTGAATCCAATTTTTCTCCAAAAAGCCGTAGCCCCACGAATGGAAGAGACGTCAGCGACTTTTTTGGCCCAAAATCGGCCGCCCACTGGCGCAACCAAACTGAACGCCTTATAGTCACCATCAGAGCAGAAGCTCTCGAAGGCGGCTAACATGAAAGACAAGAATAACTCACAACGTTTAAGTCCCAGAAATTCGTCACTGTCCGGGTGCAAACCGGAAAATGACAACAAGTCTCTGACCACCAACCTGGTAGCCACCACCAGCAGAGACGAAGCGCAAAAAGGGCCGTATGGCTGCCCCAATACTGGCGAAACCATGACAAGCCATCTGGCCAATTCGTTTATCCCCTCCATCTTTAAGAGAAGAGCAATCGGGGTTATTCAAAAACGGCTGAATTGGATAACCCCAGAATTGGTGCGTCCACCTCAGGGGGGGGACGTCCAGCGCTTAACCGTGTCCGAAGGGAAAGGATATCTTTTATCCCAACTCTGAGGAATGCCTGGGAGCTGAGCCGGCCTCTCCCATTCCTTAGAAATAATCTTATCAAAATGCCTTTGATTAGGGAATTCCAAGCGCGGCTTGGATTCCTCATAAAACTCCCCTTGTTGATGAGGAGCAACCTCTGGAGGAGAAATAGCCAGAACCTCAAACATCTGAGCAAGGACGTTAGGAGTATCCAAAGAACTCCCTGAACCCTTCTCAGAGTCCGCGCCAACAAATAGCTGGTCGTCCGAATAATCCGATTCGTCAAATAGCTCCCCTTCCTCCAGAGGGGAGTAATCTGACCAATCCAGGCGATCCTCATCGTCATATTCAAATGTCGGTGGGACCGGTGACAAATGCTTTCTCTTAGCTGGAGCCTTCTTGGCAACTGCAGAAGAAATACATTTTTCAATATTAGTCAATATAGCACACACATCAGATTGCGACTGCCCACCCGTGACAACGTCACACGGGACACAGGCCAAGACGGGGTGGGAAGGGGATGACGCCGGCGGTGCTGACCCAGACGCCTGGGGTACTGACTGCCGTGTAATAGTCTGCTGTGCACATGGTATACATAGAAATACGTCATCCCCTGTTAGGGATACCCCACAGCCCATGCACTTCCGGGATTGCCCCGAGGGGAGCCCGGTATCTGGGGATGCCTCCATACGGTGAACTTATATGTAGTCGCAATGACCGAGGGAATTACGCTAGTAAGCAACCCGGGATGCCCTTATAATTGTCCCAAGTGGGAGGATTTTAACATGGAATTTAACCCAGGGACCCAAGGACCCGAAGAAGACCCCTTAAAACCTAAGGCGTTCTACCTGAAAGACTGCCGGATATAAAGGGTTACATATAAGTAAATATATATATAATATATATATATATATATATATATAGAAATATAGAGGGCCCATAGGGCCACTCACTGTGCCTTCCTGCGTGAGGTAAATGGCGTCCACCACACACGCAGCTCACAGAGGCAGAGAGGATCCTGTGGGCGTGGCCAGCTCGGAGCGCGCGATATGCGTAGCTCCGCCCCCTTACAGAGCGGAAAGCGGGCTCCGCAGTGGGTCTGCCTAACAGGGGCGGGCCGTGGCGTCCGGCTCAACAGCCCGGCCCCGCCCCTAATGGCAAAATGTGTGAGGTAAATTACCTCAGAAAAACACTATAGCACACACATATACCGGCGCCATGGCAAGAACAGCAGCCGCGGCGCCGGTAACCACAAAGACCATTGCGGTAGTCACCGCAACAAAAAACCATAAAGCCAGGGGGACAAGCCAGCGCCAACAGCCGGCCCCACCCCCCAACTACAACTTCTGAGGAGAAAAGTTCTCCTCAGCTCTGGCGCCAGTAGCAGCAAGCGCCGCTGTTAAAGTGAAATAATGCACAATAAATAAATCCTAACTCTGAGGTAAAAAAGGTGGACCCCGACATTTTATCCCCACCACCACAGGAGAAGGGCATCAGGAAAGGGGGGCCAAGGGACAGGGCATCCCAAACCGGGGTCACCAGCCCGGATAACCGCCTACCCTCTGGTACAGGGTCTCGCGGTGGAGCATGGCTCCAGAGCACTAAAAGTGCCATTCTACCCTCACCCGGGATACAGCCTAGACTGGGAGGCACGTGTATTGGGACTTATAAAAACATAACCGGGTGGAAATAGAGAGAAAAGCGGGCCGGGAATAAACCCGGCTACCTGAAATCCCCCTGTGCAAGGAGGAGACATCATCTTCTGACTTGCTCGCCGTCTGCAGAGATGGAAAACTGGATGGTGAATGGGAGGTCCCAGGTATTTGTGGACTGGGAGGGGCTTTCTTTCCTCCAATCATCTCTGCAGATCGCCCTCTTCAGACCATACTACCCACATGTAATGATTATCTTGAAGCGGGTGTGTGACATACTTAGAATAGGGTCAATTTTGGTAGTAATCCAACAAGGATTTTAGATTATTTTTTCTAATTGTATAACTTATATTTATAATTTATATGCTGCTCCTACTTTTTCTGATAAATCTAAAGCAGGTCTAGAAAGAGCTATAGAGTCAGAGGAGATCAAGATGGCCATAAAGCAGTTGAAGGTCTAAGGCTCCTGGACCTGATGGTTTTACTAACATTATAAAACATTCCTACAAATTCTATCACCTCATCCTGCCTTATGGTTTAATAGCTTGAGGACTGATAAGGTAATTTTAGGAGATTTGCATAAAGCACACACTAGTGCCCTCCCAAAGCCTGGAAAAGATTTGGTGTCCCAAATGTATATAGTTATTATGTTTCTTCTCAATTAGCCCAACTTACAAATTTTTATTAGTGGAGAAAATCCAAGCTGGGTAATGATAAAACAGAAAGCATGTGATTTGTTTTTCATTGATTCTCTCATGTGGATAGCTAAGGTAAAAAGGCAAGCTATATTATGTCCTGTATTATCTAACGCATTAGCTATTTGGGATAGTATTAGCAAAAAACACAACCTGATTTCCAAACATACATACAACATCAGTAGCCCCCAAAGGGGAAATTCCTGACTTTCAACCAGGGAAAAAGGAGCATATCTAAAATGGTGGACACAGAAAGGTCACTATAGAATTGCAGTCTTTATGACTGCAAGTGGATTACAATAGCAATTTTAGAGACAAATTTAAATTTCCTTTAAAAGAAGAATACGCATATAGATTAATTTACAAATCCTAGGATAATTAGAGGAGGGGACAGAGTTAAAGTTACTATTTTTGAGAAATAATGGCTTACTTGTTGTCACGGACCGGATGGAGCGGACTCGGGTGTGGATCCGCTTTAACTGTGGAACCGATGGCGGGTACCGTGTCAGGGGAGCGGAGACTAAGGGGCCACCGGTATTCACCAGAGCCCACCGCAAGGCAGGTTGGTCTTGTGCGGCGAGTGACCCCCAGGTCGCTACCCCCCAACAGCGGCCCAGTCCCACAGTCAGCCGAGGTTCAGCGAGGTACACAAGTGGCAGGCAAAAGGCGTAGTAAGTACAGGCAGAGGTCGGGGCTGGCAGCACAGGTTCACATAAAAGGTGAGTAGCCGAGGTCAGGGCAGGCAGCAAAGGTTCAGAGTCGGGGACAGGCAGAGGTCGGTACACAGGTGAGCAATCCAAGTATGTCTGACTTTCAACAAGCATGGAGAGACCAAGATCCGGCACTGAAGGAAGGAAGTGCCTATTTAAATAGGGGAAGATGATGCAGGATTGGATGACATAAACACCAATCAGTGCTGTACAGGCCCTTTAAATCTCAGGGATCCTGTGCGCTCGCCCTCTAGTGGACGGAGACGTGTGCGCACCTGACCATGCAAGGAGGAAGCATTGGGGGAAGGGCGGCAGCTGGAAGCAGCCCTGAGGGAAAATGGATGACGGCTGCATGCAGCCATGGAGGTAGGTGAAATGCTGTGAGACGGGCGTGCAGCGCTCGCCCTAACACTTGTCCTGGAGGGAAAGGTGATATTTCTACCTTATATAAAAACGTCATCATATAATCAAGTTTGCCTTCTTCATCTGTGAAGTGGGAAGCCAATTTATAGCAAAGGTTAAAAGTTGAATATTCTGTTAGAGGGTGGTTTGTAGTTCTAAAGGTTCTCTCAACACTTCACTGTTAGAGTAGAACTTGAAGGTATTTACTCATTGGTATATGGTCCCGAGTAGGTTGACAAATATATATCCTAATATATCTCCTTTATGTTTCATAAATAGTGGACAGGTGGGCGATATGTTTCATATAGGGAAATAGGAGGAAAAATCACCATTGGTTGCCTTAATAAATAAACCTGTTGCGGGGATTTTCAGATTTTCCAGTACATTTACTTTCTATGCTTGTTTAGCAGCTAAATTAACCACTGCAAAATCATGGAAATCTCATACTTGAAACTTCAAATGTTTACCGATAAATTTAATTGAATGGGGGGGGGGGGGGTCGAAGAGAAGGGGAATAGTATTTTACTTAATAATAAGTCGTAATTTGGGGAGAATTGGAGTTCTTGGTCTGAATTCTGGAATCCTGGGGGGAACTGGGCTCTGAGTTCTTCCATTCCCCATGTTCTTTAAATGGCTGATATCTAGATACATTTTGTTCTGCTTTACAATTAATACTATGCTGTTTTACCTAATCTATAGAAAAAATATCGTATTTAGGCATTGTCAGAAAAGCTTATATTTTCATTTTTTTTTGTTACATTTTCTGCAGTTCATACAATGCATATTCTAATGTTATATTCAGAATTCTGTTTTGCTTTATTGAAAACTCAATAAAATTATCGAAATATAAAAATCCATTACAAAACTCCAGGGCTTAGTGCACTGGATGGGTGTGAATATAGCCTTTATGATTTGGGAATTCATAGAATGTTCTACCTTTTAATCAATCATATGGTATGCTGCAGATGACCCAGCTTTCTGATAAATCTTAAATGCAGACCTACATGTAAGTCTCACTGGTAACTGGTGAGACACTTAGGGCCTAATTTATAAAATATTTGTGCAAGCACTAGCCGAGCATCTCTTCTGAGACGGTCTCCGTGCCCACACTGCTGAGACTGCTGACGTGGCTGAAGGCAGCCAGCATTCAGCTTGCTCTCCCTCTCAGCCAGTGCGTTGGCGTAGCACTGTCCATGTATAAAGGCAATGTGCTAACAACCCCTAGCGCCCGCTAGGAGTGTTGGAAACTCATTTATTTTTAAAAAAACACAGCGCCCGCACCCACAATGTGTAAAGTGGATTACGGAGTGAAAGTGCCTGTTGTAATTCCCATTTTTAATTTTTTTGGGTCAGGCCTATGCAATAAATAAATAAATAAATAAATGGAAAAGCAAAGGGGACACATGAAAGACAGGACACGGCTTTTTCATGGCCCAAATCACAAGTTTGAAGTACAACACAAAAGTGCCTAAAATGCATAAAAAACAATCCCAAACAGGCCAGGGCACGTGCACCAAAATGGGATAAGGCCACACAGTGCAGGGTGAGTGCCTGGTCTTATCTGGTGCTGTAGGAACTCAACGCCGGCACTCATCCCATTTCCGGCGCAATTGATAAATAGGACACTATCTGGCACTATCACCGATGCTCTGGCTTTTTGAATTGATAAATACACCTTTTGCACTGGGACCTGACATTCACCTGACACTACATGGCACTATGTAGCCTTATTGTTTTTTAAATAAACCCCTTAGAGAATGCATTGCCAGAAGAGATTATTCAGTTTCCTAAGCGCTACGAAATTTGTTAGTGGAACAACCTGTCTTCTGTTTACTCATCTGTTACCTCCTATTCAAAAGAAAGCATGTCTATAACATAAAATAAATAAAAAGGCTGTTGGTAATTTTAAGCATGCACACAAGAACAAAGAGCCTAAAAATGCTTACTTAAAATGTACAGATAAAGTCACATGTAAGGTATAAAATACATACCTAAAATACATAGTTAGCGAATGGCAAGGTTTCTCAAAGCAGGGCATCCCAAACCAGGATGCCCCAGACAGATGGACCAAAACCTGGGATAGTGAAAATTACGGGTTTTGGTCCACTTTAATGTATTTTATATAAATGTGCAATGTAAAACCTAGATAGTACTTACAATGTCATTAACATCAGCAGGGGGTTCTTTTCACTGGTTTTTCAAGACAAGGTCTATTCAGCACCATTTATATAAAGGTTATTTAAGGTTAATAAAGTTGTTAAACATTTTATTTACATCTAGTGCTAAATCACATACAGTGAATGAGAAAGGCACAGTATTTACTGTACATAGCAGATGAATAGAAGGGATGAGGGATAATTACTAGAGATGAGCGAGTAGTGAAATATTCGAAATTTCGAATTTCGATTCGAATAGACCGCGTTACTCGACTACTCGACCGAATATCGAATCCCATTATAGTCTATGGGAAAAAAATGCTCGACACTTGGAAATCTCAATTCGACCACTTGGAGGTCACCAAGTCCACCCTGAAACATCAGAAAATTATGCCAACACTGCTGGAATGCAACTGGGACAGCAGGGGAAGCATGTCTGGGTGCATATAACGCGCCCAAGTCGCACTATTACGCCACTATCACAGCCTCTCAACAATACACTCCAAACACAATATTACTTCTACGTAAAGTGAGACAAGACAAGGAAACCTTCTTTCCTCTACATTGCCATGGACCCCAAGCCAAACTGTACAAAAAAGAAGAACAAAATTCTGCACCCCTTAAAATCACGTTGCCTAATGACAACCACAGATGGCATAGGCAAGGGGGAAAATAAATATACCCCACCCCTAATTGTCATTGTGTGTGTGTGTGTGTGTGAGATGTGGTCAGACATGTCCTCTTGTGTCATTGTGTCACCCCAGCAGTAAGGGAAGCTTAAAGGAGGAGGTTTGTTACAGTGTGTTACCCCAGCAGCAAGGGAAGCTTACAGGAGGAGGTTTGTTACAGTGTGTCACCCCAGCAGTCAGGGAAGCTTACAGGAGGAGGTTTGTTACAGTGTGGCACCCCAGCAGTAAGGGAAGCTTACAGGAGGAGGTTTGTTACAGTGTGTCACCCCAGCAGTCAGGGAAGCTTACAGGAGGAGGTTTGTTACAGTGTGTTACCCCAGCAGTAAGGGAAGCTTACAGGAGGAGGTTTGTTACAGTGTGTCACCCCTGCAGTCAGGGAAGCTTACAGGAGGAGGTTTGTTACAGTGTGTCACCCCAGCAGTAAGGGAAGCTTACAGGAGGAGGTTTGTTACAGTGTGTCACCCCAGCAGTCAGGGAAGCTTACAGGAGGAGGAGGTTTGTTACAGTGTGTCACCCCAGCAGTCAGGGAAGCTTACAGGAGGAGGTTTGTTACAGTGTGGCACCCCAGCAGTAAGGGAGGCTTACAGGAGGAGGTTTGTTACAGTGTGTCACCCCAGCAGTCAGGGAAGCTTACAGGAGGAGGTTTGTTACAGTGTGTTACCCCAGCAGTAAGGGAAGCTTACAGGAGGAGGTTTGTTACAGTGTGTCACCCCAGCAGTCAGGGAAGCTTACAGGAGGAGGTTTGTTACAGTGTGTCACCCCAGCAGTCAGGGAAGCTTACAGGAGGAGGTTTGTTACAGTGTGTCACCCCAGCAGTAGGGGAGGCCCAAGAGCTGAGACCTCTTAAAAATTGTGTGGAGGCCCAAGAGCTGAGACCTTTTAAAAATTGTGTGGAGGCCCAAGAGCTGAGACCTCTTAAAAATTGATTGTATTAAGCCCAAGAGGTGAGCCATAATTTTTTTTTATTAATACAGCAATTCTGCGGCGGTTAAGGAGGAGGAGGAGGAGGAGCAGGAGGAGGAGGAGGAGGAGGAAATGGCACTTCATACAGATGGCACTTCACTCTTGGCTGCTTTCCACTGTTGTACAAGCAAAGTCCGGGTCAATCCACTTGCTGTTCATTTTGATTAGCGTCAGCCTGTCGGCACTGTCGGTTGACAGGCGGCTGCGCTTATCGGTTATAATGCCCCCGGCTGCGCTGAACACCCTTTCTGATAGCACGCTGGCGGCAGGGCAGGCAAGCACCTCCAAGGCGTACAGGGACAGTTCCAGCCACGTGTCCAACTTGGAGACCCAGTAAGTGTAGGTCGCCGAGGGATCGGGGAGGACAGGGGTGTGGTCTGCCAGGTAGTCCCGCAACATCCGCTGATACTTGTCCCTCCTGCTGATAGCGGGCCCCGCAGTGATGGAAGTTGCACGAGGGGGTGACATGAACGTGTCCCACACCTTGGAGAGTGTTCCCCTGGTGGCTGTGGGCCTGATCGATGTTGTCAGACTCTGGGAGACACTCTCCTCTCTGCCGCCAGCGATGCTGGGTGGGAAAATCTGCATCATGTTCTGCAAGAGTTCCCTCTGGTATTCCAGTAATCGATTCGTCCTCTCCTCTACCGGAATAAAAGAGGAGAAGTTATCTTTATACCGGGGGTCCAGGAGTGCGAAGACCCAGTATAGTTTGTTCTCCAATATCCGGACAACACGTATGTCCCGGGAAAAGCAGCCCAGCATGAAGTCAGCCATGTGTGCCAGACTCTGAGTAGGCATGACGTCACTGCCCCCACCAGAAGGATCATTTTCCATTTCCTCCTCTTCCTCCTCCTCTCCGCCCCATCCGCGCTGAACCAATGGGACGCACACAGCCTGACTGCTACCCTCGCCGCCAGCATCCTCTTCCACAGCCACCTCCACGTTGTCCTCCTCCTCCTCATCCTCCTCCTCCTGCAACTGCCACCGAGCAGCAGACAAAAGTGTGGTCTGACTGTCTACCTGCGTTGCGTCTCCTCCTACCCCCGTCTCCTCTGTGTGCAATGCGTTCTCCCTTATTGCGATGAGCGATTCTTTAAGGACGCATAGGAGCGGGATGGTTACGCTCACTATAGCGTCCTCGCTGCTGACCTTCTTAGTGGACTCCTCAAAGATACGCAATACATCGCATATGTCTGCCATCCATGGCCACTTGTGGTTGGCAAACTGAGGGAGCTGAGTTGGAGGCACGCGTGGATGCATCATCTGGTACTCCATCAATGCTTTCTGCTGCTCACACACCCTGGCCAACATGCAATAGGTGGAATTCCAGCGAGTGGGAAGGTCGCACAACAGCCGATGTTGAGGCAAATGGAGGCGTTGCTGGATTTTTTTTAAGCTAGCAGCAGCTACAGTTGACTTCCGAAAGTGAGCGCACAAGCGCCGCACTTTGACCAGTAGCTCTGCCAGGTTGGGGTAAGTCTTTAGAAACTTTTGTACTACCAAATTAAAAACGTGGGCCAGGCATGGTACGTGATTGAGTTCTGCAAGCTCCAGAGCCGCCACCAGGTTACGGCCATTATCGCACACGACCATGCCTGGTCCTAGCTGCAGCGGCGACAGCCACATCTCTGTCTGCTGCAATATGGCGTGCCTCACCTCTGCGGCGCTGTGCTTCCTGTCGCCCAAGCTGATGAGCTTAAGCACCGCCTGCTGACGTCTCCCCGCGCCAGTGCTGCAACGCTTCCAGCTAGGGGCTGAGGGCGATGTTAAGGCAGAGGAGGAGGAGGAGGAGGAGGAGGAGGAGGAGGAAGAGGAGGGGGGTCTATCAGAACCCGTGCTGGCAATCTTGGGCGGGGGTGGTATGTAGGCCGTCCCTGTTTGCGACCCCGTCCCCGCTTCCACAACATTCACCCAGTGTGCCGTCAAAGAGATGTAGCGTCCTTGGCCGCAAGCGCTTGTCCACGAGTCGGTGGTCAAGTGGACCTTTGCGCTGACTGCGTACCTCAGGGCCCGCCTGATGTTACGCGACACGTGCTGGTGCAGGGCGGGGACGCCACACCGGGAAAAATAGTGGCGGCTAGGGACGGAATAGCGAGGTGCGGCAGCCGCCATCAGGTCGCGGAAGGCCTGCGTCTCCACAAGCCTAAACGGCAACATCTCCAGGGCCAGCAGTTTGGAGATGAGGCAGGTTAAGGCTTGGGCTTGGGGGTGACTGGAGGCGTACTTCCGCCTGCGGTTGAACGCCTGCGAGATGGACAGTTGATGGGACGAGGAGATGGAAGGTGCAGACGAAGATGCGGGGGAAGGGGGGGCTGAAGGAGAAGGCCCCAAAGTAGCCGAGGCAGAGGCAGATGTGGAGGTGTCCTGGCTGGAGGTCTGGACCGCAGTGGCAGCACACAACAAAGGGGAAGAGGCAGTGGCAGCAAGACGGGGCGCAGGTTGTATTGCGTTTGCTCTCTCCCACTCAGCCCAGTGCTTGAATTCCAAGTGACGGCGCATGCCTGAGGTGGTCAGATTGCTCTTCTCAGAGCCCCTACTCAGTTTTGAGTGGCAGATTGCGCAAACCGCGCTCAGTTTGTCATCCGCGCAAACATTAAAAAATCTCCACACCACAGAAGTACGAGGCCTCGATGGGGGAGCTTCGCGCGACTGCCTGCTGCCGGGAAGAGCTTCGGCCCTGCTGGCTGTGGCCTGCCTTCTCTGTCTGGACTGTCCTCTGCCTCTGGACTGTCCTCTGCCTCTTGCTGCCTTATTCGGTGATGCGCAGACCGCATCTCCACTGCTTTCCCCGCTGGACATCACCCCTGTCCAAGTGGGGTCGGTCATTTCGTCGTCCACCACCTCCTCTTCCACTTCCTCTCTCTGCTCCTCCTCCTGCCCACTGGACATTCCAACAGCCTCCCTTGATGGCAACTGCGTCTCATCATCATCGCTCATGATAGCAGATGCTGGTTCCGGGTCCACATCACTAGCAGATGGCGGATACTCAAGTGTTTGGGCATCACTACAAACAAATTCCTCTGCTAGCTCCTGGGATTCTTGCAGCACATCTGGAAAAGGACCCGAAAAGAGGTCCTGGGAGGGGTCAAGGGTGGGCTGACTCTGTTGGCCAGGTTGGGAGGAAGGAGGGTCAGAGTGAGACTGTGTGGATGACTGGGTGGTGGACAAGTGACTGGAAGCGTTATCGGCCATCCATTGCACCACCTGTTCACGCTGCTCAGGCCTTAACAGAGGTGTACCCCACCCCCCGCATAACTGTCCCATAAAGGCAGGGAAGCTGGATGAGCGTAATGCTGGCTGCCCCTCACCAGCACGCATTGTATCCCCACTGGCTTCAACGCGGTTTGTGCCCCCACCAGCATTTCCGCGCCCCCGTCCTCGTCCACGTCCCTTTGCGCTAGCCCTCCGCATTTCAGACGTTTTACTTTTTTGGCCACGCGTTATGCCAAATATAAAAATATTTTTAAGAAGAACACCTGGCTATACAGCCGTATACTGCCAGAAGGTGAAATGGTGCCTATACGCACCGTGTATAAAACAGTGTTTTGTTGGCACAGAGGACACAAAACAGTAGTGCCAAATATAAATATATTTTTAAGAACACCTGGCTATACAGCCGTATAATGCCAGAAGGTGAAATGGTGCCTATACGCACCGGGTATATAACAAGGTTTTGTTGGTAAAGAGGACACAAAACAGTAGTGCCAAATATAAAAATATTTTTAAGAAAAACACCTGGCTATACAGCCGTATACTGCCAGAAGGTGAAATGGTGCCTATACGCACCGGGTATATAACAAGGTTTTGTTGGTAAAGAGGACACAAAACAGTAGTGCCAAATATAAAAATATTTTTAAGAAAAACACCTGGCTATACAGCCGTATACTGCCAGAAGGTGAAATGGTGCCTATATACGCACCGGGTATATAACAAGGTTTTGTTGGTAAAGAGGACACAAAACAGTAGTGCCAAATATAAAAATATTTTTAAGAAAAACACCTGGCTATACAGCCGTATACTGCCAGAAGGTGAAATGGTGCCTATACGCACCGGGTATATAACAAGGTTTTGTTGGTAAAGAGGACACAAAACAGTAGTGCCAAATATAAAAATATTTTTAAGAAAAACACCTGGCTATACAGCCGTATACTGCCAGAAGGTGAAATGGTGCCTATACGCACCGGGTATATAACAAGGTTTTGTTGGTAAAGAGGACACAAAACAGTAGTGCAAAATATAGTTTTGTATATAGGTGCTAATACACCACTGAAGTCTTTCTGTCCCTATTCCAGCATCAGCAGCTACCCCTCACTAAAGCAGCCGTTTTGAGCAGTGTGTATATAGCTAGAATGAGCTATATACTGTTCAGCGTAGTAGCCCTAATAAGGGCTCTTAAGGACTCTCTTGTCTTCTGGTAGCTGGTATATATGGTGGTAAAAGCTATATTCTGAGCTTCTGGGGCCCTGCCTGACTACATAGAATATGAGCTATATACTGTTCAGCGTAGTAGCCCTAATAAGGGCTCTTAAGGACTCTCTTGTCTTCTGGTAGCTGGTATATATGGTGGTAAAAGCTATATTCTGAGCTTCTGGGGCCCTGCCTGACTACATAGAATATGAGCTATATACTGTTCAGCGTAGTAGCCCTAATAAGGGCTCTTAAGGACTCTCTTGTCTTCTGGTAGCTGGTATATATGGTGGTAAAAGCTATATTCTGAGCTTCTGGGGCCCTGCCTGACTACATAGAATATGAGCTATATACTGTTCAGCGTAGTAGCCCTAATAAGGGCTCTTAAGGACTCTCTTGTCTTCTGGTAGCTGGTATATATGGTGGTAAAAGCTATATTCTGAGCTTCTGGGGCCCTGCCTGACTACATAGAATATGAGCTATATACTGTTCAGCGTAGTAGCCCTAATAAGGGCTCTTAAGGACTCTCTTGTCTTCTGGTAGCTGGTATATATGGTGGTAAAAGCTATATTCTGAGCTTCTGGGGCCCTGCCTGCCTACATAGGATATGAGCTATATACTGTTCAGCGTAGTAGCCCTAATAAGGGCTCTTAAGGACTCTCTTGTCTTCTGGTAGCTGGTATATATGGTGGTAAAAGCTATATTTTGAGCTTCTGGGGCCCTGCCTGACTACATAGAATATGAGCTATATACTGTTCAGCGTAGTAGCCCTAATAAGGGCTCTTAAGGACTCTCTTGTCTTCTGGTAGCTGGTATATATGGTGGTAAAAGCTATATTCTGAGCTTCTGGGGCCCTGCCTGCCTACATAGGATATGAGCTATATACTGTTCAGCGTAGTAGCCCTAATAAGGGCTCTTAAGGACTCTCTTGTCTTCTGGTAGCTGGTATATATGGTGGTAAAAGCTATATTCTGAGCTTCTGGGGCCCTGCCTGACTACATAGAATATGAGCTATATACTGTTCAGCGTAGTAGCCCTAATAAGGGCTCTTAAGGACTCTCTTGTCTTCTGGTAGCTGGTATATATGGTGGTAAAAGCTATATTCTGAGCTTCTGGGGCCCTGCCTGACTACATAGAATATGAGCTATATACTGTTCAGCGTAGTAGCCCTAATAAGGGCTCTTAAGGACTCTCTTGTCTTCTGGTAGCTGGTATATATGGTGGTAAAAGCTATATTCTGAGCTTCTGGGGCCCTGCCTGCCTACATAGGATATGAGCTATATACTGTTCAGCGTAGTAGCCCTAATAAGGGCTCTTAAGGACTCTCTTGTCTTCTGGTAGCTGGTATATATGGTGGTAAAAGCTATATTCTGAGCTTCTGGGGCCCTGCCTGACTACATAGAATATGAGCTATATACTGTTCAGCGTAGTAGCCCTAATAAGGGCTCTTAAGGACTCTCTTGTCTTCTGGTAGCTGGTATATATGGTGGTAAAAGCTATATTCTGAGCTTCTGGGGCCCTGCCTGACTACATAGAATATGAGCTATATACTGTTCAGCGTAGTAGCCCTAATAAGGGCTCTTAAGGACTCTCTTGTCTTCTGGTAGCTGGTATATATGGTGGTAAAAGCTATATTCTGAGCTTCTGGGGCCCTGCCTGCCTACATAGGATATGAGCTATATACTGTTCAGCGTAGTAGCCCTAATAAGGGCTCTTAAGGACTCTCTTGTCTTCTGGTAGCTGGTATATATGGTGGTAAAAGCTATATTCTGAGCTTCTGGGGCCCTGCCTGACTACATAGAATATGAGCTATATACTGTTCAGCGTAGTAGCCCTAATAAGGGCTCTTAAGGACTCTCTTGTCTTCTGGTAGCTGGTATATATGGTGGTAAAAGCTATATTCTGAGCTTCTGGGGCCCTGCCTGACTACATAGAATATGAGCTATATACTGTTCAGCGTAGTAGCCCTAATAAGGGCTCTTAAGGACTCTCTTGTCTTCTGGTAGCTGGTATATATGGTGGTAAAAGCTATATTCTGAGCTTCTGGGGCCCTGCCTGCCTACATAGGATATGAGCTATATACTGTTCAGCGTAGTAGCCCTAATAAGGGCTCTTAAGGACTCTCTTGTCTTCTGGTAGCTGGTATATATGGTGGTAAAAGCTATATTCTGAGCTTCTGGGGCCCTGCCTGACTACATAGAATATGAGCTATATACTGTTCAGCGTAGTAGCCCTAATAAGGGCTCTTAAGTACTCTCTTGTCTTCTGGTAGCTGGTATATATGGTGGTAAAAGCTATATTCTGAGCTTCTGGGGCCCTGCCTGCCTACATAGGATATGAGCTATATACTGTTCAGCGTAGTAGCCCTAATAAGGGCTCTTAAGGACTCTCTTGTCTTCTGGTAGCTGGTATATATGGTGGTAAAAGCTATATTCTGAGCTTCTGGGGCCCTGCCTGACTACATAGAATATGAGCTATATACTGTTCAGCGTAGTAGCCCTAATAAGGGCTCTTAAGGACTCTCTTGTCTTCTGGTAGCTGGTATATATGGTGGTAAAAGCTATATTCTGAGCTTCTGGGGCCCTGCCTGCCTACATAGGATATGAGCTATATACTGTTCAGCGTAGTAGCCCTAATAAGGGCTCTTAAGGACTCTCTTGTCTTCTGGTAGCTGGTATATATGGTGGTAAAAGCTATATTCTGAGCTTCTGGGGCCCTGCCTGACTACATAGAATATGAGCTATATACTGTTCAGCGTAGTAGCCCTAATAAGGGCTCTTAAGGACTCTCTTGTCTTCTGGTAGCTGGTATAGATGGTGGTAAAAGCGATATTCCGAGCTTCTGGGGCCCTGCCAGCGACAGCCTGTCTTTCCCTGCTGTGAGCGTCTGTCCCTCACTAAGTTCAAGCTGCTAATGCTGACGAAGAGGAAGTGCTGAGTTTTGTATATTCGAGGTCACATGGTTTTTCCAGCCAATGCGTGTAGACGCCGTTTTCGCGATGCCAGCGTCCTCCCAGGACCTGTCCCACCCCCCCTGCATGGTGATTGGTGTAAAAAACGCGCCAGGGAAGGTGGGAGGGGAAACGAATTGTGAGTGCGCCATCGCCGCTGTACTCGATCGAAATCGAGTATGACGAACAGCGTAGTATTCGATCGAATACCGGCTCGGTCGAATACTACTCGCTCATCACTAATAATTACCTGACTGTATCTGAGAGGGACACGCTGTCCCACTTATGCAGCTAAATGATAAATATTAGCATGGCACCCAACTGCTAACACAGAAATAGCCTGGGTAGATAATGTGTAGTAGGACTTGCCAGCTTTGCTATTGTGAAGATGAAGTGAGGGGGTAGTGATAAATGGTTTACATCAGGTACATAGTTCCATGACTAAGAAAATGGCCTCTGAAAAAAAAAAAAAAAAAAGAAGAGGTCTAGCTTCCTGAATTACTAAGGAATTATTAGTCTATGGTGGCAAACCTAAGAATAAAAAACTCAAGTGAACACATGCTTAACAGGCTGGAGCTGACCACATCACATGTTCAGTGAATTTTTATTGTTTTTAAGACCTTAATGGAAATGCACTTATATTAATGCATCAGCAAGTAACAGGCAAATTGCTGAAAGGATTCTGGAGGCATAGCAACAATGTGCCTAGTAAAGCAGAAAAAAAAATCTGAAGTGCAGGAAACACACATCTGCTGTATGCTGGGACATCAACCTGGAAGATATATTTAATGAGGAACAACATACAGGAATTTAACTTTCCTGTGTGTTGTTCCTCTGTGCGGCGGCGTCCAGAATTGGGATGCCCCACTGTGTGTACCTCCCCGGGTCACCCCTTTCACTCTCCTGCCTTTCACTCCCACACTGCAGACTTGAACGAGTCCATCGATTGGCTAAGCGGCGCTGACAGCTAAGCAGCCTGGATGGCTAAGCAGCTCCGCTTGCCAAGAGGAAGGTGAATGAAACTGGCGATGGGGGGGAGTTCACAGAGAGGGGCATCCCAATTCAGTCTAAGGCGTGATAATTGAGCATTTTAAGCATGATTAATATAAGGGAAAAGGAGGCATGCCTTTAGAACATATTAAATGTATATTATGGAAGCAGTAATTAACTCCATACAGAGAGCACTCCATGCATATGAGCACTGTTTTTTTGTGTTGGTCTGATTTAATTTATTTTTGACCGTTGGTCCACTTTAACTGTCCCCTAATGGACACAGCTCTGCCAAGTACAGTAACTAAATGTAGGGATCACTGATGGTGTGAGTGGGGTAGGTTAGGTTTGTTTAATGTCTATGTGAACCGGGGGGAGGGGGGACTTTGCTGGTGAAACATGGCAATATCATAAATCACTGTGATTCTATTTAATTGGCAAAATAAATACTTATTTAAACTGAAAACTTAGAATACCCAAATCTATAGCCTATCAACGTACAATACAAATAAAGTGCTAGTGCAAATGGAGAAAAAACAAGCTGAATACTGGCAGTACTAATAAACCTAATACAGTATACGATAAAGTGCAAATGAAGTTTTTACAGCAATCCTCCAATCCAAAACAAGAAGAATCTATACCTACAAGTAGGGATGAGCGAATCGATCCGGACGAACCCGGATTCGATCCGAATTTCAGGAAAAATTCGATTCGGATCGAATCCGAATTTCCCCGCGATTCGATCACTCGAAGTTTTCCTTTAACATCCATTCATTTACATTACAGGCATTCTAAGATGGCGGGCGGGACATGTCTGGACATGTATCCCGCGCCAGTGCAAGCTGGGGCAGTCACATGCAGCCTATCAGCAGCCAGCAAGCCCGGTGACGTCACACAGCGGTATTTAACGGCGGCCATCTTGCTTTTCCTCATTTCTCTATTGCATTCGTGACAGACAGACAGAACGCTGTGTAGCTGAGGCAGTTAGACAGGCTGGAGACAGGCTGGAGACAGGGACAGACAGGGACAGGCTGGAGACAGGCAGGAGACAGGCAGGAGACAGACAGGAGACAGACAGAAAGCCAGGGAAAGGTAGGAAAAACGGAGCTGGCTGACAGGGAGATTTTTTTTTTTTCATCCAGCCTTTGTTAGCGTTTTCAGGCTGCTTATAGTAACTAACTGTGCATATATACTGAACTGATCTTAAGTCTGCTGTGAGGCATCCCATTCTGTGACTAAAGCAGCCTCTATTTAATAGCATAATAAACATTTGCACTTATTCTCATAGAAATCAGGCCTGATAAAGACACTTTTGCTGTGCATGCTCTCTGGTTTTTGTGGCACTGGCATCCCATTCTGTGACTAAAGCAGCCTCTATTTAATAGCATAATAAACATTTGCACTTATTCTCATAGAAATCAGGCCTGATAAAGACACTTTTGCTGTGCATGCTCTCTGGTTTTTGTGGCACTGGCATCCCATTCTGTGACTAAAGCAGCCTCTATTTAATAGCATAATAAACATTTGCACTTATTCTCATAGAAATCAGGCCTGATAAAGACACTTTTGCTGTGCATGCTCTCTGGTTTTTGTGGCACTGGCATCCCATTCTGTGACTAAAGCAGCCTCTATTTAATAGCATAATAAACATTTGCACTTATTCTCATAGAAATCAGGCCTGATAAAGACACTTTTGCTGTGCATGCTCTCTGGTTTTTGTGGCACTGGCATCCCATTCTGTGACTAAAGCAGCCTCTATTTAATAGCATAATAAACATTTGCACTTATTCTCATAGAAATCAGGCCTGATAAAGACACTTTTGCTGTGCATGCTCTCTGGTTTTTGTGGCACTGGCATCCCATTCTGTGACTAAAGCAGCCTCTATTTAATAGCATAATAAACATTTGCACTTATTCTCATAGAAATCAGGCCTGATAAAGACACTTTTGCTGTGCATGCTCTCTGGTTTTTGTGGCACTGGCATCCCATTCTGTGACTAAAGCAGCCTCTATTTAATAGCATAATAAACATTTGCACTTATTCTCATAGAAATCAGGCCTGATAAAGACACTTTTGCTGTGCATGCTCTCTGGTTTTTGTGGCACTGGCATCCCATTCTGTGACTAAAGCAGCCTCTATTTAATAGCATAATAAACATTTGCACTTATTCTCATAGAAATCAGGCCTGATAAAGACACTTTTGCTGTGCATGCTCTCTGGTTTTTGTGGCACTGGCATCCCATTCTGTGACTAAAGCAGCCTCTATTTAATAGCATAATAAACATTTGCACTTATTCTCATAGAAATCAGGCCTGATAAAGACACTTTTGCTGTGCATGCTCTCTGGTTTTTGTGGCACTGGCATCCCATTCTGTGACTAAAGCAGCCTCTATTTAATAGCATAATAAACATTTGCACTTATTCTCATAGAAATCAGGCCTGATAAAGACACTTTTGCTGTGCATGCTCTCTGGTTTTTGTGGCACTGGCATCCCATTCTGTGACTAAAGCAGCCTCTATTTAATAGCATAATAAACATTTGCACTTATTCTCATAGAAATCAGGCCTGATAAAGACACTTTTGCTGTGCATGCTCTCTGGTTTTTGTGGCACTGGCATCCCATTCTGTGACTAAAGCAGCCTCTATTTAATAGCATAATAAACATTTGCACTTATTCTCATAGAAATCAGGCCTGATAAAGACACTTTTGCTGTGCATGCTCTCTGGTTTTTGTGGCACTGGCATCCCATTCTGTGACTAAAGCAGCCTCTATTTAATAGCATAATAAACATTTGCACTTATTCTCATAGAAATCAGGCCTGATAAAGACACTTTTGCTGTGCATGCTCTCTGGTTTTTGTGGCACTGGCATCCCATTCTGTGACTAAAGCAGCCTCTATTTAATAGCATAATAAACATTTGCACTTATTCTCATAGAAATCAGGCCTGATAAAGACACTTTTGCTGTGCATGCTCTCTGGTTTTTGTGGCACTGGCATCCCATTCTGTGACTAAAGCAGCCTCTATTTAATAGCATAATAAACATTTGCACTTATTCTCATAGAAATCAGGCCTGATAAAGACACTTTTGCTGTGCATGCTCTCTGGTTTTTGTGGCACTGGCATCCCATTCTGTGACTAAAGCAGCCTCTATTTAATAGCATAATAAACATTTGCACTTATTCTCATAGAAATCAGGCCTGATAAAGACACTTTTGCTGTGCATGCTCTCTGGTTTTTGTGGCACTGGCATCCCATTCTGTGACTAAAGCAGCCTCTATTTAATAGCATAATAAACATTTGCACTTATTCTCATAGAAATCAGGCCTGATAAAGACACTTTTGCTGTGCATGCTCTCTGGTTTTTGTGGCACTGGCATCCCATTCTGTGACTAAAGCAGCCTCTATTTAATAGCATAATAAACATTTGCACTTATTCTCATAGAAATCAGGCCTGATAAAGACACTTTTGCTGTGCATGCTCTCTGGTTTTTGTGGCACTGGCATCCCATTCTGTGACTAAAGCAGCCTCTATTTAATAGCATAATAAACATTTGCACTTATTCTCATAGAAATCAGGCCTGATAAAGACACTTTTGCTGTGCATGCTCTCTGGTTTTTGTGGCACTGGCATCCCATTCTGTGACTAAAGCAGCCTCTATTTAATAGCATAATAAACATTTGCACTTATTCTCATAGAAATCAGGCCTGATAAAGACACTTTTGCTGTGCATGCTCTCTGGTTTTTGTGGCACTGGCATCCCATTCTGTGACTAAAGCAGCCTCTATTTAATAGCATAATAAACATTTGCACTTATTCTCATAGAAATCAGGCCTGATAAAGACACTTTTGCTGTGCATGCTCTCTGGTTTTTGTGGCACTGGCATCCCATTCTGTGACTAAAGCAGCCTCTATTTAATAGCATAATAAACATTTGCACTTATTCTCATAGAAATCAGGCCTGATAAAGACACTTTTGCTGTGCATGCTCTCTGGTTTTTGTGGCACTGGCATCCCATTCTGTGACTAAAGCAGCCTCTATTTAATAGCATAATAAACATTTGCACTTATTCTCATAGAAATCAGGCCTGATAAAGACACGTTTGCTGTGCATGCTCTCTGGTTTTTGTGGCACTGGCATCCCATTCTGTGACTAAAGCAGCCTCTATTTAATAGCATAATAAACATTTGCACTTATTCTCATAGAAATCAGGCCTGATAAAGACACTTTTGCTGTGCATGCTCTCTGGTTTTTGTGGCACTGGCATCCCATTCTGTGACTAAAGCAGCCTCTATTTAATAGCATAATAAACATTTGCACTTATTCTCATAGAAATCAGGCCTGATAAAGACACTTTTGCTGTGCATGCTCTCTGGTTTTTGTGGCACTGGCATCCCATTCTGTGACTAAAGCAGCCTCTATTTAATAGCATAATAAACATTTGCACTTATTCTCATAGAAATCAGGCCTGATAAAGACACTTTTGCTGTGCATGCTCTCTGGTTTTTGTGGCACTGGCATCCCATTCTGTGACTAAAGCAGCCTCTATTTAATAGCATAATAAACATTTGCACTTATTCTCATAGAAATCAGGCCTGATAAAGACACTTTTGCTGTGCATGCTCTCTGGTTTTTGTGGCACTGGCATCCCATTCTGTGACTAAAGCAGCCTCTATTTAATAGCATAATAAACATTTGCACTTATTCTCATAGAAATCAGGCCTGATAAAGACACTTTTGCTGTGCATGCTCTCTGGTTTTTGTGGCACTGGCATCCCATTCTGTGACTAAAGCAGCCTCTATTTAATAGCATAATAAACATTTGCACTTATTCTCATAGAAATCAGGCCTGATAAAGACACTTTTGCTGTGCATGCTCTCTGGTTTTTGTGGCACTGGCATCCCATTCTGTGACTAAAGCAGCCTCTATTTAATAGCATAATAAACATTTGCACTTATTCTCATAGAAATCAGGCCTGATAAAGACACTTTTGCTGTGCATGCTCTCTGGTTTTTGTGGCACAGGCATCCCATTCTGTGACTAAAGCAGCCTCTATTTAATAGCATAATAAACATTTGCACTTATTCTCATAGAAATCAGGCCTGATAAAGACACTTTTGCTGGCCAAAGCCCTACTGGACCCTGCCAGGTCGATTCCTGCCCGGGGCATCTCATTCTGTGACTACAGCAGCCTCTGTTTAAGACCATATAAGCATTTGCTCTTATCATATTTGAAATTAGCCTGATAAAGACACTTTTGCTGGCCAAAGCCCTACTGGACCCTGCCAGGTCCATTCCTGCCCAGGGCATCCCATTCTGTGACTAAAGCAGCCTCTGTTTAAGACCATATAAGCATTTGCTCTTATTATATTTATATTATAAGACACTTTTGCTGGGCATAGGCTTACTGCTGCCTGCCAGGTGCACTTCTGTTGAGGCATCCCATTCTGTAACATAGCATACCCCTCTTTATTTACACTAAGCAGCTCTCTTATTTACACTAAGCAGGCCTGTTGGAGGCTGAGTGTTACTGCTCACTTTTGGTGTGCATTATATTCTGTTTTATATAGACCCACTGCTGCCTGGGGGTTCTTAAAATATCACCTACTACCACGCCAGTTAGACTATGTCGGGCAGACAAGTGCCTGGAAGTGAAAAGAGGAGTGGCAGAGGCCAAGATTCCGCAGGCAGAGCTCGCATCAGACTGGGGGCCAGTAGCAGCAGGAGTCACGCTGAGAGACCTAATCTGCCAGTATCTGCTAGCGGTCGGGTCTCCACCAGTAACGCATCTGCCGTGGTAGATTGGCTGACGCGCTCATCAACAACATCATCACAACTTACATCTGAGACCCCCAGTCTAGGGTCGGTAGGTTCCTCTGACACAACCCTGAGTTGGCATGCCCCGAGAGCAGTCCCTGTCCTCCCATTGCCTCTGTCCTACGCCGTTCCCTCCCCCAGCGACGTATCCTATGCTTTGGGTTCAGCTCCACTCTTTAGTGAGGAGGACGATCAGATACAGGAGGACAGTCAGCAGCTACTGCCCAGCCAAGAAATGGAGGTGGCTTCTTTAGCTAGGCAGACAAATAGTGATGTGGACAGTGTCGTGGGTGCTGCGAGCGTTCCAGCTCCTGCGCCAGACACTGTTGACGAATCCACGAACATCAGTGACGTACAGCCACAACCCGGTGATGATGATGATGATGACGATGAAGCCGATCGCACTTGGGAGCCGGGCCGCACTTGGGAGTCAGCAGCTGAGGCAGCAAGGTGGTAGCAGTCAGCATGGGGGCACAATTCCAAAGGCTGGAGCCGGCCGGGGCCGGGGCCGGGGTAGAGCACCTGCTGTGCGGCAGTCTACCTTATCGGGAGGTAGTGGAGCAGGGGTTCCTGGAGTTGGCAACAGCAGCAGTGAATCAGTGAGGCCAGGGGGTGGGAAAAGTAGCTACTCGGCAGTGTGGCAGTTTTTCCTGAGGCATCCGCAGGAGGGTAACATGGCCACATGCAAGATATGTAGGCAAAAGGTGAAGCGTGGCCAGGGTCCAAATGTTGGCACCACGGCCCTGCGTCAACATATGATGCGTCACCATAAAACGACCTGGGAGAACCGAGGCTCCCAAGGGGTGGTCCAGTCTGCTTCCTCACCAAGTGAGCTCCCAATTTCTGCCAGCCAAGGCTCCAGCACCTCAGCCGAAGGCAGCTGTGCGTCACACCCATCCTCTGTCGCTCCTGCTCCTCCTCCTCCTCCTCCAAGTCATGCATCCCGCCAGCAATCCATCAGCGAAGCCATGTCCAAGAGACAGCAGTATGCGCCCACTCATCCTACGGCGCAGAAGCTGAATGTGCTCCTGTCCAAGTTGCTGGTGCTGCAGTCGCTCCCTTTTCAGGTGGTGGAATCTGCACCTTTCAGAGAACTGATGGCTTGTGCCGAGCCGAGGTGGAGAGTCCCAAGCCGTCATTTCTTTGCCAAGAAGGCAGTACCAGCGCTGCACACTTTTGTTGAACAGAAGGTGGGCCAGTCCTTGAGCCTGTCGGTGTGTAGCAAAATACATGGCAGCGCCGACATCTGGAGCTGTAACTACGGTCAGGGGCAGTACATGTCGTTTACGGCCCACTGGGTGAATGTGGTCCCTTTGCAGCAGCAACTTGGACAGGTCACGCCGCTTCGGCCTCCGCGCTCTCTGCCCATTGGGCCTGTGACACCGTGCGACTCGGCCTCCTCATCCTCCGCCATCTCCTCACCCTCCACTGTAGGCTCAAGTCTCAGTGCCCCTCCAGTCTACCATGTGTGCAGGGCACGGAGGTGTCACGCAGTGCTTCACATGGTTTGTCTTGGCGAACGGAGTCACACAGGGGAGGAACTGCTTAAATGTATTCATCAGGAAATCCAAACATGGCTTACTCCGAGAAAACTTAAAATGGGAATCATGGTTACCGACAATGGGAAGAACATTTTGTCTGCGCTGCGCCAAGGAAGCCTGACCCATGCCCCCTGCATGGCTCACGTCTTCAATCTGGTTGTCAAGCGGTTTCTGAAGTGTTCCCCCCATCTGCAGGACATCCTAACAACTTCACGGAAACTTTGCATGCACTTCAGCCACTCCTACACCGCCAAACACACCCTTCTTGAGCTACAGCGTCAGAATGGTATCCCCCAACATAGTCTGATTTGCGATGTTTCCACCCGTTGGAATTCCACCCTTCACATGTTGGACCGATTATATGAACAGAGAAAAGCCATCACGGATTTCCTGATGATCCAAGCAGATAGGGGGACTCCCCTGTGTAACTTCAATGTCAACCAGTGGCAGCTCATACGTGACACCTGCCGTTTGCTCAGGCCCTTTGAGGAAGCCACTTTATTTGTCAGTCGGCAGGATTACGGGATGAACGACGTGATTCCACTGCTTCATGTACTACAGCACATGTTGGAAACCATGGCTGGTCAGGGCACTGGAGACATGGCGTTTACATCTTACGGCCACATGAACCCCGTTGGAGCTGAACTGGAGGAGGAGGAGGAGGAAGAGGAGGAGGAGGAGTTGCCCAGCGAAACACAGTTTAGGCTTGGCGAAATGGCTGGTTTATCTAGTCAGCGGACAGGAGAGGAGGAGCAGGAGCAGCCAGAGGAGCTAGAGGTTTTTGAGGAAGGAGAGACAGAGGACCCGGGCACACCGTGGCAGTATGCAGTGGAGATGGAGACAGGTAGTCCATCCGAGTCACTTGCGCAAATGGCACGAAGCATGCTCACATGCTTGCGTAGTGACCCCAGAATTGTTTCCATCTGTCGGCGGGATGACTTCTGGCTGTCCACCTTATTGGACCCTCGCTTCCGGCACAAAATGGGGGCATTTTTTAAACCCACCGAGAGGGAGGACAAACTCAACTACTACAAAGACATTCTACGTAGGCAGTTGGCCGATGCCTATCTGCGCCATGGTCCATACTCTCGCAGGTCTGACTCGAGGGGACCTCTGCGCTCACCTTCCACTGCCATGGCCGCTGGGGGGGTTGGCAGCAGCAGCAGCAGAAGCTCCATCAGCAGCAGCAGCCTCAGTCTTCAGTCGCTAATGAGTAGCTTTCTACACCCGCATAGTGAGGCTACTCATGAGCAGCAGGAAGACCTGGAGCAGGACCTGAACCAGCAGGTCATGTCATACTTTGACATGACCATGCCAACACACCTTGAGGATCCGCTGGACTTCTGGGCAGCCAAACTTGATTTGTGGCCGCAACTAGCAGAGTTTGCCCTGGAAAAGCTGTCCTGCCCGGCAAGTAGCGTGCCATCTGAGCGGGTGTTTAGTGCGGCGGGGGCCATAGTTACGGCGAGGAGAACTCGTCTGTCAACTAAAAATGTGGAGAGACTCACCTTTGTCAAAATGAATCAGGGATGGATCAGCCAGGATTTCCACCCACCAATGCCTGATGCATGCGACTAGATTCAGCATGGTGCCACGTTTTACACTTTACAAATGGTGCAAAACATATTTATGTCTTTAGGCCATTTTTTGGGCTCCTGCTGCTGCCACTGCCAACTTCTGCCAACTCCAGGGTGTGATTCATCCAATTTTTGGGCTCCTGAAGCCAACTCCAGTGTATATTTGGGCTCCTGCTGCTACTACTGTCAACTCCTGCCAACTCCAGGGTGTGATTCATCCAATTTTTGGGCTCCTGAGGCCAACTCCAGTGTATATTTGGGCTCCTGCTCCTGCTGCTGCCAACTTCTGCCAACTCCAGGGTGTGATTCATCCAATTTTTGGGCTCCTGAAGCCAACTCCAGTGTATATTTGGGCTCCTGCTGCTGCTGCTGCTGCCAACTTCTGCCAACTCCAGGGTGTGATTCATCCAATTTTTGGGCTCCTGAAGCCAACTCCAGTGTATATTTGGGCTCCTGCTGCTACTACTGCCAACTTCTGCCAACTCCAGGGTGTGATTCATCCAATTTTTGGGCTCCTGAGGCCAACTCCAGTGTATATTTGGGCTCCTGCTGCTGCTGCTGCCAACTTCTGCCAACTCCAGGGTGTGATTCATCCAATTTTTGGGCTCCTGAAGCCAACTCCAGTGTATATTTGGGCTCCTGCTGCTACTACTGCCAACTTCTGCCAACTCCAGGGTGTGATTCATCCAATTTTTGGGCTCCTGAGGCCAACTCCAGTGTATATTTGGGCTCCTGCTGCTGCTGCTGCCAACTTCTGCCAACTCCAGGGTGTGATTCATCCAATTTTTGGGCTCCTGAAGCCAACTCCAGTGTATATTTGGGCTCCTGCTGCTGCTGCTGCTGCCAACTTCTGCCAACTCCAGGGTGTGATTCATCCAATTTTTGGGCTCCTGAAGCCAACTCCAGTGTATATTTGGGCTCCTGCTGCTACTACTGCCAACTTCTGCCAACTCCAGGGTGTGATTCATCCAATTTTTGGGCTCCTGAGGCCAACTCCAGTGTATATTTGGGCTCCTGCTGCTGCTGCTGCCAACTTCTGCCAACTCCAGGGTGTGATTCATCCAATTTTTGGGCTCCTGAAGCCAACTCCAGTGTATATTTGGGCTCCTGCTGCTACTACTGTCAACTCCTGCCAACTCCAGGGTGTGATTCATCCAATTTTTGGGCTCCTGAGGCCAACTCCAGTGTATATTTGGGCTCCTGCTGCTGCTGCTGCCAACTTCTGCCAACTCCAGGGTGTGATTCATCCAATTTTTGGGCTCCTGAGGCCAACTCCAGTGTATATTTGGGCTCCTGCTCCTGCTGCTGCCAACTTCTGCCAACTCCAGGGTGTGATTCATCCAATTTTTGGGCTCCTGAAGCCAACTCCAGTGTATATTTGGGCTCCTGCTGCTGCTGCCAACTTCTGCCAACTCCAGGGTGTGATTCATCCAATTTTTGGGCTCCTGAGGCCAACTCCAGTGTATATTTGGGCTCCTTCTGCCCCTCATAGTGATGCCACTTCAACTCTCTGCAATTGTGCCGCTCTGCGATTCTATTAGCGATGCCTCTGATCTGCATGTGATATTTCTTCAAAGTATTATTTAACAAACCCAGCACGCATCCTGTGCGTGTTACAGCAAGGCTGAATGGTTTAGAACCCTATTGAGGCTGTAGGAGGCTCAGAAATAGCCGTTTTTAATAGCGATTCGTCGCGAATTTATTCGGGTCGAAACGATTTTTGTCGGAAAATTCGGCGAATCAGTCGAATCGAATTTTTCAAAAGTTCGCTCATCTCTACCTACAAGCATGTGCACACTCAAGATAAACAGGAGCAATAAAACTAGAAACAAGTATACATCACCCTCAAACCCGCAGCACCCACATGGCCATGGTTTCCTTGACACATCCAAAGTGTAGCCACAGCCACATGGGTGCTGCGGGTTTGAGGTCCGTTGTGGTGATGTATACTTGATGATAGATTTTTCTTGTTTTGAATTTTTAATTGTGTGTCTATGCGTTTGCAGCTTTTTTTCAGTAAAATAATTGAGCATTTTTTTATCCTACAACAGAGTTCCTGCAGTCTGTCCAGGCTAGATTTGCTGTCTTGGCTTCCCAATTTAGTGGTACATAGTTACATGGTACATGGCCTTTAGAAACCTGTTAAGAGGGCTATGCATGACAGTTAAAGAAGCAACCACCATTTTAGAATATATGGGCCAGTCGTTTCCCTCCCAAATTCCAGCTATTCAGTGAAAGGCTTATGATTGTGCTGTTGTCTAATGTTTACTTGTCACCAAATGTTACCATTTTAAACACCATAGCATTAGATTATGAGCATTAAATATGCACTGGATTAGTGGAAATAACTAATTTTTAAAGTTAGCATGAAAGGGGTAATTGCCAGCTAAACACCAGGAAATTCAAACAAAGTCCAATACTGCAGGCATGGACTAGAGCGCTCACCTCCACAACGGTAGTAATCCAAAAACTTCCAAATGCCAGCCACGTAGTATGAACAATAAAAATCCTTTTATTTCAAAACCATTTAAAAGCCTTCACAGCAGCACAGATTGGAGCAGCATAAACACGAGCGTCCTACTACGTCTACGCGTTTCGGGCTTCCGCCCTTACTCATTACATAGGACAGCTCGCAAACAACATAGTAATATACAGCATAATTACAAAAAGATAAAAGGCACCTGTGGATGATGCACGGAAATTAAATACCTTAATCAAGTGGCGTTACTTCCCTCTGCGGGTAGGCACGCGCACGCTGTGTGTCTCTATCCTCACGAGACCATACAAACAGCCTGCGCCGGCCAGACCGCGAATCAGAAGAGAGGTGCATACGTGGCTATCTCGATAGGACACTGTAAAAAAACGTCATAGTACTGGCAACACTCATATTCATGAAGGACGCCATAACTGGCATAAATAGGCTAGCTGTAAAGGAAATCGCTTCGTGACTTCCCCACTGCCAGAAGAGAGTGGCAGCACAGAAATCACTCAGCGACAACCTAGAGGAATACAGCGTATGTCAGATGCCATATAAAGCACTTAACAAAAATAGATTCTATATGTCTAAAATATAAAAAAAAGGAATTAGCATTAATCAAGAAGTGATTACTAAATACCTTCAGCACATCATCCAAAGGATCTCGCATAATAATTTAAACAGTAATATATATATATATATATATGGAGAGAGTCATAAAACATTTCTCATGCATAAAAGAAAGGGCATTCTAAATGGATGTATTACTAAGACAGAGAGAATATACGGGGACAAAAGGTCAGAGAGGGAAAGAAAAAACATAAGTCTAAAAGGATATATTATGAAAAGAATATATAAATATTTGTTCACCCATAGGGATTATAATAGTGTGTTATATACTTGATAATATCTAGAAATATTACAAAGAGAACACCATAATATGGCTATTATTTCAGATCAATTATTACAGATCTATTATTTCAAAAATAGGTCCACATCCCACCTATAATTAAGCCCTGACGGAACCCGGGTTCCCAGTTTGAAAATCTAAATGACTTCTCGCTGGAATTGTCTACCAGGTCACCTCCTCTGGGTCCCAATCTCACCGTTTCAATTGCCATACATCTTAAACCAGTGAGATCCCCACTATGGTGATTCCTAAAGTGGTGCCCTTTTTATTTGATTAAATTCTTCACTATAAGTGGTGACCAAAGTCACCACCCCCTTATTTAAAACAGACCTCTCTGCTTCATCCCCTCTATTCCTAGATGTAAATCTGCACGTACCACCATTTCCATAGATGGATTTCTCAAGCATATCTTTCCTATCTCTCCTACTAGCTAAATTTCTTGCCCGATCCAGAACCTCTGGTAAGTAGCCCCGATCCCGTAACCGGTCTGAAATGACTCCCAACTCATTTTCAAAAACCTCCTGCTGCGAACAATTCCTACGTGCCCTGATCATCTCCCCTAAAGGAATAGCCTTGATGGTATGGGGCGGGTGACTTTCTGCTCTTAAGGTCATGTTTCCCGATGTTTCTTTTCTATAAGTTTTGGTATAAAGCTTGTTCGTACCCGTGATTACCCCTATTACCCCTATAGATAAATGCAGAAATGATGTGATACTAGGATTATGTTCTGAGGTAAATTTAAGATTTAGGCGATTGTTATTAAGATAGCTGACAAATGAATTGACCGAGTCCTCATCTCCACTCCATATAAAAATTAGATCATCGATATATCTCCCATATAGCTTGATATTGTCAAGGAAAGGATTATTATGACCATTTTAAAGTTTTTAAATTTTTAAAGTTAGGCTGAAGCAGAAACTGACTATTAGATGCAGAAAAGGACGGACAAAATCATCAAGTAAAGGGAATCTAAACCCAAAAACAGACCACATTAGGGATTCCTAAATTATTCCCTGAAATTGATCTTAAAGTGACTTTCCAACCTTGTCAAAAACATATGCAGCTATTGTCCCTCACAGCTGATTGGTATGATTCCTGAGTTGAGAAACATATTGGACCCATTATATCAATTACCATGCTTTCCAGAGCTGCTCTGAATCTCCAGCAGCCTCTGTGATGCAGGGCCACTCCCTCAACATCAGTCACACTGAAGCTGCCATGCCCCCTTTATTTACTATAATGGAGGGGGCTTGCCAACACCCACCTGACAAACACTACTAACTGCCTACAGCCATGTGGGTACGACACAGGGGCATGGGGAGTGAGTAGTTATGCCCAATTTCTGGCATATTTATTGGCTATTTAGCAGATGAGCATCCCATGTAGGGATGGGTTTTGGTAGCTGCCGAGGATATTCATGGCTGAAGGTCCACTTTTTAAGTAGCCCTAATGTCTAAAAAGATTTTAGAACTTCTGGGGATCTACCTCATACCCATTCTCAGGAGGGGCATTCCCTTCTAGTCTAATATAAGAATAGCATTCAGCGCTGCAAAGAATTGCATCTTGCGATTCTCTGTTCCCTGGGCATGCTATTGTGTTCCCTGGGCACATGTGCTGATTGGTTTGCTGAGCTGTAAGGGGTACACATGCACTTGAATGCAGGCTGCTCCCAGCTGTTATAGAAGTGTTAAGTCTTTTATTCTGTTTTCGCTTTTCCATCTCACCATTACCCACTGGGCATTCCCAGATGCCCTTGAGGGTGGTTCTTAAGTGAACCAAACATCTTTTTAAGTTTATATTTCTTTTAATACTAACGGCAGTAAAAAGGCTTCAAGAAGCTCACCTGATGACTGTCCCATGTGCCTCTACTCCATTTTCTGCAGCCATAGCAGGGCTTCAAAGTTTGCTCTCCTTTTAATTTAATTCCACCAACCAGACACGCAAACCCACTCTGTCCCTTGGTGCTCTCAGTGTTTGCCTGGAGTGACTTTATGAGGAAAAAAAAAAGCTATTTAGATATAGAATGATGTGTCTTCACGTGTATGAAGAGTTAGAGCTTGGTCAGTGAGAACGTATTGGGTTAAATGATACACTGAAACCATTGCTTTTGAGAGCTTGAATTGTGTCAAAGAGCCCAGGAAACAGAACTACAAAGAATTAAGGGACATGTGAGAAGTCATGAACACTATATGGTTATATTCTAATACCATCATGGGATGCATTGTTCCTATGATGGTATTAAAAGATTAAAACAGCACCTAGTTACCATATAATACACACTTATTTCCCCCCAAAAGTGTGTGTGTGTGCGCGCGCGCGTGCGTAAATACATATATATATATATATATATATATATATATATATATATATATATCACTTCCTTGCTTCTGGTCGGGCCACCAAAGCCATGGGAGGCCAGAAAATAGAGGAGCAGCAGGCAGCTGGCAGGGTAACTGATCCCCGCCCGATGTTCCTGCTGTCCACGATGGGAAGTGGGAGGTGGAGAATGCCACACTGATATGGGAAATGTGAGGGGGTGCCAAACTGCCTATGGGAAATGGGAGGGGGGTGCCACATTGCCTATGGGAAATGGGAGGGGGTGCCACATTGCCTATGGGAAATGAGAGGGGGGAATGTCACACTGCCTATGGAAATGGGAGGGGGGGGAGAATGCCACACGGCCTATGAGGAATGGGGGGTGCCACACGGCCTATGAGGAATGGGGGGTGCCACACGGCCTATGAGGAATGGGGGGGGTGCCACACAGCCTATGAGGAATGGGGGGGGTGCCACACAGCCTATGAGGAATGGGGGGGTGCCACACAGCCTATGAGGAATGGGGGGGTGCCACACAGCCTATGAGGAATGGGGGGGTGCCACACAGCCTATGAGGAATGGGGGGGTGCCACACAGCCTATGAGGAATGGGGGGGGTGCCACACAGCCTATGAGGAATGGGGGGGTGCCACACAGCCTATGAGGAATGGGGGGGTGCCACATAGCCTATAAGGAATGGGGGGTTGCCACACTTCCTATGAGGAATGGGGGTGCCACACTGCCTATGAAGAATGGGGGTGCCACACTGCCTATGAGGATTGGGGGATGCCATACTGCCTATGAGGAATGGGGGCGATGCCACACTGCCTATGAGGAATGGGGGGGATGCCACACTGCCTATGAGGAATGGGGGGGATGCCACACTGCCTATGAGGAATGGGGGGGATGCCACACTGCCTATGAGGAATGGGGGGGATGCCACACTGCCTATGAGGAATGGGGGGGATGCCACACTGCCTATGAGGAATGGGGGGGATGCCACACTGCCTATGAGGAATGGGGGGGATGCCACACTGCCTATGAGGAATGGGGGTGATGCCACATTGCCTATGAGGAATGGTGGTGGATGCCACACTTCCTGTAAGTGGGAGATTCTGTGTGTTTGAGCACAACATTTGGTTCAGAGGTTCAGATTATTCCCCCTATTTTCCTCCTCTAAATCCTATGTGCGTCTTATGGGCAGGTAAGTCTTAAAGGGCGAACCATGTGACCGTCCGGCGGCCAACTGTGGGACTCCTTTGCCGGCGCTGGCTCGTTAGAAAGGTGAGCATTATATGTATCCTGTGCATTTAGGTGCGAGGCTCCAGCATTCTGAATGCCCCCTCAAGCTTCTTTCTAGCAGCAAAGAGCCGGACCAACACCTGTAAATGTAATAACGGGTGTTGGTCCGGTTTAATATGCTCATACATGTGACAATAGTTAAAAAAACAAAGGGCTAAAAAGTCCATAGAGCAAAAACTATTCTCAGCGACGCACCCAGTGTTCACACAACATAGGATGTGTTCAAAACAACTGTCTCCAGTATTGCACTTACCAGAAACCAAATGGTTAACGGCCTTTAGTAAGGTCTCAAAAAATTCACAGTTTTAAAACAGGTCTTCCTTTTGTATAGATCTTTCTCTCCAAGTGTGTCCAGTGACCCAAAAAAGATAAAAATTCTCATAGGGCAATAATGTAATCAACAACATTTAATAAAATTGCACTCACATAAGTCGTTAATGAATCACAACTTCAGTGAAAAACAAGGTGCTTCAGAGGAATGAATCCTCATCTTTCATGTTCCATTGTGCACCTAATGTAAAAATGTGCAGGCACGCTCTCATCTTCCAAAGCTCTGCCCAACGAGTTTCATCTCCAGACTTCAGTCCCTAAAAGATGTTAAGGCCAATTTGGTGGACTTTTTAACCTTTTTTCCAGGTATTAGAAGATTTTGTAGGACACCTATGGACCATGATGGAGTTTATTTTGTTTATCTGTATTATGAGCAGCGACTGCACGTATAAGGCTATGTTCATACCTGTCCAGCACACGTTTGTGGCATGCATTTATGGAGCAGTGTTCATGGTAGGGGGTTCCATTTTGTGTTTGCATTTTTGCTTATTTTGTTTGCATTTGTGCCTTCGTTATATATAAAAAAAAAAAAAAAACTATACCCCGTCTTTCTGTCTATTGAATTCCAATAAAATATATGGTGCCGCAAATGCAAAATATATATGTTACTGGTTGAAATATAAACATGCATTCACTTTAATAGGGTGAGTTTGTGGCCTGAGCAGGCAGACTTTTTAGGGATGCGTGGACAGGTGCGAACGAGGGCTAACATTGGCAAAAAAGCATTCTCCATGCATGAAGAAAGCCTATGTAAGAATTTTCCATGTACAGTAACTTACCTTCTATTTATTTGTGTGAGCCTCTATGCTAATTCATTAATGTCCCACTGAGGAATTAGTAGTAGCATATGATTTACTGGCAGCAATTTGTTTTACGCAAGGAGATTAATTGCTAGAGAGCTTGTACCGCAGATCTTAGCCCTGAGTCACACTGGTCACATTCTTATTCTAGGAGAACAATGTTGCCTCACAGAAATGCATGATTTAATCATTGCAAAGGATAACCAAAGATCTCCTCTGCGGCATACCCTATTTAACCTTATTTACCCCAAGGGGTTTGGAAGCTAGTGATGAATCACAGATTACCATGCTCACAATATTAATTAAAATGTTAGTGTGAGGCCAATGATTTATGATTCGTGAATAACAAAGTAACTGGAGTAATTTCTGTAGAGCAGAGATAAAATAAAACTGGCACACAGAGCCGTGCTCGGCCACCCTCGGAAGCTAGGACCACGTATAGACCCCTTAAAATGAAATCATCTTCCCGGAAGCTTTTTTTCAGCACTATATCTCCCCCCCCCCCCCCTTGTTTTATCTAGCATCTGATATCTCCTCCCCTGGGGGACCAGAGGCTGCTGCAAACACATGGGAGACACTGGCTGTGTTGGTGTGTGAAGTAGCAATCTACTCCAGCAATTGATTTTGACCTCTGACAGATACATTATCTGGCCTTTGCCACCACATATCCCTTCACTGAGAAGCTGACATTAACCGTTTATCACCCCTGTGATCCTTCTGTTTAACTGATCAATGCATTTAGCAGGGAGCACTTCCCAATCTACATGGAAGCTAGGAATGCGGATAGCGGGCAGGAGGAATGAATCGAGTGAGAGCCGATTGGTCAGCAACCCAGGGGATCGCTGGAAACAGCTTTTACAGGCAATCCCTGGGGATACACATAGTGGAGCATCCCAAATTGTGATGCCCTGCCTGAAAGGAACAAAACCTGGGAGGGTTTAGCTTCTTTAAGATATTTATGCATCCCTTTCACATAAAGACTAAAAGTCATCACTTCCTTATTCATCCATATGGAAGCAGATGTCAGCCAATCATGTGACTGCAAGTAACCATTAAATACATTCTGCAGGCAATAACATAATGTGGGGCGACTGGGATAAAAACATGCAGGCACTGGCAGAGTTCTTGTGCAAACACAGGATTTTTATTCTCAGGAACAGTCACCAGTTCCAGTTCAGCATTGCATCAAAATTCCATCAAACAAATAATGCTTTCTTCAGCAAAAAAGTCAAACACATAATTCCAGAGCTCACCTAGTAACAGGCTTTTCAGGTAGATGCTGGCTCCAGCTTCCAGCTGGGGGTTAGCTCCCTCCTGCTGTTCACTTCTCTTTGTCTCTTTGACAGCCACCAGTTTTTCCCTTTATATTAACATAGGTGCACACCTGAGTGTTCAGCCAGCAGCTTGTGAATTCTGGACTTGAGTATGGGAGTGGCTAACCCACCCAGACTCTACAGCCACTACTAAATCCTGGACCCAGAAATCCAATTTAGACAAACTGCTTGACAAATTAGCTGTTGCCAAGGAGTAGCTTTACCTGGAACTTATTCCACTGAAAGCCTTAGCCTCAGTGGCACATATCTCCCATCCAGGACCAACTGGGTGTTCCTTTAGAAGTTCATTGTAGACCTTCTCAACAACTGGGGCTGTGGCTACCGATTCTGGACTGGGCTTATCAGTATCAACCTCCCTGCTTGGTTGCATCCACAGTTCCCAAAACAAGTCCCGCCCAATAATGAGCTAATGTAGCAAGTCTTTCACCACACCAACCTCATGGGAGTGGGACTTTTCACCCACCACTATGTCAACCCTGAACCTTATTCAATCCTTTCACATATTTAAAGGTCTCAATCATGCATGTCCCCTATCTCCCTTCTTTCTTCTAGACTGTGCAAATTAAGTTCTTTAAGTTTTTCCCTGAGTCCTTCCACCATTTCTGTGCCCGTCTTTGGACCCCTTCTAGTTGAATAATGTCTTTTTGCAGGTAAGGTTTCCAGAAATGCACACGGTACTCTAGCTGTGGTCTCACCAGAGCTCTATACAGCGTTATCGCAACCTCCTTCTTCCTACTGGTGATGCCTCAAGCTATGCATGCAAGTATCCTGCTTGCTTTTCCTACTGCCTGGCTACACTGTCCACTCATCTTGCAGCTTTCAGTAATCAGTATCCCTAAATCTCTCTCCTCCGAGGTCCTGGCTAACACAATAATGCCCATACGGCAATCAGGGGAGGGATTCCTTCTACCCAAAGTGTATAATTTTACATTTAGAGACATAAAACCCCAGTTTCCACAGTTCTGACCATTTATCCACTAAAGCTAAATCATTTTCCATGTTGCAGACACCTCCAGGAATATCCACCCTATTACTAACCTTTGTATTATCAGCAAACGGGCAAACCTTTCCTACCAAGCCTTCTCCTATGTCACGTACAAACATATTAAAAAGAATGGGGCCCAGGACAGAGCCTTGTGTCACACCACTTGTAACTCGCCCAGATTGCATGCTATTAAAAACAGCTCTCTGATACCGATCCTTCAGCCAGCTGGAAATCCACTGAACTATCCAGAGATTGAGTCCTAATTTCAATAACTTATATATGAGCTCTTTATGTGATACAATGTCAAAGGCTTTGCTAAAATCCAGATAGGCAATATCCACAGCACCACTTTCATCTAACACTTTAGTGACATTGTCAAAGAAATAAATGAGGTTGGTCCGACATGATCGGCCCTCAGTAAAGCCGTGCTGTTTTGGTGTTTTGCTGTTGCGGTTTTTAAGTAGTGCTTACCGACAATGAGAGGGGGTGGGTTGGTGGGGCGGACCAGAGTCTATTCCTGGCACAAAGCTGCCGAGGAGAATTCAAAGTGGTCCTATAAAATTAATCCCTCTCTATTTTCCTTCCCAATCTGAATAAAATAAATAAAAATATTTTTATTATTGGGCCCATCTTCTACAGGCAGTGGCACAGCCGCTAAAGACAGCGGGGGGGGGGGGGCAACTTTAAATTCTCTATAATGTAGACACAGACAACAAGCAGTTTTATGCAGATGGGCTCCTTTCTGAGTACAGGTGCACTTTAAGGCTCTATTCTCACCTCTCCTCTGGCGCTGAGTTGGACAATGCATGCACAGCGCATGCGAAAATGCTATTCATTCTTTTTAATTGGCCAGTTCAGATATATACGCTGCATATATATGTGAACTGGCGCATTAAAAATAATGGGCAGCATTTTCCTTTGTGCTGGGACTGCATTGTCCAGCGCAGCCAATCGGAGAGATGCGAATAGAGCCTTAAAGTGCACCTTTACTCAGAAAGGAAGTTTATGTGGTCACCTTCCATCCCCAGCCCTGTGCCCCAGAAAAGCTTGTGTTTCTTTTTTTACTTCAGCCTTTGTCTAATATTCAAAAAACACCAGGAAAAAACTTGAAGTAGTATTAAGGTGAATAACATGCCATATGCTAATTAATTCAGTTGCAACAAGACTGTCACATAATGGCAGCTAGGTTGATGTGCTCCCCATTGCTGAGCTGTGTGTAGTCTAATTTCATAATCACTGGGGGTGGGGTTGTTCAGCCAGGGAGCAATATGGCTGACTATATCCAGTTTGCATTGTTATGAATATTGGGCAAAGGCTGGGGTAAAAAAAAAGAAACACAGGCTGTTTTGGGGGGCTGAGGATAGAAGGTGACTACATATATTTACCTCTGAGTATAGGTGCACTTTAAATTCATAGTTCAGGCATAGCCAGTGTTTAGCCCTTTGTATAGAGCTACACTTGACACTGTTGTAAACTGTTTTCAGTATTAAAATTGAAGACGAGATGGATGAGATATTGAAGTTTGAAGTTTTACCTAAGGAATTATCTTCTCCAACATTGTGGGTGTGGCCTGGGTGGTGTGATGCAAACATATGGTGTGCTTAGACCACCCTTATGCTAATTTTTATCTGGATGGTCTGTTGCAGTGCCCCAGATACAGCAGCTTTTAAAAATAAAGACATGTAGGACCCCAGCCCCTATACGTGATGTGCCAGCTTGTACCTTCAGAAGGGGGGGGGGGGCCTGATTATGCTGATGTTTTTTTTTTTCTTTCTTTTTTTCTGTAAAACAAAGCTGTCGGCCTTGGCAACACATATGCTGGGTGACAGCTTGAGATCGCACTTCAAGGTAGGGAGCGTGGGCGTGCCTGAGGACTGGAGGGAAGGCATTGATATTTACATCACAGACACTTCTACTCCTCTCAGCAATAAATCAGTTAAATTCTCCAACTACAAGGTAAACATATTACATAGATACATTGTGTGATCTAAAATTGTTACAATGTATCATAATCTAAAAACATTGCTATGTTTACTATGCAGCAAGAGAATGTAACAGATTTATCAGCTGGGAGACAGAGAACTGTTTGTGATGAAAATATATTTAGCCCAACACCAGAAGACCTGGCAAATGATTCTTGTCTATTAAAGAGGATCAACCACCAGCCAGAGGAGTCCTTAAAGATTAGGGTTTTTTGAATCCCTGTCCTGTCCAGTGCCAAGGGGGATGGGGATTTATCCTTGACTGGACATCCACTTTATAGTGGACCAACAACCTCCACAGTGAGGGCTTTGGTGGCTGTCGGCGCCGCAGCTACATGACAAGGCTGGGGAGGAGCATCTAGAATGCTGGAGCCCCCTATACATAATCCCCCAGGACACCCGTAAATCTTACCATATCCTTGCTCCCCCGCTGGGAATTCAGTGCCGGGATTGACTGCTCGGCACTCACGTGGGCAGTGACGTTCCAGCCATCGAGGGCTGGATTCCCAGCGGGGCTAAGGTAAGATTTATAGGGGTCCTGGGGGTGATGTGGGGGGTGGGGCTCCAGCATTCTGTGGTGGGTCATATAGCAGTGGCGCCAGTGACTACCAACACCTTCGATGTGGAGGGTGATGGTCCGCTTTGATGCCCCAAATTAATTGCTGAATGAGTAGTTTGCCAGTGCCTCTCATTGCCCGCTCCCTCTGGCTGCACACCCCCCCATTTAGATATGTCTGGCAGGTGTGTGTGCATTGCATGGAGGGATGCTGTGAATGCTGCCAGAGGGCCGCCGCATATGCGCCATGGGAGCGAAAATCTTGGGAAGGTTATGGCCGATCGGGAAGAAGGGGGTTCACACAGCTGGGTACCTAGATTGGGATGCTCGTTTGCCTTTCCTTCATCCTTGAATAGTCTAGAACTGGTGTCATGAGTTTTGTTCCACTTTTAAAGTGGACCAAAACCCAGAATTTGGACTATCCTGGGTTTTGGTCTTGCCCCTTGGGTCACCATGATCAGGGGTGCCCTGCTGTGTGAAACCCCCCAGGTCGCCTGAACGAACTCACCTCTCCCCAGTCCTATGGCGCATGTGCGGCCTCTCGTCCAATCAGCGCACTTGGATCAGCTCCTGCTCCTTCGTCTAAGGCGAGCAGATCGGAGTGCACTGGCAGCCTCATCCCCCATTACCCCCCATTAGGGAGCGTGCCCAAGTTGGCCATTCACAAATGCCGGGCACAGGCATGGGTCCTGCTAAAGGAATAGCGGGGATGCGGCCACTACTTGAGCATACACTGTTGGACTGGGAAAAAAAGGTGAATTTCTGGGTGACCTAGAGGGTTTCACACATCAAGATTCTGGTTGCCCCGGGTGGAAAAAATCAAGCGGCACAGGAATCTTATAGACTCCAGGGCTATTGGATCATGGGTTTTGGTCCATTGTAACAATCATGCCTGGGGAATTCTGATTTGGGGTGCCCCTACAGGTAAAAATCTTTAGGGAGCCTATATAAGGCATGAAGCCCTGTATAACGGGGGCAGGGTGTAACTGCCCACCACAATGTAGCATACCTCCCATATGTTCCTGATTTGGAGGGACTGTCCTTCCTTGGAGTCCATGTCTCCCTGCCCTTCATTGTCCTCATTTGTCCTTCTTTGAGGTGTAACTTGCAAATCTGCCTCGATAAATGATAAATTTACCTGTTCATCTCCTAGCCATCAATCAATGAGGGGCGTGGTTTAATTTAACAATTGTCCCTCTTTCCCCCCCTGAAAAGTAGCTATGATATATAGTATAGCATGCCTCCTATCTAATGTGCACCACCCATTAGATGGAGCTCTGCTAAGGAAAAGATGTAAGATCAAAGTAATGCGTGACTCGCTATGGCACGGTAAGTCCGCTAACTCCAGGAAAATGCTTTTACTTTCCTTATATTGTGCTTTACTATCAGATCCGCTAATGATGGCTGAGGTACTGCTATTGCTGTCGTGTTTGGAATGTAGCTAAAATGAAACAGTACCAAGTTCTATAGCAAAGCAGCAGAGCTCATCAGCCGAGTGGCGAGGAGGGGTTGCGCGGGCTCTTTTACCTCACGCATGCCCTACAATGGTGGACGGAGGAAACATGTCAGGCCTGCGAAGGGGACGAGCCCCTTGCCTGACAGTCTCCTCCTCCCCATAGAAATATCCCAGCAGAACTGAAGGCAGCGGTGCTCATTCCAAGTGGACGGAAATGGCTGTCGTGTTCACTGCTATCAGGGTCCTTCTCGGGCTCTTTTTTGCTTTCACTGGAGTCATTAAGCTGACTGACCAGATCTTCCCTGAGGTTTACCAGCAGATGGTGAGTACGGTGCTGCGGGTGAGGCGTGTGGAACGCCCGGGGAGGGAGCGAGAGAGTGTGGAACGCCCGGGGAGGGAGCAGCGCTGGCTTTTCTCATTGTGTGTGAGGGTGAGCCGCCGCGGGCACTTGTGTGCGGGGGCACCTGCTTGGCTCCCTGTCAGGGTTATGGCGGGCAGAGGGGTGTTCCAGGCTACAGGAAAACAAGGCCTAGCTGGGGTGCGCATAGCTGCCAGAACTTCTCAGTCGCACGTTCATGTGGGCAGGGTGTGAGGAGAGCGCCATGCTGCCAGCCATACCAATCCCCTCTCCCTTGTCTGCAGCTCAGCAACAGAAGGCAAAGTTTGGGCAGAAGCAGCATGACGTCTCTGGGTGTGGGTTTTGCTTTTTTAAATGTTTTCTCTATCGACATTAAACTCATTTCATCAGAACTACAACTTGCCCTAAATCCTACTCAGTAGGCATCCTGAGTTCACCAAACCTGACTACATTAACAGTATGGCCAGCTCTGGTAACATATAGCTGCATCAGCCATTCAGATATGCCTGGCATGGGTACACATTATTATAAGGGATGCAGGGGGTGCAGCCTGCACATGGGATTACTGGCAAGGTGAGGATATGTGGCAATTCAGGTGATTTCACACACTGGGGCATCCCAAATCACGATGCCACAGGTACATGGAATTGGCCAGCACTGAACATAAATGTTCCCCTGGTACAACACTAACTTTTTTAGAAAATCGTTAGCCAGCAATGTGGGGGTTATTATTGGTGGTGGGGGAGGGGGGGGGTAGGATTTTGCTGGGGGTCTTCGGTGGACCTTCAGCATCATTTTATGAAAAGCCCAAACCCTTAATAAACTATTCCCCAGCATCAAAAATTAATATACCGAACGTCCTTAGTCACTTTTTTTTTTTTCTTCCCCCCCCCCCCACTGGCCTGCAAATCTGTTCAGGACTCTAGGTTACGGGTGCTGCCATCTTGGATCAGTAGCATCACATACTGAGGAGAGGAGAGCGGGATAAAGTACAGGGGGCGGGGTTATAGCTGTGCTTTGCACAGACAGAGCAGAGCTGGGGTCAGGAAAAGGACAGCAATTCCAGAATGCAGAGCGGCATAGTCAGAAGACTCTTCCTGTTTACAGGCAGCCTGACACTCCATGGGCCACTATCTTGGATGTTTAAAGTCTCAGAAAATGCAGTAGATTCAGGTAGGATGATTTTGAATGTGAGCAATCTGTATGTACAAGGGGTGGGGAACATATAATATAGACTCTAATTCAGAGTGAAGGTCCAATTTAAGTGAAACCGATTATCTACCCCTGTGGCATCCCAGTTTGGGATGCCCCACTGTGTAAAACGTCACTGATCACTGTAATAACTCACCTTCTGGCGGATCCATGGTGCATTTGCAGGCTTTGGTTGCATCCTAGTATCGTGTGGTGTGCTCCTGCTCCCAGCCATTTGGACATCATGGTGCTTAGCCCACTTTAACCTCCCTGGCGTTGTGAAATAGACAAATGCAATGGCAACGAAAGCGTTACCATTGCATTTGTCTTTGACACACGGCTCCGCCCCCATGAGCCTCTGCGGCTCACAGAGACGGAACCCGGAAGCGGAGACGGATGCCGCAGCCACGGCTCTCACCTGCGATCGCGGCGGGGACATCGCTGGATCGCAGGGAGAAGGTAAGGAGGCTGCACCGCCCGCTCTTGCTCCCAGATCGATCCCGAGCGTGACTCGGGGTTACCGCCACTTACAGTGCAAATTAACCCCGATTCACGCTCGGGATCGCCGCCAAGGGGGTTAAAGCAAATCAAAACCCAACCCTTCCTCTCTGTCAGAGTACCTTGGGTTCTTGATTCTGCTGGCTCGGCAGTTGCCTGATTTAAAAAAAGGCCACACTTGTTGAGACCACGTTGAGGCAAATCCCCTGAATTGCTCCCTCCATGAATAGTAACCTTTGCCTATTTTTACTGCTCCTGCTTCACTCTAATCCCAAATAATAGCGCCTGTTTTAGCTGTAAAGCTCTGCCTCCTCCATTTATTGCCACTGCTGTGTGTAGCAATTATGCCATTGCCACACTTATGCAATGACTAATCACCTGCCATCTTACAGAGGGGGACAGCAAAAAAACTGTTCCAGGGCGATTTGATAAGCGAAAATATCAATTTCTAGTTCTACACCCTAAGAAGAGAGTATCCGCTTTGGTCAAATGTATTTCACAAGTTCAGTGGGTTTTGGTCTGCTTTAAGAAGGAGCTATTATTGTCTGATACAAGCATTGGTAGTCCATTGCGTGTTGGATGGCAGGCTGAAGGTGGATATTTTTTTAGATATAGAAACAATTAAAGAGAACCAAAACCCAGATGGGATCCCACACTTTTCTCCATGCCCCATGGGGATGTGCGGGAAACAAGAGCTACACCAGGATCCTGGAACAAGTAGGGAACGCAGTGCTGGCCAACAGGGTTTACACTGCGGTACATCCCATGTCAGTATGCCGCTAGGTTTTATCCGGACCTAAATTCTTTTAGTTTTTTTTCCTCCCTTTAGTATTTTCTGTTTGTCTAGTTCCCCATTTGTGCAGTCCTAACCTTAGATTTTGTCCCTGTGTAAAGCAGTTCCATAGGGGAGATCTGTCCCACAAAAAACGTGTGGCCCTATATACCTACAAGTGCACGGAAAAAAAAAAAGAAACGCCATAAACCTCAAGAGCCCTCTCACACTGGGAGTTTCTGTCTGGTTGTGGGGCCCAGCAATCACCATTGAAATGCTGTCCATAGTAGCCATGTGTTCTGAATTTTGGAAAAAAGCATTTGTAATTCCAGTCCATAGAGCTATTATAGCTAACTTAAAACGCAATAGCTGCTTCGTCATGTAAATAAAAAAACAGTATCACAAAAGTGATAACACTATCACATTGCAACACCCTTGTATAAAAGCAGCCAAAAGCGATACTGTAGGCAATTTTTTATTAACTACATATTTTCCTGCCCTGCCATAACCCAGTGTAGTCCTGGGAACTACAGCTCAGCTGTTTTCAGCTTTGGGCTCATTGTGGCAAGCAGAAACCAATACCATTGTTGTTCCTGGCATCCAGCCTATGAGGGGGCCTGAGTCCATGTGGTAATTGGTGCACACTGCAGCTGGCATGGCATGCCTACAGTATCACTTTAAAGTGGACCAAAACCCAAGACTATTGTTTTTACCCCCCAGGGCATCCAAAATCAGGACGCCCCGCTGGGTCCCCCCGGGTCGCCCCATTCACTTACCTTGTTTCTTGGTCCAACACCGCATGTCCAATATCCCTCTAGCAGAGTGAATGCCCGTGCCAGGCATTTGAGAATGGCGGCACGCTCAGCGCGCTGGAGCCACTCCTACTCGCCGTAGGACCAGGAAGAGAGGAGGTCAGTCAGCCCCGATCCGGGTGCCCCAGGGAAAAGGACCAAAATCCTGGGTTTTGGTCCACTTTAAAGTGATTATCCAGGCTATTAAAATGGACCAACAGTTGCAAATCACGTATAGGAGCACTATCACGAAAAATGGCCCAATGGTAAAAAATGCATATAAATATGCTGGGTGGCGGGAGGAGGGGGCCCTCATACACCCTGCATCAAGAAATATCTGACCATGCTTGTTTTTCTTTTAATGAAAAGGACCTCTGGGGTGTCTGTCACCCCTGATATACTTAACCTGTAAGCCCCTGGTAACTCTTGGATTTTATTTCTACCATGAGAGAATAAACTACAAGCTTGGAGGGAGTTTTATTCAGTTTGGGTATATAAGTGACCCCTCCTCATTAGCTGATGTTTTATATGTATTTTTAAAATTACACAATTTCACAATAGTGCTCTTTTAAACTGAACAAACACAACAAACAGTGCTCATATGCATACCTCCCCATGGCAATTTAGATTGCTTCACATAAAAATGCATTTACCTTTCTTCTAACTCCTAAATTTTAAAAACAAAATAAAGGCTCAAGGATCTACAGGCCGCCTGCAAACATGAAGTGCTGCTGGGTTTCCTGTTTCTGTGCGTTGTCAGTTGAATCGAGGCAGCAGCATTGCTGATATTCTGGTAAAGGAGGCTCCAAAATGGCTGCTGCCACTAGAAAATCGGTGAGGAGGCATTTCAGCTTTTTATGTGGATGCAGGAGCAAATGTAAGGGCTGACAATGAAGCATTATCATGCCTGCAGATAGGGCAAGTGAGTTTTGGGGTAGTTTTCTTTTCCAACTGTGCCAGGCTGTTGGTCCAGTTTAAAGTGCTACTGCATGCAAAGGTAATTGTTACACCATTGTGTCGAGCTACATTTGGCACCGTCCTAAACTGTTTTCCATTTTTAAATTGAAGACATGTTCGGCCTATGACATTCTCTTTTACATCCCGTCCCTCCAGTCAGCTCAGCTGAGGGGGACAGGATTGTTGGTACCGCCCTCCTCTTCCTCCTCCAGGTTCACCTCCTCCAGCCACCCTTCACCATAACCTGCCCAGTTCTACGTTTAGAATGGGAGGTAAAAATATCACAAAATGTGTTTCCTGTGTCGATGGGACTTCAAACATCAGAAAGAAACATGAATTGTATTTTGGCTAGCGCTGGGTTAAATTGCGTTAATTGCACAAATCTGCCTGTTCTTTGGAAAGTCTGAAGTTCAACAGATCATGTAGTGCCTTATCTTTGATAGTGCATTGCGTACTTTGACCAGCTACAAAGTGCATTGGAAATGTGAAAAACTGAAAGCTCTGTTTCAACCTTCCCCATTTCTTAGCTTCCCTGGTGGCTATGTCCTGCCCAATCAGCCACAACCCCTACTCCTAACCATGTTCAGCAGGCTGTTACAGGTTGGCCTATTGTTACTGTCTACTTGACCCTTACATTAAAGTGGACCAACACCCACCGCTGATCGGCCCGGGAATCTATAAGATTCCCGGGCCGATCAGCTCCCTGCCTGCGGGGCACCCTGATCGGTGGTGCCCCGCTGTGTGAAACCCCCCAGGACGCCCGCAAATCCTACCTGTTCCTCGTTCCAACGGAGCATGCGTAGCCGGCCGCGCTCCCTGTAAGAGGGACGCGCGAAAGGCGGCGGGCGCTCTCACCTTGACTCTTGTCCGTCGACGGAACTCGCTTGTCCGTTGACGGACCTCGCGGGAGCGAGTCACGTGGGAGCGGGGTCAGGTGAGTGAGTTTTTCGGGCTTTCTGGGGGGTTTCACACAGCGGGGTGCCCCGTGGAAGTGGACCAACACCCAGGATAGTGAAAATCCTGGGTGTTGGTCCACTTTAAAGTCCCTGTAGGGCCCACTGATCTTATCCCCCATGTGGGAACCAAGTAAAATGGGCCATTTCAAAGCATCTCAGATTATCTGTAAGTACCGTATGTATTCTAAGCAAAGTTGCTGGTTGGCTTTCATATCTGGGCCTGGCCGAGCTGAAAATGGCATATCATGGTGCAACTTTGAGTCACGAGCATGCTCTGTTGGAGTGAGAGACTGCTGTGTTATCATTGCCTTGCAATGCTGACTCGAAGCTGGCTCAAAGAGGTTTAGGGCAGAACCTTTTGAGGGATATGATATGGAGACAATTTGAACTGAATTTTTTCCCAAAGTTTAACAGTGTGCTGGAATGGCAGTGCCTGCAGGGGATTAAAGGTGAGTGTTAGGTTTGTGACTTTAAAGTAGATCTCTAGTCAAAAAATCATTGCTGCTTCTTCGGGGCAAAAAGTGGCATCCCCAGGTTCTGTGCATGCGGTTGCAGCTCACCCACTTGAATGAACAGTGCGGTCTTGTGTCTTTCTGTGCAGCTGCCACCTGTGCCACATAAAATGGCGCTGGACTGCGGCTGAGGCTTTTTTTTGTTTGTAACCCTTTGTTTTTTGACTGGACTTTTACTGGGCCATTGAGTTACACTGATACATAGGTACATTCATCCCCTTCAGTGTGTCTTGCAAAGGCACTTACCTACATGCCGGCTTCCCAGTCGTTCTGGCCCAGCGGCGGGCTGCGGGTGCAAATTGGCCGCTGGGCCAAAACGACTGGGAAGCAGGCATGTCACACAGCACGGTGGGAGCCGGCTGCACTGTGAAAGTCGGATTCTGGCGCGCACTCTGGATCCAAGTATGGTGCTGGAACAAGGATGGTTTTTATTTATTTATTTTTCCCCACTGGTTTTGCTCAGCACCGGCTGCCAAAAATTTGGTTTTGTGCCAAAATTCGGAACGAAACAGTTTGCTCATATCTGTTTATAGCAAAATCCCTGCAATGTGTGGAGAAACACCACACAGGGGACACTGCAGCCATGCTGCATCAATACAGCCAGCTTCCAGCTCATCTGCAGTATATATGTGCTAGGAAAGTCTCTCACCAACTCTCCACTAAGCAGGGCCCACAGTTGTAATCCAAGATGGCTGCTTTTATGTATTTCTAGAAGAGCAGCAATTCTGCACATACAGCCACATCAAAACTTATGATTTACCCACCTGATGCTCAAGGTTGATCATGTGGGTTGGATGACTTCCATTGGCCACTTGCAGGGACATAATTCTCTTCGGGGGACCCTAGGAGGGTAAGACAAGACTTTGCAGCGACTGCGCATAGGGGACCCGGCATTCGGGATTGCTTTAGAAATACACCCCAAACCTTGTTTTCCTTCACTGGAAGGAAGAAGGATCAGGGGGTGACAAGTTTTTTATTTTTTATTTTACCATTTCACGTTTATTGGGGAGAACTACACATCTGCAGCTGCCTGCCTCTTGAGTCAGCCTGTGAAGAATAGTAAAATTAACCACTCTCCTCCATTGCAATAAATGGTCAGGAAACGCAGTGTGGCATCATTTCATCCTGGAGGATCCTGAGAATGGAGACTGGCACTGTACTATGAGGTATTTGATCCAGCTGATTGCTGACTTTTACATCACTGGAGCCGGGGGGGGGGGGGGGGGGCTTGGCAGCAGGGGAGTTGAGCTTTTTTTTTTTTTCTTGCTTTGACGGTCCCTTTTAATTTCAAAATCTGAGTTTGGCAAGAGTTGTTCCTTGTTAGTCAGTTAGTAATCTAAAGGGACAGGGATGACTTTAAATCAGGGGTGCACAACCTATTTTGGTCTAAGGGGCACACTGAAGTATTCCACTTCAAGGAGTGGGAAAAGGTAATGCAGGGAAAGGTTATTTCAGCAGATGTTAAGTGGAAAGAGGTGAGGGCAGAAGTGCGACGTTAAGAGAAGCAATGGACAGGTGAGTTGGGTAGAGGAAGTGGTGAGGTGGGAAGGAGTGGGCAGACGTAAGGCAGGGAGGTGAGAGTTGAGCGGAGGTAAGATGGGACGGCGGAAAGAGTTGAGTAAAGGTAGGAAAGTAGAGGTAAAATGAACACAGGTGAAGAGGAAAGAGGTAGGCAAGGGGAAGGTGGGCAGACACAGCAAACACGAACACTACTCCAGTAGCACATGTATGTCACCCACATGTACAGAGACGTTTATCGGTGACCCACTTAACGTCTTCGGAAATTGGAGAAGCTGCTCTCTAGTGGTCGGTCGCTTGCACTGCAAGGAAAGCTAACTTCTTAGGGGTGCTGCAAGTGAGGGCAGTGCGGGCTACATGTGGCCCCCGTGCATCCATGATCTAAAGTTTCCCTATCCTGTGTGTCATACAAAGAGAAAATAGTAGCTTACATGGCGGCATACACTTGAGAAATTTTTTGCATAAAAATTGATAGTTAAGCTGTCTCTGTAAAAAAGAGAGGAGTTGCCCCCTGGTAAATATAGAAAACGTATTTACTTCCTTACATATGTGTGTCGTATACAACAATTGTACTTACAATATGTTTTTAAACATTGTACACAAACATTTATATAGAAAGTTGGTTTGTTAAAAGACTTCGCATAGGGCCCCCTTTAATTGGCTTATGGGGGGCAGCTGTTGCATGGATTTTCAATGATTCAAAGCGCATTTTTGCTCTTATGCTTTTCCTTAGGTCGGCTTCTTCAGGGGGTATAATAGTACTAGCCTGTGGCTGGGTCTTCTTCGGTAAGTTGAAATTAGTATAGAATGTTGGGGGTCAGACATGCATGTTGAATGCAACTGGTGCCATTATTCAGCTGCCTGGCAAGTGGTAGGGAACAAAAGCTTGTTTATGCATCCCTTCTCCTGTGCTGGAGACGGGCAGCTTTAACTGCAAATCAGTTTAACAAGCACATCAGTCATCGTCCACTTCAGGACAGTGAGAAGAAAAGAGAACTCCCTCTAGTGCTTGATGTATTCACTTAAATTCACGTAATGCTTTAATTACATTAAGAACATATTTATTCTTTGTGTGTCACACACACCCCGCTTCCTTAATTAATGACAGCTGGGTATTCCACCTCCAGGTGGCGTTGTTGCAGAGAGAAGTCTAGAAAACAAGCCCCTCCCGGTCTATATATACCTGGGACCTCCCACTTAATTCCCAGTGTTTTCTCTCTGCGATGGTGTCAAGACAGAAGAAAGAAGTCTCCTGCTTGCAGGTAGCCGGGGTAACACCCCGGCACCCCCCCATGGTCTATTGCTACCCAGCCCATTTTTTTGTGATTATAGATGTACATACTGGAAGCCTCCCAGCCTAGGCTGCTAAGCTGGGTAATGGTAGATGGCACCTTGGTGCCTAGGAGCTTATCTCCTCCGTGAGTCCCCTTGTGGGGCAGTGCGGCTATCCGGCTGGTGAACCGGATTTGGGATGCCCCGTCCCGATGGGGGGGGGGGGGGGGGGGTGTGTATTGGGTCATTTCATGTGGTAAAAAATTACTCTTTATTGTGACTGGACTTGTTTATTGGTGCGGTGTGTGTGTGTCTGGAGTGTTCTCCCCGGGCCGTATATGTTTTAGTGTGGATGCTGTTTTCATATGGTTGTTTTATTTGTGTGTGTATCTTCACTGTAGGCGGCCGCGCCGCCATTTCCCCGTCTGAGGTGATCGGGGAAGGAGGGCAGGGCTGCGGTCCGTGCTGGGCCAGCGCGTTGGCGGGGGGCAGGGCCAGAGCACTTCGCGCTCATTCTGCTGGTGCGCCCTTCGTTTTACCTCAGCGCTGCACATAACGGCTCCCTCTTCAGCTCCGCTGAACTCCTCCGCTGCGTCTCGGTTCTTCAGGTGACCGTTCTCTTTGTGCGCTTCTCCGCAAAGTATTCCCTTATGAATGGTGCACCGTTGTATGTATGTGTGGGGGTTTACTTATTTAACCCCACCAGGGGACCGCACGGACCCAGACCGGGCTTCTGGAACATGCTGGCCCTTGCCTTTGACCTCTCTTAATTATGGGGTCTTTGTTAGGGGGCCACCTGCTCCTCTATATAATATCCAGGGGGACCTTATCGGGTCTATCCCACTGCGCATGTGCCTTGCGTCGGGGTCTTGTGGTCCTTCTCTGTATTTATATCTATACTTATGTATGTATTTATATCTATACTTATGTATGTGTTATCTGATGTGTTTTTTTCTTGTCAAACTGAATTTAGTTTTTTTCTTTTCTTTCAGACCGGGGATACCCTTGCATCTTGGGTCTCCCGGTCTGATATACCTGGGCTCTATTTCGCTTATATTGGGTTCCTTATTTAATCTTAAAATCCTCCCACTCCCGGGACTTTAATTATTAAGGGGCATCCCGGGTCGCTTATAAGCATAAATCCCTGGGTAGTTGCGAATACCAAAAAATTTCACCGTATGGAGGCTTCCAAAGATACTGGAAACAGCTCTTCAGGGCAATCCAGGCAGTGTGGGGGTTGTGGGGCTCCGCTCCCAGGTGATGATGTCATATTGTGCGTGCCTTGCGCCCGGCAGAATATTGCGAGTCAGACTGGCATTCCGGCTGCTAGTTCTTCGCAACCTCAGTCATCTCCTACTCCCCCACACCTCTTCCGGACCCCGTGTGACGTTGTCACGGGTGGGGATTCGCAGTCCGAGTTGTGTGGCCATTCTCAAGAAGATGCTTTCCGTGGCGGTAGCTCAGAAGGCTACGGCTAAGCGAAAACACATTGTTTCCCCGCCCCCTGTTTCGGCTGAGGATGTGGCGGAAATCTTGGATTGGTCTGATGGTCCCCCGTCTGAGGAAGGGGAGCTACTTGACGAATCTGACGAACCTGAGGCCCAGCAGTTGTCTGATGCCTCTGGAGACCCGGCTTCGGGGGTGTTTCCTGATACTCCCTCTATCCTGTCCCAAGATTTTTGAGGTTTTGCCTCTGGAACCGCCGACGGCGGCTCCTCCGCCGAAGGGCGAGTTATTTGATTTGCCCAAACCGCGCTTGGTGTTCCCCAGGCAGCAACATTTTGAGAGGGTTGTGCTTAAGGAATGGGAACAGCCTACGCGTCTTGTTGGTGTTCCTCCTAGCTGGGATAAGCGTTATCCCTTTGTGGAGGATTTGGTTAAGCTCTGGTCTGTTCCTCCTGATGTCGATGCTCCAGTTTTGGGGCTTTCGAACACGTCTGTACTGCACTCCCCGGATACCACTACTATTAAGGACGGTGAGGATTGTCGTATTGATCAGCTGTCTCGACATGCTTTCATCAGCGTTGGTTCGGTCTGTGCCTCCTCTATTGCATTGATGGCTATCAGATCCATCATTAGAAATCTGTACGCTGATCTTGATCCCTCCTGCGAGGAATTTGCTTCTCTTCAGCAGTGTGAGTCCTTAGTTTCCTTTGTCCTGGCAGCTCAGGATGATGCGATTGCCATGTGTGGTAGGACTTCAGCCCTGTTGGTGGCTATTCATCGGTCAGTGTGGTTACGTCAGTGGACGGCGGATGTTGGTGCTAAGAGATCCCTTACTGCTCTCCCTTTCTTGGGGTTGCGCCTGTTTGGTGACAAGCTGGATTCAGTCACCAAAGGGGGTAAGTTGCCTCAACGCAAGAAGCCGCGTCGTTCCTTTCGGGGAGCGGCTTCTTTTAGTCCCTCCTTTCGGGGAGCTAGGACAGGCAGAGGAGTCTCCCTTCCCGCTACCAGGGGCGGGGGTTGGAACCAGGGGAGAGGCCGTGGCCGCCCCAGTCACTCTTGGGGCACCAAACCCAAGCCCGCTGCCAAGCCCGCGCAGCAATAAAGGGGCGCCCTCACCCTGTGTCTTGCTAAGGCGTAATTTATCTAAAATTTACAAAATATATTTGCAGCCCTCAAATATATAAGGGAACTTAAGAGCTCAAATACATGTATATCTCCAAAAGTTACGCCTTGTTTGTCTAATAAGTTCAATTGCCAGTAATCTCCAAGGAAGATGATGCACTTTAAAGTTATTTTATATACCTTGCAAAATGTACAAAACAAAAATACTACAATCTGTGTTACAACATAGAAAGCCTAACAGGGCAAAAGCATATATATATATTAAAACGGATTACTCATCCGTTTTAATTGCTCCACACAGAAAATCAGCAGACCACGTCCAAACAAGATGGCTGCTGTACTTGGCTTCACAATGCAGGTCCATCTACCCAAGGCAAAGTCCCATCATCGTCCATCTGGTCAAGCGCACCAGCTGCTCCAGCTGCCCTCCAAAAGAAAATCTCTATCTCTCTCTCCAGTCCACTGTTTTTTATTAGGTGGACCCTTTGTTCCATTTTGAAATACGCAGGTCATCCCTGATTGGCCCAGGCAAAACTCACAAAGTGATGCTCTGGCCCGTCCCTATCTTTATCAGAGGTAGCCAGCTTAATTTGCATGCGAATGCACACCTGAAACTGTAGCTACAGACAACCAGTCTCCAAAGAACAAAGGGGGTTACCCACCCTGCTGCTTCAAACAAAAGGGATTTTCCTATGTACAGTGATTGTACAATATTTTTTACAATTTCTATGGGAACAAAACATATAAAAAATATCATAGCTTCACAATCCACCCAGTTGTTCCCTATGAAATCTTAAAAATCGGCAACAATCAGTCTGACCAATGTCCCTTTCAGCTTCTGGTGACTGAAAAAACCAGCATAAAAAAAACCATTTTGGAAAAAACTTCTGGAAAAAGTCACCAAATCCAAGTCCTTAACTCGTATCAGGGCCCCAGGCAAAGTCAGAATGTTTTTCAAGTGTCCCTGCCGCTGTAATTCGACTTTTCATAGTTCCACCGCATCATCCATTCAACCGTTGCTCGATGCCATTTTCTTGCCCATCTGGTCGGGCTGGGACTCATCACCTCATGGAAACGGCTGCGGGAACAAAGAAAAATACAGCAGAATTACCTGTCCTTTACAAAGCATTCAGATCAGGAACATTTTCTGATACTGCCTTAGCTCTTATTTCATTATAAGGCAACTTTTGCTGCCTAACTGCACTCAATCCAAAACGAGAATTAAATCTGACAGAATATGTATCAATATCACGTTTGGAAGTTGTGGGGTGTGCAACACATGTGCGCCTCTGTCCCACATCACTATGTGCAGTATTACAATTACTGGACAAATGCCCACGTTTCTTGCAGGTAAAACATATGATTCTATGTCCAGTTACCCTCTTCCATTCCACAACTCCTCATAAGGGATCCCATCTATCTCTTGCTTTGGAACCCCTGATTTCAATAAATCCACCCAGAGAATCTTGCGAGGAATTTTCCATTTCCTTTTCACCAAGTCATTCTCGGGCTTTTCAATAGGTGCAGACTGCACCTTCTCAAGTGGAGGCCCACTCAGTGCACGTGAGGGGGTCTTAGGCTTAAGCAATGGCTGCTTAACCACCTGGCTTGCTGCAGGCTGGCTCACTATATTTCTGACCTCATCAACTGAGCTAGATACAACAACTTTGCTTGACCTAACCTTAGAGCCTGACTTCCTTTCACTACTCTGGGAAGTATTACTGGCTACAGACAAAGCTTTGTACTTATTTTCCAGCTCAGAAAACTCATTTGCAGTGTGTTGGAGGCATTCTACAGCTACTGCAAGTTGATCTCTCAAAGATACAACTTCCTCATCAGCTTTGAGTTTTTCCGCCATCTCAGCATGAAAAACTTCTAATAGTAGCCACCCCATCTCTGCCACTGCAACTCTAGCTTGCTTATCGAGATGGAAACGTTTAAAACTAAATTTAGCTAAACGGCTATGAATGCTACCCTCACCCAAACTAACACTGGGGGAGCATATTTACCAAACTCTTTAGCAATGGACACCCATGGACTCTGATTAACCCAGCTTGGGACATTACAATCCTCAATTTCCCATTGTGAAATATGCTTAACCCCAGCCCTCTTAAACAGCTTGTGAAACATTTTCTACTCAACAAAGGTATAACAAAAAAAAAAAAAAAAAATTACTCTCTAATATTTGTGCACGGTTTCAGTTGGAAATTAGTGCAAATAACGGCACGAGCCCCCAATTGTCTTGCTTTGGCGTAATTTATCTAAAATTTACAAAAGTATATTTGCAGCCCTCAAATATATAAGGAAACTTAAGAGCTCAAATACATGTATATCTCCCAAAAAGTTACGCCTTGTTTGTCTAATAAGTTCAATTGCCAGTAATCTCCAAGGAAGATGATGCACTTTAAAGTTATTTTATATACCTTGCAAAATGTACAAAACAAAAATACTACAATCTGAGTTACAACATAGAAAGCCTAACAGGGCAAAAGCATATATATATATTAAAACGGATTACTCATCTGTTTTAATTGCTCCACGCAGAAAATCAGCAGACCACGTCCAAACAAGATGGCTGCTGTACTTGGCTTCACAATGCAGGTCCATCTACCCAAGGCAAAGTCCCATCATCGTCCGTCCGGTCAGGCACACCAAGCACATGTTTTCTCCAGCTGCCCTCCAAAAGAAAAATCTCTATCTCTCTTCAGTCCACTGTTTTTTATTAGGTGGACCCTTTGTTCCATTTTGAAATACGCAGGTCATCCCTGATTGGCCCAGGCAAAACTCACAAAGTGATGCTCTGGCCCATCCCTATCTTTATCAGAGGTAGCCAGCTTAATTTGCATGCAAATGCACACCTGAGTAGCTACAGACAACCAGTCTCCAAAGAACAAAGGGGGTTACCCACCCTGCTGCTTCAAACAAAAGGGATTATCCTATGTACAGTGATTGTATAATATTTTTTACAATTTCTATGGGAACAAAACATATAAAAAATATCATAGCTTCACACCCTGCCGGGTGGGGGGACGGTTGCGACGCTTCTCCCAGATTTGGGACCAGGCGGTCCTGGACAGATGGATCCGGGAGGTAGTGTCGGCCGGTTACAAGCTGGAGTTCGAGTCTCGCCCGCCCTCAAGGTTCTTCAGGTCTCGGGTGCCTACCGATCTTTCGGCCGCACAAAGTCTCCTGGCCTCCGTGAGGGATCTTCTGATGCTGGAGGTCATCCTACCGGTGCCGTCAGCAAAAGTGGGTCTGGGGTTCTACTCCAATCTCTTCACGGTACCCAAAAAAGACGGGTCGGTCCGTCCCATCCTGGACCTGAAGTTCCTCAACAGGTTCATCCGTCCACGGAAGTTCCGCATGGAAACTCTGAGATCTGCCATCAACTCCCTTCGGCAGGGGGATTTCATGATGTCCATAGACATCAAGGACGCTTACCTTCATATTCCCATCTGCCCGGCTCATCAACGCTTTCTCAGGTTCGTGGTGGAAGATCTACATTTTCAATTCGTGGCTCTTCCGTTTGGCCTTACCTCGGCACCAAGAGTCTTCACCAAGGTGTTGGCGGGGGTGATGGCCCTTCTCAGAGCTCAAGGCATTCGGATATTGCCTTATCTGGACGACCTTCTCATCATGGCTCCTTCCTTCAATCAATCGGAGACGGACACCAGAACGGTGGTGTCCACCCTGGAAACCTTCGGTTGGGTCATCAATTATCCCAAGTCCTCTCTCGCTCCGGCCAGGGTGTTGTCTTACTTGGGAATGACGCTGGACTCTTGTCAGCACAGTGTATTTCTGCCTCAGTCCAAAATTCTTCTGATTCAGGAATTGGTTCGGCTCCTTCTTTCCAATCCTCGACCGTCCATCCGTCTGGGGATGAGGCTGGTGGGATTGATGTAGCCTCCTTCGAGGCAGTTCCCTTTGCTCAGTTTCACACTCGGGCGCTTCATCTTCACCTGTTGGCGTCTTGGGACCGTCTACCAACGTCTATGGACCGGCCCTTCCGGATGTCTCCCTTGGTCCGGCAGTCTCTTCAGTGGTGGTTGGTTTCGACCAATCTCTCGAGGGGCAGGTCTTTTCTGACCCCTCTCTGGGAGACTGTCACCACGGACGCCAGCCTTTCGGGTTGGGGGGGTTTCTGGAAGGATCTTCAGTTCCAGGGGATGTGGGGACCTCGAGAGGCCCACTTGCCCATCAATGTTCTGGAGCTGAGAGCCATCCGTCTGGTTCTTTTTCATCTAACCCAACATGTCCAGGGCCTTCCGGTTCAGGTTCGTTCGGACAACCGGACTGCGGTTGCCTACATCAATCATCAGGGAGGGACTCGCAGTCTGGGTGCTCTGAGAGGTGTCCCTGATCCTGACCTGGGCGGAGGCCCATGTTCCATGCCTGTCGGCAGTCTACATTCCGGGGGTGGAAAACAAGGAGGCGGATCTTCTGAGCAGAAGCTCTTTCCGTCTGGGGGAATGGTCCCTCCATCCTCAGGTTTTTCAGTCCCTGTGTCTCCGGTGGGGAACGCCGGAGGTGGACCTGTTTGCTTCTCGTCACAATTACAAGCTTCCGACCTTTGTGTCGCTGTCCCAGGACCCTCTGGCTCTGGCGGTGGATGCCATGTCTCTGGGCTGGGGGGAAATGGGGTTCCTGTACCTGTTTCCCCCGATTCCCATGCTCGGAAAGGTTTTAAGAAAGTTGATTCTGGAAGGGGTGTCCGCCATTCTCGTGGCTCCAAGGTGGCCAAGAAGGATGTGGTTCGCGGACATCGTTCGGATGGCGGTGGACCAGTTCGATCTGAATCTGCGGCCGGATCTTCTCACTCAAGGTCGGCTGCGTTACCCCAATTTACCAACGCTGGCTTTGACGGCTTGGCTGCTGAGACCTCCATCTTGAAGGAGGAGGGTCTTTCTGATTCTGTTAAGATTCTTATTTGTGCTCGGAAGAGGTCTTCTTCTACCATCTATTTACAGGACTTGGAGGGCCTACATCGATTGGTGTGAGGCTAGGTCTTTGCCCTGTAGAATCTTCTCTGTGTCCAGGGTTTTGGATTTTCTTCAATCCGGGCTGGGTTCTGGTCTCCAGCTGAGTAACTTGAAGGGGCAGGTTTCGGCTTTGGCGATCTTTTTTCAGAAGGCCTTTGCGCTTCATCCTTTGGTCAAGACCCTTTTCCAAGGGGTTATGCATGTGCGGCCTCCCAGGAAGCCTTTGCTCCCTGTTTGGGACTTGAACTTGGTACTCTCTGCTCTTCAGGCTCCGCCTTTTGAGCCCTTGTCGGATATCGCTCTTTCTACCTTGACTCAGAAGGTTGCCTTTCTAGTGGCTATCACTTCTGTTAGACGTGTCTCGGAGTTGGCTGCCTTGTCTATTCAGGCGCCCTATTTTGAGAGGCATCAGGACAAGGTGGTTTTTCGTTTCAAACCGGACTTTCTCCCTAAGGTTGTTTCTGCCTTTCATCTGAATCAGGACATTGTTCTTCCCTCCTTGTGTCCCATGCCAGAAAATGACAGAGAGGGTGTTGCATTGTTTGGACGTTGTGCGCTGTGTTGAGTGCTATTTGCGTGCTACGTCTCCCTTTCGTAAGACTGATGCCTTTTTCGTTGTGCCCTGTGGGCCTAGGAAGGGTTTGGCGCCGGCTAAATCTTCCATTAGTAAATGGATTCGTCAGGCTGTTGTTGGGGCCTATTCTGCCAAGGGGAAGGTTCCCCCTTTTCGTATACCTGCTCATTCTACTCATGCTGTTGGAGCGTCCTGGGCCTTTCAGCACCAGGCTTCTGTTGAACAAGTTTGTAAGGCTGCTACTTGGTCTTCTGTTCATACCTTTTCGAGGTTTTACAAGGTTGACGTGCGTGCTTCAGCGGATGCTGTGTTTGGCCGCAAGGTTCTGCAGACTGCAGTGGTTTGAATTATGCTTCATTTACCTTTTGGATACCCACCCTTTGTGGACACTGCTTTTGGATTTCCCAGCTGTCATTAATTAAGGAAGCGGGGTGTGTGTGACACACAAAGAATAATACCATTTTGTGAGTACTCACCTGTAAAATGGATATTATTGGTGTGTCACACACACCCCGCTTCACCCGCCCTTTTTGGTATTCTGGATCCGCTATACGGTGAAGCTTTATTTTGTTTAAGGGTTACCGTTAATTTTCCTGGTACCTTGTCTTACTGCTTTTCGATTACACTGGGAATTAAGTGGGAGGTCCCAGGTATATATAGACCGGGAGGGGCTTGTTTTCTAGACTTCTCTCTGCAACGACGCCACCTGGAAGTGGAATACCCAGCTGTCATTAATTAAGGAAGCGGGGTGTGTGTGACACACCAATAATATCCATTTTACAGGTGAGTACTCACAAAATGGTATTTTTATTGTGTGACTTGATTAGCCACAATTTTTGTGTGCTTCATTCAATCCACCTAGTGAACATGTTTCAGACTTTATCCTTTACCACCACTGTGTGGATCTGTTTCATAACATTCATTGTTTATGCATGAGGCTGCATCTTCATAATCCAAGCACATAAGTGAAATACTCTAGATATATATTCTTGTCATGGAAAGGCTTTCCTGCGGCCCAGAAAGCTAAGAGTTAACGTTTGTGATGGCTTTGCTGTGAGGGTGAGGAAATAGCACGTGTCAGGCAGGGAGATCAAGCTGGCGATGGCGCTCATATGTTCATAAAGTGCCGACCGTGAGCTTTAGCTCATAGACTGACGTTACCAACAAAGCCCCCCCCCCCACTTCTCAGACTCTGTAGTACCTTCCTGCCTTTTATAGTATATCAGTGGTGGTAGGGCAGCTGAGTAGCATGCTGCCTTTCCTCCAAAGCACCCTGTTTGTGGTCCACTGCACACAGGGAGTCTATACACGATGTGGTGCCTAGCTCTGCACCCAGCACCAGTAGCTATGTAGCCTCACTGCTTTTGCACCCTGCCTCGATACACACACTACAATATTTTATCACCTTTCCCTTAGTGTTACCTACTCACCCTTCCTACCAAATAAAACCTAGTCATGGACTAGTACTAATATCCCTTTGAAGAAGCTGATCTAGCGAAACGCCTAGAGGCCACAAAACCATACTTTGCATCCGAAAGTCCATGAAATGGCTGTGGTAACCCACATAAGCCAATAAAGGGGCCCTATGCAAATTCTTTTAACCAACATATTGCTTAGTTGCTTTAGAGGTTCTTGCTGCTTTCCATGTAAATGGTTATATACACTGTTTAGAATCACCTTTGTATTCACCTTTTTGAATGCAATACACAAATCTGTGAATGAAGTAAAGAATCAAGTAAATACGTACCTTTTTCTATATTTATCCAAGGGTAATCTCCTCCCCTTCTTACACAGAGGCTAAGACCATCTTAACTATCAATTAATTTAAAAATCATAATAAATTGCAGGCAGCAGACAGCGTTCATTATATTTACCTAGGTGAGTATCGCCATCACTAGTCAATGGCCATTGAAGTTTGGCTGAGGCGCTGTTGGTTAGCTCCTTCTGGTGCTGTTCTGTGCTGATGAGTCAAACCCTCTCACTATAAAGCTCTATGGGGCCGTAGCAAACCAGAAATGGTGGATATTGCTTGTTAGTGGCATCCCAGCCAGATCTTCAGCAGCAGCACCTAGTAAGTATGTTTGGTGGCATGATCTTTAGCCAACTGACATGCAGCCAGGTAAACAACATTTTAGGGTTGCGAGAGAGAGAACTTTTTCCTGAAATTGTCAATGTAGTATGGATACACCGTTACACACAAGCATCTGATGTCACCTTTACTTGCCCTGGAGAATACTACAGTCCCAAACAATGTGCCTGATCAGGCTCCTCAGTTCATGCTCTGGTTCTTAGCCGCTTCTTCTTAATGTGGGTTCTTAGGGAGGCTTGCCGTACAGAGCACTGGGGTTAAACCGGAACTTCACCGAAAACTGCCCTGCCACCCTCAAAGGCAGGACGGGGGGGGGGGGGGTCGGGTTACAAATAGAAAAAAACCCTTACCTTAGCCAGGCACCCGCAACATCATCCCAGTTTCCAGCGGCCATCACAGTTAACGAAGCAAAGCTGCATCCCTTTGCTCTGTTTGCGCTCCCACCGCCCATTCACTTTGGGGGGCTGGCAGAAGTGCACGCAGAGCCGGGGAATGCAGCCTTTTTCTGGCCACCAAATAGGTGGTGCCCAGGATCTAGAGAGTGGCGCAGTTGCCTGCCTAAGGTAAGGTTTTTTTCATTTGTAACCCCCTGTCCTACTTCAGCGCCAGGGTGGGGTGGGGGGGTCAGTTTTCAGTGAAGTTCCGCTTTAAGGGGATTAGCATATGAATACGAGATGTGTAGTTTAGGATTAAAGTCCATATTAAGTCAAATCATGTGTTAAGATTTATGGCTTAGCGTTCACCTTTGACATCCTTCATTCCATGTAAGTTTCTAGTGTTCTGCTATGTGCTTCTTGTTTGATCTGTGTTGGATAATGTATGTAGCATGAAGATTTTTATAACTATAATTTAAGGGGTCCCTCATTTTATTTTAGGATAAATGCTTTGTTTCCTGGGGCAGAGTTTAAAGGGAAACTGAGGTCAGTGGCGCTTGTCCCCCTCCATCGATGAGTCCCCAGTGCTTTTTGCTGCGGCATCCCCAACTATGTACGTGCTCACCTGCATGCATTCACACAGTGAAGGATGCTAAAAGCTGACATCTGGATAATTGAGGGAACGTGCTGGTTGTGAGCACTCTGTTTTAAAACATGAAGGTTTGCTCACACCTTCAGCTTTGTGGTATCCCAACGGTGCGTGTGCAGGCCATTAGCCAATCAGCAGCTTGCGCTCCCCTCAGATTTTGCTAGCCGCTTTGACATCAGGGCGGCATAGTAAAACTGAATGGCGTATTGGCCTCTCCCCTGCCTTCCAAGGGAAATGGCTTTTAGACTTGAGGGTGGATAATGTTCCTCTATAACCTTTCTGTATGACCCCACCGCCGACTACTGGTCTAGTGCTTCACGTGACTGTTTCCAATCAATTGGTTTGCTAAATGGGTGTCCAGTGGAAGAGATGCCCATAACTTCAGGGAGTGAGCAGTCCTCCAGTTGTTCCAAAGGTGCATGCATGTCGTCTGCCATGCCTATGTCATTCGGCAAATGGCTCTAATTGACTAGAATGGGGAGTGTGTGCTGCCACTTCCCCAGCGTTGTTTGCACTCCCGCCCCAGCCATTCAGTAGTGCACACATCGCGCAGGACGCGGCGACATATGCTCCCCATTCACAGAAATGAGAGTGGGTTGGTGTTTATCAGCTCGGCACCTGGAGGACATCCTTTTGGTACAAAAAAAAAATACACTTTCAAAAATTCCATTAGAAATGGACTTAACTTTTTAAAGAGGAACGGCAGACCTCTAATTGACCAGGTCCTATTACACCCCTTCCCTTATTTTTTTTTTTATTTATTTATTTTTTTTTATAAAGGCCCTGGTGCCTTAGCTGCCTAGGGCTTAGCTGTGCCACTCCACTATGCCCCCCTCCCCATTCCTGTAAGCCACTCTGGCCCGAAATTAGCGCCGCAGTGCTCGGTACATGCAACAGTCTGCTCAGTCACAAGATCCCAGGGCGGCACAGTGCAACCTGGGAAGGTAAGATGGTGCTGCCCTTCGCTGGTACCCAGACAAGACCGGACAAGCACAGAAGGAAGGGCAGAGGATGGGTACATTTTTCTAATCCAATTGTGTCTTCTGAGTTCTAAAGGGAATGGCTGGCGAAATTTGGGGTTGTTTTTGAGAACTCCCCAGACTGTAACAATGTTCCTCTTAAAGGAATTATTTCATAAACCTCATTAAAATGACTTGTGATAATCAGTAGGAAATTATTTTTTTTTTATCAACACTGGTTTTATTTTTACTGTACTGTCCACTTCAGTTCTTAAAGACTGCAGGCTTGCAGTGCTCTCTAGTGGCCATTATATTTATGACCACGCATTATTTTAGGAAAAGAAAACTGTTGGAAAAGTGTCAACCTTTTCTAAAATATAGAGGCTGATGCCCTTCTCCTCTAACTGCAATTTTGGCCAGTCTAGGAAACACCGCAAGTGTGCATTTTATACTTTGAAAAAAGGATTAGATCATGTGTGACAGCATGGCAGGCAAAGTTATGATTTAAGGCTAAATGTGTGTGTGTACTATGTCACTTTTCTTTTTTGCTCCCCTTTTTTGGCCAGTGCCCTGAACCAGCTCATGCATTTCAAGTGTTTTCTAGTCTAAATAATTTTGGCACCATTGCTTTCCATGTTACAAATATAGGTTTGGGCCTGATGCATCGGCTTCAATGGCAGCCCCTCCTTGTTCATTAGTCTTCGATTTTGGGTGTAGGTTTACTTTAGGAATAACCACATAAATCGAAGATGTCTTCAATAATGCTAATTGTGGGGACATGGAATATGTATATGTTTAGGTTCAAATGGCCTATTCGTATTTGCAATGCAGTGTTCTATCTGTGCACCAAAGACAATGAGTCAAGGTACTTCTGACGTAGTTCGGAATCTAAAGCCTAAAACAGAATTGTTGCTCAGCATAAAGATGGATACTACTTAAACACAAAGGACACACTGGTTATTTATAGAGGCCGGCACAAAGGACAAGATGGCCAAATTGCCAAAGACTAGAAGTTTATTACAAATAAATAAATGGCACGCAATGTATTAGTCACAAACATATAAAAACGGCTTAAGCCATATTTAAAAAAGCGCAGGGGCCCCTCAGACACACCAGGTCACCACGCACCCCTCCACACCTCTCCCAATCACACCTGCTGACCAGCATTCAAACGGAGACAAATACTAAGTCTTCCCTAAACTGAGGACAAAGTTCCGAGCGTATTTGAGCCAGCAAAAGCCGTCACTGGGCTAATAGGTGGCGGGCATCCGCGGGCCGGGCTTGGCTTACTAGCAACAGCTGCGCCGCACCTTAGGTGGCTGGTGCTAGTCAGCTAAGCCCGGCCCGTGGCTGCCCGCAACTCCCGCTTACTATACTATCACACATGTGAACAAGGCCGTATTTAGGGTTCATGCTGCCCTAGGCACAATTTTTTCACCCCCCCCCCCCACTGCCTTATATTGCTAAATAGACACCGCAATGCAGGGAGGGGGGATCTTGGATCTGCTGCATAGACTCCCCCCTCTCTGTGCATGGCCCTATCCATCCATTCATGTCGCTGGATCCCGGGTGAGGTAAGGAATTCTCAGCTCCAGGGCAGCGGGTGGTTCATTAGGTGATTAGAATTGACTGTTCTGAAACTAAAGAGCTGCAGCCAAGAGATCGAGCCTGCTGACTGAGAGTTAAGTAATATTGTTTTTTTTGTTCCCAGTCCTGAACTGCCTATTTAACATACTAAAGCGTTTCTGGTGATAGGTCCTTGCTATGGGTGAAACCCCCAAGGTCACCGATACTCACCTTTCATCGTTCTAATGCACAGGCTCTCAGGTCTGTTTGCTGTGCATTTCTAATTCGCACGCACCATTGGACGGGAAAGAGGTGCGTTTCACAGGGTGATTTGAGGGGTTTCACACAGCGGCACAGAAAATACCCGGGAAAGTCAAAATCCCAGTCTGGGTTTTTTTCTTCTTTAAGCAAACAGAGGCAGGATAGAGAGAGCTAGAGACAGAGAGAGAGAGAGAAAGGAATAAAGAAAGAAGAAAACGGAGAGAGAAGGAATGTAAAAAAGAATAAAGGAAAGATACAAAAAGTAATAAAGAGAGGAGGAAAGAAAGGAATAAAGAGACAAAAGAGAACGATGAGGAGGTAGAAAAGAAATGCAAGGAAGGAAAGAAGAGAGAATGAAGGAATGTAAGAGAGAGAATACAAAAGGAAAGGAAAACAAAGAAAATAAAGTAAGACAGAAGAAAAACATAGAAAAGAGGACTGAGGTAAAAAATGGAAGGAAAGCAAGAAGAAAAAAAAGAAAGAAGGGGGAAAGAAAGTGAGGAGGTCAGAAGGAAAGAAAATAGACAAGGGAGGGAAGAAAAGACATGAAGTAAGGCAGAAAAGGAAGAAAAAAGGAGAAAGAGGAACGGAAAGAAAGAAATACAGAAAAGAGGAATTAAAAAAAAAAAAGACAGGAAAGAAATAAGGAAGAAAAACATGAAGGTCAAAAGGAAGGAGGGAAAACAGGGAAGGAAACATAGAAAGCAAGTAAAGGACAAATGTGAGTGGAGGTAGTGAGGAAAGAGAAAAAAGGAATGGAACAAGGGAGAAAAAAGATTGGAGGAAAGAGAAGTAATGCAGTAGGGGAGAAGGAAGGTGGAAAAGAAAGGGGAAAAAAAAAGACGGGAATGCAACAAAGAGGGGAAAAATGTAAAAAAAGAGAGGGATGGATGGGAGGAACAAAAGAAAGGGAGGGAGCCAGGGGAAATGAAGAAAGGAAAGAAAAAAATGGAACAACATAAAGAAGATGAAGAAGAAGAATGGAAAGAAAAAGGGGTAAGAGGGAAGAAAGTTAAAAAAAATAAGGGAGGAAGGAAAATGAGTAAGAAATAAAGGCATGAAGACAGTTAAATGAAAGATCAATACAAGTGCTGTATAACCTTACTCGGCTGGTGTGCTACTTACTGAAGCATGGCATGCTGGGAGGCACATGAGCTGTGCCATGTGCTGCACTCCCCTTCTCTGCCCCTAAGCTAAGGTACCTGTTAGTGCTGCTGCCTGTGTCCTCAATGATGGGGGTGGCCATCTTGTCGTAGCCCCTGCTGGTCTGAGCTTCGTGTAGCTGATCTCAACATTGAGCACATTCACCTAGACAGCAGCTTGGAGAGGGGTGAAAGAAGGGGGAAAGGCTAACTGGAGTCCAGACACCGACTTTCAGCGCCTGAGGGAGGGAGGCCAGACTGACACACTGAGAGGCAGGGGGCGCTGTGCTCAGCTTCCCATTCATTTGGTCTCTGGTGGCCTAGCCCCGCCCCTTTTCCCTGCCATGTTTAGTTCATTGCTGTCTGTGGAGGTGGGTGTTGATGGCTTTGTGTGAAAAAACACTATTGGCAGCTTTGGAATGTGGCTGGAAGCTGCTGGATTGCTTGCAGATGGAATTTTTCTTTTTTTTTTTTATTGGATCCTTGCTGGTTGGAGCCCCCAATACCCGCCCCCACTGTAGCTCTGCCCTAGGCACGTGCCTACATGTGCCTAGTGGCAAATACGGCCCTGCATGTGAACTTACGTATTAACCCTGCAGCTGGCGGTGATGCCCGCCACCTATTAGCCCTGTGACGCCTTTTGCAGGCTCAAATACGCTCGGAACTTTGTCCTCAGTTTAGGGAAGACTTAGTATTTGTCTCCGTTTGAATGCTGGTCAGCAGGTGTGATTGGGAGAGGTGTGGGGGGAGGGGTGCGTGGTGACCTGGTGTGTCCCTGCGCTTTTTTAAATATGGCTTAAGCCGTTTTTATATGTTTGTGACTAATACATTGCGTGCCATTTATTTATTTGTAATAAACTTCTAGTCTTTGGCAATTTGGCCATCTTGTCCTTTGTGCCAGCCTCTCTCTAAATAACCAGTGTGTCCTTTGTGTTTAAGTAGTATCCGGCTTTGTTGGTTAGTGAGGCGCCCCTAGTGGTACGGCTGTTACATAGTGCAGCATTAAGGGGCAGTGCACAGAACCTTAAAAGCGTGTGGGAACTCCCGGACCTTTTAAAGAGTATATCTGCATAAAGATGACCTAGGCTATAAGAAGATTGCCAACATTAAGCTGCAACACAACAGCCAAGACCATACAGCGGTTTAACAGGACAGGTTTTGCTCGTAAAAGCTAACTTTGATCCCCTCCCTTAGAAACTGTGCCTCAAGTCCGTATTCCGACATAATGGTGCCAAACAAGGGTAAAGGTGCTGGACTGGCCAAGCATGTCTCCAGACCATCTGTGGCGCATATTTAAACGGAAGGAGCATGATTTCTCTTACATCCACCAGCTTTATGATGTTGTCATGGAGAAGAGGATTACAGTGGCAACCTGAGAAGCTCTAGTGATCTCCATGCCCTAGAGAGTTAAAGTATTGAATTCTGAACAAGTGTTTTGTGTTGTCCCATGAAAATATGTAATAAAATATTTACAAAAAAAGCAAAAATTACAATGTTATCAGAAGCAATGTATTGAATTAATGGAATCATGTTTAATCAAAAGGGATTGTTATTTGTAAAGTATTGCTTTTTAATTGGATAATTTCAATAAATATGGAATGGTTTTAAATATATTAAATTGGTAGATGGTCTTTATAGTAATATAAAGAGACATAGTCATTGTGTGTGTGTGTGTGTGTGTGGGGGGGGGGGGGGGGTAGATGGAGTTATTTATTGTCCAATATATATCAACAAATATACAAGGAACCTGCTGCTGCCTGGCTCCATCATTGCCTAAATAGACATGAGGGATGTCTATTGGCAGGTACTAATTAGCTTGTCGGCTCTAGCCTTTTTGAGATTTGCAGTAAAGTTGGGGGACCAAATGCTCCACTTCCAATTTGTATGCCTACCCTTCGGGTTGGCGTCAGCTCAGAGAACTTTTATCAAAGGTCTAGTGCAACCTCTAGCTGGACTAAGGCAGAAAGGAGTCTGGATCATAGCATATCTAGATGACCTTCTCCTCTTTGCCCCAGATCAGAAGTTGTGCCAAGATCTGGAATTGACAAAATATTTTTGCAGGAGCTGACTTGCACAGCTGACAGTGTAGCCGGCTCCCCACTCCTCCCCTGCACGGTGGGGAGGGGAGGCCGGCCGTACTGTCAGCCGTGCAGGTCTGCTTCCACTGACAGTGCGGCCGGCCTCCCCCTCTCCCACCGTGCTAGGTGACATGGTGGCTTCCCTGTCATTCTGGCCCAGCAGCTGGCTGTGGACGCAAGTTGCCTTGCAAGCCAACTTAAGCCCGCAGCCAGCTGCTGGGCCAGAACGAAGGGGAAGCCGGCATGTAGGTAAGTGTTTTGTGTGATACACACAGCACGGTGGGAGCGGGGAAGGCCGGTCACAAGGCTGACGCGCAGTGGAAGCCAACTTGCACAGCCGACAGTGGGGCTGGCCTTCCCCCGCTCCCACCGTGCTGTGTGTATTCCACTACAGATGAGTGTTTCTCGAAGGTTCGATTTTGGATGAACCCGAGTTTCTTGGAGAAATTCATTGAATCGCCCGAATCCAGATTTTTAGGAAGTTCGCTCATCTCTATTCATAATCAAAGATCCCCTTCAAGTCTTTCAGACGTATCTATTTCCTTCAGGAAGGAGTCAGCCTGTGTCTCAGCATCAGTACCCTGAAGGTCCAATTAGCAGCCCTTTCAGATTTTTGGGATAAAAGATTTTCATCTTTCGTGTTGGTCAGACGTTTTTTGCTAGCAATCAGGTGGTTTAGAGCTGTCCATTTGTGGTTAGCTCCTCAATGGAATCTCGCCCAGGTCCTTAGCTCTGGCCGCACCACCCTTTGAACCTCTTTCAAGCTCTATATTATGTTTTTTACATGGAAGACTCTCTTTTTGGTGGCAATAACTTCAACCCACAGAATCGGTGATATCTAGGCTCTATCCTGCCACCAGGATCACATAATATTATGGGTGGACCCTTTCTACCTTCTTAAGATCTCTTCTGTTTTTCATCAGATTCAAGAGATTATCCTTCCTTCCATTCGCCGTGGATAGTGATTCCGCCATGGGTCCTGTCTTTGGATGTTTGCTAGAATACCTTTGACAAAGGATTAGAGAAAAGCCAATAGCTTTTTAGTTTCCTTATCGGGTCACAGGAAGGGTCAGCATGTTTCCAAGGTAACACTGGCCCAATGGATGAAGAGCACTATCAGTTTTGCTTACAACGGAACTCCTTCTCCAGGGCAGATCACAGCTCATTCAATAAGAAGTATTTTCACATCTTGGGCGGAGCAAGCTGGTGTTTCTATTGAACTGATCTGTAGAATGTCAACCTGGTCTTCTGCTAAGATGTTTATTAATCATTACCTCCTGGATCTGCTCACCTTTCAAGAGCAATCCTTTGGCAGGAGTGTGTTGCAGGCAGCCTTTCTCACCCCGAAGAGGTAGTATCTCACTTATCCTCTCATTCTTATGCTGCTCTAAGGATGTTTTGAGAAAATATAAGTTAGTTATCTGGTAACTTCTTTTCTAAACATCCGAAAGGGCAGGATACAGGCTTCCCTCCCTCAGGCTACGTTATTTTCTGTTATCTTGCTGATTTACCAGTCGGCGCTTTGTCTGTCTTTTTTTTTTTTTTCAGATCTCCTAAAGTGGACCAACACCCAGGATTTTGACTATCCTGGGTCTTGGTCCACTTCGGTGGGGCACCCCCGATCGGGGTGCCCCGCTGTGTGAAACTCCCCCGATCACCCGAAAAACTCACCTCTCCCCGCGCCGACGGACAAGAGATTTGACAGTCGCGGACAAGCGGCTCCTCCGCCGGCCATTCACAGACGGCCAACGCGGGCGTGCGCACGTCTAGAGGGGCGCGAGGGAGGGAAGACAAGGTAAGGGGATTTGGGGTGTTTGGGGGGGGGGGTTTCACCCCGCGGGACATCCCGATCTCGGATGTCCCACGGGGAGGGAGGTGATCGGCCCGGGAATCTTATAGATTCCCGGGCCGATCACGGGAGGGTGATGGTCCACTTTAACCTACTGGTGCCTGGAGGAGGAGCTTTGTGTATTCTGGTGGTCATGTGTTTCTAGCTTGGGGCGGGTGTTTCTACCAGTGGTATGCTCCCCTTTTGGATGTTTAGAAAAGTTACCATAGTATTGTGTTGTAGATTGTGTTTCAGAATCCAGCTTTTCACATCATTATGTGAGCATTTTTAAAAGGTATAAAAAATGTATTAATGGAAAATAAAGAAACAGAAGCGTTCTGCTGTGTATGAAATTCCCAGGGGTGATAATTATAAAACTAGAGATGTAGTGTACAACTACACATATGCTTTGCAGACAGAAGTAATAATTAAGATCTGTCCATAAACTGCTTCAGAGTGGCTTTATTTTTACTTTAAGGAAACATGACTGCCTTAGATGGTTAGCATACTTTATGCACTTATCGTTACACTTCTCTTCACACCAATCTGTGGTACAGTACTGGTTTGTATATTTCCTATACAGAACTACAGGCAAGTGTTAGCCCATTGTGTTATATGTGGTAGTGTCCCAAACAGTTTTTGTCTGTAAATCGAAAAAGAAATGAGCAAGGTTTACAGATTTATCTTATAATTTTTATTCTGAATCTGGTTGGCGTGGCTTGGGCGCTATGATGCTGCATAATAATCAGCATAATGGGAGGGATCTGTAAGAGCCTGAGATCTTGCTTCAGACACGGGCATTCTCCCCACCATGGCTGTGCTCCTTCCCTCTCTCTCTATTGCCAGACAACATTGGACACTTACTCCCAGACACACACGCGCACACGCCCAAACACATGTGCACATTCGCATCTCGGGGTGGGCACAATTCCAGGCACACGTGCATTTACCTCCAATTGCACATGAATGCACTTTCAGGCACACATGTGCGTACCCCCGAGCAAAGTGATTGCTCACATGAAAGAGATATGGGCATAGATCCTGGCGCCATCTGATTTGGAGGAGGTCAACAGGTACAGATTCAGCACAGCACAGCGAATTGATGGTGCCATGTTGCTAAGCCAGGGGTAATGGACCAATCCCACTTAAAACTGCCCTGTGCTCCTCACAAGATTTCAAGAAAATGATTTTATGATTAGCACTAAAATCTAAAATAGTTTAGGGATGAGATTTTTTAATCTGATGCGTATTGTTCACATTCAATAGACTGTACAATCATTCTAGTATAGGTAACAAAGATAATATAATGATTATGCTTCACTTTTTTTCTCTGTACAGAAGACACAATTTGTCCAGTTTGCTGATGTCTTCCCTCTGAAGGACTTTGGGTACAAGCCGGATCCATATCACTATCTGCAAGCAATAGGATGGGTGGAGCTGGTGGCAGGATTGTTACTGGCTGTGGGTCCTTATTTTCTTCAGCAGATTAGCAACTTTGTGCTTTCTATAGTTATGATCGGTGAGAAACATTATTTATATTTTTTCGGGTTTATTTTACTTTATTGGACAATTGGAACTTTTTGGGGTGAGAATTTTGTGAATGTACAGTTGTGCTGCTGCAGTCAAGGATCGAGTACCCTGCTTCTGGCAAAGTGCTGGGCTGATTGTGGGGAAACAGGTAAAGGGAGATATATATCTCTATCTTTCATTGTCTTTGTCAGATGGAGGAAGCTCAGTGCACTAAAGGGGAAACACAGCTGACTGAAATATCTTGCAACAACTAGTTGAGAAGAAAATATTGGTTTGTATTGTTGGGGGCGGAGCAGTGAGTGTGGGAGGACCAGGCTCTGACAGCCACAGACAAAAGCCCTGAAACCTACTGGCCAGAACGAAAGACACTACTATGGCCTGGAATCTAAGGACCCCACTGGTCTTCACAGAGCCCCCGCAATGGGAGAATTGATTTTTCTGCTTGAAGGGCCACAGGTCATGCCCGGGTCTGATCATGTGTCTAGACAGGGAAGCAATGGTTGCGTGGCATGGGATGGTGCAAAAACAGGAAAACGCATTCAAAGTTCAGGGGTGCTAGCTCTAATTCAAATCCAAAGAGGAAGCCAGGGTCAATCCAAAGTGAAAACAAAATTGGTGGTGGGGGCTAGGCGTGCCCACACCAAAAAAGCACCTTGAGTCCAACCATGCCTATGAACAAAATTCTCTAGATAATATTAAACTATCACTTTTATTGAAAAAATATCTACATTTCTCCATCTCTCCACTTGCTGTGATACCTCTGGGTGTTGCCACATACCACAGGCATCAGCAAAAGGTTAATATTAAATTCAATAAAACCATTACACTCAAACATACATCAAAAACTACATATGCACAATTTTTAGCATTGTAATAGTGTCTTAAGTCGGATTAGGCAATCCTTAGTTAAAACTATGGCAGAGCGCCAGAAATTTCTTGGTCAAGGACGGACCCATTTCGCCCCATTCAGGGCTTTCTCAACGTCAAATGCCCACTTAATTCCTTATCCAACACATCTAGGTTGCCTGGATGTCAGTGTGAATTCCTGTTCCAAGAGAAAAAAAAATGCCCACCACCAGGGAAAAGCATGTATTATATAGGTATCAGATCACAAAACCATGTAGTTTTTAACATTTTAGTGTGTGCCCTGGCTTATCCAAAGTAATTGGTGGTTTACCTGAGAAGTTAAGACATACAGGCGTCTCATTATACACTCCTTCTTATCCACAACTGCCCGTCTCCCTGCCCCCCCCCCAGTCCGCAATCAGCCCACCAACCGCGGATGGGGTAGAGCGCCTTGCGATGCTTAGTGGGGCAAAGGTACATACCCCCGCCCCCACCACCCTGGCGAAATTTGGTATGGCCAAAGTGCAAGCTAAATGCGAAAAGCCAAGTCCCTATATGCTTCTACCTTGTGTTCTATGTGAAGGCCCCAAGACCTGTTACAATACCTCTTACACCTACTAATACATACATTAGAAAGTTATAAAAAAAAGAACAACAACTTTAGAAAGTGGTATACAATATGCAAGGCCCAAGGAGAAAAGCCAGTTGATCACGGGCTATTCAGTAGAAAACGGGAAGCTTCCTTCTATGGCTCCTAGTATACAGTGATTGGCCCTGCTGATCAGCTGACAAAGTGCTAAAGAAGTATCTCCCATAAATGTGGGACCTTTTGGGTCCAAAAGCCACGCTGTACAAGTTCCAAGTACGAATGCACCAGAGCCACGCATACGCAGTGTTACCAAGGGACCGATTGGAGCCCCTGTGCAGTAGTGGCAGGGGCTCCTGTGTCAGAGCTGAAATGTGTTCGGAAATATTAGCTAGGGCTGATCACTACAGTGTAGACATTACAATCTTTCGTTGTCGAACCACACCATGATCCCCTTCCCAGAAGTTGGATTTCTAATCCTCCCCTTGACAAGCATTTGTAAAACATTTATACACTGGGTCTATGCTCTGGCTGGCCTTTGCGGGTCGGCAGGGTTGGGGAAAAATGGCTGCTTCATCTCCATCATGCCACTCGAGGATTGCAGTGCATGGCAAGTAATCAATTTCATGCAACAGACTTCAGGTAAACTAGGCAGGTTAATTGCACAGGAATGTGGACTTGATAGTGGTATGTTCTTTAAATGGACGTTCAAGGCGAAAGGTTAAATTGGCCCGCTTTCTGTTTTCCCCATGCTGATTGTCAGGGGGCTTCATCTTTCATTTAGTCTGCTTTTTATTTCTTAATAAATTCTAGTGAACTCAGCAGTGGAGGATGACTCATCCATGCATGTCTCAGTCCCCTCAGAAATTTCTTTATTTTGGGGACTGAGCCGGCAGAAGAGAGCAAGTTCTATAGGGTTTATCAGAAAATGCAAAGTGCTGGTGAATGAAAGATACAGCCTCTGACAGCCAGCATGGGCAAGCAGAAAGCAGGATAATCCATATGTCTATCCTTTTTGTGGGCTGTTGTCAGTTTGGGGAATGATTGGAAACTGTTGCTAAGGACAACTCTCTACTTCTGGACATATTTTGCTGGGTCTAACTCTTTCCCTCCTACTGTTGGGGTTTCTCAGGGTTCAGTTCTAGGGTCTCTTCTCTCTCTCTACACAGCCCCTATTTGATAGCCTATCAGTATATTTGTTGGTTAGTACCAGCTATATACTTAAGCCTACAACCTCACCCCTGCAATTCTTCAGAACATCAATGACCATCTGCCTGCTGTATCTAAAACATTGTCATCCATTTGTTTAAGACTGAGTTATTTGTGTTTTAACCATCTACTAACCTACCTAAATGGTACCTTAATGTACCATAATGACACATAACATCATTCGAGACTTATAGTCAGTTGCTTTCCCGCTTATGCTGCCTGCACCTCCCGAAACATGTCTGGCATCTGCCCCTTTCTTACAGCGGAAACAACAAAGACTTGTTGCCTTGATCCATTCTTGCCTGGATTACTGGAAGAGAGAAGCTTTCCTAGAACAGAAAGTATTTGCACAGTACCCAATACAAGGACAGATAGCATCACCCATCTATCCTTGCAGCAGGCGGAGCTATGCAAATCATCTCTTTATATCGCTGTGCCATCCAAGGCCCTTAGAAACGCTAAGGGTGCAATGCCAAGGATTAGCTTTAAATTTACACAGCCATACACATCCAACTCGTGAACACGTGTTTTGAGCTTTAGGCTCTCATCAGCACTAGGGCGGGTGTTTCTGGCTGTATAGGGAGTGAGACTTGGAGACATTTCTGGAACATGATGGTTGAGATGCTCAGCCAGGTTCTCTTTTAGAACCATGCTCCTGTAGCTGCTTTGGTCACCCATAATACACTTGTTGCTGATCTGGTTGTGACCACACCTGTTAGGCTCTTAGGGTGGGAAGAAGCTTTGGCCAAAAAGACTGTGCAACGTCTGTGGTCAAATTGAGTGTCCTCCTGATAAATATGCTAGCGTTAAAGTCAATTCAATTGGACAAAGCACAGCAGTAACGTGAACAGCATGTGCGATGTGCATTAAGAAGTTTTAGAAGCTGTTTCCATGATTCTCATATTCCTGGAACTCTGTGTTTGCTACAGTGGTAGCGGTTTTCATGACCTTGAGTAAAAAACATTCACTACAAGTCCCTCAATTCTTCCAATATAACAGGTGAACTCTTTATCAGTTTTAGCAAAGTCTAAGCAGCGTAATTACCTATCTGAGAGCTTGGTCATTAAACCTTTGCTACCGAAACACAAAACTGTGATCGTTCAAAACTGAAGTTGCATTTATGCAGAATGGGTTAAACCAGTCACCCATGAATTAGCAAGCTAGTGTTCGGAAATCTATGATATGTACTCGAAATCACCACTTTGCTGTACATAGCAAAGGTAAACACACTTGCTATGGAAAACAGTTTTCTTTTATAACCCAGGGTTGTATACAAATAGAAAACTAATAAAATAGCAGATAAGCTTAGCACATTAAAGACAATTTTGCCACACAATAACAAACATTTAAAAATGCCATTGAACGTGGAATTACCCTTTTAAGTATATAATAAACCTCTTGCCAATGCTGGTCTTCTAAATCCTGCTTGCATCATTAAAGTTCCTGTCCAGGCATTAAACATGAGGTCTATATTCACCCTTTGTCCCCTGCAGTTCCTCTGTGTAGTCCCCAGCATCTTCATAATTACTGATGACAAAGAATGAATTCATCATCCAGCATTGGTCAGACCGGCTGCATCCATTGAGCCTTGTTTATGCCTGCCTAATACATCTACTCCATTTATTGCCAAGGTGGATTTGGCACACCCCTTAATTACAATGAATAGAGCAAGTATGTGGATGCTATATGGAGGTGGTGCTGGATAACTCCAGATATGCATGGACAAGTTGGAGCGGGGGACAAAGTGTAGGTTTTTTTTTTTTTTTTTCTTTCTGGACAGTGCCTTTAAATTCAGTCCATGTAAAAAAAATACAATGGTAACATGTGCACCTTATGTTTCACTTTTCTTAATAGCACGCAGCTATGCCCTCGTTCACACCTGTCGGGTGCCGCATGCATTTATGCACTTGTGAAAGAAGCTGCAATACCACGAAAGAAGGAAACCGTGGCTGCAAAAATGTCCTGGCAGCTGTGTCTGGGCCATTATCGCACCCTATTAAAGTCTGTTTAAATTTTCACAAATGTGAAAGCCCTTTTTCAAGCGGTACTGCATGCGATTTTAATGGAATTCAACAGACAGTGAAGCCGGGCATAGGACCTGGAAACACTCAAACAAAAAAAGTGAACAAAAACGCAAACACAAACTGCATTGCCACAAACATGGCCAGACAAGTGTGAACGTACCCTTAATATTGCAATATATAAGCATACAGCACGTCCTGCTCCATCTATAATACTTGCACATGGGTAATCCTCCGCCAGATGGCGCTGTTCACTGCAGACATGCAAAAACAGGCTCCTCCTGGCCCTTCATATACCCAGGGACCTCCCACAAATCCCCAGATTTCTCTGCAGTGCTGACTGCGAAGACATGAAGTATCACTCTCTCGCAGGTGAGCGGGGCTATTACAGCCTGCGGCCCTGTGAGACGATTCTCACCCGTCCTCTTTGACAAGATGTGCCTCCCAGCCTGGGCTGCACTGGTCGGGTGAAGGTAGGTAGCACCATGTGTGCTTACGGAGCAACGCTCCACCGCAATCCCCCACCATAGGGTAGGCGGTCAAGGCTGATGGTGAGCCTTCAGGGGATGCCCCTCCCGCATCATTGCCTCACGCCCCATGTAGCGGTGGACCCTATGTTAACGGGTCGCCTTCCTCCCTCGTTCCCTCCTTAGGGGGAAAAGAAAGGGGGGGTTGTGTGTATAGCGGCCTTAGTGTATACTTACACGCTTATGGCTTAACTGTGTTTCACTGGGATTGGGGATCAGAGCCACGCTCTTACCTTACTGTTTAAGCACACTAGTATTCAGCCTTCTGCCGCAAGTACGGCGGCGGCTCGTGGACGCCCTGGTGTCTCCTTCTTCCCTCCTTCCCTCCTTCCCTTCTTAGCCTTATCGGCCCTTCATAGGTTGCGCCGGCTTGAGCGCCTGTCTTAATAACAGTGTCTCTGTCACAGACCGGGATTCTTCCCCGACGGGGAGCTGCAGGAGAGCCCGAGTACAGATCTCTGCTGTAACTGCCATGGCTCAGAGCACCATTTTTTAATAGGCCGTCTGCCTTTTACTTCTCCTGTCTGTACCACCATTGGGCTGGTTGCCTTACGAGCTTCGCGCTCACTTGAAGAGGGGCGTGGTTTCGGCTTGGCGCGCTACGCGTCATGATCGGTTCAGGCCCGCCCCCTGAGGTTCTTCGGCGCCATTTTCTTCTCCCGCGCGCGTGCTGAAGATCGTTCCCTCCTCTCTGTATGTAAGTGCCCTCGCTGGCGACTTTTCTTTACTCTCATCCACCATTGCGCATGGCTCTGACATCCCGTTTCCCCTTATGTCTTTCAGACCGCGGATTCAAGTGCCTTCTCCCGGCCTAGCATAGCTCCCGGTCGCGATCATATAAACTTACTCCCACTTCCCAGCGGGTTATTGGGGCATCCAGGGTAGCTTACAGCGTCAATCCCTACTGGCAAATTGTGCCGATTAAATCACCATATGGAGGCATCTCAGGATATTGTGAACGGGGTTCCTTCGGGACAAGCCCGGCTGTGTGTAGCTTGTGGGGTCTTACCTAGCAGTGGTGACAATGCACGGGTCTGCATTCCTTGTGCACAGCAGGCGCTATCGGTGCTTCCCGTCTCATCTGAGGCAGGGCCTGCACCCCGCCGCACTTCACCTACTCCCCCAAGCCTGAGTCTAACCCCCAATACCAGTGGAGATTCTCATCCTGATCTGGCCACGAGGCTGGCTAGTGTTGAAAACTTAATGACTAATTCCCTAGCGCATAAAGCCACCGCCAAGAGGCGGCACTTGAACCGAACCTGAATCGACCCTCTTCCCTGTAGAACCTGATGATTTGTTGCATTCCTATGCCCATATCCCCTCGGACGAAGGGGAGCTGTTCTCTGACTCAGGGTCATATGACAATGAGTCCAGGGGTCAGGAAGAGTCTGGCTCCGAGCATTGGTCCTCGGATGATGTCGATAGACTGCTGGTTCAGATCTTTGAGGTTCTGTCCCTCTCTCCCCCTGCTGCGGCTCCCCGCCAAAGGGGTGATCTTTTCCATACTGCTAAAGGTCGCTTGGAGTTCCCCGAGCAGACCCATTTCAATAGCCTCGTGCTTAAAGAATGGGAACATCCCAGCAGACTTCACGGGGTCCCTAAGAGCGTGGATAGGAAATATCCTTTCCCTGCTGACTTGGTTAAGTGCTGGTCATCGCCACCCGAGGTCGATGCTCCTATTCTAGGGTTGTCCAACACCTCTATTATGCACTCCCCTGACACTACTACGCTACGGGACTCTGAGGACCGGCGTGTTGACCAACTGCCATGTCATGCCTTTGCATTTGGGGGAGAGACTCTGCGCCCGGTTTGCGCCTTAGCCATTACGGCTGTGGTGCTCAGGGCCGTGGTTAGGAGTGCTCTCGATGGCACAGATGAGTTGCCTCCTGATACTGTCAATGCTCTGTCCAGCTGTGATGTGTTTGTGAACTTTATCCTGTCTGCATCGGACGATGCCATTAAGATGTGTGCCAGGTCATCTGCCCTGGTGGTTGCTATACGCCGCGCGGTCTGGTTTCGCCAGTCGGCCAAGAAAGCCCTCACGGGGCTGCCATTTTAAGGGCTGCGCTTGTTTGGGGATCTATTAGACCTCTTTGCCAAGGGAGGCAAGTTACCCCAGCGCAGGCGACAGATTCGGCCCTTTCGTGGCCAAGGCTCCCTGTCAACCCCCTATCGGGGGGCCAAGCAGGGTAGAGGGGCGTCCTTCGCAGGGGCCCGTGCTGATTCCTGGAACAGGAACAGAGGACGCCGTTCAGGTTCCTCCTGGGGAACCAAACCCAAAGCCCCTCCCAAGGCCCCCCAGGCATGAGGGGGCGCTCTCACCCGTCAGGGTGGGGGGGGACGTCTACAGCACTTCGAGCACGTCTGGCGGCGCCACGTCTCAGACCGGTGGATTCAGGAGGTAGTGTCCTCCGGCTACAAAATAGAATTTGCTGTACGGCCCTCCACCAGGTTCATTGGGTCTCGATTCCCTCAAGACCCTCACTCAGCTCGGGTCTTGTTGCTGGCCGTACAGGGTCTCATGGACCTAGGGGTCATTTGCAAGGTCCCCCCTGGAGACAGGGGCACGGGGTTCTACTCAAACCTTTTCACAGTACCCAAGAAGGATGGGTCACTCAGGCCCATTCTGGATTTAAAAATCCTCAACAGATTTGTCAAGAACAAGCACTTTCGCATGGAAACTGCGCTCGGCCATTGGCTCACTGCGCCCAGGGGACTTCATGACGTCCATAGACATCAAGGATGCTTACTTGCACGTCCCGGTGTTTCCGGGACACCAAAGGTTTCTCAGATTTGCACTAAAAGATCAGCATTATCAATTTGTGGCCCTGCCATTCGGCCTAACGTCGGCTCCCAGGGTGTTCACCAAGGTGCTGGCAGGGGTGATGTCCCTGATAAGGCTAAGGGGCATACACGTGCTGCCCTACCTGGACGATATTCTCATCACCTCTCGGTCTCTGCGACAGGCAGAGTTGGACACTCGGCTGGTAGTGTCCACCTTGGAGTCCTAGGCTGGGTGATCAATTACCCCAAGTCATCCCTTTCCCCCTCCTCGGTGACTCCGTTCCTGGGAATGATTCTGGATACGGTTCAGTCAAGGATATTCCTTCCTCAACAGACGGTGGAGGCTCTGACAGCAGCAGGCGAGGTTCCTGCTCTCGAACCCACAGCTCTCCATCCGGCAGGGAATGCAGTTGGTGGGCTTGATGGTCGCGAGCTTCGAGGCGGTGCCCTTTGCCCAGTTCCACTTGAGACCTCTGCAGCTTCACCTTCTGTCAGTTTGGGACAAGAACCCTGCGTCCTTGGACGGGTTCTGTGTGCTTCCCCCCTCGGTCAGACAGTCCCTTGCGTGGTGGTTGGACCACGGGAACTTGACAAGGGGCAGGTCCTTTCTGACCCCATCCTGGGAGACGGCCACAACGGATGCCAGTCTGTCAGGTTGGGGAGGATTCTGGAAGTCTCTGCGCTTCCAGGGGACGTGGGGCCCTCAGGAGGCCCATTTGCCCATCAACATTCTGGAATTACGGGCAGTCAGGTTGGTACTGGAGCGGTTGACCCAACACCTGAGGGGTCTGTCGGTCCAAGTTCACTCAGACAACAGAACGGCGGTTGCCTACATCAATCATCAGGGAGGGACCCGGAGCAAGGGTGCCCTCCAAGAGGTGTGTCAGATTCTGACATGGGCGGAGGCCAATGTTCAATGCATTACGACTGTTTACATTCCGGGGGCGGAGAACCTGCTGGCGGACGCCCTGAGCAGGGGAATGTCCCATCAGGGGGAGTGGTCCCTCTGCAACACGGTATTCCAGTCCCTGTGCCACCGTTGGGGTCTACCGGATGTGGATCTGTTTGCTTCCTGTCACAATCACAAGCTCCCAGCCTTTGTCTCCCTGTCTCAGGATCCTCTGGCCATGGCCATGGATGCCCTGTCCATGTCTTGGAGGGAGTTTCGACTTCCGTATGCGTTTCCACCTTTTCCCCTTTTGGTGAGGGTTCTACGCAAGATTGCTCTGGAAGGGGTACCTGTGATCCTGGTGACCCCCAGGTGGCCAAGAAGAGTGTGGTTCGCAGACCTGGTTCAAATGGCAGTAGATCAGTACGATCTGCCAAGCGTACCGGATCTGCTAACCCAAGCATCATTACGCCATCCCAATTTACAAACGCTGGCTTTGACGGCCTGGCTGCTGAAACCTCCATCTTGATGGAGAAAGGGTTGTCTGCCTCTGTGGTGGCTACTATGGTGCAGGCCAGAAAAAAGACTTCTTCTGCTATTTATTATAGAGTATGGCGTTCCTACATTGACTGGTGTGAGTCCAGGTCTCTTCCCTGCAGAGAATTCTCCGTCCCTAGGGTCCTGGAGTTTTTGCAGCATGGTTTGGACTTAGGTCTCAATCTTAGTACTCTGAAGGGTCAGGTTTCTGCCCCATCTATCTTCTTTCAGAAGACCTTTGCTCAGCATCACCTGATTAAGACCTTTTTCCAGGGGGTCACTCACGTGCGTCCCCCCCGAAAGCCTACAGTCCCGGTTTGTGATTTGAATTTGGTTTTGTCTGCCTTGCAGGGGGCTCCCTTTGAGCCTATTCAAGAGGCTGCTCTGGTCATTCTCAATCTCAAGGTTGTCTTCTTGGTGGCTATTACTTCGGTTAGGCGTGTGTCAGAGCTGGCCGCTCTATCTATTCAGCCTCCATACTATGAGCGACACCAGGACAAGGTGGTGTTCCGCTTCAAACCGGACTTTCTGCCAAAAGTGGTTTCGGCATTTCATTTGAACCAGGATATTGTTCTTCCTTCTCTGTGTCCCAATCCTCGCAACGACAAGGAGCGGGTTTTGCATTCCTTGGACGTAGTCAGGTGCTTGAAGTATTACCTGGTTGTCACTAAGGCCTTCAGGAAGACTGATGCTCTCTTCGTTGTACCTTCGGGGCCTAGGAAAGGTTTGGCTCCCGCCAAGTCTACCATCAGTAAATGGATTCGTCAGGCTGTGATTCAGGCCTATTCTACTAAGGGGAGGCCTCCCCCGTTCCGTCTTATGGCTCACTCCACTCGTGCTATTGGTGCCTCCTTGGGCTTTTCAGCAACAGGCCTCTGTTGAACAAGTTTGCAAGGCCGCTACTTGGTCTTCTGTTCACACCTTTTCAAAGTTTTACAAAGTTGATGTTCGGGCCTCAGCTGATGCTGCTTTTGGCGGTAAGGTTTTACAGGCGGTTGTAGTTTGAACTACGTGCCGTTGCCTTTGTTGTTGGGGATCCCACCCTACTTTATGGACACTGCTATTGGATGTCCCATGTGTAAGTATTTGTGGGAGGTCCCTGGGTATATGAAGGGGCGGGAGGAGCCTGTTTTTGCATGTCTGCAGTGAACAGCGCCATCTGGCGGAGGATTACCCATGTGTAAGTATTATAGATGGAGCAGGACGTGCTGTATGCGTATAATACCAATTCTACAGGTGAGTATTTCACAGAATTGTATTTTTTGGGGCTTTCACTTCAGTACAATTCAGAATTGTAGTTCTAGGTTTATTAAAAAAACATTTGACTTCTTGTTCTTGTCATGTTGCTTTAACTTTCTTGAAAGATAGTTGCAGTATTTTGAAGGCAGTTTAAATAATTAAAGCAGTTTGGCCTTGAGCTGACGAGTATTTTACCTAAATGATAAATATTGCATTGGATGAAAAAAAAACTTTGAGCGGTAGGCTGGAGAGTTGTTGCATTCTTTGTCCCAGCAGGGGGAGCTGGTGGTAAGCTGGAAGCAGAGCAAACTGCAGAGTATGGCTTCCTTTGCCTTTTATACACTTTGTGGCCGCAGCTGTTCTTTATCAGTGATATTCTTCACTGGCCCTCATTAACCTTATGTATTTTCATTGAAAACTGTTGTGATGAAGAATAGCTAGTCATAGACCGCTGAATGGCTTTTTCTTTCTTTTTTTTTTTTTTTTTATACTAGAATTTATTATGCTAGGTAATGCAGCTGAGACCAGGTCCCTCTTATTAGTACATTTATTAGTATTAAAGCTCCATGACTGTATATGTTGTATGCTTCATGCCTTCATAACTGACCTCTTCTCCCGCCATCCAGCATATTTTTATATGGATTTTTATCATTGGACCATTTTCTCGTGATAGTGCTCCTTTAAAGTTTCCATGCAAATCTGAAAAACAATGTATATATGTAAAGAACAAGTCCAGACACCTGCTTAGTTTAAAATCCCCTGAATTACACATATATAAACCTGCATAGTTATTTCACCTTTTTTATTTAAATGAGACCCTCCCCATTCCCTTAGGTTATTTGCATAAATGGTATTTTTCTGAAAAATATTAAACTGGCTTATTGATTCCAACTGGGATATCCATGCTGCTGTATGCCCAGGAGCCTTTAGCATTTTTTAAAACTTTTATTTTAATTTGAATTTCCCCTATACTGCCAGTATTGGGTTTAAAATAGAGGCAGTAAAGGAATTTGGGACTTTATTTACTCTTTACGCTCAGTCATTTGGGAACATGTTTATGTGCTGAATGTGTCTCTAGAATCACAACACTTGGGGTTGGGTACAAGTCTGGAAAGTCCAATACTGGTTTATATTTAAATATTTAAACCTCATACATGTGTACAACTAAAATGCTTAACAAATGCCTAAAAAGAGGCTAGTCACAGATTAACCCTAACATATGCTGCACAACAAGTAAATATGCAAATAAACATATACACAAAGGCAAATTAAAACCAAACGTAAAGTCGGGGAGAGTAATTACATACCCTTGAGAATTTAACAAGTTCAATTCAGACAAAAATGTCTAAAAAAAATTTAAAGGTCTCACCATAAAGTTAGTACAAGTGAAAGGGTGCCAATAAATCAGTAAATGGTTAAAGTACTGTATTGCTCACACATACGTCTAATATCCAATCAAAAGGCCTAAATCATAAGAGCCAAGAAACAATGCTGATTAAGTGCTAACAAAGTGATATGGATGCTAAAGTACTATACAACAGAGAAAAGCAAAAACATCATGCCAATCATATGCACATGTTTAACCTAGATCCAAAATATATCAATAAGGGATGTGCAAAGAAAAAATTTGCTCTCGGACTTAAAAAGTGGATCAAGAGCACACCAGAGTTTAGTTGCAAGTAAAAAGTATATTAATATATCACAGCAAGCAAAAAGATATATACATATATATACATATGATTTTTTCAAGAAAAAAGGATACAGTGAGCATATGTTGTGTTCACTTTGTCATCAGGAGCGTTTTTGTTCACCTCTATGAATAGCACAAAGGACATATATGTTAACTCTAACAAGTACTGTTTACAGAAGACGGGCTATAGAGGGTAATAATTATTACCATAGAGACTATTGGGTGAAAGTTTCACGATCCTGATGAATGGTATATGGATGGGCTGCAGTTGTATGTCAAGAAAATGGTACACAGAAGAATAACAGTAATGCACAAGACATAACAGTTTTAGTTTCTGGTCAGACAAGTATAAACCGTGCCCTGCATCATACCAGACGTGAACCAACAGCATAACATGTACAATAAGACTATATAATCACGACGCCAAGTAACATCATAATGTATGGTACAGAGTCAAATAGAACATTACCGATAAAGGGAGTATAACCCGTGATCGCAAAAAAGTGAGTGGAGTTTCAGCCTGTGTGAGTGCAGCTTGACACAAGTGCAGCAGGACACAAGTGTGTAGTTTTAAAAACTGCAGTAGTTACATTGGATTTGGTAAGTAACTGTATTTGTATTTGAATCTTCCTTTTATAAGTCAAAAGTGTACTGTTTTTATTTGTCTTAAATGTGATTTGGATAGTATTGCATTGGTAGTAAAAGTTTTGGTTTTGGCCTGTTGCTGTTTGCTAAGCAGGTGTTGATTAAATAGGGTGGGTTCTAATTAACATAGCAAAAGAGCTAGCAATCTCTCATTAGCTTAACTTAGAGGGGCTTGTATATAAACAGGTGAGCTGCTCTGTGGAGTTTCACTCTGTGGAGTTTCAGCCTGTGTGAGTGCAGCTTGACACAAGTGCAGCAGGACACAAGTGTGTAGTTTTAAAAACTGCAGTAGTTTGAAAACAGCAGGGGTTGTACACAAGTAATAGTGGTGAGTACAGCATTTACTTTTTTGCCGTACCTATTCTTATTATCTAGAATGTCTGGTTTGGTGCAGTGTAACTCTTGCCTGGCCGTTGTGTTTCGTAGTACTCTGTGGAACTTGCGATGCTGTCCAATTTGTATGCAAATGAAGGGGTTGTATGACAAGATTTCAAAATTACAGTCTTTAGTTTCTACTCTTCAGTCTGAAGTTATGAAGCTATCCCAGCCAGTAAAGCAGCTTGTTATACAGCCACCACTCCCACAAAGACTTCACAAGAGAGGGGCAGAGTGGAAGACTGTTGGCTCTGGAAGATTGCGCATTGTAGAACAAAAACATCAACATTTTGGACTAAGCCAATATAACCAATTTGCTGTTCTTTCTGAGCTTGATGTGGATGTATCTGCTAATGCTCAGTCTGGGCAGGATTTGGTAAGATCAAAGGAAGTGGACTTAAATAAGGGACCATATAAAATGAGTACAAAAGGGCAGCAAGGAACAGTTACCAAGCCAACCAATAGGAAAAGACATATTCTGGTTGGTGACTCAACAATTAGAGGTGTGGACTTTGGACAGGATAAAGATGAGCTAAAGGAAGTGAGGTGTCTCCCAGGTGCCACGGTTAATAGGGATAAGAAACGTATTATAAATATTGTGAAGTCTGCAAGCAAACATAACCAAGTGGACATTGTGCTACATCTTGGCACAAATGACTTATCCCAAAAAGATTTGTTTGTTGTGCAGAGGGACTTCCAAAATTTTAGTCAGGAACTTTGCAAAATAACAGGTTCCATCACATTTTCTGAAGTTTTGCCAGTATGTACTCAGGGAAAAAAGGCACTCAACATCGCCAAGTTCAACTTGTGGTTACGTCAGTGGTGTGAAGACAAAGGCTTTGGATGTATTAGTCATGATGCTAGAAGGTGGTCGAACAATGAGTTGTTTAAGAGGGATGGCTTGCATCCTTCACAGAAAGGCACAAAAGAACTTGGAGTGGAACTCAGAGCATTTTTTGATTTAAACTAGAGGAAGGGGACAGAGATGTAACTTGCGAGGGTGATTTCTGTCCCCTACCATTTAGGATGAAGCAGGACATTGAAGCAGGAAACCCGGTTAGTGGTAGGCTAGAGGTGGAAAAGATCAAGGACACACTAAAATACAATACCAACAACATCCACATGATGTGTACCAATGCTCGCAGCTTGGGCAACAAGCTCTGTGAATTAAATGCTATCATATCCAGAGATGAATTGGATCTTGTTGCAATAACAGAGACTTGGTTCAAGGATCACAATGACTGGGAGATAGCCATACCCGGTTACACATTGTACAGAAAAGACAGATTGGATAGAAAGGGCGGTGGAGTAGCCATTTATGTCAAGACTACCCTTCAATCAACAATAATTCAGCATACACATAATGAACTAGAAACTCTCTGGGTTACCATGCAGACTAAGGAGGGAGCTGTGGTCAGAATTGGTGTGATATATAGGCCCCCTGGACAATCTGAGGATCTAGATAACCTGTTAATAGATGAAATCAGTGGAATGGCAGAGAAGGGAGACGTTGTACTTACAGGTGACTTCAACATGCCTGATGTGGACTGGAATATCCCAAGTGCATCGGCATGCAAGAGCAGGACTATATTAGAGGCACTTAATGGAGTGTCTCTAAAACAACTTGTGACATTGCCAACTAGAGGAGATAACATTCTGGACTTAGTTCTGACCAATGGGGATCTGGTGTCCGAGGTCAGGGTTGAAGAAAATCTGGGTTCCAGTGACCATCAATGCTTATGGTTCAGAATAAAAACAGACATTGTGCAATCACACACCAGAACCAAAGTGCTAGACTTTAGGAAGACAAAATTCAAGGAAATGGCGGAGTATGTAGAAAGAAAATTAGGTGAGTGGAACAGAGTAGCAGAAGTGAGTGCCCAGTGGTCACTATTAAAAATGGCCATCTTAAAGGCAACTAAGCAATATGTGAAACAAAACTAGCAAGAATAAAAGGAAGAAGAAACCATTATGGTTTACTAGGAAAGTCAGCACTATCATAAAAGATAAGAAATCTGCCTATAAGAAGTATAAAGTAAGTGGAAGTGTAGCTGACAGAGAGGCGTATAAAATTAAACAGAGGGAAGCAAAACTAATTATAAGGACTGCTAAAGGGCAAAAAGAGGAAGAAATGGCCAAATCTATGAAGAGGGGAGATAAAACCTTTTTCCGATATATTGGTGACAGAAAGAAGAAAAACAATGCAGTCTCAAAAATTAGAAATAGGGAAAATAAATATATTGACGGAGATAAGGCTGTGGCTGACCATCTGAATAGCTACTTTTGTTCGGTATTTTCAGATAGTAAAAGGCATGGTCATAGCACAACATCCAGCTGGGAGAGTACAGCTCCGGAGTTTCTGGAGGCTGATGTCTTAGCCGAGCTGGCACATCTAAAGGTAAGTAAGGCAATGGGTCCAGATGGAATCCACCCCAGAGTTCTAAGGGAACTTAGATTTGTGATTGCAGCCCCTCTAACTGATTTACTTAACCATTCCCTTTCAACTGGTGAGGTTCCAGATGATTGGAGAATGGCCAATGTCGTACCAATCCATAAAAAAGGGAGTAGAGAAGAAGCCAGTAATTACAGGCCAGTTAGTTTAACATCTATAGTGGTCAAATTACTGGAAACACTCTTAAAAAAACAGATAATTTCCCATCTAAAAATTAATGACCTATTGGACCCAAATCAGCACGGCTTTACTGAGGGCAGATCATGTCAGACCAATCTTATTGATTTCTTTGACAATGTCACTAAAGTGTTAGATGAAGGTGGTGCTGTGGATATCGCCTATCTGGATTTTAGCAAAGCCTTTGACACTGTACCACATAAGGAGCTCATAGATAAGTTATTGAAGGTAGGACTCAATCCCTGGATAGTTCAGTGGATTTCCAGTTGGCTGAGGGATCGGTATCAGAGCGTTGTTGTAAATGGCGTACAATCTGAACAAAGGCGAGTTACAAGTGGTGTGCCGCAGGGCTCTGTCCTGGGCCCCATTCTTTTTAATATATTTGTAAGTGACATAGGAGAAGGCTTGGTAGGAAAAGTTTGTCTGTTTGCTGATGATACAAAGGTTAGTAATAGGGTGGATATTCCTGGAGGTGTCTGCAACATGGAAAATGATTTAGCTTTACTGGATAGATGGTCAAAACTGTGGAAACTAGAGTTTAATGTCTCTAAATGTAAAATCATGCACTTGGGTAGAAGGAATCCCTGCTCTGAGTACCGTATAGGCGGTACTGTGTTAGCCAGGACCTCGGAGGAGAGAGATTTAGGGGTACTGATTACTGATAGCTGCAAGATGAGTGGACAGTGTAGCCAGGCAGTGGGAAAAGCAAGCAGGATGCTCGGCTGCATAGCTCGAGGCATCACCAGTAGGAAGAGGGAGGTTGTGATGCCGCTGTATAGAGCCCTGGTAAGGCCACAGCTAGAATACTGTGTGCAGTTCTGGAGACCTTACCTGCAAAAAGACATTATTCAAATAGAACGGGTCCAAAGGCGGGCAACGAAAATGGTGGAAGGACTTACACTTAAAACTTATCAGGAGAGACTTAAAGAACTTAATTTGTACAGTCTGGAGGAAAGAAGGGAGAGGGGGGACATGATTGAGACCTTTAAATATGTGAAAGGATTAAATAAGGTTCAGGAGGGAAGTGTTTTTAAGAAGAAACTTAACGATAGAACAAGGGGGCACAACCTGAAGCTAGTCGGGGGGAAGATCAGGAGCAATGTTAGAAAATATTATTTTACAGAAAGAGTAGTAGGTGCTTGGAACAAACTTCCAGCAGAGGTAGTTGAAACATCAACAGTCACTGAATTTAAACATGCCTGGGATAAGCACACATCTATCCTAAGATAAAGAGTACATACAGTATACACATAAGGGCAGACTAGATGGACCGTATGGTCTCCTTCTGCCGTCAACCTTCTATGTTTCTATGTTTCTATGTTAAGCCGCCCTTGCCAAAAAGATGTTAAATAGTCAGGTAGAGACATCAGCTCTCACACATTCTGTGGCCTTTACCACTGCAACAGGGTGTTGGTGTTTTGTGTTCTTTTACTGCATCTTTACATTTCCCTTTTACTATATTTCTAACACCACATTTGTTTGTGTTTGCAGGTGCTATTTACACCCTTCTAGTTCTGAAGGAGCCCATTGCTATGTGTACTCCAGCTTCTGTCTGTCTGGGACTTCTTTTGTTACTTAATATCCGTGGGCAAGGCAAGAGAACCAAGTCGAAGGCTGCATAGGAACACATGAATGTCAAATTGACCTCCACTGGACCAACTGTTTTAAAGTGAACCTGTGTTTAAATAAAAAATGGCTGTCAGAATGACCGCTTAAAATAAAGGTGGATGCTTAGTGGTGCCCACAGTGCCATGCTCTTCTGTTGTCACCTGCTTAGCTATTGGCATTAGATATAATCTTTGGCCTCTAAGCATCTAACACAATGGGGACTGCTAGGATACTAAAGCTATGCAGTTAAAAGATTTTATATGAAAGAGAAATGTATTCAATTGACAATTGTTTCAATCTTTAGCTTAATGTCATCACTTGCCAGGGTTTTTAGGCTGTAATATAAAAATGTCTGTAATGCATATATATCTCAGGGGCGGGTGTATAATACATGATATCGCGGAATACTGATTTTCAGTTATAAAAACCTTTTCCAACAAGGTAAATACTGTACTGTCTTTGTAGTTTTTGTGTTGGTAGTTTAATCTTTGATCTTGCTAACATGCAGCCTATTTAGCTGCCAGGATTTTATCCCTGTTTTCTAGCTACACATGCAGCACTATTTACCATCTAAAGTTTACATGATCTGCACACTGCTCACATTCATTCCCACTGCCAGATAAGCCTCTCAGCCCAACAGAATGTATGTAGAATGAGTAGGCTACAAGTAATATTAATTTACTATTCTAAGTATGTCACACACCCCGCTTCAGAATAGTGATTACACTTGGGTTTTACCGACCTGTAGAGGGCAATCTTGTAGAGATGTCATGAAAAAAAGGAAGACCCTCCCAGTCCATAAATACCTGGGACCTCTCACTCATTACCCAGTCTTTCATCTCTGCAGTCGGCGAGCAAGTCAGAAGATGGATGTCTCCTCCTTGCAGGTAGCCGGGGTAATCCCCGGCCCTCTTGTTGGTCTATTTCTGCCTGGACCCACTTTAATTAAAATTCCCCTTGCCTCCCCTTTTCAGTTTTTCAGTTGTGGCCCTCCCTTTCTGGTTGACTTCGGTGCCAAGGGTGTTCGCCAAGGGGCTGGCGGGCATAATGGCCCTTCTCGGAGCCCAGGGCGTTTACATTGTGCCGTATCTGGATGACCTACTCATTACAGCATCTTTTCTATTCCGGGTGGAGATGGACTCCAGGGTAGTGACGACGCTGGAACGGTTCGGATGGGTGATCACCCACCCCAAGTTCTCTGGCATGAATCTGGATTCTGGTCAGGCCAGAGGGTTCCTTCCTCACCCTAAGGTGCAGAGGGTTCAGGACCTGATATTTGTTCTCCTGGACAATCCTCGCCTCTTTCCGGCTAGGGATGAAACTGGTGGGATTGATGGTGGTTTTCCTTCTAGACAGTACCCTTTGCTCAGTTCCTCATGAGGTCGCTCTAACTCCGTCTATTGCGGACTTGGGACGGCTGTTCCCGGTGCTTGGCTCGGTCCTTTCTGCTGTCTCCCAGGGTCCGGCAATCCTTTCAGTGGTGGCTGGAGGGGCAGATTATTTTTGGCCCCTTGTTGGGAGATGGTTGCCTTGAATGCCAGCCTGTCGGGCTGGGGAGGTTTCTGGATGGACTTTCAGTTCCAGGGGCTGGGGAGTCTTCAGGAGGCTCACACTCCCATCTCTGTTTTTGGAGTTCAGAGCTATTTGTTTGATCCTGTCATGCTGGATGCATCATTTACAGGTTTTGCCGGTTCAGGTTCAGTTGGACGATTGAACTGCGGTCGCTTACATCGATCACCAAGGAGGGACTCGCAGCAGGAGTGCCCTCAGGGAAGTTTTGCTGATTCTTGCATGGGCGAAGAGCGATGTTCCATGCATCTCAGCGGCATTTATTCCGGGAGTGGATAACACGGAGGCAGATTCCTTGAGCAGGGGATCCTCTCACTGAGGGGGTTGTTCTTTCTACCGCAAGGTGTTCCGGTCCTTCTGTCGCAAGTGGGGGATTCCGGAGGTGGTTCTCTTTGCCTCACGTTGCTACCACTAGCTCCCAACATTTGGTTTTCGGTCTCAGGTTCCTCTGCCTCCGGCAGTGGTCGCCATGTCTTTTGCCTGGAGGGGTCCGGGGTTCCTGTACCTGTTTCCTTCCTTCGCCATGGTGGGCAAGGCGGTGCGCTAGCTGGCTCCTGAGGGTGCGTCAGCAATGCTGGTGGCTCCAGGGTGGCCAAGATAGGTTTGATTCTGCAGTTTGCAAACGCTGGCTTTGGCGGCGTGGCTGCTGCAACCTCCTCCATCTTCATAGAGGAAGTTTGTCTGATGTTGTGCTTCAGACCCTTGTTTGGGCTAGGAAGTGGTCTTCCTTTAACTTCTTCTACAGGACTTGGCGGTCCTATATTGATGGGTGTGAGGCTAGGGCCTTGCCTTGCAAGGTGTTTTTGTTCCCTAGGTTTTTGGACTTTCGTCGGTACGGTCTGGGCCTGGGGCTCCAGCTTAAGTGCTTTGCTGGGGCAGGCCTCTGTCCTGGTGGTCTTCTTCTTGGGCCTTTTGTCCCCAAAAAGCCTTGCGTCTGTTTGGGATTTGAATTTTGCATTTTCTATGCTTACACAACAGATTGCCTTTTGGTGGCTATTGCTTCTGTTCGCTGTGTTTCCATCTCTTTAAGGATGTGGTGGTTCTTCCTTGTGTCCTTCGTCTAGCTTTGACGAGGAGAGGGCCCTGCTGAGGGCCCTGTTGACGTTCTATTTCTTGGCTACTTCCTTTTTCTGTAGGAAGGAAGTCTTGTTTGTGGTGCCCTCTGGCCCCCAACGGGTTTGGCGCCGTCAAGGCTACCATTTTTAATGGATATGTCTGGTCCTTGTGTGGGCCTATATTGCCAAGGGGAGGGTTCCCCTTTTTAGTTTAGTGGAATAAGTTGTGCGACTGCTACTTGGTCTTCTGTTCATACCTTTTACAAGTTTTTGTAAGGTTGATGTGCGGGCCTTAGCGGATGCTGTTTTTGGCCGCAAAGTTCTACAAGCGGCAGGGGTTTTCATTTGTGCATTTTTGGCTATTAGGATCCCCACCCATTTTGGACACTGCTATTGGATGTCCCAAGTGTAATGACTACTTCCGAAGCAGGGTGTGAGACATACTTAGAATAATACCATTTTGTGATTACTCACCTGTAAAATGGGTATTATAAGTATGTCTCACACCCTGCTTCGCCCCGCCCTGAGTTGTATCTTGGATCCTCTTTGGTGTTACTGTTTTTCTTGTAGTTTTTATTTGCTCTTCCTGGTCCCCTTACTGCTTTCTTATACTGGGAGGTGTTTGGAAGGTCCCAGGTATTTATGGGCCGGGGAGGGGCTTCTTTTTTTCTAGTCATCTCTGCAGAAGTTCGCCTTCTACTGGACATAACCCAAGTGTAATGACTACTTCTGAAGCAGGGTGTGAGACATACTTATAATACCATTTTGTGATTACTCACCTTTAAAATGGGTATTATTTTGCATTCTCCTGACTCCACCACCCTAAAAGATGGTGAGGACAAGCGCATTGATCAGATGACTTGTCACGGTTTTGCCAGTGTCGGTTCGGCCTTGCGGCCTGTTTCTGCTTAGCTACCAGGTCGGTTGTTAGGGACCTGTTGACTACTTCCAGGCTTGACCCAGCTAGTGATGAGTTCACTGCCCTTAAGTGAATTGTTCATGTCCTTTGTGCTAGCCGCCCCGGATGACACCATGGTGATGTGTAGTGCTTTTTAGAGAAAAATTGGATTCGGTCGCGAAAGGCGGCAAGTTACCTCAGCGAAAGAAGCAGCGTCGTCCCTTTCGGGGGGTGGCTTCCTTTAACCCTTCCTTTCGCGGGGCCAGAGCGGGCAGGGGATTGGCCTTCTCTTCCTCCAGAGGCGATTCCTGGAACAGGGGCAGAGGACGTGCCCGTCCAGGTCACACCTGGGGTTCTAAACCCAAGCCCGCTGCCAAGCCAGCTCAGCAATGAGGGGGCGCCCTCACCCTTGCGGGTGGGGGGACGGCTGCAACACTTCTTCCAGGTCTGGGACCAGGAGGTCTCAGACAGATGGATTCATGGTGTCTTCCGGTTACAAGCTGGAGTTCGAGATCCGGCCCCCTCCCAGATTCTTCAGGTCTCGGGTGTTTTCGGATCCTCTGGCAGTGCAAGGGCTTCGAGCGGCAGTAAGGAATCTTCTGGACATGGCTGTCATTTGCCCGGTGCCTTCCTCGGAAAGGGGCCTGGGCTACTATTCCAATCTGTTCACGGTGCCCGAGAAGGACGGCTCCGTTCGTCCCATCCTGGATCTGAAGCTCCTCAACAGGTTTATCCGTCCCAGGAAGTTCCGCATGGAAACTCTGCGTTCAGCCATAAATTCACTTCGTCAGGGGGACTTCATGATGTCCATCGACATCAAGGATGTCTATCTGCATGTTCCTATCTTCCCGGCACTCCAGAGATTTCTCAGGTTCGTGGTGGAAAATCGGCATTTTCAGTTTGTGGCCCTTTCGTTCGGCCTTACCTCGGCTCCAAGGGTTTTCACCAAGGTGCTGGCAGGGGTGATGGCCCTTTTCAGAGCCCAGGGTATTCGCATCGTGGCATATCTGGATGACCTTCTCATTATGGCATCTTCTCTCAGCCAAGCGGAGCTAGACACCAGAGCTGTGGAGAGATTCGCCTGGATGATCAACTATCCCAAGTCTTCCCTCTCCCTGTCCAGGGTGGTGTCATTTCTGGGAATTTCTCTGGATACTTCTCAGGCCAGGGTGTTCCTTCCTCGTCCCAAGGTTCTGTTGCTTCAGGAATTGATTCAGCTTCGGGGGGCGTGGCTAGGCACCGAGGAAGATGGCCGCTTCTTCCTAGTGCTCGGCGTCTTGGAGCACAGATCCTACCCCACAGAGGCTTTGTTCAGCTTTGGCAGCCGCCAGTTTTGCAGCAGATACCCCCTGCTATCCACCCAGACCCGCAGATGGGCAAAAGCGGGGTTAAAGCGAGGGAGCGGAGGACGGGCGGGGAGAGGAGGAGTGCCGCATGCTCCTGCCAGCCGGACATCATGGCGGAGCTCAGGCGCCAGACACAGACTGCCTACCACCCTGCCACCGGACGGGAGCCGCAGCGAGGATGCGTGCCGGGCCCGTCGGGTCGGACTTCACCTGCCGTGCAGAGCGTACACCGGGAGCCGGAGGAGGAGGTAGAAGCGGAGGGCAGCCCTGATCACGTGGGCGGGAGGCGGCGGTCCCCTCTGCAGCCCGGGGAAGACGCTGGTGCGGCCCTGTCACCGGACCCATCAAGACACCCTCGGGATCTGGGGCCCGGGGGGAGTTGGAGGGGGGGGCACGGGAGCAGAGCTTTCCCCTCCGCAGACATCCCCACACCCTCAGGCTGCGTCCCTGAATGCCTCACTGCGCCCCCTCCTTCAATCATAGCCACAGTGTGCCCCACAGCACCAAGCAGGCACAAAAGACCCTCAATCCCCACAGCATGGCTCTCTGTCGAGGGGGAGCCCTGGAGGTGTTGGGCCCCCACATCTGAGCCCGTCCGGCCCCACCAGCAGCGTAATCGGTGGCTCACCCCTGTCCCTTACTGGCAGCAGAGACTTCCCATTGATATTTGAGGAGACCCCCAGGCCGGGCAGCAGTGATCTTTCCCAGCCCCTGGTCGACGACCCCCAGGAGAGAGACCTGCGGAGTGCCCATGGGACCCCTGCCCTGCTGATCCCATTGTCCGCGACGAGCAGTTGCTGGCCAAATTTAAGCTGTTATTGCAACAAGAACTGGCTTCAGCAGTGTCCCAACTCTCCGCCAGTTTCGCCAGCGACATCAGAGATCTGGGAGATCGGACCAACACGCTGGAGGAGAGAGTGGATGAAATAGTGACGGCCCTGGATTCCGGTGAGTCTGCCACTGTGGCTGTGCGAGAAGAGGTGACCCTACATCAACAAAAGCTAGAAGACCTTGAAAATAGATCTAGGAGAGAAAACGTCCGGATCCGGGGTCTGCCGGAGTCTGTGGAAGATATCCCTGCTACGGTCACAGCGTTACTTCAGGAACTGCTCCCTTCTATGCCAGCTGATCGCCTGGAATTGGATAGAGCTCATAGGGCTTTGGGCCCCAAAAGATCGGACGGTCGCCCCAGGGACATCGTCATTAGACCTACGTTCTATCATACGTAGGAGGCCCTACTGGAAGCATCACAGGCGAAAGCTAACCTTTCTTTTCAGAACCACGCCTATCAGATATTCCCAGATGTCGCCCCCCAGACGCTCCAGCGGCGGCGGGAGATGAAGCCGGGGCTGGACGTTTTGAAGTCACATGGTAACAGGTATCGCTGGGGGTTCCCCTTTAAGCTAATGTTCTCTCATGCGGGTCGACAATGCGCTGCTGGCTCCCTCGGTGAGCTCCAGAACCTCATCCGGGAGCTTGGTATACCCTTAACTGATCCGCTTGTGGCTGCGCCTGATGGGGCAGCCCGGCGGGGGCCCGAACGCCGGCCTTTGCGACCCATATGGGAGAAGGTTCGCCCGCGGAGGAGGCGGGACCGGGGGAGCGGTCGCCAGGTCCCTTCATCTGCTCCAAGGAAATCATTGACCCGACTGGTAGGTATGTCTTGCTACAGGGGTCTCTTTACGATGTTGATCTCACCCTGGTGACGTATTGCGCTCCTAATTCTTTTCAAACGCGTTTTTTTAAGCACCTATTGACGGTCATCAGAAATAACACTAAAGGTGTTTTGCTAATGGGTGGAGACTCGAACATGGTACTGGACCCTAAGGCGGATAGACGCCGGACGGGCCAAAAGGTGAGCGCGATGGAGGAGCCAGACCCCCATTCTGTTGCCTTTAGGGACCTCTTAGATGCGGCCGGCCTGTGTGATGTCTGGAGGGAGAGGAACCCCACCACTAGGGATTTCACATTCTACTCTAACCCCCATGGCTCCTTCTGCAGGATCGATCACATCTTCATCCCCCAATCTATCCTCCCGGCCATGGTCATCTCCAGAATCTATAATTCGACCTGGTCAGACCATAGTCCGGTGATGGTGGTAGCTGATCTGCTGGTTCCAATCAGACGATCTTTCAATTGGAGGCTCAACGATTCCCTCCTTTGTTCTCAAGATACCTGCGCAAGGATCCATGGGGCCCTTAAGGATTATTTTGTACTGAATACGGGATCCGTCAGTTCCCCCATCACACTTTGGGAGGCTCAAAAAGTGGTCATGCGTGGCAACATAATAGGTATAGCTTCCTATAGGAAACAAGAGCGGCAGCAACGGCTGAAGGAGTTGACATCGCGTTATGAACAAGCTGAGTTGCACTGGAAGAAAGCCCCAACTTCTAGGAACAAGAAAGCTGTAGCCTTAGAACGGAACTCAACTTGCTTCTAGATGATCAGGCTGAGAAAAGGCTTCGCTGGGCCAGGCAAAAATTTTATGCTAGGGGCAATAAGCCCGACACTATGATGGCCCGGAAGCTGCGAGCGGCCGACCTGGAGCGCCGACAGCCGATAAAGCTCAAACTCGCGCAGGGCTCAGTCACGGCTAATCCTGACAAGATTGTTGGAGCCTTCCGGGACTTCCTTTCGAATCTGTACTCGGCCTCCCGACAGCCGGCAATGCCGACCTCGAGAAATTCTTCGAGCACGTTGAGTTGCCGCCCATTGCTCAGGACTATTTGGACCTGATGGAATCACCCCCCAGGAGGTTCTACTGGCCATTAAGGCTACCAAGGCTTCCAAAACCCCAGGGCCGGACGGGTTTGGCGGCCTCTATTATAAGAAATTTTCACCCCTCCTGGCGCCTCACTTGGCCAACCTCTTCAACGCTATGTGTGCGGAGTCGTCCATGGGTCCGAGCGCCTTGCTGGCGGACATCTGTATGATACCTAAACCTGATAGGGACGGTCTGCTAGTTTCAAACTACAGGCCGATATCCTTAATCAACACTGACATGAAGTTGTTGGCCAAGGTATTGGCGGGTAGGCTGAACACATTCCTGGAGGGTATCATACACAGAGATCAGGTGGGTTTTGTTCCTACTCGGCAGGCTGGAGACAATATTAGGAGGGTGGCTCACCTGGTCCACCATGCCCGGATAAGGAATATCTCGGCTTTCCTGTTGTCCCTAGATATCCAGAAGGCCTTTGATACCATCTCCTGGGATTACTTGCTTTGGGTCTTACAGAGGTGGGGTTTCGGGCAGCGATTTCTAGATTGGATTGGGGCCCTCTATAGTGCTCCGTCGGCGCAAGTACGTTATATGGGTTTTAATTCAGAGTCCTTTCGCATTTTCAGAGGTACTAGACAGGGGTGCCCCCCCTCTCCGATCCTTTTTATAATGGCTTTGGAGCCTCTGGGTCTAGCACTTAGGCAGAACCAGAATGTTAAAGGGCTGGAGGTCGCGGGTGCTCTTTTTCGCGGATGACGCCATGTTGGTAGTCACGCAACCAATCACGTCCCTTCCAAACTTATATCAGATGCTAGACCACTTTGCCCGCATCTCTGGTTTGACTATAAATAGCGACAAATCTCGGGCGCTAAATGTATCCCTGGCACCCGAGCTGGTAGCTCAAATTAAATCGAATTTCCCCTTTAAATGGTTGATGGAACCGCTCCCATATCTGGGGGTGCGGATCCCGGGGAGATACGAAGATCTCTACGGGGCTAATTATCCACCCTTATTTAAGTCCCTGACACGGCTGCTTGAAACCTGGATGCCATATTCACTTTCCTGGCTGGGCCGTATCAATGCAGTGAAGATGTCCATTCTACCCAAGCTTCTGTACTTCTTTAGAACACTGCCGGTCTCGATCCCATCCTTTAGGCTGCGTGCAATGCAGAAAACAATTTTAGCCTTTATTTGGGCTGGCAGGCGCCCGCGAGTACCTAGGCGTACAATGCTCAGCCACAGGTCTTCGGGAGGGCTTGGGGTCCCTAATGTTAGCATGTATTATAAGGCTGGGAAGAAAAGAAACTAGGTGCATCTCACTGGTTGTGGTCTGTCACCTAGTGTCAGCCTAACCCACCACTGAAAACCGGAGATTTACTGTGCATGTGCAATATGGATAACATCAACCCCTGTTGTTGTCAAGGGCAGACAGTGACTGGTAGATAAAATGGCCCCTATTGACGTTATAACAACTTAATGTTGGGGTATAGCAGACCATCTCCCCAACATGAGGAAAAGTTATTGGGGCTCATTGAATATCACCTCGTCTAAACAATACTATAGTTTCTCATTAATACAGTGCAATCATTTTTTTAATAAGAAATAGTGTCATAAAAACATTATAACAATCCATACATGATGAGCATCACTTAAAATGATGTCCCTCATTTGAATATAGAAAAATCATTAAGACAATCACAGATTCCATAAGGTGTGCATTGATAAAACCTTGTCCGGTATGGCAAACTAGTTTCGCTATTTTTTAAGCTTCATCAGTGCCTTGCAGGGACTCAATTAATTTCAATGCTCCTGCATCTGTAAAAATATATTGTGACATAAACGACAATTCATATTGTGGATGTTTACATTTTTTTGTTTGTACAAATGTTGTTGAAAAACGCACATTAGCGTAGAAATAAAATAAAAGTAAATACCTGTGAATGCTTGAGCAACTGCTGGGGCAGGTTAGAAAGCCTCTTATGTAGGTCAGCTTTAATAGCCGGATTAAAAATTATTAGAATTCTGTCAGTCGAGATGTCAACTCTTTATGGACAAACTTTAGTAGCCCAAATGCTAAAGAGCAATAGAATTAGGTACATTGTTATATCTGTATCGATTATTGTGAGTGATAACTTCCACCCAGGTCACCGTGTGCTACCCAGAAAGAGATTCCATTTCTTGGGCTAGGTGCAGTGAAGACCCAAAGATCATTATAATATATTACTTTTATATTACTTGATATTGCCCCGTTAAGGGGAGCTGTGTAAATACAACATATTCTTTATGGGATGTCAGGAGGGAAGAGAGGGTAAATTACTGCCCCAATCCTATTATAGATAGTGCTGAAAGTTGATACCTGAGGTTAGTTAATCAGGAGTAAATGATCTGGTGCCTGCACCTCCAGGTGCCGATGGGTGCAGTCGCGTGTCTGCGCTGCCTAGCAGGAAAAAGGCAGTGAGGGCTTCTGGCGCCCGCTGGAAAAGACACCGTCTTTACACCACATGTGAGGCGTCCGCCGTTCCTCCCTTCGTCGCAATGGTGCGGCCAAGGATAAATACGAGAAACGTGCGCTGGACGCCTATAAGGCTTCCGGCCGCTGGAACGCACGGCGCCGGAGGTATTACGCTAGTGCGCATGCGTTCCACCACACGGCGGAAGCTGTTCGGCACCCGGCCGCTTGTCAGTGTCAGTTGCCCTGTGTAGCGGACGCCATTTTATTGGAGACCGCTCGACCTGCTACCTTTGATTATTATGGGCATATGATAAATTAATTCATAAACTTTATATGGGAATTGGCATTTGATAATCTGTAGATCACATGAGGGTACACATTGGACCAGGTTTACCTTGAATTTAGGAGATTACTCGCACTTGGATTTAATATCACTTATCAGTATGTAGCAAGCCTTCCCAGGTAAATGTCACTTTTAATAATTATAGATCAATACATGTTTAAATAAAATCCTATGGCCGAGGGGCAATTGAACTTGACAGAGTGCCGTGTAGCCCAATGATATTCATGGTGGAATCTAACTGGGAACACAGAGAGACCTTATGAGGATATATCAGTCCCACTCTTATGAATTGATTTTCATCCTATTATTATTGAAGTTAAATTCCATTGAGGCATTTAATTGAACATCTCGACCCCTATTTGTACCTAAAGCGGTTGCTCTGCACCACCGGTAAAAACAAAGCTAAACTGAACAGGGAACACATGGGAAAAAGAAGAAAACAAGATTCAAAAGTGGTAAATGGGATCACTACAACTGGTATGATAGATTACCTTTGAAGAGACATATCTGAAGAAAAAAGGAGAGGGAAAGGGGAGGACCAGCAATAAAACACAGGGCATCAAATGGCAGCTACCCCAAACAATGTCTACAAAAAAGGTGCAAAGCTTATGGATTCGTTTAGACCTGGGGGGCAGTGGGCTTTAAAATGATGGATCCACCTGGTTTCCCGCTGCAGGGTAATTTTCTCAATATCCCCCCCTCTGATGTTTGCATGAATGCGATCTAAGCCCACTATTCTAAGTCCCTCTGGGTTTTTGTTATGGTAAGTCAAAAAATGTCTGCCTATAGGTGTTTTTATATTGCCTATGCGGATATCATAGGTATGTTCGTAGACTCTTTTTCTTAGTTCACGATTCGTTTTGCCTATATAAAAACCATTGCAAGGGCATATTAAGACATATATAATATGTTTAGATTTACAGTTAACATAATGTCTTAAGGTAAGAGGTGCTTTGCCTTGTATCTTCAGGATTTTTGTAGGAGATATGTATTTGCACATTGTGCAACTTTGGCACTGATATGTGCCAGTCGTAGTACAACATGATTTCTTTGTAGTATTTGTAAAATGGCTATGTACTAGCTGATCTTTCAAGTTTTTAGCTCTTCTATACGTAAATAACGGATGTTTGGGAAGCAAAGGTGCAAGAGTTGGATCATTAGTGAGAATGTGCCAATAACGAGAAAAGATTGCTTTTATCTCGGTATGGTGTTCTGTAAAAGTACATATCATGGATAATGGAGTTTTACTACTTGCAGGTTTTGGTTTATACAGTAAGTCCTGTCGAGGTCTAGCTGCGGCCTTTTTATATGCTTTTCTCAAAATACGGGATTTGTACCCTCTTTTTTTGAGACGGGTCCTAATGGTCGCTGCTTCTCTCTCAAAATCCACATCTAGGGTACAATTTCTACGAGCACGTAGAAACTCCCCATATGGGATACTGGAGAGAAGGTGCTTCGGGTGGGCACTGGTTGCCCGCAAGATGTTATTTGCCGCAGTTTTTTTAACAATATGAATTGTCGTTTATGTCACAATATATTTTTACAGATGCAGGAGCATTGAAATTAATTGAGTCCCTGCAAGGCACTGATGAAGCTTAAAAAATAGCGAAACTAGTTTGCCATACCGGACAAGGTTTTATCAATGCACACCTTATGGAATCTGTGATTGTCTTAATGATTTTTCTATATTCAAATGAGGGACATCATTTTAAGTGATGCTCATCATGTATGGATTGTTATAATGTTTTTATGACACTATTTCTTATTAAAAAAATGATTGCACTGTATTAATGAGAAACTATAGTATTGTTTAGACGAGGTGATATTCAATGAGCCCCAATAACTTTTCCTCATGTTGGGGAGATGGTCTGCTATACCCCAACATTAAGTTATTATAAGGCTGCCCAGATATCCCAACTGATCCCCATGCACTCCCTTTCAAAGCCCCCCTCTGGACCTTCCTGGAACTCCCGAACTCCTCCCCGACCCCTATAGATGGCCTTCTTTGGATGGACCCGGCATCTAGACCCAAAACACTTAGCCCCTTGATGAGGCATTCCCTCTCGGTGTGGGACTCCGTAAAATACTCTGCTTCCCTGATGTCCCCTCACGCTCCCCTGGCACACCTTTGGGGCAACCCAGGCATTCCCCCCGGGCTTAGACAATAAACTGTCCTTTAAATGGTGGACGGATCATGGTTTGCTTAGAGTGCGGGACCTCCTCTCGGAAGATGGTCTTATGCCCTTCAGTACCCTGAGAGAAAAGTACGATGCTCCCCAGGGGGTCTTGTTCCAGTACCTACAACTAAAACACTGGTTGTCCCCCCTAATTAGATTGGGGCTGCCCTTCCGGAGATATACCCCCTTTGAGAGAGTCTGCGGAGAGGACCCATTCTGTAGGGGGACAATATCCATGCTATATTCTACGTTAAATACCGTGGGGGTAGGCACACATGTGCACGTCGAGAGGTGGGAGCGCGATCTAGGCCCATGCAACCTGGGGGGAGGGGGGGATGGACGGATATCTGGAAAGCCGCTTCTTCATGCTCTATAAACGTCTTGACGACCGAAACGGCCTACAAAGTCCTATACCGATGGTACCTGGTACCAAGCCGCCTTGGTAGAATGTTCCCGGGACAAGCCAATAACTGCTTTAGAGGCTGTAGCACGGAGGGCTCCTTCCTCCATATTTGGTGGACATGCCCCATGCTGACCCGTTTTTGGGCTCAAGTCTACAAGATAGCAGGCAAAGTATTTCAGACGACTATTAAAAGAGATCCTTGGGTGGCCCTCCTTCACTGCAAACCTCCAGAGCTCACCCACAAGCAGCATAAGCTATTTGTATACTTGCTGCTGGCTGCCAAGCAAACTATTGCTAGAGGGTGGAAAAAACAGATTACACCGGTGTCGGAAGTGTCGGCTAGGATGAATGGATTTCTGGTGAACGAGAGACTCTCAAGTATCCTAGCCGATACTCAGGACAAGTTCCTCTCCATTTGGGATCCTTGGATACAATATGCCTGGCCTGACGCGCCAGCGGGCATACTAAACTAGTCGACTAAGGCGGGCTGCCTTGCGAGGCTTCCCCCCCCTCCCTTTTTTGTTCTCCCTCCCAACCTAACCTACCCATTCACACCACCGTGTTCTTTCCCCTCCCCTTTTTTCTTCCACTTGTATTTTTCTTCTTCTTTTTTGTTTCATGACTCCTTCGCTGCGTGCGCGGTGGCTTGCCCCGCGCCGCTGCCTCGGGCCCGGGGCGGGTGTGCCCCGTGGTTGCTGGGCGGCCAGGCTCCGGGGGGCCGGGGGGGCGGTGGGGGGCGGGTTGCGGTGGGAGGGCAGGAGTGTATGCTGAAATTAACTCCCCGACACGGGAGGCAGTGAGAATAAAGACTCAATGCTGACAGATGTTGTTCTATTGTTAGTTTATTGACGCTATAGTTCCATTGCAGTCATATTGCTATGTAATAACGGATAGTCTCACTGAATTGAATTTCTCCAACTTGATAGAATGCTGTAACTTTGTATGCCCTGTCATAATTGCCTCCCCTGCGCGGGATGGCTTTTGCATTGCGCTTGGTCTGCTGATCGCCGTGCCTGTATTGTTCTCTTTTTCCTGGTTAAATAAAATAAAAATATTGAAAGAGGAATTGATTCAGCTTCTTCTGTCCCACCCTCGTCCGTCAATCTGGCTGGGGATGAGACTGGTGGGATTGATGGTGGCTTCCTTCGAGGCGGTTCCCTTTGCTCAGTTTCACACAAGGACGCTCCAGCTCCATCTTTTGGCGGTTTGGGACAGGTTTCCGCTGTCGTTGGATCAGTCTTTTCTGATGTCCCCCCGGGTTCGGCATTCCCTTCGGTGGTGGATGGAACCAAGCAATCTGATGAGGGGCAGATCCTTTCTGACCCCTCTTTGGGAGACAGTCACCACGGATGCCAGCCTTTCAGGTTGGGAGGGTTTCTGGAAGGGGACTGTGGGGGCCTCAGGAGGCTCACGACCCCATCAATGTTTTGGAGCTGAGAGCCATCAGGTTGGTTCTGTTTCACTTGACTCTTCAGTTACAGGGCTTACCGGTTCAAGTTCGGACAATCGGACGGCGGTCGCCTACATCAATCACCAGGGAGGGACTCGCAGTAGGAGTGCCCTCAGAGAAGTGTCCTTGATTCTTGCCTGGGCGGAGAGCAATGTCCCATGCATCTCGGCGGTGTACATTCCGGGAGTGGAGAACACGGAGGCGGACTCCCTGAGCAGGTGCTCATCTCGCCGGGGGGAATGGTCTCTCAATCCCAAGGTTTTTCGGTCACAAGTGGGGGACTCCGGAGGTGGATCTCTATGCCTCTCGTCACAATCACAAGCTTCCGTCATTTGTGTCTCTCTCGCGGGATCCTCTGGCTTTGGCAGTGGATGCCATGTCTCTGAGCTGGAGGGATCTGGGGTTCCTGTACCTGTTCCCTCCGTTCCCTATGGTGGGCATGGTGGTGCACAAGCTGGCTCTAGAAGGGGCGCCAGCGATCCTGGTGGCTCCAAGATGGCCAAGGCAGGTTTGGTTCGCAGACGTCGTCGGCTGGCAGTGGATCAGTTCGATCTGCCCCTTCTGCTGGTTCTGCTCACTCAGGGTCAACTACTTTACCCCAATTTACCAACGCTGGCTTTGACGGCGTGGCTGCTGAAACCTCCATTTTAAAGGAGGAAGGCCTTTCTGATGCTGTGATTCAGACTCTTGTTAGCGCTAGGAAGAGGTCTTCCTCTACCATCTACTATAGGACTTGGAGGTCTTATATTGATTGGTGTGAGGTCAGGGCCTTGCCTTGCAGGGTGTTTTCTATCCCTAGGATTTTGGATTTTCTGCAACATGGTCTGGACTTGGGGTTCCAGCTTAGTACATTAAAAGGGCAGGTTTCTGCCCTGGCGGTTTTCTTTCAAAGGTCTTTTGCTCTTCATCCTCTGGTTAAGACTTTTTTCCAGGGAGTTACGTATGTGCGGCCTTCTAGGAAGCCTCTGCTCCCTGTTTGGGATTTGAATTTGGTGCTTTCTGCTCTTCAGGGTCCTCCTTTTGAGCCATTGCAGGATATTGCTCTTTCTATGCTCACTCAAATGGTTGCCTTATTGGTTGCTATCACCTCAGTTCGGCGTGTCTCAGAGTTGGCGGCTTTGTCCATTCAGGCCCCTTACTTTGAGAGGCATCAGGACAAGGTTGTTTTCTGCTTCAAGACAGATTTTCTTCCTAAAGTGGTTTCTGCCTTTCATCTTAATCAGGATGTTGTTCTTCCCTCCTTGTGTCCTAAGCCCGGCAATGACAAGGAGAGGGTTTTGCATTCCTTGGAAGTGGTTCGCTGTGTGAAGTATTATTTGGTGACTACTTCTTCCTTTCGTAAGACTGACGCCTTTTTCGTGGTGCCCTCCGGGCCTAGGAAAGGTAGTAAATGGATTCGCCAGGCCATTGTTGGGGCCTATTCTGCCAAGGGGAAGATTCCCCCTTTTCGTGTTACTGCTCATTCAACTCGTGCTGTTTGGGCGCCCTTGGCTTTCCAGCACCAGGCCTCTGTTGAACAAGTTTGTAAGGCTGCTACTTGGTCTTCTGTTCACACTTTTTCCAAGTTTTATAAGGTTGATGTGCGGGCCTCAGCGGATGCTGTTTTTGGCCGCAAAGTTCTGCAAGCTGCAGTGGTTTAAGTTTGTGCATTATTGCCTTGTTTTGGATCCCCGCCCTTTATGGACACTGCTATTGGATGTCCCAAGTGTAAGGGCTATTCTGAAGCGGGGTGTGTGACATATTTATAATAATACCATTTTGTGATTACTCACCTGTAAAATGGGTATTATAAGTATGTCACACACCACCCCCTTTGGTATTCTGTATCCTTTATATGGTGAACCTTTTTAATGTTACTGTTTATAATTGGCTCTTCCTGGTCCTTTTACTGCTGTCTTAATACTGGGTAATGAGTGGGAGGGGCTTCCTTTTTTTCATGACATCTCTGCAAGATCGCCCTCTACAGGTCGGTATAACCCAAGTGTAATGACTATTCTGAAGCTGGGTGTGGGACATTATAATACCCATTTTACAGGTGAGTAATCACAAAATGGTATTTTCTGATAAGAGAGAAGAATCACTTGAAAAACATTGGTATGTGAGGGTTTATTGATCACTACAGCTCGGAGGCTGATGCCTACTATGGAAAAGATAATAGACCAACCCATCCTCTATATAGCCCGCTGGGCGGTATTCATTCTGTTTTGTGGTGTCTCACAGGATTTGGACATGCTGCTGCTGCTGCATGCTTGGGTTGGCACTCCTTCCTCACAGATCTGTCCTTTTGGATGTGTTCCTAGCATCTGTGGCCTCCTGAACACTCCCACCATAAAATCATTGTCTTTGCCACTTTTAGCGGCATTGACTGTTTATTGCTCTAGCCACTCAGAACATTTTTAGCAGGTTCTGTTACATTGATGGTTTGTAACCAGGGAAAAGCGGCACTCTGCACCCGAGTTCCATTAGTGGGTATGCCAATGGTGTGAAGCTAGTAGTATCTAGTGCAGAATGGGTGGGGCTCTGGGGGATCAGAGGCCCTCCCACTCACTCTGCATCGGTACTACCAGCATGACGTCATCCTGCTCTTCCCACAAAAAGGCAGGGCTAGAGGTGGCAGCCAGCACCATCGGAAGCAGTGGTGGGGGCCCTATTCTGGACCCTCTCCTGAAAACTGGTTGAAGAAAGGACCCACCCGAGTGATCTGGGGCATGGTGAGTAAATCTAATTTTTGTTTTTTTACTAGTGATGGCGGCTGAAGTGTGGGAAGCTGGAGGAGCCTGGGAGGGGGGGGGGGGGGGAGAGATCGGATGCCCTCCGGGTGAAGAGAATACCCAGCCAGATAGTAGCTGGCACTAGAAGGGTTAAATGTTCATAAAATAAAATGAGAATCTTCACATGTTTACCAATGCTTGCAGCTTAGGCAACAGGCTCTGTTAGTGGATATTATATTTAGGGATAATTTGTCTTTAGTTGCAATAACAGACTTAACAGAATGGGCCATACATGGAGACACATGCACAGGAATTACATATTTGAAGAAGGGAGGTGGAGTAGCCATTTATGTGATGAATATTCTTCAAAGTAACATAACACTTAGAATAACTAAAACTCTCTGATTATGTAGACTAATGGGATGAGCTGTAAGGACTGGTGTGATATACAGGCCTCTAAGGCAAACTGAGGATTTTGGAAACCTGTAGGTGGATGAAATAAGTGAAATGACAATGAAGGGGGGGTACTGTAATAATGAGTGACTTCAACATGCCTTATGTGGCCTGGAATGGCCATAGTGCACTTAAATACAATTACAAGCATTTATTAGGGCCATGTAAAAGAGCACCATTAAAACCAACTTTAGGAGATAACATTCTGTTTTTAGTGTTCGCTAATGGGGATCTCGTGTCCAAGGAAGAACATGTAGGTTCCATTGACCATCAATGCTTGTGGTTGGAAATAAAAACAGAAGCTGAACAATCCTACACTAGAACCAAAGTTAAAGAAAATGAATTTCAAGGTCATGGCAGAGTATGTAAAGTAAATGAAATGGGTAGGACAGAGCAACAGGAGTAAAAGGCCTAGTGATCGTTATTAAATTGACCATCTTAAAGGCAACTAAACAATGCTCTAAAGCAAGTAGTGATGGGAGAACCCCCCCAAAGTTCGGGTTCGGCAAGTGGGGACCCAAACTTAGGGGGTGATTCTTCCTCTGGGGGTCCCTCTACCCCCCACTCCTCACCCACTCAGGCAGAGAGGGGAATGTCTATCAAGGGGCCCCCAAAGGCAGAAAGGGGTATGACAGAATAAAATGTGATTTGGGGGATGGGGATTGCAGAGTGTGCAGCAGAAATACTGTACAACTTACCTGAGCCCTTATCCAGTCCCTGTTTGTAGGCAGCTTTCCTATGAGTCCTATGAGTGAGGACACTCCTAGTGCCAGCTGGCAGTGCTCCCTGGCCGTGGACCATCTGAATGGAATGCCGCCGCTGACCAGTGACCAGATTGGGGCTCTGGTAAGTTGTACAGCAACTTCCTCCTACTGCACCCTTTTGGTGAAGCTAGTTGATCAGCAGACCATCATCCAGCATTTACATGTCAGGACTGAACTCGAACACGGACCTCTGGCTGAAGTCAATAAATCGTGTTTGGGAACCCAAACTCGCAAAGGTCGGTACGAAGCTGAACTTTGCGGTTCGGGCTCAACCAACACTAAAAGCAAGTGAAAGAGTACCCGACAGAGAGATGTATAAAATTTTATGGAAGGAGGCAAAACATATTACATTATCAATACTGCTAAATAGCAAAACGATTAATAAATGGCAAAATCTACTAAGAGGGGGGTCAAAACCTTTTTTGCTATATTAGGGCCAGGAAAAGAAAACGATGGCATTTTAAAGTGGACCAACACCGAGAGGTGATCGGCCCGGAAATCTATAAGATTCCCGGGCCGATCACCTCCCACCCCGCGGGACATCCGAGATCGGGATGTCCCGCGGGGTGAAACCCCCCCAGACACCCCAAATCGCTTACCTGATCTTCGGCGGCGGCCGGCCGCCGCCGCCTCCCTCGCGCCCCTGTAGGCGTGCGCGCTCCCACGCCGGCCGTCTGCGAATGGCCAGCGGGGGCGCGCGCGCGCGCCGAAAGTGACGCGAGGGAGGCGGCGGCGGCGGCGGCAGCCGCTTGGACGTTCCTGATCCCCGCCTGGACTTTGGCGGGGATTGGACCGTCCAGTCACGTGGGAGCGGGGACAGGTAAGATTTTGGGGCTTTCCGGGGGGTTTCACACAGCGGGGCACCCCCGATCGGGGTGCCCCGCCGAAGTGGACCAAAACCCAGGATAGTCAAAATCCTGGGTGTTGGTCCACTTTAAAATTCAGCAATGGGGTGGATAGCTATATTGATTGGGGGGTGTAAACAATTATAACCAATTTCTCCTTGCCTGGCTCCCAAATTATGTAAAATTTTAAATCTCCTAAAAAATCATAACCAATAGCTTCTGAAACCAATATGGCCAAATATGCAAACAATTATTATAATAAAAAACATCAATAGAAATATCAATGATTCATACTTCTGCCTGGTTAAGCCAGATATATGTAAACAATGTAACTAAAATAACTAAACTAAAATAATAACTGATATATATCCTGCCTGGTTCGACTAAAATAGGAAACAAATAAATATTATATATTTAGTGATAATGCAATGGATACATGCAAAATATTGTAGAAACTTTTAGATATCTGGGAATCAAAAAAATCACTGAGACCAATGGTAAATAAAGAGATATATTGTTGGTAAACTAACACAAGATGCAATCAAATCTTAAAAAACAACAAGATACCACACACTATGATTCAGAGTTATATGACCGGCATACACATATACAGTGGTTAAGGCAGACTTAAAGTGGACCAACACCCAGGGGTGATCGGCCCGGGAATCTATAAGATTCCCGGGCCGATCACCTCCCTCACCGCGGGACATCCGAGATCGGGATGTCCCGCGGTGAGGGACCCCCCCAAAAGCCCCCAAAAACTCACCTGCCGCCGCACACTGTCAAAGGGGCGCGCGGGAGGCGGCGGCGGACGCGCTGTCTTGTCTGCAGCTGTCACCCGCTTGTCCGTGGCTACGTGGGAGCGTGGTGAGGTGAGTTTTGGGGGGTTTCTGGGGGGTTTTACACAGCGGGGTGCCCCCTGAAGTGGACCAAAACCCAGGATAGTCAAAATCCTGGGTGTTGGTCCACTTTAAGAGTATTACCTGACCAGCAACTGATATATTTACCCTCCTGACAGGGGAACCCACAAGCAGACCTTCAAGCTGACAGGCTCGGCCTCCTCTCCTTCTCCTTGGCCTCCCGTAAACGAAGGCTTATCTAAATGCTGAAGAAGCAGCAGAGATTGGGGGTTGTGGATTCACCAGAAAGCAACGTTATTGGTTAAACAAGTCTTTTAAGTCCAGTATTCCTGTTTCCAAGCTTGCAATGATTTTCTCTAAACCACCATCGGCTCTCCAACTGTGTAGTGCATCCAATGAAGTTTGTCAGCCCGCCAACACACACACACACCTGCTATTGGCTATGCTATACATGGCCACAAGCAGGTGTCTCTGCACACCTTGTGACTCTGAGGCAGATTTCCAGCACCTTGGCTTGATAAGGCTAAGCTTTTATAAACTGGCCAGCCCTTAGCACAGGTGTGGCATCATCAATATCCTGAACTACCTGGGGCTGGAGGCTGATAACTCAGGACTTGCATTTGCATTTTGTATTACAGACTCTGTCACCTTTGGAATTTGGACACTGCTGCTTGTCACCTGCATCCTGTGTAATCTTCTCTACGTTTGTCCCCATCCTTCCCAAGCATCCTGTTCCTGCAGTTAATCTGCTCTGTGCACATATTGGTACACCATGGAATCTTTGAAATCTCTGAGATGCAACCATTATTCAAGCTTTGGGTTAACATAGCTTTTCCAGAGACTAGACCTACTCCCTCAGGGTCCCCAAAGGGTGCAGACACCCCAGGGTTTCCAAAGGATGCAGCCACTGCTCCACTGCCTGCAACTGAGCTGCTACTGCCCCACTACCTGCAACAGGGCATGTCACTGCTTCATTGCCTGCAACTAAGCGGGCTCTGCCACCAGCAGATGAGCATGTCATGGATCCATTGCTAGCAACTCCATAGCCTGCTGCAGTCATTTCCAGTCCACAGACTTCCCGAGCACCCACATTCCAGCAACCTGTCCTTGAAGTTAAGTTTGTGTTTATTTACAGATAAAGCATGTAACTATGAGGGCCAAATTTGTTCATAGTGGGGCAAACCCATCAATTTATTTAGCCAGGGCAGTGGAATTATAAGGAAAGGCTATATAGACATTTTTTTTTTTTAGTGGTGGGGGGTCACAAGAAAACTTGACATTTTTTATGTTTATTAACATGAATGATTGGAATTTGTTTTTTATGGATACTTTAGCATTTCTTTTCTGGATCCAAGGAATGGAGATAATCAGAGTTCGAGGTTTTGTATGTGTTTTGAGGAAACTGACCACAACTCGTACATGCCTGTTAGGAGTTGCCATTATCCAAGGTTGATGCAGGCTATTCTTACCAAGGGGCAATTTGGTGGAACTGCACAGACATAGAAGATTATTTGATATATGCTGAGAAACTTGAAAAATTTTTGCAAAAGGGTTATCCAAAGGATGTGGTGAGACAGTAATTGTTAGACTTTAGAAATCCGGAATGGGGATTTGCTAGAAAACAATGCTCAGACATAAGAGGAATATTGCCTCAGAGCTGCAGAGGGAAAATCTCTTTTGACCGCGAGTAGTTATTTGATGATATTTGGAATAAATTACCTGTGCTTTTACATGGCATCTTCTTCAGTGTGCTATACAGAGACAGAACATATCAATTTCTCACCGCATCCTATTTGCCCACATGATTTAATTCCAAGGCCACACTCTATCTGCATTGGGGGCTGGCAGGTTTTAGAGTCCTCCTTGCACATTAGATTGGGGGGGCCGAATAGTTGTAAAAATGTGATCACAGATTATTTCTGTAATGCCGTATGGTGGGAGAACTACAGTAGTAGAGATTCCAAGTGGATTTAACAGGAAGTAGTATTATGGTAATTGTCAGCCATATGCTAATTCATTCTGGTACAACTAAACGGTCACATATTGGCAGTTAGGTTGTCGTTCTACCCATTGCTGAGCTGTGTGTAGGGTAACTTAATGTATCATCACTGGGGGTGGGGCTGCTCAACCAGGGAGCAATATGGCAGACTGCATCTTGTTTGTGTTGTTAAGAATATTGGACAAATGCATTATTTAAAAAACAGGCTGTTTTGGGTGTATGGTGTTGTATGGTGTTTTAGAAGTTTGTCTTTGCACTAATATTGTATATTCATGATATGTTTTAACTGACATATGATTTGCTTTGTGGCTACATTATTATAATGTGTGGTTAAATAATGTTATCAAGTTTGAAGCGCACTGCCACCCTATCCCTTCAGTTGGGCTGATTTTGGCAGGACAGATGGGCCACATAATACACAAGTCTGTGCTGACTATGGGACATATAATTGGGCTGTGCCATGGTTTGGGCAGCAAGAAGAGTGTGTGCATACGGTTTCCTACTCCAGGAGTTAACATAGCCTTGAGTGGTACCCATAGATGGAGTGGCTTGGGAGAGTGAGTATTTGGTGTTTTCCCACAGACTGCGTTGGTAGCCTAGGTAAAAGTCAGAAGATGAAACGTGTGGCGTTACGTAGGGGGATAGGGCTGTTTGAGTTAGACCACAACCCCCTTTACTTTTGCGGGAGGGGGAGGCAAGTGGTACCATCTTGATGCCACTCCTGGCAGACTTGTGATATGTAATGCCTATTTTCATTCTGTCCTTTTAAGTGCATCACCAAATTATAAATTAATATTATGCGCATATCAGACATAATTAAGCATGTGATATTGGCAATATTTGGGCTTCACTGAACTTCAGTCTCTAGGACTTAGGAGGAGTTTTGGAGAACATTGTACATGGCTGTTGGCAACTCCAGGAATCTGTGCTACTGTGGTTTCAGATAGCCCCCGAAGGAACTTGGTGGTTGCAAAGTCCACAAAGGTTGAAGTGATTCATCAGACCATGATGAAGGTCTATCGATACAGGGGGAATAGAGTGGCCTCCAGAAGTGTGGTAGGGTCCTCAACCTTCCACCATCAGGCTTTGGAGGACCAAGTCCGCAAGGCAGCTACTTGATCAGATTTGTACAAACTGCAAATGTGCAAATGACAGCAACATTTTGGTCTAAAGGTAATATGAGCAAATGGTTATTACAGTTTGAACATCTGGTTGTTGTTGCATTGGGTTCACTTGTGTCACTAATGCAAAAAGTCTGCTCATAAAACTTTTTGTCTTAGGAAACTTAAGAAACAATGGCAGCTGTAAATGTAAGTAAAAGCTATACAGTGGGGTTGCTGTGTGCAAACAATTTGTAAATGCTCTGTTGACTCAATTAATGAACAGTTTGCAAACCTATTATGGCATGAACGTCAGCACAAAACCTGTGTGCTGGGATCCTTATGGCATAGCATTGCTGAGCCTTCAGATGGTGTGGTGGCCAACAATTTAAAATATATACCCTTTTTTATATTTATTTTTTCTGTAGTAAACAAAACCCCATTCAACTGTATCACTGTACAAACAGTTCACGATTTTTAATGTCTGTAAAGGTTCTCATTTATTCAGGGCATGCTAAAAATACAAAATTAAGAAAGTCATTCATATAATTCTTAAAATGTCTCTGAAGAACCAAATACATTTGCTTTCAGCTAATGCTAAAGGAACATTTTTTAGCTCAATATAATTTACTTTAGCCACTTGTGTATACTTGCCATTAGAGTATTGCTATACAAATGAAAATATTTTGGACACTAACATTACATTTTGATGGTTTATGTCTGTCACAGCCATGGGTTTGCCTTTAGCAAAGCAAGGAGGGTGTAGGTTTTCTTTGTTCTACTGTCCTTTATGGGGGCAGTGATAGCATTGGTACAGACACTTCTGGAGCTTAGCATGTCCTTTTATGCATGTTGGGACAAGCAACTGTAATTTCTTGTGCAGAAAACATGAATGCAGGTCAAATTCAAATGTTTAAGAAAAAACACACAAAGATTCCATGTGTGATTCAATAACCTTGAAAGCTGTTTTTTTTTTTTGTTTTTGCTAATTCAATTCGAGTGCGAGAAAAAGTACTTGAAAATCGAAAATAATTTGTGTGGAATTTTCAAGTGCAAAATATTTCTAGCCATTGAATGGCTCCACACGAGTTAAAAGTCAATTGTTTCAAGTAATTTTTTTACAGCAGCTTTCAGGAGCAGGAAAGTCTCTTTTCTGACTTCCACCATGGAGCCCATAAAACCCTGGAGCTGGCCCTGGATGCAACAGCTAAAAAACATTTAATGTGGTTTGGAAATGTAAGTACATTAGGCTTATATGGGGCGACCAAATTAGCACTGTCATTAATATCTGCATGCTAATGATGACACTCAGGGCAACACAGAGCAAAGTCAAAACTAAGAACTGTTAATCTACAAACTACCCAAATACATGGGTACAATAACAATATATATAAAGCAATGCAAAGCAACACTGGACAAAGGGCAACAAGGGATCATATTGCTCCACTACAAATTAGTAAGCAGTAGAAAAAAGCATTTGGTACGGAAAAATCACTGCACATGCAAAAAATTCATCTGCAAATTCGAGCGCATTCGATCACACAAATTAATTCACCTGCCTTTGTGAATCGCTTCTAAGTTTGAAGAGCTCCTAAGTTTGAAGAGCTCTCACATGTGATCCAATTTTCCAAGTGTTTTTTTCTATCTTTAGTAAATCAAGGCCTTGCATTATGCTCAACTTTTAGAGCAGGTTTGAATACTGTGTATATGGAGTCATAGTGATAGGGACCAGTGACATTACAGACTATATCTCTCCATTTTTTGTGCTCTGCATAAGGAAATTCTTCTTCATTTTGTGCAGTATCTGGACCCACATAGTTATGCTTGTGTTAAAGGTCAGATGTCCCCCAAATTAACACTCAAATAGGATGTGAGCCTGAGATCCTGCCTTTTGTCTAAGCCACATGACAATAGACTATATTCACACCTAGCTGCCAGTGAGGTACCTCTGTATGATAGGTATTTGGTGTTTGGGTTCATTTAACTAAGAAATTAAAGGGGATCATGAATTTCTTGGTTACAATATGATAACATTAATATTGTGGGAGTTATATTACTTTATAGAATATTTATCTAATCTCACAGAGTCGAGTTGTAGGCAGGGCAATGCAGACACACCCAGAAGGCTGGGAATGCTGGCCATACCCCCTAGTGTTAGTAGATTAGGAGGATGGTTCTAGGGGTATTAAGTGGATGGACGGGCCCCCTACCTGAATCATAATGATGGCTAAGAATCTCTTGCTCTCTCTCTGTCCATTATAACATTTATTGTACTGTAACTAACTTATAACTGTCTGTAACATTTAAGGTTATCTGGGAACTTAGGGGAGGCCCCAGATACAGTAATTTTTCTTTAAAATAATAGTCCAGCCAATTAACTGATTGGTGTTGTCTGGCACACACTTACTGGAACCTCAGATCGAGTCCCTTGTGCCACCCTTGTGCGGGTGCGTGCTGCTCGGGAACTCCTGCTTTGCCATTCTGGGTGGGGGGTAGTGTAGTGGCCTGGCTGGTCCAGCAGAAAACAGTTCCCTGCATTAAGCTGCCAGCGGCTGAGCTTGGTGACTTATGTGCAGTGACAGCTCTGCATCCCATCACTGTAGCCTTGCTGACGGTGGCTTTGCTGCTCTAGACTCTCCGTCCTGCCTTGTGGTGGCTTTGGCTGCAGGATTGCAAAAAAACAAAAAAGGCATTGCCCAGACGTGCACCCCACTCTAGCTAATAGCTTTATTGCTGCCCTGCGGCCCATCAGACCAGAAAAGACCCATCAGACTGAAAAGCCTCCTTGACCAGACCATAACCCAAAGGTTGGTGGGGGCCCCCTTTACATGGCACATTGAGGCTAAGAACCACAAAATTACCATGATTCCAAATAAGTAGGCAGAGCCTTCCCAATCCTCTTTTGTTAAATGACTAGGGAGGACTTTCCTCTATTCCCCTAAAATGTATTTTGGGTATAGCGATGGCATTTTTCCTTTTTCTAGATTATGTTATAACTAGTTTAGGTTTTTTCGATCATCTAATTAAATGTTATCCCCGGTTAAGTCTAATTCAAGTGTAATTTAAGTCTAAGGATGCTCCCCTGCTCAGGGAGCAAGAGCGATTTTGTAAAATAGCTTCTCACCAGCCAGACCCTAACTAGCCTTAGCTAGCACTAGGTGTCTCCTCAGTTTCCCCACAGGCTGGCTGATGAAGTGCTGCTTCTGATGCAGCATATTCATATGCTGAGTGGCACTGACAATGAGGGGCCAGCCAGGGATCATTGCACAACAGCTGCAGCCCAAGACAAGGAAAATAGTCCCAGGTGGCTGGCGGTTCTATTCCAGTTGTTCATGCTGGAGGGTGTCTGGCCAATCTCACAGCCTTTGTGGCAGCCCAGCCCTTCCTGGACTGGTTCTATTGGCAGCCAGTCGCAGGTCTACGTGGGAATTGCCCATCGAGAATCATGTGGGTTTGGAACCTGTAGGAGGAGGATAGAAGTGGTGAGTTCTGGAGTTTGGGTTTTGTGGGGTTGCGGGGGGCGATTTGCAGGTTTAAAGCAATCCCAAACCACTTTAAATCAGCTAAACTGCTGCTGCTCATGTACAAGCTTCAGGAGTGTCACATATTTGAAGTGGTTTGGGAGCCTCATACACAAGTAGCTGTTTAGCTACTGCAGATCTATGGTGGGGCTGAAGGTGTAGTCGCTCAGCTACAGGTTTATATAGAATCTGGAGCCAACTAGAACCCCATTCCTTCAGATGTCAAAAAACTTCTCCAATGTGAAGGAATGCCTTCAGAGGTTGAGCTTCACTTCACTGCCACAAAACTAGAAACAAGGTGACTGGGATGAGGATTTCCCAAAGGCAGTGGCTACATCCAGCATTGTTTCACCTGTTCAGTTGAGATTTCTCCTGTGCACTGGAGGGTGAACCCCAGAGGCCAGGGTTGAATGCTCGGTCCAATCAGGTAAACCATATAGTAAAAAAGTAAACAAAGACTCAGTGCTGCAGTGTCCAACCTTTTACATGCATGCCTTTTAACCTAAGTGAATATGATTGGATGCCTGTATCATCTATATATAAATTAAGATGAAACAAGAGAAGGGACAAAACAGTAGAGAAAGCATAATATGTAAAAGCAAAACTGTAGAGAAAGCACAGTTTTTAATTGTAACAAGAAAACGGAAGCTGTTTATGAACACGTATAGTTAATGTATCCATGTGTTATTATTTTATTTCCTAATTTATTGCATCTAAATCTATGCATTTGCTTAGTTGCTAGATCAGAGCTGTGATATAATAAATAATAAAACAATAATAAATAAATAATGAAACAATGACAAATAGTAGCTTAAAATTACACTACCCTCCCTGGTAAAAGGTAATTATATGGTTGTCAAGTCATTACTCATTTTAAGGGTATGTTGGGGGAGGGGGGTTTTTCTATGAAAGTTGAAATATTGATTCTTTTTCAGGAAACAATAGTTTTGTCATCTAGCGGTAAAAAGTATTTTCCAGCATTCATAAAAAAGCAAATTCATCTTTTCATGCATCTGACAAACACAATTTGTAACAAAATGTTTGTTCCCCAAAGCAAGAAATCTACAGTGTTGCTAATACTTATTCCTTGCATTCTAAAGTGGTGGGAAGAGTTGTGGCATTGAGCAGTTTTTTCACTTTAAATAAAGTGAATTGGAAGTGAAATTAAGGCCCTTATTTATGAAGGAATAGCGCCAGGTAGTGACTCTTTAGCGACAGGTAGCGAGAGGTATCGGCACGAGAACGCCGGCTCAAATACGCAATTACACATTTATGAAGCCGATCCTGTTTAGCGACTGGGAGAACGCCATGTAGCGTTAGATTCAACATGATCCCAACCTCAACGAATAGCGCCTGCGTTCAGCATTGCCGAACGCCAGGTATTACCTCTCGCTACCTGGCGCTCTCCCATACATTTCTATGGCAGAGACTCAAATGTATTTTTTGGATATTATATTTATTTATTTATTTTTTTCCAAAATACAAATGTGTTAGACATTATTCCTGAAGTGTATGTAATGTTTCCAATGTTTTTTTTTTTTTTTTACTTCGAAAAGTTAATTTGTAGTGTGCCACTTAAATTTAAAACTCACACCCCTACCCCAATGTCATTCCCGTTATTTTTCCAGTTTTTAACTTTTGTTTACACCACAAAAAATCACTTTAATCTAACGTGTCTGGCGCTCTATGCCGCAGTCAGCCAAAAAACAGCGCCCATGCTATTTCCTAGAAATTTCTTGTTGAATCTGGGTTATTGCGGCAAAGGCCAGCCGCTATGCCCAGTCGCTACCTGTCGCTGGCTGTGGCGCTGTGCTGTTCATACATGTGTTTTTTTTTTTGGACCATGAAATTCCTTGTAACGCCAAGAGTCGCTGTTGTTGAATAAGCAGCAAAGATTTTCGCGCATCTAGCATGACCTTGAAACCATAGTTAAAGTTATTATTAACCCATTAGTGATTGTTCCCCCTTACATTCTTGAAGCATTTAAATGTATCCCAACCTATTTCTGTAGTCATGTTTTTAATACATTCACATATCTATATATAAAGAGGTCTTAATGTATGTGTTACTCTCTCTGGAATTACGTTGCAAAAAAGAATTACGCAACATAAACAAAAATATGTAAGAAATACATTTTAGCTTGTGTGTATGGAGCGGCTGAGCTTGTTATGTTTACGCTATTTTAACCTTTGCATATCCTTGCGATATCATAGGTGTATGTTAGCGTATTATTAATGTGAGGAGTGTCAGATTTTTAGCTTCCACTTTTGTTTTTGCTACTTCCGGTTTCCACCTACGAGGATCCACCATGCGCCCCAGACGCCCTGCCAGACGTCTCCCCAGCTATTCCTCCGATTCTGCCCCCCCCGTCCCCCCTGGCCCTTCAACATCCCCTGTTCCCCCCGCATGCTCCAAGACCACGCGCAAAAGGGTGGATCCTCGGGTGAATGGTCAGGTTGTTAAAGTGAGTATTTGTTATCTTTTCTTTATGCGATAATGTTGCTTGGTATATATGTGTTATCACTGATATGTACATGTATTGATTTGTGTTTTTTTTTGTTGTTTTTTTAGGACTTTTGTGTAATGGAGTACGACTATGCCCGTAGTGCAAAAAGGCGCATAGTGTTGGAGGTGCGTCCCGGCACTTGGGGGGGAGGGCAGTATGGAGCCTCAGCTCCTCACAGTCGGACTCAGCTGAGTCTCAAAACCCTTGTGGCCACTCTCAAGTGGGGAGTCCAAGTGGGGAGGAGGACATGGACTCGCCAACACTCCCTCAAGGATCAGGGAGTGAGAGGGAGGAGGGTGGCCCATCGGTTTTGGGATCTTCTGGGCCGATTGTGAGGAGTAGAGGCTCCATGCCTCCACCTCAGAGTCCTACCTGGGATACCAGTGGCAGTCATCCCCTGGTGAGTACATTTCTAATTGTTGTTTGTTCCAGGTTGAATCTGTGCTGTGTTAAATATCCTGTGCCATCATTATCTGTTTTTCAGGGCATCATAGAGCCAGCACCTCCAGCAGCTATGCACCAGACCTTGCACTCGGGCATAGTCGTGGTAAGTGTTTTTGGTTATCAGTCACATGGTGTATGTAATGAGATTATAAAATACATACACATGTTTTATGCTACCTAGCATTATATTGTGTTGAAATTGACACTTCAGTAACACCACTCCAGTTCAATACAAATGCAAGCAAGCACAAATATAATTTTTAGTGATTACAGCATGATGCTGCATTGCAAATGTGTTAGCAAATGTACACTTTTTTTGCTACCACATGTGCCAGACTAAAATATAAATATGTTCATGTCCATTTAAATTCAGTAATTTGCATTGCACTGGGAATGTGTACCAAAATGTATGTAAAAACAGGACAATTGTAAACAATTATTATTATAAAAACCTCAATAAAAATATCAATGATTAATATAACAATTAATGCCCACTGTAGGTTCTAGGTTGTGGATGACGTAAGGAATCACACCAATGAGAATGTATAAAAGATTGTATTGTGCAAAGGCTTATGATAAAGGACAGCAGTACATATGTAAAAATAATACAAAATGAATATAAAAATAAGGGCCTAAACAGTTACATTAGCCACTAGACAGTGTAGGTATCGCCGGGACTAAACAAATACATAAAACAATTTCTAAAATGTACTATTACTAAGTACAATTGCCAACTAGGCCTAAAGTTACTTGCTCCTAATTACCAATACAGGGACCTCATGCCACGCGTCCTTGCTCTTCCTTCGTCCCCTCTCAACTGCCCCAAAAATTACTCCCCCTCATTCTAGGCCACCTCACTTTCTGTTGGAAAGGACTAGCCCCTCCCTTTAGAAAGCACATCTATTCACAAAAGGACTTCACAACCAGGTATTGACTTCATTTACATTACATAGTTAAGAATCCTTTATACACCCAAACCTATTGTGTCCACCCAACCGCAGCCAATAGGGTCGATTCAAAGAAACATGTAACAGCTTTGATTTGGGTGCCGATCATCCTATTTTTCACGTCCGCTCGTGCGTTCGTATGAACTTGCGAGTGATTCTATAAGCAAATACGTTTCTATCCTAAAATATACGTCCGTTTCGTATGTTATCTCCCGAACTTGCCTCAGTCAGTTGTCAATCGTAAAAAATAGGTTGATGTGATCACTTGTTGCGGCGGCAGCCTGTTTTTTCGTCCGCTTCCATCGTCCACCTCTTCCAATTACTTGTGTTTGCCTCTGGTTTTCAATGGTTTTTGGCCTCTTATCTTCGTTCGTTCGTATGTATATAAGGTCTTGCGCATGCGCGATCCAAGCTACACTCCACAAACCAATGTGGGCCCTATCTGACACTACCAATCTCACCACTACTGCCTCGCGCCAGGCTACCACTTACCTTTAGGAACCATAAAACTTACCCAAACCCCTTAGCGCTTGCATCCTTCTTCATGTTGACGACCCTAAAACTTACCCAAACCCCTTAGCGCTTGCATCCTTCTTCATTTGGACGCCCATAAAACTTACCCAAACCCCTTAGCGCTTGCATCCTTCTTCATTTGGACGCCCATAAAACTTACCCAAACCCCTTAGCGCTTGCATCCTTCTTCATTTGGACGACCCTCAAACTTACCCAAACCCCTTAGCGCTTGCATCCTTCTTCATGTTGACGACCCTAAAACTTACCCAAACCCCTTAGCGCTTGCATCCTTCTTCATTTGGACGACCCTCAAACTTACCCAAACCCCTTAGCGCTTGCATCCTTCTTCATGTTGACGACCCTAAAACTTACCCAAACCCCTTAGCGCTTGCATCCTTCTTCATTTGGACGACCCTCAAACTGACCCAAACCCCTTAGCGCTTGCATCCTTCTTCATGTTGACGACCCTAAAACTTACCCAAACCCCTTAGCGCTTGCATCCTTCTTCATTTGGACGCCCATAAAACTTACCCAAACCCCTTAGCGCTTGCATCCTTCTTCATTTGGACGCCCATAAAACTTACCCAAACCCCTTAGCGCTTGCATCCTTCTTCATTTGGACGACCCTCAAACTTACCCAAACCCCTTAGCGCTTGCATCCTTCTTCATGTTGACGACCCTAAAACTTACCCAAACCCCTTAGCGCTTGCATCCTTCTTCATTTGGACGACCCTCAAACTTACCCAAACCCCTTAGCGCTTGCATCCTTCTTCATGTTGACGACCCTAAAACTTACCCAAACCCCTTAGCGCTTGCATCCTTCTTCATTTGGACGACCCTCAAACTTACCCAAACCCCTTAGCGCTTGCATCCTTCTTCATGTTGACGACCCTAAAACTTACCCAAACCCCTTAGCGCTTGCATCCTTCTTCATTTGGACGCCCATAAAACTGACCCAAACCCCTTAGCGCTTGCATCCTTCTTCATTTGGACGACCCTCAAACTTACCCAAACCCCTTAGCGCTTGCATCCTTCTTCATTTGGACGACCCTCAAACTTACCCAAACCCCTTAGCGCTTGCATCCTTCTTCATGTTGACGACCCTAAAACTTACCCAAACCCCTTAGCGCTTGCATCCTTCTTCATTTGGACGACCCTAAAACTTACCCAAACCCCTTAGCGCTTGCATCCTTCTTCATGTTGACGACCCTAAAACTTACCCAAACCCCTTAGCGCTTGCATCCTTCTTCATTTGGACGACCCTAAAACTTACCCAAACCCCTTAGCGCATGCATCCTTCTTCATTTGGACGACCCTAAAACTTACCCAAACCCCTTAGCGCTTGCATCCTTCTTCATGTTGACGACCCTAAAACTTACCCAAACCCCTTAGCGCTTGCATCCTTCTTCATTTGGACGACCCTAAAACTTACCCAAACCCCTTAGCGCTTGCATCCTTCTTCATTTGGACGACCCTCAAACTTACCCAAACCCCTTAGCGCTTGCATCCTTCTTCATTTGGACGCCCATAAAACTTACCCAAACCCCTTAGCGCTTGCATCCTTCTTCATTTGGACGACCCTCAAACTTACCCAAACCCCTTAGCGCTTGCATCCTTCTTCATGTTGACGACCCTAAAACTTACCCAAACCCCTTAGCGCTTGCATCCTTCTTCATTTGGACGACCCTCAAACTTACCCAAACCCCTTAGCGCTTGCATCCTTCTTCATGTTGACGACCCTAAAACGTACCCAAACCCCTTAGCGCTTGCATCCTTCTTCATTTGGACGACCCTCAAACTTACCCAAACCCCTTAGCGCTTGCATCCTTCTTCATGTTGACGACCCTAAAACTTACCCAAACCCCTTAGCGCTTGCATCCTTCTTCATTTGGACGCCCATAAAACTTACCCAAACCCCTTAGCGCTTGCATCCTTCTTCATTTGGACGCCCATAAAACTTACCCAAACCCCTTAGCGCTTGCATCCTTCTTCATTTGGACGACCCTCAAACTTACCCAAACCCCTTAGCGCTTGCATCCTTCTTCATGTTGACGACCCTAAAACTTACCCAAACCCCTTAGCGCTTGCATCCTTCTTCATTTGGACGACCCTCAAACTTACCCAAACCCCTTAGCGCTTGCATCCTTCTTCATGTTGACGACCCTAAAACTTACCCAAACCCCTTAGCGCTTGCATCCTTCTTCATTTGGACGACCCTCAAACTTACCCAAACCCCTTAGCGCTTGCATCCTTCTTCATGTTGACGACCCTAAAACTTACCCAAACCCCTTAGCGCTTGCATCCTTCTTCATTTGGACGCCCATAAAACTGACCCAAACCCCTTAGAGCTTGCATCCTTCTTCATTTGGACGACCCTCAAACTTACCCAAACCCCTTAGCGCTTGCATCCTTCTTCATTTGGACGACCCTCAAACTTACCAAAACCCCTTAGCGCTTGCATCCTTCTTCATGTTGACGACCCTAAAACTTACCCAAACCCCTTAGCGCTTGCATCCTTCTTCATTTGGACGACCCTAAAACTTACCCAAACCCCTTAGCGCTTGCATCCTTCTTCATGTTGACGACCCTAAAACTTACCCAAACCCCTTAGCACTTGCATCCTTCTTCATTTGGACGACCCTAAAACTTACCCAAACCCCTTAGCGCATGCATCCTTCTTCATTTGGACGACCCTAAAACTTACCCAAACCCCTTAGCGCTTGCATCCTTCTTCATTTGGACGCCCATAAAACTTACCCAAACCCCTTAGCACTTGCATCCTTCTTCATTTGGACGACCCTCAAACTTACCCAAACCCCTTAGCGCTTGCATCCTTCTGCATTTGGACGACCCTCAAACTTACCCAAACCCCTTAGCGCTTGCATCCTTCTTCATGTTGACGACCCTAAAACTTACCCAAACCCCTTAGCGCTTGCATCCTTCTTCATTTGGACGCCCATAAAACTGACCCAAACCCCTTAGCGCTTGCATCCTTCTTCATTTGGACGACCCTCAAACTTACCCAAACCCCTTAGCGCTTGCATCCTTCTTCATTTGGACGACCCTCAAACTTACCCAAACCCCTTAGCGCTTGCATCCTTCTTCATGTTGACGACCCTAAAACTTACCCAAACCCCTTAGCGCTTGCATCCTTCTTCATTTGGACGACCCTAAAACTTACCCAAACCCCTTAGCGCTTGCATCCTTCTTCATGTTGACGACCCTAAAACTTACCCAAACCCCTTAGCGCTTGCATCCTTCTTCATTTGGACGACCCTAAAACTTACCCAAACCCCTTAGCGCATGCATCCTTCTTCATTTGGACGACCCTAAAACTTACCCAAACCCCTTAGCGCTTGCATCCTTCTTCATGTTGACGACCCTAAAACTTACCCAAACCCCTTAGCGCTTGCATCCTTCTTCATTTGGACGACCCTAAAACTTACCCAAACCCCTTAGCGCTTGCATCCTTCTTCATTTGGACGACCCTCAAACTTACCCAAACCCCTTAGCGCTTGCATCCTTCTTCATTTGGACGCCCATAAAACTTACCCAAACCCCTTAGCGCTTGCATCCTTCTTCATTTGGACGACCCTCAAACTTACCCAAACCCCTTAGCGCTTGCATCCTTCTTCATGTTGACGACCCTAAAACTTACCCAAACCCCTTAGCGCTTGCATCCTTCTTCATTTGGACGACCCTCAAACTTACCCAAACCCCTTAGCGCTTGCATCCTTCTTCATGTTGACGACCCTAAAACGTACCCAAACCCCTTAGCGCTTGCATCCTTCTTCATTTGGACGACCCTCAAACTTACCCAAACCCCTTAGCGCTTGCATCCTTCTTCATGTTGACGACCCTAAAACTTACCCAAACCCCTTAGCGCTTGCATCCTTCTTCATTTGGACGCCCATAAAACTTACCCAAACCCCTTAGCGCTTGCATCCTTCTTCATTTGGACGCCCATAAAACTTACCCAAACCCCTTAGCGCTTGCATCCTTCTTCATTTGGACGACCCTCAAACTTACCCAAACCCCTTAGCGCTTGCATCCTTCTTCATGTTGACGACCCTAAAACTTACCCAAACCCCTTAGCGCTTGCATCCTTCTTCATTTGGACGACCCTCAAACTTACCCAAACCCCTTAGCGCTTGCATCCTTCTTCATGTTGACGACCCTAAAACTTACCCAAACCCCTTAGCGCTTGCATCCTTCTTCATTTGGACGACCCTCAAACTTACCCAAACCCCTTAGCGCTTGCATCCTTCTTCATGTTGACGACCCTAAAACTTACCCAAACCCCTTAGCGCTTGCATCCTTCTTCATTTGGACGCCCATAAAACTGACCCAAACCCCTTAGCGCTTGCATCCTTCTTCATTTGGACGACCCTCAAACTTACCCAAACCCCTTAGCGCTTGCATCCTTCTTCATTTGGACGACCCTCAAACTTACCAAAACCCCTTAGCGCTTGCATCCTTCTTCATGTTGACGACCCTAAAACTTACCCAAACCCCTTAGCGCTTGCATCCTTCTTCATTTGGACGACCCTAAAACTTACCCAAACCCCTTAGCGCTTGCATCCTTCTTCATGTTGACGACCCTAAAACTTACCCAAACCCCTTAGCACTTGCATCCTTCTTCATTTGGACGACCCTAAAACTTACCCAAACCCCTTAGCGCATGCATCCTTCTTCATTTGGACGACCCTAAAACTTACCCAAACCCCTTAGCGCTTGCATCCTTCTTCATTTGGACGCCCATAAAACTTACCCAAACCCCTTAGCACTTGCATCCTTCTTCATTTGGACGACCCTCAAACTTACCCAAACCCCTTAGCGCTTGCATCCTTCTTCATTTGGACGACCCTCAAACTTACCCAAACCCCTTAGCGCTTGCATCCTTCTTCATGTTGACGACCCTAAAACTTACCCAAACCCCTTAGCGCTTGCATCCTTCTTCATTTGGACGACCCTAAAACTTACCCAAACCCCTTAGCGCTTGCATCCTTCTTCATGTTGACGACCCTAAAACTTACCCAAACCCCTTAGCGCTTGCATCCTTCTTCATTTGGACGACCCTAAAACTTACCCAAACCCCTTAGCGCATGCATCCTTCTTCATTTGGACGACCCTAAAACTTACCCAAACCCCTTAGCGCTTGCATCCTTCTTCATGTTGACGACCCTAAAACTTACCCAAACCCCTTAGCGCTTGCATCCTTCTTCATGTTGACGACCCTAAAACTTACCCAAACCCCTTAGCGCATGCATCCTTCTTCATGTTGACCCTAAAACTTACCCAAACCCCTTAGCACATGTATCCTTCTTCATTTGGACGACCCTAAAACTTACCCAAACCCCTTAGCGCTTGCATCCTTCTTCATGTTGACGACCCTAAAACTTACCCAAACCCCTTAGCGCTTGCATCCTTCTTCATGTTGACGACCCTAAAACTTACCCAAACCCCTTAGCGCTTGCATCCTTCTTCATGTTGACGACCCTAAAACTTACCCAAACCCCTTAGCGCTTGCATCCTTCTTCATTTGGACGCCCATAAAACTGACCCAAACCCCTTAGCGCTTGCATCCTTCTTCATTTGGACGACCCTCAAACTTACCCAAACCACATAATGTACATATGTCTATATGTTTCTAAGCATGTATTTTAGTGTTTGTGTAAATGTCTTTTTGGGCGCATATTAGAAATGACACATTTATGAAGGCTTAAAATATTATTTATTATAATTTTTTTTTTTTTGGGTGGTTTGTGTTTTTTTAAAACATTGTAAAATGTTAATTTTTTTTGTTTTTTGTTTTTAAAACTATAAAATTCTGTTCAATAAAACCTAGTTTAAAACTATTTTACAAAATTAGCCAGGACCAAGGGCACTAATCCTCCTCCTCTTCTTCTTCTGTTGGCCCCAACGTCGCCTGTATGGCCAGCAGCTCGGCCACCAACTTCTTTTCTTCTTTTTTTTTTGCCCTCCAATGTTTTTGGGATCATCCCTGTAACCAATAGAGAAATAAACATAAATAGGAGTACCAGACCGGTTTGTATGCTGGGAATAGATTTTGGGTTAATCAAATACATGTAAATGCATGACATATGTCATTCTTCTAAGGGATAAAGTAAATGCATTTCCCACAGGTAAATATTGAAACTCCTTAAACCGGACCTTCAACATTATTTAATGAAAATCAATAACTATTCCCAAATGATTCTGCACCAGATCTAAGTACATTTTGGTGGATTTTTGATTACTGCGCCGCCATCTGGACTCAGAAGCATAACACTTAATGAGGAGAGGAGAGTGGGATAAAGTACAGGGGAGTAGGTTACAGTTGTGCTTTGGTAATACAGAGCATAGCTGGGTTCAGGGAAAGGTCAGCAGTCCCACAATGCATGGCAGCACCTTACTTTTTTAAATATGTATGCCATGCTGCCTGTAAATATGGCGCATTACATATGCCGCCATCTTGGATGTTTAAAGGCTCCTAACATGCAGTAGATGCCGGTAGCCTGTTTTTGAATGTTTGCAATCTGTATGTACTGTGTGTGGGATAATTATTAGCTAGGCTCTTAATACGAGTTAGGGTCCGCTTTAAGCTAACGAAGTGCCCACATGAAAGTGTTAACTATACATTGGCTACGCCTTTAGTTATGTGTGTGTTATTAGCTAAAAACACATAAATATGAATTATGCCATGGCTACTTACTTTGTTGGTGGCCGACAGATGGCTGGTTGGGGCCAACAGGATGCCCTTGGTCCTGGCTATGCTGTGAAGAAGTCCCTGTAGAAACATGTGACATTTGGTTAGTTGTTGTATAGAGTCACTATTCCCAACATATCTGGCACCCAGTCTGGCTGACATCACTCACCTTCGCCAGGATCAACTTCCAGCATCTCTGCTGCCTCCTCCTCCACTATCTCACCTGCTCCCGAAGCTTCTACAAATACATAATAAAGGAGCACTTAGTTTTTGGCCTGCCATGTATATCTTTGTGCATATACATGAAGAGTGACATACCAGAGCCTTCCCCATGCCTGGCCGGGTATGACTCCACGCCCACGCGGTTTGGCCCCTCCTCTGTGGTAAGGTCCAGGGGCTGGTCTGAGGAGGCCACAGAGGAGGGGTAGGTCCGTCGCCCGGGAGATCCACCACCTTCACTCACAGATGCAGAATCATGCAGCACTGGTCGGCCTGTGCGCCTCTGGGTGCGGCGAATTCTGAAATCCATTTCCAACACTAACAAAGAAAAGTCATTATAAATAAAGGCATAACTTATACATTTGGAACATATACCATGCTAGCGCTTTGTACTTACTTGGGAAATGGATCCCAAAAAACCTCCGCACCGGGGGCATGTGCAGACGTTTCAGGTCCGACCAATGCTGCATTATCTGGGTGTGAGTGAAGGTGGTGCTGGTCACACGGTGGATTTCTGCGATGATCTCCCGGAGCGATGTCCCTTTTTTCGCACACATTGGGCGCGAAGTCATACCGGCGCTGAAGCATGATCTGAAAAACATAATGGACACAGAGCTTTTACTTTTACACACAGAGCCATATGTGTTGCATCACAAGTTGCGAATGTCATGTCATTAACACACACATTTAGAGTGCCAGCCATTTTTGGGGAGTGCCTTAAAGCGGACGTTCACTATGATTCAGAGTCTGGTCTTATGTTATATGTTTCACACACCATGTACATACAGCTAGCCAACATTACAAATCAGGCCACCTGCATCTATGGCATGTTAGGATGGTTTGAACATCCAAGATGTCGGCTTATGCTTAGGCTTTTTGCCCACGTGTGTGGCTTGCCGTTGTGTTTTGAGGTCTTAGGCAAACAGTGGTCCGCAAACATCCGCATCAAGGTCCGAGACAGGCCAGGTTTGACAGCTAGCCACGCTACTCCACAGGTTCATTAACTGGTGCTAAGCCAGAGCAATTGCCCTAATTAGGACATCAGCATAGAGAGGTGAAAACGTGGCCTGGCTCGGCCCTTGAGGATGAAGTGTGAGGAGCCTGTTCTTAAACATTAAGATCCCCAAAACTAGGTCCAAACGCATCATTTACATTTAGTACATCAGTCAGTATTAGCTTAAAAGGCAGATCAAGGCACTTACCAGCATGAGGATCTCTTCCTGTTGACGGGTGAAGATAGTGGGCGCCATCTTTATGCTTCTTCAAGGCAGCAGATAAGTGAAACCCCAGCGGTTTCCTGGTTCCGCACGAACGTACGTCCGTACGAGCGCGTAGTCGTGCGCATAGGCGTCAGACGCTGGGCGCATGATTTAAAGGTCCCTGCACCCAAAGCTCATTCTCTTTGAGCTTTTTGAGAAAATGGCACCCAAAAAGGCAGCAGCTAAACGCGCCCAGCCAAGGCAGACCTCTGAGGGCCCAACCACCAGGTCCCAGCAAGGACCCAAGAAGCTAAGGGCCCAGAAGGCAAGTACCACCTCGGCCCCACCAAGGGACACTGGACCCTCCCTTTCCCAAAAAAGGGCCCCAAAGGCACGTGCCCCTGCGGCCAAAAAACAGGCCACAGCAGCCACCACCACCTCTGCCCCCAGAAGAGGCCGCCCAAGGGAGCCCACACCACCCATGCTTTCAAGCCGGGCACTTAGCCAACCCAGGCCCCGCAGCAGGCCCAGAACACCATCCAGGCCCCGCAGCAGGCCCAGAACACCATCCAGGCCCCGCAGCAGGGCCAGAAGCCCAGCAAGGCAACACAGCAGGCCCAGAACACCATCCAGGCCCCGCAGCAGGGCCCGAAGCCCAGCAAGGCAACACAGCAGGGCCCGAGGCCCAGCAAGGCAACACAGCAGGCCCAGAACACCATACAGGCCCCGCAGCAGGGCAAGAACACCATCCAGGCCCCACAGCAGGGCCCGAAGCCCAGCAAGGCAACACAGCAGGGCCCGAAGCCCAGCAAGGCAACACAGCAGGGCCCGAAGCCCAGCAAGGCAACACAGCAGGGCCCGAAGCCCAGCAAGGCCGCGCAGCAGGGCCCGAAGAGCATCCAGGCCCCGCAGCAGGGCCAGAACACCATCCAGGCCCCACAGCAGGGCCAGAAGCCCAGCAAGGCAACACAGCAGGCCCAGAACACCATACAGGCCCCGCAGCAGGGCAAGAACACCATCCAGGCCCCACAGCAGGGCCAGAAGCCCAGCAAGGCAACACAGCAGGGCCCGAAGCCCAGCAAGGTCGCGCAGCAGGGCCCGAAGAGCATCCAGGCCCCGTAGCAGGGCCCGAAGCCCAGCAAGGTCGCGCAGCAGGGCCCGAAGAGCATCCAGGCCCCGCAGCAGGGCCCGAAGCCCCCGACCTGGCACCAGCCGGGAACATAGCCCCCGACCTGGCACCAGCCGGGAACAGAGCCCCCAACCTGGCACCAGCCGGGAACAGAGCCCCCCAAGAGGCCAAAGAATGGCCACCCGGACCACATCTACACCTGGAAGTTCGGTGGCCAGCCACGCAAGAACACCCAGTCCCTTGGCCAGTCCAGTCCAGTCATTGGGAAGCCAGCAATCCTTCCATTCCCCTACCCAGCCCCAGGCCATAATGTCACCACATGTGTCTGCACACATGGAGGAGCACCCAAGCCAACCATCTGTCCGCACATTGCGGCGCGGACATTTGAGTGGGAGATTCTCCCATGACCAAAATATGGCATTGGCTAGTGGCCTTACATTATACTATGACGAGCTCTATGGGAGCAAATCAAAACACACCACTAAGCAGCGCAAGATGGAATTGTTTGAAACCATCCTACGACAAGTAAATGCAGCGGGGGAAGAGAGGAAAGATGTTGGACAAATCCAGAAGAAAATTTCGGATCTCAAATATGCTGTACGTCAAAAAGAAATTAAAAGGCATAATTACAGGTAAATAAATGATGTCTCCAAATGTAATGATTAGGATGTACTGTATGCACCTTTTCTGGGTACCAAACTATTTTTTCATTTCAGCATGAAAACTGGAGGTGGCTTTCCAACCAAACTGGAGTTTACACCTGCTGAGGAGATTGTGCTGGGCCTTCTCCATCCTGTTGCGGTCGGTGGCCATGCGGGTCTAAGGGACACAGACTCACCGACCCGTACACAAGGTGAGTACTCTTAATCTGCATGTTTGCCTGTTTGCCCAGAAAATTAAAGTTCACTAGTACCAAGATGACGGTATGGCCCTTTGGTGTGGCTTGCTTGGCCTCGCACTACTGTGCCTGTTTGTGTCATGTTTTGGTCCCTGTGAATCACGCATTTTGGACCACATACATTATGTAAAAGAACAATTAACACTAATTATGTGTGAAGGAACGAAGTTTATGAAGAAAAGTGATATATTTTGACTCAATCACAAAACACACATCATTAGGGATGTGTTGGCTATTTGTTGTGTGAGTTGTGTTTGAGGTAACAATTTAATTCAACACCCCCAAACATATCTGACCTAGAGCAGCGAGACTCAACTGGCGGCCCGGGGTCCCAATGCGGACCTTGCCACCAGATTCCCAGACCCCTGCCCAGACAGCCCTGCACTCAGTTACTTCTGTGTTGACGTGCTCAGAGCTGCCCCCTTGATCGACGATGTAGTGGTTGGTCTCCTGGCCAATGTCATGGCTCCATGAAACCTAGCATTGCAATATGAAGTACTGCACAGGAAGTGGCATTGCAAGGTACACACTAACTTGGTGCATCATTCTCTTTGTCCAATCCTGTCCCGCTGCCCCAGCTCTGCCCCATCTGCCCCTGTCCCACCATCTGCCCCCCCCCCACATCAGCCCCATCCATTCCTAACAGATTTGCTCCATCCATCCCATCAACATCCATTCCTGTCCTCCCAGCTTTAGCCATCCAATCCCTGTCCCCTCAGCTCTGCCCCATCCAGCCCAGCAAGGGCAAGCAGCCTTTATTAGTTTGCACTTGGCAATCTCTAGCCCCTCCCCCAGTGTGCTGATTTCTAACTAGACACCCCCTGCGACAGCCCCATGCCCGGACCTTCACCTCTCACCGGATACCTTTAAATGGACCTTTACAAGAAGTGGTTGAGTACCCCTGACCTAGAGAATGGTAGTCAAACTCAAAATAGTTGCTCTGCAAGTTGTATGCTGACTGGGTACACTTCCTGACTTCAAACTGAGGTCAGTTAGCAGTTTACTCGATCCATTGCACATATGTTAAATTGAGTGTATTTTACCAATTGGACCCATTGCTGTAGAGTTGCTTAATATTAGAAATAGTGGCTTGTTTTAGTACGTACCCAAACAATGCTTATGTGTGTGTTTACCTTGTTTTGTTTTCTCTTCTTCAGCCCAGCATGACCCCTCAGCAAGTGTAAACTCACCCCCCAGTTTGATTATGCCTACCAGGTCCGTACAGCATAGGAGCCCAGATCCGAGTTTTCCGGTAAGTTTATTTAGTACCCAAAATACTACCAAGTGCTTAAGCATGTGTTAAACTGATGTAATCCTAATTTGGGACGCCAACTTAACCTTTTTTTCTATGTCCCTACAGACCCACACACTCATGGAAGAGATCCAGGAAATGGAGGAAGATGATGTATCCCTGCTGGCCACGTCCGATGACCTCCCCCTGGGTCCCAATCTGCAACTGCTCCCTAATGTTTCTCTGGCCAATCCTCAGCAGCAGAGTGAATCTGCATCCATTGTGCATGCACATGGGGAGACTGACACAACAGTCCCCAGTGTTCACTCTGCTGCTGAGGATTTGCCAAGCATGCCTGTTGCTGTTGAGGGGACGACACAACGCGGCAGGGCACGCCCAAGAGCCAGGGTAATTGTGCGGCGGACTCCATTACGCCGCCGCACAATTTCCCAGGGGAGGCACAGTGCCCTGCTTGATTTATGGAACCAAGAGAGGGACTCTTTTGAGGCACAGCTCGTAACTGAGTGGGAGGAAAGGCATGCCGATATGGTCAACCTAACTACCACCTTACAGGGCATCCTCGCGGAGTTTCGCACCCTCAACAGCAACATGGTCAATGCAAGTAATGGCATCCAGTCAGCCATGGCTGAGATGACCAATATGCAGAGAAACATTATGGAGCAGTTGCAAATTCACAATGCAACCATGGCCCAGGTTAGGTCCCATCCCCACGGACCTCCACCTGGGTTTTATGGGCAGCCACCCTATTAATCCATGAATGTGTGGGACATCTTTTCTCTTCCCCCCCACTGTATTTACTTGTCCTTTGAGGTTTCAAACAATCCATTTTGTGTTTCACATGCAGGTTGTGTTTTGTATTTGCTCCCATAGAGCTCCTTAGAGTAATGATTAAGGCCACTAGCCAATGCCATAGGTCTATGTGCTGTCTAGTTGGCAACTATCATGTGCCAATTATGGCTTTTGACATTTGTTTGGTTTGTGCTCCTCCTGTTTGCAGACATGTTTGTGTGACATTATGGCCATGCCCAAATATCCCTTGGCACAGGCAATATTAATGACTGGACTAGGCTGGCCTTTGGACTGGGTGTCCTTGTTTGGTTGTGCCACTCTCTTCCAGGTGTAGATGTGGTAGATTTAATGTTAATACCTTATTTGTTTTTGAGCCACAGTTGTATGTGGATTTTTATTTGTTATGCACCACCAATCAAAGTGCAAAAAGTAAAAAAAATTCAAACTTATAATACTTGTTGCGTTTTGAGTTGAAACACATTTAACATCACCTTGGGCTAAAGCAGATACATTTTTGGTTAAGAGGTGTAAAAATGCAAAGATCAATCTAAGTAAACACCAGGAAAAACATTAGGCAACAATTAAGGGAAATTGTGTATTTATTTAAGGTAATGCCACATTACGGCCAAACAAATATTTGAAAATAAAGGCAAATACACACACACAGAATGGCAAGACAAAAAAAGGCTTTAACTAAAATGCTGCAATATCAAATTTGCTCTCACTGATTGGCCAGACTCACTGGGTGGGCCCACATAATTGTCACCATCATCTTCTCGGGCTGTAGAGGGCAGAACATCCACATAACGGGGGACACGTTCTTGAATGGCAAAATTATGCAGAACAGCACATGCCATTATGATGTCTATCACTTTGTTAGGAGCATATTGCAGGGCGCCCCCGGTATGGTCCAAACAACGAAAACGTGTCTTCAACAGTCCAAATGCCCTCTCAACAACAGCCCTGGTCTTGCGGTGCGCACGATTATAGGCTTCCTGAGAGGCATCCTGGGGCCGCAGCACAGGCGTCATGAGCCAGGGGAGAAGTGGGTAACCGGAATCACCTTAACAAGACAATTAAATACCAAAAATTAACACATTGCAAGACAACAAACACAAACAATTTGACATATATCAAAATGAGGTAAGCTAAAGGGCCAAAAAAGACACCCAGGGCACATTACAAAAAACACTATTGGCCCAAATGTAGTACATAACTAAAAATGCAGCTTAAATAAAGCCAAGAATGAAAAAACATCTGCACGGACAAGGCTGTTTAGAAATATGTTTTTGATTCTGGCTTCGTAAATGTTTCAATTAGGATGCTGCTGAGGGGCCCACACCATTTCGATAAAGAATGCACTGTATGCAGTTTAAGTCCACTTTGGCGTTGCAAGACCAATACTACAAAAGGACAAAAAAATAGCAGATACTTCGGGACAATCTGCTACCCAATATATTTTGGGACATGGAAGTTACAGACATCCTAACCAAAGTTATAAAAAAAACAGAAGCACAAAGGGAGCAAAGCGTTTGGTTGAAAAGCAAAATACAATCCACAAAAGCCCCCCCCCAAAAAATGCTGGTTCGTTTTTCTGACAAGAATTATAAAGCTAAAATAGGCAAACAATACAGATTCCTGGGAAATATCGGTAACCAAAAATAGGACACACTTACCAAGCAGCCATGCACCCGAAAATTCCCCAGACTCAAATCTCCTAAACAAACCAGATCGTCTCAGGATATAGGAGTCGTGCGACGATCCAGGGTAGCCGGCAAGGACACTCAGGAAAAGCATGTCCGGCCCCACCATGGCCTGGACAGTGATAAGGGCAAAAAACATTTAGAAAAAAAAACATGTCTGCACACAAATTCAAACAACAAATAAGAAGCCTAAATAAAGCATGTACACAAAAGTCCAAACAAAAATATGCTGCTGCCAAGGAAAATAGGTTACATTACACGTTGGGCCCCATAATAACCCAAACCCAAAATATATACCTATATATATATTCGTCGGATGCCCTAGGTACGAGTGCCACATGTGTGCAGTCAACAGCACCAATTACGTTGGGCATGTCGGCCACATTATAAAAACCAAGCTTAATGGCGTTTCTGGCTGCCATATCATCCGGGAAAAAAATATATTTGGGAGTTATGGCAGCCATGCCTTCCAAAAATTTAGAGAGTGCGCGGCTCAGCGTAGGCTGGGACATCCCCACGGAGAGGCACCCAGCCTCTTGCACTTCAGCATCTCCTCACATGGCCTGTATTTACTCTTTGGACTCTGCTTCGTCCCACTATCTACAAGTAGATCATTCTTCATCTTTAGCATAAGGGCCCTTTGCAAAGTGTAGAAGCGTTTCTTGCAGGCTGGGCCACTACGTGGATATTGAGCAGTGCTAGTAAGCTGCTCACCAATGGCATCCCACAATTTGCTCCTTTCTTTTTTGCCTAAACACTGACTTTGGGCACCAAATAATAACTCCCATTTAGCCAGTGTCAGACGCACAAAAGTATTATTATCCACCAAATTAAATTCTGGCTTCCTCTTGGCAAATGGACGCTTGGCCTTGGGTGGGGCTTCACCTCCAGGCTGTGCCCTTTTCCTTGAGGAAGGTCTGCGGCCACGATGCACTGGGTACTGGGCCCACCAGCAGACATAGCAGTGGCCAGCAGATGTCCAGAATTTGGCTCCATCCTGTAGCTGCACACACCACCAAACAACAAACACACAAGGATGCATGCAAACTACAGAATGGCAACAACTGCTGAATGTGTCTGCCAGAATGTATGTGCTTTAGTAACCAATCACAAACAGGCCCAGTAAATTGATTGACACATACTGTGCAGATGTTTGGAGATACATCTTGACTACAATGACTGATGTTTCAGCCAAACATGTGTTGCAGACAATAAACTAATTAATTATCTACTTACCAAGCCAGATAGACATTAGGAAGTAATGGGATCCATGTCTCTTAACAACATTGGAAATGGTGTGCCAAAAACTGCTATTTGAAATTTGAAAAGCTTACCTTGAATTGGGCAAAAGATGTCTGTGCAACCAGATCCGCACAAGTACGCTATTATGGAAGTGCTAGGCATTTCTGCAACACCTGTGGTAAGCTAATTACAGACCGGAAACTGCTAACAAACGCAAGAGGCGGCTAAGCGGACCAGTCTTTGGATACGTTAAGTATAAATTCCAAATACTTTAATCATTCTTTTCTTGATACACTGTGGAAAAGGCTGTGGTGTTGGTTGTTACTTTGCCCTAGCTTGCACAAAGGGGCTTGCTGTGTTTAGTGATACTGTCTGTGGCTTTGTTGAGCTTTTCTGGCATCAGTGCTGTTTCTTTGTGAGATTTGTTTTGGTGGCATCTGCAAATAGTGTGTAGCATCCAGCAAGTGTGGATTGTTTTGGGGACCTTTTGTGGGTTGTGCAGCAACTCCCCTCTTGGTTGTGCCAAACTTTGAAAGCATACTTTCAGCAGGCTGATGGTTCTAACCACTATACATCTGGTTTTGTGGTGAGCTGCATTTGTGTGATTGTGTAAGGATTGTGATTGTGTGTGTGTTGAGATTGTGTATTTTTTTGGGCCAGTGCATGAGCTATGGGCAGTGATTGTGAGGGCGATGTTTGTGTTATGGATTTATTGTTGTGGGAGCATACAGGAAGGTCAGGAGTCAAGGGAGGAGGGTGCTGTGAGGCTTAGGGCATCCCCGATCCTTTGGCTTCTGCCTCTCTGTATGGGATTTAAGTGACGAGCAGATCAGAAGTCAATTTCCTCTGAATCGTGCAGCACTACAGTCCCTATATGATCAGATTAAGTCCAAAATCGATCCATCCACCAGACGCACCCAATCCATCCCTGGCATAGTTCGCCTATGTGCCATGCTCAATATAGTGGCACGGGGGAATTTCCAGGCAACCTCTGCCCTCCTCAGCGAGATCAGCCAGGCTACAATGAGCCGCATATTTCACAAGGTAGTCCTGGCTATTTGCAAACTTTTCCCCGTTTATATAAAATTCCTGAGGATGAGGAGGAGGTTGCCAATATAAAACATGCATTCTACCGCATGGGAGGGATCCCTAATGTGCTAGGGTGCGTGGATGGTACACATATCCCTTTCCGCCCTCCCCGTGCACAGGAGCTGCATTATAGGAAAAGGAAACATTTCCATTCCATGAACGTCATGGTAGTATGTGACCATGACATGAAGCTGCGGGCCGTGAGATCTGGCTTCCCCGGCTCATGTCATGATTCTTACGTGCTCCAGCAATCAGTCCTGTGCCGGAAGTTTGAGCACAATGAAATGCCACTTGGCTGGCTACTGGGTAATTAATAATCCTTGACATAATTACAAGTTTAATATGTGGACAAGTACCTTTGAAAACTAGATCACAGAAGCTTTAATGTATACATTATGTTCATGGTACTTTACTAATTGCTCTCTCTCAATTTGTTTATTCAACAGCGGACAAGGGATATGGGCAGAAAACGTGGCTAATGACTCCGGTCAGAAACCCACAGACCACTGCCCAAGTATGCTACAATGCAGCACATCGCAAAACCAGATGCATTGTGGAAAGAACCATCGGCCTGCTGAAAGCATGCTTTCTCTGTTTGGCACGCCCAGGAAGAGATGTTGTACAGTCCACAAAAGGTCTCCAAAATCATCCTCGCATGCTGTATCCTACACAATATTTGCATATGTCACCGAATCAAACCCCCCGAGGAAACAGCACTGGTCCCCAACATGGCCGCAGACAGTAACAAGGACACCCAGACTGGGTTTGAGCGACGGCAAAGCATGATTAGCTTTTTTTTTTTCGATAAGCTAGGTCACCTTAACTATGCTAAAACTACTGTACTACAGGGCCCTTCTAAACATTAATTTAAAAATATGTGGGTGGTCTAAAATTAGTAAACAGAAATATGTGTAGCTTAAATTAATAAAAAAAATAAAAAATATATGTGGGTGGTAGTTTATATTGATAAATACAAAGTGGTTTGCTTTCATTCTATAAAGTTCCAAGGTGTTTTGTATGTAATTACATTCAACAACACCAAACAAAGAGGATTTTGGTAAATATTTTTATAAGCAACTATATTAACTAACTACAATTTTTTCTCCATTTCAGGCACAATGAAGATGGCAACATCTGTTTTTTGATTTTACAATTAAAATAATTAATCTGCTTCTTTAAATAAAAAAAAAATTAAACAAATATTCTGGTTCCATGTGTTATTTGCATAATGTTATATCACATTTCCAAATTTAACAGATTGATTTCTATCCAACAGCAAAGAAACGCTCAGGCGCTGTATTGAATACGGTGTCACAACTCAACAGCGCCTCTAAAGCACATCTGAAACATCACATTCAACATTGGCAGCGTGATTACCAAAAATGACAGGTAGCGACTGAGGAGCCCTGTAATAGCGACTGACAGCTGATCGTGGCGGCCACTAGCTGTCGCTCATAGCGCCGCTATACAGACGCTCATCTGTCGCTACCTGGCGTTAGTGATGAATCAACCTGCCCGTGAATTGGGTGGGGTCCACGCGAGCAGCATGAGAGGGAACATGAAGGAAGAATACTGGCAATAATGGAGAATTTAAACAGCATGGCATCCCAAATCGGGGGGCTGGCTGATCAACTAGAGTCTTTACATGCCAGACTAGTTGAATAGTTGTCACAATTCTCAATGTTAGAACTCAAGAAATGTAATTTATAATTACGATTGTTTAGACCTAACTGTGTCTAACATAATTCATAAGATTACAAATTTATGTCAACACAGCCAAATCTTAAAAAAACATATATTAATAAACATGTTTAACATTGAATATTTAAATGACACCTAACCAATAAAACCTTGGAGCTATGGTTCAATAATGAATAGAAACATTTGTAATATTCATATACAAAATCTAAGTGATAAAGACCATTGTCAAAACCAATATTTTAAATGTCAACCCATGTTGACCTGAAGTAAATTCTGGTGTCCTGAAAAACTTCATTTGGTTAGGGGCCCACAGAGTTTTAATTAACAATTCATGGGAACCTAAAGTAAAAATCTAGGTGTGAGTACCTAACGTGTGGTCTAGTCGATTGTTTAGACCTAACTGTGTCTAATAATAGATTAAATCAATTTGGTCACAAGTATATAGTGACCATAGGGTTTAAATAGTAATTCATGTAGACCTCATGATACATAATGTGAGGTCCAGTTTATTGTTCATACCCAATGTCATCATGAAGGATAGATTAAAACTCAGTAAGGTCACCCGTTTATAAAGTTCATAGTTTTAAATAAAAATGAATGTGGACCTAGTAGAAATCTAGGTGTGAGTACAGAATGTGAGGTCCAATCATTTAGACCCAATAGTGTGTTGGAAGATAGATTAAAAATCCTGTGGCCTCAAGTCTATGGCATATTCTTTTAAGAAGTCCAGTTTCCTATAATCCTCCTACCCTGGCCCTCAACTTACTACACCCGAATCCAGCACAGTAATCAGATCTTCAGGAGGTGACCACACAGAGGCTACATGGTGATTCGCCCCTGTGTAGCCTCACCAAGATGTACCAGAAAAATCAGGGGAACCTCATAGGATTGCAGAGACCAAGTAAGCGCCCCCATCATGCCTCAGTGCCAAGGCAGGAGGTTGAGGGGTAATAGGACACTGCTTTAAGATCACTCAACATTCTATTAATATGCTTGGATACAGCACTCTATGAACAGCCATTTTTTAAAGTAAGGAACCTGTGTGGCGTGTCTTCCAAGTCTACAGTCTTCACCAAGATTGTTTAGTCTACTGAATGAGACAAAGAGAATAGTTAAAGGCTAAGGAAACCTTTGAAGGTGTTTTGTGTTGATTAGCTGATTACAGTGTGGCACCATGAATTTACAATATATAACTTTTCCCCCAATATTTTTATTTATTAAGATGCTAAATTTCTGATTTTCATTAACCGTAAGCCATAATCCTTAATGTTTAAAGAAATAAATTTGTGAAATAGATTGCGTACAATAAATCTAGAAGATATGAGTATCACGTTTTGAATTAAATCACCTAATAAATAAATCAACTTCTCGATTATATTTTACAAGTTACTTTTTGCTAAATTGCGCTGTTCTAAACAAGTAAAGTTTCTTCATAACGCACATTAGTGCATGGCATAATACAGAATCTGACCTTGTCAAACCTTACAAGGAGGGTGGGGCAGATAACTAGTTCAAAATCTCGTTCTAAATAACCATTCTAATCAACGCCAATCAATCAAAAAAAGATTTTCTGTCTTTTAGACATATTAGTACTGCATTGACATGTGACAGGTCCATTAAAAATCTCTGTTTCCCTGTTCCCTAATATCAAACATCTTCTAATCTGGGGGACATTTTGTGAATGTCTTGCACGGATAGAAGTTTGAAGCTGATTTGCTCTCCAATATAATAAAATCAAGACTTATATGAGAGCTTCAGTTTTGAGCAGCACCCACCTTCGTCTAAAATTCTTTCAGAAAGTACATGACTTACGTGTTGGGTAATTTATTCTGTTTTTAGAAATGTTATTTACTTTATACCAGAAAATCTTGCAGCTTTTATCATTCACCCACATGGCCTTATTGTGCATGTTCTGAGAAGACTTTCCACACTGTAAAATGAGCCTAAAGTTAAGTCTTTTACAGGTGCTGGAGTAAAATATGCTTGAAACTTTTTTAATGTTAAATGGGTTTAAAAAGTTGTAAAACATACTTTGCTTGTATAAACTTTCATTATGCGGTTAATTTTTTTTTCTATTTTGTACAATTTGTATTTTTTTTTTTTGTAATTAAAATTGTAAATTGAAACAGCGCTTTTGGAGATTTTCAGATAAAATACAACTGTGCTAGGCATTATGCGCTCATTGCAGTTTTGCAAGAGAAACAACCATTTACATTTGAAATCCCTCCCACAAACTGTATATTCTTTGTGCACACCTCTAGCTTTCTAGGTGTACCAGGCTTGTTGATGTGGGTGCAGTTTCCTGGACATAATCCCTCAATGAATTCTTTGGTTGCACAAGGTTTCCCTAAAAAAAAAGAATAAAAAGAGCAGAATCAAAGCCACATTTTCCTAAAACAACTATATGAAAACAAGAAAAAACAAGTTAAATCTGAAAAAGCAATATCCCCCGAACAGAACAATGCCCAACATGCATAGCTACTGTCAAGGGAAGAGTTACCAACACCCCAAGGTAAAGCATGTGCGTAAGGATAATTTTACTTGAAAATTTTAGCTCTGCAGACAAAGTGCACACCTTATGCTTTTTCTATCAAAACAACCCTTTAAATTTGGAAGACCCCCCCATAAACTATATATATCCTGAAAAGACACATGTTAAGCGTTTTAAGCCTGCCCAGCTTGTTGTAGTGGGCTCATCTTTCTGGAAGTAATCCCTCGAAGAAATCTAAAAATATCAATATGCAAATAAGAAAAAACAAGCTAAATCTGAAAGCGCAAGGTCCCCTGAGCAGAACAATACCCAGCATGCATAACTACTTTTAACCCCTTTAATTGTCAGCCAACTTGAAATTTTGTCACTCTCTGTTGACAGGTAATTTTTCACCATTTTGCTCTATGTTTAACCTTGATTTTTTCAGGAATTTCCAGGAAAAATATATATATATATTTTTTTTGCGGCAAAGTTTAGGCTTTAACATGAAATGTCTTGTTTATAATTTTTCTACTATTTTTTGAAATATTTTAAGTAAAAAAAAATAAAAAATGATTATGTTTTTTTTTTTTCATTTATTAATTAAACACTTATTTTATAAAAAAAAACGTAGCATGTGAAAGCTCTTTTTCTCCCGATTACAACAGTACCACATATGTATTGGTAGCCCGTCGTTCCTGTCCAGGAGAGCCCCCAAACTGAAAAGAGCACCTTATAACATTTTCAAATAAAATACAACTACTATCCACACTATAAAGGGTTAAATGAATCAAAAAATTGGCGTTGGTGGCCCCTGGCCCTGCAGGCTACAAGCCGGCATAGCCTAATGGCCACAGGCTCTTCTGCCACCCCCTGGCTTTTGAGGAGGCAGATAATGGGGAGCTCGGGGTAAATGGCAAGTCACCCCCTAGCCGCAGGTGACTTGCCAGACTCAGAGCCTTGTAAACTGGTATAGGAGTCTCATAGATGCCTTACCAGTTCACAAAGGGTTACATGTAAAAAAAGAAACACAGATATAGAGAAATATATTTTATTATTATTAAAAACCCTTAAAAAAATGGCGCGAGGTCCCCCCTACCTGGCACAGCCAGCCCGTGTACTAGCTATGGGGGCTTGTAGAAGAGGATGCAGGTGGCCCCTTCCCCTGCAGGCTACAAGCCGGCATAGCCTAATGGCCATGGGCTCTTCTGCCACCCCCTGGCCTTTGAGAAGCAGGTAATGGGGGGCTTGGGGTTAATGGCAAGTTACCCGCTAGCCGCAGGTGACTTGCCAGATCCAAAGCCTTGTGAACTGGTATAGGGGTCTCATGGACTCATTACCAGTTCACAAAGGGTTAACAGTAGAAAAAAAAAACCCAAATCATAGTAAAAATGACTTTATTTAAAACATTTTTTTCTTTACTCACCTCTGATCGTCAGCTCCTGTGTCCCTTACCGATCCGATGAGAGATGGGGTGATCACCAGCCAGAGGAGGGGGGAGGCAGGGGATTAGAGGTCCTGAGAGCTAAGCCGCCAGAAACCGGGATGACATCCTCATGGTGATGTCATACGTGAAGATGGCAACGCCCATCAGTAAAGCAGGGGGAGAGGGCCTGTCGGGCTCTCTCCTGAAGACTGAAGAGCCGGGGGGGTGATCAGAGGCCCCCCTGGTGAAGAGGAGACCCGGCAGGAGTGATCGGGCACAGAGGTGAGCAGCCGGGGGGGCATGGGTGGGGGATTGAAGCCACCCCGGATGAAGAGGAGACCCGGCTGGTTCGATAGGTCAGGTGAGTGTCTTTTTTTTAGGCTTGCTAGCAGGGGGGGATGGCAGGTACATAAAATTTATGTAGCTGGCAGTTAATTACAGGAGAGGCGAGGCAGACACTTGAATTTTACGAGCTGGCGTTAGAAGGGCTAAATCTTCCTTTAAAATCTAAGCTAACATTATTCCCTTGTCAGAGTGCCTCCCCTTTCTCGTCATTCATTTTTGTTTGATAATCCCTCTCCAACAAATGTCTTGGACAACTGAGCTTATGTTACAGAAGAATCAAGCCTCTTTATTATTAAATGATATAAAAGTTGGAATTAAGAGCACTTTCTGTATTTTGTAATTAAGAGCACTTTCTGTATTTTTTTGGAGATAACACCAAGATATGTAGCACAGTGCAGTCTATTTAAGAGCCACCAAACTAATAAAGGTAAAAAAAAAATCTTAGTTATGAAGAAGGATAACAGTTATCATTAGCTGTTATCTGTAAAAAAATATCTTTCCTCAACCCTGTTTGAACTTGATGGCCTATGTCAACTGACAACTTAGGCCCTTATTTATGAAGGAATAGCGACAGGTAGCGACTGGTGAGCGGCCGGTAATGACGGGCCCCGCCACGAGAACGCTGGCTCCCCACCACAATCACACATTTATCAAGCCAATCCTGCTTAGCGACTGAGATAGCGCCATATAGCGACTCATTCACCATTATTCCAGCCTCAGCCCAAAGCGCCAGCGTCCGACCTTGAACAGCGACAGGTATGACCTCTCGCTACCTGGCGCACTCCAATGCATTTCAATGGAACAATCTTTAAATATTAATAATTAATTTTTTTTTTTTTTTTAAATGTGAAAAATTCTGTGACCACTTCTGCCATTTTAGATATAAATGTATTCATATTACTAAATTATTTAAAAAACTTTTTTTGGTTTCCAAAAATATGGTGGTTTGGGGGTTAAAAAACCACTTTTAACCCATCGCCTCCAGCGCTCTGGGGTTTAAACATGCATTTTACAGCGCGAGAATTTTTTGAGCGTGATTTTTTAATGAATATGGTGGGAGCCGGTCGGTAGGGCCAGTCGCTATCATGCGCTCCCATACAGCGTGGAACCTGTCAAATAGCGACTTCTCACCCAATATTCAACATTACGGCAAACCGACTGAGTCGCTATCCACTACCGAAAAACGGCCAAGCACAGCGACTACTAGCGGGCGCTCTGAAAATGCCGTTACAGTCGCTCAACTGTCGCTACCTGCCGCTATTAATGAATCGGCCTCTTATTCTAAATCTGTTGACATTAATACGAAGTAGATCCCTCCTTGGCAACTAAACCACTTGGACTGGAAAGACATTCTACAATATTTCAGCATGTGGCTGTTAAGACACATTGAACAATATTGCTGTTAGGTTGTAGCACACCAAAATTAGATCATAAGATAAATCAGCTCAGTATACTTAAAAGAGGGGTTCAATTCGTTCCAGTCTGCACCCGCTCTGTATGCAGTAAGTCACATATGAGAACAAAAATTGTAGGAGGAATGAACACCCAAAAATTAGTAATTGCAATTAACAAAGGTGATTTAATATTGTGAAAACATAATTCAGACATAGACATGGCATATATACATAATCAGAATGACCGCTAGGAGGCGCTGTTGTGTATAAGTTCTCACTGTTCAGGTTTGGTTGTCCTTCCTAGTATTGTAGAACAAAGTCCAACAGAGGCCATGAGAGGCAGTATAACCATTGGCAACATAAACCTGACAATCTCATTTGTAATGCATGTAAGATAGAGCACATAGATCAAAAGGAAGGCTTACAGGCAGGTTACAGGTAGGTACAACAGCAGACGCTTCTCTCAACGTTTCGACGGTAATGTCTTACTTAATGGCGACGTTCCGGATTAGGTGTAACTCTACAGAGAGGAATCCTCGTAGAGATGAGGCAAGGGTAGGTCCATAATTTGAGGGTAGCCCGGCGAAATATAAAGAGGTACTCCAACTCCATATTCTTATGTAGAATCACATGGGGAAGCACGCTATTGTGAGAAGGCACGCTGGGATTTTAAGAGGCACTCCACCTCCATCTTATCACGCTGGGTCCACATAGGACAGTGTATACATGATCAAGCCCCTAGAATCATACAATAAACAGGAATGATTAAAATAGTGCAGAGTGATACCTTTAAAAAGACCAGCCCAGGGAATATCCTGGGCAGGTCAGCACCGTATTGCACAGTATTCAGAAAAAGTACTAACCAATGACTCAATTTTGCATGTACAGTATATCCCAAGTGTTGGGTGGTACAGAAGAGGCAGGCAGGGAGCTATGGATAGAACAGATATGGTCAGTAAAACATGGAAAAGTCAATTTCTTCATTAAGTCCGTCAGGATTAAGTGTCTGTAGTTGGAATATCCAATATAATTCCCGTTGGAGTAGTTTTTGATCCAAATTACCCCCCCGATCAAGTGGTTTCACTATCTCTATCACCAGGAAACGTAATTGACTAATATGGTGACCGGCTTCTAGAAAATGCCGGGCTATGGGGGATTCAAGTTTATTATTTCTAATGTCGGAGCGATGTCTTGCCAACATATCCCTTCCCACACGGGCATTTAAGCAGATAGACCACATTGGTGGAAGAGCAGTTGGCAAAGTCCCGTATTTGATACCTAAAACCTGTTTTTGGGTGTGTAAATGTGGTGGTTTTGTAGGCGAAGCCACACTGGGCACAATGACCACAGGGAAACATGCCCCTAGGTGGCCCCTGGGCATTGAGCCAGTTTGGATCTCTTTGGCGAGTCGGGGAATTGAAGTCTTCCTTGACTAATGTTTATCGAATGCTCCTAGATCGTCTATAGGCCACCATTGGGGGGTCCTTGAAGGCCCCACTTAGTTTTTCATCAGTATTGGTGACATGTCAGTGTTTCCTAATGACCCTTTGTACTTTTTGGGAGAGATTGGAGTAAGTCAAAACCAATGGTATACGGCTGCTAGTTGTCTTTTCTCTGAATCGCCGCAGCTTTTGTCTATCCTGGGCCCGTGCTCTAGTTTGTGCTGCTTTAAGTTGAGAGAACTCATAGCCCCTCTTAAGTAGCTTTTGGATGAGTTCCTCCGATCTCTCCTCAAAAAGTTCATCTGTTGCTGTGATGCGACAAATTCTTAGAAATTGGCTGTAGGGAAGGGCACGGATAAGAGCAGGCGGGTGAAAACTATCTGCATGCAAAAAAGTGTTTCTATCAGTAGGTTTTCTGAAGACATCGGTGGTAAGGATGCCCTCATCTAATGAGACGGAGACATCTAAAAAATGTATTTTAGTATGACTGTATTCGATTTAATGGTGGGTGAGCATTGATTAAAGTATTCATGAAAGGTCTCTAGGGAGTGTGTGTCACCCTTCCAAATGACAAAAACGTCATCTATATAGCGTAACCATATGAGAATGTTCTGTTTGAAGGAGTCGGTAGGGTACACATATCGTTTTTCAAAGTCTGCCATAAAGAGATTGGCATAGCTAGGGGCCATATTAGACCCCATGGCTGTGCCTTGTAGTTGTTGGTAAAATTTGCTGTCAAAACGGAAGTAGTTCCGGGTGAGTATAACTGTACGTAATTCAATGGCAAGACGTTGTGTACCTACCGAGGCTGAAGTGCTTGCCAAGGCATTCTGGATAACCTCGATGCCGGCTGCATGCGAGATAGATGTATATAGACTTGTTACGTCCATGGTCACTAAAACACAATCCTGTGTAAGTGAACCCAATGAGGTAATTCGGGCCAAGAAATCAGTAGTATCCTGAAGAAAAGATGCAGTGGTAATTACTAATGGTTGAAGTAGTTGATCAAGGTATATGGCTGGGTTTTGAAAAATGGAATTTGTGCCTGCTACGATGGGACGACCTGGTGGATTTTGTAACCTTTTGTGTATTTTTGGTAGACAGTAGAAAAGCGGTATGAGTGGAAATTCATTTATAAGAAATTTGGCTGTTTTATCATCAATTACCTCATTGTCAGTGGCCCTCTTGACAATGTCCTCCAGTATTAAACTAATTCCTGCAGTGGGATCCCCTCTTATGGGGGTATATACCAAGGTGTCCTGCAGCTGTTCTTGTATCTCTTTCATGTAATCAGTTGCATTCATTACAACAATGGCCCCACCCTTGTCTGCCGGTTTTATAACTATATTGGTATTATCTTTGAGTGATTGGAGTGCTTGGCGCTCTTTGTAAGACAAATTAGGGCATGGATTGTCTAATGAAGGTTTAAGGAGATCAATGTCCCTCTTGACTAGTTTGATGAAGGTCACTACTGCATTTGAGGACGGGGGAGGGGCCCATTTGCTCTTAGGTTGGCACATGTGGGTGCTCTGGTTGCTACTGGTATTAGAGGGTGGGTGATATGAAAAAAATGATTTTATGCGCAGTGTGCGGAAAAATCTTTGTAACTCAACCTCAATGGTAAACCGGTCCCCCTTAGAGTAAGGAACAAATGTCAGGCCCTTAGACAGTACCTTGGTTTCGTCGTGGGTCAATGTGTAGTCGGAAATATTGATTACTGTCGCGTCGTCTTGCTCCGGGTGTTGTATGTTGCCCTTGATGATGGAGGATGATTGGTTGCTTGACGTCGTCTTCCTCCGCCCTCTCCTGTTTTTTTTTCATTTCTTTTGGGTGGGGGGGGGGCGCCCTCTGGTTTGGGCCTGAACCCACCTCTAAAAAATCTTACCCTGAGGAGGAACTAGAGTTGCCAGTATCTGAGTCAGAGCCTTGTCGATTCGGGTTGTAGGGCCACCTTTGAAGTTTGTGGTCTCGCCAAGTATAGACGCGGCCCTCCTGGTAATCCAGTGTCAATTTAGATTCCAACTGGGTCCTCAGAGTGGTGATCGTATCATTAATAGAGCTTAATTCCGTTTGTAACCCAGTGATGGTGAGTGCAATCAGATCTAGATTGCATTTATTTAGGATTTTTTGCCAATCAGATATGAACTCTTTATTGTGTTGGCAAAATGTGGGTTTTATAGGGAGCCTAAGTCCCCTTGGTATCCTCTTTGCTTTGAGGTACTCGATAATGGTGTCAGAGTGAAGTTGATATTGTATAGCTTTTTTTGAGAGGGACCCAAATTGTTTCTTGGTGGCAGTGTGATCATTGATTAGTGGATTGTCGGGTCTAGAATACTGTGCAATGATGTTGTCTACCTGTAGCTGGCTGAATGCCAGAGTATCAGCCTGATGCTGCGTCAGTGTATTGATATCTTCAAAAGACATATCAGTCTGTAGCAAGCTTATGAGGGTGCTAAAGCAACCTATTGAGCAGAAAAACAAAGTACAATATTACTGTTAGGTTACAGGCAGGTTACAGGTAGGTACAACAGCAGACGCTTCTCTCAACGTTTCGTTTTCCGTGTTTTACTGACCATATCTGTTCTGTCCATAGCTCCCTGCCCGCCTCTTCTGTACCACCCAACATTTGGGATATACATGCAAAATTGAGTGTCATTGGTTAGTACTTTTTCTGAATACTGTGCAATACGGTGCTGACCTGCCCAGGATATTCCCTGGGCTGGTCTTTTTTAAGGTATCACTCTGCACTATTTTAATCATTCCTGTTTATTGTATGATTCTAGGGGCTTGATCATGTATACACTGTCCTGTGTGGACCCAGCGTGATAAGATGGAGGTGGAGTGCCTCTTAAAATCCCAGCGTGCCTTCTCACAATAGCGTGCTTCCCCATGTGATTCTACATAAGAATATGGAGTTGGAGTACCCCTTTATATTTCGCCGGGCTACCCTCAAATTATGGACCTACCCCTGCCTCATCTCTACGAGGATCCCTCTCTGTAGAGTTACGCCTAATCTGGAACGTCGCCGCTACGGCGGCAACCATCTTTCTGGTGTGTTTCCCCTTTCTAAACATAAGGATGGAATGACGCGAGATTTGGGGCCGCCATCTTGGATCTCGCGAGAGCTACAGCCGCCATCTTGGAACACCCCGTTGGATCTAAGATACACCTGCAGCACACAATAGCTGCGCATTCAGGACGGACGCCATATTTGCGTAGCCCCGCACCCGGAAGGGCTAAAATTATGCTCCTTATTGTTATGCTTTTTTACTTTCACAACCCCCGATGGGCATTGTATATAGCCCCGTGTGCGTTCCCCGGGCTCGGTGGCAAATATTGCCGCTTGGCTCTGGGGATGACCCCAGATGACGTCATCAGGCGGCGCCACTGGCGCGGCCTGTTTTGGCGCCATCAAGCACGCTGGGTCCCCTCACTATAAAAGGTTTGTCTGCCCCTAGCCAGATACCGCATCTCCTGATGAAGACATTACCGTCAAAACGTTGAGAGAAGCGCCTGCTGTTGTACCTACCTGTAACCTGCCTGTAAGCCTTCCTTTTGATCTATGTGCTCTATCTTACATGCATTACAAATGAGATTGTCAGGTTTGTGTTGCCAATGGTTATACTGCCTCTCATGGCCTCTGTTGGACTTTGTTCTACAATACTAGAAAGGACAACCAAACCTGAACAGTGAGAACTTATATACAACAGCGCCTCCTAGCGGTCATTCTGATTATGTATATATGCCATGTCTATGTCTGAATTATGTTTTCACAATATTAAATCACCTTTGTTAATTGCAATTACTAATTTTTGGGTGTTCATTCCTCCTACAATTTTTGTTCTCAAGATTGACATTGAAGCCAGAAAAGCCTAATACTGGATGAGAGAACCTGGCTCACATTTTCCATTCTAGTCCAATGATGATTATGGGGTAGAGGTTAGGGGTAAGCATACTGTCATCCAAAATGTCTTGACATGTTACAACATTACAGGGTAATTCTACTTTCAACAGGGGGGGTGATTGGAGGCCCCCCTGGTGAAGAGGAGACCCGGCAGGAGTGATCGGGCACAGAGGTGAGTAAATGTCATTTTTATTTATTTTTTTATGTGTAATGCTGGCGACTGCTGAAGTGGGGGGGCTATTCGGGGCACTCGCCTGCAGCCGGCGGGGGGGGGGGGGGGGGGGGGGCGAGTGGGGGATTGAAGCCACCCCGGAAGAAGAGCAGACCCGGCTGGTTCGATAGAGAGGCCAGGTGAGTGTCTTTTTTTTTTTAGGCTTGCTAGCAGGGGGGAATGGCAGGTGCGTAAAATTTACGTAGCTGGCAGTTAACGACAGGAGAGGCAGACATTTGAATTTTACTAGCTGGCGTCAGAAGGGCTAAATCTTCCTTTAAAATCTAAGCTAACATTATTCCCTTGTCAGAGTGCCTCCCCTTTCTTGTCATTCATTTTTGTTTGATAATCCCTCTCTAACAAATGTCTTGGACAACTGAGCTTGTGCTACAGAAGAATCAAGCCTCTTTATTATTAAATGATGTAAAAGTTGGAATTAAGAGCACTTTCTGTATTTTTTGCAGATAACACCAAGATATGTAGCACAGTGCAGTCTATTGAAGATGCTCACAAGATTCAAGCTGACTTGCACACTTTGAGTGTCTGTGCATCTATTTGGCAAGTGCAATGTGGATAAATGTAAAGTAATGTAATTACGGTTTAAATCTCGGGGGAGTAAAACTGGATAAGTCACTTGTTGACAAATATCCGGGAATGGTGGTAGACCACATGCTAAATTGCAGTACGAAATGTCAAGCAGCTGCTTCCCAGACAACCAAGATTATATCATGCATTAAAAGAGGCATGGAATCACGAGCTAGGGATGTAATATTGCCTCTTAACAAGGCACTTGCGCGTCTCATCTGGAATATGTCAAAAGGGTGCTGAGGAGAGCCACCAAACTAATAAAAAAATCTTAGTTATGAAGAAGGATAACAGTTACCATTAGCTGTTATCAGTAAAAAAATATCTTTCCTCAACCCTTTTTGAACTTGATGGACATATGTCAACTGACAACTTATTCTAAATCTGTTGACATTAATACGAAGTAGATCCCTCCTTGGCAACTAAACCGCTTGCAGTGGAAATACATTCTACAATATTTCAGCATGTGGCTGTTAAAATTGAAATTGAAGCCAGAAAAGACTAATACTGGATGAGAGAATCTGAATCACGTTTTCCATTCTAGTTCAATGATGATGATGATGGGGTAGAGGTTAGGGAAGCATACTGTCATCCAAAATGTCTTGACATGTTACAACATTAAAGGGTAATTCTACTTTCAACAGCATTTTTTAAAGTTTCCATTATTGTGTGACAAAATGATGTAGTGTTCTAAGCTTATTTGTTACTTTTTTCTATTTGTTATTCGGTAATATAAGAGAAAACAGTTTCCCCTAGCAACAATGTGTTTTACTTAGCAATGTGTTAAAAGTGCAGATCAGAAACTTCCTGACTCTGGCTTGCTAATCGTCAGATTGGCTAAAGCGGAAGCAAGAGATTTAAGTGGATCACATTCTAGGGATCACAATCTTGTGTTCCAGCAGCTAAAGGGTTACTGACAGCATTCTCAGCTGGAAGCATCATTACTGCTGTGTGGCTTCCCCTGTTATAGTGGAAGCATTCTGAATTTTGTAGTCAATATTTTTTACCCAAAGCCAGAAACACCACTCCCACATTCTTAACACAAATGTTTATTTTACAACCCAATAAAGCAGAACATCAAAAACTTTACAAAAAGGGGGGCCTAGGCCAGTCCCTGAAAAACATCCCATAGCATAATTGCTCCTCCACCAAACTTTATATTTGGCTCAGTGCAACCAGATGGATTTCTTTTGGCTCTCATCAAAACCAGACTAGTCCATCAGACTTTTATAAAGATAAGTGTGATTTGTAATTTCAAGGCCACATATCCACTGCTCCAGATTCTAGTTAGGAGTGTTGTTCCTGGTGATATAAGGCTGGCATACAGCTGTCTAGGCATTGGAAACCCATGCCTTAAAGTGGTCCTTCACCTTGAATAAGAGCATATCTTATAGGTTTCCCACACCCTGTACATACAGATTGCTCACATTAAAAATCATCCTACCTGCATCTACTGCATGTTATTAGCCTTTAAACATTCAAGATGGGGGGTCATGGGGCTTCAGGCAGCCTGCAAACAGGAAGTGTCTTCTGACTGTGTCTCACAGCATTCTGGGATTGCTGTCTGTTCCCTGACCCCAGCTCTGCTCTGTCTGTGCAAGCACAGCTATAACACCACCCCCTGTACTTTATCCCGCTCTCCTCTCCTCAATATGTGGGATGCTTCTGAGTCAAGATGGCAGCCTCTGTATCCTAGAGTCCTGAACAGAGTTTCAGCCCGGTGGGGGAAAAAATAATGAGTGACTAAAAACTTAAAAATATATTAATTTTAGATGCTGGGGAATCATTTTTTAAGGATCTGGGCTTTTTATGAAATCATGCTGAAGGTCCGGTTTAAATATCCCACTGCAAAATTCTTGTGCTGACATTAATGTCAGAGAAGTTATGAAATGCTGCAGTTATTGTACAAATGGAGCATTTGCAATTTTTATGCAGTATAAGCTTCATCACTGAGTTTCTATGGTTCCTAAATGTTTCAATCATTTAACCATAATCACTTAGAGCTGATCAGGATATACTGATGTTAAGGAGGTTGAGAATTTTTTTGCAGCAGTGGCAGTACCACACTTAAAATCACAAATGTTTGTAAAGGCAGATTGCATAGCCAGATGCCTGAATTCAATTAGTAAAAGGTGTGCAGACGTGTCCCAGCACTTGTGATATATATATATATATATATATATATATATATATATATATATATATAGGTGTCATAGCTCAGAAAGCCATATATTGGTATAGAAGATAAAACATCGGGATGTGACTATAACAAACAAGACGCACTATTCTGAAAAGCCTGCTAGCCCCCCGCTGAGAGGTCAATTATGTTCCATTATTACATTATTTAAGCCAAATAGTAATTCATTTTTCATTTTTCTTAATTGTTTATTGTAATCAGCTGTGACACTTTTTAAAGCAGTCGTCAGCCTACTATTGGAATAAACCCAATAGATTACAGGCCAATGCGATGTATGCATCAGGCTGTGGGATTGGAAAGACTCTGTTAAGATTGTCTCCTCTGTTTATTTATAATATATATATATATGTGTATGTTATATATATGTTGATGTTTAATTACTCTAATAGTGTGTGTGTGTGTGTGTGTGTGTGTGTGTGTGTGTGTGTGTGTGTGTGTGTGTATATATATATATTAGTGTATGTTATATATATATATATATATATATATATATATATGTTGATGTTTAATTACTCTAAAAGTGTGCACTAGTAATGTTGGGAAACAATGCATTTATTCTGACAGCTAACCTTCCAAAAACTCCTTAATGATTGCACAGATATTTATAGTTCATGACTGAGTCACAGATTTTTGTAAATCGTGATTTTTAAATGATATGCTGCTACAAACTGTGACATTTTAATAATGCCGTGGCAAAATTTATAGTTCAGCGTCAAAGTTGCCTTGATTCATTTTCAGTCTGGGCAATAACAGGTCCCATGTGGTTTAAGCCAAAATCATTACCACACATGGTTAATGATACTGTCCTGTAAAAATGTCAGGGGGGAACAATAGCTAAAAATCGCTAGTTGGCTACTTTGAAACATTGTCATAAGTAAAAACAATAGTAAAATCTAATCATTTTTGTCCACCAAGCCTTTCAGTTGGTAGGAGACTCAGAGGAAGGGAAAACTGTCTATCCTGTTTAATGATTCAAATGAGGCAGTGAATAATAGGTGGAGAATTGCAGCTTGTGTTTTAAAAATAGCTTTTTTTTATGGTACACTTTAACTTTGCTTTCACATAACCCAAGACAGCTCTTGTGCAAAGCTGAAACTCAGTTGTCAAAACCTAGCAACAACAATGTCATCATCTATACATATACATATAATCTATAAATGATTATTATTCTAAACAAAAATATTTTGTTCATTTTTAATGTCCATTTAACAAACCTGTCCAGGTACCTGAAACACCTTTATAGTGTTACCACTAGATTTTTGAGCCTTGCTGTGGTATCTACTTACAGATGTAGGGCATTTAGAAAAATATATTTGATATTCTTCTGATCAGAGATTTGGGCTAGCCAGTTAGGTTCTATAATATCACACTTGAAGAACAATTCCCTTCTGGGCATACTGTGAGGAAACCCATATCATGTGGCCCCAGCTGATGTCACTGAAATCACACAATACATTTTTGTTGTCAGGACCTTTACTGGCTGTGCAAACCCTTCACTACCAAAAGTCCTGCCAGCTGTAATAGCTGCCACTATATCCCCGGTCAGTTAGTGGGAGATATTGGACCAGCAGCCAGTCTAGTAGTGTGTCAATATAACGAGAAAATGCAGACTATGCAAGAGTTCGAGATCAAGATTTATAACAGCCCAAGAAGTTATGTATTTAATCACTTTAAGGGCACACTAGACCAATATAAATATATGTGAGGAACAGATAGTCTGAAGGCAAGTGGCAAGTGAGTAGTAACAATCAAAAGGTGCAGATGATAGTTAGCAGTTAGGTGATATGTATTGAGGCAGGGCAACCACCAACTGCTAGATCCTTGGGGCTCCTTCACATGTCAAATGACCCCTCAGAAGAAAACCAGAGGGGCTCAGCCCTGAGAGCTTTAATCATAGATCGCATACATCTCCCTCCCCTCTGGGATGAGTTTCGGTCTCCTCCCTCCTGTCTGTCTTAGCTAAAATTATTAAATTATTAAAAGTAATATGGGGCATAACTCTTAGGTGGAAGGCCCTGGAATGCTGGGTCTGGTGCCAACACGGTCCTGGTACCTTATGTGGCACCCTAACTCACCCCCTCCCACTACTGATAAGCCCAACAATTAAGAGATTTTCTTTCTGTGCAAGGATCTGGAAAGGGCTGCAATCTGTAAACTTCCCTCTGTTGGTAAGGTTTGGCTGCAGCAAGGAGAAAATATTAAAGCGGACCAACAGTCAAACATGACTTAAACCATGCCAACACAACAAACAGTGCTCATATGCATCCCTCCTCATGTCAGATTTCTGCACATATAAATTCATTTACCTTTTTCTAACTCCTGCTGTAGTAAATTTTAGAAACAAAATGACGGCTCATGCATTTGCAGGCCGTCTGCAAACAGGAAGTGCTGCTGGGTTTCCTGTTACTGTGAATTGTCAGTTATGTCCGTTGAATCCAGGCAGCAGCATTGCTGATATGCTGGGAAAGGGAGCTCCAAAATGGCCACTTCAATAATTTTCCAACTGTGCCAGGCTGTTGGTCCAGTTTAAAGCGGACCTTCACCCCGAATAAGAGCCTATCTTATATGTTTCCCCCCACCCTGTACATACCGATTTCTCACATTAAAAATCATCCTACCTGCATCTACTGCATGTTATGAGCCTTTAAACATCCAAGATGGGGACTCATGGAGCATCAGGCAGCCTGCAAACAGGACGTGACTTCTGACTGTCACTCTGCATTCTTGGATTGCTGTCCTTTCCCTGACCCCAGCTCTGCTTTGTCTGTGCAAAGCACATCCATAACCCCGTCCCATGAGTCCTGAACAGAGTTGCAGCCTGAAGGGGTAAAGAATAATAAGTGACTAAAAACTTAAAATATATTAATTTTATATGCTAGGGAATAGTTTTTTAAGGGTTTGGGTTTTTCATTAAATCATGCTGAAGGTCCGGTTAAGTACAGCGGCATGCAAAAGTTTGCCACCTGGCCAAAATTACTGAACAGTTACGCAAGTTGAAGATGGAGTGATCTCCAAAATGCATAAAGTTAGATGACACACATTTCCCCCCATTTTTAGCAATAGCATTTGCTGCATTCCTCATGTTGAAATGTGATTAAGACAGTTAACAGCTGTTCATAGGATTGCTAGAAAAGCAAATCAGAGCCCCAACTTGACTGCAAAAAACCTTCATGCCAATTTAGCAGACTCTGGAGTTGTGGCACATTGCTCTATTGTTTACTGAAACCTGCACACATATAGCCTTCTTCATCAGGGAAACCTCTCCTAAAAAAAGGACAAACCTGATGAATTTGGTCAACAAGTCCTGGGGACAGTTGAGGTTAAAATAAAACTTTTTGGCCACAAGGAGCATACGGCCATTAAGCATAGAGGTGGATCAGTTATGCTTTTGGGTTGTATCGCAGTGCAATTACACAAGGAATACTTCATGGGTAAAGGAAAGAATGGATTAAAAAAAAAACAGCAATGTTTTGAAGCAAACATAACACCAACTGTAAATAAGCTGTCAAGATTTAAAACAGCCCAAGAAGTTATGTATTTAATCACTTTAAGGGCACACTAGACCAATATATGTATGCAATGAACAGATTCATATACAAGTCTGAAGGCAAGTTGCAAGTGACTAGTGACAAAAGGAGCAGATAAATGTCCATTACCAATGTCCAATGTCCATTACAAAGAAGCTGAAGTTGAAAAGATGATGATGTCTACAAATGGATAATGGAACTAAACACACCTCACATCCACAAAAGACTACCTGAAAAGATTCAAGCTGAAGGTTTTACTATGACCTTACAGTCTCCTGACATGTACATCTTTGAAAATCTGTTGATATACCTCAAAAAAGCAGTGCATTCAAAATGACCCAGGAATCTCACCGAACCCGAAGACTTTTTACAAAGAAAAATGGATGAAAACTCCTCAAAAAAGACTCTTGGCTGGCTACAAAAAAGTATTTACAAGATGTGATACTTGCCAAAGTGGATGTTACTAGGTACTAACCGTACACATTGTTTTGCTTTGGCCCATTTTCCATTTTTTAAGGTAAAGGTTAAAATAAAATTAGTTTTTACTTAAAATACAAAGAAAATGTGTTATATTTAAAATTGTGCTTTCTTTAGATCATTTTATCTTGAACTAACAGTAACAGTGATTTGGAACCAGGGATGCCAAAATGTTTACATGCCATTGTATCTTTTAAATGGGGGGCTACCAATACTGGCAGGGGATGGGATAGGGTGTCACTGACCAGAAGCTTTCCTGGAACAGGTTTGCTAATAAAGGTTTAGGCACACTAAACTTCAAAAAACCCTGGGGCGTTATTTCCTGACACCAGTACATACAGATTTTACTGTTTTTTTCTGGCATTGAACAAATCAAGAGTTGCCCAACAGGCATTCAGATGTAACAGGTAGAGCGATCCGATATTCAAGCAAATGTGCACATGCATATATTAAGCGTGTGTACTGCTTTTTTGTAATGGGAACCCAATTCATAAATCCCATGATGAACACATTTAATCTTATAATTGTTGATCTTTAAACTTTTATGTTTCTGGCTTGTAATTCCTTTACTGCTCATACACAATGCTCCTTCTTCTATGGTTCATTTTCAATTGAAAATGCTGAAAATGCTATAGCCCACATTCTACAAAGAAATACTTTGAGCTTAGCTTCCCTTTCTTTTCCCATATTCGGCTTTGTTATTAAAACATTTAAAAGCTTCCTTCTTGCCTCTGGCTTATCTTCTCTAAAGATTTTAGCTGATCTACCAACAGGAGTGATGACCATGAGGAAGGGGAAGTGATTTATGTTCTTTTAGTGTGTATTGTGCACAAGCTGAGGTTTAGCTCAGTGGTGCTTAAAGACATCTGGACGAGCCAGACAGAGCAGCTTCTGTAAAGTAATATTCTGCATACAGAAATATACATAGAACATGCCCAACATGCTGTTATAATGTTTTCAGCTTTTATTGCTCCTCTTCACCTTATGGATGAAAGTACATCACAAGTTATTTTAAAGAATGATGGGGTATCATTATATTCACTTTCAAGTGTATCAAGAGTAACTTTCAGAAACATTTCAGCATTCCAGTCCTTGATATCAATATCAAGGAGCAGTGTTTTAGTACTGAGCCAAAGTGCCTTAAAGAAACTATACAGGCAAAATCTAAAACCACAGTTTGCTCTCAAAAGAGAATAGTTTCCTGTGTGTCTTTCTGAAAAGCAAGCGTTTACCTGTCTGAAGTCAGGAGGGTACCTTATTTTCTTTATATTTCATACCTGAGTATTTAAAGTGGGAAAAAAATAATTTTGACTATCCTGGGTTTTGTTCCATGCCCCAGGAGCATCCTGAATCTCTCTGTGTAAAACCCCCAGAAAGCCTGTACAAACTCTCCTTTGCCTGGTCAGGCTTTCATCCAATCAGAGCCGTTTTCCATGTATATGTATTATATACTTGTTTACATGCAGGGCTTTGGCAATTGGAGAGCGGCCTGGGGAAGGCCAGCGTCTATCCCTGGGTTTTGTTCCGCTTTACTACTACTAATCAGCAAATGTATTTCTTTGCTGTCAGTTAACTTTTCAGTGTACAAAGAAGCGGGGAAAATAGACACACTGATAGCTATCCTTCCCTGCACACAAGTACTAGCGTGCCCCACACAGTCAGATGGATGAGGAGTGGAGATAGGTCCACCTCTTGGTAATAACATGACAGGTTAAGCAGAAAATTAATTGTATTTACACTTAGCCCAAATAATCTCTTCAACTAGTTTCTTGTCCTGGGCCTTTGGACAAATCATCGATGAGCTCACTCTGTACTGTGGATGAATTTTTAAGGCCATTGCTATATGCCCGTTATGAATTTTATCTCCAGAATGTTGACCAACGGTGGATCTATGGTAGAGTTCAGTGCAGGATTTAGTTGCTGGGCTATCCTCATCCACTGGAATGTTGTTCCTCCTAATAATCTGATATAACCTGGGACTCTTTAAAGTGGACCAACACCCACCGGTGATCGGCCCGGGAATCTATAAGATTCCCGGGCCGATCACCTCCCTCCCCGCGGGACATCCGAGATCGGGATGTCCCGCGGGGTGAAACCCTCTAGACGTGCGCGCGCCCGCGCCGGCCGTCTGTGAATGGCCGGCGCGGGCACGCGCGCGTCAAGAGGGACGCGCGGGAGGCGGCGGCGGCGGAGCCGCTTGTCCGCAGCTTGTCCGTCGGCGCGAGGAGAGGTGAGTTCGGGGGGGTTTCACACAGCGGGGCACCCCGATCGGGGGTGCCCCACCGAAGTGGACCAAGACCCAGGATAGTCAAAATCCTGGGTGTTGGTCCACTTTAAATCTCTCTTCTTTGTCTTCCCTGGTACAGAGATCCTGAGTCAATTAGCTATTGTCCATAATCTATACAACAGAAACCCAGTTCTTGATTCAGGGGTCTTTTATAAGCCTTGGAGGCACCTGAGCAAATAACAGAAAAACATTACTCTGTGGGGGACAGTATACTTTGTGGGCAAATGCCAACTTACGTGCTCCTTCCCTCTTTTAAACTCTCTGAATTTATTGCAGTGTGAGTCTTTAACATTTTATATAATCTAGCTCTAAATTGTGAATGAATAGCTCCATAACTTCAATTCCACTTTATGTAGTTATTGTTCTTCTGTATTTGTTATAAGGCAGCAACAATCTATGGGGGGGGGGGTAGTCTGTAATGAATTGATAGCATTATTCTGGATCTCTGTATTTACTTGGTCATCCTCCTCCTTTTCTGAAAAACATTTTTGCTACACCTTTACAACACTGTTGCGTGCCATGAGGCTCCCAGTTTGAATCACGGCTGGGTGACACATCTCACAGCTCACAACCTACCCGATTGTCCAGGTAATTCCTTTTCCTGGAATGTGGGTTGATTCTTGCGTTCCAGGCAACCACTGTCCCTGCCAGGGACAACTTAAAGTTACAAACTACTGGAAGAACTATAGGCTGTCTGCCTATGCTCCAATGAGCCAGTGCCAATTGTGGGGCTCCAATTCTGGTGGGTCTTATCTAGGGATGAGCGAATCGATCCGGACGAACCTGGATTCGTTCCGAATTTCATGAAAAATTCGATTCTCAACGAGTCCTAATTTCCCAGCGATTCGATCGATCGAAGTTTTCCTTTAAACTCCATTTATTTCAATTACAGGCATTCTAGGATGGTGGAAGCACATGTCCAGACATATCCCCTGGGGCAAGGTATCATGGGTAAGTCACATGCAGCCTATCAGCAGCCAGGAAGCCCGGTGACGTCACCGTGCTATATAAAGCAGCGGCCATCTTCCTTGTGCGCATTTCAGCGTTCTATTGCAGCCAGAGCACAGCTCGTTACAGACAGGGACAGAGAGTTAGAGATAGGTAGGGAGAGTCAGAGAGGCAGACAGAGAGGTAGACAGAGCCAGGGAAAGACAGTGAAAGATAAGGAAAAACCGGAACCATCCAGAAAGGGACAGCATTTTTTTTTCATTAGCCAGATCAGTTTTCAATTCAATTTCAGTTCTTTGTGCTGTAAATCTGCCTTGCCACTGGCTCTCCAGCTTCAGGAGAGGGCCTAAAAGGCCCTCTCCCTGTCCTCCTCGACAGGCGCCGTCATCTTGCCGCTAAGCCCCGCCCCCCAGAGATGACATCACTCCCGGGTGTCGTCCTGGCTCTGGGCTGTCATTTCTCACACTTGTCATCGCTGGCCACAGGAGGAGGAAGGCAGGTGATGATCTGATCGCCTGCCTCCCTCCTCCACTGCCCAGCGATGACAATAACTGTCATCAGAGCTGCGAGGGACACAGGAGCTGAGGATCAGAGGTTAGTAAAGTAAAAAAAAAAGTTTTTATTTTTTAATAAAGTTATTTTTTAATCTGTGTGTGTGTTTTTTTTTTTACTGTTAACCTCTTGTGAACTGGTAAGGGGTTCATGTGACCCCTATACCAGTTCACAAGGCTGGGGGGATGGCAAGTCACCTGCGCTAGTGGGTGACTTGCCATTAACCCCCGGCACCCCCATTACCTGCCTCCCCAAAGGCCAGGGGGGAGCAGAAGAGCCCATGCCCGCGGGCTATGCGGGCTTGTAGCCTGCAGAGCCAGGGGCCACAAAAGCTGGCCCCTGTGCCCTGTTCCTACAAGCCCTGCATAGCTGGTACCGGACTGGTTACTTCGGGTAAGGGGGACCCCATGTCATTTTTTTTATTTTTAAGGATTTTTAACCCTTAAAGATCCAAAAAAAATGGGGTCCCCCCCCCCTGGAGGGGGACCCTATGTCATTTTTTTTTTTAATAAACCCTTCGTGTTCTGTCATCCAGCAGCTATAAAAGGCTTCCAGCAGGTGAGCAGAAGCCAGTGATCGCCGAGGGACACAGTGCTCCAGGATGGATGGAAGGTAAGTATATATATAAAAAAAAAATTAATAAAATATTTTTTTCTCTTTGTGTGTCTGTGTTTTTTTTACATGTAACCCCTTGTGAACTGGTAAGGGGTCCATGACCCCTATACCAGTTCACAAGGCTGGGGGGATGGCAAGTCACCTGCAACCAGCGGGTGACTTGCCATTAACTCCCGGCACCCCCATTACCTGCCTCCCCAAAGCCCAGGGGGGGGCAGAAGAGCCCGTGGCCACGGGCTATGCGGGCTTGTGGCCTGCAGGGCCAGGGGCCACAAAAGCTGGCCCCTGTGCCCTGTTTCTACAAGCCCTGCATAGCTGGTCCCGGGCTGGTTACTCTAGGTAAGGGGGACCCCATGTCAATTTTTTTTTAGATTTTTAAGGGTTTTTGACCCTTGAAAATTCCCCCCCCCAAAAAACGGGGTCCCCCCCCCCGGGAGGGGGGAACTCTATGTCATTTTTTTTCTCGATTTAACCCTTTGTAGTGTGGATGGTAGTTATTTTATTTGTAAAAGTATAAAGTACTTGTTTCAGTTAGGGGGGTCTCCTGGGCAGGAACGGGGGGCTACCGATAAATATGTGGTACCGTTCTAATCGGTAGAAATGGGGCTTTCACATGCAATATGGTTTTCCTTAATAAAATACATTTTTTATTTAATATAAAGGAGTCAATTTTCTAAAAATTTATTTATTTATTTATTTATTTTTATTACTTAATAATATTGTAAAAAACTAAATAAAATTTACAAACAAGACATTTCATGTTAAAGCCTAAACTCTGCTGCAAAATATATATATATAATTTTTCTGAAAATTCCAGCAAAAATGGCGAAAAACATGGCGCAAAATGGGGAAAAATGACCTGTCAACAGAGGGTGCAAAATCTCAAGTAGGTTGGCAATTAAAAGGGTTAATAGTACCTATGCATGTTGGGTATTATTCTGTTCGGGGGACCTTGCGCTTTCAGACTTAGCTTGTTTTTTCTGGTTTGCATATTTATATTTTAGGAAAAGGTGTTTTTTATTCAGCTTTTTTATACATTTTTTAGGGAAACCCTGCGCAACCAAAGAATTCTTTGAGGGATTCATTCCAGAAAGATGAGCCCACTACAACAAGCTGGGTACGCTTAGAAAGCTTAACATGTGTACTTTCAGGGAATATATGGTTTATGGGGGATATTCCAAATGTAAAGGGTTGTTTTGGTTGAAAAGGCGCACTTTGTCTGCAGAGCTGAAATTTTCAAGTAAAATTACCGTTACGCACATGCTTTACTTTGGGGTGTTTGGCAACTCTTGCCTTGACGGTAGTAATGCATGTTGGGTATCGTTCTGTTCGGGGAATGTTGCTTTTTCAGAGTAAACTTGTTTTTTCTTGTTTGTATATAGTTTTTTTAGGACAATGTGGCTTTGATTCTGATTTTTTATCCTTTTTTTAGGGAAACTCTTTGCAACCAAAGAATACATTGAGAGATTACTTCCAGAAAGCTATGGCCACATCAACAAGCCTGGTACACCTAGAAAGATTGAGGTGTGTACTTCCAGAGAATATATAGTTTGTGGGGGGTATTTCAAATGTAAAGGGTTGTTTTTCTGGAAAAACTGCAAGGTGCGCATAGCGCATTGCATAGTTGTATTTTATCTGAAAATCCCCTAAAGCGCTGTTTCAGTCTGGGGGAGTCTCCTGGGCAGGAAAGGGTGTCTACCAATACATATGTGGTACCGCTGTAACCGGGAATAATTGGGATTTCACACGCAATAAGATTTTATTGACAAACTTACATTTTTTATTACAAAAAAATACTACAAATTATAAAAAAATGATTTTTTTTTATTTTTTTGCACATATTTTACCCAAAACTATTGAGAATACACCTAAAAAATTACAAACATTTCATGTTAAAGCCTGGACTCTGCTGAAAAAAACAATATATAATTTTCCTGGGAAATCCCTGGAAATCCCTTCAAAAATCTAATTTGAACATGGGGAGCGCATAATAGTGCAAAATAGTCTGGCAACAAAGGGTGACAAAAACTCCAGGTAGGCTGGCAGCGAAAGGGTTAATCAAAGTATTGCATTTGGAATTGGTTTTTGGTCTGCTTGTAAAAAAAAACACCAGCCCACCTGGGTATCCCAAACCTGCACTTAGCAGCCTATCTGTTATACTAAATATGCTTGTTCATCCTTCCTCAGCTTAATGAAAGTATTGCATTTTGAATTGGTTTTTGGTCTGCCTTTAACAAAAAAAACACCAGCCCACCTGGGTATCCCAAAACTGCATTAAGCAGCCTATCTGTTATACTAAATACACTTGTTCATCCTTCCTCAGCTTAATCAAAGTATTGCATTTTGAATTGGTTTTTGGTCTGCTTGTAAAAAAAACACCAGCCCACCTGGGTATCCCAAACCTGCATTTAGCAGCCTATCTGTTAAACTAAATACGCTTGTTCATCCTTCCTCAGCTTAATCAAAGTATTGCATCTTGAATTGTTTTTTGGTCTGCCTTTAACAAAAACAACACCTGCCCACCTGGGTATCCCAAACCTGCATTAGGCAGCCTATCTGTTATACTAAATACGCTTGTTCATCCTTCCTCAGCTTAATCAAATTATTGCATTTTGAATTGGTTTTTGGTCTGCCTTTAACAAAAAAAACACCAGCCCACCTGGGTATCCCAAACCTGCATTAGGCAGCCTATCTGTTATACTAAATACGCTTGTTCATCCTTCCTCAGCTTAATCAAAGTATTGCATTTTGAATTGGTTTTTGGTCGGCTTTTAACAAAAAAAACACCAGCCCACCTGGGTATCCCAAACCTGCATTAGGCAGCCTATCTGTGATACTAAATACGCTTGTTCATCCTTCCTCAGCTTAATCAAAGTATTGCATTTTGAATTGGTTTTTGGTCTGCCTTTAACAAAAAAAAAAACAGACCGCAGGGCATCCCAAACCTGCATTAGGCAGCCTATCTGTTATACTAAATACGCTTGTTGATCCTTCCTCAGCTTAATCAAAGTATTGCATTTTGAATTGGTTTTTGGTCTGCCTTTAACAAAAAAAACATCAGGCCGCAGGGCATCCCAAACCTGCACTTAGCAGCCTATCTGTTATACTAAATATGCTTGTTCATCCTTCCTCAGCTTAATCAAGGTATTGCATTTTGAATTGGTTTTTGGCCTGTCTTTAACAAAAAAAACACCAGCCCACCTGCGTATCCCAAACCTGCATTTGGCAGCCTATCTGTTATACTAAATACGCTTGTTCATCCTTCCTCAGCTTAATCAAAGTATTGAATTCTGAATTGCTTTTTGGTCTGCCTTTAACAAAAAAAACACCAGGCCGGAGGGCATCCTAAACCTGTATTAGGCAGCCTATCTGTTATACTAAATACGCTTGTTCATCCTTCCTCAGCTTAAGCAAAGTATTGTATTTTGAATTGCTTTTTGGTCTGCCTTTAACAAAAAAAACACCAGGCCGTAGGGCATCCCAAACCTTTACTTAGCAGCCTATCTGTTATACTAAATGCGCTTGTTCATCCTTCCTCAGCTTAATCAAAGTATTGCATTTTGAATTGGTTTTTGGTCTGCTTGTAAAAAAAACACCAGCCCACCTGGGTATCCCAAACCTGCACTTAGCAGCCTATCTGTTATACTAAATACGCTTGTTCATCCTTCCTCAGCTTAATCAAAGTATTGCATTTTGAATTGGTTTTTGGTCTGCCTTTAACAAAAAAAACACCAGCCCACCTGGGTATCTCAATCCTGCATTAGGCAGCCTATCTGTTATACTAAATACGCTTGTTCATCCTTCCTCAGCTTAATCAAAGTATTGCATTTTGAATTGGTTTTTGGTCTGCTCTTAACAAAAAAAACACCAGCCCACCTGGGTATCCCAAACCCGCATTAGGCAGCCTATATGTTATGCTAAATATGCTTGTTCATCTTTCCTCAGCTTAATCAAAGTATTGCATTTTGAATTGGTTTTTGGTCTGCCTTTACCAAAAAAAACACCAGGCCGAAGGGCATCCCAAACCTGCATTAGGCAGCCTATCTGTTATACTAAATACGCTTGTTGATCCTTCCTCAGCTTAATCAAAGTATTGCATTTTGAATTGGTTTTTGGTCTGCTTGTAAAAAAAAACACCAGCCCACCTGGGTATCCCAAACCTGCACTTAGCAGCCTATCTGTTATACTAAATACGCTTGTTCATCCTTCCTCAGCTTAATCAAAGTATTGCATTTTGAATTGGTTTTTGGTCTGCTTGTAAAAAAAACACCAGCCCACCTGGGTATCCCAAACCTGCATTAGGCAGCCTATCTGTTATACTAAATACGCTTGTTCATCCTTCTTCAGCTTAATCAAAGTATTGCATTTTGAATTGGTTTTTGGTCAGCCTTTAACAAAAAAAACACCAGGATGCAGGGCATCCCAAACCTGCATTAGGCAGCCTATCTGTTATAGTAAATACGCTTGTTCATCCTTCCTCAGCTTAATCAAAGTATTGCATTTTGAATTGGTTTTTAATCTGCTTGTAAAAAAAACACCAGCCCACCTGGGTATCCCAAACCTGCATTAGGCAGCCTATCTGTTATACTAAATACGCTTGTTCATCCTTCCTCAGCTTAATCAAAGTATTGCATTTTGAATTGGTTTTTGGTCTGCCTTTAACAAAAAAACACCAGCCCACCTGGGTATCCCAAACCTGCATTAGGCAGCCTATCTGTTATACTAAATGCGCTTGTTCATCCTTCCTCAGCTTAATCAAAGTATTGCATTTTGAATTGGTTTTTGGTCTGCCTTTAACAAAAAAACACCAGGCCGCAGGGCATCCCAAACCTGCATTAGGCAGCCTATCTGTTATACTAAATACGCTTGTTGATCCTTCCTCAGCTTAATCAAAGTATTGCATTTTGAATTGGTTTTTGGTCTGCTTGTAAAAAAAACACAAGCCCACCTGGGTATCCCAAACCTGCACTTAGCAGCCTATCTGTTATACTAAATACAGTTGTTGATCCTCCTCAGCTTAATCAAAGTATTGCATTTTGAATTGGTTTTTGGTCTGCTTGTAAAAAAAACACCAGCCCACCTGGGTATCCCAAACCTGCACTTAGCAGCCTATCTGTTATACTAAATGCGCTTGTTCATCCTTCCTCAGCTTAATCAAAGTATTGCATTTTGAATTGGTTTTTGGTCTGCTTGTAAAAAAACACCAACCCACCTGGATATCCCAAACCTGCATTAGGCAGCCTATCTGTTATACTAAATACGCTTGTTCATCCTTCCTTAGCTTAATCAAAGTATTGTATTTTGAATTGGTTTTTGGTCTGCCTTTAACAAAAAAAACACCAGCCCACCTGGGTATCCCAAACCTGCACTTAGCAGGCTATCTGTTATACTAAATATGCTTGTTCATCCTTCCTCAGCTTAATCAAAGTATTGCATTTTGAATTTGTTTTTGGTCTGCTTGTAAAAAAAACACCAGCCCACCTGGGTATCCCAAACCTGAATTAGGCAGCCTATCTGTTATACTAAATACGCTTGTTGATCCTTCCTCAGCTTAATCAAAGTATTGCATTTTGAATTGGTTTTTGGTCTGCTTGTAAAAAAAGCACCAGCCCACCTGGGTATCCCAAACCTGCACTTAGCAGCCTATCTGTTCTACTAAATACACTTGTACATCCTTCCTCAGCTTAATCAAAGTATTGCATTTTGAATTGTTTTTTGGTCTGCTTGTAAAAAAAACACCAGCCCACCTGGGTATCCCAAACCTGCACTTAGCAGCCTATCTGTTATACTAAACACGCTTGTTCATCCTTCCTCAGCTTAATCAAAGTATTGCATTTTGAATTGGTTTTTGGTCTGCTTGTAAAAAAACGCCAGCCCACCTGGGTATCCCAAACCTGCATTAGGCAGCCTATCTGTTATACTAAATACGCTTGTTCATCCTTCCTCAGCTTAATCAAAGTATTGTATTTTGAATTGGTTTTTGGTCTGCCTTTAACAAAAAAAACACCAGCCCACCTGGGTATCCCAAACCTGCATTAGGCAGCCTATCTGTTATAATAAATATGCTTGTTCATCCTTCCTCAGCTTAATCAAAGTATTGCATTTTGAATTGGTTTTTGATCTGCCTTTAGCCCTTTAACCGCCAGCCTACCTTGAGATTTTGTCACCCTTTGTTGCCAGACCATTTTGCACTATTTTGCGCTCCCCATGTTCAACTGTGATTTTTGAAGGGATTTCCAGGGATTTCCCAGGAAAGTGATATATTGTTTTTTTCAGCGGAGCCTGGGCTTTAACATGAAATGTCTTGTTTGTCATTTTCTAAGTGTATTCTCAATATTTTTGGGTAAAAATTGTGCAAAAAAATAAAATAAAAACTATTTTTTACAATTTGTAGTGTTTTTTTGTAATAAAAAATTTAAGTTTGTCAATAAAATCTTATTGCGTGTGAAACCCCAATTTCTCCCGGTTACAGCGGTACCACATATGTATTGGTAGACACCCTTTCCTGCCCAGGAGACTCCCCCAAACTGAAACAACGCTTTAGGAGATTTTCAGATAAAATACAACTATGCTTTGCAATATGCGCACCTTGCAGTTTTTCAAGAAAAACAACCCTTTACATTTGAAAAACCCCCAACAAACTATATATTCCCTAGAAGTACACACCTCTAGGCGTACCAGGCTTGTTGACATGGGTGCAGTTTTCTGGAAGTAATCCCTCAATGTATTCTTTGGTTGCAAAGGGTTTCCCTAAAAATGAATAAAAAAGCAGAATCAAAACCACATTTTCCTAAAAAAACCTATATGCAAACCAGAAAAAAACAGAAAATCCGAAAAAGCAACATCCCCCAAACAGAATGATACCCAACATGCGTAGGTTCTGTCAAGGAAAGAGTTGCCAAACACACCAAAGTAAAGCATGCGCATAACGGTAATTTTACTTCAGATATTCAGCTCTGCAGACAAAGTGCGCACCTTGCGATTTTTCAACCAAAACAACCCTTTACATTTGGAATATCCCCCATAAACCATATATTCCATGAAAGTACACATGTTAAGCTTTCTAAGCGTACCCAGCTTGTTGTAGTGGGCTCATCTTTCTGGAAGTAATATCTCGAAGAATTCATAGGTTGCACAGGATTTCACAAAAAAAGTATAAAAAAGCAGAATAAAAAACACATTTTCCTAAAATATCAATATGCAAATAAGAAAAAACAAGCTAAATCTGAAAGCGCAAGGTCCCCCGAGCAGAACAATACCCAACATGCATAGGTACCTGTAACCTTTTGACTGCCAGTCTACTTGAGATTTTGTCACCCTCTCCTGACAGGATATTTTTCACCATTTTGCGTGATGTTTAACTGTGATTTTTGCAGGAATTTCCAAGAAAATGGCATATTTTCTTTTTGTGGCAGAGTTTAGGCTTTAACATGAAATGTCTTGTTTGTATTTTTTCTACTTTTTTAAATATTTTCAAATAAATAAATAAATAAAAAAATAAAAAAATATATATTTTTTAAATTGTCTCCTTTATTTTAAACAAAAACATTTATTTTATTAAAGAAAGCCATATTGCATGTGAAAGCCCCATTTCTCCCGATTACAATGATACCACATATGTATCGGTAGCCCCCCGTTCCTGTCCAGGTGATCCCATAAACTGAAAAGAGCACTTTATAACATTTACAAATAAAATACAACTACTATCCACATAATAAAGGGTTAAATAAAAAAAAATTGGTGTGGGGTCCCCCTTCACAGGGGGGGGGGGGGGGGGCACCATTTCTTGGGGGAATTTTAAGGTTTTTTTGGGAGGCAGGTAATGGGGGGTCTCTGGGTTAATGGCAAGTCACCCACTAGCCACAGGTGACTTGCCAGACCCCTGAGCCCTGTGAACTGGTATAGGGGTCACATGGACCCCTTACCAGTTCACAAAGGGTTAAAAGTAAAAAAAAAAAAAAACACACACACACAGAGACACACTTTAAAAAAAACTTTATTAAAAAAATATATTTTTTTAATTATTTTTTTTAATACTTACCTCCCATCCATCCCTGTGTCCCACGCTGATCACTTAGGCTTCTGCTCTCCTGCTGGGTTACAGGTAACAAAGGGTTAATTAAAAAAAAAAAATGACATAGGGTCCCCCCTCAAAGGGAGGGGGACCCCATTTTATTTTTGGGATTTTTAAGGGTTAAAACCCTTAAAAATCCCCCCAAAAAAATGGCGTGAGGTCCCCCCTACCCAGCATAACCAGCCTGTGACCCGCTATGGGGGCTTGTAGAACAGGGCGCAGGGGCCAGCTTTAGTGGCCCCTGGCCCTGCGGCTACAAGCCGTCATAGCCTAGGGCCACGGCTCTTCTGCCCCCCCCTGGGCTTTGGGGAGGCAGGTAATTTGGGGGGCCAGGGGTTAATGGCAAGTCACCCGCTAGCGCAGGTGACTTGCCAGACCCCCGAGCCCTGTGAACTGGTATAGGGGTCACATGGACCCCTTACCAGTTCACAAAGGGTTAAAAGTAAAAAAAAACACACAGACACACTTTTTAAAAAATATCTTTATTAAAAAAAAATAAATGTTTTTTAATATTTTTTTTTAATACTTACCTCCCATCCATCCCTGTGTCCCACGCTGATCACTGAGGCTTCTGCTCTCCTGCTGCTGCTGGAAGCCTTTTATACCTACTGGGCTACAGGTAACAAAGGGTTAATTAAAAAAAAAAATGACATAGGGTCCCCCCTCGAAGGGAGGGGGACCCCATTTTTTTTGGGGATTTTTAAGGGTTAAAACCCTTAAAAATCCAAAAAAAAAATGGCGTGAGGTCCCCCCTACCCAGCGTAACCAGCCTGTGACCAGCTATGGGGGCTTGTAGAACAGGGCGCAGGGGCCAGCTTTAGTGGCCCCTGGCCCTGCGGCTACAAGCCGTCATAGCCTAAGGCCACGGCTCTTCTGCCCCCCCCTGGGCTTTGGGGAGGCAGGTAATTTGGGGGGCCAGGGGTTAATGGCAAGTCACCCGCTAGCGCAGGTGACTTGCCAGACCCCCGAGCCCTGTGAACTGGTATAAGGAGTCACATGGACCCCTTACCAGTTCACAAAGGGTTAAAAGGTAAAAAAAAAGACAAGACACGTTGTTGAAAATAAGTTTATTAAAAAAAAAAAAAAACTTTTACTTTACTCACCTCCGATCTTCATCTTCTGTGTCCCGCGGCGATCTGCTGTCAGTGACGGCTGGGCAGAGAAGGGGGGAGGCAGGCGATCGGAGGATCGCCTACCTCCCTCCTTCCCCGCCCAGCCATCACCGGCATCTGAGAGATGAACTGCCGGGTGCCCCGATGACACCCGGCGGTGACGTCATCTGGCCCCGCCCCGTGACGTCACCAAGATGGCGGCCGCCATCGGAAGACAGCAAGGGAGGAGGGCTGTTATGCCCCCTCCAGAAGACGGAAGAGCGGGGAGGGGGGATCGGAGCCCCCCCCCGTGAAGAGGAGAGCCTGCGGGGACAAAGGTAGGTAAATGTCATTTTTTTTTTTTTTTTTTTTATGACAGGAAATCGGGCGGCTGCTGAAACGGGGGGGGCACCCTGTTCCGGGCCCTCCCCTGCAGCCGGAGGAGCCCCGATGGGCGATCGGAGCCCCTCTGGCTGAAGAGGAGACCCGACCGGATCGAACGAGGGGTCAGGTAAGTGTCTTTTATTTTTACTTTTTTTTTTATTTATGGGGAAACTCAGGCACGTAAATTTTACGTGGCTGGCGTTTAACTGTTGGAGAGGCAGCCACGTAAAATTTACGTGGCTGGCGTTTAAAGGGTTAACAAAAAAAACACCAGCCCTCCTGGGTATCCCAAACCTGCATTAGGCAGCCTATCTGTTATACTAAATACGCTTGTTGATCCCTGCTCAGCTAAATCAAAGTATTGCATTTTGAATTGGTTTTTGGTCTGTTTGTAAAAAAACACCAGGCCACCTTGGCATCCCAAACCTGCACTTAGCAGCCTATCTGTTATACTAAATACGCTTGTTCATCCTTCCTCAGCTTAATCAAAGTATTGAATTATGAATTGGTTTTTGGTCTGCTTGTAAAAAATCACCAGCCCACCTGGGTATCCCAAACCTGCACTTAGCAGCCTATCTGTTATACTAAATACGCTTGTTCATCCTTCCTCAGCTTAATCAACGTATTGTGTTTTGATTTGGTTTTTGGTCTGCCTTTAACAAAGAAAACACCAGCCCACCTGGGTATCCCAAACCTGCATTAGGCAGCCTATCTGTTATACTAAATACGCTTGTTGATCCTTCCTCAGCTTAATCAAAGTATTGCATTTTGAATTGCTTTTTGTCCTGCTGCCAAAACACTAGGCTGCAGGGCATCCCAAACCTGCACTTAGCAGCCTATCTGTTATACTAAATACGCTTGTTCATTCTTCCTCAGCTTAATCAAAGTATTGCATTTTGAATTGGTCTTTGGTCTGCTTGTAAAAAAAACACCAGCCCACCTGGGTATCCCAATCCTGCACTTAGCAGCCTATCTTTTATACTAAATACGTTTGTTCATCCTTCCTCAGCTTAATCAAAGTATTGCATTTTGAATTGGTTTTTGGTCTGCTTGTGAAAAAAACACCAGCCCACCTGGGTATCCCAAACCTGCACTTAGCAGCCTATCTGTTATACTAAATACGCTTGTTCATTCTTCCTCAGCTTAATCAAAGTATTGCATTTTGAATTGGTTTTTGGTCTGCTTGTAAAAAAAACACCAGCCCACCTGGGTATCCCAAACCTGCACTTAGCAGCCTATCTGTTATACTAAATACGTTTGTTCATCCTTCCTCAGCTTAATCAAAGTATTGCATATTGAATTGGTTTTTGGTCTGCTTGTAAAAAAAACACCAGCACACCTGGGTATCCCAAACCTGCACTTAGCAGCCTATCTGTTATACTAAATACGCTTGTTGATCCTCCTCAGCTTAATCAAAGTATTGCATTTTGAATTGGTTTTTGGTCTGCCTTTAACAAAAAAAACACCAGCTCACCTGGGTATCCTAAACCTGCATTAGGCAGCCTATCTGTTATACTAAATGTGCTTGTTCATCCTTCCTCAGCTTAATCAAAGTATTGCATTTTGAATTGGTTTTTGGTCTGCCTTTAACGAAAAAAACACCAGGCTGCAGGGCATCCCAAACCTGCATTAGGCAGCCTATCTGTTATACTAAATACGCTTGTTGATCCTTCCTCAGCTTAATCAAAGTATTGCATTTTGAATTGGTTTTTGGTCTGCTTGTAAAAAAAGCACCAGCCCACCTGGGTATCCCAAACCTGCACTTAGCAGCCTATCTGTTCTACTAAATACGATTGTACATCCTTCCTCAGCTTAATCAAAGTATTGCATTTTGAATTGGTTTTTGGTCTGCTTGTAAAAAAAACACAAGCCCACCTGGGTATCCCAAACCTGCACTTAGCAGCCTATCTGTTATACTAAATGCGCTTGTTCATCCTTCCTCAGCTTAATCAAAGTATTGCATTTTGAATTGGTTTTTGGTCTGCTTGTAAAAAAACACCAACCCACCTGGATATCCCAAACCTGCACTTAGCAGGCTATCTGTTATACTAAATATGCTTGTTCATCCTTCCTCAGCTTAATCAAAGTATTGCATTTTGAATTTGTTTTTGGTCTGCTTGTAAAAAAAACACCAGCCCACCTGGGTATCCCAAACCTGCATTAGGCAGCCTATCTGTTATACTAAATACGCTTGTTGATCCTTCCTCAGCTTAATCAAAGTATTGCATTTTGAATTGCTTTTTGTCCTGCTGCCAAAACACTAGGCTGCAGGGCATCCCAAACCTGCACTTAGCAGCCTATCTGTTATACTAAATACGCTTGTTCATTCTTCCTCAGCTTAATCAAAGTATTGCATTTTGAATTGGTCTTTGGTCTGCTTGTAAAAAAAACACCAGCCCACCTGGGTATCCCAATCCTGCACTTAGCAGCCTATCTTTTATACTAAATACGTTTGTTCATCCTTCCTCAGCTTAATCAAAGTATTGCATTTTGAATTGGTTTTTGGTCTGCTTGTGAAAAAAACACCAGCCCACCTGGGTATCCCAAACCTGCACTTAGCAGCCTATCTGTTATACTAAATACGCTTGTTCATTCTTCCTCAGCTTAATCAAAGTATTGCATTTTGAATTGGTTTTTGGTCTGCTTGTAAAAAAAACACCAGCCCACCTGGGTATCCCAAACCTGCACTTAGCAGCCTATCTGTTATACTAAATACGTTTGTTCATCCTTCCTCAGCTTAATCAAAGTATTGCATATTGAATTGGTTTTTGGTCTGCTTGTAAAAAAAACACCAGCACACCTGGGTATCCCAAACCTGCACTTAGCAGCCTATCTGTTATACTAAATACGCTTGTTGATCCTCCTCAGCTTAATCAAAGTATTGCATTTTGAATTGGTTTTTGGTCTGCCTTTAACAAAAAAAACACCAGCTCACCTGGGTATCCTAAACCTGCATTAGGCAGCCTATCTGTTATACTAAATGTGCTTGTTCATCCTTCCTCAGCTTAATCAAAGTATTGCATTTTGAATTGGTTTTTGGTCTGCCTTTAACAAAAAAACACCAGGCTGCAGGGCATCCCAAACCTGCATTAGGCAGCCTATCTGTTATACTAAATATGCTTGTTGATCCTTCCTCAGCTTAATCAAAGTATTGCATTTTGAATTGGTTTTTGGTCTGCTTGTAAAAAAAGCACCAGCCCACCTGGGTATCCCAAACCTGCACTTAGCAGCCTATCTGTTCTACTAAATACGATTGTACATCCTTCCTCAGCTTAATCAAAGTATTGCATTTTGAATTGGTTTTTGGTCTGCTTGTAAAAAAAACACAAGCCCACCTGGGTATCCCAAACCTGCACTTAGCAGCCTATCTGTTATACTAAATGCGCTTGTTCATCCTTCCTCAGCTTAATCAAAGTATTGCATTTTGAATTGGTTTTTGGTCTGCTTGTAAAAAAACACCAACCCACCTGGATATCCCAAACCTGCACTTAGCAGGCTATCTGTTATACTAAATATGCTTGTTCATCCTTCCTCAGCTTAATCAAAGTATTGCATTTTGAATTTGTTTTTGGTCTGCTTGTAAAAAAAACACCAGCCCACCTGGGTATCCCAAACCTGCATTAGGCAGCCTATCTGTTATACTAAATACGCTTGTTGATCCTTCCTCAGCTTAATCAAAGTATTGCATTTTGAATTGGTTTTTGGTCTGCTTGTAAAAAAAGCACCAGCCCACCTGGGTATCCCAAACCTGCACTTAGCAGCCTATCTGTAATACTAAACACGCTTGTTCATCCTTCCTCAGCTTAATCAAAGTAATGCATTTTGAATTGGTTTTTGGTCTGCTTGTAAAAAAACACCAGCCCACCTGGGTATCCCAAATCTGCATTAGGCAGCCTATCTGTTACACTAAATACGCTTGTTCATCCTTCCACAGCTTAATCAAAGTATTGTATTTTGAATTGGTTTTTGGTCTGCCTTTAACAAAAAAAAACACCAGCCCACCTGGGTATCCCAAACCTGCATTAGGCAGCCTATCTGTTATAATAAATATGCTTGTTCATCCTTCCTCAGCTTAATCAAAGTATTGCATTTTGAATTGGTTTTTGATCTGCCTTTAACAAAAAAAACACCAGCCATCCTGGGTATCCCAAACCTGCATTAGGCAACCTATCTGTTATACTAAATACGCTTGTTGATCCCTCCTCAGCTAAATCAAAGTATTGCATTTTGAATTGGATTTTGGTCTGTTTGTAAAAAAACACCAGGCCACCTGGGAATCCCAAACCTGTACTTAGCAGCCTATCTGTTATACTAAATACGCTTGTTCATCCTTCCTCAGCTTAATCAAAGTATAGCATTTTGAATTGGTTTTTGGTCTGCTTGTAAAAAATCACCAGCCCACCTGGGTATCCCAAACCTGCACTTAGCAGCCTATCTGTTTTACTAAATACGCTTGTTCATCCTTCCTCAGCTTAATCAAAGTATTGTGTTTTGATTTGGTTTTTGGTCTGCCTTTAACAAAAACAACACCAGCCCACCTGGGTATCCCAAACCTGCATTAGGCAGCCTATCTGTTATACTAAATACGCTTGTTGATCCTTCCTCAGCTTAATCAAAGTATTGCATTTTGAATTGCTTTTTGTCCTGCTGCCAAAACACTAGGCTGCAGGGCATCCCAAACCTGCACTTAGCAGCCTATCTGTTATACTAAATACGCTTGTTCATTCTTCCTCAGCTTAATCAAAGTATTGCATTTTGAATTGGTTTTTGGTCTGCTTGTAAAAAAAACACCAGCCCACCTGGGTATCCCAAACCTGCACTTAGCAGCCTATCTGTTATACTAAATACGCTTGTTCATTCTTCCTCAGCTTAATCAAAGTATTGCATTTTGAATTGGTTTTTGGTCTGCTTGTAAAAAAAAAACCAGCCCACCTGGGTATCCCAAACCTGCACTTAGCAGCCTATCTGTTATACTAAATACGTTTGTTCATCGTTCCTCAGCTTAATCAAAGTATTGCATTTTGAATTGGTTTTTGGTCTGCTTGTAAAAAAACACCAGCCCACCTGGGTATCCCAAACCTGCACTTAGCAGCCTATCTGTTATACTAAATACGTTTGTTCATCCTTCCTCAGCTTAATCAAAGTATTGCATATTGAATTGGTTTTTGGTCTGCTTGTAAAAAAAACACCAGCACACCTGGGTATCCCAAACCTGCACTTAGCAGCCTATCTGTTATACTAAATACGCTTGTTGATCCTCCTCAGCTTAATCAAAGTATTGCATTTTGAATTGGTTTTTGGTCTGCCTTTAACAAAAAAAACACCAGCTCACCTGGGTATCCTAAACCTGCATTAGGCAGCCTATCTGTTATACTAAATGTGCTTGTTCATCCTTCCTCAGCTTAATCAAAGTATTGCATTTTGAATTGGTTTTTGGTCTGCCTTTAACAAAAAAACACCAGGCTGCAGGGCATCCCAAACCTGCATTAGGCAGCCTATCTGTTATACTAAATACGCTTGTTGATCCTTCCTCAGCTTAATCAAAGTATTGCATTTTGAATTGGTTTTTGGTCTGCTTGTAAAAAAAGCACCAGCCCACCTGGGTATCCCAAACCTGCACTTAGCAGCCTATCTGTTCTACTAAATACGTTTGTTCATCGTTCCTCAGCTTAATCAAAGTATTGCATTTTGAATTGGTTTTTGGTCTGCTTGTAAAAAAACACCAGCCCACCTGGGTATCCCAAACCTGCACTTAGCAGCCTATCTGTTATACTAAATACGTTTGTTCATCCTTCCTCAGCTTAATCAAAGTATTGCATATTGAATTGGTTTTTGGTCTGCTTGTAAAAAAAACACCAGCACACCTGGGTATCCCAAACCTGCACTTAGCAGCCTATCTGTTATACTAAATACGCTTGTTGATCCTCCTCAGCTTAATCAAAGTATTGCATTTTGAATTGGTTTTTGGTCTGCCTTTAACAAAAAAAACACCAGCTCACCTGGGTATCCTAAACCTGCATTAGGCAGCCTATCTGTTATACTAAATGTGCTTGTTCATCCTTCCTCAGCTTAATCAAAGTATTGCATTTTGAATTGGTTTTTGGTCTGCCTTTAACAAAAAAACACCAGGCTGCAGGGCATCCCAAACCTGCATTAGGCAGCCTATCTGTTATACTAAATACGCTTGTTGATCCTTCCTCAGCTTAATCAAAGTATTGCATTTTGAATTGGTTTTTGGTCTGCTTGTAAAAAAAGCACCAGCCCACCTGGGTATCCCAAACCTGCACTTAGCAGCCTATCTGTTCTACTAAATACGATTGTACATCCTTCCTCAGCTTAATCAAAGTATTGCATTTTGAATTGGTTTTTGGTCTGCTTGTAAAAAAAACACAAGCCCACCTGGGTATCCCAAACCTGCACTTAGCAGCCTATCTGTTATACTAAATGCGCTTGTTCATCCTTCCTCAGCTTAATCAAAGTATTGCATTTTGAATTGGTTTTTGGTCTGCTTGTAAAAAAACACCAACCCACCTGGATATCCCAAACCTGCACTTAGCAGGCTATCTGTTATACTAAATATGCTTGTTCATCCTTCCTCAGCTTAATCAAAGTATTGCATTTTGAATTTGTTTTTGGTCTGCTTGTAAAAAAAACACCAGCCCACCTGGGTATCCCAAACCTGCATTAGGCAGCCTATCTGTTAAACTAAATACGCTTGTTGATCCTTCCTCAGCTTAATCAAAGTATTGCATTTTGAATTGCTTTTTGTCCTGCTGCCAAAACACTAGGCTGCAGGGCATCCCAAACCTGCACTTAGCAGCCTATCTGTTATACTAAATACGCTTGTTCATTCTTCCTCAGCTTAATCAAAGTATTGCATTTTGAATTGGTCTTTGGTCTGCTTGTAAAAAAAACACCAGCCCACCTGGGTATCCCAATCCTGCACTTAGCAGCCTATCTTTTATACTAAATACGTTTGTTCATCCTTCCTCAGCTTAATCAAAGTATTGCATTTTGAATTGGTTTTTGGTCTGCTTGTGAAAAAAACACCAGCCCACCTGGGTATCCCAAACCTGCACTTAGCAGCCTATCTGTTATACTAAATACGCTTGTTCATTCTTCCTCAGCTTAATCAAAGTATTGCATTTTGAATTGGTTTTTGGTCTGCTTGTAAAAAAAACACCAGCCCACCTGGGTATCCCAAACCTGCACTTAGCAGCCTATCTGTTATACTAAATACGTTTGTTCATCCTTCCTCAGCTTAATCAAAGTATTGCATATTGAATTGGTTTTTGGTCTGCTTGTAAAAAAAACACCAGCACACCTGGGTATCCCAAACCTGCACTTAGCAGCCTATCTGTTATACTAAATACGCTTGTTGATCCTCCTCAGCTTAATCAAAGTATTGCATTTTGAATTGGTTTTTGGTCTGCCTTTAACAAAAAAAACACCAGCTCACCTGGGTATCCTAAACCTGCATTAGGCAGCCTATCTGTTATACTAAATGTGCTTGTTCATCCTTCCTCAGCTTAATCAAAGTATTGCATTTTGAATTGGTTTTTGGTCTGCCTTTAACAAAAAAACACCAGGCTGCAGGGCATCCCAAACCTGCATTAGGCAGCCTATCTGTTATACTAAATACGCTTGTTGATCCTTCCTCAGCTTAATCAAAGTATTGCATTTTGAATTGGTTTTTGGTCTGCTTGTAAAAAAAGCACCAGCCCACCTGGGTATCCCAAACCTGCACTTAGCAGCCTATCTGTTCTACTAAATACGATTGTACATCCTTCCTCAGCTTAATCAAAGTATTGCATTTTGAATTGGTTTTTGGTCTGCTTGTAAAAAAAACACAAGCCCACCTGGGTATCCCAAACCTGCACTTAGCAGCCTATCTGTTATACTAAATGCGCTTGTTCATCCTTCCTCAGCTTAATCAAAGTATTGCATTTTGAATTGGTTTTTGGTCTGCTTGTAAAAAAACACCAACCCACCTGGATATCCCAAACCTGCACTTAGCAGGCTATCTGTTATACTAAATATGCTTGTTCATCCTTCCTCAGCTTAATCAAAGTATTGCATTTTGAATTTGTTTTTGGTCTGCTTGTAAAAAAAACACCAGCCCACCTGGGTATCCCAAACCTGCATTAGGCAGCCTATCTGTTATACTAAATACGCTTGTTGATCCTTCCTCAGCTTAATCAAAGTATTGCATTTTGAATTGGTTTTTGGTCTGCTTGTAAAAAAAGCACCAGCCCACCTGGGTATCCCAAACCTGCACTTAGCAGCCTATCTGTAATACTAAACACGCTTGTTCATCCTTCCTCAGCTTAATCAAAGTAATGCATTTTGAATTGGTTTTTGGTCTGCTTGTAAAAAAACACCAGCCCACCTGGGTATCCCAAATCTGCATTAGGCAGCCTATCTGTTACACTAAATACGCTTGTTCATCCTTCCACAGCTTAATCAAAGTATTGCATTTTGAATTGGTTTTTGATCTGCCTTTAACAAAAAAAACACCAGCCCTCCTGGGTATCCCAAACCTGCATTAGGCAACCTATCTGTTATACTAAATACGCTTGTTGATCCCTCCTCAGCTAAATCAAAGTATTGCATTTTGAATTGGATTTTGGTCTGTTTGTAAAAAAACACCAGGCCACCTGGGCATCCCAAACCTGTACTTAGCAGCCTATCTGTTATACTAAATACGCTTGTTCATCCTTCCTCAGCTTAATCAAAGTATTGCATTTTGAATTGGTTTTTGGTCTGCTTGTAAAAAATCACCAGCCCACCTGGGTATCCCAAACCTGCACTTTGCAGCCTATCTGTTTTACTAAATACGCTTGTTCATCCTTCCTCAGCTTAATCAAAGTATTGTGTTTTGATTTGGTTTTTGGTCTGCCTTTAACAAAAACAACACCAGCCCACCTGGGTATCCCAAACCTGCATTAGGCAGCCTATCTGTTATACTAAATACGCTTGTTGATCCTTCCTCAGCTTAATCAAAGTATTGCATTTTGAATTGCTTTTTGTCCTGCTGCCAAAACACTAGGCTGCAGGGCATCCCAAACCTGCACTTAGCAGCCTATCTGTTATACTAAATACGCTTGTTCATTCTTCCTCAGCTTAATCAAAGTATTGCATTTTGAATTGGTTTTTGGTCTGCTTGTAAAAAAAACACCAGCCCACCTGGGTATCCCAAACCTGCACTTAGCAGCCTATCTTTTATACTAAATACGTTTGTTCATCCTTCCTCAGCTTAATCAAAGTATTGCATTTTGAATTGGTTTTTGGTCTGCTTGTAAAAAAAACACCAGCCCACCTGGGTATCCCAAACCTGCACTTAGCAGCCTATCTGTTATACTAAATATGCTTGTTCATTCTTCCTCAGCTTAATCAAAGTATTGCATTTTGAATTGGTTTTTGGTCTGCTTGTAAAAAAAAAAAACAGCCCACCTGGGTATCCCAAACCTGCACTTAGCAGCCTATCTGTTATACTAAATACGTTTGTTCATCGTTCCTCAGCTTAATCAAAGTATTGCATTTTGAATTGGTTTTTGGTCTGCTTGTAAAAAAACACCAGCCCACCTGGGTATCCCAAACCTGCACTTAGCAGCCTATCTGTTATACTAAATACGTTTGTTCATCCTTCCTCAGCTTAATCAAAGTATTGCATATTGAATTGGTTTTTGGTCTGCTTGTAAAAAAAACACCAGCACACCTGGGTATCCCAAACCTGCACTTAGCAGCCTATCTGTTATACTAAATACGCTTGTTGATCCTCCTCAGCTTAATCAAAGTATTGCATTTTGAATTGGTTTTTGGTCTGCCTTTAACAAAAAAAACACCAGCTCACCTGGGTATCCTAAACCTGCATTAGGCAGCCTATCTGTTATACTAAATGTGCTTGTTCATCCTTCCTCAGCTTAATCAAAGTATTGCATTTTGAATTGGTTTTTGGTCTGCCTTTAACAAAAAAACACCAGGCTGCAGGGCATCCCAAACCTGCATTAGGCAGCCTATCTGTTATACTAAATACGCTTGTTGATCCTTCCTCAGCTTAATCAAAGTATTGCATTTTGAATTGGTTTTTGGTCTGCTTGTAAAAAAAGCACCAGCCCACCTGGGTATCCCAAACCTGCACTTAGCAGCCTATCTGTTCTACTAAATACGATTGTACATCCTTCCTCAGCTTAATCAAAGTATTGCATTTTGAATTGGTTTTTGGTCTGCTTGTAAAAAAAACACAAGCCCACCTGGGTATCCCAAACCTGCACTTAGCAGCCTATCTGTTATACTAAATGCGCTTGTTCATCCTTCCTCAGCTTAATCAAAGTATTGCATTTTGAATTGGTTTTTGGTCTGCTTGTAAAAAAACACCAACCCACCTGGATATCCCAAACCTGCACTTAGCAGGCTATCTGTTATACTAAATATGCTTGTTCATCCTTCCTCAGCTTAATCAAAGTATTGCATTTTGAATTTGTTTTTGGTCTGCTTGTAAAAAAAACACCAGCCCACCTGGGTATCCCAAACCTGCATTAGGCAGCCTATCTGTTATACTAAATACGCTTGTTGATCCTTCCTCAGCTTAATCAAAGTATTGCATTTTGAATTGGTTTTTGGTCTGCTTGTAAAAAAAGCACCAGCCCACCTGGGTATCCCAAACCTGCACTTAGCAGCCTATCTGTAATACTAAACACGCTTGTTCATCCTTCCTCAGCTTAATCAAAGTATTGCATTTTGAATTGGTTTTTGGTCTGCTTGTAAAAAAACACCAGCCCACCTGGGTATCCCAAATCTGCATTAGGCAGCCTATCTGTTATACTAAATACGCTTGTTCATCCTTCCTCAGCTTAATCAAAGTATTGTATTTTGAATTGGTTTTTGGTCTGCCTTTAACAAAAAAAAAACACCAGCCCACCTGGGTATCCCAAACCTGCATTAGGCAGCCTATCTGTTATAATAAATATGCTTGTTCATCCTTCCTCAGCTTAATCAAAGTATTGCATTTTGAATTGGTTTTTGATCTGCCTTTAACAAAAAAAACACCAGCCCTCCTGGGTATCCCAAACCTGCATTAGGCAACCTATCTGTTATACTAAATACGCTTGTTGATCCCTCCTCAGCTAAATCAAAGTATTGCATTTTGAATTGGATTTTGGTCTGTTTGTAAAAAAACACCAGGCCACCTGGGCATCCCAAACCTGTACTTAGCAGCCTATCTGTTATACTAAATACGCTTGTTCATCCTTCCTCAGCTTAATCAAAGTATTGCATTTTGAATTGGTTTTTGGTCTGCTTGTAAAAAATCACCAGCCCACCTGGGTATCCCAAACCTGCACTTAGCAGCCTATCTGTTTTACTAAATACGCTTGTTCATCCTTCCTCAGCTTAATCAAAGTATTGTGTTTTGATTTGGTTTTTGGTCTGCCTTTAACAAAAACAACACCAGCCCACCTGGGTATCCCAAACCTGCATTAGGCAGCCTATCTGTTATACTAAATACGCTTGTTGATCCTTCCTCAGCTTAATCAAAGTATTGCATTTTGAATTGCTTTTTGTCCTGCTGCCAAAACACTAGGCTGCAGGGCATCCCAAACCTGCACTTAGCAGCCTATCTGTTATACTAAATACGCTTGTTCATTCTTCCTCAGCTTAATCAAAGTATTGCATTTTGAATTGGTTTTTGGTCTGCTTGTAAAAAAAACACCAGCCCACCTGGGTATCCCAAACCTGCACTTAGCAGCCTATCTTTTATACTAAATACGTTTGTTCATCCTTCCTCAGCTTAATCAAAGTATTGCATTTTGAATTGGTTTTTGGTCTGCTTGTAAAAAAAACACCAGCCCACCTGGGTATCCCAAACCTGCACTTAGCAGCCTATCTGTTATACTAAATATGCTTGTTCATTCTTCCTCAGCTTAATCAAAGTATTGCATTTTGAATTGGTTTTTGGTCTGCTTGTAAAAAAAAAAAACAGCCCACCTGGGTATCCCAAACCTGCACTTAGCAGCCTATCTGTTATACTAAATACGTTTGTTCATCGTTCCTCAGCTTAATCAAAGTATTGCATTTTGAATTGGTTTTTGGTCTGCTTGTAAAAAAACACCAGCCCACCTGGGTATCCCAAACCTGCACTTAGCAGCCTATCTGTTATACTAAATACGTTTGTTCATCCTTCCTCAGCTTAATCAAAGTATTGCATATTGAATTGGTTTTTGGTCTGCTTGTAAAAAAAACACCAGCACACCTGGGTATCCCAAACCTGCACTTAGCAGCCTATCTGTTATACTAAATACGCTTGTTGATCCTCCTCAGCTTAATCAAAGTATTGCATTTTGAATTGGTTTTTGGTCTGCCTTTAACAAAAAAAAACACCAGCTCACCTGGGTATCCTAAACCTGCATTAGGCAGCCTATCTGTTATACTAAATGTGCTTGTTCATCCTTCCTCAGCTTAATCAAAGTATTGCATTTTGAATTGGTTTTTGGTCTGCCTTTAACAAAAAAACACCAGGCTGCAGGGCATCCCAAACCTGCATTAGGCAGCCTATCTGTTATACTAAATACGCTTGTTGATCCTTCCTCAGCTTAATCAAAGTATTGCATTTTGAATTGGTTTTTGGTCTGCTTGTAAAAAAAGCACCAGCCCACCTGGGTATCCCAAACCTGCACTTAGCAGCCTATCTGTTCTACTAAATACGATTGTACATCCTTCCTCAGCTTAATCAAAGTATTGCATTTTGAATTGGTTTTTGGTCTGCTTGTAAAAAAAACACAAGCCCACCTGGGTATCCCAAACCTGCACTTAGCAGCCTATCTGTTATACTAAATGCGCTTGTTCATCCTTCCTCAGCTTAATCAAAGTATTGCATTTTGAATTGGTTTTTGGTCTGCTTGTAAAAAAACACCAACCCACCTGGATATCCCAAACCTGCACTTAGCAGGCTATCTGTTATACTAAATATGCTTGTTCATCCTTCCTCAGCTTAATCAAAGTATTGCATTTTGAATTTGTTTTTGGTCTGCTTGTAAAAAAAACACCAGCCCACCTGGGTATCCCAAACCTGCATTAGGCAGCCTATCTGTTATACTAAATACGCTTGTTGATCCTTCCTCAGCTTAATCAAAGTATTGCATTTTGAATTGGTTTTTGGTCTGCTTGTAAAAAAAGCACCAGCCCACCTGGGTATCCCAAACCTGCACTTAGCAGCCTATCTGTAATACTAAACACGCTTGTTCATCCTTCCTCAGCTTAATCAAAGTATTGCATTTTGAATTGGTTTTTGGTCTGCTTGTAAAAAAACACCAGCCCACCTGGGTATCCCAAATCTGCATTAGGCAGCCTATCTGTTATACTAAATACGCTTGTTCATCCTTCCTCAGCTTAATCAAAGTATTGTATTTTGAATTGGTTTTTGGTCTGCCTTTAACAAAAAAAAAACACCAGCCCACCTGGGTATCCCAAACCTGCATTAGGCAGCCTATCTGTTATAATAAATATGCTTGTTCATCCTTCCTCAGCTTAATCAAAGTATTGCATTTTGAATTGGTTTTTGATCTGCCTTTAACAAAAAAAACACCAGCCCTCCTGGGTATCCCAAACCTGCATTAGGCAACCTATCTGTTATACTAAATACGCTTGTTGATCCCTCCTCAGCTAAATCAAAGTATTGCATTTTGAATTGGATTTTGGTCTGTTTGTAAAAAAACACCAGGCCACCTGGGCATCCCAAACCTGTACTTAGCAGCCTATCTGTTATACTAAATACGCTTGTTCATCCTTCCTCAGCTTAATCAAAGTATTGCATTTTGAATTGGTTTTTGGTCTGCTTGTAAAAAATCACCAGCCCACCTGGGTATCCCAAACCTGCACTTAGCAGCCTATCTGTTTTACTAAATACGCTTGTTCATCCTTCCTCAGCTTAATCAAAGTATTGTGTTTTGATTTGGTTTTTGGTCTGCCTTTAACAAAAACAACACCAGCCCACCTGGGTATCCCAAACCTGCATTAGGCAGCCTATCTGTTATACTAAATACGCTTGTTGATCCTTCCTCAGCTTAATCAAAGTATTGCATTTTGAATTGCTTTTTGTCCTGCTGCCAAAACACTAGGCTGCAGGGCATCCCAAACCTGCACTTAGCAGCCTATCTGTTATACTAAATACGCTTGTTCATTCTTCCTCAGCTTAATCAAAGTATTGCATTTTGAATTGGTTTTTGGTCTGCTTGTAAAAAAAACACCAGCCCACCTGGGTATCCCAAACCTGCACTTAGCAGCCTATCTTTTATACTAAATACGTTTGTTCATCCTTCCTCAGCTTAATCAAAGTATTGCATTTTGAATTGGTTTTTGGTCTGCTTGTAAAAAAAACACCAGCCCACCTGGGTATCCCAAACCTGCACTTAGCAGCCTATCTGTTATACTAAATACGCTTGTTCATTCTTCCTCAGCTTAATCAAAGTATTGCATTTTGAATTGGTTTTTGGTCTGCTTGTAAAAAAAAAAACAGCCCACCTGGGTATCCCAAACCTGCACTTAGCAGCCTATCTGTTATACTAAATACGTTTGTTCATCGTTCCTCAGCTTAATCAAAGTATTGCATTTTGAATTGGTTTTTGGTCTGCTTGTAAAAAAAACACCAGCACACCTGGGTATCCCAAACCTGCACTTAGCAGCCTATCTGTTATACTAAATACGCTTGTTGATCCTCCTCAGCTTAATCAAAGTATTGCATTTTGAATTGGTTTTTGGTCTGCCTTTAACAAAAAAAACACCAGCTCACCTGGGTATCCCAAACCTGCATTAGGCAGCCTATCTGTTATACTAAATACGCTTGCTCATTCTTCCTCAGCTTAATCAAAGTATTGCATTTTGAATTGGTTTTTGGTCTGCTGCCAAAACACTAGGCCGCAGGGTATCTCATGTTACCAATTTTCATAGTATCTGGTGCAGAGAAGCAGTTCCTCACTTTATTTGCTTCTTCATTTTTATCGTACCTATTGCGCATTTCAAATACATAAAAATGTCAGGCAGACAAGTGCAAGGATGTTCAAAGAGGAGTGGCAGAGGCCAAGATTCAGCAGGCAGAGGTCGCAGCAGACTAGGAGCGAGTGGCAGCAGGAGTCACGGTGAGAGACCTGATCTGCCAGTATCTGCTAGCGGTCGTGTCTCCACCAGTAACGCATCTGCCGTGGTAGATTGGTTTACGCGCTCATCAACATCATCACAAGTTACGTCTGAGACCCCCAGTCTAGGGTCGGTAGGTTCCTCTGACTCTGAGTTGGCATGCCCCGAGAGCAGTCCCTGTCCTCCCATTGCCTCTGTCCTACGCCGTTCCCTCCCCCAGCGACGTATCCTATGCTTTGGGCTCAGCTCCACTCTTTAGTGAGGAGGACGATCAGATAGAGGACAGTCAGCATCTACTGCCCAGCCAAGAAATGGAGGTGGCTTCTTTAGCTAGGCAGACAAATAGTGATATGGACAGTGTCGTGGGTGTTGCGAGCGTTCCAGCTCCTGCGCCAGACACTGTTGAGGAAACCGAGAACATCAGTGACGTGCAGCCACGACTCGGTGATGATGATGAAGCCGATCGCACTTGGGAGCCGGGTGATGAAGGGGCTTCATCGTCATCATCAGGAGAAGAGGGGAGCAGGTTGCCCCGGAGTCAGCAGCTGAGGCAGCAAATTGTTAGCAGCATGGTTGGCAGTCAGCATGGGGGCACAATTGTAAAGCCTGGAGCCAAATGGGGCCGGGGCCGGGGTAGAGCACCTGCTGCGTGGCAGGCTATCTTATCGGGAGGTAGTGGAGCAGGGGTTCTTGGAGTTGGCGACAGTAGCAGTGAATCAGTGAGACCTGTTGGTGGGAAAAGTAGCTACTCGGCAGTGTGGCAGTTCCTCCTGAAGCATCCACAGGAGGGTAACATGGCCACATGCAAGATATGTAGGCAGAAGATGAAGCGTGGCCAGGGCCCAAATGTTGGCACCACGGCCCTGCGTCAACATATGATGCGTCACCATAAAGCGGCCTGGGAGAACTGAGGCTCCGAAGAGGTGGTCCAGCCTGCTCCCTCACCAAGTGGCACGGCGCTCCCAATTTCTGCCAGCCAAGGCTCCAGCACCTCAGCCGAAGGCAGCTGTGCGTCATACCCATCCTCTGTCGCTCCTGCTCCTCCTCCTCCAAGTCATGCAATCTGCCAGCAATCCATCAGTGAAGCTTTGTCCAAGAGACAGCAGTATGCGCCCACTCATCCTACGGCGCAGAAGCTGAATGTGCTCCTGTCCAAGTTGCTGGTGCCGCAGTCGCTCCCTTTTCAGGTGGTGGACTCTGCACCTTTCAGAGAACTGATGGCTTGTTCCGAGCCGAGGTGGAGAGTCCCAAGCCATCATTTCTTTGCCAAGAAGGCAGTACCAGCGCTGCACACTTTTGTTGAACAAAAGGTGGGCCAGTCCTTGAGCCTGTCTGTGTGTAGCAAAGTGCATGGCAGCGCCGACGTCTGGAGCTGTAACTACGGTCAGGGACAGTACATGTCGTTTACAGCCCACTGGGTGGATGTGGTCCTTTTGCAGCAGCAGCAGCAGCAATTTGCACAGGTCATGCTGCTTCGGCCTTCGCGCTCCCTGCCCGTTGGGCCTGTGACACCGTGTGACTCGGCCTCCTCATCCTCCGCCATCTCCTCACCCTCCACTATAGGCTCAAGTCTTAGTGCCCCTCCAGTCTACCATGTGTGCAGGGGACAGAGGTGTCAAGCTGTGCTTCACATGGTTTGTCTTGGCGAACGGAGTCACACAGAGGAGGAACTGCTTAAATGTATTCATCAGGAAATCCAAACATGGCTTACTCCAAGAAAACTTAAAATGGGAATCATGGTTACCGACAATGGGAAGAACATTTTGTCTGCGCTGCGCCAAGGAAGCCTGACCCATGCCCCCTGCATGGCTCACGTCTTCAATCTGGTTGTCAAGCAGTTTCTGAAGTGTTCCCCCCATCTGCAAGACATCCTAACAACTTCAAGGAAACTTTGCATGCACTTCAGCCACTCATACACCGCTAAACACACCCTTCTTGAGCTACAGCATCAGAACGGTAGCCCGCAACATAGTCTGATTTGCAATGTTTCCACCCATTGTAATTCCACCCTTCACATCTTGGACCGATTATATGAACAGAGAAAAGATTTCCTGATGATCCAAGCGGATAAGGGGACTCCCCTGTGTAACTTCAATGTCAACCAGTGGCAGCTCATAAGTGACACCTGCCGTTTGCTCAGGCCCTTTGAGGAAACCACTTTATTTGTCAGTCGGCAGGATTTCGGGATGAACGACGTGATTCCACTGCTTCATGTACTACAGCACATGTTGGAAACCATGGCTGGTCAGGGCATTGGAGACATGGCGTCTACATCTTACGGCCACATGAACCCCGTTGGAGCTGAACTGGAGGAGGAGGAGGAAGAGGAGGAGGAGTGGCCCAGTGAAGCACAGTTTAGGCTTGGCGAAATGGCTGGTTTATCTAGTCAGCGGACAGGAGAGGAGGAGCAGGAGCAGCCAGAGGAGCTAGAGGGTTTTGAGGAAGGCGAGACAGAGGACCCGGACACACCGTGGCAGTATGCAGTGGAGATGGAGACAGGTAGTCCCTCCGAGTCACTTGCGCAAATGGCAGGAAGCATGCTCACATGCTTGCGTAGTGACCCCAGAATTGTTTCCATTTGTCGGCGGGATGACTTCTGGCTGTCCACTGTGGTATGGTGCAAGGGGCCGTTATTGACGGCAGGTATGTAGCACCAATGTACCTGGCATTGGTGCAGTAAAGCCGTGTTGTCTGATTTCCAGCATCAGCTGCTGGTAGCAGTTTGCTGCTGTTGCTTTAGAATAGCCGAAAGGCTAACCTGGGGCGGCTTTACTGGGATGGAGTAGAGCAGGGTGGGACTCCATCCCACTACCCAGGTCCGGGTTTTGCGGGCTGTTTAAATAGCCTGGGGAATCAGCTGTGGCCTGTCCTTTGTCTAGAGCTCACATGGGAGTGAGACTCTGTGAGCCTGGCTGAAATCTCCTGTGGAGGCTGTTCATGCGGACCTGAGGCCTATTTTGACTGTAAACAGGACCTTTGCTCAAGGACTAAAAGCTGTTTGCCTGACTGTATCATTTATGCTGCGGTTTCCTGAAAAGGTGATGTAACCTGTATGGACATATGCTTTTGTGGATTTTTGTGTGAAATAAACACAGACTTTACTTTGAACTGTTTGCCTCCGCCTCTATACTGCTGACACCCGGTCGCCTACCAGAGCTAATCTCCACATTTGGTGGAGGATGCGGGCACAGCAGTGAGGCCGTTGCTAGGAGCAACCAACGAAAAAGTTTTTGTTTTGTGCATGTCCTATATTAAACCTGCCAGGCTGCTACCTGGGACTGCAGACAAAATGGAGGCGGTCATGAAAGCGCTCTTGGAGGCGAATCTGCAGCAGCAGGAGGCCAACAAGCAGCAGCAGGAGACCAACCAGCTGTTTTTGCAACATATGATGGCGCAGCAAGCTGCAGGTGCGCCCAAAAGTATTCCTGATGCCCGGAAAGCTGTCCGCTCGGCGCTCACAAAAATGACCCCTTCAGATGACGTTGAGACTTACCTGGCGGTGTTTGAAAAGGTGGCTGCAAGGGAGAAGTTGCCCGCCCGACCCCAGTATTATAAACTGCTGCACCTGCTGCAAAAATGGGTGCAGCCGGAGTTGTTAAGCCCCACTGCCATGTTGGACCGCTTGCTGGCGGACATTTTCTGGAGGGCTTTACCGCACCCTCTTCAGCACTGGGTTGGCCAGGTATCCCCTGACAACGCACTAGGGATGGTGGACCTAGTGGAGCGATATGAGGCCACCAGGAACTTGCAAAGCGGCTCCATGAGGAGGGATTCGGGGAAACCCCGGAGGTCCCCGCCCCAGCTCAGGCGAGTGGCGTCCCCTAAACCCCCTCAGGACCTACCCCCCAAAGTCCCTGCCCAAGTGTTGTGTTGGGGATGTAAGGAGCCGGGACATATCAGAGCCAATTGTCCCCACCAGGGGGAGCCCATGGACGTGAACTTTGGTTACCGCCCTTCCATGTATGCCAGGAGGCTGTGTGCTGCCGGTGTCCCTGAGCTCGTGGGGCAAAGTCACCTCTGTCAGGTGAAAGTGGGAGACACCCTGGCTGTGGCCCTTTTGGACTCGGGGAGTATGGTTACCCTGGCAAGACCCGCCTTAGTACTGCCCGATGAGTACACTGGGCGGAAAACCGGGGTTTTGTGCATTCATGGGGACTTGAGAGACTATGCCACAGCACAAGTGACTCTCACCACCATCTCCGGCAGCTGGAAACATGAAGTCGCTGACGCCGCTAAACTCCCGTATGAACTGATTATTGGGAGAGACTTTCCAGGGTTCAGGTCACTGTGGGCCAAGTTGGAAGTTCCGGAAACCCGCGAGGCGGGTGTGTCCCCTATAGACTGGCCCTACTCAGGGGAGACCCCGGTGCCCTGGGAACCGGAATCAGGAGGCACCGTGGAAGAGGTGCCCGTCCCTAAAATGGAAGAGGGGGAGTCAACCCCACTAAATGTTATGGTTGGAGATGTGGAAGAGTTGGCAACAGGTCCAGAGTTGGCAGATCTCCATGTCTCCACAATTAACTTTGGTACCGCTCAACGACCGGACCCGACCCTATCTCGGGCCTGGGAGAATGTTCTTGAGGTGGAAGGTGAACCACAACAGTCAGGGGCGGAGTTACAGTTTCCTCGCTTTGTGGTTCACCAGGAAATGTTGTACCGAGTAAACAAGGTACGTGAAGAGGTGGTGGAACAATTGGTGGTACCCAATCCATATCGCAAATTGGTGTTGGATTTGGCCCACCAACATGTTCTGGGTGGACACCTAGGCCAGCAGAAAACTCTGGACCGCGTTTTACAATGATTCTACTGGCCCAGTGTGTACAAGGAGGTGGAGAGATATTGTGAGTCCTGCCCAACATGTCAGATGACCAGCCCTCAGCCTCATTACCGTGGTCCCTTAGTTCCTCTCCCAGTTATTGAGGTACCCTTTGAGCGGATTGCCATGGATCTAGTGGGTCCAGTGCCAAAGTCCGCTAGAGGGCACCAACATATTCTGGTGATCTTGGATTATGCCACGCGGTACCCTGAGGCAGTGCCCCTGCGTCACACCTCTGCCAAGCTCATTGCTAAGGAGCTTATGGAAATGTTTTCCAGAGTAGGTCTGCCTAAAGAGGTCCTGACCGATCAAGGTACCCCGTTTATGTCGAAAGTAATGAAAGAGCTCTGTAAACTGCTGCAGGTGAAACAGTTGCGGACATCCGTTTACCACCCGCAAACAGACGGCCTAGTAGAACGGTTTAATCAAACTTTAAAGACCATGTTAAAAAGGGTGGTCGCCAAGGATGGGAAGAATTGGGACTTGCTGCTGCCCTATCTGATGTTCGCAGTGCGAGAGGTGCCCCAGGGCTCTACGGGGTTCTCGCCCTTCGAACTCTTATACGGTCGACATCCACGGGGCCTGTTGGATATAGCCAAGGAGGCCTGGGAACAGCAACTCACACTCCACAAAAGTGTGGTAGAGTACGTGACTCACCTACAGGAACGGATAGAGAATGTCTTGCCGCTTGTCAGAGAACACATGGAGGCAGCGCAGCGGGCCCAAAGCAGGATTTATAATCGGCAAGCCAGGGTACGGAACTTTAACCTCGGTGACAGAGTTGTGGTTCTGGTACCCACGGTGGACAGTAAATTTCTAGCTAGGTGGCAGGGTCCCTATGAGGTCATTGAAAAAGTTGGGGAAGTGACTTACAAGGTACATCAGCCTGGGCGGAGGAAGCCAGAGCAGGTGTACCATGTAAACCTGCTGAAACTATGGAAAGACAGGGAGACCCCTGGGGGTGACAGTCCCCGACCAGGTATGGTGGGGGTGGAGCTTCCCATCCCTCGGTCTGTTATTAGAGAAGCAGTAGTCGAGGTGAAAACTGGCGACAACCTCTCCTCTAAACAGACTCAGGAAGCCAGGGAGTTTATTAGCAGAAACACAGACGTGTTTTCAGAACTCCCTGGGCGCACTTCGGTCATCCAACATGATGTTGTCACGGAACCTCAGGTCAAGGTCCGGTTGAGGCCTTACCGGGTACCTGAGTCCCGGCGACAAGCTATCGCGGAGGAAGTGCAGCAAATGCTCCGGTTAGATGTGGTTGAAGAATCAAAGAGTGAGTGGGCCAGCCCCATAGTCTTGATTCCCAAGCCCGATGGTACGTTGCGGTTCTGTAATGATTTCCGCAAACTTAATGAAGTTTCCAAGTTTGATGCCTACCCTATGCCCCGGGTAGATGAACTCATTGAGAAACTAGGCCAAGCCAGGTACTTTTCGGTTTTGGACCTCACAAAAGGGTACTGGCAGGTGCCCTTGACTGAGGCTGCCAAGGAGAAAACAGCCTTTATCACACCAGAGGGACTGTTCCAATACAAGGTATTACCCTTTGGGTTACACGGCGCTCCCGCTACGTTCCAAAGGTTAATGGATATTGTCCTCAGGCCACATCGTCGGTATGCTTCGGCATATCTGGACGATATAATTATCCATAGCACGGATTGGGAAAGTCACCTACCCAAAGTCCAGGCCGTAGTGGATTCCCTCAGGAAGGCTGGGTTGACGGCAAACCCCAAAAAATGTGCTTTAGGCCTAGAAGAAACAAAATACCTGGGCTATGTGATTGGGCGAGGAGTGGTCAAGCCCCAGGTGAACAAACTAGAAGCCATCCGTAACTGGCCCTGGACTAACACCACCCGCCAGGTAAAGTCATTTCTGGGGTTGGTGGGATATTATATGCGGTTCATTCCCAATTTTCCCACCCTAGCGGCACCATTGACAGACCTGTTAAAGGGACGCAAGTCTGTCATGGTGAAGTGGAATGAACAGGCCGAAAAAGCGTTCTCCGCTTTGAAGTCTGCCCTGTGTGGGTCTCCGATGTTGGTGACACCCGACTTTAAGAGGGAGTTCATAGTGCAGACCGATGCCTCCGAGGTAGGTCTCGGTGATGTACTGTCTCAGGAAGTCAACGGGGAGGAGCACCCCGTTGTCTACATGAGTCGCAAATTAACACCCACGGAGACCCGGTATAGTATAGTGGAGAGGGAGTGTTTGGCCATTAAATGGGCCCTGGAGTCTCTTTGCTACTACTTGCTGGGAAGAAGGTTCCGGCTGATTACGGACCACTCTCCCCTCAAGTGGATGTGCCAGGCTAAGGACAGGAATGCCAGGGTCACCCGATGGTTCTTGTCATTACAAAACTTCAAGTTTACAGTAGAGCACAGAGCGGGACGATTATTGGGTAACGCGGATGCCCTGTCCAGAGCACATTGTTTGGCATGTGTCCACCCCCTCAGGGTTGAACAAAGGGGGGGTATGTGGTAAGGTGCAAGGGGCCGTTATTGACGGCAGGTATGTAGCACCAATGTACCTGGCATTGGTGCAGTAAAGCCGTGTAGTCTGATTTCCAGCATCAGCTGCTGGTAGCAGTTTGCTGCTGTTGCTTTAGAATAGCCGAAAGGCTAACCTGGGACGGCTTTACTGGGATGGAGTAGAGCAGGGTGGGACTCCATCCCACTACCCAGATCCGGGTTTTGCGGGCTGTTTAAATAGCCTGGGGAATCAGCTGTGGCCTGTCCTTTGTCTAGAGCTCACATGGGAGTGAGACTCTGTGAGCCTGGCTGAAATCTCCTGTGGAGGCTGTTCATGCGGACCTGAGGCCTATTTTGACTGTAAACAGGACCTTTGCTCAAGGACTAAAAGCTGTTTGCCTGACTGTATCATTTATGCTGCGGTTTCCTGAAAAGGTGATGTAACCTGTATGGACATATGCTTTTGTGGATTTTTGTGTGAAATAAACACAGACTTTACTTTGAACTGTTTGCCTCCGCCTCTATACTGCTGACACCCGGTCGCCTACCAGAGCTAATCTCCACACCACCTTATTGGACCCTTGCTTCCGGCACAAAATGGGGGCATTTTTTAAACTCGCCGAGAGGGAGGACAAACTGCTACAAAGACATTCTGCGTAGTCAGTTGGCCGATGCCTATCTGCGCCATGGTCCATACTCTCGCAGGTCTGACTCGGGGGTACCTCTGCGCTCACCTTCCACTGCCATGGCTGCTGGGGAGGTTGGCAGGAGCAGCAGCAGCAGCTCCATCAGCAGCAGCCTCAGTCTTCAGTCGCTAATGAGTAGCTTTCTACACCCGCATAGTGAGGCTACTTATGAGCAGCAGGAAGACCTGGAGCAGGGCCTCAACCAGCAGGTCATGTCATACCTTGACATGACCATGCCAACACACCTTGAGGATCCGCTGGACTTCTGGGCAGCCAAACTTGGCTTGTGGCTGCAACTAGCAGAGTTTGCCCTAGAAAAGCTGTCCTGCCCGGCAAGTAGCGTGCCATCTGAGCGGGTGTTTAGTGTGGCGGGGACCATAGTTACAGCGAGGAGAACTCGTCTGTCAACTAAAAATGTGGAGAGACTCACCTTTGTCAAAATGAATCAGGGATGGATCAGCCAGGATTTCCACCCACCAATGGCTGATGCATGCGACTAGATTCAGCATGGTGCCACATTTTACACTTTGCAAATGGTACAAAATATATTTATGTCTTTAGACCAATTTTTGGGCTCCTGCTGATGCCAACTTCAGGGTGTGCCTTCCAGCCAGTTTTTGGGCTCCTGCTGATGCCAACTTCAGGGTGTGCCTTTCAGCCAATTTTTGGCCTCCTGCTGCTGCTGCTGCCAACTCCAGGGTGTCTTTCAAGCAATGCTTGGGCTCCTGCTTATGCTGCTGCCAACTCCAGGGTGTGCCTTCCAGCTAATATTTGTGCTCCTGCTGCTGCCAACTTCAGGGTGCCTTCCAGCCAATTTCTGGGTTCCTGCTGCTGCTGCTGCCAACTCCAAGGTGTGTCAGTCAATTTTTGGGCTCCTGCTGCGGCTGCTGACAACTCCAGTGTCTCTTTAAAGCAATGTTTGGGCTCCTGCTGCTGCTTGCAACTCCAGGGTATGATTCATCCAATTTTTGGGCTCCTGCAGCCAACTCCAGTGTTTCTTTAAAGCAATGTTTGGGCTCCTGCTGCTGCTTGCAACTCCAGGGTGTGATTCATCCAATTTTTGTGCTCCTGCAGCCAACTCAAGTGTCTCTTTAAAGCAATGTTTGGGCTCCTGCTGCTGCTTGCAACTCCAGGGTGTGATTCATCCAATTTTTGTGCTCCTGCAGCAAACTCCAGTGTCTCTTTAAAGCAATGTTTGGGCTCCTGCTGCTGCTTGCAACTCCAGGGTGTGATTCATCCAATGTTTGGGCTCCTGCAGCCAACTCCAGTGTCTCTTTAAAGCAATGTTTGGGCTCCTGCTGCTGCTGCTTGCAACTCCAGGGTGTGATTCATACAATTTTTGGTTTTGGGCTCCTGCAGCCAACTCCAGTGTCTCTTTAAAGCAATGTTTGGGCTCCTGCTGCTGCTTGCAACTCCAGGGTGTGATTCATCCAATGTTTGTGCTCCTTCAGCCAACTCCAGTGTCTCTTTAAAGCAATGTTTGGGCTCCTGCTGCTGCTTGCAACTCCAGGGTGTGATTCATCCAATTGTTGGGCTCCTGCAGCCAACTCCAGTGTCTCTTTAAAGCAATGTATGGGCTCCTGCTGCTGCTTGCAACTCCAGGGTGTGATTCATCCAATTTTTGGGCTTCTGCAGCCAACTCCAGTGTCTCTTTAAAGCAATGTTTGGGCTCCTGCTATTTCTTGCAACTCCAGGGTGTGATTCATCCAATTTTTGGGCTCCTGAAGCCAACCCCAGTGTCTCTTTGGCTCCTGCTGCTGCTTGCAACTCCAGGGTGTGATTCATCCAATTTTTGTGCTCCTGCAGCCAACTCCAGTGTCTCTTTAAAGCAATGCTTGGGCTCCTGCTGCTGCTTGCAACTCCAGGGTGTGATTCATCCAATTTTTGGGCTCCTGCAGCCAACTCCAGTGTCTCTTTAAAGAAATGTTTGGGCTCCTGCTGCTGCTTGCAACTCCAGGGTGTGATTTATCCAATTTTTGTGCTCCTGCAGCCAACTCCAGTGTCTCTTTAAAGCAATGTTTGGGCTCCATCTGCTGCTTGCAACTCCAGGGTGTGATTCATCCAATGTTTGGGCTCCTGCAGCCAACTCCAGTGTCTCTTTAAAGCAATGTTTGTGCTCCTGCTGCTCCTTGCAACTCCAGGGTGTGATTCATCCAATGTTTGGGCTCCTGCAGCCAACTCCAGTGTCTCTTTAAAGCAATGTTTGTGCTCCTGCTGCTGCTGCTTGCAACTCCAGGGTGTGATTCATCCAATTTTCGGGCTCCTGCAGCCAACTCCAGTGTCTCTTTAACACTTTAACTGCCAGCCTTCCTGGAGAAGTTGTCACCCTCTGTTGCCAGCCTATTTTCCACTATTTTCCGCTACACATGTTCGACAGAGATTTTTGACGGGACTTCCAGGGATTTCCCTATAAAATTATATATTGTTTTTTTCACCAGAGTCTGGGCTTCAACAGGGAATAGCCTGTTTTTAGGTTTATCAGTGTTTTTTAAATATTTTTGTGGAAAATAAGGTAAAAAAAAAATTAAAAAAATTACATTTTGTAGTGTTTTTTCTTAATAAAAATTACAAATGTACCAAAAAAGTCATAATGTGTGTGAAAGCCCCATTCCTCCCAATTCCAACGGTACCACATATGTAGTGCTAGACAACCTTTCCTGACCAGGAGACACCACAAACTTAATCGAGCACTTGAGGAGGTTTTCAAAGAAAATACAATTATTTTGCGCTCATTGCAGTTCCTTAACATAAACAAGACTTTACATTTGAAATACCCCCCCAAAACCATATATACACTTAAAGTACACACCTCAAGCTATCTAGGCGTATCAGGCTTGATGTTGTGGCTACATATCTCCAGGTGGAGTCAATCAAAGAATCCGGCTTTTTTACAAGATTTTTTTGAAAAAAATAATAAAAAATAGAATGAAAAAACATACCTAACTTGAAATGGCAAGGACCCCTGAACAGAACAATACCCAACATGCATTGCTAACTCCAAGGGTAGGGTTACCATTCACCCTAAAGGAAAGCATATGCATATTGGGCATTTCACTTGAAAATTCCTACTCTGCAGACAAAGCGCGCACCTTGTGCTTTTTCAACCAAAACAGCCCTTTGCAAATTAAATAGCCCCCACAAACCATATATCCACAGAAAGTACACACCTCAAGTGTTCTAGGCGTACCAGGCTTGTTGTCGTGGCAGGAGCTTTCTGGACGCAATCCTTTGAGGAATTCACTGGTGCCCTAAAAAAATTGTAAAAATTCATAATCAAAACCACATTTTCCTATAAAAAAAAATACACTAACCACAAAAAACATGCCCAATGTGAAACGGCAAGGTCCCCTGAACAGAACATTCCCCAACATGCATTGCTAACTTCAAGGGTAAGGTTACCATTCACCCTAAAGGAAAGCATATGCATATTGGGCATTTCACTTGAAAATTCCTACTCTGCAGACAAAGCGCGCACCTTGTGCTTTTTCAACCAAAACAGCCCTTTGCAAATTAAATAGCCCCCAACAAACCATATATCCACAGAAAGTACACACCTCAAGCGTTCTAGGTGTACCAGGCTTGTTGTCGTGGCAGGAGCATTCTGGACGCAATCCTTTGAGGAATTCACTAGTGCCACCGCATTTCCCTACAAAAATGTAAAATATGCACAATAAAAACCCCATTTTCCTCAAGAAAATATATGCTAACAAGAAAAAACATACCTAATATGAAATGGCAATGTCCCCTGAACAGAACAATACCCAACATGCACAGGTACTTTCAATGGTACTGTTGTCAAACGCCCCAACAAGCATAGCTCAACACCTCACTATAAAAGCGCACAAAACAGCCTTTACATTTCTTAATGATACTAACAGGTGCAATAAGGATTGGACTTGTGAGGTGCAGATAGGGTACAGTAGCTGTGGCATCAGATTATATGATCAGGTACAGGTATTACGATCCTGAAAAGGGGCCCACTTTTTAATCATCATGTGCCACAAGTAACCTGCTGCTCCTCCTCTAGCACTTCCTATTTCATCTGTAAATATGAAAGAAATGAAAAGAAAACAGACAACACCCAATTATCTATCCCAGCAAACAAAATGGGTTCACCTACCATCTAAACTGAACATAAAATGAAAGCAATACCAATCAGTAATCTACCTGGGTATGGTATGCTTCAAAGCAGTGTTCAAAGCACAAACCAGGCTGGCTGGGGCACTTCGGGCAATAGTACCGCACGTCCTTCCTGATGCCATGCTTTCTACATACTCTGCAAGCTTTCTGAGGATACCTCTTTCCACCGATGTCGGGAATGCACTTTATAAAATGCTTCCCCACTAACCTAGCCTCATTGTCACTAGCTGTCACCTGTGGTGCCTCCTCGGTATCCCCAAACAACAATGCAGGGAGTAGCTGCTGTTGATACTTTATGAAAGACAAATTGGAGCCTGGTACTGCTGCCTTGAAGACAACAAAGAAGTTGTAAGTTGCCAGTTGGACCAAATGAATTGCAACTTTTTTGTACCAGGCTCTGGATTTTCGGGTGGCATTGTAATATGTTAGTATTTGGTCCGTCTTATCAACGCCACCCATGAATTTATTATAATCCTTTATACAACGTAGCTTTTGGGAAGGGGATCGGGGACCACGTTGTCGTACATTCATGACTGACTCATCGTGGATTGTTGTCTGCATGATTACATTTTTTTTATCCATATATTTCACGGCCAGGAGCTCACCGCATCTTAAAGCATACGACTCTCCACGATTCAGTTTCTTTTGCAGCATTGACCTGGGCAACCCTTTTCGATTACGGTTGATGGTGCCACAGGCCGGTGTGTCCAATGAATAAAGGGCTCTAAATAAGGGGATGCTGCTGTAGAAGTTGTCCACATATAAGTGGTAACCTCTCCCCAGTAGAGGAGTCATGAGCTCTCACACGATTTTTCCACTGATGCTTAAATCAAGGGGACAACCAGGGGGGTCCAGATGTGTGTCCCTTCCTTCATAAATTCGGAATAAATTTGGTATAGCCGGTCGAACTCTCACATAATTTATAAAATTTAATCCCATAGCGGGCACGCTTGCTAGGGATATACTGACGAAATATAATGCGCCCTTTAAACAGCAGAAGTGACTCGTCAATACTTAAATTTTGGGAGGGGGTGTACACTTCCCCAAAGCGCTCCGACAGGCTATTAATCAGGGGTCTTAATTTATGCAGCCTGTCATGACCGGGCTCACTGCGGGGTAGAGCAGTGGAATTATCGTTAAAGTGCAGAAACCGCAGTAAGATTTCGTAACGATTTCTGGACATTACGGCCGGAAACAATGGGGTTGCCAATAAGGATTCGGTATCCCAGTAGGAGGCGATACTAAATTTTTTGCAGATACCCATTGCTAAAGTGAGCCCCCAAAATTTTTTCATCTCACTTATATCTGTTGGGTGCCATGCTTGAGCGTGGGCGTGCCTCTGTAGGGGGTTTTGGGTGAGGACCTGCTCAGCATAGAGATTTGTGTAAAAGACCATATCCAGTAGGATGGCCTCTGAAAGGAATAAATTTAGGAAGTCAATGACACCAAAGTTTGTGGTGTCGACATTGACCCCGGGGACCGAATCAAATGGGGGAATTTCGGGGGAATAATTATTAGGAGGCCTCCACGCAGGCGCTCCTCCAACTGCAGCACTCCCCTGGCCTACACTTTCCTCCAGCATGGCCTCTTCTTGTGCAGTACCATCCCTTCTAGGATGCCTAGCACTACCACTAGTACCACTGTGCGGCTGTGTTTCCTCAATAGAGGAGTCACTGTCGGACTCACTACCTGGCATATATTCTGACCCTGACTCGCTAAACTCTTCAGAGTCCGACTCCATCATATAAGCCGCTGCTTCCTGTGCAGTGTACTTTCACCCAGCCATTTCTATATCTAATAACCAAGAGTCACACAATCAAAACACTATAGGGATGACTGAACTAAAAGCCTAGACCCTAAACCCTAGACCCTAGACCCTAAACCCTAAACCCTAGACCCTAAACCCTAAACCCTAAACCTTAGACCCTGTGCAAATTAACAAAAATAAAACCACACAATAAACAGTCAAAGTTAAATATATTAAATTAAAATTATATCTACAATCCGACGAGAAGGGCTGTAACAAAGGTCCCAAAAGGGAGGGATGATGGTCCAGCGAAGGTCCAGCAAAGGTCCAACTGTATGAGACTTCGGGAAAAAAACAACCGACAAGCCTAAAGTAAGTTTTGTTAACAGAAGTATAGAAGGGTGGGTGAAATCGCTGGTAATAAATACCTTATCCCCAATGCAACAACGCATGTGCTGGCCACAGCGGCACTAAGCTATAGCTTTAGTCAGTATGCACCATTGCATTGACGGTAAGTAAGTTTTACTGGAAATCAGGGGTAGTCACATCAAGGGATTTCACACTGCATCAGGCTAAAAATACATTTAGAAATCCACAAAACCAAAAACTGCTTTGATCACATAGTGGGGGTGGGACATGAGTAGCAGGTGCACGCAAGGCCTGGTTCACCCAGTAAATGTCGGCAGCAGAGTAGCTCTTGAACACCCATCACATGGCAACCAGCCAGCGCTGAAATCAGCCAGCGCACCATCTGACACCCCCCATCCCTGCCACCTCAGATCCTCCCTTTCGTCACTGCCGGCACCCTGGGGGTGAGCCGGGCCTGACAGGCACCTGTCAGCCATACCTCACACATCAGGCTTAAAACACATCAAACAGGTGGCAGGTGCGCGCCGGACCTAGCTCACCAAGTAAACACCCGGGTGCAGTCGGCGATGAAGGAGGGGTGGAAGCAGCGATGGGGGGGCAGGGTGGAGGCGGCAAATGGCACATGATCACCAACCACATGGAGGCCAGAAATCAGCCAGCGCTCTGCCTGTCACTCCGCTCCCCCATCCCTGCCACCTCACCCCCCTCCTGTTGCCGGCTGCACCCAATAGTGAGCCGGGCCTGGCGCGTACCTACCAGCCTCCCCTCATCCCTCTAACCAGATTAGCATACACATCAGTGCAAAACACATTTTTTTTAAAAGTGCACAAAACCAGAATCAACCACAAAAAAACAAAACAATAGCTTAGATCGCATAGTGGGGGGTGGGGAATGGGTGGCAGGTGCGTGCTGGGCCGAGCTCACCAAGTAAACACCCGGGTGCAGTCGGCGATGAAGGAGGGGTGGAAGCAGCGATGGGGGGGCAGGGTGGAGGCGGCAAATGGCACATGATCACCAACCACATGGCGACCAGAAATCAGCCAGCGCTCTGCCTGTCACGCCCGGCGCGCACCTACCAGCCACCCCTCATCCCTCTAACCAGATAAGCATACACATCAGTGCAAAACACATATTTTAAAAAGTGCACAAAACCAGAATCAACCACAAAATACAAAACAATAGCTTAGATCGCATAGTGGGGGGGGGGGGGGGGTAATGGGTGGCAGGTGCGTGCTGGGCCTAGCTCACCAAGTAAACACCCGGGTGCAGTCAGCGATGAAGGAGGGGTGGAAGCAGCGATGGGGGGGCAGGGTGGAGGCGGCAAATGGCACATGATCACCAACCACATGGCGACCAGAAATCAGCCAGCGCTCTGCCTGTCACTCCGCTCCCCCATCACTGCCACCTCACCCCCCCCTCTGTTGCCGGCTGCACGCAATAGTGAGCCGGGCCCGGCGCGCACCTACCAGCCTCCCCTTATCCCTCTAACCAGATAAGCATACACATCCGTGCAAAACACATTTTTAAAAAAGTGCACAAAACCAGAATCAACCACAAAATACAAAACAATAGCTTAGATCGCATAGTGGGGGGGTGGGGAATGGGTGGCAGGTGCGTGCTGGGCCTAGCTCACCAAGTAAACACCCGGGTGCAGTCGGCTATGAAGGAGGGGTGGAAGCAGCGATGGGGGGGGGCAGGGTGGAGGCGGCAAATGGCACATGATCACCAACCACATGGCGACCAGAAATCAGCCAGCGCTCTGCCTGTCACGCCCGGCGCGCACCTACCAGCCACCCCTCATCCCTCTAACCAGATTAGCATACACATCCGTGCAAAACACATTTTTAAAAAAGTGCACAAAACCAGAATCAACCACAAAATACAAAACAATAGCTTAGATCGCATAGTGGGGGGGTGGGGAATGGGTGGCAGGTGCGTGGTGCGCCTAGCTCACCAAGTAAACGCCCGGGTGCAGTCGGCTATGAAGGAGGGGTGGAAGCAGCGATGGGGGGGCAGGGTGGAGGCGGCAAATGGCACATGATCACCAACCACATGGCGACCAGAAATCAGCCAGCGCTCTGCCTGTCACGCCCGGCGCGCACCTACCAGCCACCCCTCATCCCTCTAACCAGATTAGCATACACATCAGTGCAAAACACATTTTTTAAAAAGTGCACAAAACCAGAATCAACCACAAAATACAAAACAATAGCTTAGATCGCATAGTGGGGGGGGGGGGAATGGGTGGCAGGTGCGTGCTGGGCCTAGCTCACCAAGTAAACACCCGGGTGCAGTCAGCGATGAAGGAGGGGTGAAAGCAGCGATGGGGGGGCAGGGTGGAGGCGGCAAATGGCACATGATCACCAACCACATGGCGACCAGAAATCAGCCAGCGCTCTGCCTGTCACTCCGCTCCCCCATCACTGCCACCTCACCCCCCCTCTGTTGCCGGCTGCACGCAATAGTGAGCCGGGCCCGGCGCGCACCTACCAGCCACCCCTTATCCCTCTAACCAGATAAGCATACACATCCGTGCAAAACACATTTTTAAAAAAGTGCACAAAACCAGAATCAACCACAAAATACAAACCAATAGCTTAGATCGCATAGTGGGGGGGGGGGGGGAATGGGTGGCAGGTGCGTGCTGGGCCTAGCTCACCAAGTAAACACCCGGGTGCAGTCGGCGATGAAGGAGGGGTGGAAGCAGCGATGGGGGGGGGCAGGGTGGAGGCGGCAAATGGCACATGATCACCAACCACATGGCGACCAGAAATCAGCCAGCGCTCTGCCTGTCACTCCGCTCCCCCATCCCTGCCACCTCACCCCCCCTCTGTTGCCGGCTGCACCCAATAGTGAGCCGGGCCCGGCGCGCACCTACCAGCCACCCCTCATCCCTCTAACCAGATTAGCATACACATCAGTGCAAAACACATTTTTTAAAAAGTGCACAAAACCAGAATCAACCACAAAAAACAAAACAATAGCTTAGATCACATAGTGGGGGGTGGGGAATGGGTGGCAGGTGTGCGCCGGGCCTATCTCACCAAGTAAACACCCGGGTGCAGTTGGTGATGAAGGAGGGGTGGAAGCAGCGATGGGGGGGCAGGGTGGAGGCGGCAAATCGCCACATGGCGACCAGAAATCAGCCGGTGCACCACCAACATCCAACCCCCCCCCACCCATCGCTGACACCTTCCCCTGTCGCCATCTGCACCCAGGAATAAACTGGACTGGTGCGCACCCATCACCCACCAGCTAAATGAATGAATTTCATCTTACACCTTTACTACTACTGTTATATATAATACTTACAGTTAAAAATATATATATATATAACAGTAGTAGTTAAGGTGTAAGATGAAATCAGATTCATTCATTTAACTGGTGGGTGATGTGTGTGCGCCAGTCCCATATATATATATCCCATATAGGTAGTGTAGCACTCATCCCCCTTCCCCATCCCATATAGGTAATGTGGCATTCATCCCCCTCCCCATCCCACATAGGTAGTGTGGCATCCATCCCCCCCTCCCCATCCCATATAGGTAGTGTGGCATTCATCCCCCCTCCCATATAGGTAGTGTGGCATTCATCCCCCCTCCCCATCCCACATAGGTAGTGTGGCATTCATCCCCCCCTCCCCATCCCACATAGTTAGTGTAGCATTCATCCCCCCTCCCCATCCCATATAGGTAATGTGGCATTCATCCCCACCTCCCCATCCCATGTAGGTAGTGTGGCATTCATCCCTCCTCCCCATCCCATAAAGGTAGTGTGGCATTCATCCCCCCTCCCCATCCCATATAGGTAGTGTGGCATTCATCCCCGCTCCCCATCCCATAAAGGTAGTGTGGCATTCATCCCCCCTCCCCATCCCATATAGGTAGTGTGGCATTCACCCCCCCTCCCCATCCCATATAGGTAGTGTGGCATTCATCCCCCCTTCCCCATCCAATATAGGTAGTGTGGCATTCATCCCCCCTCCCCATCCAATATAGGTAGTGTGGCATTCATCCCCCCTCCCCATCCCATAAAGGTAGTGTGGCATTCATACCCCCTTCCCATCCCATATAGGTAGTGTGGCATTCATCCCCCCCTCCCCATCCCATATAGGTAGTGTGGCATTCACCCCCCCTCCCCATCCCATATAGGTAGTGTGGCATTCATCCCCCCTTCCCCATCCAATATAGGTAGTGTGGCATTCATCCCCCCCTCCCCATCCAATATAGGTAGTGTGGCATTCATCCCCCCTCCCCATCCCATAAAGGTAGTGTGGCATTCATACCCCCTTCCCATCCCATATAGGTAGTGTGGCATTCATCCCCCCCTCCCCATCCCATATAGGTAGTGTGGCATTCATCCCTCCCTCCCCATCCAATATAGGTAGTGTGGCATTCATCCCCCCCTCCCCATCCCATATAGGTAGTGTGGCATTTACATCCCCCCTCCCCATCCCATATAGTTAGTGTGGCATTTCCATCCCCCCTTACAAGTAGTAGTAGATCTGTGTAATGGCAGTTTGGATCTCATAGTAATGAGATCCATTCCAAAAAAATGGGCGATCTCTGCTAGATTGCCGTTTTTTTGAATGGATCTCATTACTATGAGATCCAAACTGCCATTACACTAAAAAAAAAACATTTCCTACGGCCACCCACCCCATCAGACCTAGGATCGACTCCTCCTTACCTGATGTCCACGCAGAAAGAGGCCGGCACCCGCCCGCACTGTCATTATATGCCGGCGGGCGACGGTGATGCTGCGCCGGTGCCTGAAGTCACCCAGAAGTCACCTGGCCTCATCCCCCGGACCCCCTTCTAGAAGAATCTGCAGATCCTGACCGGCAGATGACCCCACGATGGCCCTCAGGTAAGGAGATGCCAGCCACGTAAAATTTACGAGGCTGGCGTTTAACTGTTGGAGAGGCAGCCACGTAAATTTTACGTGGCTGACAATAGAAGGGTTAAAGCAATGTTTGGGCTCCTGCTGCTGCTTGCAACTCCAGGGTGTGATTAATCCAATTTTTGTGCTCCTGCAGCCAACTCCAGTGTCTCTTTCAAGCTATGTTTGGGTTCCTGCTGCTGCTGCTGCTTGCAACTCCAGGGTGTCATTCAGCCAATTTTGGGGCTCCCGCTGCCAACTCCAGTGTGTCTTTTAAGCTATGTTTGGGCTGCTGCTGCTGCTTGCAACTCCAGGGTGTAAGTCAGCTAATTTTTGGGCTGCTGCTGCCAACTCCAGTGTCTCTTTCAAGCCATGTTTGGGCACCTGCTGCTGCTGCTTGAAACTCCAGGGTGTGATTCATCCAATGTTTGTGCTCCTGCAGCCAACTCCAGTGTCTCTTTAAAGCAATGTTTGGGCTCCTGCTGCTGCTGCTTGAAACTCCAGGGTGTGATTCATCCAATTTTTGGGCTCCTGCTGCCAACTCCAGTGTCTCTTTCAAGCTATGTTTGGGCTGCTGCTGCTGCTGCTTGCAACTCCAGGGTGTGATTCATCCAATTTTTGGGCTCCTGCAGCCAACTCCAGTGTCTCTTTAAAGCAATATTTGGGCTCCTGCTGCTGCAGCTTGCAACTCCAGGGTGTGATTCATCCAATTTTTGGGCTCCCGCAGCCACCTCCAGTGTCTCTTTAAAGCAATGTTTGGGCTCCTGCAGCTGCTGCTTGCAACTCCAGGGTGTGATTCAGCTATTTTTTGGGCTCCTGCTGCTGCCAGCTCCAGGGTGTGTTTTTCAGACACTATAGGGGCCCCTCATAGTGATGCCACTTCAACTCTCTGCAATTGTGCCGCTCTGCGATTCTATTAGCGATGCCTCTGATCTGCATGTGAAAATTATTTACAGTGTTATTTCACTAACCCAGCACGCATCCTATGCGTGTTACAGCAAGGCAGAATGGTTTACAACCCTATTGAGGCTCTCGGAGCGATTCGTCGCGAATAAATTTGGGTCGAAACGATTTTTGACGGAAAATTTGTCGAATCAGTCGAATCAAATTTTTCAAAAGTTCGCTCATCTCTAGTCTTATCTGTTTCCTGGCAGCTCACAGGATTCATTGAACATGTTCTGGGCTTGGAACTGGTATCAGGAATCTAGACTGCGACATGATGCTGTAACAATATTACTGGCTTCACTAGCATTAGGGTTACAGAGATTTTTGCCTATAGAAATAGTGACAAAATGTGACTTTGAAAAGTAACTTTTCTCTTTATATTAATCTCTTAATATTTTAGAGTCCATGGGCATTATGGAATAATCTTTGCTAAGCATCCTTTAGCCCCTAAATCCCCAAGTTCACTCCTGTTACCTGAGTAGAGTAGACTTATTGCTGTCCTTACAGAATGTTTCAGGGGTAGTTATTTTTCAGATGTGTGTTTAATTTAAGTCATCATAGGTGAAGAAGATTCAGAAGAATTTTAACATATAAAGGACAAAAAGGGAGTCACAGGACTTTGAGTTTTTTAAAATTTACTAAACAAATCAGGTTATATTACTCATAAAATAAAGACTTTTAACATTTACTCAGCTTGTGGCCATTTAGCAGCCGAAATACATGCAGATGGGTTCACACATCTGTACTTTACCGTTAACCTAGTCGTACGGTATTCATATATGGTATTTTTCTACTATTTAAAACATATAAAACTTTTGGAGTGAATAAGTTTTTAATCAGCTGAGCTCTGCTCATATTAATAAAGCAAAAAATATTATTTAATCAAAACGATGCATGTTCACGATGAAAAAAATGCTCCTTTATCACTGGCAGAATACAGGGCATTAAAGGAGCAGTATCGCGAAATTTGCATTAAAAAAGATAAATAATTAAATAGCCACACAATAGCTTATAACATGTGTATAAATAATCTGGCGATAGAAAAAGTAAAAAATATATGCCTCTCTTTTAAATTGTATAATGACAATGGCTCAGTCCATTTGCTGAATAGGGGGATCTGCTGGGTTGTTTTTAGTGAGCTGCTTCATTTAGCCCACTGGTCTCCTAGCAACACTGTACCTTAGAGGCTGACACTGTAATCAGTGGTAACGGCTGTGTGTGTGTGAGGTGCTGCTTTTGTTATGAGACCAGGTGACTCAAATGTGTAAAATCTATACAAAATAAACTAAACTGACTGAAAACGACTGAAATTCTTCTTTGAATAACTGTGCAGGAAAATCTAAAGGTATTAAAGTGGAACAAAACCCTGAGTTGCCGACCCTGAAGTCTATAAGACCCGGCCATTGACCTTGCCCCTTGGGCATTCTAAATCAGGATGCCCACTGTGTGAAACGACCCCTGGATAACCACAGATCCCCCCATTTTTCTGGCGCGCTCATGCAGATAGTCATTTAGACAGGCCGGGCGGCCAGGAAGGTTACTGCTCAGGCTCCCCATCTGCGTGCAAACAGAGCTGATTGGATGAGAGCCCGCGCATGCGTTGTGGGACAGGGAAAGGTACGTTTTCACAGGCGAACATGGGGATTTCACATATCAGGGCATCCCAAGTCGGGATGCCCCTAGGGGCACAAAACAAAACTCCAGATAGTGAAAATCCGGGGTTGGGCTTTGCTCAAAACACACAAAGCTGAAAGAAAGATCATATGGAAAAATGAAAAATAAGAATATGAAAGAGAAAATGGTAAACTGAAAGATTCTGCAGCAGAGCCAACATGAAGGGAAAACTGTCAAAATCAGCAAAATGACTTCTAGAGCTTTTCTCTCTGTTTTAGATATATAAGTTCTGGCCAGGCAATGTTGCAATGTTGTTATCTGATGCTGGACGGCTGCCAGCACTGAACAGCTGAGACTTTGATACATTGTTCTCCCCCTCTCCTCAGCATGGAACTGATACATTGTTTCACCCCTCTCCTCAGCATGAAACAGGCCAGAGTGTCGGCTCCCGACACTCAGAAGACATAAACATGAGCTATAAGTCTCCAGCTGCTCAACACACACATCATTTTTTTCTACATTTGTAATTCTTACTCCAATACTTACCTACATTCAAAGTACCATTTAAATATAAGTCACCAAGAAAAATTCGCGATACTGCTCCTTTAAATAATGCAGACTATCGGTTACATTTTTATATACAATTAGCTAGCTATTTTTGCTTTCTTTTGTTTCCATTTTTGCACATTTCTGATATTCTTTTTGCTTTTTGCTGACTACTAATATTCTCTAAAATTGGGAAAATTTGAAAGAGGGCATTTGGACAGAGTGTCAAACAGATGTTGAAGCCCTGACACAGGCTGCTTTCTTTTCTCCACAGTCAATTAGTATTAATTATGCAGATTGCTTTGAGCCCAAGAGCATCTTGAGCTCTAAGATTACTTACCCGCCTCCCTTATTCCAACCAGCAATAAATCCCAGAGGAAGTTGATGTACAAGCTTCATATTTATAATGAAACACTTGATATAAATGGGGCAGTGCAGAAGCTGACAGATGACAATTCTGCATATGTTCAAAGTATAAAATTATTCATTTTCACTTTATTAAGCAGATTTGAAGCTTTGGTTTAGGCATATGTTAAAGGACGCTTATAGTGAGAAAATACCAGAGATGGAATTGCTGACCTTCTTTTATCTAATGCTAGACAATAAGCTGGCAATTATACTACAAAAGTTAAGACACTGCTAAAACAGACTGAGGCAGGTGAGTTAGTTCTCACCTGTCAGCAACAAAATGAGATTATTAATAGTACACAATGTAACTAACATTTTTCCCGGTTTTGTGAATAACAATGGTAATAAAAGCAGATTCTGTTGTGGTTAGGGGAGGAGCTAGACAGGAAGTGAGGGGGCCAAGGAAATGTCAAAAGAAATAGTGATATAGAAGGATGTGTTCTGAGAGTAGAGTACTGAGAATCCTAGATCATAATTGTTGATTTTTTTTTACACATGGGAATTTATTTATTCTCCACATTTAACCCATCTGTGCAGTGAGACAAACACAAGCAGTGAGTGTACACATGCACAAAGCCAAGGGCTGCCCTAGCAACAGCACCTGGGGAGAAGTTGAGGGGGATAGGTGCCTTGCTCAAGCACTTTAGTCTTGACCGGCAATCGAACCTGTGGCCCTCCTAGGACAAGACTGCCCCTCCTGTTTTGAGTTGGGTAGTTCAGCTTGAAATGACACTTGGTATTATAAAGTAAGTGGTATGTCTGACAACATGGAATCCCTGGCAGAGACCACTTTGGGTGATATTCTTGGCCATTCTACTCATCTGGGGAATTTCCCTCACTAATTCTAGTAGGAATTCTCTGCCAAGAACAGATGTAAACTTGACAGCAGACAGCATGTCGCAAGTCACAAAAGAGAAAGAACATACTCACCTATGGCTATACAGTACTAAAAAGTGCCTTCTGATTAGTAAGTGCATAGCCCTGGACCTCTAAAATCAAAGCAAGAGTCCAAAATCCAGATAAGGGTCAAAGGGTCTTAGATAAGTTTTCAAAAGGATTTGCTAGGATCTAACCACTTACATAGGAAGAGCAAACCTTGGTTTAATAAAAACATCTTTAGCAACTTTAGCTTTTGTGATTTGAAATATGTCTGGAAGGGTATTAAGAAACTATCAAGCTGCAAAAAAACCTTAGCACCCACAAACTACAGATTTGACCATGGACATCAAAATGAGAATGATCACTTAAACATTTCATTCCTCATGTCACTTTCAAGGCTCAGGACCCTATATATTGTAAATTAATGAGATTATTGAGTATATTAGGGGAGTGTGCCATCTCAAATGGCCTAAAAATGTGTTACAATGTTGGTTCAAAGAACGTATCCACAACAGACCTAGATCTTAGATCTTATACCCAGAAAGGAAGTTTATGTTGTCAGCTTCTATCACTAGACCAGTGTCCCAAAACAACCTTTTTCTTTTTTTTTACCAAAGCCTTCACCTAAATACATAGAAACATGAACTGCCCCTCCCCCTTGGTGCTTTCCAGCTGAAAGCATTATGTGTCAGTTTAGCTGAATAAATTAGGATATGGCTGCCATTCGGCCTTTGGTCATCTTATTCTGTCCCATCCGAAGAGTGTTACAAAATAATTTGACCCACTCCAGTTTGCAGAGTCTCACCCTACAATATATTCTTGAGTAACTGGACAGCCTAAGATCTTATGCCAGGACCTAATTTATCAGTTTAGCTCCACCTTTTATACAGTAAAACATGGCATATTGTTGTCTGTCTGTCAACTTGATTGGTCAAATTACAATAGAGGCTTGATTTACTTGCCATGTTCATGATTTGGGATGCTGTTTGGAAGGGAGGGGCATTCTTTGGGGACCTGCTGCAGCATCTACAGCATGCTGCAGGAGATGAGAGAGACATGAGGGACAGCTTCCTGCTTCCTTATTATTGCTGTTGTCTAGGCCAGGGTTTCCCAGTCAGTGTTAAAAGTACCACTGATGGTACTCAAGCCAACCTTTTGTGGTACTGAATGCTACCACTAGTAAGAAGTGAGGGGACATGGAGTAAGGTAGACAAGCTACTGCTCCAATAGGATGTGCAACATGCTGAAGTTATGGAGATGATGGCATTTCTGGAAAAGGAGCTTGTACTACTGGGCTACGTAAATACTGTATAGTTTTTTTTTAATTAAGTGGACCTCCACTCTCCATCCAAGTTGTATTGGTGGTGGTACTTGATATCACTGGAAAAAGGAAGGTGGTGGTGGATACATGAAAAAAGGCTTGTAAACTGGGGCTTAGACTGTTCCTTTAGGTTGGCCAATGGCACCACCAGCACTAATTTAATAACAAACAAAGACAAACAGGATTACAAGATGGAGGTAGAGAATACCAGTGGTTCATGCAGCAAAACTCCCAGATATTAAACACCTCAAAAATAGTAGATATTCAGGAATTTGGGTTGCCTTCACTAAAATTATATTTTCCATTTATTGCATTGAAGTTCAGAAAGTAGATTGGCCAAATTTCTCACAACATGAGATATCAGAAACATAGTCTGCCTGTTTACTACATTTCTGATCCTGAAATCAAGAAGTTCGGGCTATCCCAAGGACTCCTAGTCATGTTCTATCACTGCACCAGTATGCTCTTCTCTTACTTCTCTAGCAGCTACTAAGCAAGAAAAAATGCAAATCTGGCCGAAAATAATGCCTGTCCTCCTCATATTCCTACATCTGTACTGAAAAATCCTACTTTTGGCCCATCTTACCTAGGGCATCTCAACTTCTATATACTCACCTATACTCACCATAAGACTGATCAACTCTGCCTGGTCTACAAACCTTCACACATTTTCTCATCACCTGGAGTATTAGAACTATTGTTACCCTTTACAGCACAAATAACTGTGGTGAAAACTTCTGTACATGCATACATCTAATAATAAATGACCATTTATGTTACAAGCAAATACGTATACAAATTTTCATCCCTGTGATTTAAAGTACTACCGCAACTAACTGCCTCACAGAAAATTACCTGTACATGGTTTATGAAGATGATTCTGATTCTGTTCGTCAATGTCAGGAACATACAGAGAAGGTTTGTGGGCTCCTGGGGTTGGAACCAAGCTTGCAGAGGTAACTGATAGAGTAGAAATGAAGGGTTAACCACTGAAGACGGGTGATAAATTGCTATCTTGTAAATATGTGAAGCTGGACCAGAGGTGTTGCTTGGAAAGTTCAATAGGTACAAACCTTAAACAGATGAAGATATCTTGCAGATTGTAGCAGATACACAATCTGGAATGGGAGTGGATATAGAGTCTAGCAACACACAAGATCGAAATTGCAATACAGAGACAGATAAAGTTGAGTTAAATAACAGAAAAGTATCCCAGGATGACTGTAGAATCACAATATTCCAGATACATAAATTGGTCAGGGGGCTGGGAATCACACTAGGAGCTCACAAGGTATAGCACAAAATGCTCCAACAACCTCTTGTGACACAGACTTAAATAGCCAGGAGATCACTTGCAAATGACTACAAGGTGAAAGGGATGGGGCAGATAGGCAGTGCATGATAGACAGGAGGCTAAACCAGATAGATATATTGCCCAGGGCACATAACTGAGTATTTGCCAGGGATGAAGCCCCCAAGGTTCTCATCTTTTCAAAGTTTTAAACTGATAGGATGTCCTATGTATGTATATTGTCATTTTACATGCTATTAGTGCAGGGGGATCACAAATGAGCATGACCCCACAGACAAGGAGACTGGGTTTCACTTGGGTTCAAGAAGGCAATGGTTAGGGTCCACTGGCCTGATTTGTGACTCTTTGGTGATTGCAGCAATTCTAAGTGTGTGGTTGCCTTGCAAACCTTGTGGAAGTCTATGTGTTAGTGTATATTTCCCTGGCAACAGCACATATTGTGACTAATATATCATCTGCATACCCATTTGTGTCTCAATGGTGCTGACAGCTATTGCGGACGTTTGGATGGTTGATGGAGGTCATGGTGAGGTCCATATGTTACTATGTGAGCAAAAAAGCATGAACACATGTACCTGATAATTAGATGGATTTGTTAGTCACTCGACAGCTAAGGTTGCTACCTGGTTGGTATTTTTTTTTTTTACTTTACTGGCCATTGGCCTGGCGGGGCTGGTGTTTGTTTTTTTTTACTGGTAACTGAGAATGGCAAAAGTGTACCCACAATTCAAATTACAAGTAAAAAACTAATATCAGCACTGCCAGGCCAGTGGCCAGTAAAGTAAAAAAAAATAAGTACCGGCCAGGTGGCAACACTAAGCATCCCTATCCTGAGGTATCCTGATAGCCAGGACGAGTGACTGGGGTGGTAAGTTAGTCCCCAGCGAAAGAGACTTTTCTGTGGGGTGGCCTGGACCAGCTCGGCACCCTAGGAACTTAATGCGCAGAGTGAAAAGTAGGGAGCAGCTGCTGTGGGGGACCCCTAATTGTATGCCCAGAGTGGGGGTGAGCTCTCCCCTAATAGTGACATTACAGTGGGGTAGCCCTGCCTGGTCAGTGCCCTTGAAGACATTTCATATCTGTTACTTGTGCTCTGTGCCCAGCCCCTGGATCAGGCCTGCAATAAACTGTTGAAAGTTTGCTATTTGCTGCAAGTCAATCCTTTTGCCAAAGTGTGCGAAATAGAGTTATCTGCAGTTTGAAAAGAACTGATAGAATCTGTGGTCATGCTTTGACTACAACTCCCAACACTATCGGAGAATTAAAACGTGACAACTTGTGTTGGTGTGCAGTGCTGAAATGTTTTTGTCCCCCACCCAGGATGTGGATTACAATTCATAAAAAAGAAAAAAAATAGTGTTTTCTCTCAGAAAAACAGGAGTAAAAATTACAGTGCTGAATTACCTCTAATATGATAGTGCAGTTGCCAGTGGATAAAATAAATACTCTGAATCAACTCTATTGTGACCCACCGATATCTCATCTGCATACCCTATTTAAGTCTCGAGTATAGGTGATTGCTGGAAGTCTATGGGCTAGATTGTATATGCCAAGCCTTCTGACAAGTAGCTAGGGCTGGATGGAGCTCCAGGTGTGGGGGCGCAGCGAAGTCCAATAAACAAATCCAAGTTCAGGGCTGGCGGAAAAAGGCAAAGTCCAATAAGCAAATCCAAGTTCCAACCAAGTAATCCATCCGATTGCTGATCTGAGAGCAGGCCAGGTCAATCAAGGAAATCAGTCAGGAAACGTTGGAAATGCTGGAAACAGGAATAACAGATTCTGGGAACTTAGCTGATAACACAGCAATGCAAACGGGCCAGCTGTGTTTTTCAGTACTGTTGTCAATAAAGCTGGGAGGGATATCTCAGAGCAGGAGTGATGTTACTTCCTGTCCACTGGAACCAAGAAAAAATCAGAAGCCAAGAGCTTACACTCTAGGCTTTGTACGCTTGTTGCCACGCTTGTGTTGTGCTGGACACCAGGGGCACCGTTGAGCAGTGGACATCCGGGATCGCGCACAGACAAACCCTGGAGACCTGGCCGCGCACCCGACAGAGGAGCGAGAAAGGTGAGGAGACCAACAGTATGTAAAAAAAACATGACCCCATACACCAGATGAATTGGGTTTAAATATATAATTTGACTGCAGGGTTCTAATAGATTAAAATCAGGATCCACTTGCCTAGCTTGTGTCTCCTGGGGGATGACAGCAATAGTGTGACTGTGTGTGTTTGCTGGGGAGACACAGGGGAAGTCTGTGTACTAGTGTGTATGCCCTTGACTTATTACATTGGCATACAGTACCTCCAAAGTCAACAAAGAGGCTTCTTGGGCTACAGTACTTTAGTGCAAGTGCATATTTGATGTTTAAGAGCATAGAAATGTTAGGGAATTATTGATATATTTAAGAATATGTATTATTAATATTTTATTTCAATTCCAATGACATTTCCCATGTATTCATGTATACATACTGAACAAGGAATAATGGGTGCTGTCTTGTGGTAACACTGTTGAAAACAGAATGTTTGATTAAATACTTCAAAAGCAAGTGGTTTCAAGAAGAGCACTGTATGATAAAATGTGTATGTGAATCTGTTTCTAGTAGCCAGCAATAACCTCATTGTTTACTGTAATGGCTTTAGGCATGACAGGAATATATTTGCTATATAATTACATACAGTATACATTTCTGTGGTAAATGTTACGTTTTTGCTATTTTTCCATGCTCCCAACCACATTTCCAAGAAAGGAATTACTAGGAACACAACTGCTTGCTTTATTCTGGGTCATGACATTATTAAGCATTGGGGGAATTCTTTTCTTTTTATGGTATTGATACCTACTGTTTCCTGTCATAGTGTCTTCATGCAGCTGAATGAACATGCTAACAATACTTTGGACTCCTATTATTAATGCCACTGTGTTGCTGTCTTGTAGGAGGAACACAACTAAGAATAGTTTCAATTCACCTGCTGCACAAAAGATAACCGTACAATGTAAAAGAAATTGGCTTTTCTCATCCACTGACCCTCCAAAAAATTATTTTTTATTACCAAACTGTAACTGTTGTTACCATTTTATATTTTGAAATCATTTTGTCTCTTGCTCGACAATATTTTTTTTTCTTCTCGTAGTCTATCCACTTTTTTCCTGTGTCTCTCTTTTTCTCCTTTTAAAGATTCTTCCTGTCCCCTAGTAACGGTGACTCTTCCTTGGCAACAGGAATCCTCCACGTAACACCTCCCTACAAACCATACAAGCAGAAAATAGCTTCGGTTCATGACGAAAAGAGCAAATGCAGTTTACATAATGTTTCAATCTCAGTGTGTGTGCCAGGCCGTAGCAAATGGTTTACAGTATTCTAAAAACCAATGCGAGGAATAACTGTATGTTTGTCAGTGTAAAAAATATAATTAGAAAACTGGTTTGATCAAGGAGGGATTAGGGGACTACTCTATGGGGCCAAAAATCAGTCCCTGGCTAGCCCAGTATTGACATTTTAGGCTGGCACACCCAAAAAATAGTAAACAAACATTGGAGGGGGTCTGTTTTCACTATGAAAACTCTAATATACGTAAAGTGGACCAAAGTGGACCAACCCGGGATTTCACTATACTGGGTGCAGTCCACCCCCCCCCCCCCCCGGGGCATCCTGCATTGGTATGCCCTGCTGTGTGAAATCCCTCACATCGCCAGCTTTTCTTACCTATCCAACGAGCCCATGGCAAATGTGTGGCCAGCGGTGGCATTTCTTGCATCATTCTCAGGCTGTGCATGGCCACGTCCACCATACCTGAAGGGCTGGTGTGGTCGTGCACAGCCAGGGGAAACAGGGGTGCCGTGTGTGTGGCTAGGATATTATTCAGTTTCTTGAACCGCACATATGCATGGCTGAAGGAGCTTATTGGAGGAAGGCCACGGCTGCACCCTGGGCTCGTTGGAAAGGTAAGAAAAGCAGGTGACTGCTTTTCACGGCTCCCCATTCAGTTTCTCCAGCTTCACATTAATATGCTTGGCCAGAGGAGCTTATTGAAGCAATGTGGCTAGGATTCCATTCAGTTGCTTCAGTCACACACATGCATGGCTGGAGGAGCTTATTGGAGGAGATCTGTGGCTGCGCTGTGGGTTCATTGGAATGGTAAGAAAAGTCGATGACTGGTGGGGTCTCACGCCCGGGGGGGGGGGGGGGGCGGACCAAAACACGGGATAGTGGAAAAATATGAAAAAATGCACAAGAGTACTAGTCAAATATGTTATATAAAATGAGTGATAGAGAACCAAACTGCGAATTACAAGATCAGCAACAGGGATTGGCATTTACAGCAAACCATACGCTTTGTACTAAAGTGTCCATCTATAAAAGTTTGGATATTCTAAAGACTCAGAAATCTGTAAAGTTACCAGATAGGTGCACTCCAATAGGCTGCAATACATGTAAAATCTCTGTGACAAATGTATAGGAATGTGATGTGTAGTTTAAACACAGTATATATATATATATATCTTTTCCAATCCAAATAATTCTAACTTTGACAAACTTTCAGACACTATTCACACCTCTCCACTTACGCTGTGTTGGGCAATGCTGTCACCACGCAAGATAAAATGTTGCCCATTGAAAAAATAATGGGCAGCATTTTCCTTTGCCTTGTGACTGCATTGCCCAATACAATGCAAGCGGAGAGGTCTGAATAGAGCCTCACCGTACTCTAGTCTCCCTGTTTCATTAATTAATTTAGTTTTCCTCTTTTGAATGTGCTCTAGTTCTCATATGTCCTTCTTACGCACAGGTGCCCAGGACTGTACACAATATTCCATATTTGGTCTGACCAGGGTTACAGGGGTAAAATGATGTTCTGGTCATGCGCGCCTATGCCCCTCTTGATGCACCCCATTATCCTGTTTGTTGCCTGATGCCTGGTGTTGGACACGTCAGTTAAGGTTATTGTTAACTAAAACCCCAGGTCCTTTTCCATTGTTATTTTTTTTCCAAGCATTTCCTTATTTAATGTGTAAACATGGCACAAATTTCTCCTTCCCATGTGCATAACCTTACTGTTCAATCCATTCCCAATATCATTAATATATATTAAAGAGAATTGGGCCCAGAACTGACCCTTGCGATACTCCGCCCTGCCACCTTACCCTGGCACTGAGGCAGGTTGCTTGCTTGTTAGGGCGAGCGCTGCGCGCCCATCTCGCAGAACTTCACTTACCTTCATGGCTGCATCCAGCCATCATCCATCTCACAGCACTTCCCTCACCTCCATGGCTGTTCCCAGCCATCTCCCTTCCCCCCATGCTTCCTCCTCGCATGGTCAGGTGCGCGCACATCTCCGTCCACTAGAGGGAGCGCGCACCGGGTTCCTGAGATTTAAAGAGCCTGTACACCACTGATTGGTGTCTGGTCATCCAATCCTGCATCCACTTCCCCTATTTAAAGGGGCATTTCCTTTCCATCAGTGCCAGATCTTGGTCTTTCCATGCCAGTTGTAAATCAGTTGCTTTTGGATTGCTCACCCATGTACCGACCTCTGCCTGTCCCTGACTCTGAACCTTTGCTGCCTGCCCCGACCTTGGCTACTCTCCTTTACCACGAACCTGCGCTGCCAGCCCTGACCTCTGCCTGTACTCACTACGTCTTTTGCCTGCCCCTGTGCACCACGCTGAACCTCGGCTAACTGTGGAACTGGACCGCTGTTGGGGCGGGTAGCGACGAGTCGTCTGTTGGGGAATACGCCATTCGGTTCCGTACTCTAGCATCCAAGCTGTCTTGGAATAATGAGGCCTTGTGTGCCTGCTTTAAGAAGGGACTTTCCAGCAAAATTAAAGACGCTCTAGCTGCTAGCGATTTGCCTTCATCTCTTACCGACCTCATCCACTTGGCTTGTGAGGAACTCCGCCAGGATAGAGACTCTCAGCGCCCTAGGAGGGCATTCCGTCTGGCTCCCGTGTATCAACACCCTTTGTCCGCGCATGTGCCTTCCAGTGAAGAGGCCATGCAGGTCGACCGATCTCGCTTGACCCAGTTAGAGAGAACTCGTAAAAGGAACGAGAACCTTTATTCCAGCTCTGAGCATTTTTGAAAGACTGTCCTATTTGCCCCCCACGTCAGGGAAACGGGCGCACCTAGTGGATGTGGGAGAGGCGTCCCTGGGTGTATGTGCTTTCTCTCCACATCTCACGGGTCCTGTGCAACTTACCGTCGCACCTATCACTTCTTTGAATTTGACTGCCTTCTTGGATTCGGGCTCCGCAGGAAACTTTATAGAGGCCTCCTTGATTAATAGATATAATATCTCCATGAACCGCCTCGCCAAGCCCTTATTTATCGCCTCGGTCAATGGTGACAGGCTTGACTGTACCGTGCGTTATCGCACCGTTCCCCTCCTTTTAAAGATTGGACTGTTCCATCAAGAGAGTCTTGAGTTTTACGTCCTCCCAAATTGCACTTCTCAGATTCTGCTCGGCCTACCCTGGCTTCAATGTCACTCTTGAATGGAACACCGGTGAAATCAAGACTTGGGGTACAGCTTGTTTTAAGAGGTGTTTGAAGTCCGTTCCTGTCCGACCTAGTCCTGCTTCTATCTCTCTACATGGCCTGCCTGCGAACTACCAGGTCTTTTCTGATGTGTTCTGCAAAAAACAAGTGGAGGTACTTCCGCCTCATCGCCCTTAAGTTTGCCCTATTGACCTCTTGCCGAGTACCACTCCACCTCTTGGCCGAATTTACCTCCTCTCGGCTCCGGAGACACAGGCCATGTTGGAGTATATCCAAGAAAACCTTCAAAGAGGGTTCATACAGAAGTCTTCCTCTCCAGCAGGCGCGGGTTTCTTCTTTGTGGCCAAAATAGACGGCTCTCTACGCCCCTATATCGATTACCGTGGCCTCAACAAGATTACCATAAAGAATCGTTACCCCTTACCGGTGAATGCTGAATTGTTTGACCAACTGCGTGGGGCTAAGGTCTTTACCAAACTAGACCTGAGAGGGGCCTATAATTTGATACGTATATGCGAGGGCGATGAATGAAAGATCGCCTTCAACACCTGCGATGGCCACTTCGAATACCTAGTGATGCCCTTTGGGCTTGCAATGCAGCCGCTGTTTTCCAAGAATACGTGAATGACATTTTCCGGGACTTGCTCTACTCCTGTGTAGTCGTATATTTGAATGATATACTCATCTTTTCGTCCAATTTGGAGGAACATCACTGTCATGTCCGACAAGTCCTGTCTTGCCTTCGCCAACACCGCCTGTACGCCAAGCTGGAGAAGTGCCTTTTTGACCGTACCACCTTACCTTTTCTAGGGTACATAGTTTCTGCTCGTGGTCTCCAGATGGACCCCAGCAAATTGAAAGCAGTTTTGGATTGGCCATGTCCTTACGGCCTTCGGGCTATTCAGCGTTTCTTGGGATTCGCCAGTTACTATCGACAGTTTATTCTCACTTTTCTACTGTGGTTGCGCCCATTGTGGCTCTCACGAAGAAGAACGCCAATTCTAAGTTTTGGCCTCCTCAGGTGGAAGAGGTCTTTATTTCCCTAAGAAAGGCCTTCTCCTCCGCTCCGGTGTTGTCTAGGCCTGATCCAGCCAGGCCCTTCGCCCTTGAAGTAGATGCCTCCTCCATTGGAGCTGAAGCTGTGCTCACACAAAAATCTCCTACTGGCAGAATTCTCACCTGCGGATTCTTTTCGAAGACACTTTCTCCGGCAGAGAGGAATTACTCCATTGGTGATCGGGAGCTACTCGCCATCAAGTTGGCCTTAGAGGAGTGGAGACATCTCTTAGAGGCTTCTGCCCATCAGGTGTCCATCTATACGGACCATAAAAATCTGTCCTACTTAGAAACTGCCCAGCGACTGAACCCTCGACAAGCTCGTTGGTCGTTGTTTTTCGCCTGCTCCAACTTCCAAATCTACTTCCGCCCAGCCACCAAGAACATCAGGGGGGACGCCCTTTCTCGTTCGTCGGACATCTCTGATGCTGAATCCTTTCCACAACATATTATCCCGCCTGAATGCCTTGTCCACTCTTCTCCCGCTACACTAGTATGGGCTCCGCCTGGAAAGACCTTTGTGCCATCTCACCAATGTTGCAAAATTTTAAGATAAGGTCATTCTTCACTTGTAGCCGGCCACACTGGTATCAGAAAATCTTGTTCTCTAATTTCCAGGTATTATTGGTGGCCTGCTCTCGAGAAGGACGTGACGGAATTCATTCAGGCCTGTACCATTTGTACCCGTGACAAGACTCCTTGCTGGCCTACTCCTTCCTCTGTCTATTCCAGATATCCCATGGACACACATTGCTATGGATTTTATCACTGACCTCCCTTCTTCGTATGGCAATACTGTTATTTGGGTGGTAGTGGATAGGTTTTGTAAGATGGCGCATTTTGTACCCTTGCCTGGTCTCCCATCAGCTCCTCAGTTGGCGAAATACTTCCTGATGCATATCTTTCGGCTTCATGGGCTTCCTACACACATTGTGTCTGACAGAGGTGTGCAGCTTATTTCCAAGTTCTGGAGAGCCCTTTGTAAACAAATGAAAATTAAACTGGACTTTTCCTCCGCTTATCATCCCCAGTCAAACGGCCAGGTGGAAAGAGTTAACCAGATTCTCGGGCATTATCTTCGCCATTTTGTTTCTGCCCATCAAGACGATTGGGTCGATCATCTGCCCTGGGCGGAATTCTCTTATAATTTCAAGGATTCTGAGTCTACGTGGAAGTCCCCGTTCTTGGTGGTATACGGTGGGCATCTTCTTCCGCCTCTGCCCTTGTCCACGTCCTCTGGAATACCCGCCGTGGATGACATCACACAGGATTTCTCTACCATCTGGCAAGAGACCCAACGTGCCCTTTGTCAAGCTTCCGCCTGTATGAAAGTTAGTGCTGATAAGAGGAGAAGGGCTCCGTCTGTCTATTCTCCAGGAGATAAGGTCTGGCTGTCAGCGAAATACATCTGCTTTCGAATTCCTAGCTACATACTGGGTCCCCGTTACCTGGGTCTTTATAAGATCAAACAACAGTTCAATCCAGTTTGCTATAAGCTTCACCTACCCACATCGCTGCGAATCCCTAACTCCTTCCACATCTCTCTGTTGAAGCCTGTAATTGTCAATCGGTTCTCTCCTAAAACCTTGGTGCCTGCTCCAATCTCTGGTACCGAGGATGCCTTTACGGTGAAAGAGATTCTGGCCTCTAAGCTCTTTAGTCGACTGGGAAGGCTGTGGACCTGAAGAAAGATCTTGGGAACCCGAAGAGAACATTCTGGACCGCAGTCTCATCTCAGATTTTCTTGGTCCCAAGAAGAGGGGGAGACCCAAGGGGGGTACTGTTAGGGCGAGCACTGCATGCCCATCTCGCAGCACTTCACTTATCTCCATGGCTGCATCCAGCCGTCATCCATCTCACAGCACTTCCCTTACCTCCATGGCTGCTCCCAGCCATCTCCTTTCCCCCCATGCTTCCTCCTCCCATGGTCAGGTGCGCGCACGTCTCCGTCCACTAGAGGGAGCGCGCACCGGATCCCTGAAATTTAAAGGGCCTGTACACCACTGATTGGTGTCTGGTCATCCAATCCTGCATCCACTTCCCCTATTTAAAGGGGCATTTCAGAATTCTCACCTGCGGATTCTTTTCGAAGACATTTTCTCCGGCAGAGAGGATTTACTTCATTGGTGATCGGGAGCTACTCGCCATCAAGTTGGCCTTAGAGGAGTGGAGACATCTCTTAGAGGGTTCTGCCCATCAGGTCTCCATCTATACGGACCATAAAAATCTGTCCTACTTAGAAACTGCCCAGCGACTGAACCCTCGACAAGCTCGTTGGTCGTTGTTTTTCGCCTGCTCCAACTTCCAAATCTACTTCCGCCCAGCCGCGAAGAACATCAGGGCGGACGCCCTTTCTCGTTTGTCGGACATCTCTGATGCTGAATCCTTTCCACAACATATTATCCCACCTGAATGCTTTGTCCACTCTGCTCCCGCTACACTAGTACGATCTCCGCCTGGAAAGACCTTTGTGCCATCTCGCCAACGTCGCAAAATATTAAGATGGGGTCATTCTTCACATGTAGCCGGCCACGCTGGTATCAGAAAATCTTGTTCTCTAATTTCCAGGTATTATTAGTGGCCTGCTCTCGAGAAGGATGTGACGGAATTCATTCAGGCCTGTACTATCTGTGCCCATGACAAGACTCCTCACTGGCCTACTCCTTCCTCTGCCTATTCCAGATATCCCATGGACACACATTACTATGGATTTTATCAATGACCTCCCTTCTTCGTATGGCAATATGTTATTTGGGTGGTAGTGGATAGGTTTTCTAAGATGGCGCATTTTGTACCCTTGCCTGATCTCCCATCGGCTCCTCATTTGGCGAAATACTTCCTGATGCATATCTTTTGGCTTCATGGGCTTCCTACACACATTGTGTCTGACAGAGGTGTGCAGTTTATTTCCAAGTTCTGGAGAGCCCTTTGTAAACAAATGAAAACTAAACTGGACTTTTCCTCCGCTTATCACCCCCAGTCAAATGGCCAGGTGGAAAGAGCTAACCAGATTCTCGGGCATTATCTTCGCCATTTTGTTTCTGCCCGTCAAGACGATTGGGTTGATCTTCTGCCCTGGGCGGATGTCTGGTATAATTTCAAGGATTCTGAGTCTACGAGGAAGTCCCCGTTCTTGGTGGTATACGGTCGGCATCTTCTTCCGCCTCTGCCTTTGTCCACGTCCTATGGAGTACCCGCCGTGGATGACATCACACAGGATTTCTCTACCATCTGGCAAGAGACCCAACGTGCCCTTTGTCAAGCTTCCGCCTGTATGAAAGTTAGTGCTGATAAGAGGAGAAGGGCTCCGCCTGTCTATTCTCCAGGAGATAAGGTATGGCTGTCAGTGAAATACATCTGCTTTCGAATTCCTAGTTACATACTGGGCCCCCGTCACCTGGGTCTTTATAAGATCAAACAACAGATCAATCCAGTTTTCTATAAGCTTCACCTACCCACATCGCTGCGAATCCCTAACTCCTTCCACATCTCTCTGTTGAAGCCTGTAATTGTCAATCGGTTCTCTCCTAAAACCTTGGTGCCTGCTCCAATCTCTGGTACCGAGGATGCCTTTACGGTGAAAGAGATTCTGGCCTCTAAGCTTTTTAGTTGACTGGGAAGGCTGTGGACCTGAAGAAAGATCTTGGGAACCCGAAGAGAACATTCTGGACCGCAGTCTCATCTCAGATTTTCTTGGTCCCAAGAAGAGGGGGAGACCCAAGGGGGGGTACTGTTAGGGCGAGCGCTGCGCGCCCATCTCGCAGCACTTCACTTATCTCCATGGCTGCATCCAGCCATCATCCATCTCACAGCACTTCCCTCATCTCCATGGCTGCTCCCAGCCATCTCCTTTCCCCCCATGCTTCCTCCTCCCATGGTCAGGTGCACACACGTCTCCGTCCACTAGAGGGAGCGCGCACCGGATTCCTGAGATTTAAAGGGCCTGTACACCACTGATTGGTGTCTGGTCATCCAATCCTGCATCCACTTCCCCTATTTAAAGGGGCATTTCCTTTCCATCAGTTCCGGATCTTGGTCTTTCCATGCCAGTTGTAAATCAGTTGCTTTTGGATTGCTCACCCGTGTACTGACCGCTGCCTGCCCCGACCTTGGCTACTCATCTTTACCATGAACCTGTGCTGCCAGCCCTGACCTCTGCCTGTACTCACTACGTCTTTTGCCTGCCCCTGTGCAGCATGCTGAACCTCGGCTAACTGTGGAACTGGGCCGCTGTTGGGGGGGTAGCGACCTGGGGGGGTCACACACCGCTACAAGACCAACCTGCCTTGCGGTGGGCTCTGGTGAATACTGTCGAGATATATAAAGCAGAGCCTTATATACTATTTAATTAATCAATAATCAATTATTAAATGATAATCAATTATTAACCAATTAAGAATAAAAATGAATTAAAATAATTCAGGGTTATCCTTAAACAAGTGGACATAAAAACACTTGACAAGTTTTAGAAGAGATCCATGTATAGAACCAAAATTATGCAACAATAAAATCTCTGGTTAAAATAACAAATGTATTATATACAATAAAATCAACAAAAAAAAACATTAATCACAATTTTGATATTTGGCCACTAGATGGCTCACTTTTAGTATACCATTACCTTTTGTCAGAAAATTACTAATAGTGTGTAATCCTACAGTATAATATTATTTGAAATAAGGAATTATGAATCAGTATAATTATCCCAGGATTTATAAAGCTCCTAAAGTCTATTACCAATTGGAGATGGATAAGTAATCTGGCTTAATTTAAGCTATCAAAATGATATATCCACTTTTAAAAAGCATCACATCTGACAAAGGCCTTGGTATCAGATATGAGACTTCCAAAAGTGCATTAATACAGTAGCTTAAGTATATATAGCCATATACATTTCTAAAGATTTAAAAATGAAATTAATACTTTACCAAACTATTATTGGATTGTAACCAAATAGGGCTGGATAAGCTAGCTTTCAAAATGGCTGCTTTGATGTCCTGGTTCAGGTCTGTAGATCAGGTATGCTGGTCAGATGTCAGAACAGGTGTTTTGTCCCAGATGTGTTGTTCAGATGTCTCTTTTTCAGATCCCTATATGAATGAGCCCCTAGTTTATATGCAAGACCTCAGGCCTTTTCCCCACCCATAACAAATAATAACACCCAGGGGTGTGTTTGGGGCGTGTCTGGGGTGTGTTTAAGGACATTCTTTACTCACATCCTATATTGACCACTAGGGGGCATCATTGGACAAGAAATTCCTTCAACAATTCTTGGAAAATAATCGTCCAAGATATATTTTGAACCTCTGTTTGGAATTCTATATAAAGATATATATATATATATATATATATATATATATATATATATATATACATATATATATATACATATACATACACATACAAGCAGCCACTTATCCCCACCCAATCTACATTATGGTCTCTACTATTATATTAATTATTTCAATTATTTTCAATAATACTTCCCTTTTCCTAAACAACTAACTATTTATAACCAATATATTGGCATGTCCTGGGGATAATTATAACTGATCATAACTGATAAACAATTGAAAACATTACATTCACATTATCTTTATATTGGATATTCAAGGAGATAAACCTATAAGTTTTCCTGCAAATCTAATACCGTGTTTCCCCGAATGTAAGACACCGTCTTACTTTCTTTTTATCCCCAAAAGCCCCACTACGTCTTACTTTCGGGGTATGTCTTATATTGGAAAACGATGTCTTCTCTCACACGCTGCTCCTTCCCTCACACAAAGATGGCGGGCTCGCTCACTCCCTTAAATATGCCGGATGACGTTGGTGAGCAAGCCCGTCATTTTCATGTGAGGGACAGAGCAGTGTGAGAGAAGGCCTTGCTGGCCAATAGGGGGAGACCTAGTAATTACATCAGGTGGAGGGGCGGGGTTTACAAAGCCGCAACAACTCACAGCCACAGCAGCTGTGAGCGGCGGTGCCGGCCGCCGCGGACTTCATTGGGGGGGGGGGTGATAGCCTATGCGCGGGGAAGATCACCGGTGAGGGGGGCCCCCGGTCGGGGTTCAGCCACGTCGGGCTCCTCGCAGCGCCCGCAGCTCACCTCCGGTCACAGCGCTGCTCCCGCTCTGTGCTGCAGTGAGAGCCAGATGACAGACGCTCCTCTGCACCCGGCGCCGCTCGTCTTCTGTGGGTCACCCGCGGTCTCTGGGGCACAGGAGGGGGGAGACCGCCCGGCAAAGCGGACCTCCCGTACAGATGCCCCGGCCTCTACAGTCAGTGGGGGCAATAGGTCAGTGGCAAGATGGCGGCCGTGCCTCAGCTCCTGCGCTCGCAGCCCCGGATCCACCGCCGCCTCTCCTCCTCTCAGGTAGGTCCCGTCGGCGCAGGGGGATACACGCGGGGGGGGGGCTATATCGCTTCCCTCAGCCCCGTTCGACAACAATGTTATTTCCCCGAAAGTAAGACATATGTCTTACTTTCGGGGTACGGCTTATATTAGGCGGCCCCTCTGAAACTCCCCATACGTCTTACAATCGGGGGTGTCTTACTTTCGGGGAAACACGGTAATACAAATATGTAGGAACGAATTGTCCCCTGTTTAAAAATACACATAGTATTATTCTTATCCTAGCTCATATAGATTGTAATAACACACTTTTTATAATGCAACCTATAATAAATATATATTCATTATTTTAAAGATATAAAATATCCTTAATTTGATACCATTTGACACACGCTATTCAACACAGCGCCTGCGCGTTGGTTTGCTGTTGGATTGAAATCAATGTTAGGACCTTCAGTAGTAAACACATTGCAACATGTTTCTTTGGTGAATTTTTTTTTATTTTTTAAATTTTTTTGGTGCAAGTCAAAAATTCAAATAAAGTTGTTTTTTCATCATGGTGCCTAAAAAAGAAGAAAAAGTATAGTTAGTAATTATAAATAATTTTGGTTTTTAGCATTTATTTACATTTTTTTTTTTTGTTTGGGACAGTTTTTGCCAACTTGCACAACACCCCTAATTGTTATATTGGTCAACTCCCCCCCCCCCTTATAGTGGTTTGGGTCAACTCCCCCCCCCCCCTTATAGTGGTTTGGGTCAACCCCCTTATAGTGGTTTGGGTCATCTTACACACCCCTTATAGTGGTTTGGGTCAACTTCCCCCCCTTATAGTGGTTTGGGTCAACTTCCCCCCCCCCCCTTATAGTGGTTTTGGTCATCTTACACACCCCTTATAGTGGTTTGGGTCATCTTACACACCCCTTATAGTGGTTTGGGTCATCTTACACACCCCTTATAGTGGTTTGGGTCAACTTCCCCCCCCCCCTTATAGTGGTTTGGGTCATCTTACACACCCCTTATAGTGGTTTGGGTCAACTTCCCCCCCCCTTATAGTGGTTTGGGTCATCTTACACACCCCTTATAGTGGTTTTGGTCAACTTCCCCTCCCCCTTATAGTGGTTTGGGTCAACTTCCCCCCCCCCCCTTATAGTGGTTTGGGTCAACTTCCTCCCCCCCCCCTATATAGTGGTTTGGGTCAACTTCCCCCTCCCCCCTTATAGTGGTTTGGGTCATCTTACACACCCCTTATAGTGGTTTGGGTCAACTTCCCCCCCCTTATAGTGGTTTTGCTCATCTTACACACCCCTTATAGTGGTTTGGGTCATCTTACACACCCCCTAAAGTGGTTTGGGTCATCTTACACACCCCTTATAGTGGTTTGGGTCAACTCCCCCCCCCCTTATAGTGGTTTGGGTCACCTTACACACCCCTTATAGTGGTTTGGGTCAACTCCCCCCCCCCCTTATAGTGGTTTGGGTCATCTTACACACCCCTTATAGTGGTTTGGCTAAACTCCCCCCCCCCCTTATAGTGGTTTGGGTCATCTTACACACCCCTTATAGTGGTTTGGGTCAACTCCCCCCCCCCCTTATAGTGGTTTGGGTCAACTCCCCCCCCCCTTATAGTGGTTTGGGTCATCTTACACACCCCTTATAGTGGTTTTGGTCATCTTACACAACCCTTATAGTGGTTTGGGTCAACTTCCCCCCCCCCCCCTTATAGTGGTTTGGGTCATCTTACACACCCCTTATAGTGGTTTGGCTAAACTCCCCCCCCCCCTTATAGTGGTTTGGGTCATCTTACACACCCCTTATAGTGGTTTGGGTCAACTCCCCCCCCCTTATAGTGGTTTGGGTCAACTCCCCCCCCCCTTATAGTGGTTTGGGTCATCTTACACACCCCTTATAGTGGTTTTGGTCATCTTACACAACCCTTATAGTGGTTTGGGTCAACTTCCCCCCCCCCTTATAGTGGTTTGGGTCATCATACACACCCCTTATAGTGGCTTTGGTCATCTTACACACCCCTTATAGTGGTTTGGGTCAACTTCCTTCCCCCTTATAGTGGTTTGGGTCATCTTACACACGCCTTATAGTGGTTTTGGTCATCTTACACACCCCTTATAGCGGTTTGGGTCATCTTACACACCCCTTATAGTGGTTTGGGTCAACTCCCCCCCCCTATAGTGGTTTGGGTCATCTTACACACCCCTTATAGTGATTTGGGTCAACCCCCCCCCCCTTATAGTGGTTTGGGTCATCTTACACACGCCTTATAGTGGTTTTGGTCATCTTACACACCCCTTATAGTGGTTTTTGAAAACGATGATTGGAGCCAACAAATAGTTCCCCTGTAATGCAGTACTTGGATTATAGTGAAGGGGAGGTAGCTTACCGCGAAAAACGAAGTGATCATGCTTTCCCTTAGCTCGAAGCCAGTCTGGGTGTCCTCACTCGTTTCTGCGGGCAAGTTGGGGATTTCGGGCACCAGTGCTGTTTCTTCAGGGGGTTGGATTCTGTGGCATATGCAAATATTGTGTAGCACACAGCATGCGAGGATAATCTTGGAGACCTTTTGTGGACTGTACAACATCTCTCCTCCTGGGTGTGCCAAACACAGAAAGCGCGCTTTCAGCAGTCCAATTGTTCGTTCCACAATGCTTCTGGTTTTGCGATGTGCTGCATTGTAGCGTTGTTGGGCAGAGGTCTGTGGGTTTCTGACCGGAGTCATGACCCACGTTCTCTGCCCGTATCCCTTGTCCGCTGTGGAAAAAACACAATGAGAGAGACAGCAATTAGTACTAGTACATGTTATTTTTTGCAATATTTTAAATTTAGCTTACTAGGCCACATATTTTATGCCAAACACTTTGACATGGTTATTTATTTACCCAGTAGCCAGCCAGCTGGCATTTCGTTGTTCTCGAACTTCCGGCACAGGACTGACTGCTGGAGCACGTAAGAGTCGTGGCATGAGCCGGGGAAGCCAGATCTCACGGCCCGCAGCTTCATGTCATGGTCACAGACCACCCTGACATTAATTGAGTGGAACTGTTTTCTGTTCCGATAATGCAGCTCCTGTGCACGGGGAGGGTGGAAAGGGATATGTGTACCATCCACACACCCTAGCACATTCGGAATCCCTCCCATGCGATAGAATGCATGTTTTATTTGGGCAACCTCATCCTCATCCTCAGGAAACTTGATGTAAACAGGGATCAGGTCACAAATAGCCAGTACTACCTGGAAAAATATGCAGCTCATTGTAGCCTGGCTGATCCCGCTGAGGAGGGCAGAGGTTGCCTGGAAATTCCCTCGTGCCACAATATTAAGCGTGGCACATAGGCGAACTATGCCTGGAATGGATTGGATGCGTTTGGTGGATGGCTCGATTTTGGTCTTAATCTGATCATATAGGGACTGTAGTGCTGCACGATTCAGACGGAAGCGGCTTCTGATCTGCTCGTCACTTAAACCCCACACTGAAAGACGGATGCCAAAGGATCGGGGTGCCCTAAGCCTCACAGCACCCTCCTCCCTGGCCTCCTGTTCTTCCAGCATTCTTGCACATCCCTGCACCCATAACCCATACATCACCCTCTTATCCATCTCACACTCACTGAACAGATATACAAAAGAAGGAAAACCAAAAAAAAAACCACAAACACACCACACACACAAGCAAGCACACTCCTCACACAATCACTACAATGCAGCTCACCACAAAACCAGAAGTATAGTGGTCTGAACCACCAGACTGCTGAAAGTGTGCTTTCTAAGTTAGGCACAACCAAGAGGGGAGTTGCTGCACAGCCCACAAAAGGCCCCAAAATCAAGCCTCACTTGCTGTATGCTACACAATATTTGCATATTCTACTAAATGCCACTAAAATAAGCTAAGGGACTCAGGGACCAAAGCACCACACCACAGCCTTTGCCACAGTGTAACACTACCAGAAGGTTGTCAAATCCAGCCATTTATATTTAACTTTGGAAAAGGACAGGTCCGCTTTGCCGCCTTTTGCGTTGCTCTGCTATTACCTGTCTGCAATTAGCTGACCCAGGTGTACTAGAAACGGATTGCGCATGCGTACGCTAAAACATACTAGCGTACGTGAGCGATACTTGCGTGCTTTAGCGGACATGTCTGAACATTCTGTGGTGGACCAATGAAAGGTAAGCTGCTCTTAATTTAAATAGCTGTTTGTAGAGCCACATTTCACAAGTGTTTAATCTACCTGAGTACATTGTTGTCTTTGGTTGTGTGTTGATTGGTTATTGAGCTCTGTAATTAGTTAATTGGCTACCACACATGGTTCAGTCAGTGCAGTGGAGCTGTTGCTACCAGCACCTGGCCAGTATGTGTGAATCAATTAAGTGGACCTGTTTGTGATTGGTTGTTAGAGCACATAAAACCTGCACACCCCCAAAAGAGGTTGATGCCATTCTGTAGTCTGTATGCGTGCTTGTGTGTTGTATAGTGGTGTGTGTGTGCAGCTACAGGATGGAGCCAAATTCTGGACATCTGCCGGCCACAGCTGGCCCAAGTAGGAGTATGTTGGGTGCTGTGCGCAGACCTCCCTTAAGGAAAAGGGCCCAGGCCGAAGGTGAGCCTGCACCCAAGGCCAGCCGCCCATTTGCCAAGAGGGAGCCAGAATTTAATTTGGCGGATAACAATACTCTTGTGCGTCTTACCCTTGCCAAATGGGAGCTAATATTTGGCTCCCAAAGCCAGTCTATAGGCAAGCAAGAAAGGAGCAAATTGTGGGATGCCATTGGGGAGGAGCTTACTAGCAGTGCTCAATACCCACGTAGTGGCCCATCCTGCAAGAAACGCTTCTACACTTTGAGAAGGGCCCTTATGCAAAAGATGAAGCATGATCTTGAGGTCGAGAGTGGGACCATCCAGGGTCCAAAGAGTACCTACAAGCCATATGAGGAGATGCTGAAGGCCAAAATTCCACTCATTCGGCTGCAGGGTGTTGATGCTGGGGAAGACACCACAGGTTGGACTGAAGGTACATATTTTGTGCATATTTTTTACTGGTAATGTTAATGTATGTGATTTGCTTTGTCTCTTTCTGGGCAACTAACAGTAGGACATGTGAAGTAGTACATTATACCTCATAAATGTTTTCCTTTCCTGTCTGTTGCTTTCTACATAGGTGCACATGGTGATGTCCTGGATTTGGCTGAGGAGGACACCCCAACTCCTGCACTTCAACCAACCTCTAGCCTAACCCAGTCTGCCATTGAAGGTATTTATCACTAATTTATGGGCTGTTTTTTTTTGGACAAAATGGGTGTGGGAGCACCTCAAACAATAGCTTGTACCACTTTTGAGGATTACTAATATGGTCCTGGTGACTAATTTCACACCCACTTTAACCCTCTCAGCAACTAACTAACAAGGCCCTAACATATGTAGCTATGTGGGAAGCCAGAGATGTGTGGGCATATATCTGCATATACATGTGGAAGCCACACTGGCCTTGATTAGGGAATATTAGTGATTGAGCTGCTCACACACACCTTAATTCATGGTTTATTTTGTGCCACACATTACCAATGGCTAAATTGTTTCTTTGCTTTTGCCTAGCTGCACCGCCATTGCCACCAGCATCTCCTCCAGAGCCAAGCTACTCTTTGGATGCTGGTAAGTGCATGTGTCAGCCTTGCTTTTTCCACTTTAACACAAGTGCATGTCTTTCATTCCTGTTTTTTGTAGGCCAAGTCACTGCTTCATCTTTGGACACCACTTCCTATGTTGCAGGTCAACAGGACCCTGTTGGTGTGTATTGCCCAAAACAATGTATCCTTTATGCTGTTTATGTTACACTGGTTCTATTTGGTTAGTCTAATAATCTACATGTTTGCTAGGTCAACTTGAAGATGGCTATTTTTAGTGGATTTGCCATCCCCAGGCTCATTAGTAAACTGTTTAGCGTGATGGGTCTATTAAAAGACAAACATTCACCCGAGTAGTGTTATGAATATTTAGAGACATTCATTGTGTATTTTAGTTGGCCGGAATATAGGAAGTGGCTGTCCGGAAAGGGCCCTTCACCTTGAGGCTGCTAGAGATGAGGGTAAGTTGGGTTTGCTTGATTATCTAGTAAGGATGTTTGCAAACCTTTTTTTGGAATTTATTAGTCCAACTTGTGTTTAAACATGTATTTTCAAGGGCAAAGCTTGAGTGAGGGCCTAACTCAGGACATCTGTGAGCTGGCGGGTATGCGTAATTTGAGCAATGTGTCTGTTAGTGTTTGGCCCAATTATTGGCTAATCTTCCTCTTACATACATGTTAGCAATCTGAGTTTACAAGATCCCTTTTGGCTATTGTGTAATCTGCCACTTTGTCGAGGTATGGCCTCGATAGTCTATCCATATTAAATTTGAGTTTTGTCCACTGACCTACTAACATGACTTTCCTGTTTAGCATATGCCAGCTTGCCCCATCTCGCAGATGTGGATTTCCCCCTTTCTGGCAGCCAGACCCCGGAACTGCTTCGGGCGGACGACACTGAGGTAACATGGCTTATTTTGGGGAACAATAACCACATTGACATGTTCGTGGGTAGTCCAGGAACCACCATGTAACATGTTATTTCTTTTGTGTTTTGCCAGGAGGCCATACCTGAAAGCCAAGCTTTGCCGTCTGCCCAAGTGCCATGTGGCCAAGCTACAGAGGCTCAAGCAAGGGTAAGTTGGATTGTTACACTTTGGGTAAATGATTGGAAGGGGCATACCTGTATTGTTTCAGCTTCACTACAATCTTTTCTTTTGGTTTTTTAGGCCGAACACACAAGAAGAGGAGGTCTGGCACCGACAAGTGCAGAATTTTATGAGCTAGGGGTCCGGATGCTGGAGGACTACAGTCGCCAACAGCCGCGTGATGGAACTAATGAGCGCATTGCGGCATTGGAAAATCAGGGGCTGGTGTATCGGCAACAAATTGAGGACCTGCAGCGCCAGCTCCATGATGTTAGACATGGGCAACAATCTGAACCAAACAGGGCACTAGATCGCATTGCACATGCCATGGAGCAATCTGTCCAGTGCCAGGACCAAACTTTGTTGTTGATCCATCAGCTGATAGAACAGCAGTCTATTTTTTTTACTGCACTGTTGTCCCCCAACACCACCCCTAGCAATGAATCACAACCTCCCAGGCCACCAAGCCAAGAATTTTGATGTATTTTTTTTTGTTAATTTTGGGAGAATAAATGTGAGTACCCCACCTCAAAATTGCGTTTTTTCAAAGACATAGCTAAGAACACAGTCAGGGATGAGTCTCTAGATCTAGATATGTACATGTAGCTAGAAATGTATGACACACATTGGTGACCATATCTTACTATGGTTTACACATTAAATGGCTACAAAGGTACACCAACATTTACAAACTAATGGGTTGCTAGACACTTAAACTATGCTTGACAAGGCACAACACACTGTAATTAGAAAAATATAAAATATTTATTGTGCCTCAAGGCGGCCAACAGGGCCAACATTCCGCTGCACAGCAGCAAAAACCATACCCCCACCCTAACGACGCCTCTTCTTGGCCAGCAGCATAAGGCGAAGACGCCGGATAGACTGCCACAGTCTGCGATGCTCGGTTTCACAAGCTGTAGAGAGTATAAAAAAACCATATTCAAAACATAGAATGTGAGCTCAATATACACAGATGTAGCAATGTAATGTAATTGCCTCAAATTAGCTGACCCACACATTCACATTGTTGGCCACTGTGCCCTTAGGTGTTACCATTATATGAGTACTAGTGGCTGCCTTAAATGTGGCTACAACATCCCAAGCATACATTTACTCTGAACTCTTGGGAATAAATTAAGGTCTAAGTCCCAGTGTGGACATTTCTTTGGTTAGTTATAGCCAAACATCAGGGCCTAAGTCCTAACGTATTAAACTGGTTGGCCCAAGCATATTAGAGGTCACCACCTTAGCAAGCCAATTTGTTTTTGGGCAAACCACAATTTTACACGATGTGGCAAAAACAAGAATGGGAGCCAACAATCAAGCATGCAGACATGCATTTAGGATTGTCGGACAAACACATGTAACCTAGATGTGTGCTTAGAAAAGACATAGGTACATTGTAAATGTCTCAAGAATTTACAATAAGACATAGGGGTCCAAAGTCTTTAGGCATATGAAGTGGGATGTACTCACCATCGCAGCTGTGGCTGGGGCCCATGCTGCTGGCCGTCCCGGGAGCTGGGGTGGGGAGTATGGTCACCGGCTCCGTCTGCGTGGCAACATCTGTCAGGAGAAAGCAAAAGAGAACCCAAAATTTAGTTGGCCAATGACACATGAAGATTTGACATCCATCTGTTTAGGGAGTCTGCCAAAACAAATGCTTGCATGGTTACACAAATGTTGTCCGACATTAGCATATTTACTGGTCCATGAGTTCATGTAAATTATTTATGTGTGCAACATGGACACATCAAGATAATGTGCCAATAACCTTTACAGTGCAATGCTAAGGCCTAATTTGCAGTTGAGTGTAGAATCGTACTTGTAGAGTGTGCAACATGTGTTAGCCGGAACAACTTACAAAAATAACACATTTGCTAGCCCCCATCATGGTGTGGGCTGAAACATAGGGGTGGTTGGCAGTTGGATTGCACTGTAGTGGTGTTTGTGATGTTAATGTAAATTAGAAAACCATCTTGTACTATGGACCAGGAAACATGTGTATGTTTAAAGTGGACCAACACCCAGGATTTATACTATCCTGGGTTTTGGTCCACTTTGGCGGGGCACCCCGATCGGAGAGAGAGCCCGTCCGCCACCGCCTCCCGCGCGTCACTCTTACAGGGCGCGCGCCCACGCAGGCCATTCACAAACGGCCAGCGCGGGCGCACGCACATCTAGAGGGGCGCGCGGAAGGCGGCGGCGGAAGGTAAGGAGTTTGTGGGCTTTTGGGGGGGGCCCGCGGTGAGGGAGGTGATTGGCCAGGGAAGCTTATAGATTCCTGGGCCAATCACCAATGGGTGTTGGTCCACTTTAAGGAATGTCATAACATATGGAATGTGAGAGATAACAACAAACACTTACCACGACTATGCCCGCGGCCAAGGTCTGGCACATAGCTGGTAGAGGTGGTGGCTCTATGATGCCCTAAAAACCAGATAACAAGGGCACAGGATTAGTGCTAAGTCACCAGGATCACCTGTAACAGACAAACAAGAATTAGAAATGCACTCACCAGGGGATGACCTGCCGCTGGTTTCCCAGGGAGGACTCCGAGGAGGAGGCGTGGAGCCTCGACTCCTCACAATTGGCCCTGAGGATCCCAAACCACATGGGCCACCCTCCTCCCTCTCACTCCCAGATCCTTGAGGGAGTGTGGGTGAGTCCACTTCCACCTCCCCACTTGGACTCCCTACTTGAGAGTGGCCCACAGGGTTTGCAGACTCACCAGAGTCCAATTGTGAGGAGCCTAGGCTCCAAACGGCCCACCCCCCAGCAGCACGCTCCTCTGGGGCGTCATCTCCTTCCTCCCCTGGGTCCTCAAGATTGGACTGGTGAGAGGCCCCCGCAGAGTCATCGGACCCCACCACTCTGCTGCGGGGGAGGAAACCCTTCCCACGTTTGCCCAGGGGAGGACGCTTATCTGTGTAAAAGGGGGCAAAAAAAATGACAACTTTAAAACCCAGAATGTACAAAAAAATGTAAAAATCATACTACATTAGTGGATTGATTGACATGTGGTGAGCTGACACTTACCTGAAGCATAGGCATCATAGAGCCTATACACGCCCTCTGGGTCCCGGCGCTTAAAGTCCGACCACTTTTGGACTATTAATCGGACGGTCAGGTTCGTGTGGAAGCGCCGGGACACAGTGGCCATCACCTCCACCGCTATGCGCCTCTTCGCCCCACGGGCATAATCATATTCCCTCATCAAAAAATCCTAAAAAACATAACCAAAAAAAAAACAAAATATTAATAACATATATATATATATATATATATATATATATATATATATAGAGAGAGAGAGAGAGAGAGAGTAATAAGCATAAATAACAACCTATATGGTTGCACAGCATTAATACAACATATACTTACTTTGACCACCTGGCCATTCACCTGAGGATCAACCCTTTTACAACGCAATTTGGGGGTTTGGGGGGTGCATGGGATGTTGAGGGACCAGGGGAGACAGGGGGAGGAGGGGGGAAGGGATTGGGGAGGAAGAGTCGGAGGAGTAGCTTGGGAGGAGGACTGCTCTGCGTCTGGGCCGCATGTTGAATCCTCATAGGTGGAAACCGGAAGTTGCAAAACGAAAGTAAAAGGAAAAAAAAAAAAAAAAAGCAAACACGCATCGCTAAAATATGCTTGAATATGCTTAGCAATTGAATACGCTTAGCAATTCGCTAGGGTACGCAACATCACAATAACGTATAGCGCCGAGTCAGCGCCGGCCATGTCTGCTGCGTATTCATCAACAGCGACTGGGGGCGTGACAAGTGAAATAGCGAACCAAAACCAAACACACATGTATGAGCTTCATAGCGCCGCGGCCTGCTACACACAGCGACTCGGCATAGCGACAGGGCCGCGCCGCTATACCACGGATTCATCAAGAACATTACTCTCAGAGAGCGTGGGCGCTGTTGTTCACTGACTGCGGCACAGAGCGCCTGTAACGCTTTGGCCAAAAAGATAGTTTGGGGGGTTAGACCCCTTCGAAAACGCTAACAATCACTGAAATGACATTGGGAGAGTGCTGTGATTTGGACATCCAAGTGACACAGTCCTAATTAAAAATAAAAAAAAAAAAAAAAAAACATACGAAAACATTACAGAAATATCCCAAATTATGTTTGAGGCATGTCAGAATTTAAAAAAAACAAAAAAAAACAAACCCCCCCCCCAAAAAAATAACAATGTCTGCCATAGAAGTGTATGGGAGAGCGCCAGGTAAGACCTGGCGCTGTGCAAGGCACAACACTGGCGCTGTTTGCTGTGGTTGAAAATTTGATAAATCTGCCACTACATGGCGCTATTCCAGTCGCTACACAGATTTTGGATGATAAATGTGCTATTGTGTGCCGTGTCCGGCGTTGATCGGCGTTCATCATTCGCTAGCTAGCGCTACCTCCCGCTCACCAGGCGCTACCTGTCGCTATCCCTTGTTAAATAAGGCCCTTAGGGCCTTATTTATCAAGGAATAGCGACAGATAGCGACAGATAGCGACAGATAGCGACTGGGGAGCCGGCCAGTAAAGCCAGGTACCGCAACTAGAACGCCGGCTCCCCTCCACAATCACACATTTATCAAGCCGATACTGCTTAGGGACTGAGATAGCGCCACCTAGCAACTCATTCATCATTATCCCAGCCTCATCCCACAGCGTCCCATATGGTGGGTGCCGGTCGCTATGTCCAGTCGCTATCGTGCGCTCCCATACAACAGCGAACCTGTCAAATAGCGACTCAGCATCTTGTATTCAACATTACGGCACACCGACTGAGTCGCTATCATCCACCGAACAATGGCCAAGCACAGCGACTACTAGCGGTCGCTGTCAAAATATCAACAGTCGCTATCTGTCGCTATCTGTCGCTATTAATGAATCAGCCTCCCCGACTCCGCTCCCCTGACACGGCACTCGCCATCAGTTCCACAGTCAAAGCAGATTCACATCCAAGTCCGCTCCACCCGGTCCGTGACATTTCTACTATATTACAAGTCTGTCAATGAAATTTCTAAAAAATCTTACAAAGGTGTGTGTAGCATGAAACTACTAAGAATACAATTTAAAAATATATTTTATTATTGTAGCACTGTATAATAATAAAATTATTTGCCTTTAAAACAACGACTAAGAGGTTATAGTATATTGCACACAAAAAGTCTGTGAAAATCTTCATATTTTTGTTTCTTTTATTATGGCCAGTCTTCTGTCTTCACGTCTACTTTTTGATGATGAAATGAAAATGGAGATGCTGCACCATAATGTGTTTTCTCAGGAGTAAAAAGTTAATTGTGTCCATTTTTAATCCATTTTTTAGTGGACCAAAACCCATGGAGATCGGCCCGGGAAGCTATAATATTCCCAGGCTCCTGATTTCCTCTCCTTGGGGTATCCAGAATGAGGATGCCCCACTGTGTGAAACTCCCCAGGTCGCCCGGGATACTCACCTTCAGCCCCAGTCCAACGGCACATGCGCAAGTAGCATCGCATCCCTGCTATCCCTTAAGCAGGGCGCATGGCTGTGCCAGACCCCTGGGCCAAGCCCGAATTGGGGTGCCCCGAGGGCAAGGACCAAAACCCAGTATAGTCAATATCCTGGGTTTTGGTCCACTTTAAATATGAAAATGCCTTTTTCTGGTACACTTATTTTTGAAACCGCATACACTATCACTAGAGATGAGCGAACTTTTGAAAAATTCGATTCGACTGATTCGCCGAATTTTCCGACAAAAATCGTTTCGACCCAAATTTATTCGCGACGAATCGCTATTAAAAACGGCTATTTCTGAGCCTCCTAGAGCCTCAATAGGGTTGTAAACCATTCTGCCTTGCTGTAACACGCACAGGATGCGTGCTGGGTTAGTTAAATAATACTTTGAATAAATATCACATGCAGATCAGAGGCATCGCTAATAGAATCGCAGAGCGGCACAATTGCAGAGAGTTGAAGTGGCATCACTATGAGGGGCAGGAGCCCAAACATTGCTTTAAAGAGACACTGGAGTTGGCAGCAGCAGGAGCCCAAAAATTGGATGAATCACACCCTGGAGTTGCAAGCAGCAGCAGGAGCCCAAACATTGGCTGAAAGAGACACTGGAGTTGGCAGCAGCAGGAGCCCAAAAATTGGATGAATCACACCCTGGAGTTGCAAGCAGCAGCAGCAGCAGGAGCCCAAACATTACTTTAAAGAGACACTGGAGTTGGCTTCAGGAGCCCAAAAATTGGATGATTCACACCCTGGAGTTGGCAGCAGCAGGAGCCCAAATATTACTTTAAAGAGACACTGGAGTTGGCTTCAGGAGCCCAAAAATTGCATGAATCACACCCTGGAGTTGGCAGCAGCAGCAGCAGCAGGAGCCCAAACATTACTTTAAAGAGACACTGGGGTTGGCTTCAGGAGCCCAAAAATTGGATGAATCACACCCTGGAGTTGGCAGCAGCAGCAGCAGCAGGAGCCCAAATATTACTTTAAAGAGACACTGGGGTTGGCTTCAGGAGCCCAAAAATTGGATGAATCACACCCTGGAGTTGGCAGCAGCAGCAGCAGGAGCCCAAATATTACTTTAAAGAGACACTGGAGTTGGCTTCAGGAGCCCAAAAATTGGATGAATCACACCCTGGAGTTGGCAGCAGCAGCAGGAGCCAAACATTACTTTAAAGAGACCCTGGGGTTGGCTTCAGGAGCCCAAAAATTGGATGAATCACACCCTGGAGTTGCAAGCAGCAGCAGGAGCCCAAACATAGCTTGAAAGACACACTGGAGTTGGCTTCAGGTGCCCAAAAATTGGATGAATCACACCCTGGAGTTGCAAGCAGCAGCAGGAGCCCAAACATTGCTTTAAAGAGACACTGGAGTTGGCAGCAGGAGGCCAAAAATTGGATGATTCACACCCTGGAGTTGGCAGCAGCAGCAGCAGGAGCCCAAATATTACTTTAAAGAGACAATGGAGTTGGCTTCAGGAGCCCAAAAATTGGATGAATCACACCCTGGAGTTGGCAGCAGCAGCAGGAGCCCAAATATTACTTTAAAGAGACACTGGGGTTGGCTTCAGGAGCCCAAAAATTGGATGAATCACACCCTGGAGTTGGCAGCAGCAGCAGCAGGAGCCCAAATATTACTTTATAGAGACACTGGAGTTGGCTTCAGGAGCCCAAAAATTGGATGAATCACACCCTGGAGTTGGCAGCAGCAGCAGGAGCCCAAACATTACTTTAAAGAGACACTGGGGTTGGCTTCAGGAGCCCAAAAATTGGATGAATCACACCCTGGAGTTGGCAGCAGCAGCAGGAGCCCAAATATTACTTTAAAGAGACACTGGGGTTGGCTTCAGGAGCCCAAAAATTGGATGAATCACACCCTGGAGTTGGCAGCAGCAGCAGGAGCAGCACAGAATGGGATGCCCACCGCAGACTTGAGATCAGTATATATGCACACAGCAACAGTGTGTAAGCAGGCTGAAACAAGCCAAATTACTTTAAATAACTGTGCAGCTTACAGTGAATGCAGAGGCTAATGGTATGTTACAGAATGGGATGCCCCAAAGCAGACTTAAAATTAGTATATATGCACACAGCAACAGTGTGTAAGCAGGCTGAAACAAGCCAAATTACTTTAAATAACTGTGCAGCTTACAGTGAATGCAGAGGCTAATGGCATGTTACAGAATGGGATGCCCCAAAGCAGACTTGAGATCAGTATATATGCACACAGCAACAGTGTGTAAGCAGGCTCATACAGGCCAAATTACTTTAAATAACTGTGCAGCTTACAGTAAATGCAGAGGCTAATGGTATGTCACAGAATGGGATGCCCCAACAGCCAGCAGTGCACCTGGGAGCAGTACTACTATACACAGCAAAAGTGTCTTTATCAGGCCAAATTTCTATTAGAATAAGTGCAAATGGTTATGGTATTAAATAGAGGCTTGTGTAGTCACAGAATGGGATGCCCCAACAGCCAGCAGTGCACCTGGCAGCAGTACTACTATGCACAGCAAAAGTGTCTTTATCAGACCAAATTTCTATTAGAATAAGTGCAAATGGTTATGGTATTAAATAGAGGCTTGTGTAGTCACAGAATGGGATGCCCCAACAGCCAGCAGTGCACCTGGCAGCAGTACTACTATGAACAGCAAAAGTGTCTTTATCAGGCCAAATTTCTATTAGAATAAGTGCAAATGGTTATGGTATTAAATAGAGGCTTGTGTAGTCACAGAATGGGATACCCCAACAGCCAGCAGTGCACCTGGCAGCAGTACTACTATGCACAGCAAAAGTGTCTTTATCAGGCCAAATTTCTATTAGAATAAGTGCAAATGGTTATGGTATTAAATAGAGGCTTGTGTAGTCACAGAATGGGATGCCCCAACAGTCAGCAGTGCACCTGGCAGCAGTACTACTATGCACAGCAAAAGTGTCTTTTTCAGGCCAAATTTCTATTAGAATAAGTGCAAATGGTTATAGCAGTAAATAGAGGCTGGTGTAGTCACAGAATGGGATGCCCCAACAGGCAGGAGTGCACCTGTGAGCAGTAATACTATGCACAGCAAAAGTGTGTTTATCAGGCCAAATTTCTATTAGAATAAGTGCAAAGGGTTATAGCACTAAATAGAGGCTGGTGTAGTCACAGAATGGGATGCCCCAACAGGAGTGCACCTGTGAGCAGTAATACTATGCACAGCAAGTGTGTTTATTAGGCCAAATTTCTATTAGAATAAGTGCAAAGGGTTATAGCAGTAAATAGAGGCTGGTGTAGTCACAGAATGGGATGCCCCAACAGCCAGGAGTGCACCTGTGAGCAGTAATACTATGCACAGCAAAAGTGTGTTTATCAGGCCAAATTTCTATTAGAATAAGTGCAAAGGGTTATAGCAGTAAATAGAGGCTGGTGTAGTCACAGAATGGGATGCCCCAACAGGCAGGAGTGCACCTGTGAGCAGTAATACTATGCACAGCAAAAGTGTGTTTATCAGGCCAAATTTCTATTAGAATAAGTGCAAAGGGTTATAGCAGTAAATAGAGGCTGGTGTAGTCACAGAATGGGATGCCCCAACAGGCAGGAGTGCACCTGTGAGCAGTAATACTATGCACAGCAAAAGTGTATTTATCAGGCCAAATTTCTATTAGAATAAGTACAAAGGGTTATAGCAGTAAATAGAGGCTGGTGTAGTCACAGAATGGGATGCCCCAACAGGCAGGAGTGCACCTGTGAGCAGTAATACTATGCACAGCAAGTGTGTTTATCAGGCCAAATTTCTATTAAAATAAGTGAAAAGGGTTATAGCAGTAAATAGAGGCTGGTGTAGTCACAGAATGGGATGCCCCAACAGGCAGGAGTGCACCTGTGAGCAGTAATACTATGCACAGCAAAAGTGTGTTTATCAGGCCAAATTTCTATTAGAATAAGTGCAAAGGGTTATAGCAGTAAATAGAGGCTGGTGTAGTCACAGAATGGGATGCCCCAACAGGCAGGAGTGCACCTGTGAGCAGTAATACTATGCACAGCAAAAGTGTGTTTATCAGGCCAAATTTCTATTAAAATAAGTGCAAAGGGTTATAGCAGTAAATAGAGGCTGGCGTAGTCACAGAATGGGATGCCCCAACAGGCAGGAGTGCACCTGTGAGCAGTAATACTATGCACAGCAAAAGTGTGTTTATCAGGCCAAATTTCTATTAGAATAAGTGCAAAGGGTTATAGCAGTAAATAGAGGCTGGTGTAGTCACAGAATGGGATGCCCCAACAGGCAGGAGTGCACCTGTGAGCAGTAATACTATGCACAGCAAAAGTGTGTTTATCAGGCCAAATTTCTATTAGAATAAGTGCAAAGGGTTATAGCAGTAAATAGAGGCTGGTGTAGTCACAGAATGGGATGCCCCAACAGGCAGGAGTGCACCTGTGAGCAGTAATACTATGCACAGCAAAAGTGTGTTTATCAGGCCAAATTTCTATTAGAATAAGTGCAAAGGGTTATAGCAGTAAATAGAGGCTGGTGTAGTCACAGAATGGGATGCCCCAACAGGCAGGAGTGCACCTGTGAGCATTAATACTATGCACAGCAAAAGTGTCTTTATCAGGCCAAATTTCTATTAGAATAAGTGCAAAGGGTTATAGCAGTAAATAGAGGCTGGTGTAGTCACAGAATGGGATGCCCCAACAGGCAGGAGTGCACCTGTGAGCAGTAATACTATGCACAGCAAAAGTGTGTTTATCAGGCCAAATTTCTATTAGAATAAGTGCAAAGGGTTATAGCAGTAAATAGAGGCTGGTGTAGTCACAGAATGGGATGCCCCAACAGGCAGGAGTGCACCTGTGAGCAGTAATACTATGCACAGCAAAAGTGTGTTTATCAGGCCAAATTTCTATTAGAATAAGTGCAAAGGGTTATAGCAGTAAATAGAGGCTGGTGTAGTCACAGAATGGGATGCCCCAACAGGAGTGCACCTGTGAGCAGTAATACTATGCACAGCAAGTGTGTTTATCAGGCCAAATTTCTATTAGAATAAGTGCAAAGGGTTATAGCAGTAAATAGAGGCTGGTGTAGTCACAGAATGGGATGCCTCACAGCAGACTTGAGATCAGTTCAGTATATATGCACAGTAAGTGTATAAGCAGCCTGAAAACGCTAACAAAGCCAGTCAGCCAGCCAGTAACACTCAGGCTGGATGAAAAAAAAAAAAAATCTCCCTGTGACTGCCTCTGATTTTTCCTAACTTTCCCTGCTTTTCGCTGACTTTCTGTCTGTCTCCTGCCTGTCTCCTGCCTGTCTCCAGCCTGTCCCTGGCTGTCCCTGGCTCTCTGTCTCTCCCTCACTACAGCAGCGTCCTGTCTCTCACGAATGCAATAGAGAAATGAGGAAAAGCAAGATGTCCGCCGACTTAAGTAGCGCTGTGACGTCACCGGGCTTGCTGGCTGCTGATATGCTGCATGTGACTGCCCCAGCTTGCACTGCTGCGGGGTAGATGTCTGGACATGTCCCGTCCGCCATCTTAGAATGCCTGTAATGTAAATGAATGGATGTTAAAGAAAAACTTCGAGCGATCGAAGCACGGGGAAATTCGGATTCGATCCGAATCGAATTTTTCATGAAATTCGGATCGAATCCGGGTTCGTCCGGATCGATTCGCTCATCCCTAACTATCACATACAGTTTTTGCTTTTTAGTCTGACAGTGGCGGGTTCAATATAGGTTAATTGGTGAAATTCTGCTTTCATCCCAGTTGCACATTCTGACCACTTTTTAAACAAATGCTACTCTTATATCACTTACTGTATATCACTTTTCATTTTATGTCTAATATTTTTAAAGAGGAACTTCTGAGACCCTGAAGTCTAAAAGACTCCTGGGCTGTCAGAGTTCCTGTCCTTGGGGCTTCCTGAATTGGGATGCCCGCAATGTGAAACCCTCCAGATCCACTCAACTTCTCCCGAGGCCATCCGCGCTCCCTTCTAGCCGTGCGTGTGCCTGGCCTTTCTGAATGAGTGGCTGCAGGTGAGCTGGGGATGCAGCTGGTGGCACACTCGGATCCCTGTTGCTAATATACTTAGCCATCCAGACTGTTTGGCCAATCAGCACACTCACTCTCGTCCGAGTCTGTGCTGTGGGAGCAGAAGGAACGTGAGTGTATGGGGGGCGACCTGGGGGATAAACACAGTGGGGCATCCCAATTCCGGATGTCGCCACACGGAGGACCAAAACTCAGGAGAGTGAAATTCCTGTGTGTTGTTTCTCTTTAATGTAGCATGTGCAGCTGTGGCTCAGTGAGGGACTGGCAGGAAGATAAGGATTTTGCGGGTGATCTTGGAGGCTCACACAGTGGGGCAACCTGAATTGGTGCACGTAGACAGCCAGCCATGGTTCTTTTAGATTTCAGGGCTGGCCCTGCATGTGATTGGTCCACTTTAAGTAGAAAGTCTGTTGTCTGTAAAAATGTGTTGCATAAAAAAAATAATTGCTACCATGCCATTGCAACCTAGAGGATTTTTAGTGTATGCCATGCACACCATCACTTTATATTTTGCAAACTACATTGAGTGCTAGCGAAACAAAAGAACAGCCCTTTTCATTACATTATAATAATATTTCTATAGTCAGAGTTTAATATTTGATCACTTAAAAGCCTTTTCTGATTTCCATCAACTACTCACTATTAGCTATTGCATGATATTTACATGGACCCTATTAGCAAATTTCAAGCGACCTGGCAAATCACAGAAGAATGAAATAATATTACATTTTACAATAACCATGCATAGTGGCATTGCCCTTTAAAATAATGACTATTTTTTCACAGAAAAAATTAAAGGTGATAACTTTACTTGATCTGTGAATTCATTTAATAACTCACAGATCATAACATTTGTGAAATGGCAACACAAATACCACTGACCTTTCTGACTTTTTATATATGTAAGGGGAAAATATGTTTTTTTAATATTTGCTGCACATTAATCTTCAATATTTCTATTAGAGATCAATGTTCTGATATTGCAACAACCAATATTGATATCAGCCCAGAAAGACCTTAAATGTTGCAGGCGGTTATTACATTTGCAATATATACGTTCTGAGTATAAGTTACAGTACAATAAATGTTATCATAAGTAGAGAGAGATCACAAGTATGCATAATTGAGTATATACCGCATTTTTCGTCCTATAAGACGCACTTAATTTTCCCCAAAAGTGGGGGAAAAATGTCAGTGCGTCTTAACGGTGTAAAAAAAACCCCAAAAACTTACATTCCGTTGATCGGTGGTCGCCGCTGCCTGCCTCCTCCTTCATCTCTTTCCGGCCCCTGGGTAGGGAGTGGCCTGTGACTCCTGCCAGCTGTCACGCTGGCAGGAGTCACAGGCCACACCCACCCAGAAGCTGGAACCGGCTCGCTGTGAACTTGCAGAGGCGGTGGGAAGCGGCAGTCAGCAGCAGTCAGCAGCAGTCAGCAGTCATCCACATGTTCACAGAGAGCCGTTTCCAGCCTGGGGTGGGTGTGGCCTGTGATTCCTCCCAGCGTCACGCTGGCAGGAGTCACAGGCCATGCCCACCCTGGGCCGGCTCGCTGTGAACCTGTGGCTGACTGCTGCTCCCCAACGCCACTCCCCACCGCCTCTTACACTCAGTGGGTGGTGGGGAGCTGCGTCTGGAAGCGGCAGTTAGCCGCAAATTCACAGCGAGCCAATTACGGCCCGGGGTGGTCGTGGCCTGTGACCCCTGCCAATGCCGGGGAGTAGACGGTAAGTTATTTTTTTTATACTGCACAGTGCCTCTCTTGGGGATGCCAGCCCACTGCCTCTCTTGGGGATGCCAGCACACTGCCTCTCTTGGGGATGCCCATACACTTACCTCTCTTGGGGATGCCCGCACACTGCCTCTCTTGGGGATGCCTGCACACTGCCTTGCTTGGGGATACCCATACACTGCCTCTCTTGGGGATGCCAATACACTGCCTCCCTTGGGGATGCCCATACACTGCCTCTCTTGGGAATGCCCGCACACTGCCTCCCTTGGGGATGCCCATACACTGCCTCTCTTGGGGATGCCAGCACACTGCCTCTCTTGCGGATACCCGCACACTGCCTCTCCTGGGGATGCCCATACACTGCCTCTCTTGGGGATGACTGCACACTGACACTCTTGGGGATGCCTGCACACTGCCACTCTTGGGGATGCCTACACACTATCTTTCTTGGGGATGCCCGCACACTGCCTCTCTTGGGGATGCCAGCCCACTGCCTCTCTTGGGGATGCCAGCCCACTGCCTCTTTTGGGGATGCCCGCACGTTGCCTTTCTTGGGGATGCCCGCACACTGCCTCTTTTGGGGTTGCCCATACACTGCCTCTCTTGGGGATGCCCACACACTGCCTCGCTTGGGGATGCCCATACACTGCCTTGCTTGGGGATGCCCGCACACTTCCTCTCTTGGGGATGCCCATACACTGCCTTTCTTGGGGATGGCTGCACATTTCCTCTCTTGGGGATGCCTGCACACTGCCTCTCTTGGGGATGCCAGCCCACTGCCTCTCTTGGGGATGCCAGCTCACTGCCTCTCTTGGGGATGCCCATACACTGCCTCTCTTGGGAATGCCCATACACTGCCTCTCTTGGCGATGCCCGCACACTGCCTCTCTTGGTGATGCCCGCACACTGCCTCTCTTGGGGATTCCAGCCCTCTTCCTCTCTTGGTGATGCCCGCACACTGCCTCTCTTGGGGATTCCAGCCCTCTGCCTTTCTTGGGGATTCCAGCCCACTGCCTCTCTTGGGGATGCCCGCACACTGCCTCTCTTGGGGATTCCAGCCCTCTGCCTTTCTTGGGGATTCCAGCCCACTGCCTCTCTTGGGGATGCCAGCCCACTGCCTCGCTTGGGGATGCCCATACACTGCCTCTCTTGCGGATGACCATACAGTGCCTCTCTTGGGGATGCCAGCACTCTGCCTCTCTTGGGGATGCCAGCACACTGCCTGTATTGGGGATGCCCGCACACTGCCGCTCTTGGGTATGCCCGCACACTTCCTCTCTTGGGGATGCCAGCACACTGCCTCTCTTGGGGATGCCCATACACTGCCTGTCTTGGGGATGCCCACACACTGCCTCTCTTGGGATGCCCATACACTGCCTCTCTTGGGGATGCCTGCATACTGCCTCTCTTGGGGATGCCTGCACACTGCCTCTCTTGGGGATGTCGGCACACTGCCTCTCTTGGGGATGCTCGAACACTGCCTCTCTTGGGGATGCCCACACACTGCCTCTGTTGGGGATGCCAGCCCACTGCCTCTCTTTGGGATGCCCGCACACTGCCTGTATTGGGGATGCCCGCACACTGCCTGTATTGGGGATGGTCGCACACTGCCTGTATTGGGGATGCCCACACACTGCCTGTATTGGGGATGCCTGCACACTGCCTGTATTGGGGATGCCTGCACACTGCCTGTATTGGGGATGCCCGCACACTGCCTGTATTGGGGATGCCTGCACACTGCCTGTATTGGGAATGCCAGCACACTGCCTGTAATTTGGGATTCCTGCACACTGCCTGTAATTTGGGATGCCCTTCACTGTCTTTAATGTGGAATACTGCTTACTGCCTGTAATGTAGGGTCTGTAATGGTGTGTTCGGGGTAATTCTGCACACTGTCTATAATGGAGTGATTGGTAGGGGGTATTCTAAGCATATTAAGTGTGGTCTGCCCTGGGGCAAAGAGTTAGTGGGGAAGGGTAAGGGATAGGGAAGGGGAGAGGGTTCTGGAGGGTTGGTAGGTAGAGAAGTCTCGGGAAGGGAAGGATAGTGGGTAGTATGGTCTTCTTATGCTATCCTGCGAGTGCTGGCACTTCTGAGTAGAGTCAGAGAATTGTACATGGGTTAGGGGGGTAGAAAAGCTTTTTCTACCCCCTAACCCATGGTATTCTAAGCACACTATTTGGTTTAGAATATATTTTTCTAATTTTTCTCTTTCAAATCCAGAGTGCGTCTTATAGGGCGAAAAGTTTGGTTCTCTTTTATTTGTTGAAACATTATTTTGTTATGTTTGATGGGGATTACTATCTCTAGATAGTGGGGCCCCATTCTATCCTTCTCTGGCCAACCTTTATATGGGTTGGTGAGAGGAGGAGAGGATATTTGGAGATAGTAATCCCTTTGGTTCCTATGTGGCATTCTTCTGGTACTACATAGATCATATCCATAGATCATAGACCATATCTTTGTTTGGACTGGTTCAGAGTTAGCATTACAACAGAGTATCTTTCTGGGTATCTCAATTGTAACTATTTAAATTTGAAGTTCACTATAGAATACCGGTCGGAGAACAAATTGGGGCACATAGAAACTGTAGTAGGGATAGCAAAAAGGAGTGTGATCAAATTGGTGCATAATTAAGCAGAAAGGGATATACACCTTGGATATTGGAACAAAAAAGAAGCACAGGAACAGAATTTCTGATGCCGACAAGTAAAGGGTGTTTCCCACAATGGTAACTAGTTATACGGACCAATTTACAGCGGTCAGAAAAATAATTTTCATTTACCTATTTATAGGGCAGACTTGATCTTGGGAAAGATTTTGGAAAAAGGGTACAAAATAGAAAGCCACCATGTGGGCATTCTATTTTTACCCAGCTTGTTTTCCAGTAAAAAAGATAATAGGGATCGAACATGGCTTTCCTTGGTGGGTACATATAGCTGTGGCCAGCCCAGATGTGGCTGCTGCAGCTATATGAGCAAAACCGATAATATTAGGTTCACCAGTCCAGGGAGATTTTTAAAAAAGTATGGGGATCTGTAACTCAGAAAATGTGATATAGTGTGTCACTTGTTTATTAAGTTGTACACAATATATAGGACATATGTGCAGAACAATAAAAATAAGAGTTAGGGAACACCTTTTTTAGACATTTAAAGGAGGCACATGGTAATAGCACTGTCCCCCAAATCAAGGTCCACATTACTGAAAAGTGAATATAAAATGTAAACTTCTTGATCGAGAAGAGTTTTTGATTTTTACATTAAAGCGGGCCTTCACCCTGAATAAGAGCCTATCTTATATGTTTCCCACACACTGTACATACAGATTCCCCACATTAAAAATCATACCTACCTGCATCTACTGCATGTTATGAGCCTTTAAACATCCAAGATGGCAGCTCATGGAGCATGTGCCGCTCTGCATCCTTGGATTGCTGTCCTTTCCCTACCCCAGCTCTGCTATAACCCCACCCCCTGTACTTTATCCCACTCTCCTCTCCTCAGTATGTGTGATGCTTCTAAATCAAGAAGCCCATATTCTAGAGTCCTGAACAGAGTTGAAGCCCAATGAGGGAAAGAATAATAAGTAAGTGACTAAAAACTTAAGATTCATTAATTTTAGATGCTGGGGATCGTTTTTTAAGGGTTTGGACTTTTCATTAAATCATGCTGAAGGTCCGGTTTAAGTACCAGAATTCCTCACGGCTTAAATGCTAGATGGGATGTCATGTTACACACTTAAGATAAAAATATATATAAAGAAAATTGTGAATTTTAAGATACATAACATATCTTCTATACATCTCTCTGATGTTATATGCATTTTATTTATATCACTGAATCTAAACATATACTTATAAATAATGACGCCCACTGCATATAGAATATTCTGTCTCTTATAGAGGTGCAATACAATGTTTTGCAAATATAATTTGTGGAAAAGAGCAAAGCTCAAATCCTCCCTGTGTTAAGTTCCTGTCCTAAGTATAGTCGATTCCAATAGCAGTGGCTGGTTAATGGTTGGGCAAGTGTGAGTAAATCAATCCAAAAAGTGGGAACCTGGGCTAGTTCCCTACCCTATAATACCCACTACCACGCATAAATTAATATCAGATCGATACATTTTATTCAATAATCACATTAAAACGTCAAAAGTGCAAGTGCAAAAGTCATTAAGTCAATAAAAAGGAAAGAGGATAGGGTCTTAACATGCTACAATTTCAAGGTGTGAAGGCTTAATTAGGTGTCTTCTGATGAAGCTCTTCTTCACTTTGCGCTATTAATGCTTACCTCAATTCCTTCGCGGTTCCCTTTCTCTTCACTTTGCGCTATTAATGCTTACCTCAATTCCTTCGTGGTTCCCTTTTTCTTCACTTTGCGCTATTAATGCTTACCCCAGTTTCTTTGTGGTTTCCTTTTTTCTTCACTTTGTGCTATTAATGCTTACCTCAATTGATTCGCGGTTTCCTTTTTCTTCACTTTGCGCTATTAATGCTTACCTCAATTCCTTTGCGGTTTCCTTTTTCTTCACTTTGCGCTATTAATGCTTACTTCAGTTCCTTCGCGGTTCCCTTTTTCTTCACTTTGCGCTATTAATGCTTACCTCAATTCCTTCACGGTTCCCTTTTTCTTCACTTTGCGCTATTAATGCTTACCTCAATTCCTTTGCGGTTCCCTTTTTCTTCACTTTGCGCTATTAATGCTTACCTCAGTTCCTTCGCAGTTTCCTTTTTCTTCACTTTGCTCTATTAATGCTTACCTCAATTCCTTCGCGGTTTCCTTTTTCTTCACTTTGCGCTATTAATGCTTACCTCAATTCCTTTGCGGTTCCCTTTTTCTTCACTTTGCGCTATTAATGCTTACCTCAATTCCTTCGCGGTTTCCTTTTTCTTCACTTTGCGCTATTAATGCTTACCTCAGTTCCTTCGCGGTTCCCTTTTTCTTCACTTTGCGCTATTAATGCTTACCTCAGTTCCTTCGCGGTTCCCTTTTTCTTCACTTTGCGCTATTAATGCTTACCTCAATTCCTTCACGGTTCCCTTTTTCTTCACTTTGCGCTATTAATGCTTACCTCAATTCCTTTGCGGTTCCCTTTTTCTTCACTTTGCGCTATTCATTTTCTTTTTCTTATAACGTTTTCCTGTAAGCAAGCCTTAATGTATATTTGTTTTACATAAAAGAAACATGTTTTTTCTTTTTGCTTATTTATTTTTTTGCTTTTTCCAACCATTTTTATTTGGAATGTGTTGCTTAATGTACATTTTTATTTTTTTTAAGCTAAAAGTTAACATTTTTGGGTAACATTTTTTTTTTGGTGTAAAATTTTAAAAATTAAAAACCTTAAAATTTTGCATAAAACTATGTACAAAGCAATAGCAGGCCCCAGATAATTATTCATCAGTGGTCCCCATCGAAGCAGACAGCTCCTGGATGTCGCCCACCAGCCGAAACACAGTCATTCTGTCATGTCATTCTGCTACTTAATTAATCAAGGGATGACTGCATATGTCATTCTGTTACTTAATTAATCAAGGGATGAGGGCATATGTCATTCTGCTACTTAATTAATCAAGGGATGAGGGCATATGTCATTCTGCTAATTACATTGGCTAGGGATTCTGGTTTATTGGTGATGATGTCATGTTCGACATACTCAAAATCTAAAACTTGAAACCTACTTGGCTGGTGGGCAACCTGAGCTTCGGGGACCACCCTCCACTCTGGGGCCTGCCACTGCTTGGGATGTGAGGCTGTAGAGAAATTTAAAATAGGCTCACTTCTAATGTCTGATTGCACAGTAACAAAATTACACTTAGAATGTGTGTGTGACATCACCCACCTTCTCCATGTTCCTCACGGGCTTGATCTGCTGCCCTCTGTGCTCCCGATCCTTCACCCGCTACATATTCCCCTCGATTCAAAGAGCAAAAGTTAATTGATTTCGGATCGAGAATCGTAAGTTTGGGTGGGTGTTAGTCATTTTTTCCTGTTTTTTTGGCCATTTCCGACTCGCACGAGCCTACGTACGAATGCGTATATGCTCTTACGATCATCGCAAGTTCGTTCCTAAATTTTAGGATCAAAACGTAAAACTTAGGATCAAATCCTAAAACTTAGGATCAAAACGTAAAACTTAGGATAATCGGATGTGTTTACGTGTGATTCAGAGAACAGTTTTCAAACCTCTAAATACGTTTTAAAAGAAAGCCACTGCCGACACCTTTTAGCAGTCGGATTGCTGTTCTTGAACAGGTTTTTTGGCTATGTGGAGGAGTCTGCGCGTCTTGAGCTCCAATGAACTGCATGTATCAGCATGGCCGAGGCCATAAATTGTATGGCAATGCATACCTGATTCATGTATGCCTTATAAAAGCATTTTAATGTGGACCTTAATTAGTCCTTTGCATGTAAACCTTTATTTTGCAATATATTTGCGTTAATTAAAGAAACTTATGTCCTTTGGTATTTATTTTTAAATTGATGTACTAGAATAATATTTTTAGATTGCATTTATTGGTGTAGTTGTTTACCTTTGCTTTGTTTAATTATTTAAGCACATCTTTGGTCAGATGCATCACACTTACTGAGGAGAGGAGAGCGGGATAAAGTGCAGGATGTGGGTTACTGCTGTATTTTGCACAGACACAGCAGAGCTGGGGGCACGGAAAGGTCAGAAATCAAAGAATGCAGAGCAACACAGTCACAAGGCCCTTTCTGTTTGCAGGCTGCCCGATAATACCTGAGCCGCCATCTTGGCTGTTTCTAGACTCATAACATGCAGAAGTTGCTGGGTGTTTTTTTTATATTTGAGAGCAATCTGTATGTAGAGGGTGTGGGTAACCACACACAAAATTTTAAGTTGTACCATTTGAAGCCAAAATATTAAAATTAAATCCACAAGTAAAAAATGCAAGTTAACTAAAAATTAAACAAAGTAAGATTTACTTATGCAAATGCATTCATTAATGGTTGGTTACTACAAAATGAATGAAATAAAGAAAAATAAGACCAAATATTTAGAATGCACTTTAATGAGGTAAGTTTGTAGTGCGCAGCCGCAAGATCAGAAGGATTTACGTCCAGACAAAAAAGGAAAAAGGGCAAAACCAATGTTGCAACCTGAGAAATGAAACGGAAAATTCAGGATGGAAACTGACATAGGTCTGATTCCCGAACTGCCATACGAACGGACGTAAATTTTAGGATAGAAACGTATTTGCTTATAGAATCACTCGCAAGTTCATACGAACGCACGAGCGGACGGGAAAAATAGGATGATCGGCACCAAAATCCAAGCTGTTACATGTTTCTTTGAATCGACCCTATTATCTATAAAAAGAGAAGCAGGAAATGAGTTTGTGTTTACATTGCATGTACCTGTGTGTGCTAAAATCCGAGTCACATACCGGAGTGTATGGGCTCAGACATTTGGTACGACTGCCTGCCCATGTGGTAGGAGCTGTAGGAGCTTAGCCCTGGAGATGCACCACCTTCACTTTGGCCAGATTCATCCTGCACTGGCCGGACTGCTCGCCTCCGGGTGGGTCTCACGTGATATTCAAATTCTGAAACTAGAAAAGAATACCATTTATAAATAGAGGCCTAGATTCTGTGTTTGTTAGATCTAGCATGCATTCAGAACGTCACTTGAGGTCCGACCAATGCTGGATGATTTGCGTGAAAGTGAAGGTGGTGTCCGTTTCCGCAACTATCCGGGGCACGATCTCCAGGGCCAACTTCCATTTTTCATAGTCGTTGGGCAGGTAGTCGTACCTGCGCTCCATCATGGTCTAAAAAACACAAAAACTAAAATAGTTGTTAGATCAAACAGCATACAAATCTCATTCACAATTAGATCAGTTGACTAAATGACATTCCCCATCACATTTATAGCCTTCACCTATCCTTCTAGATGCCAGTTAGTTGCTTCGCACATGTGAACTTCTGTTTGGCACGGAGTTTAAATCAATGTTAAAAACCACTGCTTCTTCCTGTGCTTCCTTAATGCATAAGTATGCATTTATATGTCAATTCAACGTCCTTCCAAAACACTTACGAGCATCAGAGTATCCTGTTGTTGGCGGGTGAAAATTGTGGGAGCCATGTTCTTTGGTTTTCGCAGCAGATAGGTAGTGCCCCAGCGGTTTCCGGGATGCGCACAGACGTACGCATGCGCACGCGTACGCATACGCGTCATACACAGTCAGTACTATTTAAAGGGTAATGGACACACAGCTCATTCTGTTTGTTAATATCATCATTGCACTAAAGAAAAGTAGCAGAAAACAACCACCAGCCAAGGAGCGCAAGACAAAAAGGCCGGAGCGCCATGAGGACATATCAACAAGACCGAGGACTTGGGCCCACAAATCAAGTTCAAAGGTGACGGAAACGGAGCAAAAGTGGCCACCACAAGGCTACATAAGGCACAACTCCTGGCCCATCCAAATCTGCAAGCACCAGGAAAAGGCAAGAAACTTCCTCCATGAAGAAGGCTCCCCTGCCAACCACATTGAAAGAGCAAGGGAGCAAGACTTCGATCCACCCCGCAGCATTACAGGGGCTCTCTTGCACCTGGGACACGGACAACCAGGACATTTCTGCAGGTTATTAATGATTGTTTAAATTAGAATTATTTTCCTCATTGACAATGTGACTGACCCACAGATAGCAACACAGGCCCCTAGCTAGTGTGTTTGAGGGGAGGTTAATGTTGTAGGCGGGTGTGGAATGGCTGAGGAAGGGGGTTAATGATGGGCACTCTCTCAGGGTGCAGCAGTTCATGGTCCTTAGAAAAATTATAGTATAGTAAATTTGTGATCACTTACTTCTTATTCTTTCCCCCACTGGGCTGCAACTTTGTTAAGGACATGAGGATCTGGCCACAGCCATCTGGATTTAGAAGCATCACACTTAGTGAGATGAGAGTAGGATAATGTGCAGGGAGTGGGGTTATAGCTGTGCTTTGCTCACACAAAGCAGAGCTGGGGTCAGGGAAAGGTCAGCAGTCCCAGAATGCACAGCAGCACAGTCAGAAGGCAATTCCTGTTTGCAGGCTGACTGTTGTCCCCTAAGCCCCCATCTTGGGTGTCTAAAGCCTCATAACATGCAGTAGATGCATGTTGTATGTTTTTTTTTGTAAGCAATCTGTATGTACAGGGGAGTAAAACAGATAAGATAGACTCTGATTCATGGTGAAGGTCCACTTTAACCTTTGTGGGAGTCGTGATTCCTGCTTTACCCCGTGTGTTCTAAAGCATATCTACTCATCAGGGTCATCAAGGGATGTTTGTGTGTTTACTTGCCTTTTAATTTTTCCTCCAGCTCAGCATCATGCCTCTGCAAGTGAGGAAGCCTCCTCCAGTTTGGCCACGCCATCTACTTCCCTGCTGCCTGGGCCACAGGACCGGCTGGATATGATAAGTGTACTGTGTTGTAACTGGTAATGCATGTGAAGGAACATGACTAGTTGAGAAAATATATATTTCTCCAAAAAGCTCACACATTTTTTTCCATGTTCCAACAGATTCCCCCACTAATGGATGTTATCCAGCATATGGAGGAGGAGGATGTCAGCCGGATTCTGCCTTCTGCAATTACCCCCCTGGAACCTAATCTGCCACTGCCCCAGCATCCTACTGCAACAAATCCTCTGCAGCAGAGTGAAGCTGGACACCTGCTGCCAGCCCATCATGGTCAGCAGGCTGAGACTGACCCTACAGTTCCCAGTGCTAGCTCTGCTGCAGAGGTTTTGCCTAGTCCATCTGGTACTGTTGCTTGGCCTAGACCTCCAGCATCTGCAGGCGTTAAAACCCGGGGAATTGGAAGACGCAGTCAGCTACACCAACCAGTTTCCCAGGGGAGGCGCGTCCCAATCCTTGAGTCAGCATGGCGCCATGACAGCCTTTACTTTAGGCAGATGACTCAAAGAACCACAGAGCAGATTACTGCAGATTGGAGACCTTCAATAATAACTTCACCACCATGCTGACAGAATTTAGGACGAGCAACAGCCAGATGGCAGCACAAATGGCCACCTTAAATAACAACTTCAGCGCCATGCTATATGAATTTCGCACTAGCAACAGACAGATGCTGGAGCAGTGGCAGATTATGAATGCCACACATGCCCAGGTATTGCGCCCCCTCCAAGGCCAACCCCAACATTATTATGGCCATCAACAATATTAAAAATTTCACCTGTATCTGCTCAACATATTTCCTCTCCATCCAAACACTATTGACCTGTCTGGTGAGGGCAACCCAGATTTTGTGGTTGGTGCCTTTGCTTGCTGATTTTGAATTTCACCCATAAAGCTCATGATAGTGCTTAGATACACCACCAGCCAATGCCAGAGTCTGTGCCTCAGTAAAGCTCCTGCTCAAGCTCCCACGCAGCAGGCTTGGGCCTAATGAAATGCTGGCTGACTCATCCTGGTTGTTGGAAATATTGGGGGACATTCTTGGCTGACGAACATCACCATTTGGCCATAGAAATGATTGGACTGGACTGGACTGGCATGGGGGCTAGCTGTCATAGGCTGGACAAAGAACTTGCAGCCATAGAGTTTGCAGATGACTCCGGCCTTGCAACATTGCACTGATGAAATGTGGCACAAGCGAGAGAGGGTGTGTATGTGGGCCTATGTATTCCTGCCCTACTATTCCCCTTGAAAGTCATGCTCACAAATCACACAAATAGCTAAATAACACAAAACCAAAAAACAATTAAACAAATATTAAGCAAAAAAATCAATAAGCTGGGCCTGGACGGATTGACCGGAAGCAAAATCATCACTTTCCTGCCTGGGTGGAGAGGGGGACAAATCCACTTAACGAGGGACCTGCTGCCTGAGGGCAAAATTGTGGAGCACGCAGCAGGCTAAAATTATTTTGATAACCTTGTTGGGGCCATACTGCAGAGCCCCCCCTGTATGATCCAAGCACCGACAACAAGGCACAGTTATATGACTCCTGGGCCGCATTCTGCGGGCGAAGGACAGGCATCAGGAGCCACGGCATTAGTGGATAGCCAGAATCCCCTGAAAGCATAAAAAAAACTAAAATTACGGATACCTTCTAAGCAACATTATTGTTTAACATGTCATCAAGGACAAAAAACAGTCATAGGGGTCATCAACGATATTCATAGGCATACAGTGAAAGGGGAATGATTTAATTTGAACAAACTTACCCAGTAGCCATCCACCAGATAAATCTCCAGACTCAAAACAAGTATATAATCCGGAACTCCGCAGAATATATGCATCATGGGACGAACCGGGATACCCTGCAAGGACACTCAGGAAACGCATGTCCGGACCAATCACTCTTGGATGTTCAGCGAGTGGCCCATATTGCGGTTCCTGACAAAAACAAAAAAAACAAAAATATAAATTCCACCAAGCCAAGGTATCCACCAAACCCCCCCCAAAAAACACAAAAGATTATAGTTAAACAATCCCAAACTAAAAAACAAAGGACATAGGTCTAACAAAATAGAAAAATAATAGGGATATGTTTGTAAATTAAGGTGAACATGCTAAGGACTAATTAAGGTCAGCATTCCAATGCTTTTCTAAGGGCTGCATGATAAGTATTGATTAAGGTCGGCATTCTAAACTGCTTAGAAGGGAAACTTGAGAAGGAGGGATTAAGGTATGCATTCTAAACTGTTTAGAAGGGATACTTGAGAAGGAGGGATTACTAGATAGATGAAATACATTTTTGAAAAACAATATAAAAATGGACATAAAAACTTACCTATATATGTACTCATCTGCTGCGGGTGGCACTAATGCAACATGGGTGCAATCCCATGACGTTGGGCATGTCGGCGATATTATAAAATCCCAAATTAATCGCGTTCCAGGCTACCATGTCGTCAGGAAATGAAATATATTTGGGACACAGGGTAGCCATGGCATCCAGAAACTTGGATAGTGCGCGGCTCAGCGTAGGCTGGGACATCCAGAGGGACATCGGAGAGGGCACCCAGCCTCTGGAACGAGCCATTCGCCAAAAATTTCAGGCAGTCAACTAATTTGGTAATACCTGAAATTGCTTGCCCCTTCCTTGTGGTGCGGGCTAACCATGGCTGCAGCTCACTATACAAATTCTGGAGGGAAACGCAATTGAGTCGGGTCAGCTCGAACAGCTCAACGTCATGCATGCGATCGATGGTCATGCGTCTCCGGTGCAATCTGGCCTCGCCCATGCTGATGCAGGTCAGGCCGTTGAGCTGAAGCTGCTCATGCTCCTCAACATAGCCACCAAACATGTTCAACACTAACTTCCGAGTCCAAAATGAGCTTCGTAAATGGAGCGGAAATTAAACCGTTATATAGGGCAGATGTGCATCGGCAATCAGGTCTCAGAATCAGACACAAGCCCATGCCAATAACGTAAGTTTTCAGACATAACGCAAAAATGACGATATCAATCCGTCCATCGAATGCGCGTATACGCGTTAACGTAAACGCATATACGCATAAAGACAGTAACGTAAAATAAGAAAAAACAGGCAAAAACTCACAAAAAATACACAGACACATGCGAAAGTGCATGTGTAAGCGTCTCTGAATCAAGGCTATTAACTAGCCATTTTATTATGCTGATGAAGGAAGCAGAAAAGAGACATAAAAGATTGCTATGATGTTCATACATTGCTATATGGTTAAACTATGAGTATAGATAGCGTACACACATACTTTCAACAATTCACAATAGGTAAAGCAAAGACACTATCTCATTAGAGAAGAAGGTAGAAAAACGTGTCTGAATATATCAGAATATATCTGTTATATAATATTATAAGGGGCATGGTAGGTATTAATAAGTTAATATGAGTTTCCAAAGTTAGAGTAGATTGCTTACCCTTTAATTGCCAGGTGCATGACATCATCGCATTTGCCTTTCATGTTCCACCTGGTTGCCGTGGACTGCATTGATGCAATACACCACCCAGCGTGGTTTATTAGCATAGATTATTCTTTAGATTATTCTTTCTAGAGTTGAACATTCTCTGAAATGCATCAAATTAGGCACACTTATTTGCATATTAAAGGAGGGAGCATAATAAAGTGTGTCAAGTTACCTATATCTATTTACAAATAAGGAAAGACATAGTTTGATATTTACCACAGGCCTTGGCTATTTGATTTCTACAAGGCAGTATTTTTCCTTCTGGATAACATTACTTGTAGTGTAAGACAGGCCCCTCATTCTGGGTTTTCTTAGTTGGTCTCTTATAAAGTATTTGATATTGATTGTTTTCTCTTTATCTGATGATAGGCATTTTAAGTTTGTTCCTGCTATAGCTTCTTTGCCCCAGGTGTATGCGTATCTCATGAGCTGTTTGTTCGAAATCTTTTTGGGATGCACTGTTCCGTTTGGCTCTTCTCCATAGGTATTATTGTGGATAAGTGATTGGGGGTGGGAGCTCAATTCCCTCAGAATAGCGTTGGTAGCCGTGGGTTTTCTATATAGAAAAATTATGATATCCCCTTTGGGGGTTACTGAGATGGAAAAATCTAGGAACTTAACAGATCAGAGAGGAATTCAGTGACTCCAAACCTCTTTGATGTGGGATACTGAAACTCCATGTCTAGAGTGACCAGGAGGGTCCCCTGTGGCATAGGGCCTTGAGAACATGTGAGGTATTCCTGTTGTAAGATGGTCAATTTTCCACCAGGGGTTGGAGATGGTAATTCACATTCTGGCTCATTCAGTAAGAGCCCCATAGATTTATGCACTCTAGGTAGTGCATAAAAAGTTGGTATTGTCGGCCTTGGGGAATCCAAATACTGTCTCACCTGTTTGTTAATTACACTGTTACCAAGGGCTTTATCTAGGATGCTGTGGTAAAGGGCACCATCCTGCACCAGTCCTGGGACCCTCCTATACCAGTCCTGAGCACTACGGCAAAAAATGGCCCAATGATAAAAATCCATTTAAATATGCTGAATGGTGGGAGGAGGGGTCACTTATACACCCAGCAAAAGTAAATATTTAGCCAGGCATTTATTTTATTTTAATGGAAGAGGAAATAAGGGGTGACAGTGCTGCATTAAGTATGTCATAGCACATACCTTCATACTGTTCATGATCCCTCACTATTCTGACTCACCAGATGACAGTATTGTGGATCCTGAAGACAGCTTTACCTTGTCTGTGTGTGTCTGTGACGGATGTGTTCTTACTCCATAAGGCTTAGCCATGGACATATGTAGTATATATAGAAGTTTCAGAAGCTTTATTTCAGTACAGAATCTTGCAAAAATCATCTCCCTCAGCAGGAATCTTGAAATGTATATTCAATACAGCAGGAAACTTGTGTGTAAACAGCAGCAGGTAAAAAGACTGTAGACTGCAGGGGGGAGCAGCAGGTGTGCAAAACTAGAAAGGGCTGAGGGACAGTGGAAGAAGGGAGGAGCTACTTGCATCATAGCTAGACTAAGGGAGCCAAAAAGGGACAAATGCAATTAAAGGCACACTGCTCACCCTATGTAAATAAACACTATATCAAACAGTTACCCTGGGTAAAATAAAACACACGTCATGGGACATGACAATCATCACCATGTTTCCCCTCTTGTCTGGCGGCTTAATGACAAGATGGACCATATCCTCCAGTTCTTTCAATGCACCCCCGGCTTCCGGCAGTATATTCAGGTTGCGTTGCTTGGATGTCCATTTCTGTAAGTCACCTACATTTCAGAAAAGTTGCAACATTAGTTTTGCTATTAGTGGAGCGAAAGAAGGTAGATTTTTTTTTTCTATTTCTTGCAAAATATTGTATCTGGTGATTTATTTGGTCCTGTGTAAGAATTGTGGACAATAAATTAATTATATTGGTGGCTCTATCCAAGGCTTCTTGTGGTTCTAATGAGGCTATTGATAGGTCTGGTGGGGGATTCTCTTGTACTCCACTTGAAGTTCTCTTGTTCTTTTGAATGGGTGGCTGGTTGCTTCTACTAGACTTACTGAGTTTCTGCTTCTTATGTCTCCTATTCCTTGCTGCATTTCTGTATTTTCTAAATAAAGTTTGCCTCTCCTCTTTGTTAGACTCATGTAGGGTTGGAGGTTATGGGGCATCTCTTCTTTTGTAGCTCTCACTATGGTGTACTCTGTTTATTAGTAATTCCCAATGTCTGTGCTGTGAGGTACCATTCCTGTGCTGTTTTTCTTATCATAGTGTGGAAACATTTGTTTACTTTGTAAATTCATAGTTTTTTTACTGTCTTGTTATCTTGATTCTGAAGTATCAGAAGAGGTTTTATTATATATCATATTAGCTTTGTACCCTTCCTTAAAAAAAAAAAACAAGTAGTTGATTGAAATGCAGGGAATTTGGCACACTACAAGTAATGTTATACAGAAAGAACAATACTGCCCTGTAGAAATCAAATATTCATGGTTTGTGGTAAATATATGTGGTACATTTAACAGGATGTCTTTCCTTATTTGTGTATGGATGTAGGTAACTAGACACACTTTATTATGCTCCCTCCTTTTATATGCAAATAGATGTGCCTAGGTTGATCAACTTGAGAAAATGTTCAACCCTATAAAGAATAATGTCGTCTATGAATGTGTAAAAGTTCAATGTCTGAGAGTTACATGATTCCCTTGATCAGCGAATGTTGATCTGGTGTCAGACCCTTTCTACCGAGGGAGCAGGGCAATGTGAAGTAGCTGACATGGGTGGTCGAGCGCTATGCCGGATTAATGTCACGCATCAACGCGCTTCAGATTGGGGCGTATGTCAGGTAGCGAAGGCTGGCAATTCCTCCTTTACTAAACAGATGGGGATCTTTAAGAAAAGATGCTCCTTCACCTCCAACCCTACATGAGTCTAACAAAGAGAAGAGAGATTTTTAGAAAATACAGAAATACAGCAAGGAATAGGAGCAACCAGCCACCCATCCAAGTGAACCCCAGTGGAGTATTATGAGAGAATCCCCCACCAGAATTACCAAAAGCCTCATTATAACCCCAAGAGGCCTTAGATAGAGCCACCAATGTAATTAATTTATTGTCCACAATTCTTACACAGGACCAAATAAATGTTGTTTCATTAGGCTTAAACTTTTGAATGTTTGAACTTGTCAAAGACTTACAACTTTTTGTTAGATAAAATTAATTTAAAATACATATATGCTAATAAGGACCCTGAGAATTCTCTGAATTCACCAGATACAATAGTTTGCAAGAAATGGAAAAAAAAAATCTACTTTCTTTCCCTCCCACTAATAGCAATACTAATGTTGCAACCTTTCTGAAAATTGTCATAGGTGACTTACAGAAACTGATATTTAAACAATCAACCAAATATACTATACTGAGAGATATGGTCCATCTTGTCAGGCACGAGGCTCCACGTGCCAATGTGCTCTACCTGAATATGGGCACGCTGCATGACGTAGTGCAGTAATGTCATGCGCCACGCTCCCTCCTGGTTATGTGATGCTGGGGGTGAAAGACGCTCCATCGCCTTCATTGCGAACAGAGCTCAGCGGGATGTCAGCTAGTCCAGCTTTGAGCAGGGCCCTGACTGACCATCTGGATGTCCTACCCCTTCTCCTCCTGTCGTCACACCTTGGACCCCATAGACGAGCACCATCTGGGTTCACCTATTGTGAATCGCTGAAAGTATGTGTGTACTCTATATCAGTACTCATAGTTGAACCACATACTAATGTAGAAGCATGATAGTAATCTTTTATGTATTTCTTCCTCCATCAGCGTAATAAAACGGCAAATTAAATGGCCATTGTTGAGAAAGCCCTTTATACCTAAATGGGTGAAACTGGTACACAGCTCCATCAGAAGCATGTAAAGTTAAGACCACTCTATTTTTGTGAAGCCCAGTGCTTGTCGTGGGTCCCTTAGTACAGGTAAGTTTCTTACAATTCTATTTCCTTTTTAATGACTTAATGAATTTTGCACTTGCACTTTTGATATTTTAATGTGATTATTGAATAAAATGTATTGATATGATATTATGCGTGGTAGTATTATAGGGTAGGGAACTAGCCTAGGTTCCCACTTTTTGGATTGAAATACATAGTTTTAATGACAGCGGACAGTTCAGTAGGGGGGCAGTCCAGTAGTGGGACAGGTACATACCATGTTTTCTGGTAGCTCTACTAGGGAGGTGGCAAAGTGCGCTTTTTCCCCATGTTAATATCAAGGGGAGGATATTTTGTTAGAGGGTGAGTGTCGGGCACTCTGTAGAAACGCTATCCCTGTCTCTACTCTAGATGAATGGCATGGCTCCTACAGAGGTATACTGACATTACAGTGTAAGAGACTCCAGCCCATGGTTTGGTGTGCATTTTTGCATCTCCATTCTAGAGCTGCTTCATTGGGGGAATGTTCTTTGTGCATTCCCTCCCAATCGTCCTGCTGCAGGTGCTATGTTATTTTATTATTATTATTTTTGACCTGTTATGTTGGATAATTTTACTTGCAATAAATGTGACATTTTATCCATGAATGCTGGACACAGCTTGTTTCGTGAAGGTCAGATAGCTAATTAGATTGGAGAAACAACTAATGAAATGTTTTTCACATGAACTTTCATTTTTTATAAAATGTTTTTGGAGGTTTCCCAAACAACCTCGACACACATACATACATTCTGAGAGGAATTCCATGCTGACATAAACTGTAAAGTGGGTTTTCAGCACAATTTCTTGTTTTGTCACAGTAAAATCCAATGCCGCAGTTTGACTAACTGTCAAGCGAACCATTTTCACTGTAAATACCACACATCCTGAATGGTGAACTGCGGTGAAGACACAGCAAAAAGTCAGTTGGTCCCAGGTTTCGCTGCCGCAATATAGCATAGATCACCGCGGTAACCCACACTCATGGCATACACGGCTCGACCGGCCAGTGCTAAACTAGAGAACTGTCGTGAGTGTAGTAAATCGATCACAATAAGTCCAGCACCAGGCTAAGTGTACAGAGCAACCAGATCACCAAGTTAGAATGGTCAAAACTCACCAGGAGAGCTCCATCTATAACTTATATTAGGACCAAATGACTTACTGGATCAATGGAACATTTGACCTAAATTGACACCATCCAGGTGCAGGTTTGCCCACCGTTCTTTGTCATTTCGGTGCATGTCTTCAGTTCCATAGAGGCAACATTACACCAAATTCAATGTTGTCTACATATTTTGACCAATAACTCTTGTTACAGTTTTAAGCCACTTCTGTCTTATTCCAATATCTAGACACAATACCATCTTCCCCACTGTCACAGCCATCATTACTATGCATGTCTGCTTCTTCCCTTCTTGTTTTCTCTCCCAAAAAACATTCTTAAATCCCAGACCTGTAATTTTTACTAGGGACTTCAGAATTTTTGAAATTTGAAATGCATTTTTCCTTCTGAGATGTTTATGGCAGCTCATTGTAAAATTCCTGGTGCAACGACATAAAGATTGTCACTCAAATATAAATTCAAATGCTTGACAATTACTGTTTAGCTTTCTAGACATGTTTTATTATTTCACAGTTCCAGTTATATGTTACACATATAAAAAATAAATATAAGTAAATATTCAAAATTCTGGAGCAATTTATGTTGCCATTTTTTAAAGGCAGTCACAACCCAGACTGAAGATTCATATTTGTTTACTCTGCTGCACTGTACTTGAACTACTGTGTGTGCTTCTAAAGGTGTCATTCTTGGTTTTTATAGTAGATCTGTGTATCTGTATTTATGGATGACAGCTTTGACTTTTGAATGTATTCTGCAAAGAAATGTGTTTTAGGCTGTGTCTAGACAAATATAATTTTGCTTCATTGTAAAAAAAAAAACACCTCCTCCTCCAAACAAATGATTCCTAAAGAATGGCGTCACCATAACTATATCCCTTGTCTGAATGGTAAAAATGTAGGTAAACACGGTTATTTCTATTTGCCAAGGCAATTTTGCAGGCAAAACTTGAACACATGTTCCAACAATATAAATCCACATACATATGCTAGATAGCAGGGGTTTATTTTTATCAATGTAAGGAAGAAGAATTTGGCTTGTCAGTTTTTGAATGTACCCTTTTAATTTTACATCTACCCAACTCTAATTGCCTTACACCTGAGCTAGCATGTTCTGGAATAACAGCCTGTTGCTACTGTAATTCTTCTGACGTGTATAGATGATTTAAACGATCATGCAATGCACTGGGCACATATTTAGACTGGTTAATGCTGCTGCTTCCCACAGGCTCAGAAGGCATTGGAATGAAACATTGCACCACTGTAAAAATGAAATTCTACACTTAAAAACCAGTCCCATTTTATTTCTACCAGGAAAAGAAAACCACATACCTGGCAGGATTTTTCTTTCAGTAGAGGGTGTGTCCTTGGACTATTCCACATCTCCATATGGCTTTTTCAAATTGAGCTTTTTTACCAGCAGCTGGACAGCATGACCAGCCCCACTCCGTCAGCCTACTCAGTCGTCCCGACAGCTCAGTCGGGACAAACAGTGGGTCCTGGGGCTGCGGTTCCTGGGCGGAGTGCTGCCGGTTCTTTGGCTATGCCTGTGTTCCTGGCTCTGGGGGTTGTGGTGGCGCCTATAGTGTGGCATATGGAGCTCCTAAGTCAACAGTGGCAGGAAAATCTGACCCTCAGCTGTGTTCTTTTATACCTAATTGAGTAGGACATTGTATTGAAAACTATATGGTTTATTTAACAGCCTCTCAAATGCGCAAGAAACCTATAGGCTACATTTGTGTATGGACACAAGCACACTTCCGAGTTCCGCCAGGGCACATCGGTGCTTTTGTGCTTTGGCACAGGGGTGCATCATATAGACGACATACAAAGGTCCAACATGGCACCCACTGTGTTCATCTGTGAGCAGCAGGAGGATATTATGATGGTAAGTCACACTTTCATGCCATTCACCTACAAATCACAACTCTGCCAAGGTGCAAACAGGTGACAGAGTGGCCACGAAGTACGAGCTAAGGTACATGGCATCACAATAATGCTGGAGGCCTGGCCTTCGAACGTTACAGACCCACAGTACTTACAGGCCCGCAGTACTTACTATTGTGGGATGAGAGAGCTGGATGAGTTAGCATTGGCATACACTAGAGTATACAAGGCTTGGGTGATTGTAATGTCCCTAAAAATTATTTAAATTGGCAGGGATGTGCATGTGGAGCTAAAGGAGACCCAAACAGGGGGCATAAGTCAACAATGCATATCTGATTGTTGTTTGCACACTTTCATGGACCAAAGGTATGAAAAGACACATGAAAAGAGGACGTTGGCAGAGGACATGGCAGCCCATGTGAGTGGCGAGGGGACGTTACCTTACACCTTCACCCAAATAATGCAGCACTGGTCGGACATCAAATGGCGAAAGTGGCCCTGAGTGCGGACGTTCTATAGCCAGAACTTCCCAGGTAAGTGGATGAAAAACAGAGAACTATCAGGGTAATGAGTAACATGTTTTATAAAATCATATTTTCTTTTGTAGCTGGGGAGTTCTGACTGTGGATCAAGCCCACCCAGAGGTGAGGGGTCTGACCAGTGGGGCCAAGAGGTGTGGGTGTAAGGTGGCAGCTCCAAACCCTGCCAATGTCCTCTTCCTCCACTGAAGCAGCACCACCACCAGCCATGGAGCCCACGGAAGAGGAGGGTGTGTTGGCCTTGGAGTCGCCCACAGCTCCTGCACACTCTGGTAGGCCAATAAATAAAAACACACAGGTTGTGCTGAATTTAAAGTCTAATAACATATTCACTAAGTGCTGGTGTGTTGAGCTTTTCTGTCCCTACAGAATAATCGGAGGGTGAGGATGCGGTGATGGGACCACCCGAGATGGAAGCGGCGCAAGACTCAGGTGGGTGTGAAGCTAGTGAAGCAGATCAATACCCAAGCATTACACAAACAACACAAGTTCTTACATTCTAACTCAGGTTCTTGCCCTCTACAGACCCTGAAGGAGGAATGGCGCCGCGGAGGAGGGTGGCCCCCTAAAATTTTGTGTCAACTAGTTTGGGTAAGCTTGTAAAAATCTGCGAGCATGTACACACACACATTGACAAACAAGTGGTAATGTATCATTTTTTCTCTTTGAAGGCTCCATGTAGGTCCCAGGAAATTTTTTTATATAACATTTTGTATACAATTTATTTTTTTAGTTCAATATCTTTTTATTCGTTTTACATATTATAAAAGGAAACAGTACATAGCATTAATACAGAAGGACAGAAAATCAAGACATGTCACTCTCTACGTCCACGTGTATGTGCATTACAATGTTATATCGTGAGCAATGGGCACATCCCTCTCACCTCCCCAGCTACCCCACCAACCCCATACTTGTGCTTCGTCTTACACTCCAGTTATCCAATAACGTGATGCTTTGGTCGTGAGTCTAACACCCCAGATCTCTCAGTCCCCCTTGTTCCGGACCTGCCAACCAAAAGGAGATAGAGGCGGTCTGCCCACGCTAAGACCGGACACACAGCTCCTGTCCCAGGGGAGGCGGGGGACCCATAGGGCAGAGGGAGGGAGCCGGATGGCCCGGAAGACACGGGACAGTAAGGACATGCAAGGAGAAAAGAAACAAGAAGGGAAGGGGGGAGGGGGGGAGGAAGAAGGAAGATTGAAAAACCTAAATGTCGAAGTAGTGGAAGGATTGGGGACGAGTGGTTCCCAAGGCAAAGGCAAAGGCAGGGGCAAGGACACGTACCGAGGCATATACGGGAGCAGAAGTACTACTGCGGGCAGGGGCGTGCCCACGCTTGGCCACCTATAATATCTCCCGCGCTAGATGCGTGTCCCTGTAGTCCAGCCACCCGGCCCACGTCATCCCATAGCTCTCCCAGTTGCCTTCAGAGTCTGAAATCAGCTCCTCCATACGACGAATGGCCTCCACTTCCTGAACCCATTCAACAAGAGATGGCGGGGCTGTGGATTTCCATCGTCTCGGGATGACTGCTCTCACTGCTGTCAGGAAATGCCGCAGTACCCCCTTTTTGCCACGGGAGAGAGAGCCGGGAAACAAGGACAGCAGGGCCACCTGCGGGGAATTCTGCACCGTCTCCCCTGAGATGTCATTGTATATAGCCAAAACCATCTGCCAGAGGGCCCTTATCGATGGACAGCCCCACCAAATGTGGGCCATGTCACCCCGCCCCTCCAGGCATCTCCAGCATCTATCAGAGCATGAAGGGTCAAACTTGCTCAAATCGGCTGGGCACCGGTACCACCGGGACGGACCTTAAAGTTCCTTTCCTGTGCTATGCTCGGGACTGCCATCTTGTGGGTAAACAAATATATTTTAGTAAGCTCTGCTTCGGAGATGGACATCCCCAGCTCCTCCTCCCATCTCCGTATGAATCCCGGGGGGGAACTATGCATAGCGGTCAACAAGGTTCGATACAGAGCGGCGATTGCATGAGCTTCAGGAGGCGCTTGTGTGAGGACGTGCTCCAATTGTGTCAGTGGCCATCTACTCCGCTCCACCAGATTGTGGGTTGCCACGAAAGCATTCAATTGCCTATGGAGAAACCATGAGACATATTGCCCTGGGACCCTGTCCCTTAACTCATTCAGTGAGGGAAGTCCGTCGCGTGTCAGAATATGCCCCATAGTTACATTTGATGAGGCCTCCCAAACCAAGAAGCTCCTAGCCCGTACACCAGGTGTAAAAGAGTAATTGTCAAAAAGAGGAGTCAGGGGCCCCGGTCTATTAATCATGGAGCTCCGTCTAGACATTTTATCCCAGACCAGCAGGAACTGTCCCACCAGGAATGGAAGAGATTCCCTTGTTTGCCTGGGAAGCACGCCCCCCCCAGGGCAGCGAGATCAAATTCAGAGGAGAAATAGCCTTTTCTATTTTCACCCACTGTTTCCCTCTCTCCTTTAGGGCCCAATCCACTATACGGAGCGCCATAACCGCTGTATGATATGTCTGAAGGTCTGGAAGGCCGGCTCCACCATCGGATTTGAGCCTTGTCAATGTGCTAAATCTTATACGGGGCCTCCCTGACCCCCACACAAATCTCAGGAAAGCCGTCTTCAGTTTCCTAAAGAAGCTGTTAGGCAAGTGAATGGGTACCGTTTGGAAGGTATACAAAAATTTGGGAAGAATATCCATCTTCAGCACATTGATCTTTCCAAACCAAGAGAAGAATCGCCTATCATATGCGGTCAGGTCGTTTACCGTCCTCAGGAGTAACGGGGAGTAATTCAGTTCATATAGCCGCGAGAGGTCCGAGGGGATCTGTACCCCGAGGTATTTTATGGAGTGGGGTTGCCATTTAAAAGCAAAGTTCAATTTAAGCTGCTCTACGGTCTGTCTGGGAAGAGATATGTTAAGGGCTTCTGATTTGGCATAGTTAATTTTGAAGTTGCCGACCTGACCGAAGGTCTGAAACTCCCTAAGAGCCGCTGGAAACGAGGTCAATGGGGAAGTCAAGTGTAGGAGTAAGTCGTCGGCATACAAAGATGCTTTATGTTCCTGTTCCCCCACCATTATCCCCCTAATATCCGGGTTTTGTCTAATGGCCACAGCGAGATGCTCCATAGTGATGATGTACAGCAACGGTGACAAGGGGCAGCCCTGCCGAGTGCCATTGCTGATCTTAAAGGAGGAGGATAGGAGGCCGTTCGCCCTCACCCTTGCCGTAGGTTCAGAGTACAAAGCCAAGATCCTGGACAGGAGTATCGGGCCAACACCAACCTGCCGAAGGGACGCCTTGAGAAACAGCCAGTCCACCCTGTCAAATGCCTTCTCCGCATCACACGAGAGAAGGCATGTCTGAGTCCCCTCAGCCTTGGCGTACGCTATGAGGTCAAGGAGTTTATTGGTGTTGTCCCGAGCCTCCCGCCCAGGCACGAAACCAACCTGATCCAAGTCTATCAGGCCCGGGAGAAGTGGCCCAAGCCTGGAAGACAGAACCTTGGCATACAACTTGACATCAACATTGATGAGAGAGATCGGCCTATAACTACTGCACACTGATGGATCCTTCCCAGGCTTAGGAATAACCAATATAATTGCCTCCAATGACTGTTTAGGAAACCCGCACTCAGGCCCAATGGAATTAAAGACCCTAGTCAGAAACGGCACTAGTTCGACCCCAAGCTGCTTGTAAAATTTAGGGGTAAAGCCATCAGCCCCAGGGCTCTTACCCTGCGGCGTCTCCTTGATTGCCTTGGCCACCTCTTGCGAGGAGAAGGGCACCTCCAAGGCTGCCGCCTCCTCCTCCGGTATCACCGGAAGGGCCGTGTTATTTACATAGGTCACAACGGCTTCTGGTGGCTCTGCGTCAACCAAGGAGTAGCCACCTTGCCCCAAGTTATACAGCGAGTGGTAATAGTCCCTGAAGCTATCCACTATCTGGGATGGGGTGACTGCGGTTTGACCCTGTGGCCCCCGAATGCTGGGAATGTAAGTGGCTGCGGTCCTTGGATGTAACGCCCTAGCAAGCAGCCGCCCGCACTTGTCAGAGTGCTGGTAGTATGCTACTTTCTGTCTTTCTCTAAACCTCATATATGCCTGATTGTACAATCCCCGAAGTTTATCTCTAGCCTTCATCAGATCCACAAGTATAGTCCCAGATGGATGTCTTTTATGATCCGACTCCAGTGTCTGGATTTGCTGCAAAGTCTGGGATATCTGAGAGGCTCGTTCTCTCTTTAATCTAGCCCCATGTTTAATAAATTCACCCCTGACCACGCATTTCAGCGCTTCCCACTGATATGGGAGAGGTGTAGGGTCTTGTTCGTGGTGTTTGAGAAACTCCGAGATTGTCTTCCTCACCCCAGACAGGCACGCAGCATCCCCAAGCAAATTATCATTGAGTCTCCAGCTCCAGCTCTTGGGGCAAAGTCCAGGCAATACCACCGACAGGAAAACTGGAGCGTGGTCCGACCATAAGATCTGACCAATCCATGCCCGCGGGGCCCACTCCATGGCATGATGGTGGAGAAAGAGGTAGTCAATTCTGCTGTATGAACCCCTGGCGGTCGAGTAGAACGAAAAGTCCTTGTCTCGCCCATGAAGTACCCGCCAGGAATCCACCAGCTGTAGATCAAAGAGCATTTTTTTCAGCCGGTTCCTCTTGCTCAGGGACACTGCCGACCCACCGGAGGAGGTGTCCAACTCCGGATGCATGGGAATGTAGAAGTCCCCTCCTACAATGAGTGTACCCTCTAGAAATTCTGTTAGCGTCCCCAGCACCCCAGCGCAAAAGCTAATTTGGTTGGTGTTAGGGGCATAGATGTTAGCTATAGTGTACATCCTGGAGAACAGTTCGATCTTAAGAAATATGAATCGCCCATTCGGGTCAACTTTAGTGTCCACTACTTTATGGGGGAGAGATTTATGGATGGCTATTGAGACCCCGGTCACCTTTATGTTGGGGTTGGGGGCATGATACCACAAGGGGTAATATCGATTCTTCATAGCTGGGATATGTCCTGCTTTAAAATGGGTCTCCTGAAGGAGCAAAATGGCTACTTTCTGCTTATGCATGTTATATAGAACCTGCGTTCGTTTCTCTGGGATATTCAACCCTTTCACATTAAAGGAGCTGACCGTCAGTTCCGCCATCACTCACCCGCCCCCACCCACAACACAGGAAAGCTTGGGTGAAGGTACAAAGTGGAGAGGGCAGAACCGGGAGGGGGCGGAAGGACAAGACGCACAGAATCAAGAAACAGAAGGGAAAAAAGCAAGGAAGAAGGGGGGTGCAATGGGCAGCAGGTAAGGAAGGGTAATCAGACAGAGAAGGGAGACCGAAGGGTGGGGACACTAAACAGGAAGGGATAGAAGAAACTAAGGAAGAAGGCGAAACCGCAAGGGGGAAGGAGGAAAGGAGGTGTTCCCCCCCCTAGCAAAACACTAGTAACTGCGATTGCAAGTGTTCACTAACTTCTCCAAAATGGGGTAAGCGAACTGGCCTATTTGGGGAAAATGGAAGACTATAGCAGTAGGCGAAGGAGATGCACTTTCTCATGTGCAAAATATTTGAACCCGCATTTCTTAACGTTAACCATAAACAACAATAGGTCAAGGACCTCAACATAAGTTGCTATATAACGAAAACCGTAATTGCACTTAAAACTGCAACTGGCAGCTCCCCCGCCGCCTCCACCCCAGCAATGGTGAGGCGAAGTAGGCAGGGGCCCTCACACCGCCCCCCCCCGGCGCGACATGCCTCCCGCCATCCCATCGTCTAACCTCGCCCTAGGTACACCCAGGGCAACAGGGACCATCCCCCTCCCCGCTCAAGGCCTCACGACCCCTCCTGTTCACATCACTGTTATACATCAGGCTAAGATATACAGAACGACCATTATCTGCACGGCCAGCACGGAGCCCGAGCTGGCCAACGCCCGGGGCAGGCCGGCCCACAATACACGTCAGCCTACTCCGCGAGCGCCGACCCCCCAGGCATCCCGCCCCGGCCGGGTGACCATCGTCCTGAAGGAGTCCAATCCATATGGCGGGGTGCTCAGAAAGCCAGGCAGGGGTGGCTACTAAAGCAACAACCAGGGATGGCAGGCAAAAAAAATTGTAACAACACATGAGGTCGAGCTTCTCAACGGTGAACAGCCCATCAGGCCGGAAAGGGGGGCAAGTCAGTGGCCAGTCTCCAAAACATCATCAAGGGAGGTCAGACAGCTTGACGCCGCCCGACGCCTCTGATCCTATTTCTCTGGGGCTGCGGCTCTCTGGGTCGCGGGAAAGGGCCAGGGCCCCCGTTGTCTCCCAGTGAAGGCGACAACCAATCTTCAAGGTGAATGTCTGGGATTTCCAAAAAGCGGAAGAGCTCCGGAAGCTGCGCGTGGGAACGCAGAATAAATGGCCGGCCTCCCTTCATGACCACCAAGTGGAAGGGATAACCCCATCTGTACGTAGCCCCAGCAGACTTTATGGCTTCCAACAGCGGCTTCATCACTCGTCGCATCAGAAGGGTACGTCTGGCTAGATCAGGGAGCAGGGTTACCTGCGATCCGTTGCACATAATGGGGCCCTTCTCCCATGCTCTTCTCATTATGTCTTCCTTGACTCTAAAGAAATGCACCCGACACACCACATCTCGCGGCCTTGTAGGGTCAGCGGAACGCGGGCCGAGTGCCCTGTGCACTCTATCAATCTCAATGCACTCCTCTGGGGGCTTGTCCAGGACGTTGTTAAAAATCTTGGTAACCGTGTCCCTGAGGTTGCTGTGTTCAGGTATCTCTGGAAGCCCGCGGATCCGAATATTATTCCTGCGGCTTCTGTTCTCTAAGTCATCTAGGTGCATTAGGGTTCTGGTGGTTTGCTGCTTAGTGCCCGCTGTGTTGCCGCTTGCGCCCTCTCCAGTGCTTCCAAACGCTGATCGGTAGTAGACTGCCGCTGCTCAAGGGTGTTCACCCTGTGGGATACCTCAGTAACCGATCTTGTGACTTCTTCCAGCTCTCTTCTCAACAGGGACTCCATCCGGTTGGTGTAATTCTCAAAATCCCTCCGAGATGGAAGAAACTTCAGAAGTATGTCAAGATTGTACTGCTGCGATCTGCGGTCGGCATGGTCAGGAGATTCAACAGCTGTTTGAGACCGGGTAGGGGATCGCAACGACGTCTGGCTGATAGGGCCATCGGAGAACGCTGGACTTGCCGCACCAACCGAGCACTCCGCTTCATTGGGGGGTTATGCCCACATGCAATAGGGTGGGGAGACAGGGGATCCCCTATATGCGGTCTTCTCAAGGCGGTTCTCATAGCGCCATGGCTGGCCACCCCGCCACTAGTGCTGTGGAAGGGGCTATCGGGGGGCGTCTCATTTAAGCTCTTTTCTTCTATCCCAGGGTTGCTTAGGATATTTCTGTTGGGAGGTGGGGGATGCACCTCCACCACTGTCATAACCGGGGACCTCCAGCCTGGCCCCTGAGTGGCGTGTTCAGGTTCCCCCCGCCGCTGTTTGAGCTAGTTCCTCTGGGAGGTCGCTCATTTCACTCATGTCAGGGGAGGAAGTCAGATTGTGAGATTCCTCTCTGTCTTCACTGGGGGATTGACACTTCTGCTGCTGCCCATGTGCCTGAGTTATGATGGTGTCCCAGTTGCCAGGCTCATTGTGTAGCATCTGTGGGTCAGATGTAATGGGCGCCACCAGGGAGTCCCCCAGGTTCCCTTTCCCCAGTCTGGCTCCCGCTGCGCTCATTTCTGCAGAGCAGGCAGGCAGGTGGCTGCGCCATTCCTCTCCCCCCACCTCTGCTCGTCTGACGGTCCGGCTGCTCTTTGTCAGCGGGGACAGAGCCCCGCACAGCTCCTCGCTCTCCCCGGCACCGCAGGTTACCTCCGGCGCGCCGTCTCTGCCGGCGTCAGTTCCAGCGTGCGCACCCTGTGTCACTGCCACCGCCGGCGCCTTCCTTTTCCCGGCCGCTGCAACGGAGGGAGCCACCGGTCCTCCGGCCCCCGCCTCCTCCTCTTCAGATCCCCGCAAGCCGTGGGATGGGGAAACAGCCCCCGGAGAGGTCAGTCCTGGGTGATCATCATGTGGGGCGCTCTGGTCCTTCCTCGCCCGATCGCCAGCCGACGGTCCCGCCATCTCCGCCATCTTGCTCCCGCCCCCGGCAGCCGCCGCCTGTTGGGATGTAGGGAAAAACCTGCTTATCTTCCCGGCTCTTCCACTCTGCGTGCCCCCAGAGGTTGTCCGACTCTTCCTCCGTTTGGACATCCCGGTAGGTGGGAGAATAATTGCGGGTATAGGGTATATTATGTGTGCTAAGTGCAGAGCTCCAATCTCTGCGTCCTTACGCCGCCATAGCCAAGCCACGCCCCCCAATTTATTTTTTTATGTAAATATATTTACAAAACAAACCATAAAGAACAACAATAGATCAAGCTATGCAACTACATAAAGCAGACTACCATGAGTAGACTGGAGGAGAATGGCAGGAAGCACATTAAAAAAGAGAGTTGCAACAAAAAAAGGCGTACACCGGGAAAGCCACGGAAGGATATGGCTCACCGAGAGCAATGGGCTCCACAGCAAGTTACGTCCGAAAAAAGGTAATACCGTAAATGCTCAGCTAAACACTATGCTTATGCAAAGCAAATACGACTGCTTACGAATAAACAAACTTTTTTTGAAAAGCGGCTGTGTATGATACGTGTGTTCGCAATTTCTCGAGATCAATTCCCGAAAAAAACGAGCATTCATGGGCAAGCTCTGAATCAGGCCGAAGCATGTCATATGGTGGTATTTTTGAAAGGTCGTTATTGATGATTTTGTTGTTTTCACTTTCTTACAAAGCTCTAAATAAAGTTATAAAAAATTCATTTGTATTTTACCACAACCATTTTGGTAGCCAATGCCCAATTACTGGAGCATACATAGGTACTAGGGTCGACAAGCCATAATTGCCTTCAGATGAGCTAATTCCTGCCTCCACACTGTATTTAGTTAAAGTACAGGTATTCAAAAGCAAATTTCGATCCATACAATACATGTTTCCCTTCCATTCATGTATACGTCATGATAAGTGCACATAACAGCATGTGTTTTGCTAAAAATGTTTAATCTGGCATATGAATGGCTTTCCCAGTTGTCCTTAACCTTTTGGAAAATGGGTTTATTGCAACCCTATTCAATAAATGTATTCTTTCTAGAACAAAGAGGCATCCAAGTTTTTATAGATGCAGAGGAATATTGACTAATAAAATTGATTAGCCATATATTCAGCATTAGATTTCTTGACCACTCCACAATACCTCATTTGAGATCATTTACACAACAGGACGTTTTCTTTAAAGTAGTTTTACCATACAATAGTGCGGATGCAGCACAGGGTGAGAAAGCATTTTCACATATTTTATGAGGTTGGCATTTTAATGTTGAGAGATTCAGCACAGTTTTGTGCAAAGAGAAGGAAATTGCTACTGAAAACTTGCGTGTGTATAAAGTTGAACGGTTCAGCAGTGGTACAGAGAGGAGCCTGGTGCCCACTGGCATGGACCTGGTTTTCTTCCAGGAGTGCCAATGGTACCTCTGGAAGAGCACTGGACCTATGCCAAAGGGTAAATGGACTGATAACTACTAGGGCCAGGGGCTGGCGGTTAAGCCATTGTACCCTGGGTTACTAGCCTATCTCTGGTGCACTGGGTTGGTAAGCTTTAAGGTGTGAATATATCCTGATTATGTGGCTCTTTTTATTGTACATAATAATGGCAATTTTCAAATAGCCCAAATTATGCTGATGCTTAGCGCCGCTTATATGTGAAATGAGGATGTCAGCTGCGAGCAAAACGTATGCTACGAATGGGCTGTGCACATTCACAGTCGAAGAGGGAGGGAGGGAGGGAGGGAGAGTGGGTGTGGCTGGGGCTAGAGAGGAGGCACTTTTTAGACACTTATCAGACACAGTGAGATTATGAGAGGGTAGTCCACCAACCAAGACAATAGACACAACATTCGACAATGTCAAGGGGGAAGGAGAGGAAGGAGGGTAATCTAGGGAAAAAAAATGGATGTTCAGTGATAGAAAACATAATTAAACCCCGGTGGTTAGTGTGGCTGGTAAGTTTCCTTCAGACAGTTGATTTTTTGTCATTGCCTGGACAATGTCTTTAAGACTAGTAATAATTCAGATACTAGAACCCTCACCAGATGCTGTGAGGCATTAAAAGCTAGTGCAGACGTTTAGATTTTTCCTTTATAACACTTAAATTAACTACAGATCCTATCTTTTTAATTAACTTCCCTAAACTTTCTAAGAAGCCATCCATTATGGTTTGTTTTCTAAAGCTTATTATCCCATGACCGTGGCCCTATCCATTGAGGACATGCATATGATTCAGCAAAGTAGAAGCTGAAAGAGCTGCTGCAAAATGCTTTTATTTATTATTAATAGCTGGAAATGTCATACCTGAATTTATATGTCAGCTGTTTGTAGGGGTGTAAATATACTGCTTACCCTTCACTTAGCATTAAAGTGATAGACAAAAACTTCAAACTGCCTGACCACATTTACCAACTGTCTACTGACAGCATATTTTACCTATATCTGTAATTATAATTGTGTAATTGAATTTGCAAAGTTTTTTAAATTGAAAGTGAAACTAAAAATAATTTGGCATGGGGGTCCATAGGTACATATACAACAATGAATAGGATACATATAGGGCCTGATTTACATTTTAAGTTTGGCGCAGTGTGCTGTTTGAAATGGCCCAAGGCTTACATTAGTACACACAGTGTGTGGCAGTTGCTAAATTTATAGAGCACCACAGAAAAATTCCACGGCATTGTGCATTGCCGATGCACCCTCAAGCATATCCACCCTGCAAGACCATTTTAAATGCCTGCTTCTTGCTTTTACTGTGAAACCAGGCCTGTGATTGGATGATAGTGGTCATGTAAATCTTCTTGTAGACCAGCAACCTAGAAGAGGACATTGGACCACCTAACCACTGGCAGGCAATCACAGGTAAGAAAAAATCAGCTAGTAATATATAACCTGGCATTCCCCCTGTTCTGCTGTCAGGTGTGATCAACACCTATTTGTCATAAAATGAGTGTTGGATCACTTTAAAAGAACCTGTTTGGGCCCACCATTACTGGTGAGTGTTCTACTGCGGATTGTCCAGCTAGGATGGAGTGGGGAAGAAGGGGTTAATTACTCCGCCGGGGCTGAAGGATGGGAAGTTTCAGGACTAGCTGAAATTGGGAGAGGGAGTATATAAATAGGCCGAGAAGCCTTATGACCCCCTGCTTTTCCCTCTCCCACAGTATGCAGCAGTTGACTAAAGGTCTTAGTTTTTGGGAGGGGGGAGTATCTAGTTTGGCGCATTAGGGTCTTGGGACCTGGGAATTGTTTTTTTTATTGTCTTGCTAATGTTTTGTTGTTATTCATTTAATCAGTTAATATACTCCAATGCCGTTTAATGCTCTTTTTTGCAGTACCTGTATGAGAAGCTGGGCCAGCATGGCCCTTGTAAGCTGGTTCCCATGGAGAACAGTGGGGAACTATATACACAAGTCCCCATGTACAGAGTCATATGGAGTCACCTGCACGAAAATGGACTTTCCCATTAGGCCTTGTTAACAAAAATGAACTAGAAATATAGAAGGTTGATGGCAGAAGGAGACCATACAATCTATTTAGTCTGCCCTCATGTGTATACTGTATGTACTCTTTATCTTAGGATAGATGTGTGCTTATCCCAGGCATGTTTAAATTCACATACTGTTGATTTTTCACTACCCCTGCTGGAAGTTTGTTCCAAGCATCTACTACTATTTCTGTAAAATAATATTTTCTAACATTGCTCCTGATCTCCCCCCCAGCCGACTAGCTTCAGGTTGTGCCCCCTTGTTCTATCATTAAGTTTCTTCTTAAAAACACATCCCTCCAGAGCCTTATTCAATCTTTCACGTATTTAAAGGTCTCAATCATGTCCCCCCTCTCCCTTCTTTCCTCTAGACTATACAATTTATGTTCTTTAAGTCTCTCCTGATACGTTTTAGGTTTAAGTCTTTCCACCATTTTTGTTGCCCACCTTTGGACACGTTCTATTTGAATAATGTCTTTTTGCAGGTAAGGTCTCCAGAACTGCACACAGTATTCTAGCTTTGGCCTCACCAGGGCTTTATACAGCGGCATCACAACCTCCCTCTTCCTACTGGTGATGCCTCGAGCTATGCAGCCGAGCATCCTGCTTGCTTTTCCTACTGCCTGGTTACACTGTCCACTCGTTTTGCAGCTTTCAGCAACTCTTTCAGTATCCCTAAATCTCTCTCCTCCGAAATATTGCTAATAGATATTCTTAAAATCACAAAAGCATTAGACTATGTGTAGTGGAAGAGGTATGGAAAATCCTATTTTGAATGCTGATTTTTTTTCTGTTTTGTCACAGACAATCGCTTTTGCTAAATATGCAGTGTCTAGTTGTCTCAAGGATTTTAGCCAAGCTTTCTGTCTTCAGGATGCAGTAAAAAAGGTTAAGAGTGATCATGGTGACATGGATAGTAAAGTCACCAAGGTTTGACACCAGGAGCATATCCTCTATAAAAAATAAACCATGGGAAATATATATATATATATATATATATATATATATATATAGCCTTTATGTTTAAGAGCCTGGGCCTTGTCCAAGCTTTGTGGCAACTTACCTCCCAGCTCTCTGGTTTAAGCACTGTTGACTCTAATAATTTTCCAGTGCCAGCCTTGCTAAGAGCAATCTTCCACATTGAATGGCATCATCTTCTGCAGTGGTGATTTTAATTCAGGGCAGCTCGCAATTGTCACTACAGCGAACAGTGCTGACACTGGAGGGATACAGCATCCTGGACTTCTTGGGATCAAGCCTGAATACTGGCAGGTAGATGCCCTTTGTTTTTTTAAGAGCCTTGACTATCCCTTTAAAGCAAACCAATCCCTATTTTTATAAAAAAAAGGTTGTTGATTGCAGCATGGGGGAAGGAGGTAATCCTGATTGCTGATGCTCCCTATGCATTCTCACCCCTCGAGCTGGTGGAGGACCTCAGACCACATAACCGCCAGCAGACATTCTCTATCACAAGACGGACAGCTGTACAGTGGCCATGCTTGCCTGACTTATCAAACACTTCTGCCAGACTATGCCACATCCATGTAAATTAGAGTGGCGAAAAAATGTATTATTTTTTTTTAAACTAGTGCATGTTGCTGTGCTGCAAGAAACACATTTACTAAAACATAAGCTCTGTAGCAACATGCTAAAAAAATATAAATTATATTTTGTACTACTCTTAGGCCCTTATTTAACAAGGGATAGCGCCAGGTAGCGACTGGTGAGCGAACGGTAATGACGGTCACCGCCACGAGAACGCCGGCTCCCCACCACAATCACACATTTATCAAGCCGATCCTGCTTAGCGACTGAGATAGCGCCAGATAGCGACTCATTCATCATTATTCCAGCCTCACCCCACAGCGCCAGCGAGCGACCTTGAACAGCGACAGGTATGACCTCTCGCTACCTGGCGCTCTCCAATGCATTTCAATGGAACAATCTTTAAATATTAATAATTAATTGTTAATATTTTTTTTTTCTTTTTTTTTAATGTGAAAATTTCTGTTACCACTTCTGCCATGTTAGATATTTTTTTTAAGGTAAGAAAAAAATAAAAAAAATATTTGTGCAGAATTGATATTACAGGTCTGATATTAATGTATTCATATTCCAAAATTTTTTTATAAACTTGTTTTTTCTGGTTTCCCAAAATATGGTTGTTTGGGGGTTAAAAAACTACTTTTAACCCATTGCCGCCAGCGCTCTGGGGTTTAAACAAGCATTTCACAGCGCGAGAATTTTTGGAGCGTGATTTGTTAATGAATACCGGGAGCCGGTCGCTATGGCCATTCGCTATCATGCGCTCCCATACAGCGTGGAACCTGTCAAATAGCGACTCCTCACCCAATATTCAACATTACTGCACACCGACTGAGTCGCTATCAACAACCGAACAACGGCCAAGCACAGCGACTACTAGCGGGCGCTGTGAAAATACCGCTACAGTCGCTCAACTGTCGCTACCTGGCGCTATTAATAAATCAGCCTCCGAGTTGCATGGCTAAGGCATTATCTGGCAGAAGTGCTTGATAAATCAGTCGTAGAGTCTAGAAGACTTTAGTGATAAATGTTCAAGGCGCTTCCTGTTTTGGGGATGCCTGGTTTAGTTGAACCAGGCACTTACTTTTTTTACTATCCCACTGTGCATGTGTGGGGCATGGCAGCATCTGCAGTATCCCACTAGCCCATAAGGTATGCATAGATTGATTTGTTTTTTAATTAGCTACAGGAAACATGAATTGGTTTATTCACAATGCTGAGCAAAGCAGAGAAAAAATTGACATCACATTTAATGTCTGTTTGCTCCAATAAATGTTCAAATAGAATATCTTTTTTTTACTAGCTGATAAAAAAGATGTATGCAATAAATGTGGTGGATGACATCAAGCTGTTCACTTGATAGACCAGTGCTGCCATGTTTTCATGTCACAAGAGGCTGCAGTTTAAATGAAGTTGCAGTCTAAAGTCATTTGAAATAGGCCCTTCACTCTGTCTATTGCCTGCCCCCATTTAGCACAGACACAGATGTCCTGTAAATGGCTGGCACATGGAGAAAAGAAACGGCTTTATAGAGCTCTTGTAACCCTTTGCACACAGTCAGGGCAGAATAATGGTTCATTCAGGGCCTGGTTGTAGTAAAGCATTACACTGTTTCCTTTTACCTTGAAGGGAAAAAAAGCTTAGTAACTAAATATATATATATATATATATATATATATATATATATATATATATATATTTCACTACAGAGATCCCATATGGCTGTAAAATAAATATTGACCCCAGCAGAGGCATAACGAGATGTGAATAGGCCCCAGTGCAGACATTAAATAAGATCCTGGAATAGCTTATAGTAACCTTGTTACTGTCACATTTAGCCCCTAGAATGCAAATGTGCAACGGGATTGGCTACAGACAAAACATGGAAACAACCAATGCAAATGCCTTTTCCTTTCTGGACAGGATGCCATGAGAGCACAAATCAAATACGTTGCATGAGCAGAGCACACACAATTACAGATGTAGCCAGGGGTGGGCTGGCCGCAGGGCGTACCGGGACAAATCCCGGTAGGCCGCGGCTTGTCCTGCATTACTGGCTCCCAGTTTACCCTCTGGGGGCTGCTCTGGTCAGCTTCCTAGCTCCGCAGCGGGCCGGGTGATAGCAGGAGAGGCCAGGCTTTTCATCGGCTCCGAGCGCAGCAGCCTTTGATGTCCGGGCTGCAATACAAGTAGTGACTCATTAGTTCCGGTCGGCAGCTTCTGCCTTCATCTGACAGTGAGGCGGAACTGTCAAACCTCGCTGCAGTTTCCCCCTTGGCTCAGTTACACTCAGGGCCAGCTCAGACCCCAGATTCTGGACAAATTGGCGTGCTGCCTGTGCTCTGCCTTGGAGTGGTAAGCTGCTAGTTTGGCTTGATTGGTGACCAGGGTCACCTGATTCCCTATCCCTAGGGCATCCCAAACTGTTTTGGTCTAGTTTAAAGAGTTTTGGTCCTTTTCTGTGGGGCATCCTGATTTGGGATGCCCCATTATGTGCAAACTCCCCCAAATCCCCAGTAAAAATTCCTGACCACTAATCAAACAGCACATGTGTGGTTCAAACATGTGTCTGCACCAGCTAAAGGCTGGCGGGATGTGGCTGGCAGCCTCGGTTCCATCCGGCCCTTTGCGAGGAGAACCCATGCATGAGCCACTGGATCGGCGGTCAGTTAAGTTTAACTGGCGATCTGGGGGGGGGGGGTTGCACAAAATGGGGCAACCCCACAGAAAAGGACCAAAACCCTTTGAAGTGGACCAAAACATAGGAATTTGACTATCCTGGGTTTTGGTCCTTTACCCCCAGGCACCCCAATCGGGGATGCCCCGCTGCGTGAAAACCCCCAGATCGCTGAAACCAACTCATCTCTTCCCGGTCCTACGGCTCATGCGCGGCCGCTCGTCCAATGAGCGCACTCTGAGCCACTGACATGGTCTAAGCCAGCGTCTAAGAGCAGCAGCCCATGCGTGAGCCGCAGCCACATCCCCAGCTACCCTCTAACAGGGAGCGTGCCCGCACCAGCGATTCACAAATGCCTGGCACGCGCCCTGCTAGAGGGATAGCTAGGATGCGGTTGTGGCTCACGCATGCGCCGTTGGACCAGGAAACAAGGTAAATAGATGGGGCAACCTGGGGGGTTTCACACAGTGGGGCATCCTGATTTTGGATGCCCCGGGAGAGGGAATGGATCGTCCGAGAATCTTATAGATTCCCGGGCCAATCTAGCTCGGTTTTATATATTATATATAATATATATTATATAATATATATTTATTAATGTGGCATTGACTCTCTTTACCGGGCCGAGCACTGTACAGCAGGGCCAGTCTGACCAAAAAGTCCAGGGCCGTTTTTTGGTCCCAGTCCGCCCCTGGATGTAGCAATGTCTGCACAAACTCTTGTATGCTTAGTAATGATGGGAAAGGGGCATAAATTGGATGGCCTTGTCGCAACTGCCTTGCTTATACTGTACATTCATTGCAATCTATGTTAACAAAGAGTCCATGCTTTTAATAGAAAGAGTGTGTAGAGGGTTACATTTCTTCCTTCTTAGTACACCCCACTTTTTGCAGCATCAACACATCCAGTCAGCGAGAGATTCTATCTGTTTCCAAACAGAATGTTAGGAGGAGATAAAATCTTTCTCTAGCAGGCTGCATTGATGACAATAGTTCCCAGCTGAGCTGCAGTGTGCCAGTGTGGTCCATTCTCTCCACACAAGCCACGCTGTCAGTGTGAAGGCAGCAACAAAGCTTGGCATTTTGCTAAAAGCAGCCCACACCAAGCTGAGAGAGCTGTTGTAATTATCAGAAGTTCTTTAAAGCCACCATCGGATGGCAGCAGAACCGCTTAGCTTCCCCTCCTTGCGGCTCATTAATTATGCCTTACTGACCCTCCACTGCCAGTGGCAGCAAGGTTCAAGTTCAGTGAAGCTTTTTTCAGCCTGCATTAAGCCTGTTGGGAACTTCCTTCCATGCAAGCTGTTGCTGGGCCCCACTGGCTCTTCCATCCTCCTCCCTTCGCCTCCTCCTCCTCCAGATTCACGTTGCACAGCCAGGGTGTCCTATGCAAGTTCTGAGAATCTTGCAGACTCTGCTGATTTTTATGCAGCATCACAGATCCAAGGGCCATGCTCACTTTTTTCAGAAGAGCAATGATAAGGTGAAAATGTAAGTCCTGATATCTTGGCCATTTCTTCTTCAATTTAAAAATGGAAAACAGTTTAGGACATGCCAAATGTAGCCCGGCACAGTGGTGTAACAATTACCTTTGCATGCAGTAGCTCTGTTTCAGTCCCTCCACCATTTTTTTTAGCCTGCCTTTGGACCCATGCTATTCAAGCAATGCATCTCTGTAGATGAGGAAGACAGAACTGTATTCCAGATGTGACCTCACCAGAGCTCTGTACAGTGGCACCACAACTTTCCTCTTACTACTGGTGATGCTTTGAGCTAAGCATCCCCGTTTTCCCATTGCCTGGTCACACTATCCACTTATTTTTAGGCATACCCCTTATAGTCTTGGCTAACAAAGAACTGCCCATATGACTTAGAAAGGGGATTCTGCCTCCCTAAAGTGTGCAATTTTACATTTAGAAACATTGAATTCAAGTTTCTATTGTTTTGACCAGTTATCCAGTAAAACTAATCATCCTCTATGTTGAAGGCACCTCGATAAATCTATTAGCTCTTTATGTGGCACTATATCAAAAGATTTGCTGAAATTTAGATATCCAATATCCAAAGCACCAACTTAAGGGTTACTGCACCCACAATATAACCCTAGCTGAATCCAGCACTTACCTTATGTCTGTTGTCTCTGTGCTGGTCTTTAGCTGGCTAGCATTGCTTTACAGTAGCTAGAGGCATCAATTTCCTGGTGAAGCCACGCCCTCTGTCAGGTTGCCACAGCGGGACGGAATTGCATGGCCGTATTATCATAATTTCGCTTGCCCCTTCCTCCTTCCTGTTTCTTGTAACAGCGCTGATCACTGTCAAGATCCTGTATGTGTTTCCCCCTTCCACTCTGTCCTTCTGACAGTTTTCTTTCTCCCAGCTCAGGTGGCAGGGAGCCGCTGTGAAGTCCTCCTAGCTGGGGTGGTGGGGAGCTGCTGTAAAGCCCTCCCAGCTCGGGCTGCAGGGAGCCACTGTGAAGCTCTCCCAGATTGGGCATCGGGGCGCCTTCGTGAAGCCCTCATAACTCAGGTGGAGGGGAGTCGCTCTGCAGCCATCCTAGCTCGGGCAGACAGAATGAGTGTATTTAAGTGTGTGTATGTGTTTCATTGTGTTTCAGTGTGTGTGTGTGTGTGTGTGTGTGTCACTCACTGTGCCTGTGGAAGTGCACCCATGTGGCTGTGCGGGCTTTGGGAGTGTGCGCATGCACTTTGGTAATGTGCACATGGATGTTTGGGAGTGTGCACATGCATGTTTGGGAGTGCTGCATGGATGTTAAGGAGTGCTCGCATGCATTTTGGGAGTGCACACATGCTCTTTGGGAGTACGTGCATTAAGAAGTGTACTCTTTAGTAGTGCACGCATGTGCTTTGGGAGTGCGCTCATGCACTTTGAAAATCCATGCATGCACTTTGGGAGTGCAGACATGCATGTTTGGTAGTGTGTGCATGCACTTCGGGAGTGTGCACATGCGATTTGGGAGTACACACATTCTCCGCCACTATAACCACCTCAGACTTTAGGTCTGCATTGGTGAGTACTTTTTGACCTACACTTAAAAAGAAAGTTTTGTAAATTGCTCCCCTAAACTCCACCTCCCTGTCATGACCTGTGACATATGTTTGAGAGGGCTTAATGTGGACCAAAACCCAGGATTTCGACTACCCTGGGTTTTGGTCCTTGCCCCCGGGGTTCCCCCCTTGCATCTACTCAAGCCCCTGCATCAAGGAGCTCATCTAAGGCAAACGGATCTGAGCACGCTGGCGGACACATCCCTCACTTCCCTCTAACAGAGATTGTGCCCGCACCAGCCATTCGCTAATGCCTGGCGTGGGCCCATGCCCTGCTAGAGGGATAGCGGGGATGCGGCCGCTTTTTGCGCATGTGCCACTGGACCGGGAAAGAGGATGAGTTTATGGGCGACCTGGGGGGTTTCACACAGTGGGGCATCCTGATTCTGGATGCCCCGGGGGGAGGGAATCAATCGGCCCGGGAATCTTATAGATTCCTGGGCTGATCTCCGTGGGTTTTGGTCCACCTTAACCCCATGCAGATGTTGTGCAATAGCATGTAGATGTTGCAACAGCCCACACCAAACAGCCTCAAAAAATCTTTGTCCTGCCACACAAATACACACTCTGATTAAACAGCTGCTGGAGATAATCAAACTATGTAACTAGGTAATAATGAATCTTCGGCCCGCAGAGAGTGAAAGCAATAAATCTTGGAGCTCTCTGCTGTGAGCAGTGATAAGTGATTTCAGGTGATGGCTTTCTGCTTTTGGCTAGATTTAAGGGATGATTGCATATTATGATTGTGGGACTGGGTTTTCAGAAGCAGGCCTGTCAGGCCCATTCAGTTCATGTGTGCAACATCTGCATGCTATTCCACAACATCTGCATGGGCTTAAACCATCTCAAATAGTTTATGACACCGATAGCCAGAGGGGGGCAATTTTTTGACTGGAGGCCTGCCTCTAATAAATTTTTGCTCTTGTATGTAAGTGTGCTTGGGATAACTGCAGAGACCCCCTTCATTGCCATTCCACTTAATTCATCCACTTACTGGTTAGAATAATAGATTGCCCAGGAGGTCTATATATCACACCAATTCTAATCACCGCTCACTCCTCAAGCCTGCATAGAAACATAGATCTTCTAGTTCTTTTTGTGTATTATGAATTAATGTTGATTGAAGAGCATTCTTGGCAAAAATGGCTACTCCAACACCCCTCCTTTTTAAACTGTCTTTCATGTAATGTGTCTCCAATGTGTCATTACAATCCTTGAACCAAGTCTCTGTAATTATTCATGGGTATGATAATCATTAACTCACAGAGCTTGTTGCCGTGATCACTTGTACAAATTATGTAATAGTTGCTTCTTGTGTGAGAGTTTTCTTCTTAGCAACATTTCCAGCATCTATCCTACCAACAGTGGTTGGGGACTCAAAATCCTTAAAATTCCTTACAAACCTTACAATTCAAACTTCCATCCCCTCCATCTAATTTAAAATGTCAAAAATATTCTGAATTCTACCCTAACATCTTGTGTACCTTTCTGTGATGGATGTAAATCATCCATCTATTACAGATTCTTGTTAGACCACCTAACAAAAGGCCTTTAAAAAAAAAAAAAAAAAAAAAAAAAAAAAAAAAAAAAACAACGTATTTTTCGCCCTATAAGACGCACCTGCCCATAAGATGCACCTAGGATTTGGGGGAAGAAAATAAGAAAAAAAATATTTTAAACCAAAAAACGCACCATTACAGACAGTGTGGCATTCCCCTATCCCATTCCCATAGGCCGTGTGGGATGCCCCCATTCCATAGACAGTGTGGCATCCCCCCTCCCATTCCCCATATACCCATTGGCTGTGTGGCATCCCCCTCTCCCCCCATTAGTATAGGCTGTGTGGCATCCCCCTCTCCCCCCATTAGTATAGGCTGTGTGGCATCCCTCTTCCCCCATTCCCATAGGCTGTGTGGCATCCACCTCTCCCCCCATTCCCATTGGCTGTGTGGCATCCCCCCTCCCCCCATTAGTATAGGCAGTGTGGCATCCCTCTCTCCCCATTCCCATAGGCAGTGTGGCATCCCCCTCCCCCCATTAGCATAGGCTGTGTGGCATCCCCCTCCCCCCATTAGTATAGGCTGTGTGGCATCCCCATCCCCCCATTAGTATAGGCTGTGTGGCATCCCCCTCTCCCCATTCCCATAGGCTGTGTGGCATCCCCCTCCCCCCATTAGAAAAGGCTGTGTGGCATCCCTCTCTCCCCATTCCCATAGGCTGTGTGGCATCCCCCTCCCCCCATTAGTATAGGCTGTGTGGCATCCCTCTCTCCCCATTCCCATAGGCTGTGTGGCATGCCCCTCACCCCATTCCCATAGGCTGTGTGGCATCCCTCTCTCCCCATTCCTATAGGCTGTGTGGCATCCCCCTCTCCCCATTCCCATAGGCTGTGTGGCATCCCCTCTCCCCCCATTCCCATAGGCTGTGTGGCATCCCCCTCCCCCCATTAGTATAGGCTGTGTGGCATCCCCCTCCCCCCATTAGCATAGGCTGTGTGGCATCCCCCTCCCCCCATTAGTATAGGCTGTGTGGCATCCCCCTCCCCCCATTAGCATAGGCTGTGTGGCATCCCCCTCCCCCCATTAGTATAGGCTGTGTAGCATCCCCCTCCCCCCATTAGAATAGGCTGTGTGACATCCCTCTCTCCCCATTCCCATAGACTGTGTGGCATCCCCCTCTCTCCATTCCCATAGGCTGTGTGGCATCCCCCTCTCCCCCCATTCCTATAGGCTGTGTGGCAACGTATTTTTCGCCCTATAAGACGCACCTGCCCATAAGACGCACCTAGGATTTGGGGGAAGAAAATAAGAAAAAAAAATATTTTAAACCAAAAAACGCACCATTACAGACAGTGTGGCATTCCCCTATCCCATTCCCATAGGCCGTGTGGGATGCCCCCATTCCATAGACAGTGTGGCATCCCCCCTCCCATTCCCCATATACCCATTGGCTGTGTGGCATCACCCTCTCCCCCCATTAGTATAGGCTGTGTGGCATCCCCCTCTCCCCCCATTAGTATAGGCTGTGTGGCATCCCTCTTCCCCCATTCCCATAGGCTGTGTGGCATCCACCTCTCCCCCCATTCCCATTGGCAGTGTGGCATCCCCCCTCCCCCCATTAGTATAGGCAGTGTGGCATCCCTCTCTCCCCATTCCCATAGGCAGTGTGGCATCCCCCTCCCCCCATTAGCATAGGCTGTGTGGCATCCCCCTCCCCCCATTAGTATAGGCTGTGTGGCATCCCCATCCCCCCATTAGTATAGGCTGTGTGGCATCCCCCTCTCCCCATTCCCATAGGCTGTGTGGCATCCCCCTCCCCCCATTAGAATAGGCTGTGTGGCATCCCTCTCTCCCCATTCCCATAGGCTGTGTGGCATCCCCCTCCCCCCATTAGTATAGACTGTGTGGCATCCCTCTCTCCACATTCCCATAGGCTGTGTGGCATCCCCCTCACCCCATTCCCATAGGCTGTGTGGCATCCCTCTCTCCCCATTCCCATAGGCTGTGTGGCATCCCCCTCTCCCCATTCCCATAGGCTGTGTGGCATCCCTCTCCCCCCATTCCCATAGGCTGTGTGGCATCCCCCTCCCCCCCATTAGTATAGGCTGTGTGGCATCCCCCTCCCCCCATTAGCATAGGCTGTGTGGCATCCCCCTCCCCCCATTAGTATAGGCTGTGTGGCATCCCCCTCCCCCCATTAGCATAGGCTGTGTGGCATCCCCCTCCCCCCATTAGTATAGGCTGTGTAGCATCCCCCTCCCCCCATTAGAATAGGCTGTGTGGCATCCCTCTCTCCCCATTCCCATAGACTGTGTGGCATCCCCCTCTCTCCATTCCCATAGTCTGTGTGGCATCCCCCTCTCCCCCCATTCCTATAGGCTGTGTGGCATCCCTCTCCCCCCATTCCCATAGGTTGTGTGGCATCCCCCTCACCCCATAGGCTGTGTGGCATCCCTCTCCCCCCATTCCCATAGGCTGTGTGGCATCCCCCTCTCCCCCCATTCCTATAGGCTGTGTGGCATCCCTCTCCCCCCATTCCCATAGGCTGTGTGGCATCCCCCTCACCCCATAGGCTGTGTGGCATCCCTCTCCCCCCATTCCCATAGGCTGTGTGGCATCCCCATCTCCCCATAGGCTGTGTGGCATCCCTCTCCCCCCATTCCCATAGGCTATGTGGCATCCCCCTCTCCCCATTCCCATAGGCTGTGTGGCATCCCTCTCCCCATTCCCATAGGCTGTGTGGCATCCCTCTCTCCCCATTCCTATAGGCTGTGTGGCATCCCCCTCTCCCCATTCCCATAGGCTGTGTGGCATCCCTCTCCCCCCATTCCCATAGGCTGTGTGGCATCCCCCTCCCCCCATTAGTATAGGCTGTGTGGCATCCCCCTCCCCCCATTAGCATAGGCTGTGTGGCATCCCCCTCCCCCCATTAGTATAGGCTGTGTGGCATCCCCCTCCCCCCATTAGCATAGGCTGTGTGGCATCCCCCTCCCCCCATTAGTATAGGCTGTGTAGCATCCCCCTCCCCCCATTAGAATAGGCTGTGTGGCATCCCTCTCTCCCCATTCCCATAGACTGTGTGGCATCCCCCTCTCTCCATTCCCATAGGCTGTGTGGCATCCCCCTCTCCCCCCATTCCTATAGGCTGTGTGGCAACGTATTTTTCGCCCTATAAGACGCACCTGCCCATAAGACGCACCTAGGATTTGGGGGAAGAAAATAAGAAAAAAAATATTTTAAACCAAAAAACGCACCATTACAGACAGTGTGGCATTCCCCTATCCCATTCCCATAGGCCGTGTGGGATGCCCCCATTCCATAGACAGTGTGGCATCCCCCCTCCCATTCCCCATATACCCATTGGCTGTGTGGCATCACCCTCTCCCCCCATTAGTATAGGCTGTGTGGCATCCCCCTCTCCCCCCATTAGTATAGGCTGTGTGGCATCCCTCTTCCCCCATTCCCATAGGCTGTGTGGCATCCACCTCTCCCCCCATTCCCATTGGCAGTGTGGCATCCCCCCTCCCCCCATTAGTATAGGCAGTGTGGCATCCCTCTCTCCCCATTCCCATAGGCAGTGTGGCATCCCCCTCCCCCCATTAGCATAGGCTGTGTGGCATCCCCCTCCCCCCATTAGTATAGGCTGTGTGGCATCCCCATCCCCCCATTAGTATAGGCTGTGTGGCATCCCCCTCTCCCCATTCCCATAGGCTGTGTGGCATCCCCCTCCCCCCATTAGAATAGGCTGTGTGGCATCCCTCTCTCCCCATTCCCATAGGCTGTGTGGCATCCCCCTCCCCCCATTAGTATAGACTGTGTGGCATCCCTCTCTCCACATTCCCATAGGCTGTGTGGCATCCCCCTCACCCCATTCCCATAGGCTGTGTGGCATCCCTCTCTCCCCATTCCCATAGGCTGTGTGGCATCCCCCTCTCCCCATTCCCATAGGCTGTGTGGCATCCCTCTCCCCCCATTCCCATAGGCTGTGTGGCATCCCCCTCCCCCCATTAGTATAGGCTGTGTGGCATCCCCCTCCCCCCATTAGCATAGGCTGTGTGGCATCCCCCTCCCCCCATTAGTATAGGCTGTGTGGCATCCCCCTCCCCCCATTAGCATAGGCAGTGTGGCATCCCCCTCCCCCCATTAGTATAGGCTGTGTAGCATCCCCCTCCCCCCATTAGAATAGGCTGTGTGGCATCCCTCTCTCCCCATTCCCATAGACTGTGTGGCATCCCCCTCTCTCCATTCCCATAGTCTGTGTGGCATCCCCCTCTCCCCCCATTCCTATAGGCTGTGTGGCATCCCTCTCCCCCCATTCCCATAGGTTGTGTGGCATCCCCCTCACCCCATAGGCTGTGTGGCATCCCTCTCCCCCCATTCCCATAGGCTGTGTGGCATCCCCCTCTCCCCCCATTCCTATAGGCTGTGTGGCATCCCTCTCCCCCCATTCCCATAGGCTGTGTGGCATCCCCCTCACCCCATAGGCTGTGTGGCATCCCTCTCCCCCCATTCCCATAGGCTGTGTGGCATCCCCATCTCCCCATAGGCTGTGTGGCATCCCTCTCCCCCCATTCCCATAGGCTATGTGGCATCCCCCTCTCCCCATTCCCATAGGCTGTGTGGCATCCCTCTCCCCATTCCCATAGGCTGTGTGGCATCCCTCTCTCCCCATTCCCATAGGCTGTGTGGCATCCCTCTCCCCATTCCAATAGGCTGTGTGGCATCCCTCTCCCCCCATTCCCATAGGCTGTGTGGCATCCCCCTCTCCCCATAGGCTGTGTGGCATCCCTCTCCCCCCATTCCCATAGGCTGTGTGGCATCCCCCTCTCCCCATAGGCTGTGTGGCATCCCTCTCCCCCCATTCCCATAGGCTGTGTGGCATCCCCCTCTCCCCATTGCCATAGGCTGTGTGGCATCCCCCTCCCCCCATTAGTATAGGCTGTGTGGCATCCCCCTCCCCCCATTCCCATAGGCAGTGTGGCATCCCCCTCCCCCCATTAGTATAGGCTGTGTGGCCCCTCTCCCCCCATTCCCATAGGCAGTGTGGCCCCTCTACCCCCATTCCCACCCCCTCCCCCCATTAGTATAGGCAGGCGCCATGTAAAAAAAAAAAGTTAAACTCACCTGTCCACTGACACCGCTGCGGTGAGCGGCCGGCTCCGTGAATGGGGTGGGCGTGGCCTGCGCCGCAGACAGAGCCCCTGCCGCTCCTCCATCTGCTTCCTGTGCACATGCGAGCACGAAGGTCCGGGCAGCGGGTGGGCGTGGCCTGCACCGGTGCAGGCCACGCCCACCCACTGCCCGGACCTTCGTGCTCGCGTGTGCTCTGAGCCCGGACGAGGCAGCAGATGGAGGAGCGGCAGGGGCTCTGTCTCTGGCCCCGCCGCTGTCATCGCTGCCTGAAAAGACAGCGATCGCAGCGGCAGGGCCGGGACAGAGCCCCCGCCTCTCGCAGTGTGGCAGACAACGCGGGAGGGACGGGTGAGTTATTTTTTTTTTTATTTTTTTTTTTTTTTTTACATTCGCCCGATAAGGCGCACTGACATTTTTCCCCCACTTTTGGGGAAAAATAAGTGCGTCTTATAGGGCGAAAAATACGGTATATATATATATATATATATATATATATATATATATATATATATGGTAAAAACATAAAAATTTAAAAAAAGAGGATTAACCCTTTAACAGCCTACCTGGAGTTTTTGTCATTCTCTGTTGCCAGACCATTTTTTACTATTTTGCGCTACACATGTTCAACTGTGATTTTTGAAGGGATTTCCAGGGATTTCTCAGGAAAATTATAAATTGTTTTTTTCAGGAGCGTCTGGGCTTTAACATGAAATGTTTTGTTTGTCATTTGTTAAGTGTATTGTAAGGTGAAATATGTGGGAAATAAAACAAAAAAAAAAACTGTTTCTCGACATTTGTAGCTTTTTTGTAATAAACAATGTAAGTTTTTCAATAAAATATTATTGCATGTAAAAGCTGAATTTGTCCCGGTTACAAAGGTACCATATATGTATTGTAAACACCCTTTCCTACCCAGGAGACTCCCCCAAACTGAAACAGCGGTTTAGGAGATTTTCAGATAAAATACAACTTGCTGTTTTTTTTTTAATTCAACCTTTTACATTTGAAATACCACCAACAAACTATATATTCTCTGAAAGTGCACACCTCAAGCTTTCTAGGTGTACCAGGTTTTTGATGTGGGTGCAGTTTTCTGAAAGTAAGTAAGGCACAGGGTTTACCTTAAAAAAATGAATAAAAAAGCAGAATAAAAAAACATATTTTCCTAAAATATCAATATGCAAACAAGAAAAAAGAAGCTAAATCTGAGAGCACAAAGTCCCCCGAGCAGAACAATACCCAATATGCATAAGTAGTTTTAACCCTTTTAACTGCCAGCCTACTTGAGATTTTGTTACTCTCTGTTGACAGGTCATTTTTCACCATTTTGGACTATGTTTAAAGCGGTCCTTCACTCTGAATAAGAGTCTATCTTATATGTTTCCCACACCCTGTGCATACAGATTGCCCACATTAAAAATCATCCTACCTGCATCTACTGCATGTTATGAGCCTTTAAACATCCAAGATGGCGGCTTATGGAACATCAGGCAGCCTGCAAACAGGAAGTGCCTTCTGACTGTGCTGCTCTGCATTCTGCATTGCTGTCCTTTCCCTGTCCCCAGCTCTGCTCTGTCTGAGCAAAGCACAGCTGTAACCCGCCCCCTGAACTTTACCCCACTCTCCTTTCCTCAGTAAGTGTGATGCTTCTGAATCCAAATGGCGGCCCCCGTATCCTAAAGTCCTTAACAGAGTTGCAGCTCAGTGGGGGAAAGACTAATAAGTGACTAAAAACATAAGATATATTAATTTTAGATGCTTGGGAATCGCTTTTTAAGGGTTTGGGCTTTTCAATAGATCATGGTGAAGGTCCGGTTTAACTGATTTTTGCAAAAATATTCCAGGAAAACCCATATTGCATGTGAAAGCCCCCTTTCTCCCACGGTTCCTGCCCAGGAGCCCCCCAAACTGAAAAGAGCGCTTTATAATATTTACAAATAAAATACAACCACTATCCACACTATAAAGGGTTAAAAAAAATTGGTGTGTGGTCCCCCTTCCTTGGGGGGGATTTTTTTTGGGAACTTTAAGGGTTAAAAACCCTTACAAAATAAAAGAAATGGTGTGAGGCCCCCCCTCAGCATAACCAGCCTGGGGACCAGCTATGGGGGCTTGTAGAGCAGGGTGCAGGGACCAGCCTCGTGCCCCCCCCCCCCCGCTACAAGCCCACACAGGCTAAATCGCCTAGGCCCTTCTGCCCCTCCTTGGGATTTGAGGAGGCAGGGGTTAATGGCTAGCCACAGGTGACTTGCGCCAGCCCCCTAAGCCTTGTGAATTGGTATAGGGGTCTCATAGATTGGAGACCCCCCCCCCCCGGTGAAGAGGAGACCCAGCGGGACGGAACGCATATGGAGGTAAGTAAATGTCATTTATTCTAAGTATGTCACACACCCCGCTTCAAGATATCCATAACATGTGGGTAATACCGACCTGAAGGGGCGTTCCTGCAGAGATGATAGCAAAAAAGAAAGCCCCTCCCTGATCCATAAATACCTGGGACCTCCCACTCATCACCCAGTTTTCCATCTCTGCAGACGGCGAGCAAGTCAGAAGATGATGGCTCCTCCTTGCACAGGGGGATTTCAGGTAGCCGGGATGACTCCCGGCCCGCTATTTATTTATTTCCGTTTGGACCCTTTTTTTCCCCAGAAATCCATATGCCTCCCAGCCTCGGCTGAGGGTCCAGGCGAGGGTATATCAGCACCTTAGGTGCTCAGGAGCTATGCTCCACCGTGAGACCCTATATGAGAGGGTAGGCGGTAATACCGGGTTGGTGACCCCGGTTTGGGATGCCCTGTCCCTTGAATTAATTTTCACTGGCCCTTCCCAATTCCCTTTTCCTCAGCGGGGATGGGGAGTGTGGGTCCCTCCTTTATTAGTTCCAGGGGTTATGTGGAAGTATCTCTCTCATATTGTGTGTGAGTGTTCCTTTAAATGTTTCACTGTAGCTGAATATCATTCCTTTCACAGGGCAGCATACTTTTGAGTTTCTCTGTCTCCGTTTCTTATCTCCCCCCCATCTTGCCTCTGTCTTCTATGGCGGAGGCAGCTCCCTCACGCCATATACTACACATTAGTGGGGGGGGGGGCCGGGACCCGTCCCTGCTGTCTGCCTGCGTGTGTGTGTGTGCTTGTGTGACTGTACCGGCCGGCGGCCGCACTTCATGCTGCGGCGCCGGCCGGTTCTTGGCGCCTTTTTTGATCTGAGGAGATTTCTCCTCACGATGTTCGGGGGGCGGGGCCGGTGCGGCGCGCGTCACCGCTGCCCGCCCCCATCTGTCCCCGGCGCCGCTGCGGAGCTCTGCATGGTGTGGGAGGAAGGGGGGGGCGTGGTTCGGCGTCGCGCGCGTCCCGCGCTGGCCACGCCCCCTTCTCCTCTTCTCCTCTTCGCCTCTTCTCTCAGCAGCATCAGGAGGATTCTTCTGGTCGCCATTCCAGCTCCGCGGTTCCGTGAGTGGCCTATGGCCCCCTTTTCCTTCTTCACTGTATTTGTGCTGTAGGGTGTTTTTAGCCATTGCCTTATTAGTCCTTCTGTGTCTTCCAGGTGGTGGTTTAGGAGGATCTCCATTAGCATTTAGGGGGTCCCTCCCGATCCTTTATCACTGGGTTCATTATTGTTTATAAATCCTCCCACTCGGGACATTAAAGGGGCATCCCGGGTTGTCTAGCGGCGTAATTCCCTGGGTCATAGCGACTATTCCTAAAAAAGTTCACCTTATGGAGGCATCCCCGGATACTGGGCTCGGGGCCCCTTCGAGGCATCCCCGAAAGTGTATGTTGTGTGGGGTATCCATTTCTGGGGACGATGTACTTCTGTGTATACCATGTGCACAGCAGACCATCACGCGGCAGTCCGAACCCCAGGCGTCTGGGTCAGCACCGCCAGTCGCTTCATCTCCCCCTCCCGCCTTGACACGCACCCCGTGTGACGTCGTCATGGGCAGGGAGCTGCAATCTGAGATGTGCGCCAGATTGGCTAACCTTGAAAAAATTATCTCCAGCTCGGTCGCCCGTAAGGCTCCGACTAAGAGAAAGCATTTGTCGCCGGCTCCGCTGGTGGAGGACCAGGAGGATGTTAATAATCTGGATTGGTCTGATTATTCCCCGCTAGAGGAAGGGGAAGTTTATGAGGATTCTGATTTTTCGGACGATGAGCAGTCCTTTGGCGCTGAAGCCGAGCTTGGTGACTTGGGGAGATCCTCTGATACTCCCCACGCTCTGGCTCTGATGTTAGAGGTACTGAATATTTCCCCTCCTGAGGAGGTGTCACAGCAGAAGGGTGAATTGTTTGAGGAATCCAGGCCGCGCTTGGAATTCCCTACACAAAGGCATTTTGACAAAATTATTGCCAAGGAATGGGACAGGCCGGCTCGGCTCCCTGGCATCCCTCAGGGATGGGATAGGAAATATCCCTTCCCTTCGGAGGCGGTTAAGCGCTGGGCATCTCCCCCCGAGGTGGATGCACCGGTTTTGGGGTTGTCCAATTCCTCGGTTTTAAATAGACGTGATTGTTCCATTCTCAAGGATGGAGAGGATAAACGTATTGACCAGATGGCTTGTCATGGTTTTGCTAGCGTTGGGTCAGCCATGTGGCCCGTTTGCGCATCGGCACTAATGGTGTTGGCTGCCAGGTCCATGGTCAGGGACCTGTTGATTTCTTCCGGGCTGCGTCCTGGTAGTGCTGAGTTCCTTAGCCTTAAACGGTGTGAGTTGTTTTTATCTTTTGTGTTGACAGCCTTGGATGACACTTTGATGATGTGTGGTAGGACATCGGCGCTGCTGGTCACTATTCGGCGCTCGGTGTGGCTGCGCCAGTGGGCGGCAGATTTTATGTCCAAGAAGTCACTAACGGCTCCTTTGTTGGATTACGGCTTTTTGGAGAGACATTGGACTCTGTTACCAAGGGTGGTAGGTTACCTCAACGCAAGAAACAACGCCGTCCCTTTCGGGGGGCGCCTTCCTTTACCCCCTCCTTTCGTGGGGCCAGATCTGGCAGGGGATTTGCATTCCCCTCTTCCAGAGGAGATTCTGGGAGCAGGGGCAGAGGACGTGCCCGTCCAGGATTCAGTTGGGGCTCTAAGCCCAAGCCGGCTGCCAAGCCGGCTCAGCAATGAGGGGGCGCCCTCACCCTTGCGGCTGGGGGGACGGCTGCGACTCTTCTCCCAGGTCTGGGATCAAGAGGTCTCGGACCGATGGATCCGGGAAGTGGTGTCTTCCGGTTACAAGCTGGAGTTCGAGCTCCGCCCCCCTTCCAGATTTTTCAGGTCTCGGATGCCTTCGGAACCTCTAGCGGCGCAGGGTCTCCTGTTGGCAGTGCAGAACCTTCTGGACATGGCTGTCATTTGCCCAGTGCCCCCTTCGGATCAGGGCAGGGGTTTTTATTCCAATCTGTTCACGGTACCCAAGAAGGACGGATCGGTCCGACCCATCTTGGATCTGAAGTTTCTCAACAGGTTCATCCGGCCACGGAAATTTCGCATGGAAACGCTGCGTTCGGCCATTCACTCTCTTCGTCAGGGAGACTTTCTGACGTCCATAGACATCAAGGATGCTTATCTACACGTTCCAATTTTTCCAGTACACCAGAGGTTTCTCAGGTTCGTGGTGGAGGATCGGCATTTTCAGTTTGTGGCACTCCCCTTCGGTCTCACCTCGGCTCCTCGGGGGTTCACCGAGGTGCTAGCGGGGGTGATGGCTCTGCTGAGGGTTCAGGGTATCCGCATTGTGCCCTATTTGGACGATCTTCTGATCATGGCCTCCTCTTTCAACCAAGCGGAGTTGGACACCAGAGTGGTGGTGTCCACTCTGGAGAGGTTCGGTTGGGTGGTCAACCACCCCAAGTCTTCTCTTTCTCCGTCCAGAGTAGTGACCTTTCTGGGAATGTCTCTGGACACTTCGCAGGCCAGGGTGTTTCTGCCCCAGGCCAAGATTCTTTTGATTCAGGAATTAGTTCGGCTTCTCTTGTCGGCCCCTCGTCCGGCCATCCGGCTAGGGATGAGGCTGGTGGGGTTAATGGTGGCCTCATTCGAGGCAGTTCCCTTTGCGCAGTTTCATACAAGGACGCTTCAGCTTCATCTGTTGAAGGTTTGGGACAAGTCCCCTCTATCGTTGGATCAGTCCTTCCTGATGACTCCCCGAGTTCGTCGATCCCTGCAATGGTGGCTGGGGTCGGTCAATCTGTTGAAGGGCAGATCTTTTCTAGCCCCGTGTTGGGAAACAGTCACCACGGATGCCAGTCTGTCAGGTTGGGGGGGTGTTTGGAAGGACCTCCAGTTTCAGGGTCTGTGGGGCCCGCAGGAGGCTCACGAGCCCATCAATGTTCTGGAGTTGAGAGCCATCAGGTTGGTTCTGTTTCGCTTGACTCATCAGTTGCGGGGCCTGCCTGTTCAGGTCCGGTCGGACAACCGGACGGCGGTTGCTTACATCAATCACCAGGGGGGGACTCGCAGCAGGAGTGCCCTCAGGGAAGTGTCTTTGATTCTGGACTGGGCGGAGAGCCACGTCCCGTGTATCTCAGCAGTCTACATTCCGGGAGTGGAGAACATGGAGGCGGACTCGCTGAGCAGGGCCTCCTCTCGTCAGGGGGAGTGGTCTCTCAGTCCCAAGGTGTTTCGTTCGATCTGTCTCAGGTGGGGGTTCCCAGCGGTGGACCTCCTTGCCTCTCGTCACAATCACAAGCTTCCAGTCTTTGTGTCTCTCTCGCAGGATCCTCTGGCTCTGGCAGTGGATGCCATGTCTCTGAACTGGAGGGATTTGGGGTTTCTTTACCTGTTCCCTCCGTTTCCAATGGTAGCCAGAGTGGTGCGCAAGCTGGCCCTGGAGGGCGCGTCGGCGATTCTGGTGGCACCAAGGTGGCCAAGGCAGGTTTGGTTCGCAGACCTAGTAAGACTGGCAGAGGATCAGTTCGTTCTGCCTCTACTGCCGGACCTGCTCACTCAGGGTCGGCTGCGCTATCCCAATTTACCTTCGCTGGCTTTGACGGCGTGGCTGCTGAAACCGCCATCTTGAAGGAGGAGGGTCTTTCTGACGCGGTGGTTCAGACTCTTATTAGCGCCAGGAAGCGCTCTTCCTCTACTATTTACTATAGGACTTGGAGGTCCTATATTGACTGGTGTGAAAGTAGGTCTTTCTCTTGTCGGGAGTTCTCCATTTCCAGAATCCTGGAGTTTCTTCAACATGGTCTGGATCTGGGGCTTCAACTTAGTACCTTGAAGGGGCAGGTCTCTGCCCTGGCGGTGTTCTTTCAAAGGTCCTTTGCACTTCATCCCTTAGTCAAGACCTTTTTCCAAGGAGTTACGCATGTACGGCCTCCTAGGAAGCCTTTTGTTCCAGTTTGGGATTTGAACCTGGTTCTTTCTGCTCTTCAGGGTCCTCCGTTTGAGCCCTTGAATGAGGTTGCTTTGTCTTCACTTACTCAAAAGGTGGCCTTTTTGGTGGCTATCACTTCGGTTAGGCGTGTTTCTGAGTTGGCAGCTTTATCCATTAAAGCTCCGTACTTCGAAAGGCACCAGGACAAGGTTGTCTTTCGTTTCAAGCCGGATTTTCTTCCTAAGGTGGTCTCTGCCTTTCATCTGAATCAGGACATTGTTCTGCCTTCTCTATGTCCTAATCCCAGCAATGACAAGGAAAGGGCGCTGCATTCCTTGGATGTGGTTCGTGTTGTGAAATATTATCTGGTGGTTACGTCTTCCTTTCGTAAGACTGATGCTTTTTTTGTGGTGCCCTTTGGGCCTAGGAAAGGTTTGGCTCCTGCCAAATCTTCCATTAGTAAATGGATTCGTCAGGCCATCATTGGGGCCTATTCTGCCAAGGGGAGGAGTCCCCCTTTTCGTGTTACTGCTCATTCTACTCGTGCGGTTGGAGCGTCCTGGGCTTTCCAGCACCAGGCCTCTGTTGAGCAAGTTTGTAAGGCCGCTACTTGGTCCTCTGTTCACACTTTTTCCAAGTTTTACAAGGTTGATGTTCGGGCCTCAGCGGATGCTGTTTTTGGCCGCAAAGTTCTGCAAGCTGTTGTGGTTTAAGTTGTGCATTGTTGCCTTGTTTTGGATCCCCGCCCTTTTTATGGACACTGCCATTGGATGTCCCACATGTTATGGATATCTTGAAGCGGGGTGTGTGACATACTTAGAATAATACCATTTTGTGAAATACTCACCTGTAAAATGGGTATTATAAGTATGTCACACACCCCGCTTCACCCGCCCTTCTTGTATTCTGGATCCTTTATTTTGTGAACTTTGCGTTGTTATGACCTATATTTGCCTCTTCCTGGTCCCTTACCTTACTGCTTCTATATACTGGGTGATGAGTGGGAGGTCCCAGGTATTTATGGATCAGGGAGGGGCTTTCTTTTTTGCTATCATCTCTGCAGGAACGCCCCTTCAGGTCGGTATTACCCACATGTTATGGATATCTTGAAGCGGGGTGTGTGACATACTTATAGTACCCATTTTACAGGTATTTCACAAAATGGTATTTTTTTTGAACAGGAGATGCCAGTGGCCGCTGAAGGGGGGTGGCCCTATTCCAGGCACTCTCCTGCAGCCGGAGGAGCCCGGGTGGGGAATCGTAGACCCCCGGGTGAAGAGGTGACCTGGCCCGACCGATAAAGGGGTCCGGTACTTGGTTAATTTTTACTTTGGCTTCTAGGTGCTACCGGGGGGGGGGGGGGGGGGGGGGAGTCACGCACATAGAATTTACGTGGCTGGTGTTTACCGGTCAGAGAGGCAGCCATGTAAATTTTACATGGCTGGCAAAAGAAGGGTTAGAAATAAAAACATTTCCAGTTCATGTAGAGTTTAATGTAAAAAAAAAACACACAAACAGAATGAAAAAAAATATATTATTTGTATTTTTTTATTTATAGAGGCATAGTTAATTAACATCAGCCTACTTCCCCTATAAATATCCCCTCCATGCGGCGGTGAGCAAGATGGACGAAGCCCAGCGGGGCTTGTGGATTCTGCGGAGAGCGGCGCAGGACAGACCAGGGAACAGTTACCGAGGGACAGCAGGAAAGGGGGAGTTTATACTTTTTTATTTAACAATTTCAGGGAAGACTTTGTTCAGCATGGGGCACAAGATTTGTGCCAAATCACATTTTCCCTGAAATTTGTACCCAATGTTTTTTAGGAGTTCGGTTCGCTCATCTCTAATCTTTAACAATGTTGTCAATACACCTAAGGTCCCTACTAACCATGGCATTTGGGAAACATCTAGCCTCCATTTGTTCACCCACATCCTAAATATACTATGTACATATGTACTATAATATCTCTAATGGTAGATTCACCAACCATAGGGTGCATTCGCTTCTTGGATAGTTTTTTTTTATCATCAATAAATTTCGACATTGAAGGATCCACACAAAAATAGTTTGCAACAAATACTGTATGATATTGTATTTAATAAATCACCTCTTCCTCCTGCTAAGACTATAACAAACAAGATTCACCATCCTGAAAAACCTGCCAGTGCCCTGGTGAGAGTTACATTGTGTTACATTGTTTAAGCCAAGGAGCAGATGATTTATATTAAGTGTTTTTATAGTAGTCAGCTGTAAAACATTGTAAAGCAGTCATGAGCCTATTTTTCGTGTTCCAGACTAGTGACGTAATATGTAATCTGATCCCTATGTCACCTGCCCGAGATGCAAATGATGAGGTGCAGAATGCTGTAGCCAGGGTGAGCCAGGGTATGAGTGTGCTTCCTAACATTCACTTGTACTCTGCATAATATTATTGGGTCTGGGGTTTCACTGGCACTCTATGGATGTATTATTGGGTTTGTGCTTTGGTGCAGGTTACTATGGTGGAAGAGAATTTACCCCTTGCCTTGAGTACTATTTAGCCTAGAAACTGCCATTTCCCCCCCCCCCCCATACCTCCATTGTATTGGGGTATTTATGTGGCAATCAGATGGTTAAAAAAAACACTGCACCAATGTTTAATTATTATGCTTCAAGTGGACCAATCACCTTTCTGGACAGTCTCAGATTCTAAAAGACTCCAGGGCCAGTCAACTAAGTGCCCACGCGTTGGGATGCTCCACTGTGTGAACCTCTGCACTAGCCCACACTCACCTACCTTAACAGTGCTCCCACGACATGACTGTGGGTTGCAGCTGCATCCCCGGTGTCCCTGGGGCGCGCTCCCACGTCCATTCACTCAGATAAGCTGGCGGCAGGAGTGCACTGCACAGCACAGGGAGACTGAGCATGCCGCTGCTCCCACTCACTATACTGGCACTTCTTCGCTCTACGCCATAAAGCGCTGATTAGATGAAAACCTACGCATGCACTTTGGGAATGCCTGAACTGTGAGTTATGTGGAGATCTGGGAGTTTCACACAGTGGGGCGTCCCTAAACGGCTGCACTGGACTTCAAAGTTGCCATTTTTAAGTTGCCTGGGAAGCACAGTTGGACAGAATCATTGGTCCAACTCTTTGGTTCCAGGGGCTGTGGCAATCACATCCATGTCCCTTTCGTGGTGAAGACTAAGTTGGTTTTCTTTGGGGTTGGGCGCTCTGTACATTGTGCCATGTTTGCCTGTCCCATTAACCCTTTCATGTGGACTGTGTGACCATTATTTTCAATCAAGGGGGGAATTCTGATTTGAGATGTGGGGTTAAAATGGGCTAGTGTGTCACTGCTCCCACCCTGTCCACATAAGAACAGTATGCCCTGGTGGCAGTTATGTGTGTGTAATGGTGTCAGAGCAATACAGGAGCACAGAGCATGACCCTCCATGAGCAAGTGAGGCCAGCATGAACGTTATGCTGTATGCAGGGGCAGACTGGCCATAGGGAGACCAGGACAATTCCTGGTGAGTTGTACTTTGTGGGGCTTGTTGGACTGCTGCTTTTAAAGTGGACCAAAACCCACCTGGATCTGCCCTGGAATCTATAAGATTCCCAGGCCAATCCATCCCATCCCCACGGGGCATCCCTCTAGCAGGGGGCGTGCCCGCACCGGCCATTCACGCTCCCTGTTAGATGGAAGCACGAGATGCGGCAGCCAGCACGCTCGGAGCCGCTGAGCTAAGACATCTCTTAGACACTCATAGCTCAGCGGCCCCGAGCGCGCAGATTGGACAAGCGGCCATGCATGCGCCATAGGACCGTGAGGTGAGTTTATTCGGGAGATCTGGGGGGTTTCACTTAGCGGGACACCCGGGGGAGTGGACCAAAACCCAGGATGGTCAAAATCCGTTTTTGGTCCACTTTAACACCCATTTTCAATCCCTGCCCCCTTAGTCTCCCTCTCAGCCCCCTGTACCCACAAGCCAAGGAACCCCAGCCCTAATGAATGCTATAGCCCTGGAATCATAGTTGGCTCAGAAAGGAAGACTGGGGTGGCCAGGGGCTGGTAAAATCCAGGGCTGCCTTTTGGCCTGTATGAATGGTGCTTTGCCATCCAGACTGAGTGTACTCCACTCCGGCTTTTCATGTGACTCATCCCCGTGCAGATATGATGGAGCCCCAGGCAGCTGCAATGGAGCTGAGGCGGGTGTGAGGTGGCGGCAGCAGCAGCAGTTAGAGGCTGTGAGGCAAGCGATGCTCCAGATGCAGTGCGGCGGCTGCCATTGTCCGCCTCACACAGCAGCAGCAGCAGCAGCAATAGCAGGAGAAGCAGCAATAGCAGCAGCAGCAATAGCAGGAGAAGCAGCCAGAGATAGAGAGAGGAGAGGAGAGAGGGGGAGCGCTGCCTCCTCCGCCGCCGCCGCCGCCACTGTGCCTGGAGCCCGGCGATCCTGCACTGCAGCACAAGCCCACATCTCCTCCCCCCGAGCACCTTACACCCCCACCCAGGGGAAGCGACGCTCTGCCCAACTTTCTGCCAGTGCCAACCCCACGGGGTTCTCCTCGTGACTAACAGCAAAGCCCATTCCCGCTGCCTGCCTGCCTGCCTGCCTGAGAGAGGAGGACGATGCAGCACCAAGCGGCGGGAGCCGGCCGGCTGAGGCGGTGAGTCCGCATATGTCACCCTCCATCCCTTCCAGCATCACCTCACATCTCGTATTCATTATGGCTGTACATACAGTATATAGACTGTCATGTGTGTGCCAAGGGCTGGATGTGTCTGACGCGCCGGACACCCACCTCCTGCCCACGGTGCAATGCCAGGACTGGGGGGGGCTCCTGCCACCTGCCGGGTGACACCTGCCCGGGATTCCCCGGCCATCATTATTCCGCAGGGGTTTCATGTGCTGTGCCCACACCCTAGCTCTCCCCCCTCCTCTCCCGCTAAATACCCTTCTATTTTCCATAGCTCTGCTTTCTCAATACTCATCTCTGCCTTCCCCATTTACACCTCTCACACTGGCTGTGGATTTCTACCCTGCTCACCCGCTTCTATCATTCACACCTTCACTGTTTTCTCACATCCTGCACTATCCTTCTATCACCCACCCCCAAATCTTCCTAACATTCTTCCACACATCCCTATCTTCCTTTGCTTTCAACGCCTTCATTCTGTCTTTCACATCTCTCTTTCCATTCTCTTATCCCCCTCTTATTCTGTCTTTCACATCTCTCTTTCCATTCTCGTATCCCCCTCTTATTCTGTCTTTCACATCTCTCTTTCCATTCTCGTATCCCCCTCTTATTCTGTCTTTCACATCTCCATCCGCTCTTCCTCTTACTTGCTTTCTCTCTTTCTCCCCTTCTTCTACTTGCCTCATTGCTCTCTCTCTTTACCATCTCCTCCCCCCTCCCCCCATTGCTCTCTTTATTTCACATCTCTTCCTCTCTCCCCCCCCCCCCATTGCTCTCTCTCTCTTTCACATCTCTCCATTTCCCTTCTCTCTTTCCCCTCTTCACTTTTTCTTTCACATCTCCTCATCTTCTCTCGCCCCCCTCATTGCTCTGTTTATTTCACATCTCTTCCTTTCTATTATTTGACTGCCCTCTTAACTGTCTCTTTAGCATCTCCTCCTGCTCATTGCTTTGTTTATTTCACATCATTCCCTTTCCCTTCTCTCATCCCTCTCTTCACAACTCCCCTCTCCTTCACTCACCACCCATTGCTCTCTTTCTCTTTCACATCTCTCACTTTCCTTTCTCTCATCCCTCTCTTCACTCTCTCGTTAACACCTCATCCTCCCTGTTCTATCATCACACTTATTGCTCTCTTTATTTTACATATATATATCCCTTTTCTTTATTTTACATATATCCCTTCTCTTTCATACATTATTTCCCCCCTCATTATTCTCTCTATTTCATATGTCTCCCTTTTCCTCATCTCATCCCCCTCTTCACATCTCCCATTTTCCCTTCTCTCACCCCCTTTACTCTCTCTCATATATTTTCTCTGCCATTGATTCTCACTCTCCTCATTGCTCTCTCTATTTCACGTCCCTCCCTTCCCCTTCTCTCTCCTTCTTTCTCCCCTCCTTATCATTCGAAGCTCCCTCTTCCACTTCTCTCACCCCGTCACCCTCTCTTTCTCATCTCTCCTTTGCACCTCTTCACCCCCTCCTTGCACTCTTTTTCTCATTACCTCTCTTCATGCTCTTTTTAACTTTGCATACTCTCTTTCATCTCTCCATTCTTTCCCCCAAGCTCTCTTTGACATCTCTCTATTATGATCTTTGTTCTCCTTTTTTTACCCCTTTACCTGCTATCTTTTAGCTCTTTTTTCTTACCTTTGTATACCCCCTCTTCACAAATACTTTCTCATCCCTCTATTCCACTTTGCTAAACCCCTTATTTACACTCTCTTTCAGATTTCCCTCCTTCCCTTCTCTCAGGTCTCTAAATTCGTTCTTTCAGGTCTCTCCCTTACCCTTCTTTCATCCCTCTTCAGTCTTTTGTATTCACCCCCTTCTTCACGCTCTCTTTTACACCTCCCATTTCCTTTCTTTCATTACCCACTTAATACCTCTCCCTTTTGCTTCTCTCATCCCCATTTTCAATCTCTCTTTCACATTTATTCCTTGTTCTTCTTTTATCCTATCTTTTTCTTATTTCTCTCTCTCTTTTCTCACCCCAGTTTCCTCCTCTCTTTCACATCACTCCCATTCTATCATCTCCCACTTCACATTTTTCCCTTCCCATTCTTCCATTCCCCTCTTCACTCCCTCTTTCTTATATGTCCCATCCCCTTCTTCCCACCCCCTTTTTACAATTTACCCCTCCCTTTTCTTTGAACCCCCCCCCCCCTATATCGCTCCTTCATTCCCTCTCTCATGCACTCTTTCACACTCTCCCTCCCCTTATCCAATCCTCCTTTTCACTCCCTACTTCACTTCTTCCTCTTCCTCCCCACTTTCACTGTCGGTCTTGTCTATCTTTTTTTTTCTTCTCTTCTCCCCTTACTCCATTTTCACATCCCTATTAAATGTGTTTAATGTACAAGGAGAGCCTTTTTGTATCTCTCTACCTTCCATCTTCCTTTCATTTCCCACCTCTGTTTAATCTGTATGTAACTCACTTTCTCTATCATTATTCCCATTTCCTTGAACCTTTTTTTGTGTTTCCATCTCTCTAATACCTACAACTTTCCTATGTCTCCCTATCTCCGTAATATATTCATTTCTGTCTCTACCTTCTCCCTTTCACTCTCCTCCCCATTATGATAATATATATATATTCCAAACCATATGTCACCATAGTCTATGTATTTGTATCTCCTTTTATTCTCTTTATTTCTTCCTTGTCTTACTCTCTCCTCATCTCTCTTTTATGCTTCATTTTCTAAGCTCTCTCTCCTCATATCCCCCCTTTATATTAGTTACTTCCCTCACGCTCTATCTTGTTTCTTATTTTTTCACATCTTTCTTTTATCCCTGTAATTTCTGTCCATATTTCCTATACTGTATATTTTTTTTCCTTCTTCCTGCACCCTCAACCCCTTACCTGCCTCTATCTTTTTAGGATTTGAATATTCCATATCCAATGTGTTATCTGTTACACAACTATGTAATATGATCATGATTGTTTATATGGTTAACAATATGTATTGGTTAAGACTGGTTGTCTTTTTAGAATGATGTAAACTCTGGCATGTCATGGTTATACAATCTTACTGCCTATGGACACTGGTGCTCAGATAGGGTGGAAATATTGCAGACTGTTGGATTACACTGCAGTGATGGCCAGTCCACAGTGGGTTGTGTTTTCCAATAGAAAGCCTATGATTCTCATTTCCTATGCTTTCAGTATTACTGTGATGGGGCCATGTTGGAAGGCAGACTTTGCGGTAGTAGCTATCTGTCCATCAGTGGATAAAATATGGTAAATGGTGTATGCTGTGGTCAGTAGGTTTGTAACTGTGTGTCTATTGGTAGTGACTGTGCCCTTCTGCAGCAGCTGCCAGCTTACTCAGCATGGTGCTGCAGTGCTGGCTCTACTGGGTTACTCCAGAGACAGAAAGTCATTTGAGGTGACAGCGGCTCTGTGATGTGGGGGTGACAAAGTTTTGCATGGTGCAGCTACAGATTTCCTTGCAGACATTGGATTTGCAGCACTTGCTTGTCAATAGCCTCCAGCCATTGCATGCCTTGGTAAGCCGTCACTATCGGGCTATGACTTGCAGTGGTGTGGACTGAAGCAGTAAGCAGGTAGCATATACATTTTACCAGCTTTCTGTCAGTTCACTGTGCTGAAATGAAATGACACACTGCATGATCCATTCACAGCCACTTTGCGGCGGCTGGAATCCCGTCTCCAGGGCCAATATGTCATTTTGTCATTCTGTAGTGGGAATATGAACCTGATGTGTTGAAATTCCGCGAGCTGACTAAATACCATCTGATCCCAGGTCACCTTTATAAGAACAGAATATAGTGATAAGGAGTATGTTTTTTTTAACCTTAAACTACCCACCATTGTCTTTGTAATCGGCTCCATGTTTCTGCTTCTCAGTCTTTGTAGATTGAGGAAAAAAAGGATGCTTTACAAGACCTCACCATTATGATACTATTGATCTTGGTGTCCTCCTTTATTTGATACTAATAGACATAGGCTTTGGAAGGAGGCAGATGAAGAAGTGAGGTGACAGATGTTGCCTGCTGTCCCAAAAGGGCCTGTCGTCTCATCGACTCTTTCCACAGCTGTTCATTTAAACCCATTGGCTAAATTAGTGCGATCTTCTACTCATCTCCAGCACTTGTCTAGTTAAAATTCCTCCCATCCAACGTCTGACTGACAGGATGGCATAGGAATCACGAATTCAAGGAGAACGCTGTGTCTCTAGTCTTCAACATAAATTATAATGCGTCATTTTAGAACGTGAATAGATCCATAAATGTGCCATCAAATATTTGCAAATGCTAAACTGATTATTATTCACTGATCAAGGCATCCACACACAGGAAGATCTGAATAAAGACACTCCTCTACACATACAGACCATATGCAATCAATTCTAGGTTAGAGTCTAGCTATCTTGTCATCCATTAAAATTCTGTTCCAATAGACTTTCTAGTTACAGTTCAAGCCTTAAAGGTGGACTATCACACAATAATAATCCATATAAATATGCTGGATAGCAAGGGGAGGGGTTGCATATACACCCTGCATTACAAAAAAACCCAGACAAACTTGTTTCTTTACTAGAAGAAATAGGAATCAGTGTTAAAAGCTTTTGAATGTACCGTTCTGCTTTTACAGGAGGAGACCGGCTTCCCTGTTTCCTGAACTAGCCTTTGCTGCAATAATGGCTTACTGCTATTGTAATTCTTCTGATGTGTCTAGATCCATTTACCCATCATGCAATGCTTTGCGCAGACGTTAAAGTGGTTATTGATAATGTTTCTCACAGGTTGGTTTAGGAGACAAGCAGTTAGAGGTGAATAGTTCTCACCTGTAATGCAGAATGGTAAACTCAAAAATCTATCACCCTTGGATTTTGTTCCTACCAGTAGAAGACCACACACTTGCTGTAAATGCTATATGCATGCTAGATAGAATGTTACCATGCTATAAAATATTATCATGCTTTCTAGCATATTTATATGGATATTTAATATTAGAGAATTTAGCGATAGAGCTAAAGAGCTAATAAGAACTAATAATCTTATAAGAAAGGGCAGCATAAGGACTTGAGCATAAATGAGTTAAAACAAACACCTTAAATATCCTTTGGGATTTCCTTCCGCTCGCACAGATGTTTGCCAAAATGCTCTTGTGTACTGTGGTGCAGGCACTTATGCAGAACACAATTTAATTGGGTTTCTTCAGTTTAGGGTAATGTGCTGTATATGACATTAAAAGCAACCAAGGGAAAAAAGTATTTCACTGATTTAAATGATGTAAAGTGAATTCTGCATAGTGCCTACAGTGCTAAAGGCTTGTGTGTTTATAGGGACAGACAGCTATACACCTTTGTGTCTTAGGACCTCTAAGAGGCTGATTTATCATTAGCGGCAGGTAACGACAGAGCGTCTGTAGCAGGCATTTTCAGAGCGCCCGCTAGTAGTCGTAGTGCTCGGCCGTGAGTCGCTACTTTATAGCGACTCAGTCGCTGTTCAGTAATGTTGAATACATTGTGAGGAGTCGCTATTTGACCAGTAAAGCGCTGTATGGGAGCGCATGTCAGCGACTGCTCATAGCGACCGACTCACACCATATTCAGGAAAAAAACAGCCTCACAAATCTCTGGCGCTGAAAAATAGTTGTTTGAAGCCCAGAGCGCAGGAGGCGGTGTGTTTAAAGTCTGTTTTCAAGCATCTATCAACTAGTAACAAAGCGAAAACATATGGAATTACATTGTAACAACATTGTAACATGAACACTTTAATGCCAGACTTGTAATGTCATTTTTGAGGAAATATTTAAAAAATGAAAAAATTATGAAAAAACAGCTTTTTCAATCCCAGAAGAGGTCAAAGAATTATTTGTGATTTTTTTGAAAAAAAAAAAAAAACAACACGTTTAAAGAGAAGAAAAGGATCGTCCATTGAAATGTATGGGAGAGCGACAGGTAGCGAGAGGTCATACCTGGCACTGTGCAAGGCTGAACGCTGAGGCTGTGAAAATGATGAATCAGAAGCTACATGGCGCTATTCCAGTTCGCTAAACAGATTCTGCTTGATAAATGTGTAATTGCGTGCCGTGTCCGGCGTTGACCAGTCGCTATCTGTCGCTACCTCTCATTAACCAGCCACTACCTGACGCTATCCCTTCTTAAATAAGGGCCTTAGGCCCTTATTTAACACGGGATAGCGCCAGGTAGCGAATGGTGAGCGAACGGTAATGACGCTCACCGCCACGAGAACGCCGGCTCCCCTCCGCAATCACACATTTATCAAGCCGATCCTGCTTAGTGACTGACAGAGCGCCAGATAGCGAATTATTCATCATTATTCCAGCCTCACCCCACAGCGCCAGCGAGCGACCTTGAACAGCGACAGGTATGACCTCTCGCTACCTGGCGCTCTCCAATGCATTTCAATGGAGCAATCTTTAAATATTCATAATTAATTGCTATTAATTTTTTTATTTTTTTTTTAAATGTCAAAAATTCTGTGACCACTTCTGCAATGTTATTTTTTTTTTTAAGGTAAAAAAAAAAAAATAATAAATTTGTGCAGAATTGATATTACAGGTCTGATATTAAGGTATTCATATTACAAAATGTTTGTAAAAACATGTTTTTTTTTTCCAACAATATGGTTGTTTGGGGGTTAAAAAACTACTTTTAACCCATCGCCGCCAGCGCTCTGGGGTTTAAACAAGCATTTCACAGTGCGAGAATTTTTTGAGCGTGATTAATGAATATGCTGGGAGCCGTTCGCTATGGCCATTCGCTATCATGCGCTCCCATACAGCGCGGAACCTGTCAAATAGCGACTCCTAACCCCGTATTCAACATTACCGCACACCGACTGAGTCGCTGTCAACAGCCGAACAACGGCCAAGCACAGCGAATACTAGCGTGCGCTGTGAAAATAACGCTACTGTCGCTCATCTGTCGCTACCTGGCGCTATTAATTAATCGGCCTCTAAGTCTATAATCACAGACTCCAGTCTCCACTACTTCTCTCCAGTATTTGCCAGTCCCCCTGACTTGCAATGTCTCCTTAGCTAGATTAGGATGAAACTATAGGGGGTGCATGGAATGCAACTACAGGGGGCCCCATTAAGTTGCTCCTCCACCTTATTTTATCATTTGTGCTCATATAATCATATAATGGAAAAATATGCCCCATTTGTCGGCTGTTTCTGTCTTTAGTTTTCTAGTTGTGTTCAGAGTTAAAATAATACGGGGAGGCCGATTCATTAATAGCGCCAGGTAGCGACAGATGAGCGCCAGTAGCGTGATTTTCCCAGCGCCAGCTAGTATTCGCTGTGCTTGGCCGGGGTTTGCTTGTTGACAGCGACTCAGTCGGTGTGCGGTAATGTTGAATACGGGCTGGGGGGTCGCTGTTTCACAGTTTCCGCGTTGTATGGGTGCGCCTGACAGCGAATGGCCAGAGCGAACGGCTTGCTGCAGATTCATTAAAAAATCACGCTCAAAAATTTCTCGCGCTGTGAATTCCTTGTTTAAACCCCAGAGCGCTGGCAGCGATGTGTGTAAAGTAGTTTTTAACCCCCAAACAACCTTTTTTTTTTATATGTAAAAATTATACAAGTTTTTCTAAACATTTTGTAATATGAATACATGAATATCAGACCTGTAATATCAATTCTGCACATTTTTTTTTTTTTTTTTTTACTTTAAAAAAAAACCCAACATTGCAGAAGTGGTCACAGAATTTTTGACATTAAAAAAAAAAAAAAAAAAACATTAATAGCAATGAATTATGATTATTTAAAGATTGCTCCATTGAAATGCATTGGACCACGCCAGGGAGCGCCAGGTCATACCTGTCGCTGTGATGGGATTAGCAGCGGCGCTGTTCGTTGCAGTCGGCTACATGATGAATCCCGCGCTAGCTGACGCTCTCGCCGGCGCTAGCCTCATTTAGCTTGATAAATGCGTCATTGTGACCGCCGCCGGGCGTACTTGATTCGGTAGCCGCCGATAGCTGGCGGTACCTGCCGCTCGTCAGACACTACCTGGCGCTAGCCCTTGATAAATAAGGGCCAAAGTGAAAAGGGAACTGTATGATCCATGACAGGGCCCTATTTAATGTTCTCACCAGGGCCCCTTCACATTTAGTTACGCCACTAGCTACATATGTTGCTGGTCAACAACCTCAACAACACAATGTAATATTATGGGGTATATTATAGGCCATCTGCGTGATAACAGAGAGAAGAACTGTAAGAGGCAACAGACAAAGCACAACACATTAGGCAAATGAAGTTTCACATACTGTATAGGTGGCCCTGAAGTGGCAAGCTATATGCAGGTGGCTAAACATCTCAACATTTATAGATATATTAGGTCACCACTATAGGTCTGTTACTAACCAGTTGGTATGCAGTTATTTTCTTATTCCTAATGTGGGCTCATTTGTGAGATAGCTCATAAGGCATAAGCTGATGGGGAAATCTATTGCTATGGAGACTAGCTATATATATATATATATATATATTCTATTGGTATCAGTTCTGACGCAAATTCACCAATAATGTACAGCGTCTGAAAGACATCTAGAAATCATTCCTACTTCTAATCATCCTGGGACGTATATGTCTTGCTCTAAATCACATTCTGTTGGAAAGATGCAGATATCTTTAAGTCTCTGGATTGGGGCATTTAAAAGGAACAAAACCCTCGATTTTCACTGATTTGGTTCCTCCTCCAGGGGGCATCTCCAATTGGTAGGCTCGCTGTGCATAAAACAAAAGAAAGCCAAGAATTCCTACCATCCTGGCAATCCCACGATACATGTGCAGGCTTTCCTCCAATTATCTGTCCATGCCATGCAAATTGACGAGTTGCAAGGAAAGCTAAAAAGAGGAGTCAGGCTTCTATGTAGCTTCTTCCCTTGGAGTAGGATCAGGGATGCTGAGGTGGCCCACCCATGCTTTATGGGATTGCTGGACAGGTGAATTTCACATTGATCACAGGGATTTCAGTCATCAGGGAATTCCAAATTGGATTCCCCAAAACAGGAAGACCACCGGCTATAGAGTATTATAGATTCTTTTTATATTATTAGCAAATGTAGAGGACTGCCATTAGCTGAATTTTCAAAATTCTGTGTATAGTCCCTCAATATTCTGCATATTTGTAGAATATATAACTATATGAGTTACTACATAACTGGAAATCCTGTGTGACCAGGTAATGTATAGCCTTTGTACAGTAGTCCTGTCACCAACATATCTGGTCATGTCATAAGGAACATAAGGGTAAGATGCAGGACTGGCTAGAAATGTATATGGGGCCTTGGGCAATAGAGCTAAAGGGTGGACCTCTTCACCATCTACACACACATTTGCTAGTTGATCATACTGCCTCCTTCCAGTCCAGGCCAGTGCAAGGAGTGAAGGAATGGGGCAAAATGTTTTGGGCAACCAAGGCTGTGTAAGGGCAAAATGATCAGCACACTAGTCATGGGAAAGCGGGGGGACTTCCAAAATTACCATACTGTACACAATATAGTGAACAGCAAGTAAAAAACGTCCCCAACCACCTTAAAGCGAAACAAAACCTGGGATTTTTACTATCCAGGCTTTGTTCCGTGCCCCGGGGACATCCCCAGGGAGTGGGGGTTCACATTGTGGGGCATCCCATTATAGGATTCTTTTAGATTCTGGGGTCGGCCACAGTGGATTTTGCTCCGCTTTAACAGCTGTGGGGCACAATCAGTGCGTCATGTGAGTAGATTCCTAGCAGCACCTGTGGAATCTCTGTCAGCTTCAACCAAAGCTTCTATTTGTGAAGGCTCTCACACATATAATCAAGACAAGTGGACTGATTTTTTCATGAAGACGTTTCGCTAGTCATCCAACTGCCTTTCACAATTTAGAAATTAAATTGAGGGAGCCAATTTGTTTTCTACTGAAACCGTATGAAGATCAATAGGGCAAGTCTAGTGCCCTTGATTTATTAATATAGATTGACTAAACATTATGTTGTTTTCTGATGCAGAGTTAAAACAAAAGAGTATTATGCAGTATAATCACCATATAAAAAATGCCAAAATCAGATTAACACAATGGTATTGGCCATTTACACAGTATGGAACCCTAAAAACCCTAAATGCAGTTCCGTTCAGTGACCTCGGTGACCCAGCATATGGTCAGCAAAGAAGACCAACTCTTTTGGTCAGGACTCATACCAACCTATAAAGAACAGTCAAGTGCACAATTTGAATAGGGAAGAGGAATAGTTTAAAAGAAGGGATAAAGAGATGGAGAAACCGAATCTTAAATAGAGGCAGAGGCAGCATCATCTTTTGATAACACATAACACCTGTGTCTCAGCATTTATATAACACCTTAAGCTTCATCATGCAAATTACATATGCACCTTACTGCCATAAGGTGCTTAACTGCATTCTAAAAATCCTAAACCTATTATGATATGTAACGGAGAAAGCCAGCTAGATGAATGGCAAAATTTCTTAAAGAACGAAAAAGTCCAGCAGCTTTCACACTTCGCCACTGACATTTTATAAACACGATGAATGTGAACCTTTGACAATGTTTTGAGCCTAAACTCTAAAGTCATCAGATTCCTACAGTATAACAGTATATAGTTATAAAGTAGTATACAGTATATAGTAGATTCCTTGCATTGTACATCTGCATATTACAGATAACACATTGTAAATATTTGTATATATTAAATGGAACAGTATATATTAAATACAAATAATGAAACACTATATACAATTGACTATATATTTTACATAGTTGCTATTTTGGAAATGTGCCACAGAAACAAATAAACTTGCATTTCTTATTATATATATATATATATATATATATATATATTTTTTTTATTTTTTTATTTTTAATCATAATTAGAAGTGTGGTTGGGTGTACATACAGGAAACGCAGGGCGCATCTTCTGTACCTCTGGACTTTATCTTCTTTGAATTATGTATTAAACTCATTAAAATATATGCAATTATATAGTACCATCCCTAAAGAGGCCATTACCCTTTCTGCTACATCTTTATTGGTTCTATGTTTAATGTGAATCTGGAAATAATTATGTAATTAGATATAATATATAGGAATACAGAAGCAGTGGGTTACACCATAGTAAATATAAAAAATATTGTATTGATAAGACAATTATTAATAATTGTAGCATACTTAAGGTAAACTTCCCTGAACCCCCCCCCCCCCATTCTCCATCCATACCTTGTGTGCCCTCTATGGCGATATCCATGTGTTAAGCTCTGACACGCACACTCAATTCTTGTTTTTGACCACTCACTTTTGATACACAAATGGCCCTGCTCCATGCGCATTTGGCTGGCTACGTCCTTTAATGGTCCCTATGGCCCCCATTTTTCTCCCCTTTCTTTACTGTTTTCCAAAAGTTGAGTTTGTCTCTCCAGCTTTTAAATTAGAGTGTATTCCCTGTCACCTGTGTTCTCCTTATTTTTAGGTGTCATATTTTATTGGGGATATCCTGATTCCGCTTAACCTCCAGTGTTGTTTTTCCCCATGTTTTGTCCCAGATGTTCTCTTTACCCCTCCCTGCCCTGTTTGTTTTGTGTATTACAGCTTATTAATTGAGCTACTAATGCTTTAGGCTTTATTTTATTTAAAAAAATGTTTTGAGCCCAAAGTACACCTTTTTGGTGTTCTTACCTTACTAATTTTATATTTGTCAACTTTGACAACTTTTTACCAAATTTTTTTTCTCCCATAAAAAGAAACTTGCAGCTGACACTTTCATTTCTAAAAAACATGCTGCCGGCATGTGTTTTAGGAATGAAAGAAGCCTGTTAGTTATTAAGGTCGCCAGTTTACTCCGGCTTTTTGCTGGAGGAAATTCACTCCGGAAATTGACACACTTGCACAAGTTAGGGTCGCCAAATTTGTGCTTGCGGAGATCTTCAGGTGCAAGTTTCTACATCGGCGTGTGATCATGCGCAAATTTCTGCCTTGAAATTGGTCTAAAATTTTGACAGAAGATGCAAGAGGAAGCCGAGCTCGACTTGGCAAACATGCATAAGTGCACAGACACACAACCATGAATCCAGACTGCGGTGGTACCTAGTATTTTCCTTCATGTCACTTCTTTATTATGTCATTCAAATATGGGACTATATTAAAGTGCTAACCTTATCACCATCTCCATATCACAAAGACAAATGTGTTGATGCTCTAAATGTTACATTCAAACAAGGTTAACTTACAAAATGTACAGATAAAGGCATGTTGAAAGCTTGCAGGAGAGCAGAACAATATGTGAAACAGAAAGGTGACAGGATGGATCATTTGGGCAGTAATTGGGGGCATGTGTGAAAATGAATGTTGCTATTCTGGGAGTCGTTTGGAAGTTGCTAGCTGCTGATGAGTGTGTTATCTGTATTAGGAAGAGTATCCTTAGCAACCAGTGTCATGATATCCCTGAGAATTTACATGTATGCTTAGAAGAAAAAAGGTATAGAAAAAATATATTTTCCCTGATGTTATTTTAGTTTTGGATAGCATGGTAACATTTTAGATTGGGAAACTACCATTTGGACCAACCATCAGTTCTGACTTTTGGTCCAGTTTAGATGAAGCTCTGAAAATAGTTGTTTCACATGAAAGAATACCATTGTCATACCCAGGCGAATAACATCGTTTGGCATTCAAGGTGTGTTGGGAAATTCCTGGTTTTTAGAATCAGGGAGGCTGCTTTCAGTCAGGCAATTAAGAGAGCTGAGAGCTAGGAAGCGGACTGGGAACTGAAGGACATAGGACAGATAACCTGCCTGTGCCCCCAAAGAGGCAAGCTGCCGATCACTCCTAGAGCTTGTAATCCCCCTAGTTTTTCAGCAGGGCCTCAAAAGGGGAGGAATACAGGCCCCGTGTATTCCCTTGTTAGTTGCAGACTTGGTATGGGGAAACACAGGGCAGATGTACACAAGACACAAACAAACTGATCTAGGCCCCAGTGCAGGCTGTAGCCGAGCTGGGCTCCAGAGCAGGCTGTGGCAGAGCTGGGCCCTAGAACAGACTGTGGTGGAGCTGGGCCCCAGAGCAGGCTGTGACCAAGCTGGGCCCCAGTGCAGGTTTGTTGCGGTGCTGGGCCCCAGTGCAGGCTGTGTCAGAGCTGGACTCGAGTGCAGGCTGTGGCGGTGCTGGACCCCAGTTCAGGTTATGACAGAGCTGGGCCCCAGTGTAGGCTATGACGGAGCTGGGCCCCAGTGCAGGCTATGACAGAGCTGGGCCCCAGTGCAGGCTGTGGCCAAGCTGGGTCCCAGAGCAGACTGTGGCAAAGCTGGGTCCCAGTGCAGACTACCCTACAACAAAAGGCTGTAGACCCAATACACACATGGCTAGACACTGGAAGGGCCGCAGGCCCCAATACAGACATGGGTAAAACTGTGGAGAACCACAAGACCCAGCACAAACAGTGAAGACAAAGACAGAATGTTTGAAGGGCAGTAAGCCCCAGTACAGATGGGTACACCAACTATGAAGGGCTTTGAGCCCCAGCACAGACAAGACATGAACTAAAGAAGACCCGAAGGCTCACAAGGACACGGAGGTATGCAAGAAGGTTGAAGAGCACAGACTATGAAGAGAAAATGCAATGGTCCAACAACAGGGGCTGGGCCAAGCACATGCATTTACAGGAACCTCAGCAGCATGATTAGTGCCAGGGAAGAACCATAGCACTCCAGCAGACACACAGCAACCACATCACAGCAACCACATCACAGCAGACAGTACAATGGCCAGATCAGCAGACTTGGAGCAATGAATTCTGGCAGATCGCCGGTTCAAGACCCAGTTTATGCCAGTCCTAACAACCATCTCAAGGACATCTGGGTTTGTTGGGACTGCATCATTCTATGTCTCCTCCAAATTAAAATGATTATCTTGTATAGGATACAACATATCAAAAGAAGATCTCAGATTTACCTGACAGGTATGAGCAAAAAGAAACCAAATGATTATATAGCGCCTAAATAGATGAGCGTAGCCTTAGTTCCAGGATGTACCTAAATTGTTGTAAAAAGAATCAAATTAAATAAAAAGGTGGTAAGCTTAAACCATAGTTTTTTTAATACCTGAGAGGTCTACCAATTTACCAAAGCAGCAGAGGAAGTTCATGAGAAATAATCAACTGAATGGCCAGTTTCTATAACTTGGCTTCATCTCCATGCATATAAACAATTCAAGGTCATTTGCATAAATGAACAATCTGGCCTGCAGTACGAAACAGTACATGAGCTTATTTGTATTCATTAATGTCTGTCCTGAAATAGGAGGTGCTGGCAAACATGTTAGGTTATTGGCCTGGAATATGTGGATGTTTGTGTGGCATTGTTACCACCTACCAACAAAACATTTTGGCTATTGCCCTTCTGACCTGGTATTACCTGCTAAAATGAACTGTAGAGTAAAGTGAATCAGTCACCACAGGGGCTCAAAGGGAGGAGGTTTCATTGCAATCAGCAATGGGTAGGCCCTTATTGGAATCAATAGGCTAGTCTGGCTTATACTAGAAAAAATATATTTATACAAATTTACCAGTGGCTGAGGCCCTATTTTAGGTTTAGCTACATTATGTTTTTCTGAGTTTTCACAGAGATTCGGTGGTGAAGGTACTTTGATGTATAATTGCCATTAGCAGAAATGTCAACCTTGGGGTCCATTTTGCAGGATTATGGGAGCAACAAGGGTGTGGGTTGCAGGCTTTTGAGAAAAAATATCTTTCTATCACCCCATGAAAAGGAGCCATTTACTCATAGTGCAGGGCTGATTTATAAAGGTATTAAATACATATCCCTTACAATGTAATTCAGGACTTCTACACACTCAATTCAATAATATGGGAAATGACGCTACAGCGAAACAAAACACATAAGTGGATAAGATGTGATCCTCCGCTGTAGAGCTTAAACACCCAGTATCACGCACTGCTGCCAGCACTGCAAGACATAGGGAAAATAAAGCAAATGAGATGGGGAGAATAAGAAAAATTGATAGTAAAAAATAGACTAAGAAGGAGGAAACAGGAGGGACTGGAAAAAGCTAGCAATGGACAAATGGTAGAGAGAAAAAGAGGAAGTGGGTAAATGAGGAAAAGGCAAATAGACAGATTATGGTTAAATAATGCAGCAACTCAGTTTAAATGGTACTAAATGAATTTACAGGTACTGATGCCACCTGCATGCTTAGTAACAGTAACAGCTCATTACTATTTGCTTATTCACTATACTTCAATCATTTAGGATTTTCTCAGTCCCTATAGTAAACTGTTTACAAGGAGGGGGAATATTTCAGTGTCACAGCACTGAGCCTGTCCTCTGCTGTCACAGGACAGAATGCTGGTTCTTCTCTGCTCCAGGTTTGCTGGGAGATTTATTGCTCTGACCAGGTGGGGGGGGGGTGCTAAAAGATCAAGTTATCAGTTTATATGCCTGCATCAGCAGTGTTAGGCACCTCTTGTGCTGTGCATTTCCACAGCATTGCACTACATGCTGCCCTGCACTGCCCCATTGTTTACTGTCCCCCCACCTGGAGGCAGCAGCAATGAGGAGGCGGTGGCAGGAGCTACACATCCTGGCAGGAGCAGCAGGCGGAAGGTTGTTTTGAGGGCAGAAAAACATGTGCAAGTGTGTCAATTTGCAGAGTGAATTTCCTCCAGCAGAAAGCTGGAGTAAACTGCCAACCTCACTGACTAAAAGGCATCCTCCTCCGCTCTGGCAGTGCTGTAGCCACCTCTTAGGGCCCTTGCTGAAGCAGAAGACTCAAGTATCCCAAGAAGCTGGCTGCAACACTGCCGAACTGGAGGACGGAGGCCAGGATAGGGCGGGAGAGCAGCAGCAATGCCTCAGGAGTTGGCGGCAAGTATGGCCCTTTAACTTAACCACAACACACTGCAGGTAAAGCGCATGTATTGCCCATAGACTTCTATGGGATTCTTTGTGGTCCTTCTGTGGGCAAAACGCTGCATGCAGCATTTTGCAAACCGTAGCACACTGAACTAAAGGGCTTCTTTATTTTAATGGGCTATGTTTTCTTGGTGTTTGTGACACGCTGGAGAATTTCTACTCCAACGCGACGCAGATGTCTAGGTGTGAAGGGTCCTTAAACTTTGCTCTAATGTTTTTCTCAGTTGTATCCTGGTGTGTCACAACATAGAAAGCGTGACAAAACTTTTTAATTGCTTTTAAGTCAAAGCTGACTAAGTTAGGAATTGTTGCTTATTATTTAAATCCTTCCCACCCCCTGCCACCTTTGGTAGAAAAATAATAATTTTGTCCTATTATTCTTTACCTTTCAACGATAAAGCAGGGGAAGTAAAAAAATGGCTGGGCTGTTTCTTGTTAGTGATTATTAAGACTTTAACCAAAAACTCATACCCAGCATTTTGCTCTGGAGCAACATATGTAGGGAATTGAACATTTTCTGCATTCCCCTGCTTAGGTCACCAACTGCTGGACAAGGAAATAAGTAAACGGGGACATAGAAAGTAAATTATATTTTCACCTTTTCACAGTTTGACTTTTGTTGTAGCATTTGAGTATGCCAAATCAAGCATATCAGAATTAGGCTTGACCTGGAGTAAAATAAAGCACAAGGTAGACCTGCTGTCAACTTTTACGTGACCTCTAATATGTTGGTTTTGTAAGCCGGTTTTATAACACAGTCTCTCACAACAATCTGTCTTATACACAACACCACACTACACCTCACTATACCAGACTTCAAAACAACAGACCCTATTTTTGGGGAGACCTCCATGACCTTGATCTTTGAGACCTACTTGGAACAATTGGTGGAGATCACTTTAGTGGTGGAAGTCCGGGGTGTTCTCCCTATAATCCAGCCCGGGTGCACTCTGGGTGCTGGTCCTCTCTGAGCTGCGGAGGACAGATCAGGTGCTACATTGTACCAATTATAATCTGGCCTTGTGCTTTACTAATACTATATATCAGGAGTTTCCACCTATTTCTCCTCTGATTTACTTTCTTCATCTATCTTTTATTTACCTCAAGTACCCCCTGCGTGGGCTGTATTGTCAATAACAAGGATGTATTGTCAATAACGTGGCATTATATAACACAAAAAACAACCAAGGCACAAAATGCATGTTAATAGCTTCATTCAGAGCTGCTGGATTGCAGCAGATTGGATTACAGATCAAACTGCAGGCTCACCATGTACCACCTGATAGGATCTTGCATACCATCAGTGTTACACGTACCACTGGTTGGGAGCCCCTACCATATACTATAGTGAACCATCCTCTGGAGGTATGAAATGGGTTTTCGGCACATGGTTTTCCCCAGAAATTGGGGGTATCTGAGCACAACAACACTGATGAACTTCCAGGGCAATGTGTGTGTGCACTAGTCAGGGTGAGTTACTTTTCATATAAACATAGCAGTTTAATGTCAGAAGTCATCTGATGTGACCCTTGACCTGCTGTGGGGAAGGTGGAAAGGCTAAATAGAACTGGAATAAAAGTAGTTTAAGTAGGGTCGGGCAATGTCACGAAGAGTGACATGGGGGGTGCATTGGAAAATAGAGGTGGCAGCGGTGATTGTAGGGGTGATTTGAAAGGACATACATGTGGAGTTTGTGGAGAGTGTTCTGATTCTAAAATCTTCATTATGCTATTCCAAATGAAAAAATTATGAACCTGTTCATTGTGGCCTGCGACCAGATTCCAAATCTTTTAAGCGGCCCTGCGCTTGTCAAAAGGATGATCACCCCTGATATAGTCCATCTAATTTGCCTTTTGTGTCTATTATCTAGTAATCTTAGAGATGTATGTATATCCAAGGCATGTTTAACGTCCTCGCCCAGGCAAACACTAACTTCTTTCCACCTTATCCCCCTTAGGAACAGTGTAGATAGGCAGTTTTAAATGGCCCCAAAAACTCTGATTATATGTGAATTTCCGAAACTTCAATTTCTTTGTTGTGGGCGAGTTTGAAAGGGCAGGTTTTATGAGTCATGAGCATGCTCAGCTGTGGTCAGAGAAAGAAGAGAAGAAGTACAAACATTGGAGCCCTGATTATGGAAGAGGATTACTGTACGTGGGACATACTAAGTACCAGATAGGTACCAAAAAACAACCCAAACAATGCTGCACAGTTCAATAATATACCGAAATGGAAATTTATTATGTACAAAAAAAGACATCCACAACATATAACTACACTTAAAAATGTTAGAATAAATATGGTTCAGCTGCTAGGTACCAATAATTTAGTAATATAGTAAATAAGTAAAAAAAAAAGTCGCCAGGTCGCCCAAACTGATTCATCTTTCCCTGGTCCTACGGTGCATGCGTGACCTCTTCTTCAATTTACGTTCTTTACTGTGGTGACACGTACTCGGCTTAGCTCGTCGAGTCCAGCCGCGGCACCACTGCATTCAGGCTACCCTCTAACAGGGCGCGTGCCCATTTACAGGTGCCTAGTGCGGGAACGCGGCTTACTAAAGGGATAGCAGGGAAGCGGCGCTGCTCACGCATGCACCGTTGGCCCGGGGCTGAAGGTGAGTAAACTGGGTGATCTGGGGGGTTTCACAGCAGATCCCAATTCTGAATACCCTGGGGGAGGGAATCAAGAAGCCCTGGATTCTTATAGATTCCCGGGCCCATCTCAAATACTTTTTTGTCCCCCCAAAACCACACTGGCATTCATCGAGCAGGAGGGATTTACCGTAAATAAAGTGATGTGATGCTTGCCTTTTACTTTCTAAATTACCTCCATATGGCTAACATTGTACTTATTAGTAAATGCTTTTTATCAGCACTTCACATGTATATATTATATATGAATATATATTATTATGAGCAAGGCCCAATATTGTAGCGCATGTTTAGCAGATCATTTCATTATGTTTAACAGACTGAAAATCCAAGCTGTAAGCCAAAGTTACAAAAGAAAATAAGCTAAGCAATCCAATTAAATAAACTGCATCTAAATTAGAAAGTATGTACAACTGCAAAAATATAGTAATGTTAATAAACGTACAGGCTTGTGAGACAGCATTACGCTTGCAGGCTATCTTGTTTAGTACCAATTTACCATGAGTGGTAAACTAGTGAGCAGCTAGTTTCCCCATAAACAGTTATCTAAATTCTCTGAATTATACTAAATCCTGCACATGAAAAGGGAATTCTTCAAGGCACAGCTGCAATCAATGGAGAATCCCCCTCCCTCCATTATTCTCCATGGCTACTCTCTCTCTTAAAATACATGTAAGGCTCCTGTTAACACTAAGGCACATGCATGTAGATAAATTGCAGTATGATGGCACACATTTTCTTGCTCTGTGTTTTTCATTAAATATAAAGAATAAATGGCAAAAACAAAGATATAATGCATCCTATGTGAGCTACACATTACAGAAGCAATGGATTGGGTTTTGAACTTCTATATTTCGATCTGTTAATAAAAGCTTGGACCAGCCATTGAGAGTAGGAGGCGGAGGGTGTTTTGTGAGGGCATGGCAGTCAAGGGCAACAATAAGAAAACAAGAAGCTCACCTGAAGTCTCCATTCCCTAGTGCTGTAGATGCTATAGAAGTGAATCTCCAAAGTTTGCCCCTACTTTCCTTTCCATCATGGCCACTGAGAGACCACATTTGGAGCGTGTTCATGGAGGAATAAAACTAAATGGTGGGGCAAAGTTTCAGCTTCAGGTAAGCTGGTTGTTTCCTTATTGTTGCCATGGCCTAGAGTGTCTATTTTTAGATTCCATGGGCTCTAAAGATGTTGAAACCTTCACATTTTGATAAATAAACACACCCCTTAGTGTGGCAGCAGTGTCTTATAGCAAGTGGACATATAAATACCTCAATAATCAACAACTATGAGGGCAAAAATGACTACTTTATTAGTGCAAAATACAACATTAGAATTCAGAAAAACCATAAAGCCCACCTATCCACTGAGTGCAAGATCAATATAATATGGAGTAGGCTAGATAAAGTGCAACTACTTGTTAAGGTTCCTTAGAACAAGTAACTCCCATGAATAAAGGGAAATGAAATGCAAGTCACCTTACCACAAAGATGCTGTATTTCCATAAGCTGATTGAGCGAAGTAGAGAAGATCCAGCAAAGAAGCCCCTGGGGAAGAGAAAAAACTTTAAAACATAGCTTTGATCATGCTTTGATTAAAATCTGTAATCTGGTGCCTGTGAAGTGCAAAATGAAGCTAACGTGTCTTGGGTGAAGCATGCTGCATGACTAAGGTAGTCCACCCACCAAAGTGCATTGCCTTCATTTTGCACTTTACGGGAACCTGGTGACAGATTGAATCTACCCCAATAAAATATTTGTTTTAAAATGATTTTTTTCATCTTTTGGGGAGAGCCTTGCTGGATAATTCGTATATATGACCAATATGATTAAATGCTAGTCAATATTAGTGAATAATATGTAAAGAATGCCTTATATAAATAAATATAAGGAAAACTAACCCAAAAAATAAAAAAATATATAATATGATACATTAAATTGACTACACATAGAGAAAAATAAAATATTTTATCAACCAGTAATAATAACCATAGAATAGTGCCCATAAAGTCATAGCAATGTCCATAGAGGATTGAAATGGAATATAGTCACGTAAATAAATATATAGTACCTGCAATCAATAATAATACAAAAAATGCCCAGAAAGATGAATGGTTCTACCTACCCTGAAACTATGTGTTTATAACAAGAAAGGGTCAAAATTCAGTTTCAGGTTGGGTTGTAGGTATACCTTGTGCTGTCCTGGGTTTTAATTTTTGGTTGGATGTGGGTCTGCAAAAACAGGCTAATGCGGGACCGCTTGATGTGGTAAAAGTCTGTACTTGTGTATGTTTAAGTCCATCTTCCCAAAGTCTTGCCTGAGAGGTACAACACCCTAGAGAGTGAAAATCCTAGGTGGTGTTCCACTTTAATCTGACCTGGCACATTTTGCTTTGCTCTGTCCATTAGTAGGTTCAAAGAGCCTTTGATGTCTTTAATGTAATTTCAGTGATGCAGGGAGAGATAGCCATGTTGGGACTAATTTAATGAGCTAAAAGATTAATATAATGGGTTAAAAGAGACCAAAAGCCCTGCAATTCAGGAGTAAATTGGTATGGATGCCAATGCTATTATCATGGCAGCTTGGGAACACTGCTCCAGGGAATATGGCCTGATATCCAGTTGAAGCCCTTTATGAAGGCCAGAGGCTCCACCCTACTTCACTCTGCCCTGCATCCCACAACAGAAATCTGACAGCACAGCCGCTAGCCTTATAGAATACTGCCTGGGGTACATTGGACGCGGGGGGCAGAGCATACTGAAGTTGCCATTTTGTTTCACTGTATGCCTGCCCTCTGACCTGTGCTTTAGTGACATGCCTGTTGTAACAACGATATGGGAAGATGCTGGTGCTGGCTGCGGCCTGCCCCGTGACAATACCACTCCAACTGTGTTGGTGGAGGACCCTAACTCCCCGAAATGGGGGTCCCAAAAGCAAACAATAAGAAATAAAAATAGTGCAGTAAACTAATATATTTGCAGCATAGTATACAGAAATGTAAAAAATTATCCTTTATGCATGAATTGGAATATATGGTAAGCTATTGTCTAATATTAATGGAGGTAATACCCTATTTAACAGCTCCAGAGGAAAAAGGTTGCAGACACATATAACGCTGAGGTACACAAAATATCATTCCTCTGGGTGCTTGAGATATCACAAAGACAAAAAGTGATTATTTGCATGGGGCTACCTACTGGTAATGTTCATTTATTACCTTGGTCAGTATTAATTATGTAAATACTTCTGTTTTAAGCAAACGCTCTTTTATATTGTAGTTTCAGATGCACGTAAATAGTTTAATGGGGCTGAGAAGAACCAAAAATTCTTAAAAACAAAGATGTAGGCAAGTAGAGATCAGTCACTGAACTATGCAAAAAGTTTCCAGAAACTTACTGTCATGGCAACATCTGAATGCCTAGAACACAAAAATTAAATAAAAAAAGGATGTTATCAGAATGGGTGAATGTAGAGTGACACGGGAGAATAGGCCAGGTTATCAGTCAGACTTGTAGCAGTGAGCGCCTTCTTCCATACTACTTTGCTTCCTGGAGCTTTTGTTATGCTAAAACAGAGATACAGGCTTTGTACTATATCAAGCCTCTTGTGTGACATTTTAATAATTAGTGCTGTTGCGATTATTACTAGTCATTTACAACTAAAAGAAGATCATTCTTTTCTCTTATCACTTCACCTTTGTGCGAAACCATGAACCACCATGCAGTGAAATATTGAGTAAAATAATATGTCTCTTTGGTTTAGTAGGTTTAATATGGTACAGTACAGCAGTAATTAGGCATGCACAAAGTGTCTTTCTATGCCAATAGTAGGTGGCCAAAGCTTCTGGGGTTAGTGCTGGGGGTATATTTCCCCTTTGGCTAGTAAGTTATTGTTAGTTAAATGGATTGTCCTGGTATACATAAAAAAGCTATACTTTAGCCCCCACAGTCCTGGCACTCTCCCTCTATTTGCAGTGAATATAGCAGGCATGGACACATCACTGTGACTGATGACGGGTGCGTGTGTCAGTTAAGCAGGAGGGGTTGGGGGCAAATAGTGTTTTAAAATAGAGAATGAAGCCGAACTGTGTAAGAACAGAAATTGTACTGTATGATGGGGGAGGAAAGTTTATGAAGGAGAATGCCTGTAGAGGATATTTTGTGAGTGAGTGTCTTGAATTGTTTGCCCATGCACCAGATGCAATGACTTAAAATTGAATGTGCATAATGAATGTCTATTTCCAGCACCTTACCTGACTCCTCATGGCCTTGATACTACTAAGTAGTCTTGTTTTTCTTTAATGCACGGCACGGCCCGCTTCGGTATTCATAACTGATGGGTTATTCCACCACAAGGTGGCGCAGTGGTACTGCAGAAAGCTGTGGCAGCTCCCGGCTCCCTATAAAAGCGGGATTAACCAACAAGTTCCCAGTGTTGTCTCTGCAGTGACACTGCGAAGTTAGAAGATGGCTATGTCTCTTGCGCAGATGAGCGGGGCAACCAAGCCTGCAGCCCTGCATGTCTATTTCCATCCGTTTCTGGACCCTAACTGCGTCCCAGTCTTGGCTGACAGATCGGGTGAAGGTAGAAGCACTAGGGTCAAGTGCTCCAGGAGCGCAGCTCCAAGCCGCAGACCCTGTACTACAAAGGGTAGCCAGCCATGGGCTTTATGGTGAACCTTCTTGGGATGCGGAGTTCCTGCTCTAGCCTCTGAGGGGGTGAGTTGTTGGGGACTGTGTCCCCTTATTTTCCTTTTGGGGTCCCCCGCCCTCCCTGGCCATGGCTGCTCTCCGCTGCCTCCTTGTCCCTCTCTTCTCCCCCTACCCTCTCTGACTTGTTCGGGGGGGGTTAGCGGCGAGGAGTAATACCTGTGGTGTTTTGCCGTTTTTTGTGTGTTTTTTGGTGTTTTTATCTACTACGCGACTTTGTACTACACTCCGCGGCTGTGGGCGCTATAACCTGAGGTAATTTTGCCTTGTCATGGCGCCGGCCGGGTCACGTGAGCGCTGTTTTCGCGCTCTTTGGGGAGGCGGGCCGCTTGGTGATGCGTATCGTGTCGTCTCCCCGCGGCCCGCCCCTCGAGGTACTTCTGCTGGCGCCATTTTGAGAGAGCTGCACGTCTGGATTTCTCCCTTCCTGGCTGCTTCTGGCTGCTCCTCCGGTGTATCGCTTCTCTGGTGGCGGTGCCTGAGTGACGCTGTGGTGTCTTTGGTCCGTGAGTCCCCCTTGGAGCGTGTATGTGCTGCGGGATGCTCATGCATCTTTTTTCTTATGTTGGGCGGGACACCATTGGGTTGTGGCATATCCCGGCTCCATTCCTTCCCAGACTTCATTCCCCCCTTCACTAATTTCTGGGGGCATCCTGTGGGAGGGCATCCCGGGTGGCCTTTGTATAGCCTTTACCCACCGCTGGCCTATTGCGCCTGTGTTAATCACCATATGGAGGCTGCTGGGGATAGCGCGCTTGGGGGCCCTTTGGGGCAATCCCGGCTGTGTTCAATGTGTGGGGTGTCCCCTGTGAGTAACAGTGTCACGGTGTGCGTTCCGTGCACTGAGAGGGTCATTGCGCTACAAGCTGGTTTGTCTGATTCTCTTTCCAGCTCAGCACATCCCTCTGCTTCGCCTACCCCCCTGCTCCTGCGACTGGGCCCCAGTGAGGGGGACGTCAGCAGGGAGTCACACTCTGATTTGGCTCTGCGGGTGGCCAGTATTGAGAGACAGCTTGCCAAGTCTATTCCCAGGAAGGCCTCTGGCAAGAAGCGGCACCTGACTTCCACTCCCTCACGCTCTAATGAGGAGTATGGGGAATTGGATGTCACTGCTGGACGTTATTCCCTGGAGGAAGGAGAATTGCCTCTGTATTCTGACTTCTCGGGAGACCAGCAGGAGAGTTGTGACAGTGACGCTGCATCTGCGGATTCATGGTATCCTGAGGACACTGGTAATTTACTGTCTCATATTTTTGAAATCCTACACATTGCCCCTCCTGTGTATGCTAAAAGGAAACAGGGTGAGCTGTTTTGTTCTGTTAAACAGCGTCTGGAGTTTCCTGAGCAAGGTCATTTCAACTCTATGATACTTGAAGAATGGGAATGTCCTAACAAGCTACCTGCTGTGTCCAAAAGTTTGGATAAGAGGTATCCCTTTTCTGCTGATCTTGTGGTCAGTTCCCCCTAAAGTGGATGCTCCTGTGCTGGGCTTGTCCAACACTTCGGTCATGCCTTCCCCAGACACTACCACTCTGAGGGACAGTGAGGACAGGCGCATGGACCAGTTGGCCTGTCATGCTTTTACCTGTTTGGGGGCTGGATTGCGCCCGACCTGTGCCACGGCTATTACGGCTATTGCTCTTAAGTCTCTGCTCAAGCGCCTCATGGATGGCACTTCAGCTCGTGGAGAGGGAGAGGAGTTTAGGACTCTCTTGGTTTGCTCTGATTTTGTGGCCTTTATTCTTGCCGCTATGGATGATGCTGTGCGGCTAAGTGCCAGGGCCTCCGCACTCTTGGTGGCTATGCGACAGTCTATCTGGTTGCGCCAATGGGCTGCTGATGCTGCTGCTAAAAAAGCTCTCACTGGTCTCCCCTTCGTGGGGTTGTGGCTTTTTGGAGAGCGTCTTGATGTTCTTGGTAAGGATGGCAAGCTGCCTCAGCGTAGGAGGCTGCCTCGGCCATTTCCTGGGGCCTCTGCCCCCTCCCTTCCTTTTGTGTTCCCAGGGGAGGCCAGGGGCTCTCTCCTCCATAGTGGCCGTAGAGATGCTTGGGGACGTGGTAGACCCCGTGGTTGTCCCGGTCTCTCCTGGAACTCCGAACTCAATCCCTCCCCTAAGCCCCCTCAGACATGAAGTGGCACCCTCACCCATCGGGGTGGGTGGACGGCTTCGTTTTTTTGCTCACGTCTGGAGGCTTCATGTCTCAGACCGGTGGATACAGGAAATAGTGTCCTCCGGCTACAAGATAGAGTTTACAGCCTGCCCCCCCCCAAGATTCATCAGAATGTCTTTAAACCCCCTGTATGCTCAAGGGTTGTGTCTGGCGGTCCAATACCTGTTAGAGTCAGGAGTCATTTGTCCAGTGCCCCTAAAGAACGGTGTCAGGGGTACTATTCCAATCTTTTCACGGTCCCCAAAATGGACGGCTCTCTAAGGGCCATTCTAGATCTAAGCAGCCTCAACAAATTTGTCAGATTCAAGCACTTTCGCATGGAGACGCTACGCTCTGCTGTCAGTACCCTTCGCCAGGGTGACTTCATGACCACTGTGGACATCAAAGATGCTTATCTTCATGTGCCTATCTTCCTAGCTCATCAGAGATTTCTAAGGTTCGCGCTAGAGCATCAGCATTACCAATTTGTGACTCTACCCTTCGGGATTACCTCGGCACCTCGGGCGTTCACCAAAGTACTGGCGGGAATGATGGCTCTGCTCAGGAACATGGGCATCCGCATCATTCCTTACCTGGACGACATCCTGATTGTGGCCCAATCCTTTCCTCAGGCCGAGTCCTTCGGCTGGGTGATCAACTATCCCAAGTCTTCTCTGTCCCCGTCCTTGGTGAGGTCCTTTCTGGGCTTGACTCTGGATACCTCTCAGGTCAGGGTATTCCTTCCTCAGCAGAAGGCAGAAGGGTCTTCAGAAGCAGGCTCGGGCTCTGCTATCGTGTCCTCATCCCTCCATTCGGCAGGAGATGCAGTTAGTGGGCCTGATGGTGTCCTGCTTCGAGGCAGTCCCCTTTGCCCAGTTTCACATGAGACATCTCCAGTTGCACCTCTTGTCAGTTTGGGATCGGGACCCTGTGTCTTTGGATCAGGAATTTGCTCTGTCTTCTCTGGCCAGGCAGTCCCTCTCGTGGTGGCTGGACTCAAGGAACCTTCTGGGGGGCAGGACCTTCATGGTCCCTGAACAACCGGGCGTTTCTCTCCCTGTGTCACCGCTGGGGTCAGCCGGACGAGGACCTGTTTGCGTCCCGTCACAATCACAAACTTCCCAGATTTGTCTCTCTGTCTCAGGATCCTCTGGCCTTCGCCACGGATGCCCTGGCAATTCCTTGGACGGAGTTTCGGCTTCTATATGTGTTCCCTCCATTTCCTCTCCTGGGCAGGGTCATACACAAGATAGTCCAGGAACGAGTACCGGCCATCCTGGTGGCCCCTTGTTGGCCAAGAAGGGTTTGGTTCGCAGACGTCTTGCAGTCGGCAGTAGACAGGTACGTCTTACCCAAGGATCCAGATCTCCTCACTCAGGGGCGGCTACACCACCCCAATTTACAAACGCTGGCTTTAACGGCTTGGCTGCTGAAACCTCCATCTTGAGGGAAAACGGATTACCAGCTTCTGTGGTCGATACCATGATTAGGGCTAGAAAGAAGTCCTCGTCTTTCATTTATTGCAGGGTCTGGAATGCTTACATTACCTGGTGCGAGTCCAAATCTCCTCCCTGTCGGGTGTTTTCTATTCCCAGGATTCTGGAATTCTTGCAACATGGCTTGGACTTGGGCCTTCAACTTCGTATTCTCAAGGGCCATATTTCAGCTCTGGCAATTTTTTTCCAAAGATCCTTTGCCAATCTTCAGCTGGTTAAAACTTTTTTCCAGGGTGTTTCTCATGTGCGTTCGCCACGTAAGCCTTTGCTACCAGTCTGGGATCTGAATCTGGTGTTGTCTGCTATGCAGGGGCCTCCCTTTGAACCTATTCGTGAGGCTGCCTTGACCATTTTGACTCTTAAAGTAGCCTTTTTAGTGGCTATCACTTCTGTAAGGCGTGTTTCTGAGCTAGCGGCGCTTTCCATCAAGCCTCCTTATTTTGAGCGGCATCAAGATAAGGTGGTGTTCCGGCTTAAGCCAGATTTCTTGCCCAAGGTCGTGTCTGCTTTTCACCTTAATCAGGACAGTAGGCTCGATTCAGAGACACATTCTTCTGGACTTCTGTAGCTGTTTGTGAAAGTTTTAGTGGGTGTTTGTCATTTTTTTGCTTTTTTTCGTTCATTTTTCATTCGTACGAACGTTTGGGAAAATGTGTATATGCGCTTTCGATGAACGAAAGCAAATCGGAACATTTCCGTTAGTTCGGATCATTTTCCAAACAAAATCTGATATTTTTCATTCGTTCAGATAACTTACGTTGTTGGAATGGGTTTCCGTCTGATTCAGAGAGCTGATTTCCGACGGACCACCACCCTATAAATCCGTTTCATTTCCGATCCACTTATGGGACCTTTGAGGGCTCGGATTGCTATTGTTGAACATGTTTTGCGGCTATGTGAAGGAGTTTGCGCGCCTTTAGCACCAAGGCATTGCATGTATCAGCATGGCCGAGGCCATAAATTATATAGCAATGCATACCTGAATCAATACATTTCATGTATGCCTTATAGAAGAATTTAAATGCTGACCTTACTTAGTCCTTAGCATGTAAACCTTTATTTTCCCACACATCCATATAATTGCTACATTTTTTTAGACTTATATCTTTTGTGAATTATATTTGGATTGTTGAACTTGAATCTTAATTTGATGTAGGAGTTATTGTTTTAGTCGGTTACCTTTGCTTTGTGTAATTATTTTATATTTGGTTGCAGGAACCGCAAGATGTGCCACTCGCACAACATACAAGCAGTGTTTGGTCCAGCAATGCGATTCCTCAGTGTTCTTGCAGGGCATCCAGGGTCGCCCCATGATGCTTATATATTGCGGAGCTCCGGCTTATTTCGTCAGTTTGAGTCAGGAGAATTATCTGGTGGATGGCTCCTGGGTAAGTTTGCTCACATTCCATCAATCCATTTTCACTGTATGGCAATGAATATAGTTGATGACTCATGTCTTAACCTATGGCTGTTTTTAGCCCTTGATGACATGTTAAACAATATTGTAGCTTAGAATGTGTATTTTATGTTAGTATTTTTAAATTCTTTCAGGGGATTCTGGATATCCACTCCTGCCCTTGCTCCTGATGCCCGTTCTTTGCCTGCAGAATGCGGGCCAGGGGTTCTCTAATCGGGCACTATGCAAAACCTGGGCCGTGGTGGCGAGGGCCCTCTGGCTTTTGAAGTCCAGATTTAGGTGTTTGGACCATACGGGGGGGGGGGGGGCACTGCAGTATGACCCCAACAAGGGTGAGCTTTAAGGGTCCAAAAGGAAAGAAGGAGGATAGTGCTAAGTGATTTAGCTAAACATTGCAGTAGAAGTGAGGGTGGCAAATATGTAGGCGAGCACTTTAATGAGTTGAGTTTGTAGTGCGCAGGCGCAAGATCGTAAGGATTTCTGTCTGGACGATTATTTATTGAAAAAGGGAAACAGAAACTAATGGGAAACGTAAAGGATTCGTGGGAGGATGCGATGGGAAAAGGGCAAAAATGAAAGCCTACGTTGTAACATGTGAAAATGAAACGGAAAAGTCACGCTGGAAAATGACATCCTCGTATTCGTAATCTGCCGTACGAACGGACGGAAACTTTACAGAAGGCTTGCAATGCATGCATAGAATCGCTCGCACATGACGAACGGAAACATTTAAAAAAAAAAAACAGATCGGCACTAAAACGAAAGTATTTTTTTGTCTCTCTGAATCGAGCCTATTGTCTTGCCTTCCTTGTGTCCTAATCCCGCTAATTTCAAGGAGTGTAATCTGCATTCTTTGGACGTGGTCAGGGCTCTGAAATTCTATTTGGTTGCTACTGAGACCTTCAGGAAGTCTGATGCTCTGTCCGTTCGCACTTCTGGGCCTAGGAAGGGTTTGCCTCCGGCTAAATCCACTATCAGCAAGTGGATCCGTCAGGCGGTGGTTTAAGCCTATTCTGCTAAGGGGAAGGAACCTCCCTTTAGAATTACTGCTCATTCTACTTGTGCTATTGGTGCCTCTTGGGCTTTTCAGCACTAAGCTTCTGTTGAACAAGTTTTCAAGGCCGCTACTTGGTCTTCTGTTCATACCTTTTCCAAGTTTTACAAAGTTGATGTTAAGGCCTCAGCGGATGCTGCTTTTGGCCGCAAGGTGCTTCAGGCGGTAGTGGTTTGATCTACTGGCCTTTACTCATTTGGGATCCCACCCTACTTTTGGACACTGCTTTTGGATGTCCCATCAGTTATGAATACCGAAGCGGGCCGTGCCATGCATTAAAGATAAAAGCAATTCTGTGAGTACTCACCTGTAGAATTGTTTTTGTACTTGCATGGCACGGCCCGCTTCGCCCCACCCTGTTATAGTTGTTCTTGGTTGCCTCTTTATGGTGATTGTTCCAAGTTAAGTTGGGGTTTTTTACCTTTTTTACATTGTTACATTTATTCGCTCCCGGCTTCTTGTCCCACTGCTCGTCTACGCTGGGAACTTGTTGGTTAATCCCATTTTTATAGGGAGCCGGGAGCTGCCACAGCTTTCTGTGATGCTGCTGCGCCACCTTGTGGTGCAATAACCCATCAGTTATGAATACCGAAGCGGGCCATGCCATGCAAGAACAAAAACAATTCTACAGGTGAGTACTCACAGAATTGCTTTTTTGCACTTTCAGTTTCTATGCCAACAGCCAGCTACCTGACTGACCTTGGTGCTCTGTCATTCAATGGCATCAAGGGGTAAGTGCTTCAACCACTGATAGGCTCTCAATAGTGAATGCTCAAATGTGTGTGGAGGGCTAGTTGGGAGCATTATGCCAGGTCACAAGTCTGTGGGCGGGCAGGTAAGTAAAAGAGATGCCAACCTGACCCATTGCTGCAGGGTCATTTTTCTTCAGTTCTGCAACTGGTTGAATAATAGTTCTAATTAACTTAGTGCAGGTCTGTTGAGTTAAATGGTTATTGTGAAGTGCAGGACTGGAGAAAAATCACCCTGCAGGATAAGGTCAGGTTGACATCCCTGAAGTAATTCTTTTTGGAGGGATGGACAAATGAAATGTAACCCCCCATTCTGCTTCAGGGCTAGGGGAGGGTTGCAGGGTGGGAGGTACTTTGAAAACTGGACTGGAGTCACCCTTAAGGTTCTTTTGGCCCTATGTGGGGTAATAAACACACAAAACAAACCATAGTTCACTAGATCAATCAAGGTCCTAAGGATGCAAAAATAGATGGCCTACAAAGGGTGAAATATAGCATAATGTCCAGGAATTTTCTTTCAAGAGAGATCAAGGCTGCTAAATAACATACCATATTCAACTACATTAAGAAAGACTCTTTATGGGCAATAACAGATAACCAGTTAATCTTTTATATAGATAGAGGAGCGGTTCAAAAGATGGATCACAGCATAGGCAAGGAAAATAATAGAAGACCCAGATACAATTAAAGTGGACCTTCAGTCAAAAAAATAAGGTTTAGTCATTTGCTCCTATAAAGCCCTCCTTTGATCAGTGGCATTTCCTGTTTGATAGGGCCTAAACCCATGCGAGAGCCCTGCTTGCGCATAAGCATTAAGAGCCTTTGCTAGCACATAGATACATTGCAGATGAGCTTGGAGCTTCCTTAGGATTAGCCAAACCATCCAGGGAATGATTTTATTTGTTTCTACACAGAACTTCTTTAACTGGCTGCATGGCTGCAGTGTACCTGTGCAAAGATGCCAACCTAGGAGACCAGCTTACAGGTTGATGGGTATGGCAGGGGTGCGGCTTTGGCTTTTGTAGAAAAAATATTTTTTGCAAACCTCCAAAATTGTGCTCAAACTGTGCCTAGCCCTAGTCTGGGCAATGAAAGAATTTACTTCCCACAAGATTATACATAGCCGGGCAGTAGCAATCCACACACAAGCACATGGGCCATCAGAGCAATTTATCAAGCAGACGGGTTGCTCACATAGATACTGAATAGTAAGTGGGGCGCAAAGTGACGCCCTGCCCCTGCATTAGAACAGTCCTTGAGCCTGTGTAAATGCACCCTCCCTACTGCCAGAGGGGCTATGAATGCATGCCTACGGCCTCATGTTTTTCATGTTCTCCTGGAGCATCGGGGCTGGGAGGTAGCTAGTCCTGCTGCATGGTGAGACACTCTGACTGGTGAGGGGGGTCTAAATAGGGTGCCCCCTGGTAAACTGGGTAACTTGGCATGCCTGTGTGATATTGTTTCTTTACACATGGCAGGTTGTCTGGAGTTTGGAATTTTGCTATAAGCAGCCGACACCAAACAGAGAGATATTTCCTCAGAAAAGGGCTCAGTATGTCTGTAACACACTCACACTGATCACCAGCTGCTGGAGGGGATGAGTGTAACTATGTATCAGTAAATGTAAGTCAATGAGCTGACTTCCCCCGACGGGATATACTATCCATTACTGGCCGTGAGCAAGAGCGAAGTGCGCGTTGGTCGCAGCCCGGGGGGGGCCAGCCTATTACACATACTAGTAAGCACTTTTTGTTCATGATATGTTTGGCACTGTTGCACTTTAACCCTGTACTGGCGCTTTTTGGATATCTTGCACTATTAATTTGTATGTTTTGATGTTATTTATTTGAGATGTATGCACTTAGAGAAGCACTGTCACTTTAGGTTATTTATACATATACATGCTGTACAGATGTAATATAGTTATATAGGTTAATAGTATCGTAGATTTGTGAGGAACTTAATAGGAGTGTGGGCTCCCCCTGGTGGCGCTATTCCTTATGGCACGGTTATTTTGTTTTTAACTTGTGTGTTTTTAAAGTATGTATAATAAAATTTACTAGACTATGATTGTTTGAGTGCAAGAGTCAGTCTCTGTGGGGTTTAAAGTTGGGAGTGGGCGGAGGCCATTCCATAGTAAAGTGTGTGCATCAATGAGCTGCAGACTTTACAATGTTGCTACAAAGTTTTTAGAGCTTTCTGGGCAGTGCTGACCCATTACACCTGATAACTTTTTACTTCTGGCTAGAAATAAAGCGTTATTTCAAAGATATTTAGGGTCGTTTTGACTGTAGGACTGTATTTTTCTGACGTAGGGCTAGTAAAATAGTGGCAAGATGGCTTCCCCCATGCAGTTTATGAGCATAGAATCTGCCTGCTATTCCACAGCATCTGCATGGAGATAAGCCCTCTCAAAATAGTTTACATCACTGATTGCGAGAGAGGGGGTTAAGGGGAGCAATTTACTAAACTTTGAATTTTTGACTGGAGGTCCACTTTAACGGGATACCAGTAAGGGAAAATTGCTATTTTATTCCCAGAAAGCCTACAGGATTCTTTCCTATGATAGCACCTCAAACTTTAAAAGATTAACAAAGCCCATAAAGATTATTAATTGTGAGAAATCTATGATTCTTTATTTTAAAAAAAAATATTTTGAGGATTGAAGTACCCATCCTAAGAACAAATCCTGAAAGCTTTCTGGTTACAAGATACAAATAAATACTTTGGATTCAACTTAATGGCTATACAGCTACTGTAGACTTCCACAGCCAAGGACAACGAGGCAGTGCAAATAACTTGTTAACCATCAAAGCAATCTTATTTTTTAATCTATGATGCTTTAATAATATTATGGTTGTGTATTGTTCCCTAATTTAAAAGCTCTTGATGTATGTCCATGCCAACAAACATTATTTGTACAGTATGTTGTTCCCTGTACCTACTTCAAATAATGGACTCCTTTGATTATTATGAAGCTGTTTTTTGTGTTACAATGACATATAATGCATTGAGTTGTTATGGTTGCCTCAGTGAAAGTGGGGCCTATTATGATATTGTTATAGGATTTTTAGTCTTAAAGGAGCCACAGCACTCAACCCTGTTAGCTTGCAGGCCAGCCCACAATCTGTCTCCAAACTTGGTCAAAAACAGAGGGCTCGGTCACACACATCTGCAGAAGTATGCTTAAGCTGCACCACCAGCGCCAAGGTGCCCCTGTGAGGTGCAGTCCTAACTCTAATCTCTGAGAGCCCATTTGGGACATACAGTGCAATAGATAAATTGGGAGCAGGCTTACCTGAGGTTGCCCTAAACCTCTCAAGTGCAAGCCATGGGGTGGAAGGGTCAAAGACCTTGCAATACAGCCTAGACCCCACACACCATGTGCTTGCACAAATTCAAAAGAAACAAAGGGGGGGGGGGTGGCACTTGAGAGGTTTAGGGCAACCTCAGGTAAGCCTGCTCCCAATTTATCTATTGCACTGTATGTCCCAAATGGGCTCTCAGAGATTAGAGTTAGGACTGCACCCCACAGAGGCACTTTGGCGTAGTGGTGCAGCTTAAGCATACTTCTGCAGATGTGTGTGACCGTGTCCTCTGTTTTTAACCAAGTTTAGAGACAGATTATAGGCTGGTCTGCAAGCTAACAGGGTTGAGTGCTGTGGCTCCTTTAAGACTTTTGTATACTAATTGCCCTGCTAACGTGCACCTCTCAGGTTAGTTATAAAATGGTCTGAGCGGCTGCCACCCCCCCCCTTTGTTATAGGATTTTTAGGTTGGTCTAAATATACATTCTAAAATATTAAATGTTGAGAAAGAAAGCGATCACAGTGATATTTACTAGGAGTTACTTTGAAAGGTGTAATGTATGTTCAAATATCCGTTTAAATGTTTTTGTTCTTTTATAACAAAAAAAAAATCTTTCTGGTATTTTTATAGCATAAATATGCAGTGTATATGTTCCAGTTATTGGTGATTGCACAGGAGTATAGTGGATGAAATGGCATTGCTAAATTGCCTTGTTAGCTTCCAAGACATCAATATGTCCAGAGACAGATTAAGACCTATGGTTGATAATAAAACATTGGGACCCCATATGGTCGACCACTGTTTTATTGGACAAGTTACTATCATAACAGATTGCTGGTACTCTTGTTAATATATGATTCCGGCAGCCAGAGCAGCTTGTTGCTTAGAAAACCAGGATATAAATGGAGTCATAAATGGTTACACACTCTCCCATCTCACTACTTTCTGACAATTTAGCAGCTAGTCTTTTATTATTAGATGAGTGTGTGGCCAAATCTAACATTCAATCTTCCTGTATAGTTAAATACTTCAAAAGGCTTTGGGAGCAGTTAAATGTTTATTGTCATGGGATTTTTTGTCCCATTTATAAAAGATTTTCAATAGCTAAATTCTAAGTCTCCATCCAGCCTTTCTATTCATTTGGAGCATGTGAATAGGTAGAGGAAAAAAATAGCTCGGAGCCTAATTTTTGACTCATGGTTTTGGGCAAAGTTGGACAAATAGATAATAAAATGTAGCCTAGAAATGGATATTTTTGCTTTTCAAATCGCCCTGGAACACTTTATTTTTTGCTGCCCCTCTCTGTAAGATAGCAGGCGATCAAGAATTGCATAGGTATGGCAATGACATCATTGTCACACACAGCAATGGCAATGAATGGAGGAGCCGGAGCTTTGCAGCTAAAACAAGTGCCTGAGATTTGAGTGAAGCAGGAACATTAAAAATTGGCAAAAGATGATCTTCATGGGGGGAGAAATTCGGGGGATGCTAGGTAAAAAAGCAGACTGAATTTTAAAATGGCAAGTTTAAAAAGAAAAGTTCTGTAAATTGCATGCCTAAAGCCCTGCTCTGGCAATCAGTGACATAAACTACTAACTGCATGGGAGCAGCCTTCTTGCCACATATACGAGTCCAGCTTATACAAAAACCCAATCCCACATTCAAAATTGCCTCACATATCAGTGCAATCCTCTAGCAGAAGGTCATCAGCTTTGATCACTCATTGCTCTGCTAAACAGCTGAAAGAATTGTAACACTTTAGAAGATACATATTGTTTGCATTGACTGAATGGGAGTGCGGGAAAACCGCTGTCCGCTGTGAACAGTGATAAAGAAACATTGTTGCAGGTTTCTCTTCACACACACACAATCATCTTATATTTTGTGTGTGAGTTTATATAACATAATACACAAGCTACCCATGTTACTGAGGCATTTATCTGTCTGTTTGGTGTGTGGGTTGCTTTTGGCACAGCACCCCCCTAATGCTTATGTGCATGACAAGATTGCTGATCCTATACAGCTTTGCAGCAAATTATCCTGTTATTCTGCATGGAGTTAAGCCCTCTCAAATATTTTTTTGCCAGAGGGGGGCTTTAGGGAAGCAATTTACTAAACTTTCTTTTTTTTTACTTTTCTGTCTGCTTTACACTTTCCAGTAAATGCAATTAGAATTCTGTAAACCTTTTTGGATCAAGCACAAAAATAATAAGAATTTGATTGAATGAACTGCTGATATACTGTTTAAAGGGATTGACCAGACTTTGAAATAAAGTGTCTGGCAGCTCCCCTGGTGCAGTGTCAGTCCCATGCTGTCTGCTTGCCTTTGTTAAAGAAAGGAAAGGGAATTTCTTCTTCCTCTTCTTCTACCTTCAGTGCCTCCCGCCTGATACTGACCACAGATCAAATTCAATCCTAAGGCTTGTGTCAAATTGATAACCCTTTTCTTAGTGATAGGCTAAAATCTATCCCAGCTCATTTCAATGCAATGCACACAGTGTTCTTGCATCACTCAGCCCTGACACGCCCATCGTAGAGCACAGCAGAACATGATGTGGCCCTTTATTTTATAATTACTCTGGCAATATAGTGATATGATTTACTTACGATTTTACTCCTTCCTCTCGACTCATGAGACACATTTTTGTGCGCTTATTTTTTGGGCATTAATTTGCTCATGGAGTAAGATTTCATGTGCAAATTTTCTCCCAAGAATATATTTGTTCATTCATGGAGTGTGTTGAGGGCTGAAAAGTGTGCGTAAGTGTTTTTTTTTCATGCTTATTTCATTCCTAAAACACATACCGGCAATATACGGCATGTTTTTTTTTTAAATGACAGTGTCATCTGCAAGTTATTTTTCAGTATGTTTAACTATTTTTTACAAGTTTTGTAAAATAAAACAATTTGGTAAATAGTTAGAAAAGTTGACAAATATAATATTGGTTTAAGCTAAAAAAAACAAAAAGGTGGACATTTGGCCACAAATGTTTAACCCTTTAAGTGCCAGCCTACCTAGAGTTTGGGTCACCTTCTGTTGCCAGACCATTTTCACTATTTTGCGCTACACATGTTCATCTGTGATTTTTGAAGGGATCTCCGGGGTATTCTATATTTTTTTTTCCAGCAGAGTCTGGGATTTAACATGAAATGTCTTGTTTGGCCTTTTTTAGTGTATTCTCAATACTTTTGGGTGAAATATTTGCAAATAAAAATATATTTTTTAAGATTTTAATTTTTTTTGTAATAATGAATGTAAGTTTGTCAATAAAATCTTATTGCTTGTGAAACCCCAATTTCTCCCAGTTACAACAGTACCACATATGTATTGTTGGACACCCTTTCCTGCCCAGGAGACTCCCCCAAACTGAAACAGCGCTTTAGGAGATTTTCAGATAAAATACAACTATGCTATGCGCTATGCACACCTTGCAGTTTTTCAAAAAGATTACCCTTTACATTTGAAATCCCCCCCCCCACAAACTATATATTCTCTGGAAGTACACACCTCAAGCTTTCTAGGCATACCAAGCTTGTTGATGTGGGCACAGGTTTCTGGAAGTAATCCCTTAATGAATTCTTTGGTTGCACAGAGTTTCCCTAAAAAAGAATACAAAAGAAGAATCAAAGCCACATTTTCCTAAAAAAACTATATGCAAACAAGAAACAAGTTAAATCTGAAAAAGCAAGATCCCCCGCACAGAACAATATCCAACTCTCAAGGGAAGAGTTGTCAAACGCCCCAAAGTAAAGCATGCGCGTAAGGATAATTTTACTTATTTCAGCTCTGCGGACACCAGCACACCTTGCACTTTTTCTACCAAAACAACCCTTTACATTTGGAATACCCCCCTAAACCATATATTCACTGAAAGTACACACATTATGCTTTCTAAATATATTCAGCTTGTTGTAGTGGGCTCATCTTTCTGGAAGTAATCCCTCAAAGGATTCTTAGATTGCACAGGGTTTCTCTAAAAAATGTATTAAAAAGCAGAATACAAAACATGTTTTCCTAAAATATCAATATGCAAACAAGAAAAAACAAGCTAAATCTGAAAGAGCAAGGCCCCCCAAATAGAACAATGCATAGCTACTTTTAACCCTTTTAATTGCCAGCCTACTTGAAATTTTGTCACCTTCTGCTGACAGGTCATTTTTCACCATTTTGCACTGTTTAACTGTGATTTTTGCAGGAATTTCCAGGGACATTATATATATTTTTTGCAGCAAAGTTTAGGCTTCAACATGAAATGTCTTGTTTGCAATTTTTCTACAGTTTTTGAATTTTTAAGTAAAAAAACAAGAAACATTTTTTTTGAAAACTACTACATTTGTTTTATTAAAGAAACCCATATTGCACGTGAAAGCCCCATTTCTCTCTATTAAAACGGTACCACATATGTATCTGAAAAGAGCACTTTATAACATTACAACTACTATCCACACTGGCCTTTAACAGTGCCACATAGCGTCACATGTATTACTAGAGGCGGCTCAGTGTATAGCGCCGGCACGCTGGGTTCAAGTGTACCACATATTACCTTTCGCTCAGTGTCGCTCTCCCATACATTTCAATGGACTTTGGCCCTTATTCATCAAGCGATAGCGCCAGGTAGTGTCTGACGAGCGCCAGGTAGCGACTCAAGTACGCCCGACGGCGGTCACAGTGACGCACTTATCAAGCAAAATGAGGCTAGCGCCGGCGAGAGCTACGGCTAGCGCGGCATTCATCATGAAGCCGCCTGGACCGAACAGCGCCGCTGCAAATTCCCTCACAGCGCCAGGTATGAGCTGTCGCTCCCTGGCGATGTCCAATGCATTTCAATGGAGCAATCTATAATAATTCATGATTAATTGGTATTTTTTTTTTAAATTTTTTTAATGTCAAAAAATCGGAGACCACTTCTGCAATGTTAGGATTTATTTTTAAGTAAAAAAAAAATTTAAAAAAAATATGTGCAGAATTGATCTAACAGGTCTGAGATTAATGTATTCATATTACAAAATGATTCTAAAAACATGTATAATGTTACATTCAAAAAATATGGTTGTTTAGGGGTTAAAAACTAGTTAATACACATCGCCGCCAGCGCTCTGGGGTTTAAACAAGGAATGGACAGCACCAGCACATTCGGAGCGTGATTTGTTGATGAATATGAAGCTAGCCGTTCGCTCTGGCCATTCGTTGTCAGGCGCTCACATACAACGCTGGACCTGTGAAACAGCGACCCCCCAGCCCGTATTCAACATTACCGCACACCGACTGAGTCGCTGTCATCAAGCTAATGCCGGCCAAGCACAGCGAATACTGGCTGGCGCTGAAAAAATCACGCTACAGTCGCTCATCTGTCGCTACCTGGCGCTATTAATGAATCGGCCTCCCCGTCGCTGTCATCAAGCTAATGCCGGCCAAGCACAGCGAATACTGGCTGGCGCTGAAAAAATCACGCTACAGTCGCTCATCTGTCGCTACCTGGCGCTATTAATGAATCGGCCTCCCCGTTTGTTTGTTCATTGTTTGTTCAATGTTCATTTGTTTGTGTTAAAATAGCGCGTTTGGCAATTATTATTTTTTTGTTCAAATTATTGTGTGACATCTGGCTGCAAACAAACATTTTTATACATTTTTTTGACTTTTTATATTTTTATGCAGAATAGCATTTACAGGTCTGCACTAAAGTGTCATTGTCACAGTGTCATTCCATGTGTTTTCGCTTTGTAACTGGTGTATATGTGTTCAAAAATCGGCTTTAAACGCACAGCGTCTGACACTCTGTGCTACAGCGCCCAGCTTTAAAGCGCCAACGCTGTGTGTGTGTGTGTAGTTTTTTCTTAAGTATTGTGTTGAGTGCCAAGTGCTGGATGCACTGAGCTGGCGCTACCTATCACTCGCTGCAGCGTTATACTGCTGTTAGAGAAGCCAACACACATCACATTCATCAATGCCGATCAGGTTACTACAGCAACCGCAATGCTAGTTTACAGCGCCCGATACTCACTTACAGTGCCTACTAGCGGTCCCTCTAAGCACTGCTATACAGATGCTTGCATGCCAATACGTGGCGCTAGTAGTAAATCAGACTCTAAATTCCTTCCAATTTGGTGCTCGATTCATGACACCGTGTTCTAGAACCACGCGCATGTGCTTCGCACAAAATGGCACGTATGCTGCATGATCGCAGGTTTCTGATGTACGCACAAACTTGTGCATTGTACATGAATCGGAAACTTGCGATCACACTTCATGCACACTTCAGGTTTTTGTTCGATGTGCATGGTGCCATGAATCGGGCACCGAATTGCAAGTTTTCGCAAGCAGAAACACTTGTACACGGTTTTTGGTTTTTTGGCACACGGCCATTCAACCCTTATGTGTATGCCTAGCTTCGCTGCCTGTGCCCTAAACTAAAATGGGCTAGATTATAAGCATTTTGCTTACTGATGTATGAAGATGTATTTATTTATAATGTAAGGTTCTGTGTATTAATCTGCCCCACTGTTACCCATAAGCTGCCTCACAGGATAGATAGGGTTTCTGGTAAATATGCAATGGTATGTTCTCTGCTTATCCATGTTAGCCATTTAGAAACATAGAAATTGAAGAATTCATGTGATACCTAACTCAGTATATTTCAGAGAATTATTTAACCCTTTTGTTGCCAAGCACGTAACACCTACGTGCTGGCTTGGCTGGGCCTTAAGTGCCAAGCCCGTAGGTGTTACGTGCTTGACTTTCCCCGCTGCTGGTTTAAAAAATAAAAATAAAAAATACTCACCTGACCCCTTGTTGGATCCGGCCGGGTCTCCTCTTTAATTTGGTGCCATCCAATCCCTCGTGGGGGGTCGGATGGCTCCAGGAGAGCCCCCGGAATAGGCCGCCCCCCCCGCTTTGGCAGCAGAAGCTGCTAACTGCTAAAAAGCTGCTAAAAAAATGACATTCACTTACCTGCATGTGCGCTGGCTCCCGCTGTCCCTCCTCTTCACCTGGGGGGCCTCCGATCCCCCCCCAGGATCCCCCCCCAGGACTTACCGATCTTCAGGAGAGAGCCCGAGAGGCTCTCTCCCCTTTCATCCTCGATGGCGGCCGCCATCTTGCTGCTAAGCCCTGCCCCTTGGGGGCGGGGCTTATGATGTCATCCCGGCCCCGATCACCGGCTTCAGCCTTCCCAGCTTCTCAGATGCCGGTGATCGGTGCCCTGGAAGGAGGTGACAGGAGATCCTCTGATCTCCTGCCTCCTCCTTCTCTGAATGCCGATCACCGGCATCTGTCAGCAGAGCAGCGAGGGACAAGAGCTTGCAATCGGAGGTAAGTACAGTAAAAAATTCTTTTTTTTTTTTTTTAATAAAATACTTTTTATTAATGTGTGTTTTTTTTTTCAACATTTAACCCCTTGTGAACTGGTAAGGGGTCCATGAGACCCCTTATACCAGTTCACAAGGCTGGGGGGGTTGCAAGTCACCTGTCCTAGCGGGTGACTTGCCATTAACCCCCGGCACCCCCATTACCTGCCTCCCCAAAGCCCAGGGGGGGGCAGAAGAGCCCGGGCCCACATAGGCTATGTGGGCTCGTAGGCTGCAGGGTGGGGAGGCCACAAAAGTTCTGTCATCCAGCAGCTATAAAAGGCTTCCAGCAGGTGAGCAGAAGACAGTAATCGCCAAGGGACACAGTGCTCCAGGATGGATGGGAGGTATTAAAAAAAAAAATAATAATAAAATATTTTTTTCTTTTTGTGTGTGTGTGTTTTTTTTTACATTTAACCCATTGTGAACTGGTAAGGGGTCCATGACCCCTATACCAGTTCACAAGGCTGGGGGAGGTGGCAAGTCACCTGTGACTAGCGGGTGACTTGCCATTAACCCCTGGCACCCCCATTACCTGCCTCCCCAAAGCCCAGGGGGGGGCAGAAGAGCCCGGGCCCACGGGCTATGCGGGCTTGTAGCCTGCAGGGCCAGGGGCCACAAAAGCTGGCCCCTGTGCCCTGTTTCCACAAGCCCTGCATAGCTGGTCCCGGGCTGGTTACTTTGGGTAAGGGGGACCCCATGTCAATTTTTGGGGGGGATTTTTAAGGGTTTTTAACCCTTAAAAAACCCCCCCCAAAAAAAAATAATATTGTAAAAAACAAAATAAAATTTACAAACAAGACATTTCATGTTAAAGCCTAAACTCTTCTGCAAAAAATATAAATATAATTTTCCTGAAAATTACAGCAAAAATGGCGCAAAACATGGCGCAAAATGAGGAAAAATGACCTGTCAACAGAGGGTGACAAAATCTCAAGTAGGCTGGCAATTAAAAGGGTTAATAGTACCTATGCATGTTGGGTATTGTTCTGTTCGGGAGACCTTGCGCTTTCAGACTTAGCTTGTTTTTTCTGGTTTGCATATTTATATTTTAGGAAAAGGTGTTTTTTATTCAGCTTTTTTATACATTTTTTAGGGAAACCCTGCGCAACCAAAGAATTCTTTGAGGAATTAATTCCAGAAAGATGAGCCCACTACAACAAGCTGGGTATGCTTAGAAAGCTTAACATGTGTACTTTCAGGGAATATATGGTTTATGGGGCATATTCCAAATGTAAAGGGTTGTTTTGGTTGAAAAATCGCAAGGTGTGCACTTTGTCTGCAGAACTAAAATTTTCAAGTAAAATTACCGTTAAGCACATGCTTTACTTTGGGGTGTTTGGCAAATCTTCCCTTGACAGAACCTATGCATGTTGGTTGTTGTTCTGTTCGGGGAATGTTGCTTTTTCAGATTAAACTTGTTTTTTCTTGTTTGTATATAGTTTTTTTAGGAAAATGTGGCTTTGATTCTGCTTTTTTATCCTTTTTTGGGGGAAACTCTTTGCAACCAAAGAATACATTGAGGAATTACTTCCAGAAAACTATGGGCACATCAACAAGCCTGGTACACTTAGAAAGCTTGAGGTGTGTACTTCCAGAGAATATATAGTTTGTTGGGGGTATTTCAAATGTAAAGGGTTGTTTTTCTGGTAAAACTGCAAGGTGCGCAAAGCGCATATCACAGTTGTATTTTTTCTGAAAATCCCCTAAAGCGCTATTTCAGTTTGGGGGAGTCTCCTGGGCAGGAAAGGGTGTCTACCTATACATATGTGGTATCGCTGTAACCGGGAGAAATTGGGATTTCACACGCAATAACATTTTTTGACAAACTTACATTTTTTATTACAAAAAAACACTACAAATTGTAAAAAAATATTTTTTTTTAATTTTTTTTCACATATTTCACCCAAAAATATTGAGAATACACCTAAAAAATACAAACAAGACATTTCATGTTAAAGCCCAGACTGCTGAAAAAAACAATATATTATTTTCCTGGGAAATCCCTGGAAATCCTTTCAAAAATGACAGTTGAACATGTGTAGCGCAAAATAGTGAAACATCGTCTGGCAACAGGGAGTGGGAAATGCTGCAGGTAGGCTGGCACTTAAAGGGTTAATTTAATCCCACAAAACAGCTGCTATAAAGCCTCATGTGTTTTGGGCAATTGGTTTGGAGGCAAGCAAATGGGTTGATTACACACTGTTACCTGCTACTTTTGCAGCGGCTTCATCGTGCTGCACCATAGGGTTGATTCAGAGAGACAAAAAAAGACTTTCGTTTTTGTGTCGATCTGTTTCTTTTTTGAAATTTTCCCGCTCTCGTATGAGTGTGCAAGCGATTCTAAGCATGCATCGCAAGCCTTCAGTAAAGTCTTTGTCTGTTCGTATGCCGAGTCATTTTCCAGCTTTCATTTTCCATTTTTTTTTCTCATGTTACAACGTCGGCTTTCGTTTTTAAAGGATCTCACGAATCCTTTACGTTTCCCGTTACATTCTGTTTTCCTTTTACAATAAATAATCGTCCAGACGAAAATCCTTACGACCTTATGCCTGTGCACTACAAACTTAACTCATTAAAGTGCTAGCCTACATATTTGGTTCACTCACTTGTGCTACAATGCTTAGCTAAATCACTTCGCACTCTCATTCTTTTTCCATTTTTCACCCCTAAAACTTACCCAAATCACTTCGCGGTCATGTTCTTCTTCTATTTCTCACCCCTAAAACTTACCCAAATCACTTCGCGGTCATGTTCTTCTTCTATTTATCACCCCTAAAACTTACCCAAATCACTTCGCGGTTAGCGTCTTCTTCCATTTCTCACCCCTAAAACTTACCCAAATCACTTTGCGGTTAGCGTCTTCTTCCATTTCTCACCCCTAAAACTTACCCAAATCACTTCGCGGTCATGTTCTTCTTGTATTTCTCACCCCTAAAACTTACCCAAATCACTTTGCGGTCATTTTCTTCTTCCATTTCTCACCCCTAAAACGTACCCAAATCACTTCGCGGTTAGCTTCTTCTTCAATTTCTCACCCCTAAAACTTACACAAATCACTTCGCGGTCATGTTCTTCTTCCATTTATCACCCCTAAAACTTACACAAATCACTTTTTGGTTAGCTTCTTCTTCCATTTCTCACCCCTAACACTTACCCACATCACTTCGCGGTCATGTTCTTCTTCCATTTCTCACCCCTAAAACGTACCCAAATCACTTCGTGGTCATGTTCTTCTTCTATTTCTCACCCCTAAAACTTACCCAAATCACTTCGCGGTCATGTTCTTCTTCTATTTCTCACCCCTAAAACTTACCCAAATCACTTCGCGGTTAGCTTCTTCTTCCATTTCTCACCCCTAAAACTTACCCAAATCACTTTGCGGTCATGTTCTTCTTCTATTTCTCACTCCTAAAACTTACCCAAATCACTTTGCGGTCATGTTCTTCTTCTATTTCTCACTCCTAAAACTTACCCAAATCACTTTGTGGTTAGCTTCTTCTTCCATTTCTCACCCCTAAAACTTACCCAAATCACTTCACGGTTAGCTTCTTCTTCCATGTCTCACCCCTAAAACTTACCCAAATCACTTTGCGGTCATGTTCTTCTATTTCTCACCTCTAAAACTTACCCAAATCACTTCGTGGTTAGCTTCTTCTTTCATTTCTCACCCCTAAAACTTACCCAAATCACTTTGTGGTTAGCTTCTTCTTCCATTTCTCACCCCTAAAACTTACCCAAATCACATCGCGGTCATGTTCTTCTTCTATTTCTCACTCCTAAAACTTACCCAAATCACTTCGCGGATAGCTTCTTCTTCCATTTCTCACCCCTAAAACTTACCCAAATCACTTTGCGGTCATGTGAATCTTCATCTCTAAATATTTTTTGGCCCATTCGTTTTGTGTTAATGTATTTGTAAAATAAAATGACACTGAAATAGTTTTTGTTTTTTTTTTGTTTTAATACAAAATGCCATTTTTTATGGCTTTAAAAAAAAAAATTCCAGTAAAATGTATAAACTTTTTTTTTAAAGAAAATATACAATTTTTTAAATTTTAAAATTTTTAGAAATATTACAATTCAAAACTATATACAAAGCAATGGCAGGACCCAGAACATTAGTCTTCTTCTGTGGTCCCCAACGAGTCACGCAGCTCCTGCATGTCGGCCACCAACTGAAGGACCCTTTCACTCATTGCTGCTACTCTGGCACGTGTGGTCCCTGTATAAAAAACAAACATTATTTGTTGGCAAATACATGTTTCTCAGCTGTGGATGGAATGTTTATTCTAAGTATGTCACACACCCCGCTTCAAGATATCCATAACACGTGGGTAATACCGACCTGAAGAGGGCGTTCTGCAGAGATGATAGGAAAAAGAAAGCCCCTCCCGGTCCATAAATACCTGGGACCTCCCACTCATTACCCAGTTTTCCATCTCTGCAGTCGGCGAGCAAGTCAGAAGATGATGCCTCCTCCTTGCACAGGGGGAATTGAGGTAGCCGGGACCTTCCCGGCCCGCTTTTGATTTCTATTTCCGCCCAGATCCCTCTTTTTTATTAGTATACATGCCTCCCAGCCTTGGCTGAGGTCTGGGCGAGGGTAGAACAGCACATTAGGTGCTCAGGAGCTAAGCTCCACCGTGAGACCCTGTACCAAAGGGTAGGCGGTTTTCCGGGCTGGTGACCCCGGTTTGGGATGCCCTGTCCCTTGGCCCTTTACCCCAGGTAGTGTCCCCCTCTGCGGTTGCCCTTCTCCTTGTGGGGGGGGGGTGGGGGGGTGTTTAGGGGCCTTTATTATGTGTAGTGTAGTGCTTTTCACTGTATTTTTTGCTGGCTGAGGAGATCCTTCTCAGCCTGGTACTTGGAGGCGGGGCCGGGCGCAGACTCGATCGCCGCGGCCCGCCTGTGTGATTGTCTTACTTGTACCGGCGCCGCGGTCGCCGCCATTACCGCGGCGCCGGTACCCTGTCACATTGCGGCGCGCGGGTGAGGAGTTTGTCTCCTCACATGCTGGAGTAGGGGGGCGGGGCCGGGCGTCGGAGCGTCGCCGCGGCCCGCCCCCCTCCTTTCTATCGGTCTGCTCACTGGCGCCGCATACCGCTGCGGCGCCGGTCCTTGTTCCTGTGTCGTGAGGGGAGATCCCCTCACGCTTGTGTTAGAGGGGGCGGGACGGGGCTTTCGGCGGGACGCCGAGGCCCGCCCCCGTTCGGCAGGCGCCGCCGCGGAGCCTGGCCGTGACATGGAGGGGGGGCGGGGCCACGGACAATCGCGCTCTCCGCGCTGGCCACGCCCCCCCTTCTCCTCTCTCCCTCCGTGCTACTGCTGCTGCTGGTTCCTGTGAGACGGACGCCATCTTGGAAGACGGAAGCACCGTGAGTGGCCCTGTGGGCCCCATATCTTTTTTATTCCTTGTGTCCTTTTCAATGTGCTGATAGCCTTTTCTGTTGTGTCTTTCAGGTAGACCTACATTAGGTTTAGGGGGGTTTCTCCCGGTCCTAGGGTCCCTGGGTTACATTTACCTATTTCAAATCCTCCCACTTGGGACATTACAGGGGCATCCCAGGTTGCTTATACGCGTAATTCCCTTGGTCATAGCGACTACACACAAGTTCACCATATGGAGGCATCCCCGGATACTGGGCTCGGGATCCCCTCGGGGCAATTTCGGAAGTGTATGTTGTGTGGGGTATCCATTACTGGGGATGATGTACTTCTGTGTATACCTTGTGCACAGCAAACTATTACGCGGCAGTCCGAACCCCAGGCGTCTGGGTCAGCACCGCCGGTCGCTTCCTCTCCTCCTCCCAGCTTGATACGCACCCCGTGTGACGTTGTCATGGGTAGGGAGCTACAATCTGAGATGTGCGCCAGATTGGCCAACCTTGAAAAATTAATTTCCAGCTCGGCCGCCCGTAGGGTTCCGGCTAAGAGAAAGCACTTGTCGCCGGCTCTGCCGGTGGATGATTCTGACGATGTTAATAATTTGGACTATTCTGATTATTCCCCGCTAGAGGAAGGGGAGGTTTATGAGGACTCTGATAATTCAGACGATGAGCAGTTTGTTGGCGCTGATGCTGAGCTGGGGGACTTGGGGAGATCCTCGGATACTCCTAACGCTCTGGCTCAGATGTTTGAGGTTTTGGCTATTTCTCCTCCTGAGGAGGCTCCACAGCAGAAGGGTGAGTTTTTTGAGGAATCCAGGCCGCGCTTGGAATTTCCTAATCAAAGACACTTTGACAAAATTATTGCTAAGGAATGGGACAGACCGGCTCGGCTCACTGGTATTCCTCAGGGGTGGGATAAGAAATATCCCTTCCCTTCGGATACGGTTAAGCGTTGGGCGTCCCCCCCCGAGGTGGATGCACCGGTTTTGGGGTTGTCCAACACTTCTGTTTTAAATAATCCTGATTGTTCCACCCTCAAAGATGGAGAGGATAAACGCATTGACCAGATGGCTTGTCATGGTTTTGCTAGCGTTGGGTCAGCCATGCAGCCCGTTTGCGCTTCGGCGCTGATGGTGGTGGCCGCCAGGTCCGTGGTCAGGGACCTGTTGACTTCTTCCGGGCTTCGTCCTGGTAGTGACGAGTTCCTTGGCCTTAAACGGTGTGAGTTGTTTTTGTCTTTTGTATTAGCCGCCTTGGATGACACTTTGATGATGTGTGGTAGGACGTCGGCTCTGCTGGTGACTATTCGGCGGTCGGTGTGGTTGCGCCAGTGGGTGGCCGATTTTATGTCCAGAAAGTCGCTGACGGCTCTACCTTTTGTTGGATTACGGCTCTTTGGAGAGAAATTGGATTCTGTCACCAAGGGTGGTAGGTTACCTCAACGCAAGAAACAACGCCGTCCCTTTCGGGGGGGCGCCTTCCTTTACCCCCTCCTTTCCTGGGGCCAGATCTGGCAGGGGATTTGCCTTCCCCTCTTCCAGAGGAGATTCCGGGAACAGGGGCAGAGGACGTGCCCGTCCAGGATACAGTTGGGGCTCTAAGCCCAAACCTACTGCTAAGCCAGCTCAGCAATGAGGGGGCGCCCTCACCCATGCGGGTGGGGGGACGGCTGCGACACTTCTCCCAGGTCTGGGATCAGGAGGTCTCGGACAGATGGATCCGGGAAGTGGTGTCTTCCGGTTACAAGCTGGAGTTCGAGCTCCGCCCCCCTTCCAGATTTTTCAGGTCTCGGGTGCCTTCGGAACCTCTGGCCGCGCAGGGGCTCCTGGTGGCAGTAGAGAGTCTTCTGGACATGGCTGTCATTTGCCCAGTGCCCTCCTCAGACCAGGGCAGGGGTTTTTATTCCAATCTGTTCACGGTACCCAAGAAGGACGGATCGGTCCGACCCATCTTGGATCTGAAGTTTCTCAACAGGTTCATCCGGCCGCGGAAATTCCGCATGGAAACGCTGCGTTCGGCTATCCACTCTCTTCGTCAGGGAGACTTTCTGACGTCCATAGACATCAAGGACGCTTACCTACACGTTCCGATTTTTCCAGCACACCAGAGGTTTCTCAGGTTCGTGGTGGAGGATCGGCATTTTCAGTTTGTGGCACTCCCTTTCGGTCTTACCTCGGCTCCTCGGGTGTTCACCAAGGTGCTGGCGGGGGTGATGGCTCTACTCAGGGTTCAGGGTATCCGCATTGTGCCCTATTTGGACGATCTTCTGATTATGGCTTCTTCCTTCAACCAAGCGCAGTTGGACACCAGAACGGTGGTATCCACTCTGGAGAGGTTCGGTTGGGTGATCAACTACCCCAAGTCCTCTCTTTCTCCATCCAGGGTAGTGACCTTTCTGGGAATGTCTCTGGACACTTCGCAGGCCAGGGTGTTTCTGCCCCAGGCCAAGGTTCTTTTGATTCAGGAGTTGGTTCGGCTTCTCTTGTCGGCCCCTCGTCCGGCCATCTGGCTAGGGATGAGGCTGGTGGGGTTGATGGTGGCCTCATTCGAGGCAGTTCCCTTTGCGCAGTTTCACACAAGGACGCTCCAGCTTCATCTGTTGAAGGTTTGGGACAAGTCTCCGCTATCGTTGGATCAGTCCTTCCAGATGACCCCCCGAGTCCGTCGATCCCTGCAATGGTGGCTGGGGTCTGCCAATCTGTTGAAGGGCAGATCTTTTCTGGCGCCGTGTTGGGAGACGGTCACCACGGATGCCAGTCTGTCAGGTTGGGGGGGGTTTGGAAGGACCTTCAGTTTCAGGGTCTGTGGGGCCCGCAGGAGGCTCACGAGCCCATCAATGTTCTGGAATTGAGAGCCATCAGGTTGGTTCTGTTTCGCTTGACTCATCAGTTGCAGGGCCTGCCAGTTCAGGTTCGGTCGGACAACCGGACGGCGGTTGCTTACATCAATCACCAGGGAGGGACTCGCAGCAGGAGTGCCCTCAGGGAAGTATCTTTGATTCTGGACTGGGCGGAGAGCCACGTCCCGTGTATCTCAGCAGTCTACATTCCGGGAGTGGAGAACAAGGAAGCGGACTCTCTGAGCAGGTCCTCCTCTCGCCTGGGGGAGTGGTCTCTCAGTCCCCAGGTGTTTCGCTCGATTTGCCTCAGGTGGGGGTTCCCGGCGGTGGACCTCTTTGCCTCTCGTCACAATCACAAACTTCCGGTATTTGTGTCTCTCTCGCAGGATCCACTGGCTCTGGCAGTGGATGCCATGTCTCTGAACTGGAGGGAGCTGGGGTTTCTTTAACTGTTCCCTCCGTTTCCAATGGTAGCCAGAGTGGTGCGCAAGCTGGCCCTGGAGGGCGCGTCGGCGATTCTGGTGGCACCAAGGTGGCCAAGGCAGGTTTGGTTCGCAGACCTGGTAAGACTGGCAGAGGATCAGTTCGTTCTGCCTCTACTGCCGGACCTGCTCACCCAGGGTCGGCTACGCTATCCCAATTTACCATCGCTGGCTTTGACGGCGTGGCTGCTGAAACCTCCATCTTGAAGGAGGAAGGTCTTTCTGATGCGGTGATTCAGACTCTTATTAGCGCCAGGAAGCGGTCTTCCTCTACTGTTTACTATAGGACCTGGAGGTCCTATATTGACTGGTGTGAAGGTAGGTCCTTCCCGTGTCGGGAGTTTTCCATTTCCACCGCCCTGGCGGTGTTCTTTCAAAGGTCCTTTGCACTTCATCCCTTGGTCAGGACTTTTTTCCAAGGGGTTACGCATGTTCGACCTCCTAGGAAGCCCTTGGTTCCAGTTTGGGACTTGAACCTGGTTCTTTCTGCTCTTCAGGGTCCCCCGTTTGAGCCCTTGAATGAGGTTGCTTTGTCTTCACTTACTCAAAAGGTGGCGTTTTTGGTGGCTATCACTTCGGTTAGGCGTGTTTCTGAGTTGGCGGCTTTATCCATTAAAGCTCCGTACTTCGAAAGGCATCAGGACAAGGTTGTCTTTCGTTTCAAGCCGGATTTTCTTCCTAAGGTGGTTTCTGCCTTTCATCTGAATCAAGACATTGTTTTGCCTTCTCTATGTCCTAATCCTAGCAACGACAAGGAAAGGGCGCTGCATTCCGTGGATGTTGTTCGCGTTGTGAAATACTATCTGGTGGTTACGTCTTCCTTTCGTAAGACTGATGCTTTTTTGTGGTGCCCTCTGGGCCTAGGAAAGGTTTGGCACCTGCCAAGTCTTCCATTAGTAAATGGATTCGTCAGGCCATCATTGGGGCCTATTCTGCTAAGGGGAGGAGTCCCCCTTTTCGTGTTACTGCTCATTCTACTCGTGCGGTTGGAGCGTCCTGGGCTTTTCAGCACCAGGCCTCGGTTGAGCAAGTTTGTAAGGCCGCTACTTGGTCCTCTGTTCACACTTTTTCCAAGTTTTACAAGGTTGATGTTCGGGCCTCAGCGGATGCTGTTTTTGGCCGCAAAGTTCTGCAAGCTGTTGTGGTTTAAGTTGTGCCTTGTTGCCTTGTTTTGGATCCCCGCCCTTTTATGGACACTGCTATTGGATGTCCCACGTGTTATGGATATCTTGAAGCGGGGTGTGTGACATACTTAGAATAATACCATTTTGTGAAATACTCACCTGTAAAATGGGTATTATAAGTATGTCACACACCTCGCTTCACCCGCCCTTCTTGTATTCTGGATCCTTTATATTGTGAACTTTGCGTTGCTTTGGTTTATATTTGCCTCTTCCTGGTCCCTTACCTTACTGCTTCTGTATACTGGGTAATGAGTGGGAGGTCCCAGGTATTTATGGACCGGGAGGGGCTTTCTTTTTCCTATCATCTCTGCAGAACGCCCTCTTCAGGTCGGTATTACCCACGTGTTATGGATATCTTGAAGCGGGGTGTGTGACATACTTATAATACCCATTTTACAGGTGAGTATTTCACAAAATGGTATTTTTAGGTGGCAAACTAACTCATGATGCCATATGTCATTATGCTAAATAATTAATCTAAGGAAGAGGGCATATGTCATTATGCTAAGTAATTAATCTAAGGAAGAGGGCATATGCCATTATGCTAATGCCATTGACTATGGCTTTAGGTATCATGTCAAGTGCCACATACTCAAAAGAATGACATTACAACTTACTTTGTTGGTGGCCGACGTCTGCGTCGGGGACCACCCTGGGTTCTGGGACCTGCCACTGCTGGGAAGTTGAGACTGTAGAGACATGTCAAATAAGGTCACTTCTAATGTCTGAGTCAACAGTAAGCAAATGACAATTTGAATGTGTGTGTGACATCACCCACCTTCTCCATGTGCCTCCTGGGCCTGATCTGCTGCAGACTCTTCCACAGATCCTTCACCCGGTACATATTCATCTAGAAAAAGAGATGAAGGGAATCAGCTTTTGTTTTTTGCTCCCAAAAAACACCATCCCCTCCTCCCCGGCCTAGCACATCCGTTCTGAAAGAACGCTCCACTGGCAAGGCCAGTAAAAGCCACAGGCCCAGAAGCCTCAGCCCACCCAGCTCAGAATATTTTGAGCCACGTGGGAAACACACCCATGGCCATGGAAAGAGCAAGAGCCACAGGCCCAGAAGCCCCAGCCCACCCAGCTCTGCATGTAGTCAGCCACATGGGAAACACACCCATAGCCATGGAAAGAGCAAAAGCCACAGGCCCAGAAGGCCAAGCACAGCCCGCTCAGCATCTCCAGAACCACGTGGGAAACACACCAATGGCCATGGAAAGAGCAAGAGCCACAGGCCCAGAAGCCCCAGCCCAGCCAGCTCTGCATGTAGTCAGCCACGTGGGAAACACACCCATGGCCATAGAAAGACCAAAAGCCACAGGCCCAGAAGGCCAAGCACAGCCAGCTCAGCATCTCCAGAACCACGTGCAAGTACCTCCCAGGGGCATGGAACCACAAGTGGCAAGGGCACAAAGAGTCACAGGGCCAGAAACACCACACCCTCAAGCACACACTCTCCTCCTTGTCACATTTGCCATCGGCACAGGTGGCAAGCAGCTATCCATATGCCACATTGTCGCCTGCAAGTTCAGTGGCCACCCAGGCAAGGACCCCAAGTCCATTTCTAAGTCCAGTCCATTCTTTATCCAGCCACCTGTCCAACATTTCAACACAACAGAGCCAGCCCAGAATGTCCCCCGAATTGCCTACATCCAGAGATGAGCTCGAACAGCAAGCAATAGGCTGGACATTGCGGCAAGGACAGTTGAGTGGCAGGTTTGGTGAGGCCCAAACTCTGGCATTGGCAAGTGGGCTGATCCTACATTATGACAAGCTATATGGGCGAAAATCCAAATCTACAAGCAAATTGCGAAAAAAATTAAATCTTGGAGGAGCTCACATTGACTCACCAGGTCAATGCAGCGGGGAGGAGCTTAAAGATGTGGAGCAGATCCAGCACAAAATTTCTGACCTGAAGTATGCAGCACGGAAGAAAATAAATGGCGCAATTACAGGTACATATTTGAGTTGTGCATTTGTCTGCTTCTTGTATTGTCAACAATTTCCTACATTTGCAAACTTATATTTTTCAGCTTACAAACTGGCAGAGGCTTCCCCACAAAATTACAATTTACCCGAGATGAGGAGATGGTGCTGGGGCTGATACATCCTGTGGCATTAGAGGGCCACTCGGGGCGACGGGACACGGACATCCCTACTATTCCTGCAGGTTAGTAATGTTAGTGTGTATGTGAAATGTTTTAAACGTGTAAAATGAGGCTCACAGACATATATGAACACATGCCCCTAGGGAGTGGCTTGTAGGGGAGGTTACAGTTTTAGCAGGGTGTGTAATGTCTGCGGAATGTTCATTTTCAAATTTGCCAGCCAATGCATGACCTTGGACAGTATTTATGGTCACTATTAAAGTCTTAATATTAGCAAAGCACTGCCTGTTACGTGATTCTACTCAATCATATCCAACACTTCTTTGTCTTTAGGTCACTTGGGTTTTAGCTGTGCTTTGGTCTCAAATACTTGATCTGGGGTCAGGGAAAGGTCTACATAGGAAGAATGCCCACCAGCATACTCCTAAGCCAAATGCTATTTGCAAGCTGAGTGTGGGTCCCTAATGGCCCTTTAGGGATGTGTGAAGCCTCATAACATGCAGTACATGCATGTTTGTATTATTTAAGGTGACCAATGTGTATGTACAGGGTGAGTCATACATATAACAGATAATGACATTCATAGTGAAGGTCACCTTGGACCGTTGGGGGAATTGCCATTCCTGTTTGCCCACGTGTTTTATTGAAACATACAGCACAGCATCAACCCTCAGCAAGTGTGGAAGCCTCATCCAGTTTGACCACCGTGCTGCCTAGGAGCCAGGAGCAGATATATACGGTAAGTGTATTTTGCTGAATCTGCTGATGCATGTGAATGAACATGACTAATTAGCATAACTAAGATATTTATGGACCAAACGTAACCTTTTTTTGCACATGTCCCAACAGACCCACACACTGAAATCCAGGAGATGGAGACGGATGCCACATTGATGGGACCTTCAGAACTGACCCCCCTGGAACCTAATCTGCCACGGTCCCAACATGCTACTGCACCAAATCCTCTGCAGCAGAGTGAAGCTGGACGCATGCTGCCAGCCCATCGTGGGCAGCATGCAGAGACTGAGCCTACAGCCCCCAGTGGTAGTTCTGCTGCAGAGGACTTGCCGAGCACATCTGCGACTCTTGCTCGCCCTAGACGTCCAGCATCTGCAGGCGCTCAAACCCGGGGAATTGGGAGACGTAGTCAGCAACGTCGACCAGTTTCCCAGGGGAAGCGCGTGCCGATAATGGAGTCAGCATGGCACCATGAGAGGCGTTTATTTCGCCAGGTGACTCAAAGAACCACAGAGCAGCTTACTGCACAATTAGATACATTAAATAATACATTCACCCCCATGCTGACAGAATTTAGGACGAGCAACAGCCACATGGCCACCTTAACTAATAATTTGACAGGCATGCTCGAGGAAGTTAGATATAGCAATAGACTCATGTTGGAACAGTGGCAGATTCTGAATGCCACACATGCCCAGGTGATGGGCCATCCCCAAGGCCCACCACCAGGGCTTTATGGGCAACACCCATTTTAACAGCTATTTGCCCTGTATCTGCTCCACATCTTTCCTCTACATCCCCACTGTATTGACCTGTCTGGTGAGCGCCACCAAGATTGCCTTTTTTATGGCTTTGCTTGTATGATTTGGATTTTCGCCCCTATAGCTCATTAGAGTGCTGAGATACCCCACTAGCCAATGCCTGAGATAAAGCCTCACTGAACCTGCCGCTCAAGCTGTCACGCTGCAGGCTTTGGCCTAATGAAATAGTGTCTGGCTCATCCTGTTTCTAGGCATGATTGGGGGTATTCTGGCCTGGCAAACTACTACCTTGAACCCTGGCAAAGATTGGACTGGACTTGCATTTGGACTGGGGGTTATTGTTTGAGTGGGCCACTGACTTACAGGCGTGGATGTGGCATAGGTATGGCTGTTTTCCACCTGTGCCTGTGGCAAATGTGGCCAAGCAGGAGAGGGTGTGTATGTGGCCCTATGTATTACTGGCCAAAGAATTGCATGCAAATGGTTGCTCCCTATGTATGTATATGTTATTTGGCGTGGAAACTTCGGCCTGGAGTGTGTTACTTTACAACTCCTGGATGTGACCAATTGCTAGGTGCCATGAGTCTGCACCAATGTATATTTCTGCTGTACTATGTATATACATGAAGTCTGCGAGTGCCCTTCAACTAATAATTGACACATTTATATTAAACATATTGAATGTGACTTTATCTGTTGTGGACTAAGTTGATGCATTAATGTTTAGGTTATTTTGAGATTATTGAAGGTTTTTTGAAACAAACGTGCAAAAAAAATGAATGAGGCTCAGATCAAGTTTGAAAAGTTTAGTAATTCATTAATTACTATTTCTAAATAATAAAATAACAAAGCCTTCACAAAGGCAAATGAGAGCCCAAAACAACAAATACATACAACAAACAAAAACAGGAAAACAAAATTAGGCAAAATGGATCCTAATCAAATTTGCCCTCACAGCTTGCCCAGAGGCACTAGGTGTGCCACAGTAATTGGCATCAGGCTCCTGGCTGGGTGGAGAGGGGGGAAGATCCACATACTGGGGGACACGCTGCATTATGGCAAAGTTGTGTAGCACACAGCAGGCCAGTATTATATCAATCACCTTGTTGGGGTGATACTGGAGTGCCCCCCCCCGGTATGGTTCAAACATCTGAACCTAGTTTTTTGGAGGCCAAAGGCCCTCTCCACAATGGCCCGGGTTTTTCGGTGGGCCCGATTGTAGGCGTCCTGGGCTGCATTCTGTGGCCGAAGGATGAGCATCATCAGCCAGGGAAGAAGCGGATAGCCGGAATCCACTGAAAGAATTAGAAAATACTTACATTAATTACCCAATCCAACAACATTTTTTGGGGACAAGCGGTCGTTCCCCCTGACTAAGAGACTATCTTATATTTTTGCAGCACCCTGTACATACAGATTGCTCACCTCAAAAAAGAGCCTAGCACCATCTACTGCATGTTCTGAGCCTTTAAACATCCAAGATGGTGGATGAGGGCAAATCAGACAGAATGCAAACAGGAATTGGGTTAGGACTGTGCTGCTCAGCATTCTTGGATGTCTTACCTTTTCAGGACCCCAGATCTGCTTTGTCTGAGCCAAGCACAGCTCTAACCCGCCCCTGCACTTTATCCCGCTCTCCTCTACTCAGTAAGTGTCATGCTTCTGAGCAAAGATGGCGCAGACCCTATCATAAAGTCAAGAACAGAATTGAACCCGAGTGTGGGGAAGAAGTAATTTACTAAAAAGGGGTTAAAAGGGCCATAGGTTCAGACATGGATCATCAACTATATTAATAGGCATACATTGAAAAGTGAATGACGTTATTTGTGTCAACTTACCAAGGAGCCATCCACCGGAGAATTCTCCAGACTCAAACCGACGGTACAATCCAGATCGTCGCAAGATGTACGCGTCATGGAATGAGCCTGGAAACTGGGTGAGAACACTAAGGAACCGCATGTCCGGGGCCACCACTGCTTGGACATTCAGGGAGTGGCCCATTTTGCGGTTCCTGGGAAAAAGGAAAAACAACAAAAATTAGCAATGCTAGGTAAACTGCTCAAACACTAACTCCTAACATCCTCCCAAAAACATGTTGGGCAATACAAATAACACTAACTACCTAAGTATTTTTTAGCCCAAAAAAGGATATGTATGTTGGATCAACTAAAGATTACCTTGAAAATTACTAATTAAGGTCCACATGAAAATGTTTGGCTTTGGCTCACATGAAAAACATTGATGAAGCTAAAGACGGCCAAATGTATCACATGAACAATTTACAAGGAGGGATTAATAGATATACAGTGTAAGCTATTTCACAGGGACAATTTACAAGGAGGGATTAATAGATAGTTAAAATACAATTTATGTAAACTATATAAAAAAATGACCGATTGAACTTACCTATAGATGTACTCGTCGGCTGCCGGAGGGACCAATGCAATGTGGGTGCAATCAATGGCACCCATGACGTTGGGCATGTCGGCGATATTATAAAATGCCAGCTTAAGCGTGTTCCAGGCTACCATGTCATCAGGAAAATTAATATATTTCTGACTAATGGTAGCCATGCCTTTTCAAAAACTTGGATAGTGTGCGGCTCAGCGTAGGCTGGGAGATCCCCACGGAGAGGGCACCCAGCCTCTGGAATGAGCCGTTCACCAAAAACTGCAGGTAGCCAAGCATCTTGGTCATACCTGAAATTGCTTGCCCCTTCTTTTTGGTGCGGGCTAACCATGGCCGCAGCTCACTATACAACTTATGGAGAGAAGCGCGATTAAGTCTGGTCAGCTCGAACAGCTCAGCGTCATGCATGCCATCGATATGCATGCGTCGCCGGTGCAATCTGGCCTCGGCCCTGCTGATACATTCAATCCCTATTAGCTGGAGTTGGTGATGTTCCACCATAAAAGCACAAAACATGTTGATAGCGAGGGTATCTGAGGTCAAAATGGTCCCGTAAGGGGATCGCAAATGAAATGGTTTTATAGGGCGGTGGTCCCTCAGCAATCAGCTCTCGGAATGAGATGCAAGGCCATACCAATAACGTAAGTTATCTGAACGAACGCAAAATATCAGGTTTAGATGAGAAAATGATACGAAATAACGCAAAGGATCCGATTTACTTTCGTTCATCGAAAGCGCATATACACATGAGCTCGAACGAACGTACGAATGAAAATGCAATGAAAAAAACGAAAAAAATGACAAACACACACAAAAACATACACAGACAGCTACGGAAATCCAGACGAATGTGTCTATGAATCGAGGCTAATGTACTGTAAAAGAGGGGGGTGCTCTGTTTGTAGAAGGAGGTGGGATTTCACAATTACAGGACCAGTTCCCCAAGACCCAAGAACAATAAGGCCCAGGAGAAGCTGTTGTGGTGAAGAGGAGAGTTTAGGCTTCTTTTTAAATGTTCTTTTACATTAATGATAGATCACACAAGCCTGCCCTAAACAGTGTTTCCTCAGGTGTTATAACTTATGTATTCCCAGGGGTTATAGAACTACAAGCTTCCAGCATGTCCTGGAATCCAGTTCCTGTATGGAAACATGTAGGGGATACATGGGGGGGGGGCACAGTGGTTGGCAAAAAGTGGAATACAGATGTGTTCAATTCTATTCTTCTGTGACTACATATTGTTTCTGTTCTAAAGGGATTTCAGGGAATCTTCTTTTTTCCATTAAGTGGAATGCATCATGTAATGACAGCCTTTGTGTAGTATATGTCAACTTGATTGTTGCCACAGTTGTATAAGGTCAAGTTGAATTGAATCTGTAGTCAGGAGTGAGACACATCATTACAGGTGTTATGGGGAGGAATAATATCACTGTGATGAACATTGCCGAACAAAGTCATTTCTGACAGCTTTAGGATGAGTAGCCAATCAGTGGGGAAAGCAAGAAGGATGCTTGTCTGCAACGCTTGCAGTTTTACCAGTAGGAAGAGAGAGGTTGTGATGCTGATGTATAGAGCTTTGGGATACAGGGCCAGCCTTATGTTCAGAGCTACCTTGTGCAAGAGTGCAGAAGGTCACCCCAAAACAGTCTGTGTGTCCTCCTTTGGTCCCTCCAACTAGTGTTGGGCAAACCCTACAAGTTTGTGTTTAGCAAGATCTACTGAACTTTGGACAAAAGTTTGGTTCATGTACTGAACCTGACCCGAACCCAGTCCCTATTGAAATCAATGGGGACTCAAACTTTGGGACCCATGCAGAGTGTGCAGCAATAGGAAGCAACTGTAAAACTTTCTTGAGCCCCGTGAGGCGGTTGGCGTTCTTTCCTTTTTTTTGAAGCCCCGGTCGTGGCCATTTTGACAGAGGAAAGAATGCAACCACATCGCTCAGGTAAGAGTACAGCCACTTCCTGCTGCTGCACACTCTGCACTTTGCAAGTGCAGTGTGAACCCAAAATTCAGTACAAACACCAACTTTGTCGTTTGGGTTCGCACAACACTACTTCCAACTCCTAAACAATTAATCTGGCAGGTGTGAACAGGTAGCATCCAAATGTTATGGGTCTTTCAATGGATTGTCCAGGCAAAAAAAAAATGTCTATTCTCACCTCTTACCGACCCTATTAGCATACCATTAGCAGTATACAATAATATGCAAATACTGAAACAGAAAAATAGCACAGGGCATATAATTAATCTTGTACCTTACATTAATCAAATCTCATAGTACACATCATTTTTTATAGCTTATCTGTGGTGTGCAATACATATGATTAGGGCTAAAAACTCAATGAAGGGTTCCTGGGGGGGGGGGGGGGGGTTGGGGTTCACACAGAAAGGGAAGCAGGGGGTGGGGGAACTTTCAGAAGACACAAAGCTGAGCATGCAGAGTGTTTAGTACAAACTTATTAGCTTGTATAGTGTGGTTGCCACTCAGCTTCAGAGTTTTGCCATGATGGATTAGTCTTCAGAACTGAACGACAGCCAGTCATAAACAGCAAAAATGTGTAAAGGAATAGTATTTTACATTTTGTTTTACTTTATAACCACTTTAACCCTTTTATTTTTTTACAAAGTAAAATTCATTTCTCAAGAGCCATTAGCCTTACAATCCCATAAGAGATAAAGGAATGCCTGTGTAGGAAAATTGATTGCCACTCTAACCATGTTTATCAGGGATAGTTACATAGTTACATAGTTAATACGGTTGAAAAAAGACATATATCCATCAAGTTCAACCAAGGATGTTGAGGTAGGGGAATTTATTTCTTATTTTATTTTTATTTTTTTTTTTTTTACTGATCACAGCTAATAGTAACTGCTAATGTTATTTTCTTCAAAATAAGCATCTAATACTTTTTTGAAGCGTCAGCGGTTGATGCAACAAACTTCTGTGGGTTAATCATGTCCCACCTCAGTCCTTTACTCTCAAGACTAAGCAGATTTCATTCTCATCATCTTTCCTCGTAACTAAGATCCTTCATTCCTCTTATTAGTTTGGTGGCTCTCCTCTGCACCTTTCTATGAACGGGTGCCCAGAACTGGACGACATATTCCAGATGAGGGTATGACTTTACATTTCTCCACACTGAACTTCATTTTCCAAGTGGATGCCCAGACACTCAAAGTGTCCAAGTCAGCCTGAAGCTTGTGAACATCTTCAATAGACTGCACTGTGCTACATATCTTTGTGTCATCTGCAAAAATACATGGCGTTTAATTCCATCTTCTATGTCGTTTATAAACGAGTTGAAATAATTGAAGTTGAATAATAGAGGGCACAGCACTGAACCCTGGGGTACACAGCTTATAATCGGTAACCATTCAGAGTATGTATCCTTAACCACAACTCTCTGCACATGATTATTCCAGTTGCAAACTGTATTTTCTAATCCTGAAGACCTAAATTTCCCCAAAAAGGGATGGTAAGTTTAATGTGATCATTTTAAGGTTTGTCCCCCCTCCCCTCCTGTTCACCTTTAGAGCCAGAAACTCATACCCCTGCTGGCCACAAGAACGGTTTTGCTCCTTGTCCTGTCTATGTGAGACTGGGATAATTTTGCTTTCGAGATTTGCTCTAAAACTTCATGATTTCTTTTTTTCCCCAATATCATAGCTCATGCCTACATGAACTGCTTAGCAGAGGGTAGACCATCAACAGATGCTAAATGCCTGAAGAAATCTTGTCACAGGAAAGGACAAAGTACAGGCCTAATTTACTGACAAGTATGTCAAGTGCAGAAGGCTTTCTTGACACAATTGCCTGTGTCCAGTTTCTATCACTTTTTTTCTTTTAACAGGATTTAAGAGAAATATGATTTATATCACTGACACTTTATTTTCTCTTTTTCCATAATTACATAAGCGCGTAAAAAATCATTTAGACTGACATTAGATCTTAGTGACACATGACTGCTCAGATTATCAAACCCGCTGGGAAAGAAATTATTGCAATAAGGCTCCCACAGTGTTAAGAAGCAATCAAATATTTAAATGGAATAGGTTTTATTTAAACTAATGATTTGGGAAAGTTACATTCAGAGAAATGGTAAAAAAACTCAAAAGTCAAACAAGGCCACTGATAAAATCTTAGCTACAGTTTTGCTCCTCTCAAATGTTTTGCTCCTCTCGTAGTTAAAGTAAAAAATAAAATGTTGTCTACATAGTAATAAGAAACAATGTTGGGATATTCTATGAGCAACTAGTGCTTCAGCCTGAAGTTAAATGTTCTGTAGAATTGTACCACTGCAGCTGCAAAAGTGAGTTTTGCAGGCAAGCCCTGGGGTTTCACATAGCGGGACATTCCAAATCACGGGTAGGGACGTATCTGGCCCTGAAGTCTCTTAGACTACAGGGCTGGCAACAAAGCTGGTTAACCTGAAAATCAAATACAGGACACATCATACAATCCAGTACAATCCTAAAAACCAAGTAAAGCTTACTGTCTATGTAGATGGGTTAATAGTGTATCAACACAAATCAGATTAGTTGGAGAGCCTTATTCAAAAAGCGCCAGCACCCCACAGCACCACTTTTTTGGCCTCCGTGGCCAAGTGGACCAAAACCCACTGAACTTTTGAAATACATTTGGCCAAAACCTCTGCTGATACTTCTTGCTTGGAATGGAGAACTAGAAACAGATAGTTTTGTTTTTCAAAAAGTCCTGGAAGAATTTTTTTTGCTGTCCCTCTCTGTAAGATGGCAGGGTATTAGTCATACATAGGTGTGGCAATGACATCATTGCCACAGACAACAATGGCAATAAATGAAGGAGGTGGAGCTTTATAGTTAAAACAGGTGCCATTATCTGGGATTAGAATGATGCAGGAGCAGTGAAAATTGGCAAAAGTACTCTTCTTGGGGGGGATTCAGGGCAATTCAGGGGATCCTAGTTAAAAATATGGGTAGTCTGCTTTAAGATAGAAAAAAACAGCACGATTGCGGCAGTCAGCTCGCATCTTTTTTAACAGTAGCACTGAAACGTTCCAACGCAGGGCACTCTGGTTAAAGCAGTGCCAGATGTAACCTGACGCAGTAGCTCAAGATCCCATAAAGCACAATGGGCAGAACTGGATTGCAATGTTTAATCCTTATAATTAATATTCAACACATTTTTTTGTACAAAACTTGCATTGGGACTTGTCAATAATGGAAACACAGGACCTATATGGGCCAAAATATTTTCTGGGCGGTATTCAAATTGATTTTAATGGCTTCTTTTGCATAAAAGTTGGACACCAGCAGTTTGCCCCCTTTTTTTTCCCAGCAGTGATATTTTGTATCTGTAATGAAGGAAATCCAAGGTTAACCTTGGATTTCCTGCTTACATCGATAGCTAACACGGTACAACAACTTACTGACATATCTGTAATGAAAAAACGCTAACTAGAACTGGAAAAATACAGCACCAAAAATTTCAAAGAGAAAAAAAAATAATAAATATGCTGGGGAGTGCCGGAAAAATAGCAGTATAAAGTGGTGCTCACCGATGCTGGGATAATCAGTTGGCGGTCCAACAGGCGCTGACATAGGCCGGCCAATACCTCAGTGCAACAAACAAAGCGAATTAGTAGTGTTCGGCGCAGCGACTGCTAATACCAATTTTATACACAGCACCACATAAGACCGGAATGCCGGCGCTCTGAAGCTGGTGCTATAGCCACAAAAATGATGCTAAAAGGCGCCCATCATAAATAAGGCCCTAAATATATAATATCAGTGTACTTCACATCATCTTTAGGTAAACAAGAGAAGACACCTCATATACAGGACTACTTAATTATTGCTGTAAAAAAACATTGTTTTTATATATATAATGTGGGGACCGAGTACTTGGAATATAAGGGCCAATTATTAACACTATTGGGTTAGGGAAAAAAATTCGCTTATCGTCCCATTCGGTTATATTTACTCATCTAAAATTCCTACATAGATGGATCCTTATATATATATATATATATATATTCGTGTCCAATTGATCTAAATATAGACATCCATATAAGCTCTAAATTATAGTGTAATGGACCAAATACAAGGAAAAAGGGGGAGGGAGGGGACACTGTGTGTAGGGCGGCTAATATTAATCCCGCAGGAAAAGATCCACATCCCATCTGGAATTTAATCCAGACGGGGTGCGGGTCTGTAACCTACATATACAGAACAAGTTCTTAGCCTGTAAGTCCCCACCCCTCGGTCCCACCCGTACCTTCTCAATCGCCATGCAGGAGAGATTGGAGAGATCCCCATCATGTATAGTAAATGACGACCCACAATCGAAGATGTGCTAAGCCGTTCCCCGCAGGGGATGGCAATATGTTCCGCTAGCCTTCTTTTAAATGGCCTAGTTGTACACCCCACATATTGTATGTTGCAGACCTTGCATGTAACTAAGTATACTAGGTTCTTCGTATTGCAGTTCATAAAGTCCTTCATTTGAAATCTTTCTCTCGTAGTTGTAGAGATAAACTCATTTCTTTGATGCACAAATTTACAAATATTACATCTATTGCCCCCACACTTAAAAAAGCCTTTGCATTCCAGCCATGTTGGAGAGACTTTTGGCTGTTTCTTAAATAGACTAGGGGAAAGTTTTTGACCCAGAGTGGGTGACTTTCTACTAACTATTCTTACCCCATTTTTGAGTATATCCTTCAGTTGTGGATCTCCTTTAAGAATAGGGAGATGTTTCAAAATAATACCTCTAACTTTAGAAAACTCCTCACTATAAGTTGTAACCATAGTTATCTTATTACTATTCATATACCTGGGTGATGTTTTTGAATGTACTTTACCCATCTTTGGTCCCATACCCAACACAGAATCTCTCTGTTTAGATTTTGCTATCTCCCTAGCTCTCTCGAGGAGATGTAAGGGGTACCCTCTATGTGTTAGTCTATTTTGAATAATATCTAATTCTTTTTCAAAAGTCAAAAGGGGGGAAGGGGTATGCTGAGGCGAACAGTATATCCCTTAGATATTAACCTGGTGTGGGTATTGAACTTGATTGTATAGTATTGAATTGTACGTGGGATCTTTCTACCTCTATTTACATAAATAGGGTTGGGGAGAACTGGTAGTTTGTCCTAGTGTCCTATTATTGGGACATTCGGACAGCAACCTGTTTTGTTGAGGTAGTTTAGGCCGTTTTGGAGGATGTCCCTTATTTTCCTCTCATATCATGGGGTTAATTGTTTGTGATGGTCATGATTAGTATAACAGTACATTTGACATATAAGGAAATAAGATAAAATCTCATTTATTCCTTTTGGAAATCATATAGTGCATTTAGTGCTTATAGTGCATTCATTGATCAAAATAGGCTATTTCTACAATTGATTTACAGACATGTACTTGATGATAAACATAGCCATGAATTTACAAATTTGTGACAAGTTGTAGATATGCAGATGGCCTTTTACATACGCGTTTCACAAATCTTAGCTTCTTCAGTGTAATTAGCCATATATAATCTGTTATAAATACAATAATTCAGTTTATCTCATATAGTCACTTAAAAAAACAGAAAAAGTGCATGATATTGTTTGTTACAATATAATGATAATACCTTATGATCATTATTAAATGTGAACAAACTGGTATCTCCATGCTACAATCAATTAGAAATCTAGATAAAAATTATATTGAATTAGGTGTGATTGCCAAATATCTTTTATAAATATATTCTATGAATCATAAAGATTTTTTTAGGATAAATACCTTATTAATGATGTGTGGGCAGATTCAAGTGGAGTGTGCCTGTTTCTTTAAAGAAAGAGGATGGTAAGTTCCACGGATATAGTTCAATGTACATGTAAGTAAAGTTTGCAATGCGCCCAAAGGTTCTTGTTCTAACTTACTGTTATGCTGACAGGTTGGAGAGAGGCACCCGTCCTGACCATCGGGCGGGTGGTGCGTCACTGTTGTGTGGCTGCTTATGTAGATGGCGCGGTGTGTGCTTTTATAGTGGATCTGCGTGATGTCACTGGGGGCCGGTCTGTGCAGCGGTGGGCCTATTGGTCCCGCCGTCTGATCACCTGCCCTGTTGATGGCCTATGGGAGCAGGTGGGAGGAGGGCTGTCAGTGACGCGCGCACCACTAGATGTTTGTCAGACTCCCTTCTAATGGGAGAGAGAGGCGCGCGTCAGCAGCTGTGCGCTCTGCGTCGCTAGGTGTCTGTCAATCTCCCGAGAAAAGGGGGGGGCGGGCGCGTGTCAATAGCTGCGCGCACCATTCTCCTATCGCCGGCCCCCTCCCTTCTCCATTCACTGGCTTGATAGTCGCCGTTACTATTGTGTATAATTTGTATTGTAGCTGAGATACCAGTGATGTTATATGTGTACTGAGTACTTAATTTAAAAAAAAAATATTGTGGCATCATAAATCAATTGTGTTTATACTTCAATGACAGAACATAGTAATCAAAATAAAACAAAACAGATCAACTCAGTTCAAATGGTTATTGTGTAACATGATTATACTTGGAGATAAACTGATGCCTGTCTATCAGGTGACACTGGTGTTTCAAATATATTCAATAGTTATTTTTGTTTAACATTTATATTTATGATAGGGACGTATCTTGATTCTGTATGTATCTATAGATCAAAAGTTTTTCAAAAGTCCCCTCTTCCGAACAGTTACATCGGGCTCTAATCATTTCCCCAACAGGAATGGCCCTGATAGTGTGGGCCGGATGACAACTTTCTGCCCTCAATGTTGTATTCCCCGAGGTTTGTTTTCTAAAGGTTCCCGTTTCTATCCTATTTCCTTCCTTGGACACCTGTAGACAAAGGTCCAAAAAGGAGATTTTCTCCGCATGGCATTCAAATGTGAACCTTAAATTCAATTCATTATTATTTAAATAGGATACAAAGCCATCTATAGAATCATATGGACCTTGCCAGATAATAATCAGGTCATCAATATATCTACCGTAATATTTGATGTTTTGCACAAAGGGATTTTGTGAGTTATAGATCTTCGCTTCCTCCCACCAACCCATATAAAGGTTAGCGAGGGACGGCGAAAACGGAGCCCCCATGGAGGCCCCACACCGTTGCAGGTAGAACTGACCAGAGAACAAAAAAAAGTTATGTCTCAAAAGGTATTCTGTTGATAGAATCAAAAATTCTATCAACTCTCTGGGATAAGCGGAATGGTTACTCAGATGATGGAAAATTGCCTGGAGTGCTAGGTCATGAGGTATAGCCGAGTAGAGGGAGGCTACGTCACAGGTGAGCCACAAAAAATTTGTCTCCCATTGAAACTCAGATACCTGTCTAATGATATCCCTGGAGTCCTGAAGGAAGCCAGGGAGCCTACGGACAAGCGGCCTTGGTGCCCAGGGCGATCACCCTGCTCGCCCTCCCCTAGAAACACCCCTGGCTCCCATCCTGAGGACGGGGAGGGGGAAGTCTCAGGCTTGGAAAACACATAGATTACTTAGATTAAAGCATTTGGAATAAAATTTTACTTAAAAAGACAGTCAAGAGGTGCCTCTATCCCACCCTGCTTTCGGATAGTGGCCCACACAACAGTATTGCTAATACATTTCTAGTACATAATACCATGTCCTACTGTGCATTCCTACGTCTTTAAAAATAAAATACATATCATTCATATAAATCCCTATAAACCCATTTTTAGCAACAGTCATGTATAGACTCATGACCTGCACTGTAATGGATTTTTTAGGATTTTATAGGCCAATGATAGTAAAGATTGTCATGATAACATGGTATTTTACCAGTGTAAGATGGGCCCACCAGAGGACTAGACAGATCCTTCCCTGGGCCCAAGCACTTTTCCAGGGCCTCTAATCAGGGCTTTACTATAGATCAAAGACTAAAACAGGTTATGTGAGTTTGTTATTTATTCTGCTTTTGTTTATTTGGTCAGCATTATCAATTGCTATATTTCTTTAGTATATAGCGACCCGGGAATGATTTCCTCTGGTGGGCACTAAGGATGATTTCTTATTGTGGGCCCTAAGAATGATTTCCTCTGGTGGGCACTAAGGATGGACACTAAGGATGATTTCTTATCGTGGGCTCTAGGAATGATCTCTTCCGGTGGCACTGGCACTGCCTCTACTCCCTATTCATTTTGATATCCTTTAAATGGAATTATCGATGATCTATTTGTGAGAAGCTGACAAGTGGTTCAGTGCTTATGGTCCTCTAAACATAGCAACCCTGATACAGCGAGAGTTTCTAAGTGCTGAAGTGTTAAGAATGCATTAGAAATAATGCAACCTGAAAATTAGAGTCATATGTTGTGTGTGGCACTCCACTTTGAACTGGACATTTTGCCTTGTGTACCATACTAAATACTAATTATGCGGGATTTAGGAAGAGGGATCACATTTATAACTTTTCCTTTGCTGGGAATCAAGGGTTTTGAATGTACCATTCTGCTTTTACAGGGGATAACTGTTCGAACTTTAATGGCATGTCCCCTTAGCTAGTTTGTGCTGTAATTAAAGCTTATTGCTATTGCAATTTTTCTAGTGTGTGAGTTCCTTCACCAATCATGCAGTGCTTTGGACAAAACGTATAGTGGTTAATGCTGCTCTTCCCTACAGGCTAGCTCAGAAGACAAGAAGCTAGAGGTGTAAACGTGGTATAGTACACTTGAAAACCTGTGAACCCTGGTGGGACTTTTTCCTTTGGGGTGTATAAGTAACTCCTACTCTCACTGCCTAGCATGTTTGATATGGATTTTGAATATTAGACAATTTTGCAATCGAGCTCCTGTACTTGACATGCTGCCTCTGTACACTGTGAATGGAGCTGTTAAAGTGGACCAACACCCAGGATTTTGACTATCCTGGGTCTTGGTCCACTTCGGTGGGGCACCCCCGATCGGGGTGCCCCGCTGTGTGAAACCCCCCCGATCACCCTAAAAACTCACCTCTCCCCGCTCCCAGCGCCGACGGACAAGGGATTTGACAGCCGCTTGTCCGCGGCTCCTCCGCCGCCGCCTCCCGCGCGTCCCTCTTGACGCGTGCGCGCCCGCGCTGGCCATTCACAGACGGCTGGCGCGGGCGCGCGCACGCCTAGAGGGGCGCGAGGGAGGAGGCGGCCAGCCACCGCCGAAGCTAAGGTAAGGGGGTTGGGGGGTTTTGGGGGGGTTTCACCCCGCGGGACATCCCGATCTCGGATGTCCCGCGGGGAGGGAGGTGATCGGCCCGGGAATCTTATAGATTCCCTGGCCGATCACCCGAGGGTGATGGTCCACTTTAAATAGGCAAGCTGCGGATGTCTGCATCTCTAGGCCAGATCTCCTTTATGGGTATCAAAAAAACAGATCTGGAGGAGCATGCTGTACAGGATCAAAGGTACGTATCTTTTTGTTCCCCAGAAGTACCTAAAGGGGAAGTCCAAGTATATATATCTGTGCTCAAAATAAAATAAAGAATACACTTAGCGGATTGCCACAATTCTTCTACAATGCCGGTGGGGCATGATTAGCATGGCAGGGACTTATTTGGCAGTTGCACTTGACTGACAGATCAGTCAGACAATCCCTGTAGCAGCATGCCCACACTGCTAGGGGGATTGGGTGTTGGCCTGTCACCCAAGGGCTTCTGTACAGGGGGGCCGCTAACCCAGCATCGGAGGAGGACCGTGGTGATCAGGTTAATAAAATGCTTAGTTTAGTGCCCAGGCTCTACGTTGACTACCTCTGTAAATAAAGTGCACAAAGTGAGAAATGAATAAATCATATCATGATATTTGTACCATTTACTGTCCAGGGAGGGAAAGGTATCACGTGCAGCCTGATTATACAGTGTTTGTATTCTTCCTCCTCATTGACAGCAGTGATATACTGTTTTATACTAGCTTAAGCATCTGTATAATACCCGGCATTGTGATAAGAGGCCCTAAAAACAGTAGTTACTTTCAGAGAAAATTGTGGCTTTTGTCAATCGAGATTCTGGCATTTGGTGTAAATATAAATAATGCTTATTAGAGTACTTCTTTAAATGGGTTGAAGTCTCACTAAAATGTTGCATTGATTTTATACTATAAGAAATAAAAACAAGACAAGGAAAGAAAAATTATCTTTTGAAAAGCAGCTATAATTTACTTTGCTTTGTCTCTTACACCACAGAAGCAGCAGCAGCTATTTTACAGAACACTCTGGAAAAATGCACAATTTCCTACCTGGCATGAAACATGTACATATTACATTAATTAATGAGTTTAAATAAGCAATTAATGGTACAACTCCAGGGATATAATTAAACCTTATCAACAATGTTAACAAGTAAAGGGCTTTATTACAACAGTTTTCTTTTGAAAGGTGACATCAAAACAGTAACTAGCCATCACACAGATCCACTGCTGGAAATCTGAATTATTATATCATATACCTCTATGGGATGAATCACCTGACTGCTTAGCTTCACTTACACCAGCTTTACTCATGAGTATTGTTTCTTTTTACATTCGGGTTAAAGATTTTTTATCCATTTTGGTTTGATAAAAAACACATCTTGGCAAAACTTGGGTAAAAAGCATCCTTTCTTTCACTAAAGTACTCTGTAACTCCAGAAATTCACTATAGTAAAACATATGAAAATATAAATATGTTGTTTAAATATTAGAGTTCCACTTCAATAATGGAATGCCCCTCTTAACTATAGCTTCACATGTGAAGCACTGCTGCTACTGTTTGGATTCAACCGGACCTTCATCATAATTTAATCAAATTTACCCTTAAAACTTTAAATTTAACTCCTTAAAAAAAGATTCCCCAGCATTTAAAACTAATTATATTTAAGTTTTAAGTTGCTTACTTATTAATATTCCCCCTGCTGGGCTGCTACTTTGTTCAGAATTCTAGGATATGGACACCACTATCTTGCCTCAGAAGCATCATATGCTGAGCAGAGGAAAGGGGGCAAAACTGCAAGGGGTGGGTTATAGCTGTACTTTGCACAGACAGAGATGAGCTGGGGTCAGGAAAAGGACAGCAATCCCAGAATGCAGAGCGGCATAGTTAGATGACACTTCCTGTGTGCAGGCAGCCTGAGATGCCATAGGCCACCATCTTGGATGTTTGAAGGCTCAGAAAATACAGTACAGCGCAGGTAGGATGATTTGTAATGTGGGCAATCTGTGTACAGGGCAGGGGGAGCATACAAGATAGGCTCTTATTCAGGGTGAAGGTCTGGTTTAAGCAGTTTAATGTTTTTTACCCAACTGATAAACATAGTGTTAAAAAAAATAGAAAAAGCCTCCTAAAACATAGGTACATCACTTTAGTGAAATTAGATAAAAATCTCCCTTTAACCCATCAAAACATCTGTATATAATGCTAGAGTTTATATTTAACAAAATAATGCTTTTTACAGTGAAAAAGAATTTCCCTGGGGTTCTCTGCACAGGGGGCATCCTGATCTGGGATGCCAAACCAATAAACACACAACCTTCTTGGAACCCACAGCACATGCTCAGCTCAGCTACGGAATCCAGGCTGTGCCTATCCCGCCTGATTGCAGACCTAAATGTCAGCTGAAAGGTCTGCTTTAAAGGCTGCTGAATTTTTTACTGAAATTTACTTTTCTTTATAAAAACACATTATTTATTATATACTTTTAAAAGGGGACTCTGTTTCTGTTTTATCATAGTTAAAGGGAACTTTTTCTATCATTTTAATAACTAATGTTCATAAGGCTGCTTTCCAGGCATATGGGTTGATTCAAAGAAACATGTAACAGCTTGGATTTGGGTGCCGATCATCCTATTTTTCACGTCCGCTCGTGCGTTCGTATGAACTTGCGAGTGATTCAATAAGCAAATACGTTTCTATCCTAAAATATACGTCCGTTCGTATGGCAGTTCGGGAATCAGACCTATGTCAGTTTCCATCCTGAATTTTCCGTTTCATTTCTCAGGTTGCAACATTGGTTTTGCCCTTTTTCCTTTTTTGTCTGGACGTAAATCCTTCTGATCTTGCGGCTCCGCACTACAAACTTACCTCATTAAAGTGCATTCTAAATATTTGGTCTTTTAATTTTCTTTATTTCATTCATTTTGTAGTAACCAACCATTAATGAATGCATTTGCATAAGTAAATCTTACTTTGTTTAATTTTTAGTTAACTTGCATTTTTTACTTGTGGATTTAATTTTAATATTTATGCTTCAAATGGTACAACTTTAAATTTTTAGTGTGGTTACCCACACCCTCTACATACAGATTGCTCACAAATATTAAAAAACACCCAGCAACTTCTGCATGTTATGAGCCTAGAAACAGCCAAGATGGCGGCTCAGGTATTATCGGGCAGCCTGCAAACAGAAAGGGCCTTGTGACTGTGTTGCTCTGGATTCTTTGATTTCTGACCTTTCCATGCCCCCAGCTCTGCTGTGTCTGTGCAAAATACAGCAGTAACCCACATCCTGCACTTTATCCCGCTCTCCTCTCCTCAGTAAGTGTGATGCATCTGACCAAAGATGTGCTTAAATAATTAAACAAAGCAAAGGTAAACAACTACACCAATAAATGCAATCTAAAAATATTATTCTAGTACCTCAATTTTAAAATAAATAACAAAGGACATAAGTTTCTTTAATTAACGCAAATATATTGCAAAATAAAGGTTTACATGCAAAGGACTAATTAAGGTCCACATTAAAATGCTTTTAGAAGGCATGCATGAATCAGGTATGCATTGCCATACAATTTATGGCCTCGGCCATGCTGATACATGCAGTTCATTGGAGCTCAAGACGCGCAGACTCCTCCACATAGCCAAAAAACCTGTTCACGAACAGCAATCCGGCTGCTAAAAGGTGTCGGCTGTGGCTTTCTTTTAAAACGCGTTTAGAGGTTTCTCTGAATCACACCTAAACACATCCAATTAACCTAAGTTTTACGTTTTGATCGTAAGTTTTAGGATTTGATCCTAAGTTTTACGTTTTGATCCTAAAATTTAGGAACGAACTTCCGCTGATCGTAAGAGCATATACGCATTCGTACGTAGGCTCGTGCGAGTCGGAAATGGCCAAAAAAACAGGAAAAAATGACTAACACCCACCCAAACTTACGATTCTCGATACGAAATCAATTAACTTTTGCTCTTTGAATCGAGGGGATAGAGTGATGCAGTGGTCAAGCCATCAACGCTAAATGGAGGTAAATTGTGCATATGCTAAAGCAGATCTTACAGGTTCGATTCATGGTCAGTGCGCAAAAATACTCAGATGCAGTGCAAGCGAGTCTGCATGCACCTAGACTCATGATTCATGGCTGCATGTGCATGCTGGGCGCACGTGCGAATCACACCGAATGGCAAGTGCAAGGAATAAGGGCAAATTGCCTTTTCATGTGCCAATTTGCGCCTTTTGCAAGGAAAATCTGCTGTTTTGAAGCGCAAATGGCCCTGCCCTGCACATTAACTTCTCCTGATGGTCCCCTATGTTTCTCTACTTTTCTTTTCTGTTTCTCCATACCTATTTTATCTCTTCAGTTTCTGTGTTTTCTGTGAAACTCTGTTCGCTATTTCAGTGTGCATTCTCTGGAGAACCTGCATTTTTGGGGGTGTTTTTTTGGGGGATATTTGTATTCCAGTTAACATTTAACATTTTTTCCCAATGTTTTGTCCCAGATGTTTTCTTTAACCCTCCCTCCCCTGTTTGGTTTCAATATTAATGCTGATTAATTTAACTATAATTTTTTGTTTTCTAAATTTTGGGGCCCAATAGTCATACTTTTGTTTTTTGGACCTTTATTTGTTGTGATTTTTGAGAACTTTTTATCATTTTTTTTTTTACAAAAAACAAAAAAAGGGTTCAATCCCTAAAAAGACATGCTGACATTTCATTATTCAAAAACATGCCAGACACTGCCGGCATGTGTTTTCGGAATGAAATAAGTCATGTGTTAGCCACTGAAATCAGCTTCCTCCACCTTCTTGCTGGAGGAAATTCAATCCTCCAATTGCCAGATTTGTGCATGCTTTTCTGCCTTCTAAACATACCATAAATCAGGCATCACTCAACCAATAACAGTGTTAGAATGTGTTAAAATAGCTGTGTTAGAATGGATGCAGTGTAACCATGAAGAAGCCATTGTCAGGTAAAGCAGCATTGCTGGAGCAGCTGTTGGGGTAAGAAGAGCATTTGTTATTGTCTGCAGTTTACCACCTTGAACCAAAGATGAATTGTGAGCCCGATTTATCAAACACTTCTGCCAGTGGAGTCTTTTGGTATGCAGGGCCAGGCACATAGGATTTTGTTCCGTTGTAAAGAGATTTTAGACCCAAGCTTATAATAAGGCAGCAAGCAGCTCATCTAATGCCTCTGTCATGTCCCTTCATTTCATGCATCGCAGGGTAGGAGCCACAGCAGAGCACAATAGTTTGCCCTCCTTTCAATTTTATTTCTCCAGCACCATGCAAAAAAGTGGCCTAACATTCAGTCTGTCCCCATGATCCTGCAGCTGACAGTGACCACAGTCTGGTCTGGTTATGAGTCATAAGGCTGTGCTATGACATGCGCTTTGCAGCTCAGACACGAACTAGATCGTAAAGCAAAGAAATCAGCTTCATTTCATTTTATAACAGAAAGGCACAGAGCAGAATAATAGTTTTTCTAGTCCATTCAATTGGTAAAATGAGCTTCCAGATGGAGTCCCACTGTGCATGCACCAATTTTTTTCTGTGCCCACCACCACTTGAAGGTACTCTTACCCACTCCAGGGTATTTAAACTGCCGATGGTTACGAGCACCCAAAATTTTAATGAGCTTGAGCTGCTTCCTAGTTACTTGCCAATGTACAAGACATATAGAAAGCAAAAACAAAGAAACACATCTAGTACAACTCTGTAGGTACAGCGGAATCACTCTTTAATACTTCATAAAATGCACTTACAAACACTCCTTGTTAAAATACGCATCCAATAAAAACGAAAGTGTCCCCAATCCCTCACACTGCGGACGCTAGTGATAAAGAAATCGGGTCCTTCTGGTCTCCAAAATGATTCCCCTCACCTTCCACCTAACGCATTTTACTGGGTCACCAGCTTTTTCAAAGGTGCGGGGCCGGGGGAAATTACAGAATATATACTGCAAGGAGGCACTTACCCTCCAGGATCTAACCAGGGTGTCCAATAACCAGCCGAGGATGCAAAAGCCTATCAGAGGCCGTGTCCAGCAACACTACCTGGTGTATGTGTCGGCATCTATGATTGGTCCCCAAAATCCGGGGTCAGACAGACATGCTAGCAGACTTCTTTGCCAATCAGGGAAGGTTTAATAAAAAAAACTCCCTAGCTCCTTGCAAGCATCGCCGCCCAGGATAGGTCCTCGGGCTCAGCATTAAATTCTGCCTCCTTCTAAGATAGCGTGCACCTTCAGCCAGGGAATTTTGTATCAGCTGTTTCAGCCGACACCCATCATGACAGAGGTCGGTACAACAGAAAAGGCAATCAGCTGCCACCCGATCCAGTTCAATATGATCTGAAGGGCTGCTCCCACCCGAGGGAATGCGGGGAAGGCTAGCAGCAACTGCTGACAGTCAGGCCAAATCTGGCTCAGACTGGACCATAGGGGGTACCGGAGCGTCTCCCGGCGGTAAGAGGCCAAAACGCTTGAAAAGGGGCATAACACCCGCAGCATACAGTGAGAGGCAATGGGGACAGCCCCATATATCATGTGGTCATAAATAGAAATACAAATAAATAAATAAAAACAATAATCACATCTTTGAATACAGTACAAAGGCAGGTGAATTAACCAAACATATAAATACATAGGTTAAAAAAAAACCTAAAATGCATTAAAATGGGCAAGAAGGGATGAGGGAGAAGGGGGAAAAGTGCAATAAATTGCAGGGATTCCACTGTCAATTAGGAGTTATCTAGAAAACAATTCAGATCAAAGTCAATATTAAGGCCCGAAGGGGCCAAAGTGTCTAGCTCGTAGATCCACTTGCTCTCTTTCTGTGAAACCTCCATCCCACCCTTCCATTTTCAAGGTGAGGGGAATCATTTTGGAGACCAGAATATCACTCGCGGCCGCAGTGTGAGGGATTGGGGACACTTTTGTTTTAACAAGGAGTGTTTTGTAAGTGCATTTTATGAAGTATTAAAGAGTGATTCCGCTGTACCTACAGAGTTGTACTAGATGTGTTTCTTTGTTTTTGCTTTCTATATGGCTTGTACATGGACATTGGCAAGTAACTAAGAAGCAGCTCAAGCTCATTAAAATTTTGGGTGCTCATAATCATCATGTATTCTGTCGGCAGTTTAAATACCCTGGAGTTGGTAAGAGAACCTTCAAGTGGTGGTGGGCACAGAAAAAAATTGGTGCATGCACAGTGGGACTCCATCTGGAAGCTCATTTTACCAATTGAATAGACTAGAAAAACTATTATTCTGCTCTGTGCCTTTCTGTTGTTGTTTATTGTTAGGACTATTTTTGCAGAATAGAAAAGTCTGGCACGTTGTAGCATTCGTTCTGAGAGTCGTCCTTACCCAAGCCCTAAGCGTGGTGTTTTTCCATTATTGTATTTAATGTTTGTTTTATCTTTGAATCATCTCTTGCTGAATTCAGAAATTAAGCATAAAATGGCCTTTATTTTTAAGAGATGTTTGCCAAATAGAGGCAGAGGACCTAACTCTACCCAAAGACTCCTGAACAGCCCAACCAGCTTAACCTAATGCAGCAGCAGCAGGAAGTGGCTGTAACTTTCTTAAACTGCCGATCCAACGTTCTTTCCTCTGTCAAAATGCCCAGGGGCAGGACTTCAAAAAGATGGCCACCCCTATGAGTGCCAGCTGCCAGTGTCCTCACTCATGGGACTGGCCATCTACTTAAAGCCCCGGCCATGGCCATTTTGACATAGGAAGAAACGCCGGCTGGATGGTGGGGTTCAGGTAACTGTACAGCCGCTTCCTTCCCACCCATCGCCAGACTTTATTTATTTAAAATTATGGGTGGGTGAGGAGTGGGGGTAGAAGGGGGCCTGTCTGTCGGGTCAAGTCAGGTACCAAAGCCAAGCCTTTGTTGAAAGTTTGGCCAAACTTGCCTAAACTTACAGGAGTTCGCCCAACACTACACAGATCCTAATTTTGGACAAAAAAACCTGCAGCGGAGCTATTGCCATAAGTCAAAATGGCTTGACCAACTGCTTTTGGTATTGAAGTATTCCTGCAAAGCAGCACAGTGACACTGTAGTAGTATATCTAGCAGAGAAAGGCAGAAGATAAAAGCAGAAATTTGGACACAGAATATTAATGTTAACTGTTATCATTAGGGTTATCCTTTAGTAAAAGCTTTGTTTCAGCCATCTGTTTGAACCACTCAATCGCAGCCTTTGTTAGAAAATGCTAGAATCTTTGGAATGCACGATAAATTAATTTTATTGGAAAAATTGGGACACTTTTCATTACAATACAGTCTAATTAACACCGGCGAGAAATTTCGTGAGAAGTCAAATGAAAAAAAAAACAGAATACATTTATGCAGTCATTCTTAGTTTGTTGTTAAATCATTCTTATGCTATTGTGTAGGTAATTGCGTTGTCTTCTATTGTTCCTTGATGACTGATGCTGACTACCATAATTAATAATTTGCATGCCTTTTTTTCATAATATTTTAATAGCAGTTTACCCTATACCATGTGTGAGTCACCTGTTCTTGGTCAATTATAATTGCTATATGGAAATTCTTGGAATTATTGCTATAATAGGTAGAGATTTGGATTCGAGTAGGTAGTGATAGTGTCAGAGACAATGCAGGAATTCGTAATTCAAACTATATAGAAGGTTTTTCTGATGGCTATCGGAAACTATTTAACCAATTTGGCCTGCTCTCTAGTTTTAAGAAAAATTGGGATGCCCCGCTGTGTTCACCCTACAAACACTCACCTTCCTGGCCCTCCTGGGCCACAGGTGCATCCTGGCCTTCTTGCCTTCCTGGAAGAGAGGAGCGCGAAGCAGACCAGAGGGAGCCTGAGGACGTGTGCACTTCCATTTCTCTATGCTTGCGCTCTGTCATAAACAGAGCTTTATGCCGCGCATTAATATGCACAGAAAACAGTGACGAGGAGAGCCCACACATGGAACTTGCAGAAAGTTACGTTTTTAAGTCAGTCCAGGAGGGGATGTCACACAGCAGGGCATTCCAAATCATGATGCCCGAAGACAATAACCAAAGCCCACCATGTCCATGATCTGTCTATGTTAGGCCTCAAGGCCTCAACTATGGAACTTATTGTCCAGCTTGGAGGTACATTGGTACCATTGTCCTTTTACAGGGCAAATTTTCTTTTTTAACCTGATTTCTTCCACGAACAAGCACATGAGACATTTAGTTAGAGTTTGGCATTTCTTTCCTTTAAAAGCGAAATGCTTGAGTTTCAAGTTAACAAGTTTCTTGCTGTCTTACAGACTAAAATCATGATGCCTTGCTCATGTAATTAACTAAAACGTATTTATATACTGTAGGTGTATATGTGGATTTTGTGCATCCTTTCATAATTGATCTGGTTCCCCTAATGCAATATTCTCTTACGTTTTTGATTTTGTCGGATCTCTTTTCTCGGCGTGAGGCATATTTGTCTGCTCTACATGTGCAATGCTGCATGAGGTCCTAGGGACTTAGTGCAGAATGAAGCTTTTAGCAAAGATGAGTACCATCTAAATTTTTTAGCATTAACAGTTATGTAAAAATCAGTAAAGCATCAGTTGTAGCTTTTTTCTGTTGTTCAGTTGACCTACTGAATAAAATATATATATATATATATATATATATATATATATATATATATATATATATATGCTATGTTATGAGCGGAATACAAGGGTATCATTCTGCAAGGGCTTGCCACAGCCCTTGTAATGGTGGCAGTGGTTCTAGAGTAGATTTAACATATAACAATGCTGGGTTTGGTGTAAAAGCCTTACTATATATGCATATAGGGCCTAATTTACAAATGAGAACGCCACTTTGCGCAAGTGTACGGCCACGTCCGCCTTTGTGTGTCATATTTATTGCCCTCTAAGAAGTCCATTCTCCAGCTTCTCCCAGGTTTAGCCCAATTTACTACTAAAGCACAGACAAGTGGCACAGTGTGGCAGAACCTAGCACTATAGTTTTCCGTGGCTCAAATACCTATTCACTTGAAATCAATGGGTTTGCAGATTCTATATACCTGATTTTTTGCACTATAAGATTTACCTGACCATAAGATGCACAGAGGAAAAAAAATATTCTGAACTAATTAGTGTACTAAAATACCCCCCCCCCCCCCGAGACTAATAACACAAAATTGCAGATCTAATCACCCCATAATAGGCAGCATGCAGAATAGCCCCAATTTACCCCATAACAGGCAGCATGCAGGATACCCCCCCAGTCACTCCATAACAGGTAATGTGCAGAATACCCCCTTCATCACATAACAGGCATCATGCAGAATCTCCCCCATTACCCCATAACAGGCAGTGTACACCCTAATAACCACATAAAGGCAGTATGCAACATCCCCAACCCCCTAAAACAGGCAGCTTGCAGAATCCCCCCATTCCCTCCATAACATGCATTGTGGCACAATCTTTCCCCCATAACAGGTGGTGTGAATTCCCCAGTCACCGCATAAATGACAGGTTTCAGAATCCCGCCAGTCCCCCTGTAACAGGCAGTGTGCAGAATGCCCCCAAACCCCTATAACAGGCAGTGTGACACAATTCCCCAAATCACCCCATAACAGGCAGTGTACAGAATCACCCCCAATCACCCCATAACTGCCAGAAGTCAGAATCCCCGCTCCCCAATCAACCCATTATAGGCAGTATGTTAAAAACCCCAGATCCCCCTATATCAGGCAATGTTCAGAATCACCCCAATCCAATCCCCCTATAACAGGCAGTGTGTAGAAAGGGAAACACCCCCTAATAATTACACAAGCCCCCCACATACAGTTAAGCCCCCAACACGGCCAAGCCCTCGGACATCTAAGCTCCCCCACACACAGCCAAGCCCCCACACTCAGCCAAGCCCCCACACACAACCAAGCCCCCTCACACAGCCAAGCACCCTCACACACAGCCAATCCCTCCACACACAACCAAGCCCTCACACACACAGCCATACCCCCACACACATTCAAGCCCCCCCACACACAGCCAAGCCCCCACACACGCAGCCAAGCACCCCACACACAGCCAAGCACCTTACACACAGCCACCCCCCACACACAGCCAGTCCCCACACACAGCCAAGTCCCCACACACACAGCCAATCCCTCCAGACAGCCAAGCCCCCCGCACAGCCAATCCCCCCACACAGAAAGTTTCCCTCCCCACACAGGTAAGTTCTGCCTCCACACAGGCAAGCCTCTCACACACACCCCACACACAGGCAAGACCCCCACCTGCATGCCCCACACAGCTATTTTACACACACAGACAAGTCCCCCACACAGCCAAGCCCCCTGCACAGCCAATCCTCCCCACACAGTGAAGCTCCACACCCCACACAGGCAAGTTCTGCCTCCACGCAGACAAGCCACCCCACACACACCCCACACACAGGCAAGCTCTCCACACAGCCAAGCCCCCCACACACAGCTAAGCCCCCTAACACAGCCAAGTCCTTGGACAACCAAGCCTCCCACAGCCAAGCACCCTCACACACAGCCAAGCCCCCCACACACAGCCAAGCCCTCACACACGGAGCCAAGCCTCCACAGAGAGCCAAGTCCCCACACACAGCCAAGCCCCCCATACAGCCAAGCACCCTGTACAGCAAATCCCCCCCACACAGTGAAGCTTCCCTCCTCACACAGGGTAGTTTTGCCTCCACACAGGCAAGCCCCCCACACACACCCCACACAAAGGCAAGCCCCCACATGCACGCCCCAAACAGGTCTCTCTCTCGAGATGCTGCCTTCCTTCAGCCTCACATAATGCAGCACTCCTCACCTCAACACTGCAGCAGCCTCCAGCAATGAGTGCCGCATGTCCGATGCGCCACCGGCTCCCGAACACCTCCCGCCATGTTCCATATAACAGAGGCCCATCTCCAGCTCTGCTGACTACACCTGCCCCGGTACTGCCCCTTCCAACGTTCGTCCAGCAACTCAGCACACACCAGACTATGCTCAGCCGCGTGGGAACACTTTTTAGCAGATACCAGAGCAGAGTGAAAGAACTGGAGAGTGTACTGGCAAATGAGCCAAAGAGATATAAACTACATTAGGCCCTTATACACTGGCTTCCATTTCATTTTGCTGGGTGTGAGCGCCACAATCGGGGAATCAGCAGCACTGCCGCCGGTATGTGAACTAGCATACAAAACGGAAATCATAAATCAGGCCCATAATGCCATTTATAGAGACTTTTAACCCAATGGCAGCAAGCAGCTCACCTAATGACTGTCCAGTGTGCCTCTCCACTATTTCCTGCAGCACAGGGTAGAAGCATTAGCTTTTGGCCTACCTTCAATTCCATTTCTCCAGGACCAGGGCAGTCTAACAGCCACTCTGTCCCAGTGTGAATGAGCATGGCAAGCTACAGAGGTCCCACAGCTGTATCTGATCACAGCAAAGAATGCTCCATGACTCCATGACACACTCCTCCCTGCCCAACCACACTGAAACCACAATTGAAGCTTTGCCTAGAATAAATACAAGTATTTAAATATAATCAGGGATTTTGAAATGCTTTGAAATGACTAATATTGCATGGTTCCCATGGGGGAGAAGGTAGGAGGATGTTAGCAGGGGTGTTACTATAAGGGTGCTGAGGTAGTGACCGCACCAGGTCCCATATAGTAAGGGGAGTCCCATCACTGAGTCTCTTTCACCTTATTTATCATATTTGTGCTCCCATGGCAACATCTACAAAACAAAAGAAGCACTGTTTGTCTCCTCTGTTTTACTCTGTAGTTGTCTAGTTGTATCCAATTGACAGGTGAAAGTTTACTGTTTGAGCCATGAAAGGTACCCATTTAATGTTCATACCAGGTCCTGGTCATTAGTAGTTACAGCCCTGGAAGTTAGTGTGTGCATAGGAAATTCACTGTCAGTATTGTACAAAAACCCCAATCCTGTTGCCCAAGCTCTATTAACAAAGATTCTGCTTCCTGTCTCTGCAGTGCTGATATACAGTGCTGGGTGCTGCCACCTAATAAATGCTGTAATGATTCTATTTCCTTCATGCCAGCTCATCCACTATCTTATTGCCTTGTCCGGAAGATTACAAGTAAGCAATGGATATGCTCTATTCTCTCATCTCTAATGCTATTCCTTTATAGCAAATATAGAGGAAATCTCTTTTAGTAAGCTAAGTAGTGGGAAATGTTACTGATATAATACGGTGAATAACAGCTGTGTCATTAACAGGCTGCAGCAATGTAAAACTATTGGCAAGGATGGTTTTCATTCTGTACTTACCTGTAAGTAAACTATTGGTGACAGAAGTGGCCTTATTTGGGGCTGTGCGGCTGGGGATCATAGGGCAGTCTGAAGGTAAAATGCGGTGCACTCAATATGGTTAAGCCAAACTGAATTTTTAGGGCAGTAAACGCATCCACCACTCCATTATTCACACTGTGCTATATGGCCCCACTATGTCAGTGTCTCTGGTTTCAATTGATCCTAACATATCTAGAGGTTGGGTGTTTTGCTCTGTATACTGTATATGTCCTTTACTGAAATGCGCGAAAGTGCGATAACTAAAGTATTACCTTTTGTCAGTGTGCCATTACCTAATCTTTAGGAAATAAGGGCATGACATTGTGATACAGCTCTTTAAATGCTTAAAAGTCCTGGTGCAGGGTCTCATTTTTTCAGAAGGTGAGGTGTCGTGAGAATGCATTGTTAAGAATAAATTGGTAAATAACTCCACCCAACTCAAAAGCTGACATATGACTCCTGGGGGCTGTTGCAAGAAAGTACACCTCATCATTGAAATATGAATTACATTAGATTGGGGCCCTAAACCTTCCTAAAAATGCCAGGTGGGATGCACCTCTAACATACCTATTTATGAGGGTGGATCAGGACCCTCCCTGACAGAAATGCAAGTAAGGGTTTGGGTCTACTTCTAGGAAGAGCTGGTGCTTTCAGCAGCGTTGCTTAGCTGGTTAAGGGCTAAGGGGGGTATAGATGCCCCAGGGAAATGCTAGGGGCCAAATGCCAGGGCTGATCCCAGTGGGTTTTGTTCCGCTTACAAAAGTAAAAACTTACAAAACTAACTTATTTTGTTGATTTTTTTTCCCTGTAAGAGCATTCCAGTCTGGTTTTTGCTTTATGGATGCTTTCTGTGTTAATGGAAAGACATAAAACATTGTTATCTCAATTGATATTAGCACCCAGGGAGACTGTGAATAAATAGTAGTGGTTTACCTTAGGATCGAGAATATCAGCTATATACTGTATACCGCTTTTTCACCCTATAAGACGCACTTATTTTCCCCAAAAGCTGGGTGAAATGCCCATGCATCTTAAAGTGCGAAAACGATGTGGCAGACCCCATTCCCAACCGCTGCTGGGTTAGTTAAAGAAAAAAAAACTTCTTACCTGCTCCACAATCCGGAAAAAGCCACCACTCTTGGCAGCCAGCGTGCACCAATGCATCAATGACATTGTGTGTGTGCCTCTTTGTGCACTGGTCATTGATACATCGGTGTGCGCTGATTGCGGAGAGTGGCTCCTTCCAGATTGCGATACACATAAGAAGCTTTGAACTGACTCAGCGGCAGTTGGGGATGGGGGGAGGGTGATCTGCCACATTGCCTGTTCTATGGTGGAATACATGCTGTTATATAGTGGGCAGGATTCTGCATGCTGCTTGTTTTTGGGGATCTGCCATGTCCTGTAAGGTTCTGGGGGGGGGGTGTATTTGAGCACACCATTTGGTTCAAAATTTTTATTTATTTATTTAGTCTCTATTTTTTTAAATCCTGGGTGCGTCTTATGGGCAGGTGCGTCTTATAGGGTGAAAGTTGCCCAATTTTTTTATTTACAAGATGTAGTGATTAATATTAGATTATTTGCCTGGCATCTTCCACCTCACCACACAACAGAAGCATGTGGATCTAATGGGGGATTGTCTATTTGCCTGGCTGGATTATTGTTCTTGGAATAGAGATACCCCCTAAGCAATCTTTTGTCCACATACAGCAGTAATACACTAACATCCGAAAAAAGACTGCTGAAAAGATATAGCAATCAGTAATGGGGTTACTGTATTGTTCTTTCTTTTCAAGGCTGAAGATTAGTAAGGTGTAAATACCGCATTTTGTTGCTATGCGGTAGCTGCCATCACTGTATAAAGATGCACCATGCTATTATATTATATTTATTGGGATTATCTCTTTTGTTAAGCAAGTTGTCTAGCCATGAAAGTGCCATCCTTATGTTTAGGCTTCATTACCAGAAAGAAGAAAGCACCAGAGTTGAATCGGGATGAAATATTGATTGAAGAAGGGCCGCAGGTTCCTGCCGTGCTCTTAATAATTCAGCAAGACTTTAAAAATAAAACTGAATGCTATTTCTGAATCTCTCCCCCCCATTTTCTTGCATTTTTCGGATGAGAGCTGAGAAACCAGCTGGGTTTGTGGTAATTAAACGGATATTGGCAAGCAGTATCCCATGATTCATTGTCCTTCCTTTTGTAGCTGCCATTAACCTCTTCTCTGCCAGCTCTTTCTATAAAGCTCTGTGGATATTGGCATGTACTGGAAATGCTGATGATATATTCTGTAGCTTGGGCTCATGTACAGTATGGAGTGAACCATTCTTCACTCACTTCAGCTATCTGCTAGAAGACTTATGGAAAAGCCTGAAGCAGCTTCTTGGGGTGTCTGCAAAGGAATGTAATAAAGCTTTAATCAGGGGTGGACTGGTCATAGGGAACACAGGGAGAATTCCCAGTGGGTGTCACTGTTTTAGGGCTATTTGGCCTGGGAGTAAGACACTCCAGTCCATTTTCTACCCCCATCCCCACCTCTGCCACAGCATCTTCGCTTACAAGACTAAAGCTTCACTACATCATATGGCATCTCCCTCTGTCCATGATCTGTTCCTACAATTCTATAGCCTTTGCTTATCAACGTACGCATTCATCATCTGGGAAGTTCCTTGGGGGCAGGATTAAGGAGCTCATGGGTTGGTAAGAGCCTGTAAATTCCTGGTATGATTTTTGACCCAGTCTGCTTCTGGATATATTTTATCACATTGTCAGATGGGCAATACTAATGGAGATGCCAAGACCCATTAATTCTAATACTGACCACAGAGGAGCCACCACAGCTAAGGATAACTATAGACCATCACTTTCAGCCTTGTGCTGACAAGGATTACTATAACAAAACACTTGTTCAAAAGGGAAGGCTTTGTAGATGATACACTTGAGTATTGCATGCCCACCCTGCCCTTTCTGGGTGCTTGAGATAACACAGAAGCCGGAAGAAATGATTTGCAAGGCTCCACCTATTGCTAAGAATCAAAAGTCCTATCATTTTTGGCAGGGCAGTTTCTAGGCAAAAATTCTGTCTTTACCCATCCTATGGGGCTGTGGATTTGCTATGGTGTGTCTTTTTCTTAGCAGCAGGCTGTGCATCCTCCCCATGAGTCCAACATGGAGGGATGAGGGGCCTGTCTTATGGCCTCCACCAACAATGGCCTTGACTCATCTGCAGAAAACAGGATGGCTACGATCAAGGTACCCCCAATGGCCCTGGCAACCAGGGCGGTTTCCCTGTTTGCTGGCCCCTAGAAATTCTTGGTATTTGTTTGCCATGTCAATATATACTTTGTTTTAAGAAAGCACTTATTACATTGTACCATTGAATAGGGAGCCTTTGATCTCTTAAGCATACTATATAAATCTTAACAAGGGTCTCTCCCTAAGTGGCTCGTCCCTTTTGTTGCTTCTGCAACCATGCTAGTCTGCTCTTTTAACAGGCAGTCTTATTTATAAAGCATCAACACCTCAGAGGCACTCAGAGTTCAATTTAAGAAACAAAAAGCAGGCTGCGCCGATGCAGCCACCAGCATCTGATTTAACACCAGAGCCCAAAAGGTTGCTGGCACTGTAGGTCAAAATTCCATAGAGCACAATGGTCAGAACTGGATTGAAATGTTTTATGCTTATTATTAATATTAAACAATAATTTGTACCGAACTTGTATTGTTACTTGTCAGTAATGGAAACACCGGACCTAGATGTCGCCAAAAGACCGTTTTTTCATCGAAGAAACATTTTTGTGACTTGTTTTGGTTACAAATACATATTTTGGACAACAACAACTAAAACGCAGCAGTAATATCTTGTAACTGTAATGAAATGCCAACCAGTGCCAGAAAAATACAGTGCCAATCTTTACACTGTGCAGTGCTGAAAAGATGGCAGTACAAAGTGGCACTAACTGGTCCTGGGATAATTAGTAGTCGGGTCCAACAGGAGCTGACACCGACCGACCAATACCTTGTGTAACAATCAAAGCTAATTAGTTAGCGATGATTTCTAGCGCTATTGTAGTCCAGAGCGCCAGAAAAGACAAAAATGCAGGCGCTCCGAAACTAGCGCAATAGCCACCAGAAAGATGCCAAATGGTGCCCATCTTAAATAAGGCCCATAGAGTACTTGTTCAAAATGTGTTGGTAAAGCTGAGGAACTGGTGGATTAGAATCTATATGATTAGGAAATAATATGGGACTCCTGCACAACAGATTACCTCATTTGTATTTGAAAGCTCAACATAATATCTCTGACACCAGTGTTACAGACTTGTCACTAGTCACTGCATGCATGGTATATAAAATGTGTCTGTATAACTCTTTTTTTGTTTACTACTTAATTCTTTGTGTGTTCTTTCATAGTTTTCATGTCTTCAATATGAATCTGCAATTTAGAAAAGAATAAGAAAAAAAGCCAAACCATGGAATGAACACATGTGTGCAAACTTTTGCTGGGTACCATATTTAGGATATATATATATATATATATATATATATATATATATATATATAGGGCCTTATTTATCATGGGCTAGCGCCAGGTAGTGTCTGATGAGCGCCAGGTACCGCCAGCTATCGGCGGCTACCGACTCAAGTACGCCCGGCGGCGGTCACAATGACGCATTTATCAAGCTAAATGAGGCTAGCGCCGGCGAGAGCGACGGCTAGCGCGGGATTCATTATGAAGCCGCCTGGACCGAACAGCGCCGCTGCAAATTCCTTCACAGCGCCAGGTATGACCTGTCGCTCCCTGGCGTAAAAAAAAAAATTTGTGCAGAATTGATCTTACAGGTCTGATATTAATGTATTCATATTACAAAATGATTCAAAAAACATGTATAATGTTACAATCAAAAAATATGGTTGTTTAGGGGTTAAAAACGAGTTAATACCCATCGCCGCAAGCGCTCTGGGGTTTAAACAAGGAATGGACAGCGACAGCACATTCGGAGCGTGATTTGTTGATGAATATGAAGCTAGCCGTTCGCTCTGGCCATTCGTTGTCAGGCGCTCACATACAACGCTGAACCTGTGAAACAGCGACCCCTAAGCCCGTATTCAACATTACCGCACACCAACTGAGTCGCTGTCATCAAGCAAACGCCGGCCAAGCACAGCGAATACTAGCTGGCGCTGTAAAAATCACGCTACAGTCGCTCATCTGTCGCTACCTGGCGCTATTAATGAATCGGCCTCCCCGTAACATAGGGCCGGATGTGGAGACTGATTCACTAGTAACGCCAGGTATTGCCAGATGAGCGACACACACATTATTGGCGCTCTAAAGCTGGCGCTGTAGCACCAAGACGCTGTGTGATCAAAGTCTGTTTTTGAACACATATCCACCAGTAACAAAGCGAAATCACATGGAATTACATTGTTTTAACACTGTGACATTAACACTTTAGTGCCAGACCTCTAAATACAATTCTGCATAAAAATATAAAAAGGCCAAAAAATTTATAAAAGTGTTTGTTTGCAGTCAGGAGGGGTCACACAATGATTTAAGCAAAAAATAAAAAATAAAAATTAAATTTCCAGACATGCTATTTACACACAACTAATAAAGCCCCAATGAAATGTATGGGAGAGCGTTACAGAGCGACAGGTACTACATGGTGCTTCTGAGCCTAGAGCGCCGGCGCTAGACACTGAGCCACCTAGATTAATACGTGTGACACTACATGGTGCTCACCAGATTCGCTTTCTTAAATGTGGTTTTGCATACAGTGCCCGGTGTTCACCAGACTTTGCCTGTGCCTACAAGGCACTACCTGGCACAATCCATTCTTAAATAACCCCCTAAATGTGGTGGAGGCCCCTGAGCAGAAAATCTGGTGGAGGCCCCCGATGCAGTATTTTTTCAGTTTCCTTATAACTCCATACTTACATGGGTAGTAGGGATGCCTCTCTGTGTACTCTTTGTGGCACCACAAAGTCCCGGTACTGTTGCTCACAGTTGGTGGGGTGGTACTGTTCCGAGTGTCAGATCTCCGGACCTAGGGGGGCTAACGAGCCACTGGAGGTTTTGTTGGAAAGGGAACAACCTCAGATAAAACCCCTGGTTACTGCATTTTAAGTTCATATGGCCATCCAGGCCTACTCTCAGTTGATACCAGCATTCCTTTGGGCGCTTTCACCCTGTCAATGATCTTCCTTGGTTTGGTGGCAAGCTTCTGGTGCCACCTGCACCATGCAGCCCATGTGGCTGTCAGCACTATCCAATGCTTGGCTGGAGGTGCCACATGCACCACAGCTGCAGCTCATCAGCCCAGTCATCAACATCACTCTGAGGCTCATCGGCCACTTTATAATAGTCCTGTACCGAATCAGTACTGGACCAGCAGGACCCATGCAGCTTCCCTTACTGACCAGATTCCAGGACCCTATAGAGCACCTTACCGGCACTCCCTTAAAGGGCTGGTAACACAAATAATGGCACTCTTTCCTGGAGTTTGTGTTTATCCCAACCCAGTACTTTCCAATCCAGAAACACTGAAAGGAGGCATTCTTACATCTTCTGTCAGATTACCTGCCACAAAATATAATGCCTCCAATGCAAACATTCAGAAGTACAGAAGTGGTTGAAAAGGAGGGAGGAGAGGGCAACCTCCCACCTCCCTTTTTAGGTTGGTAGTAGGAAACAATATATATTATATAACAAGTAACTATTTATATTAACAAAGAAACATTTTTATAATCCTTTTAATAGATATTTTACAAATAATAGTGTGTATTGATGAACATCAAAACATATCTGTGAGGATAGCATGCAAATTATTACTACATAATACACACATGGCAGGATACATATTGCCACCAATAAATAATATATATATATTTTTTTAAACAATTACATAGATATGGATTGTACTCAAAGTTTCAATTTGCTGAATGAGCCACTGCTTAGTATTGGCATTAATCAGGGGCTCCCCACCTTTTTTTTAATCAAGTACCACTCTACTCCACCACTCTACTTTTTCTAATTATCTTATTATCAGGGGGTTGACAATCACCTAAGATATTGTTCAGTATAAAAGTAATGTAAAGTGTATGAAACACACAACAATAATTTATATTGCCTTTTGGAGCAGCATTTTATTTATGAAATCAAGCTTGAGTAAAACATAGAAAGCAGCAGATCAGGTTGGGGTGCAAATCACTCTGCAACCTCCCTAAAGGATTTTGAGTAGCACCAGTGGTGCATTTACCACTGGTTGGAAAAACTACAGGGACCAGTATATTTAAGAAAAATTGTATGAAAATGATGTCCATTAAATTACATCCATAATATAAAAACAGCACTGGTACTTATGTCCATCTGGTGCTACAGAGCTCTTATGCTACAATCTCCCTAGACCCAGTCCCAGTCTTTACTGTCATTAAGCTGGTTAGTTTCCTGTTCTTGTTGGCCTTTCTGTCCAGGGGGTTGGGCAGACAATCAACCTAAAGTTAAACTGGCAGGGGCAACCACTCTCTGCTTTTTAGGCCAGTTGCTATATTATCAGCAATAATTCCAAGACTGATTATCTGAACCAAATAGGGGGCTATTTGTCTCATCAGGAAAAAGTAAAGATTATGGTCCTTTTAGTTTAAACGTTGAAAGGCATTAAGGTGTAATCATTTTCTTGTGGGAAATACTTTGACTGTAGCTGAATGAAAGACCAGAAAGTGGAAAAAAAAGGCAGCTCAAAAAATGTATAGATAGATAAGGACACAGTTTCCAAAATGCCTTTAAAAAATCAATCAATCAATGTAAACAATAAAAGTTTAAATATGATGGAACACCATTTTTTTATTTCTTTTTTAGAGTCCTATAGGCACCAAGATTTTCCATGTACCACATAAAAAATATTACGACAGTGTGACCAGTGGTAAAAGAAATATTGCTACTGCAAAAATAATTACCCATTTAAATAAAAAAGTGAATACAAGTCTTCCAACTTTCATGCTTTCATTCATTCAGCTTGCTCTGTCTGGTGGCAGAGATACACTTACATTTGCATATTTACTTATGCAAGGAAAAAGTTCACAAGATAATTTGCATGGCTTTTCCTGTCTGTTGTTCTTAGTCAGTTTGCACCTAGAACTATTTTGCAGTGTTTTTATTGGTTTCATTTGGCCTCTTCATCCATACCAGGCTAGGTCTCCCTTGGTTGGAGTTCTTGGTAAGATTTGCCCAGTGATTTTGAGTTTAAATGCACAATTACAAACAGTCCAACAGGGAAGGAAGTATAGGCCTTACAGTTTTTCTTCCTTGTCTGTCAAAGTTCCATAGGGAACGCCTATGGAAATACCTAAAGACTGTGGCACCTCTTTCTTTTGTAACACCTTCCATGATGGATGGTTTGTCCTTCATGGTTGGGGGGTGTTGTTCCTCTTTTGTGGAGGACCTGTAATATCAGTGCGCCAAAGTGTTTGTTTTGGACACTAGCACTTTTCACTTTTAGGCACATGTTTGATCTGAAGCTTTGCTCTGATGCCATAGTGACAAAGTGCTTCGCTACTTACCATCACCCAGTTCAGCTGTAGTGATCGCTCCCCCTTGATACTAAAGTGTTGCACTCCTGGGTACAAGCTTATTAGTGTATGGCAATGTACAAGCTCAGGCAAGGTGCCCATAAAGGGCTGCTTCAGTTAGACAAAGTATGCACCCACCTCTATACGAGAACACTTCAGATACTGGGACTACAGTGATCACTCCTGTGGTACAGGGTGAAAGTAAGCAGGGGAATCTAGGTCCCTCCTATGGCACCCCTGATCTGAGGTCTGTTAGGAAAGTCCACAAAAGTAGACTTACCTTTAACATAGGCTGGTTTCACACTGCAGCGAGGCGGCACGTTAGCGTCAATCTCTACTGCTAACATGACTGCCTATGTACTATCGTTTTAGTAGTGTGATCACCATGTCGCTATGTGAAAGCATCCATAGACTTCGATAGGCAGCGTTTCACTGGCAATTGCATGGTGATCTTCAGAAATTTGTGATTGCTCCAAAATCACCCCAGTGTGAAAGTAGCCTTGTGGTAATGTGGCCATTTTCAGGGAAGTTCAATAAAATAGAATTCACTGTCTGCAACTGCCTCAATATCTGATTGCCAAGGTTCTCTGTCTTAGGGACTCAGCTAATAATACATTTATTTATTTTTCTGAACATTCAACGGCTAACGGGTGTTGGCCCAACCACATTCAGATAGGCTTGGGGGGCTTTCAGAATGGAGCACCACAAAACAACCAAAATTCTTACCTGTCCCTCGATTCTTTGACCAGGAATGGCACCCCATCATGGGTTGCTGGACACGTGGGTTGGAGTCACTTCCTCGGTTCTGGACACCGAAAAGTGCTGTTCATGTGACCGCTGACAGCCAATTGCCGGGTGGCATTCTCAGCAGAGAATTGAGGGATAGGTAAGAATTGCAAGTGCCCCCCCCCAAAGCTGTTTAGCCCGGAACGGGTGTTGGTCCCCTTTAAAAGTGCTTGAAAAGAGTTTGATGTGGAGCATAGAAATTGATATGCTTAGCCTGGGGCAGAGTTGTGGTCAATCTTGTTGGGCCACAGTTCTAGATGGTCGGAGGAAGCAGTTACCCAAATGTTCTCTATTCGTTAAACAGACTTAGTTGTTCTATTAAACTATCTGTATACATTTTCGAAAACATTATATGAAAGCTTACTCTCCCAAAACAAGAATTAAAAGTGAAGGTAGACTTAAAATCTAAATCTCAATACTAATTTGGTTCCTGAAAAGCAACATGTATGAATGAAAGCTGCAGAAGAACAATGAATGTCATCTAAGGTTACATGTGGTGCACCTCAAGACTTCGGGGGCATAGATTATAAGACTAAAAGTATTTGATGCCTTTTGTTTGTACACAGCACAATAGTGTAACACAATCCATGAACATGGTTTCACAATACACAGACATAATGGAGACATTCTGGGTAAATCAATGTCTTCTTAGAAAATTAGATTTTAAATGTAATTTGTCACTGGAAGCTGTCACCAACATTAGTACGTAGCTTTTTTTTCTGTATTACTATTGTGGTATACATGATAATATTACTGTACACTAACCATGATGACACCAATCATCTTGTAAAACACCAGGATATTTCTGCTCAGAGCTTAGGAGATGCTTGTACTTACAGTGACCTAAGGTGAACTTCTTTGCATAAAAATTCCTATTTTCCACTGCAATGTGCAATATGTAAAGAAGCAGTAATAGCCAAAGCTGGGCAAGCAATGGTAGTCTTGATATGCTTATATTAGACAAGGCAAAAATGCCTTTTTACAATTTCTAGTGTTATTTTTGTAATAAAAATGTAAGTTTGCCAGTAAAATCTTATTATGTGTGTGAAGTCCCAATTTCTCCTGGTTGCAAAGGTACCACATATATATTGGTAGGCACCCTTTCCTGCCCAGGAGACTCCCCCAAACTGAAACAGCGCTTTAGGAGATATTCAGATAAAATACAACTGCTATTTGCACCTGCAGTTTTTCAATAAAAACATCCATTTACATTTGAAATACCCCCCACAAACTATATACTCTTTAAAAGTACACACCTCAGAACTTCTAGGCATACCAGGCTTGTTGACATGGACACAGTTATCTGGAAGTAATCCCTCAATAAATTATTTGGTTACCCTAAAAAAGAAGACAAAAGCAGAATCAAAGCCACATTTTCCTAAAACTATATGCAAACAAGAAAATGCAAATTAAATCTGAAAAAGTCAATGTCATCCAAACAGAACAATACCCAACATGCATAGGTACTGTCAAGCATGGGCATGTTACGGTAATTTTACTTCAAAATTTTAGCTCTGCAGACAAAGTGAGCACCTTGCACTATTTCAACCAAAACAACCCTTTACATTTGAAATACCCCCACAAACCATATATTCCCTAAAAGACACACATTAAGCGTACCCAGCTTGTTGTGGTGGGCTTATCTTTCTGGAAGTAATCCCTGAAAGAATTCTTTGGTTGCACAGGGTTTCCCTAAAAAAATCAGAATGAAAGACAAATTTTCCTGAAATATGAATATTGGGGATTTTAAGGGTTAAAAATGTTGAAATCCCCCAAAAATGATGTGGGGTCCACCCTACCCAATATAACCAGCCCAGGGACCAGCTATGCAGGGTTTGTAGAACAGGACACAAGGTCCAGCCTTGGTGGCCGGCTACAAACTCGCAAAGTCTAAAATGCCCTGGGCTTCTGCCCCCTCCCCTGGGCTTTGGGGGGGCTGAGGGGCTAATGGCAAGTCACCCACTAGCCGCAGGTGACTTGCCAGCCTTCTAAAACTTATGAAGTGGTATAGGAGTCTCATGGACCCCTTAACAATTCACAAAAGTTTAAATGTTAAAAAAAAACCACCTACACAAAGACACAGAAAAAATATATTTTACCCATCCATCTCGGAGCACTGTGTCCCATGCCGATCAGATCACTCTGGCTTCTGCTCTCCTGCTGCAGCTGGGAGCCTTTTATACCTGCTGGACGACAGGACATAAGGGGTTAATTTTAAAAAATGAAATGGGTCACCCAGTTGTTTTGGGATGTTAAGCATTTAAAACCCTTAAAAATCAAAAAATACCCAGCATAACCACCTGGGGACCAGCTATGTAGGGCTTGTAGAATAGGGTGCAAGGGCCCCCCGCCCTGCTGGTTACAAGCCCGTAAAGCCTAAATGGCCCTGTGCTCTTCTGCCCCCCCCCCCCGGGCTTTGGAGAGGCAGGTAATTGGGGGGTCCAGGGGTTAATGTCAGTCACTAGCTGCAGGTTACTTGCCAGCCCCTGAGCCTTGTGAACTGGTATACGGGTCTCATGGATCCTTTACTAGTTCACAAACGCTTGACAGTAAAAAAAAAAAGACACCGACACAGAGTAAAATTTTTTTTTTCTTTACTCACTGCCAATTCTCAGATGTCCAATGGCAACCCTGACCCACAGAGCTCAGATGACACCGATCTCCCCACGCTGCTGAGCATCTTCTGGCTGGTGTGGAAAAACATCATGGATTAGGAAATAGATGATGTCATCCACCCCCTGCCCATAAAGGTGGGGCTAGTGGTGGGTGATGGCAGAAGTGCTGTAAAAGGCATATTTTGTCCCTCTCCTCAACACAGAAGAGCCCGGGGGGGGGGGGGGGTAATCAAAGACCCCACAGTGAAGAGGAGACCCAGTGGGAGGGATTGCAGCTGAGGTGAGTAAATGTTATTTTTTTTTTTAGTTAGCGGTGGTGGTTGAAGTGGAGAGGGCCTATTTTGGACCCTCTCCTGAAGCCAGAAGACCCCCGGGGGGAAATCGATGCCCCTCTGGTGAAGAGAAGACCCGGCTTCATAAATTCAGGTGAGCCTTTAAGTTTTATATTTTTTTTATAGGTGTTTAAAATCAGCTATGTGAGTCACACATAGCTGGCACTTAAGGGTAGAAGAGGCAGCTATAAATATGCTGAATGGTGGGAGAAGGGGTCACTTATATACATGATATCAAGAAATATACATCCAGGCTTGTTTCTTTCTTTTTATGGAGGGAAGAGGAAATCAGGGGTGACAAGTTCTGTTTTCTCTGATACACTCAGACCTGTCACCCCTGGATTTTATTCCTACCAAGACAAGAAAAACACAAGCTTTGTGGGAGTTTTATTCAGTTCAGGTGTATAAGGGACTCCTCCTCTCATAAGCCAATGTGTTAATATGGATTTTTAATATTACACAATTTCACGATATACCCCCTTTAATATAAGCTGTGTAGGCAAATATACTGAAAATATGTAGTGTATTCCTTTATATTAGGATAATCTGTTTGTGCAATAGTATGTATGACAAATGTAGTTAAAAATTTCCCGGATTATAGTAGGTTAACTATAGGAAATGATGGTAAAAATTGGTTGGTTATTTTTTGTGTACACAGCTCATTTCAGGTTTTTCAAATACTTTAGTAAAGTGTAAGGAATTTAAAATTATCTCATTACAATGTTAATAGTTCTAATAGTGCTAAAAGTGCAATCTATATGCACTTTTACATATATAGTAGACATGTATGATTGCCCTGCAGATATAATGCAATATATAGTGCTATACATGCTCATTTCAAAGGACAAATAACCTGGCAGCCCTGTATTGGACTGTATTGGACATCAAGATGTTTAGATGCAAGTCAAGGGGTTTTCTTTCAGAGGTTTAGGAATGTGTGCAAACATTTGTTAGTGCCTTATGGCTTCAGAAAAATATATCCAAATAATTAGAAAAATATGAGTATAAGCTTGGAAGCACAAACATGAAGAGGTGATTGAATGCAGCAGAGGTGAAAGTGTTGAGAAGATGGATTACATAGAGGATATTATCTGGATGCAAGTGAAGAAATGTAAAGAGAGGCCAGGTTGGAGAGAACCACAAAGGTCTGTACTAAAGTTGTGTACGTTATTATTTGTGTTATCTTTAAATATAAATATATTGATGGAGATAAGGCTGTGGCTGACCATCTGAATAGCTACTTTTTTTCGGTATTTTCAGATAGTAGCAGGCATGGCCATAGCACAGCATCCCGCTGGGAGGGCACAGCTCCGGAGTTTCTGGAGGCTGATGTCCTATCCGAGCTGGCACATCTAAAGGTAAGTAAGGCGATGGGTCCAGATGGAATCCACCCCAGAGTTCTAAGGGAACTTAGGTTTGTGATTGCAGCCCCTCTGACTGATTTACTTAACCATTCCCTTTCAACTGGTGAGGTTCCAGCTGATTGGAGAATGGCCAATGTCGTACCAATCCATAAAAAGGGGAGTAGAGAAGAAGCCAGTAATTACAGGCCAGTTAGTTTAACATCTATAGTGGTCAAATTAATGGAAACACTCTTAAAAAACAGATAATTTCCCATCTAAAAATTAATGACCTATTGGACCCAAAATAGCACGGCTTTACTGAGGGCAGATCATGTCAGACCAATCTTATTGATTTCTTTGACAATGTCACTAAAGTGTTAGATGAAGGTGGTGCTGTGGATATCGCCTATCTGGATTTTAGCAAAGCCTTTGACACTGTACCACATAAGGAGCTCATAGATAAGTTATTGAAGGTAGGACTCAATCCCTGGATAGTTCAGTGGATTTCCAGTTGGCTGAGGGATCGGTATCAGAGCGTTGTTGTAAATGGTGTGCAATCTGAACAAAGGCGAGTTACAAGTGGTGTGCCGCAGGGCTCTGTCCTGGGCCCCGTTCTTTTTAATATATTTGTAAGTGACATAGGAGAAGGCTTGGTAGGAAAAGTTTGTCTGTTTGCTGATGATACAAAGGTTAGTAACAGGGTGGATATTCCGGGAGGTGTCTGCAACATGGAAAATGATTTAGCTTTACTGGATAGATGGTCAAAACTGTGGAAACTAGAGTTTAATGTCTCTAAATGGAAAATCATGTACTTGGGTAGAAGGAATCCCTGCTCTGAGTACCGTATGGGCAGTACTGTGTTAGCCAGGACCTCGGAGGAGAGAGATTTAGGGGTACTGATTACTGATAGCTGCAAGATGAGTGGACAGTGTAGCCAGGCAGTGGGAAAAGCAAGCAGGATGCTCGGCTGTATAGCTCGAGGCATCACCAGTAGGAAGAGGGAGGTTGTGATGCCGCTGTATAGAGCCCTGGTGAGGCCACAGCTAAAATACTGTGTGCAGTTCTGGAGACCTTACCTGCAAAAAGACATTATTCAAATAGAACGGGTCCAAAGGCGGGCAACAAAAATGGTGGAAGGACTTAAACTTAAAACTTATCAGGAGAGACTTAAAGAACTTAATTTGTACAGTCTGGAGGAAAGAAGGGAGAAGGGGGACATGATTGAGACCTTTAAATATGTGAAAGGATTGAATAAGGTTCAGGAGGGAAGTGTTTTTAAGAAGAAGCTTAATGATAGAACAAGGGGGCACAACCTGAAGCTAGTCGGGGGGAAGATCAGGAGCAATGTTAGAAAATATTATTTTACAGAAAGAGTAGTAGATGCTTGGAACAAACTTCCAGCAGAGGTAGTTGAAAAATCAACAGTCACTGAATTTAAACATGCCTGGTATAAGCACACATCTATCCTAAGATAAAGAGTACATACAGTATACACATAAGGGCAGACTAGATGGACCGTATGGGCTCCTTCTGCCGTCAACCTTCTATATGTTCTATATGTTTAAACAGTAAAGGAAATGACAGAGAGGAGCAGCCCTTAAACAGTGAATGGAGATGCGGATGGCATGAGTTAGAGGGTAGTGCTAAGTCTGTTTGTTGGTAGGCCAGAGAGAAGGGTGTTACAAAAGGAAATGGGAAAGACTTGCACTAAGAAATTGAGGAGCCTCAACAGTGTTTTCACTGGCCATCGTTTTGATGTTTATTGACCATGTATGCAGAAAAAAATGCTTGCAGTTCCAACCCCTTCATCAGAATCTTTTCTGCACACCTACTCAATAAACACTGGGACTATGTCCTATAGAAATTGAGTTAAGGCACCTCAGATGTGGCTTAGCATACTACATACGGCCCAACAGGTGCCAGGTGGCAACTGTGCTGACCAGGGGATACCCAGGCTAATAATGCCAAGGCTAATTTTTGTTTTTTGTGAATGTAATTATATACCAAGCAAAATTACCTAAATTATGTATTATTATTATCAGAAATGTATTGCCTTTTAATTAGTTTGATATCAGGAGAACATATCACAACAACACTCAAATTAGTTTTTCTCTGAAGAGCAAGAAAAAACAACATCTAAGCTGAGAACATGCAACTGTGTAATAGCATGTCACTTTAATTTTAGTGGATTACAACGGAAGCTTATATGGTTTACATGTCTGATATGTGTCAACGCTGATCTGTGTTCCCCCGCATCCTCTAGATCCGAGAACCAGCAGCATCCAGCAGCAAAGCTCGGGCCCACGTCCTTACTCACTATTAATTGTTGTCAGTTGCCTAGGGAACCACTCATTATAGGAAAGACCTGGCTTACCCTTGTACTAACTGCTTGGTTTTCTGAAAGATAGAGGACGGATCATATATATTTCTAAAACATGATCACAAGGCTGTATTTTGATTTATAAAGGCTCAGTTTAGCCAAAACTTTCTTGATAGTAAGCATAACATGAGTCTCTCTCTAAGATGATTAGCCCCTCTATTTTGTTAGTATGCTTCTGTATAACTGTGTCTTAAACAGGCACTTGCTCTGTCTCTAACATGTATGTTTTACTTCTGTTAGCCAATATTTAGTATTAATCTACACAAGTGCTGGTCAGTGTCTGTGATAAGCATAAATGAGGACTTGTCACAATATATCTAGGGACCCTGATCAGATAAAGTGTCCAATGTGTGATGTTAAATCTGGAAGTAAGAATAAATCTCACAGGCACTGGAACCCAGGAACTAAGAGTTTACGCTAACAGATCTTTTACTATCAGCATTAGCAAAGTGAGTTGCCATAGTGATGTTGCAGTGATTTCCATGCACATTAGCCAATAATGCTACACTGTGCACTTTGTAAACCAGTAAAGATCTGCTAAAGTGACTAAATCAAGCTGCAATCCAATACAAAATGCAGAGAATGAGTTATACATAACTGGGAATTGCCATTATGTTTACCTGTATCAGACCAGGCTCTACCAAGGTTTAGTGCAGGACCATTTTATTGTGCAGCCAGTTGAATGCACAGTCATGTCAAGTGAGTGTTTAATATTTGATCTCCTTTTAGATAACAGCATTTGTGGACCGGGAGGCCGATTCATTAATAGCGCCAGGTAGCGACAGATGAGCGACTGTAGCGCGATTTTTACAGCGCCAGCCAGTATTCGCTGTGCTTGGCCGGCGTTTGCTTGATGACAGCGACTCAGTCGGTGTGCGGTAATGTTGAATACGGGCTTAGGGGTCGCTGTTTCACAGGTTCAGCGTTGTATGTGAGCGCCTGACAACGAATGGCCAGAGCGAACGGCTCGCTTCATATTCATTAAAAAATGACGCTCCGAATTTGCTGGCGCTGTCCATTCCTTGTTTAAACCCCAGTGCGCTGGCGGCGATGGGTGTTAACTAGTTTTTAACCCCTAAACAACCATATTTTTTGATTGTAACGTTATACATGTTTTTGGAATCATTTTGTAATATGAATATATTAATATCAGACCTGTAAGATCATTTCTGCACAAATTATTTTTTTTATTTTTTTTAACTTTAAAAAAAAACCTAACATTGCAGAAGTGGTCTCAGAATTTTGGACATTAAAAAAAAAAAAAAAAAAAAAAAAAATACCAATTAATTATGATTAATTAAACATTGCTCCATTGAAATGCATTGGACAATGCCAGGGAGCGACAGGTCATACCTGGAGCTGTGAAGGAATTTGCAGCGGCGCTGTTCGTTCCAGGCGGCTTCATGATGAATCCCACGCTAGCCGTCGCTCTCGCTGGCGCTAGCCTCATTTAGCTTGATAAATGCGTCATTGTGACCGCCGCCGGGCGTACTTGAGTCGCTAGCCGCCGATAGTTGGCGGTACCTGGCGCTCGTCAGACACTACCTGGCGCTAGCCCGTGATAAATAAGGCCCTTAGTCTAAATCTATGCAACATACATTTCCTGTAATATTAATTATAGTGACATATGTATATGTATATATGTATATGTGTATGTTACCCTGGGCTCTGTGGATGCTCAGGCCTCTACTACTGTCATATAAATCATACACACTAAGGACATTTTACCTTGACACAATTTAACACACCTGACTACTAATACTGTATGTGTTCATGTTGTGATAGAATACCCCGAGAAACCCCAAGGCAAACTTTATGATGAGTTTGAGCCTAGTATCTTATCATTGCAGAGAAAGTTTCTAACCATAATACTAAGGATAAGTGGCCTCGACTGACGTCACTGCAACTCAGAAGTCACACGGTATGGAACCTTGATACAAGCCGTTTCACAACCTTCAAAGGCTGTGACCAACTCTAGTATAAGATAGGTGAGGTCAGCGGGGCTATCCAAGGCCAGGAGATATCCCGGTGGTATGTGATATAACTAAGAAGCATGCATGAGTGGGTTACGGATCAAGATAACAGAGCAGCCCAAGATTAAGTAATATATTTCATTGCTTTAGGGGAACACTAGACAAACGCTATACATACAATAAATAGATAGGTCAGAAGGATGAAAACAAGTGGAAATCTATAATAAGAATGAGCAGATACAATTTATGTCAGTGACCATTGTGCTGTGAAGCCACAGAGATGGAAGTACTTATTTCTTGTTCTTGCTGTTCTTTCCAACGTGACGTGACCTCTCCCAGCAAGAGACATCTAGGGTGTCCCTTCCCTGAACATTTAAACACGTGGCCGGTCATTCGCCACTCCCTCTGGTATGGGCCTCAATCTCCTCCCCCCGGCATCACCAAGCCAGGAGCTCCTAAAATTGAACAGAGGTTATAACTTTTTGGTGGAATGTCACAAATGTCTCGCTGTCCAGTTTCAAGTGAAGGCTCATGGCATGGAGTGCGTCCTGCCATAGACCCTCTGTGTCCATTCCTGCTTAGCTGCAAATCTTATTATTCTAGGGGCCTTTGAGATTGGGCCCCTGGTGGGGGGCACTGGCAGGCATGAGCTATGCATTTTATATAAGGTCTTTTTGTCCAAGAGCTAGCCAGAGATTAAATGTTATATTTCTTCACAAGAGCCTAGTGTGTAAAATGTTAAGTCATTAGAAGCCACTTGACTTCTGATAATCCTAAAGCGGAACTTCAGTCAATATTAACCCCCCCGCCCTGCCACCCTATTCTGGCGCTGAGTCGAAAAAAGTCCTTACCTTAACCCAGGGGGCTGCACCGTTCCTCCCGACAGGTAAAACAAACCTTGAATTGGTGGGTGGGAGTGCACACAGAGCTGGGGGATGCGTCTCTGTGTTTTAATTCAAAGATGGTGGTGTCCAGGATCCAGAGTGCCATTGGAGCGGTGTGCCCCCCTGGGTTAAGGTAAGGGTTTTTTTAACCCCCCCCCCCCCGTCCTGTCTCAGCATCAGGGTGGGGTGGCAGGGCGGGGGGGGGTTACTTAGTGACTGAAGGTCTGCTTTGAGCAGCTCATGGACAACAGTCCATTTTCTTGGTTTGATAGGCCTACAGTATCATCATTTGTAGAAGATACAAAGAAACCTCTTTACAGTAGAACTGACATGTAAACTTCTTTCTGATTTTTCTCCTGATCGGTGAATTGTGGAAGACCACCACCAGCTGGCACACAGGAATAACAAACTTCTCAGTGAGGACTGGAAGAACATGCAGGCAACAGTGCATCATGTGTAAATAATATCTTGCACATCTAACATTTCCACTGTGCAAATGCTTCTATGTGTTAGGGATACTCGGTACTATAAAGAAGCCTTTTCAGCTTCATGTGTGCTTTATCTAATATGTCTGAATGTTTTAAAGAATATAATGCAATGTGGTATATTAGACTTAACAAGAAACAATATGCGGACCCACACTCCCAATCACAAATAAACGAAAAGCGTGCACCAGGTGTAGACGTACTACAATTAGTATATTAGACTTAACTCTAGTAAATATTGGATGGCCACCTCTGTTATTCTTCAGACAACCTTGATGCAAACAAGCCACTGTGGTATAGGCATTTATTTTTCTATTTATGGATTGGAGGTACATGCACTGCATTACACTAACCTTTTCAATACATTAATATGTGAGTATAGTTTTAAAAAGACGAGTTGAAGGTCTAGCTTTCAACACTCAATCAGGTGCAAACAAATTATTTTGTTTTACCTCCCTTGTATCTGTTAAATTTTGAGGTGGATACCAAATTTAAAGTCCAATAAAAAAGCCATCTAATATGAGGAAGACACAGCATTGTGCTTGAAAGCTCTAAAAGCAGATACACACTATGCCCAGTCACTTTCTGCTGACATCCTCCATTTCTGCTGACAAGTAGGCAAATTTCAGAGGGGAAGATTTTTTTTTACAATTTTAAGAGGTATATTATTTAAACACATTTTTCTTTTCTATAGGCTAACTTATAATAGCATTTAATATTCATGGGTGCTTAACAATAATTGTGAGACTCCAGGCACATTTTACATTGGTAATTCGAAAGTACTGGAGCAGGCAGCTATTGTGTTGTTTTCTACCTAATTTTTAGCATGCAGTGGTGAGTCTAAACTTAAAGCCCATCTGCAGGATTAAATAAAAGAAAGAAAACATAAAAAATTAAATGTACATTACTTCCGGGACAGATGACATCTCCTTTTTCTATAATCCTAAATCCTCAGCTACTCCTGACCAACAACAATGACTCAAAAGCATTCAGCCTTGCCATTTAGGGCGTGTGCCCCAGAAGACAAAAGAGTACAGAAGAAGGAAACTTTAGTCACTGTTATATTGTATCACCTATTTTTGGGTTAAAGGGTCTGCCTGGGAAAAAATAATAATAAAGACATACATACCTATTCTCCCCAGCAGCTGATTCATTGAGGTCCAGTGCCCTTCCCTGCAGAGGGGGTGCACTAAAACAGAGCCTGTTACGCCCCCTTTTGTCAAAGTGACAAGTAACTGTAATAGAGACAGAACTGAGCCTTGCAGGACTCTCCTGACTCTCCTGGCAAGTGCATGCCATAGGACGGGGAGGCCGATTCATTAACAGCTGCAGGTAGCGACAGTTGAGCGACTGTAGCTGCATTTTCAGAGCGCCCGCTAGTAGTCGCTGTGCTTGGCCATTGTTCGGTAGTTGATAGCGACTCAGTCGGTTTGCCGTAATGTTGAATATTGGGTGAGGAGTCGCTATTTGACAGGTTCCGCGATGTATGGGAGCGCATGATAGCGACTGGTCAGAGCAACCGGCTTCCACCATATTCATTAACAAATCACTCTCAAAAAATTCTTGCGCTGTAAAATGCATGTTTAAACCCCAGAGCGCTGGCGGCGATGGGTTAAAAGTTGTTTTTTAACCCCCAAACAACCATATTTTTGGAAACCAAAAGTTTTTAAAATAATGTTGTAATATGAATACATTAATATCAGACCTGTAATATCAATTCTGTACATTTATTTTTTTTTTTTTTTACCTTAAAAAAATTATTTCAAATGGCAGAATTGGTCACAGAATTTTTCACATTTAAAAAACAATTAATAACAATTAATTATGAATATTTAAAGATTGTTCCATTGAAATGCATTGGAGAGCGCCAGGTAGCGAGAGGTCATACCTGTCGCTGTTCAAGGTCAGACGCTGGCGCTGTGGGCTGAGGCTGGAATAATGATGAATGAGTGGCTATCTGGCACTATCTCAGTCGGTAAGCAGGATTGGCTTGATAAATGTGTGATTGTGGTGGGGAGCCGGCGTTCTCGTGGCGGGGCCCGTCATTACCGGTCGCTCACCAGACGCTACCTGTCGCTATCCCTTGTTAAATAAGGGCCTTAATCTCAGTAGCTATGAGTATGAGACATCCGGACCTCAGGGAATCAGCTGTGGGGGGGAGAAGAGGTAAGTATATATGGTATGTTTGCCTGGAATATCCCTTAAATTTAGAGTTTTTTTTACTTTAGCTGATAGATATGTTTTAATCTCTAAGCAGTATACAACAGGCACCACTTAAACGCTGGGTTAGGGTTTTGTTGTAAAATGCATTTAGCAGGGGCTTAGCGCTGGCATTTATTTGTGACCACATGTGTTAGCATATCCAATTTCTGGTTTCCAATGGATAATTATAAGGCATGTAGATATTTAAGTGTTATACACACTGTGATATTGGGTCAGAGCCTGATATTGTTGCAATTATCTCCGCGTGTATGGCCAGAATTTATCAGATAATCAGGCTGACTCCAGAAATGAGTCCTTGTGGCTGTTTCCAAGCATCCCTTCTTCTGTATGTCTCTCTTGTTTGTTTTTACATTCCGTTGGCACTTAACAATGTACAGCTTTGTGTTCCCAAATTAGCTTTATTCACTGAGGCGGCTTTTGCTTCTAGCTTCTCTCTTGATAATTACCCCTCCTCTCTCATTTTTCTTTAACGTGTATCCTTCCTGGACATGGAACTTGTCATCTGTTTCCCTAAAAAAAAGTAGTTTTTTTAGGGAAACTACTGTAAAAATACTCTTCTCCTGATTTCTTCCTTCAAACCCTAATTTTGGGATTACTTGCTCATTGTGGCTTTTTTCTTCACTGGGTTCTTCACTGGGGACTGTCGCAACCACTGCTGATGGCTGATGCCCCTCAAGCATGTGCTGAATTTGCAGCCTCTGTCCTGATTATGGTGCACAAATCAAAACAAACAGGTTAAGAAGTTGGACAATTGTTGGGTTTAAGGTCCCTGTCCAGGCACACACTAACTTTCTCCCCTCTTATCTTCCTTGGGAATAGTGTTAAATGAGCCTTTCAAATCATCTCAAAACCTCCAAAGTGCTGCAACCTTAGGCTGTTTAAGAGTCTGGCTCTGTAAATAGACTGTCAATCAACAATAATAAAGCAGCAATCAGCTCACCTGAGACCTGTTGCATGTGCCCATAGGACCACAGAAAAATGTGGTCTAACAGTAACTCCGTCCCTTGTTATTCTCAGTGTGAGCAAGCACATCAAGTTACAGTGGTCCCACAGCTGTCTCTAAACACAGTATATCATGCTCAAGACCCATGACATGGCCAGCTCAGCTACGACCCAGAAATGACAGCAAAGAAAGTAACTTTGCGTAGAATACATAAAATGTATACATAAACTGTACAGGGTGGGCCTTAGGTTGAAAGGCACCCTGTGCAAGACTGATAGAACATGGCCTTTAGTGTATGTGTCCGCCCCTCACCCGAATGAGGGTTGATTTTTTTCAATGTGATGTTGTAAGTAGTAACATATTCAGATTGCAGATAAATAGCACTGTGTTGTCTTTTGGATATATATATATATATATATATATATATATATATATGTATATATAAACTTACATAAGAAGTTTTTTTCATTCATATGCATTGTGTATTCATAGTAGCTCCCTTTAGAATGCCCTTGAGAGAGTGTTAAGATAGCCCAGAAGGATCTTCTATAAAACATGGTGCTGATGAGGTTATCTAAACTTTCCTTCAAGAAGACATTTTTGTCTCCAAATTTCAGCATATTTCAGCGTATAGCATTTCCTATCTTATATCAAGATTGTTCTTAGTCCATATAGGGTCTAATTATGTCCTTTCCAAGCTTGGCAAATGCCTGACCCCCCCCCTTTCTGCCAGGACCCAACCTTCAATATGTGCACCCCCCACGTAGCCAAATGGATCATTAGTTTTAACCCTTTTAGTGCCAGCTACGTGAGTCTCATGTAGCTGACTTTAAACCCAAACAGATAAAAAAGTACAAAAGTAAAAAACTCACCTGACCCCTCGTTGGATCGGGACGGATCTTCTCTTCACCCGGGGGGCATCCGATCCCCCCGGGGCTCTTCTCGCTTCAGGAGGGTGCCCGAAATATCGTCCCCCACTTCCGTTAACTATAAAAAAAAAATGACATTTACTCACCTGCGGCTGCGATGCCTCCTGCGGGGTCTCCTCTTCACCGGGGGGCCTCCGATCGCCGTGGTGAGGAGAGGGCTAAAAATCGCCCTCTCGCGCACTTCCTGGTTGGTGGCTGTTAGCCCCGCCCCCTTGGGTATCACAGTGATGTCACTTGACAGCCGGCTTCTCTGCCCCTCACCCGACATGATCAGTCTTGCCGGGTGCTTGGAGGCGAGAGGTCGGGAGGAGGAGAGGGCTGTGATCCCTTCCCCCCCAGCCCCCCTCCACCAAGCACCCAGCAGCTGTCATCGGGGATTGCCGGGGGACAGCAGAGGATCAGAGGTAAGTAAAGAAAAAAAAAATAAATGTAATTTTTTTTATTATGTGTCTGTGTCTTTATTTTTACACTTAACCCTTTGTGAACTGGTAAGGGATCCATGAGATCCCTATGGGGCTTTCACATGCAATATGGTTTTCATTAATAAAACAAATATTTTATTTAAAATAAAGGAGACAATTGTCTAAAAAATATTTTTTGTTTTTTTACGCAAAAAATATTTAAAAAAACAGTAGAAAAATTACAAACAAGACATTTCATGTTAAAGCCTAAACTCTTCTGCAATATATATATATATATATATATAATTTTCCTGGAAATTCCAGCAAAAATCGCAGTTAAACATGGCGCAAAATGGGGAAAAATTACCTGACAACAGATGGTGACAAAACTTCAAGTAGGTGGGCAATTAAAAGGGTTAATAGTAGCTATGCATGTTGGGTATTGTTCTGCTCGGGGGACCTTGTGCTTTCATATTTAGCTTGTTTTTTCTTTTAGGGACACCCTGTGCAACCTTAGAATTCTTCGAGGGATTACTTCCTGAAAGATGATCCCACTACAACAAGCTGGGTACGCTTAGAAAGCTTAACATGTGTTATATGGTTTATGGGGGTATTCCAAATGTAAAGGGTTGTTTTGGTTGAAAAATTGCAAGGTGGGCACTTTGCAGAGCAGAAATTTTTAAGTAAAATTACCATTATGCGCATGCTTTACTTTGGGGTGTTTGCCAACTCTTCCCTTGACAGTAGCTATGTAAGTTCGGTATTGTTCTGTTCGGGGGATGTTGCTTTTTCAGATTTTACTTGTCTGCATATAGTTTTTTTTAGAAAAATGTGGCTTGATTCTTCCTTTTTATTCTTTTATAGGGAAACTCTGTGCAACCAAAGAATTGATTGATGAGGGATTACTTCCAGAAAACTACGCCCACATAAACAAGCCTGGTACGCCTAGAAAGCTTGAGGTTTGTACTTCCAGAGAATATATAGTTTGTGGGAGGTATTTCAAATGTAAAGGGTTGTTTTTCTGGCAAAACTGCAAGGTGCGCATAGTGCATATCACAGTTGTATTTTATCTGAAAATCTCCAAAAGCTTTGTTTCAGTTTGGGGGAGTCTTCTGGGCAGGAAAGGGTGTCTACCTATACATATGTGGTACCGCTGTGACCGCGAGAAATTGGGGTTTCAAACGCAATAAAATATTTTTGACAAACGTACATTTTTTTATTACAAAAAACACTACAAATTGCAAAAAATTGATTTTTTAAATTCTTTCTGCATATATTTCACCCAAATGTATTGAAAATCCACTAAAAAAGGCCATACAAGACATTTCATGTTGAAGCCCAGACTCTGCTGAACAATATATATGGAAATCCCTTCAAAAATCAAAGTTGAACATATGTAGCGCAAAATAGTGAAACGTAGTCTGGCACTTAAAGGGTTAAATCCACTAAAAAAGCGTATTAAACAATAAACATGCTGTCACATCTTGTTGCCGTAGGTGTCTGTGCTATGAGGTGCTGAAGTCACTAGCCTGCCTTTACCAGTAGCCCAGAGCACGAGGCACCTTCTCTCTCTCCCTCCGGGGGCAGCACATCAGCAGCAGCACTAAAATGCTGCCCAAGGCAGCATCCCCCGTCGCACATTTCGCACACCCGAAAGTCCGGCCCTGCACATAGAATCAGAGATATTGAGATGTTTTAAAATGGCTTCTTTTGTGAATTGCACAATGTTTCTAAGAGGGATAGGGTGGGAGCAGGTTAGTATGTCTGGACAGAGACTTTAAAATACCTAAAGGGTCATTTTTGCTCTATTTTTATTTTTCCAGAAATAATCGGGTAAGTTACATGCTGTCAGGTATTTTGGCATTCCTGTTGCTCTTATCCTAGTGCGACTGCACTGAAAATGTAGGGATTTGCTTCCCCTGGTGATTGGAATCAGCCACAATGCTCTAATATATGCTTAGCAGCAAAGTGGGACTACCTTATCTGTGTGTAAGACCCCTACACTTGCCAACCCTTCTTGTTTTTGTTCTTTTGAGTGTGATTCTTTTGGGGTGTCTACATTTCTTTATTTCTTTATTTTTCTCTTTACATGCATTAAACCTGGAGTGCACCAATTATACTGTTAGGCTAATGGATTAAGTCCTTTGGCATACGTTGGAGAGGGCAAGATCTGTCCTTCATGGTCTTTTTTTGCATCATGTTTTGTTCACATTACATGAAATATTGGAATAACTCCTTGGATATACTGTGAAGACTGTCTGAGCTGATATATTGATTGGCTTTCGTACAATAGTGTTCTGGTAAGCACTTTATTCAGATGGTGGAGGATCACTCAGTGTTTTTGAACATCACATGGGAATTGATATACCTGACTGTGAAACCTTGAACTTTGAACCTGCTTTGTATACTTTCCCTGGGTTTAATCATTGCTTAGGGACTGAATCATCTACTAAGGATTTCAAGCTCTGTGCTTTGTGTATACTTATATCTATAGCCTAACCTACCCCTCACACCACCACCACTAAACCCTGCATTATAGACATAATCACCTTTTCCTAGCAGAGCTTGTGGACCTCCACTAATAGGAGACAATGCACAGCAATTTCCTATCCTCAGTCATACTGAGTTCCATGCCTGCTTTTGGTTTCCTAAGAACCTTTTGGTGTAGGGGCATCCCAAATCAGTAACTCCAGAAGGCATTTGCCAAAAGAGACCAAGTCATAGTTGGCTGGTAAAACAAGCCATGATGCAGAGGTAGCAGAAACAACATACAAAACTACACTACATCGGTTATAATTGTGTATTTAAATGATAACAATAATGTATAGTCATTTCTTCGCTATTTTGCTACCACCTTTTAAAGCAAATTTATGGAACATGTTGCTTCTCTAAAAGAGAAATATAGTCTGATTGTTGTATAGTCTACTGTATTGCTAGAGATGACTCTGCTCTACCAGTCCCATTCTGCTAGGTCACTCTGATCTGCCACATAATAGTTCACCTAGCAAGTCTGTTCTCTGCAAATCCTTCCAAAATGGGTCAGATCTCAGTGTCTCAGTGCATCTCTATTATTTATTGGATAAATGCAAGGTTTTACTGTTTCATTTTAGTATTGGCTTCAAGAGGAATTCAATACATAGTGCAGACGGTACCTAGTGTGTAATATACTGTAATATAAGAGTATCTTAGTTTAATTGGTTTTAGCTTCATTAAACAGAGAGGGGTTTGTTACATTTAAGGAGAGCAGGCATTGTTTGAACCTGTATAAACCGATTATTTTAATTGGAATTTTGTTTCACTTATTCATCTATAGAGAAAACTTTTATGTGCAAGTAAGATCAGGGTTATAACCGAACCTCCATCTGAACTGCCTGCAATGTATAAATGTTCCAAAAGGGATTTCAATGTATTTATTAAGGCATACAGAGAGATTGTCTGAGCAGGGTATTCACAAACGTCCTTGAGATATTCTGTGAGGCTTTATCAGAGATATTGATATCAGAAACGTTTTGCAAAAAACAACACATCTTGTTTCCTAGCATGAGCTAACATTGCAGAACAGTCATAGGTTAGACTGCACTCCCATTGCACGTACACCTGGTTTTCAAGGATGAGAAAGAGCATTGAAGGGTTCTCATACTTGTGGATTGTGGGTATAGGGGTCAGTATGACATGAGAAGGGAGCTGCTCCTATCAGCATGTGGGTGGCCATGGATGTCATTAGGCACCCGTGCTGAGGAGCAGGGCAACCACTACTACCGTGCTGGAATAAGGCCAAATCATAGGGGAAAAATGCAGAATTGCATCACCAGCTCTGTCCTACCATCACCCACCAAAATTGCAGGTTACAGCAGAAAAAGGCAGCGCAGGAAGGGAGCGGGGAAGCTGGCAGTGCCATCAGCTGCTCAATCCTGCTTCTGGTGATGTCTGACGCTAGCTTCTGGACCAAAGTGGCGGGGGAGGCGGCATGCAGGTAAATGACTTATAGTGCATTTGTTGTTTTTTTTAAAGGAATATCAGGGAAAATTTGCATTGCATTACATTTTCCCCAAATTTAGAGCAAATTCAGACTCTTTAGAATCTGTTTGCTCATTACTATTTATCAATAGTGTTTTATACAGGGTGTTAATCGCACTGGTGGCGATTAACACCCTGTATGCACAGGTATGCAATAAGACTGCGGACTGATATGTATCCCAATCTGACCTGCTGTTGTCTATTTTTGACTCAACTTTGAATGGCACTTCTTAAACCGGACATTCACCCTGAATAAGAGTCTATCTTATATGTTTCTCCACCCTGTACATACAGATTGCTCACATTAAAAATCATCCTACCTGCATCTACCACATTTTTAGAGGTCAAACATCCAAGATGGCGGAACATGGAGTCTCAGGCTGCCTGCAAACAGGAAGTGTCTTCTGAGTGCATTTTGGGGTTGCTGTGCTTTTACCAGCTCTGCTCTGTCCCACCCCCTGCCTTCCCCCCTCCTCTCCTCAGTATGTGGTGCTTCAGAGGCAAGATGGTGGCACCCATATCCTAAAGTCCTGAACAGAGGTTTAGCCCAGAGGGGAAAATAATAAAAGTAAGTGACTGAAAATGTAAAATATATTAATTTTAGATGCCGGGGAATAATTTGGTTTGGGGTTTTAATTACATGGTTCTGAAGGTCCAGTTTAATGTGTATCTTTTCGTGTGACAAAATTATGTCTTATGTCTGCAAATGTGGGTTTTGTGGAGCCTGTAATTGGCAACTGTACACCAAGAATTACAAGAAGAGAGACATGAGTCTTGTTCACACAGAACACTGCTGCTGGGCATGTGTAAAGTTGAGTAAACTCCTTCGCCTCAGCAGAGGCTATAGCAGCAGTGTTCTGTGGGTGCAGGGGTCACATCTCTCTTCTTATAGATCTTGATGTACAGTTGCCAATAGCAACAGATTGCAAGTAGTGAAAATGGCTTCCCTAAACACACAAATTCTAACATAAGAAAAAAAAAATACTAGATAAGATCAGCACCTTTACGACAGTCTTTTGGCACACAAAATATCCTTTTAAAACCTTTCAGAAATGCCATTATAAGTGGACCTAGCCCTTTAATGGTTCTGTAGTAACAATTGGGATGCCCCACAGTCAAAATTGTTGCGTAAACCCTTTGCAATCCCTACACCTACAAAGCCACCATCCAGCATTGTATTGTATTCAATTGCAGAAATTGTGGAAGTGCTAGAAGCTATATCCCCTGTTGTGCACAGTTACCATAGTCTGCCAGGCAGGAGTGAGCTTATCAGAAAACCAAGGTATGCCTTTGCTGCATTTCAATACATTTAAATACAGTGCTGGATCGTCTTAGCACATAGATGTGGAAGGTGGGGATGGGCAGCAATTCTGATCTTTAGTCTGGGTTAAATGGTTGTTTTAGGCATTTTTAAGCTGTTTTATGTGACGGACAGCCCATACGGACCAGACAGCCCATACGAAAATGGAAAGTGGTACTTGATGAAAAATTGTTGGGAATCCTTGTAGTAGTAGGTATGCTCATAATGTCAGTTTGTATGTTGTTTGCTATTGACTTTTAACCCAATAGCAAGTTTACTTCATTGTTTATTCTGCCACTGCTTCTTCTTGATAATATAGTATTTAAGATGCAGTTTTTCTTAGTTCCTGGGGGAGATGCGGATGTATATGGTACACCCCTACATTTACACTAAAGTCTCTGGCTAGCGATAAAATATAACTCTCAGTATGCGGTTCCAGCCAAATGGCATGCTGGAATAACAATTGTCTGATGTGCAGAGCCTCAGAAACATGAAATATTCATGAAACATTTTTGGAATGGCTTAGTTATTGCAACATGCATATTTACCTGTGACTGTATTATTCTAAATAGTTTATAGGACTTGCACATCAAATAGAGACGCTAATATGAAAAGATATTATGCTAATGCTGACCCATCTAGTATTCTTTGCCTATACCTGTTACACGCCTTCCTAATTTTCCTGCCGCTCTTCATGTCTTTAGTACTGCTACTTCTATTGACACTTGAAAAGCATTTTATTATACTTGTCAAAGAAGTTTTTTTTTTAAGCAATCTTTAACAGATCTGGTAAAAAAGCAGTTACATACCCTCAGTATATTTTCTGATCTCCCTCTTCATTTTACTACCCTTTATTTTCTTTCCCATTTATGTCGTCTTTCCTTTTTGATTATTTTGTATATGTCTCTTATGCAGACATGGCCACATTACGGTTCCATAGGATTACACAATACAGTTTATTCCTCATACACTAATCTGTATGTCCATTGCCTCCTGATGACTTTGTGCTACACCACACCACTGTTTTATATATTGTCAATTCCTTTATTCACTATCCCATCTCCAGTAAAATCCCTCATTTTAATCATGTTGCTGATTTTTCTTTGCTCTTTTAAGACCACTTGTACCACCACGATTTGCTCGCTCCCATCACGCCTGTCTACTCTCTCTGTGCATCTTCTCCCGCCGCTGCCTTATACTGTCTGTATCCTAGCAACACATCTGCAACTGTAGAGGGATTCTGTGCTACCTGCCTCCCCCCGTTCTACTTCAGGATCATCACTGCTTGTAGATGCTAAGCTTCATTCCAAATGAGGTACTAAGCTACCTGGTCTAAGTATGGTTAAATCCCCTTTACACCACCCAGCTCAGCAATTCTTGCTGATATTTGCATTGAGATTTAGATTTTTTTCCTAAGTGTTCTGGGAGTAAGTAATTGGTGTTCAGAGTTTTCTAATATAGGGATTTAATACCTTGTGTGTGTATAATTACATGAGAAGTATACAGCAGCAGCTCTCTGCTATTCCATCAAATTGTTACACTTAATTGAATCCAAAATTGATTTAAGAGACCATTGTTGGCGTTCTGCAGTCTGCTGAATGAAGAATGAGATAAAGTACAAGTACACATTCCACTGGAAAAGCTTAGACAAGTGAACGCAATAGACATCCAGCTAACTGCATGGAGAAATAATAGAAATAATACTTTTGCCTGTGTCCTGATACAGGGATCATAACTACATTCATAACAGACTATACAGTTTGTATGGGTGCCTAGTCCATAGGTAGGGGCCATAAGATGTTCCATTTAAGATCAGGAGGATACCCTTTCCACTCAAAAAGCACAGAGTGTCTGCAAGAGGGGATCTCTTATGGGGTTAGAGTAAAAGAGAATCTGTGTTCCAGTGAACATGAGTAAAAGGGAAATGGTTATAAGTATGAGCATATTAAAAGGAAATTAACTGGGTCAACCAGAGCAGCACAAGTGGGTGCTCAGTGGTTGCTATTTAAAATGGACACCTTGTTCAATAAAAAAGTATTAAAAATAAAATGGCCACCTTGTTCAATAAAAAAGTATTAAAAATCAAATGGCCACCTTAAAGGCAACTAAACATGTAAAAGTAAAGAAAACCTACCAACTACAGACCAGACTAGATGGACTACATGGTCCCTTTCTGCTGTCATGCTTTTGTGTTTCTAAGGTGCACCGACCTATGGCATACATTAGACATGGGCTCCTAGTGTTTATAGTACTTTAAAGCTTTAAGATAGCAATTTACCCTCTCTGGTCTAAGAACAGGAAAAACAACGCTGTAGTGCTGCAGGTTTCTTTTTTTCTATTTGCCAGGACAATTCAGTTAAGGCAGCGGTGCCCAACCATTTTTGGTGGGACACATAGTCATTTGTTGTTTTTATTGTTGTTTTATAGTCATTTCAAGTGGGCAGAGAAAAGTAAGCGCCAAAAACGCAGGCATGCTTTAACCTTATACAATTGCATATACAATCTGCAATAGTGAGCAGAGGTGAGGTAAACAGATGTGGGAGGAAATGAGGTAAGCAGAGGTGGGCACAGGAAGGACAGAAAGAGATGAGGTTGGACAGAAAGAGAAAAAGTGAGAAGAGGTGGATAGAGGTGAGCCGAGATAAGGTGAACAGAGGTGGATAGAGGGGAGCAGAGGGGGATCAAGGGGAGCAGAGGTGGATAGCGGGGAGCAGAGATGAGGAGAGCAGAGGTAGATAGAAGTGAGAAGATGTGGATAGAGTTGATCAGAGGTGAATAGAGGTGAGCAGAGATTAGGTGAGCAGAGGGGTATATAGGTAGGCAGATGTTGATAGAGGTAGTCAGAGGCTGATATGGTGAGTAGAGGCATGATGGAAAGAGGTGAATAGAAGTGAGCAGAGGGGAGATGAGAAAAGACGTGATGGACAGAGGTGAGTTAGAGGTAGGAAGAGATCAACAGGGAAGGGTAAAGTTAGGCAGAGATGAAATGAGCAGAAGCGAGGTGAGGTTAGCAGAGATTAGGAAAGGTAGGCAGAGGGGAAATGAGCAGAACTATGGTAGAAAGAAGTAAACAGAAGAGGTGAGATGGAAAAAAAGAGATGGACAGAGGTGAGGTGGGAATAGGTGAGCAGAGATAGGTAGAGGCAGGTAGAGGTGGGGTGAGCAGAGGTAATAGTATAGACAAGGTGGATAGAGATAGTATATAGTATTACTATAGTATATAGTAATAGTATAAGACAAGGGTGGAAGAGATAAGTTGGAAAAAGTGACCCAGAGGTAAACAGAAGTAAAGTATTTACACAATCCAACACTAGTCTCATAGACTCCAGGGTGGGTGTTGGTCCACTTTAAACCCCCTCACACTTATTAACCCCCACATACACACTTGTTAACCCACCACATACACACCTGTTAACCCGCCTCTCCCCCCATATACACACAAACCCGGCGATTGGGTATGCTGATATGGAATGCCCTGCTGTGTGAAATCCCCCAGATCACCATGCCGCATATGCTGTGGAATCACATCCGAAGGGGAGTATATGATACAATCTGATGGATTTTACACAATTGGGGCATCCCAAATTGAGATGCTTCAAGGACATGGGATCAGCTGGCCCTGTTGTCTAAAAGACCCGAATGTGCCTTTTTAGCCCCCCTTCCCCCACACACACTATTAATCCCAAAGCACATTCACACACCCTTATTACCCCCACCTGCTATAACCCCAAAACACAGTTGCCCCCCCACATGCACCCCCACACCTCTTAACCAGCCTCAGTTCAATGCACCAATGACTGCAACATAACAACAGCAAGCTGCAGCAGAGACCTGATACACTAAAAAAAAAAAGTAAAAGAATACATATACAATGTGTACCTTCTCTCCCTGGCACGTGCACCTCTGGGGAAGGCAGGGGGTGCTAACCAGCTTTTTTAAAAATTACATTGTGGGCAGCAGCACCCCCTTTCAGACTCCAGGACCAGCTAGTAAGGTGATAGGTCCACTTTAAAGTAGACCAAATCCCACAGTGATTGGCCCAAGAATCTATAAGATTCCCGGACCGATCGATTCCCTCACCCAGGGCATCAAAAATTGTCCCTCTGTGTGAAACCCCTCAGGTCACCAATACTCTTACCTTCTTTCCCGGTCCAATGGTTCATGCATGAGCTGCGGCCGCATCCCCGCTATCCCTCTAGCAGGGCAGCATGCCTGCGGCAGGCATTTGCGAATGGCAGGCACAGGCACGCGCCCTGTTAGAGGGAAGCGGGGGATGCGGCTGTCAGCGCGCTCAGTGCTGCTCGCCTTAGACGAAGTGACGTCAGTGGACCTGAGCACGCTGATTAGACGAGCGGCTGCGCATGCGCCATAGGACTAGGAAGAGGGGAGTTGGTTTCAGCAACCTGGGGGTTTCACACTGGGGGGCAAGGACCAAAACTCGGGATAGTCAAAATCCTGGGTTTTGATTCATTTTAAAGCATAAGTTTAGTCAAAAGGTGACCCCCCACCCTGCCACCCTACTCGGGAGCTGAAGCAGGATGGAGGGGGTTAGAAAGAAAAAGACCCCTTAGCACCAGGGTAGGGTGGCAGGGTGGGGGGGTAACCTTTTTCTGTGGATACTTTTCAAGGTAGCCTCCTGTCACTTTGTTCCAGTGTTCTGGAGCTTTCTTGCCTTTATTTTCTAAAGCCTATTCAATAAAGGAGCAGGATCAAGGAGAAGCTCAGCATGATGTTAAATTATGGGGTGAATTATTTGTACTTTGTTTTAGAGACTCACAATATTGGGAAGTATGGTTTCATACATCATGGTATCGTTTTCCCATAATGTCCTAAATTTTCTCATGAATTTGCCCCAAGCTCTACAGGGTAATCTCCAAGATTAGAGAAAAGCAAATGTGGTCTGTAACATTCTGGTATGGGGCCTCAAGCTTCATTGATACCCTCCCCCCAAAGCTAGGTCTAGTCATCAGTTGGATTGCTTGATGGATGAACAACTATATGTACATTTACTATATTTGCAGAGTAGCATTAACCAGCGTAATTGAATAGTTTTTGTGGAAATGGTTGCAAAACAATGATATTTTAGCGCATAACAGGCTCATGTGGCTATCAGAAAAAAGAGGCAAAGTCACTCCAATGGGCAAATCCATCTCACATCCTTAGTTTTCTTCTCCACACTGAAATATGTGACATTGAATTTATCATCACAGAGTAGTGATGTATTTTATAATTTCTGCTAAAATGCAAAGAGCTGATTGCTTTTTATACACCCATGCTTCCTTCACATGGAAGATGCCCACCCCGCAATGAATGAATGCAACATCAGAGACCATATATTCCATAAATGTTATGAGGTAGCAATGACTTCTACAATGGATCCCTGTTGGTAGGAAAAAAACAGCCAATTAAATCTCTAAGTGACTTCAGGCCAGTATCAAGCTTAATTCATATGGCAATTCTTGGCCGAGGAAAGGAATAAGTGACTCTATGGATGGTCAAGCTTTTTTCTTTGACTGTATGTCACAAGAGTTAAATTATATTGTCAGAGAGTTTTCCTATTGCATCAGCACTTCATTCTTTTGTGAGTTTATCTTTAGGCTCCGATCTTCTCTTGCTTGATGTATGGTATTAATTTTGCTAAATTTCCCCCTAGAGATGAGGGTTTTATTAACTGGACTCTGGAAGTTGCTATGAATTGTAAGCCCAGCTCAAGTTCTCCCTAGTCTGCAATAATCTTTTACCAAGCATTTCTAGCACTCCAAATGAATCTTTGCCAAGAATTTTCTTAAACCAAGGTTCTAAAGCAATTTTGCATTCAGCCGCTAAATGCTCAGCTGTTGAGCTTTCGAACACCCCTCTTGGTTGGTATAGTCTCTTGTTGCATTGTGTTTATGATATCACTATATGAGGAGAAAATGACCGCTCTGTGAACCTATCTCAGTTATTCATAATCAACATATATTATAGTTTGGATGAAGGATTCTGAAAGAATATGGATTGTATTTCCTAACAGTCAAATTTACTGCATTTTTATTATATTATATATGAATAAACTATCAGTCAGCATCAATATATGTCAGAATCATTGCTCTGAACAGACAATCTGCCACTACTGCAAACTAATTTAAATTGTGGACTAAGAACTACCTTTTAATAGTAGTACATTTAGAGCACTAAATGGAGACATAACATCAGTGACATCAAGTATTTTTCATTTACCTGGAGACACAGGCATTATTCTAAGTCATATGCTCTTTGAGATCAAAAACTCCTCACATTAGGCATAAGCTCCTCCTCACAGATAACTACCGTGTTTTTCACTCTATAAGACCAGGAGTGTGTGTGTGTGTGGGGGGGGGGGGGGGGGGGGGGTGTTAGGGCATCTTATAGTGCGAATGCCCCCCCCCCCGTTCTCTCTATATGGGGACTATATGTCTACTTTTCCAAAGTCTGTTGCTGAGGTCCAAGGGAGAGCCGTCAGCGTACTTGTCTGGAAGATGGACAAAGGATTTACTATGATGTTTGTTACAGTGGTAACTTTGATCTCTGGCCTTAAAGCATAATTTTTTTTACTCTACACGCTTATTAATAACAATCTTGCTTCACCCAGGAATATGTATCCCACAATGCTCCCGGGTGCTCACAGAGAGTGGCCAGCTTTTCTTCTCCAGTTGCATTGGCGGCATTGGCATCAAGGAGGTGTGATTAGCAGGAGCTGTGCCATGGAACCTTCAGTGGGAGACCTTCGGCAAAAGTCCAGTCAAGCAACTGATTGGTGGTTGTCTAGCACCCGCCTACTTATTGGAATGTCAGATTGTGTCCCTTGTGAGGGTGCGTGCTGCTCTGGAACTCCTGCTTTGCCATTCTGGGTGTGGGGAGGAGGGATGTAGTCACCCAGCTGTTACAGCAGAAAGCAGTTCCCTACATTGAGCTGCCAGCAGCTGTGCTTGGTGCCTTATGCTCTGCACCCACCCATCACTGTAGCGTTGCTGATGGTGGCTTTGCTGCTCTAGACTCCTGTCCTGCCCTGTCGTGGCTTTGGCTGCAGGTTTGCAAAAACAAGACTTGTCCAGCACGGGGGGAGGGGGGCCCACTGCAGCCGATAGACTTGTTGTCGACCCGTGGTCCATCAGACCAAAGACTGAAAAGCCTCCTAGACCAGACCAGAACCCAAAGGTTGCAGTGAAAGTGGAAGTTATTAGTATAAAGTATGATGTTGATTGAGGGGTTTGTTTATAAGTTGTTGGTTATATCCTAATTTTGGCTTGCCAGGAGCAGGAGTTTCCATATTCAGATCCAATTACAGATCTATTTACACATCAGGTGGCAGAAAATCAACAAAACATTACTAGGCATAAATCTGATAACTATTAGCACATTACAGCCAGCTGTCAGCAGTGGCAATCACCTGGCTGGTCCAGCAATAGTTAAGGACGCAGAGGGTGTTGGTCTGCTTTAATGAAGAAAGACTAACACAGCTCACCAGTCATTGCCAATGGACGTCGGTGCACGGATGGGGGGGTCTAAACATCCAAGACGAAATTGTGGAAAGGGCAGGTAGCTCGCCCTTACTTGTACCGTATGAGTAAGCGACAAATTACCACTGGCTCTGTGAGGCTATATTTTGTGTCCTGTATTAAATGTAATTGCTGAAATGTAAAAGTGATGTTTTAATTTCCATTGGATTGTTCAAGTGTTGGCTGCTCCTTTCTACAATTTGTCTGGCTCACCCGGAAAATGCTTGAAAGGATTCCCCACCAAGGCGTGACCTAACAGGGAAACGGATACCCCATTCACACTGCAGAGGCATTGACAGAGGCTTTAATAAACAACTTTGCTAACACACATGATGCCATGATACAACACAGTCTGTGTATCTGTATTTATAGTTAGTAATTATAACTGTGGGCAAGATAAGGCACAGAGAGATATGTGACACCTTAGTCCCATTTTCAAAGTGTGAATTAAGGGATGATTCATCTTAATATACATTTCTTTGGAAAATGACATCCGTACATTGCTGATGTTTTAGCACCATTACTGGTATGTTGCTGTTTCTTTTGTTATTTTTCAGATTATGTTTCTGGGATAACCCAGCATAGCCAGTAGTAATTCAGCAGTAAGATTACATTTTGCACCGCTTTATAACAGACTTGTCCAAAAGTTTAATTCTAATATTTTGCTTAATACAACTATATAACAAGTGTATGGAAACCCAAAAACTTGCCCCTCTGGCCCCCAACCCCCCCTCCCTGTCCGAGCACCTGCGGCGGTGCAACTGGCTCGGCGGTGGCCCGGTTTTCAAATAAAAAGCTACGTCCTCGGAACCTTTGAGATCACTGATTGGCTGATCTCAAAGGTGCCGGGTGATGTACAGTAGCTAGCTGGTCGCATACATTGCTTTCACATAGGGCGTGCCCGTACCCGTGCCCAGCCGTTCAGATAGGCTGGGCACAGGAGTTACAGTAATTATACCACTGACCATGGTGTTTCAGACAGTGTCGCATCTCACCATAGGATGCCCCAGGGGTAGGCTTGTCCGGTTTTCATTTGCTTTATTATAAGCAGTCAACTAATATAAATAAGTAATTTTGGTTCATAAAAGACTTCTCTGTAAATTTACACTATTGCTTCATTTTATAACAGTCTGTGACTTATAACAAAAACACCCCTTTCTCCGTAGACTTCAGATGAGGACAGTTCCAGGGAGCATGAAACAGACCGCGTACCTTTCCACTTGGCAAATTAAGTTTAATGTGGATAAATGTAATAATACTAAGAATCTACAAGCCACATATGTCCTTGTGGGAGTAAACCTGGGAGAGTCACTTGTGGAGAAGGATCTGGGGGTACTGGCAGACCACAAGCTAAATAACAGTATGCAATGCCAAGCAGCTGCTTCCAAGGCCACCAAGATATTATCATGCATTTAATGAAACATTGCAAGGCATGTCATTTTGCCTATTTACAAGGCATTGGTTCACCCTCACCTGGAATATGCCTTCCAGTTCTAGGCACCCATTCATAGAGAGGACACCCTGATTATGGAAAGGGTGCAGAGGAGAGCCACCAAACTAATAAGAGGAATGAAAGATCTTAGTTATGAAGAATTAAAAGATTACAGTAATTTAATTTATTTAGTCTTGAGAGAAAACGGGACATGATTAAATAAATATATATATATATATATATATATATATATATATAGTATTGTATGCTGATTGTAATGATGACAACTTCAAAAAAGCATTACATTTTTTTAGAAGAAAATAACATTAACAGTTACTATTAGCTGTCATTAGTAAATAATAAAAATAACTTTCTCCGACCTTGAACTTGAACTTGATGGACACAATTCTTTTTTCAACCATATAAACTATGTAACATTTCCGCTGCTACCAAGCACTGATGAGTCTCCTGTAGCCCTGGTTTGTGTAGCCGAGTGCTTTGCTTTTAGGTTCCGGCTGGCTGATGGGGGTACCCTGTGTATGGCTGGCTACCATTAAGAACAATGGGTGCCTCCATACATGGAAGTTCTCTGTGCACAGAGGCTCCCCTTCTCAATGGGAGTCACCTGTACTCTGGCCATGATCCAGGCTGCAGGAGAACAAATGGTGGCACAGGAGTAGTGGTAAGGGAAATGGCCCATCTCATGCTCCCTATTTCCTCTATCTGAGGTCTGTGGAAAAGTCCACAAGAAGTCCAGAAAACTGCTATATACCCTTAAAGTGGAAAAAAAAAAAATCTAATAATCCACTTATAATGTTTCCTTAGGGGCATCTTAAATCAGAAAGCCCCATTGTGTTAAACTCACCTAGTTCCCTGATCCTGCAACATTCATATCGACAATTAGCTCTGCGTTACTGCAGCATCCACACTATACATGCTCTCCCCACTCGACAGACCTAAATGTCTGCTGACATTCATGCTCAGTAGAGGGATGGGTGACACAGCAGAGCACTGCGCTGATTGCTGATTTAAACGCTGTGGGAACCTGGGACTAAAGGATTTTAACATAGCATCCAATATGGAATGTCCCTAGGGAAGAGTTTCACTCAGACCTAGAGTCATTCTGAATTTCTGTAAAATCTTTTTAGAGTTTTCACACTTCTTTCCATGATAATACTGGGTTCACAAAGGCCCAATGCACTGCAAAAGCAATATTGCAATTATCATCGCAATTGCTCTGTGATTGTGAATAATTAGAGAATGGGTTTACAATTCAATGGACTAGAATCGTGAATGCTTTTCTTAAAAATTGCATCTGGCAAAGCATTTTGGGATTGCTATGAAAACGCAATGTTCTGCGTGAGATCATAAGCGTCCCACAATTGAAGTGCATTGCACCAGCGTGAACTGGGCCTAACAATCACGCTAGTGCAGGGCTTCCCATTTTTTCCATCAGGTACCACTTTATATTTTCTAATTTTATCAAGTACCACCTGGGTGGTTAATATGGGTTGTCAGTCAATTAAATTGTTACAAATGCATTAAACAACCATTTAAAATGTACATATATTTCAAATATTTCAGCTGATTTTGAAATAGTTTTATACTTATTGAGCAAATCAGATTGGGCAAAGCATAGTTGGCAGCAGATCAGGTTCGGGTACAGTTCAGTCTTCAGCCTTGCAGAGTACCACCTGATAGGATCTCAAGTACCACCCATGGTACGGTACCACTGGTTGGGAACCACTGCCATAGTGTGAATGAGGCCTTAGTCCAACTCTGGGGGCGGAAACTATGGCTGGACATATGTAATGGAGTCAATTGTGTTGCAAATAGAGTGTGCTGTATGCTGATGCAGTTACACCACAAAAACATCTGAAACTGTTAACATTTCTTTCTACTCCGAGCCAGCTTCCCTGCTGCTCTCTTGCAGAGGCCATATTAGTCTCAAGAATTGCATGTAGCCATAGTCAGAGCTGGCTGTAATTGGCAAAGAGAGGGTCCGAACCTCCCTGGATCCAGAAAGTGAGCTGTAATAGAAGCTGTCTGACTGATCAGTAACACAGTGAAAAAGGTACATCTGATTTTTTTTTTACGCCATACTACTTATCATGCAGAGGTAGATGCTACAAAGCAAAACATCTACACAAATGCAGATTTACTTTCATTTCAAATTTACAAAGATTCACTTCAAGCTGAGTTCCCCCTGGGGAAGGCTGTCCACAATATTCAGAGACACATGAGAACAACTAATACCAAAATGAAAAAAAACAGTGTGCCAGCTTAAAATAGGCTAAGCTTGCATTTTCCTTCTGATCCAAGAAAAAAAGGATTGTAGCCTTGATGCAAGAAACCTTTCTTTAATAACATGAAATATATTATGGTTTGTGATGGGGTATTGGGGTTCGTGATGAGTTAAAATACCACAAAAAAAAAAGATAAAGATGTTATTAATACCTTTCACTAGACTCTTCTATATATATTGTTTTCTGAGCTAGGTCACGTACTATTGTTCAATGTCCATGACATGAAAAAAAAAAAATCTAATAATCCACTTATAATGTTTCCTTAGGGGCATCTTAAATCAGAAAGCCCCATTGTGTTAAACTCACCTAGTTCCCTGATCCTGCAACATTCATATCGACAATTAGCTCTGCGTTACTGCAGCATCCACACTATACATGCTCTCCCCACTCGACAGACCTAAATGTCTGCTGACATTCATGCTCAGTAGAGGGATGGGTGACACAGCAGAGCACTGTGCTGATTGCTGATTTAAACGCTGTGGGAACCTGGGACTAAAGGATTTTAACATAGCATCCAATATGGAATGTCCCTAGGGAAGAGTTTCACTCAGACCTAGAGTCATTCTGAATTTCTGTAAAATCTTTTTAGAGTTTTCACACTTCTTTCCATGATAATACTGGGTTCACAAAGGCCCAATGCACTGCAAAAGCAATATTGCAATTGTCATCGCAATTGCTCTGTGATTGTGAATAATTAGAGAATGGGTTTACAATTCAATGGACTAGAATCGTGAATGCTTTTCTTAAAAATTGCATCTGGCAAAGCATTTTGGGATTGCTATGAAAACGCAATGTTCTGCGTGAGATCATAAGCGTCCCACAATTGAAGTGCATTGCACCAGCGTGAACTGGGCCTAACAATCACGCTAGTGCAGGGCTTCCCATTTTTTCCATCAGGTACCACTTTATATTTTCTAATTTTATCAAGTACCACCTGGGTGGTTAATATGGGTTGTCAGTCAATTAAATTGTTACAAATGCATTAAACAACCATTTAAAATGTACATATATTTCAAATATTTCAGCTGATTTTGAAATAGTTTTATACTTATTGAGCAAATCAGATTGGGCAAAGCATAGTTGGCAGCAGATCAGGTTCGGGTACAGTTCAGTCTTCAGCCTTGCAGAGTACCACCTGATAGGATCTCAAGTACCACCCATGGTACGGTACCACTGGTTGGGAACCACTGCCATAGTGTGAATGAGGCCTTAGTCCAACTCTGGGGGCGGAAACTATGGCTGGACATATGTAATGGAGTCAATTGTGTTGCAAATAGAGTGTGCTGTATGCTGATGCAGTTACACCACAAAAACATCTGAAACTGTTAACATTTCTTTCTACTCCGAGCCAGCTTCCCTGCTGCTCTCTTGCAGAGGCCATATTAGTCTCAAGAATTGCATGTAGCCATAGTCAGAGCTGGCTGTAATTGGCAAAGAGAGGGTCCGAACCTCCCTGGATCCAGAAAGTGAGCTGTAATAGAAGCTGTCTGACTGATCAGTAACACAGTGAAAAAGGTACATCTGATTTTTTTTTTACGCCATACTACTTATCATGCAGAGGTAGATGCTACAAAGCAAAACATCTACACAAATGCAGATTTACTTTCATTTCAAATTTACAAAGATTCACTTCAAGCTGAGTTCCCCCTGGGGAAGGCTGTCCACAATATTCAGAGACACATGAGAACAACTAATACCAAAATGAAAAAAAACAGTGTGCCAGCTTAAAATAGGCTAAGCTTGCATTTTCCTTCTGATCCAAGAAAAAAAGGATTGTAGCCTTGATGCAAGAAACCTTTCTTTAATAACATGAAATATATTATGGTTTGTGATGGGGTATTGGGGTTCGTGATGAGTTAAAATACCACAAAAAAAAAAGATAAAGATGTTATTAATACCTTTCACTAGACTCTTCTATATATATTGTTTTCTGAGCTAGGTCACGTACTATTGTTCAATGTCCATGACAGAACTGCCATAAAACATAGAAGGACCACTTAATGCTGAATCTTTCTCTCCATCAAAAGTAGCTTGCAGGACATATTGCCCCATACAATTAAGCAAATGAAAAAAACAAAGATTCTTACGTATTTCAAATGTTTCAAAATTGGTATATAGGTACTGTATTCGAAGTGCTTCTATTGAGCAAATAAATTAAGCTGTCACCTGCAAAACATCGAATTTAAGTCTTTCAGTAAGTCTTAATTTTAGTGTCATGTCATCTTATACTTATCCAGTTTTCAAGGGTCACCATCCACGTGGGAACTTAAATACAGAAAGTTAGTACACAGAGAGACCAAATAAAGAAAAAGGTAGTTATTCACACTAAGAGGCCGATTTATTAATAGCGCCAGGTAGCGACAGATGAGCGACAGTAGCGTGATTTTCACAGCGCTGGCTAGTATTCGCTGTGCTTGGCCGTTGTTCGGTTGTTGACAGCGACTCAGTCGGCGTGCGGTAATGTTGAATACGGGGTTAGGAGTCGCTGTTTGACAGGTTCCGCACTGTATGGGAGCGCCTGACAACGAATGGCCATAGCGAACGGCTCCCAGCATATTCATTAACAAATCACGCTCAAAAAATTCTCGCGCTGTAAAATGCATGTTTAAACCCCAGAGCGCTGGCGGCGATGTGTTAAAAGTAGTTTTTTAACCCCCAAACAACCTTATTTTTGGAAAAAAATAATAAACAAGTTTTTATAAACATTTTGTAATATGAAGACATTAATATCAGACCTGTAATATCAATTCTGCACAAATTTTTTTTTTTTTTTTACCTTAAAAAAAAAAAAAAATAACATTGCAGAAGTGGTCACCGAATTTTTGACATTTAAAAAAAAAAAAATAAAACATTAATATCAATTAATTATGAATATTTAAAGATTGCTCCATTGAAATGCATTGGAGAACGCCAGGTAGCGAGAGGTCATACCTGGCGCTGTGATGGGATTAGCAGCGGCGCTGTTCGCTGAAGTCTGCAACATGATGAATCCCGCGCTAGCTGACGCTCTCGCCGGCGCTAGCCTCATTTAGCGTGATAAATGCGTGATTGTGTTCGCAGCCTGGCGTTCTGGAGTCGGTAGCCGCCGATAGCTGGCGCTACCTGGCGCTAGTGAGACACTACCTGGCGCTATCCCTTGATAAATAAGGCCCTAAGACGATTGCATTTTTATGGCGAGATTGTGAATACAATTAGATTGCTCTGTGATTTATAAGTGATTTATTGTGCTTCAATTAACTGGTATTACAATCGCTGCATGCAGGAAGATTGCCTGTTTGAAAAGGCCCATAGACTTACATGGGCAGCGATTTACTTGCAAATGCTGGGAGATTGATTTTCAAACCTCATTTGCCCTAATGCTGGATTCACACAGGCACGATGCGCTGCGATAGAAATATTACATTTGCACAGTGATTGTAACTAGCTATTCCAATTTAATGGACTGGAATCTCAAATGCTTTTCCTAAAAATCATTGCAGTGAATGGAGCTGCGTATGGACAGGCAATGTGACTGACCCCCCCCCCCCAGGCATGAGGCTAAAACAAACAGCGAGTGTTGGTCAATTGATTTTAATGAATTACTAAAATTGAATTAATATCAACATGAATTAATTCACATATCGTCATATATTATTTAGTTAATTTAAATGTTAAAATGTTCATATTTACAGTAATAAACAAGAACATAACTGAACATTATCCAACACCTAAGGATGACTATTGCCTAATGGCTTGTAGTCATAGCAAACAAATCCATTGCTGAATTCTTTTAAGGCCTGTAGAATAAAAACTATTTCTGTAGAGGTTTTAGTGGAGGTATAGCTACACTCTATATCTCCTGAATGTAGAAGCTTAAAGAATTGCTTCAATTGATAGGAGAGAGGTATCTTTATCATCCTCAGTTCTTCAGTTCTTTTGATCAGTCTCTGAATGTATTATCCAGTGGCTGTTTTGTAGAATGTAATGCCTACAGACAATATGTTTCCTGGTTTTCCAGAGAAAAATATTTGCTAGCTTTCTTAACAAAATTAAGATACTTGCCCCACTTCAGATCCTTATATAATAAATTGGAATTTAGAGTCCTCTATTCTCAATGCTCAAACATCATCTAGAAGAATCAACAAAAGTTTGTCATATAGGGTTGTCTGTATAATCCAGTGTGTATTCAACAGCCAAGTTTGCAGCATCATTTACGGATGTTTTTTGTGCAGGCAAACTTAAGCAGGTTCCAGTGAGAGCTGAGGTGGCTTTCTTGAGGTACGTTAAAACCGTTTGAAGACTTTCATAATGACTGGTGGTAATGGAATCAGTCTATAATCGTTTAGGTTAGAGGTGGATGAATATTTTAGGGAAGACATAATAGTGGACCATTTTAGACATTTCAGAATCACACCCTCATCTAGGGAGTTCCTTGTCAGGCTGACAGGCAAGATGAACACTGAGTGAATATAGGGTGGCACCAGGTCGTTAGGCCAGGTGGTTATATGTCGGAATCCATGTGCCTGCCAAAATAGGATGCAGGCTTCTGCATGAATGCAGACGTGTGTATTTATGGTCAGAAGTTGGCCAACCCGCTAGGCTTGAGAAAAATTGTGCAGATACTGTCCAGGCCTAAAGCCTTCCTGCTGTTTAGGCTTAGTAGATGATGTTTGACATCTAGGATTGCATAAGGGATATCTGCCTTTTCAAGGGTGTAAATTGAGGGGGTGCAACCATACTGGGGCCCAGAAGGTCAGAGGGGCACCATCATTGTTGCTCCTTCACCTTTTTTTATCATTTGTGCTTATCATTTAGACAGAAGAAAGCACCATTTCTGCTGGGTCAGCCTTTAGTTGTCTAGCTGCATCCAGTTGAGTTAAAACACAGAAAAAACTTTGCCATTTGAGGTCCCATTAAAAGGGCCAGTTCATCCAGACTGCCGTTCCTAAATCACCCGACCGTACCTCCCTTACCAAGCACTAAAGCAGTGCTAAGGCTGTAAATAATACACAGACACCTAACTTGGCTACCAGCGGTGACCATCGCTCAATCACTGCGCCACCATATATGGGCGCCATCATATTGGATATACAGAGATATATGGAAAGAAGACAGGGGTAGGGACCTGAAGGGGCTAAAGGATTACCTACACTACAAGGAGCTCAACCTACATTGTAGATCCAATCTAATTGTGAAAAACCTCACAAACCAGCTACTGTATATCCTTCGCCTCTTATGTATAACTTAGGTATAAGTCTAACATACACAATTCATGCAAGCCACTGATTTTCAAATGTTTACTTTGTAGAATTGAATCTTCATGTGCTCCAATGCTGAGGCTGATGTAGTCACTCAAAGAGCACGAGAGCATGGCACGACTGCCCACCAGCCCGTGGCCCATCCCTTCCCACTACTTCTCCCATCCACAACCCCCAACTATACCCTAACAAATTGAAGCTTTTGTGCAGCAGGATCAGATAGAGTGATGTCACAGGCAAAACTAGGTGACTGCGCTTCCTTTTAAAAAAGGCAGCCGCCATCCAGACCTAAAGTAAAGCAGATATGCCTTCCTCATATGTGGAGTTAAAGTGAAAATCCAGGTTTTAGACAGGACAGGGGTTAACAAAATGAAACACCTTACCCGGTCTCTGCCATCTATTACTGTCCATCAGCGTTTCCAGCCATGGCGAGGCTGTAGGGACTGCCACCCTTTGACCCCCGCGGAAGTGCTGAGGACAGCACTGGATTCTGGGACCAGGTAAGGTCTTTTATTTTGTTAACCCCCCTGTCCTGTTAAATAAACATAAATCGGCTTGAATTTTGCAGAAGGTTGTATTTCGTGATTCGAGTAGGTGGTTTCCATCAGTGACTCTGGCCGGGTGTCAGTTGGGGCAGTGGGGTGCAGCCTAACCTTTTTTTTGCAGCCAACCCCAAGGACTTAGCAATGAATTTAATGTATGTTAAATTATTATTTTTATTTTAGAAAGATGCAGGCTTTACTGTATGATATTGTAAAGTATTGCCCTTTAATAATTAACACCAATAGCTGGAAGTTTTGTCTTATAATTTTGGTTTTGTAGCATGTATAGGTTTAGCAAAAGAAAAAGATGACTTTAAACTAAAATGAAATATCAATAAGCAAAACCATTAAACTGAAAGTGCACATACTTCAATTCTAGCAATCCATACATGGAAATGTGTTGTTGCTTTACTTACTTACTTAGTTTGTGCGGTACTGTACTTACAACAAAATGGCTACCCAAAAAGTTACATACAGTATTTTTCACATAATCAATTTCTTAATTCTCTTTAGTAACTCTTTAGTTTCAGAATAGGGTAGTCCTTCATATTAGCTTTATAATTAAGCTATGTAAGCATGTAGGTGAAGAAGTTAATTTAATTACTTTGTTTATGTACTACAGCCTCTTACAGAAGCCAATGAGGTATTAGTGTTCTAACAAGCTGACTAGGCAGAAAGTGAAATATTGGCATCTTTCTACCCAGGAACTTCTCAGCAGAGAAAAATAGATTTGAGGATTAGAGGTTATAATGTTCCTCTGCACTTTGAGTTTAACATCTTGCTACAGCTTGTTATTTTATTTAGCCAAATGAAAGTGGCCAGGCATAATCGGCTTTAGACTTTGTTGTCATAATGAGTTTTTATTAATTACTGCTGGAACTGATGGACCTGTCAAAGATGACACACACTGGAAACAAAGCATATGACTGGACACGGCGTGACATATTGCTGGCAAGGCTAGGGATGGGTGCCTAGCTCTAACTGGAGGTCAGAGGCCGTTCCAATCAATGATTTACAGGTTGTCAGCTGTAACAACATCATTTGTCATCACTGCACATCATCTCGACTCAATGGGAATCTCTCATGCTAGCCATAGACATTGATTTTTCTTTCAATGTTACTTGACAATCAAATCTACTTACATCCAAGATATGTGTAGAACAATCCTATGATAAAAAATAAAATAAGAAAATCTGTGATCTTGACAAAAAGCCAAAATGTTTTGGTGTTAGAATATCTGATTCAGCATCACTGATATAAGTATACCTAGCAAGAACTGTATATTATTATTCATATTTTTTATATAGCACCATCTTCTTCCATAGCGCTTTACAATGTGGTCATTAAAAACAGGATAAACATATAGTGCATAAAAGGATTGCAGACAAAATGCAACAGATTACAAAGCAGACACTATATGGTCGATTCAGCATCACGAGTAATCTTTTTACTCACCTTTTTTTGTGAGCAAACACTTTTTCTTTTGAATTTTTACATAACAGCAATTCAGCACCATATTTAGCTGGGCAATCTGTTTAAAATATTGCACAGCTAAATATGGTGCTGAGGAACAAAACAGGATTTTTTCACAAAAGAGAGTAAAACGCTTATGAGCAGTGGTGGACAGGGAGCAAATCTTGGCCCTGGATTTTACCTGCCCCTGGCCAGCCTGACACATGCCTGCTGAGGCCTCCCTGACCATGATGTCAGGGATAAAGCATTGGGGGCTGGGGTTCCTTGGCTTTTGGGTACAATGGGGCTGAGAAGAGGACTGAGGGGGGCAGGGATTAAATGTGGGTGTTAAAGGCAGCAGCCCAACTGCTTTTCTACAGGAAAGGGTAGAGACACGGGTGGGTGTATAAATCTTCCTGATTTCATCTTGTAGGAGTACTCCTACAGTACCTCAAATAAGAAGGGGGGCAATACCAAATTTTCCCTTAATAAATGTTAAAAGAAACACCAAATATTGATGTGAAACATTCATACAGAGAAAGAATCGTATCCATTGAAATGACATCTATGCACTCTCTACAGGCAGATCAGGTAAAGCACATATATTGCGTGTGTTGTGGTGCAAGTAGATACTCAGCTCTGCCTCCGTCCCCCAGTGTTAGTGCACAAGTGTAATACTATAAACACTCCAAAAAGTGTGCATTGGACCATGACAGACCCTGTTCAAATATGGGGGGTCATGCTAAATATCTGAAGCCAGTCTGACTTCCAATGTGCATTGTGGTGTGGATTGTAACCTGCATCCTGGTGAGTTAGCACACAAAAAAAGGGCAAAAAACGTTTTTTTCTTTAATTTTTTCGTCCAAAAATTACCTGTATCTGTGATGCGCCATTTTTACAGCTCAGGTTCATCATTTTACCTATAAGGTAAGGACAAAATTTTTATGCATAACCCATAGGGTGCTGTTGTTTCCAGAGATTAAAAGGCATCTTTAACACATAGGAAAAATGATAGCTCACCTGTAAAATGGCCCAGACACAGGCAGAAAAAAGGCAGAAAAACATTTTTTTGCACTTTTTGTGCCTAAAAGCTAAAAAGATCACTGGGATGCACTTTGCGATCCACACCGCAATGCACACTACAAGTCACACTGGGTTCACGAAATAATTACCATGACTTCCATTACAATTGAAGTGGCCCAAAGCCCCCAAAATAAATCAATTTTGCTCCCCCACCCCAGGTACTAGCTGTTTAAGCCCCCCTCGTCACAATATCATGCTGGGGGCAATTGCAGCCTATTGAAAATAGTACCAGAAAGAAGATACGTCCAAAGAAAATTTAATTTTCCTCCATTTTTTCTGTTGAAGTCACAATCATTTGTGAACATTTTTATCCAGTTCATCACCAGGACACTAAGGGGAGTTGATACATGTGGTTGGTCCACTTTAAGGGCTTTGATAAATATAGACATTGGCCTTGATTCACTAAGAGTTGAAAACAATTCTCATGGTAGTAAAAAATTCAATTCATGAGAAAAAAGCCTGAGAATTTCACTATTAGTGAATCACCATCTAGGAAGACAATGAAAGTCAATGGCAGTTTTTACTACAGGTAAAAAGGAGTAAAAAGTTCAATACTTTTCTCAGAAGTAAAAAAGTGCCATTGCCTTTCATTGTCTTCCTATCTGGTGATTCACTTAAAGTGAAATTCTCAGGCTTTTTTCTCATGAATTGAATTTTTTACTACCATGACATTTTTTTCAACTCTTAGTGAATTAAAGCCATTGAATTAATAAAAAGTAGATAAAGTGCATAAGTGACAATTAATTTTAAGCTACAATAAAAAGTAATAATGCAATATATGTGCACACATGAGTATTAAATAAATATCACACAATAAATAGATAATATAAACACAAAAAACACAACAAAAGCCCTACCTATCAGACCATTAATGCATTAGCCACTCAGTCACATAATGCACAATATATCATTGTACAGAGATAATATGGATGACATGAAAACACCATCATAACCTTATGAGAGGTGTTGCAACTGGTGGTGAGGATGCTGAGGGCCACAGTAAAAAGGATGGTGAGTAAAAAGAATGCTAGCTCAGATATGGTCAGGTGTTTTCAATGTTCAGAAATAAGGACAGCAGCTCAGTCATGGTCAGATATGGAAATGGTCAGCAACAGGAACAGCTGCTCAGACATGGCAGTAGTCAGAAACAGGACAGATCAAGATAAACAGGGAACCTTTGGCAAGGCAGGAATGGAACAACATAGCAGACTGACAGAATCAGCATTGTGTTGTTCCTGGAAGCGACTTTTAAACTGCTTCCAATCAGCTGAAACATTAGGGACAGCCAGGTAAATAGCGTACAGTGACATGGATAAGTATACTGTAGCAATGCAAAGTGAGATGTTTTAGACTTGGCCATTGTGATCACTAGAGATGAGCGAACTTCTCAAAAATTCGATTCGGGCGACTCGCCGAATTTCTCAAAGAAATTCGGGTTCTTCCGAATCGAACTTTAGCGAATTGCTCATCTCTGGTGGGAGCGGGGAGGCCGGCTGCGCTTCCGCCGCCCGCTGACAGCGCAGCCGGCCTCCCCGCTCCCACCAAGCCCTGAAATGGAAAAAAAAATGCCGGCATGGTGGGAGCGGGGAGGCCGGCTGCGCTGTCAGCTGTCATCAGAGGATGCGTCATCAGAGGAAGCCGGCTTCCTCTGATGACGCGTCCTCTGATGACAGCGCAGCCGACCTCCCCGCTCCCACCATGCCGGTAAGTGTTTGCTGAAAAAAAAAATGCCGGCATGGTGGGAGCGGGGAGGCCGGCTGCGCTGTCAGCAGGTGGCGGAAGCCGGCTTCCGCCGCCCTCTGACAGCGCAGCCGGTCTCCCCACTCCCACCATGCCGCCATTTTTTTTTTTAGTTTCAGGGAAAATTCGGTCAGCACGAACCACAAAAAATTCGGGTTCGTGCTGAATCGAATTTTCCCTGAAATTCGGAGCGAATTCAGGTTCGTTAGAACCGATTCGCTCATCCCTAGTGATCACCATTGATCTAATTCTATGGTAGAGGATCTACCAACAAACAGTAGCTACCTGATATTTAGAATGGGGTTGCAAAAGAAACTATGGTGGTTATTTAAGAAATGCTATGTACACATAGTGCCAGATGAGCATCAGGTGAATGTCAGGTCCCAGTGAAAACAGTGTATTTATCAAGTTAAAAACCAGAGCGCCTGTGATAGTGCCAAGTAGTGTCCTATCTATCAACAGCGCCAGAAATTGCCGGCACTGAGTTCCCTACAGGACAAGATAAGACCAGGCGCTATACAGCGTGACCTTATTCCATACATTTCAATGGGCTGGGATGGTTATAATTATTTAGGTATATTTTTGGAGGGCTGGTGCTTGTGCCATGGGATCCTCGGGCTGGTTGGGATTATTTTTGGATGAATTATAGTACTTTTGTGTTGCGCTGCAAACTTGTTTTGGGCCGTGAGTAAGCTATGCAATGCAATTCACATTTTTATTTAAAAAAAAAACCCTAAAGAATTAAAAATTGGGATGTGTGCCTGAAATCCCGTTTTTTGAGCACCTCTGGGAGCGCTATGTATTTTTTAACATATATATATTTAGCTTGCAACATTCCTGCCTGAAGCCAACGTTGTGGTACGGGCGCATCTCGGACGAGGCGCTCAGGTGTCACCCTCACCTAAAATAATAAATTAGCCTTCACAAGGGAGATTCACAGGTGCTGTTTTTTTCTAAAATATGTCTTCTGTTTATTTAAAAAAAAGAATATTGATGTTGTATCTGTCGGTCCTGCTGATGTGTCTTAATAAGCCAAAATACCCATCCCACTAGTCTGTTGTCATGGGGCCCTGGAATCTATAGAATGCTTGTCATAGAAAACAATACACTAGGGAAACCCGTGTAAGGCAGTTAAACAACAGTATGTTTTAATACAAATGATAGGCAATATACATATGTTGTATCACATTCAAAGATGTGCCTGTCAACATTATAAATTATGGTGACCCCCAGGGCTCTCCTGGGAGCTTTTACTTAAATTTCTTTGGAACGTATTTCATAAAGCTCATTTTCTCTCTGAGCCACCAGTACTGTATGCTGCATGTTCCCTTTAATCCTTAGATCTTGAGGCTGCCCCACTGTGCAAATCACAGTTCTCCTGTCCCCAGCCCCAATCAAATTTATTAGGAATATATAGAAAATGTACTCCTGGGATAATAAAATCAGGATACAGAAGGGTCTAACGGGGAGCATGAGATGAATATGACAGATAGCCCAAGGAGGAGGCAAACATTGTGAAGTGTGCAGAGCCCCTCAGCTAGGCTAATAGCCAGTAATAGGAATGTATTTAAGTAATATGTCTATGATTTTAACATACTAGTTTCTCTGCATGCCTTTTTCCTGCCTAGGTTTTATTCTACGGACAAGTACACAGCACACACCTGCAGTCCCATACCTACCTACAAGCCAGGTTTGGTGGCTATTTGTAACCACAACCCAATGGAAATCTAACTTTTGCTCCTTTTGTCATCAAGCAGCAACTATAATATGTACTGTAGAAAGCAGGAGAGACAGCAGACATATTTAAAATTAGATTACATCTTGCTATAATACACTGAATATGTGGCCTGCTCCTAGCCTGCCCTGCTGCAGTGATATACCTGAATTAGCAAACAACCTAGTGCCAAAAAACTCTACCATTTAACTTGTCCCAATTGTCCTAAATAAAATGTGGAGAATTTTGGGTACTCATATCACCTACAGGGCGCTAAAATGATGTCTTCTAAATTATAGACAGTATTTTTTATATTTATGTAATCTTGTGTTTCAAAAGTGTGCTGCTTAGTCTTGTGTCTAGGAAAGCAACCTATTGATCCACAAAACCGAAAACGATTTAAGGCAAACACATCCAAGTAGCAGAAATGAAAGCCAAAAGGCTACACTATCAGGACAGACTTTTAAGATGGACCATTGACTTGAGCTCGCACATCATGCCCCAGAGATACTTGCCTGCCCTGAATTAGCCCCAAGGTAGACAATGAAAGGGAATGGCAATTTTCTCTCCTAAGAAAGAAGTGAGCTTTCTCACCAGGCTCTGAATCGACCCCACAGATGTGGAGCTCTGCACCGTATTAAGATGAATCAGACTTGGATTTCAGAATTTCATATGCACTTTTACTTATTAGCTGCAATTTGCTGCAGATAACTGAGCATAAATCAAAGAGCACATTAGCTGCCCTCCAAATTGTTACTGTCACGCTCAACTCACCCGGCCTTCGGTCCCGCGCCGTCTCCGGGCGGCCGGCCGTAGGTCCTCGAAGTCAGGGCACGTCCCCGGCACTCATGAATGTGCTCTGGCGCGCACAGCGCGCCCACCGGGGGTAGTAATTAATGGGCCAATGAGCCCAAGGGCTTTCTGGGCTCTACGCCCTCTGTGCAGGTCAGGTCCAATCAGGACCAGAATTGTAATACCACCAATCAACACACTCATTCCCTGTAGTGTCAGCCCTATATAAGACAGACCCCTTCATTACACCAGTGCCCGTGATAGCGTTAAGCTGAGTGTGCCTAGGATTGTATTTGCCAGTTTGAGGCTGTTGCCGACCTTTGCTTCGTTTGACCATTCTTGCTTGCCGCCTGGACCGACCCTGCCTGTACCCCGACCACGCCTCTGTCTCTTCCTCTGTACCGCGAACCCATGACCTCCTGGATTGACCTTTGGCCTGACCTCGACCCTTCTTCTGCCTACTCCTTTTGTACTGCGATATTATTGGACTGCCTTCCCGTGTATGACCCAGCCTGTTTACGTTGCCCTGTCGGGCCCTTGGTTCATCTGCCTTCACTCTCCAGTAAGCCCACATCCTTTGTGCTATCAAGTCCTGGGGGCAACCGTGTCCAGTGAGGCGTATAAAGTGTCCCGGCAAAGGAGGGCTTGTCTAAAGGTGAAGCTAGCAGTGGAGAATGGGGGTTGTGGGCTTACTGTCCCACGGGGCCTTACAGTTGCCCTGCTGTTGGCACTGCTGCCTTTGTCGCATTCACCACAATCTGTGTTCATCCTAACTACTTAACTTTTAGTGCATTGCTGTCAAGCAATCCCAGTGTCTTCCTACGCAATTCCCAGCACAGTTTCCCTCTCATACTTACAACACACAACCTTTGCTCTCCCCCCACTCCAACAGAAAAAACAAATATCGTACAAAAGAGCTAAAGCTCTAATTGTTGTAAATATAACACCTGTAAAGACCTACCCCGTCAAAGCCTTCCTTGATTCGGGGGCCTGAGTAATTATTGTTAAAAAGGAAGTTCAAACATTTTGTAAATGACCTCAATTTGGACAACAACATAAAAAACAACTCACTTTGCGGGCAATCTGCATGGAAACTAAAGCTGGGGCCCTGAAAGACGGGTCAGGCACCCAATCTCATGCAGCAGTGTAAATGTTACTCAAGTCCAATTGTCATATAAGTCTAGTGCTGTCATGCAGAGTCCCCCCTGGCAATGAGTGAGTTTATTTTATTTTAACACTCCAATCGGCCTTAGCACAGCAAGAGGGAGGGGTGACTGGAGGATCAAAAAGGCTTGGACTTTATCTTTACGGAAGAGTCATCTGTCTTTGCTTTTGTGATCTTAAGGTCTAATCGTTGTGCTATCAAGAAAGCCTTATCACACAATGCAAATAGGGTGCCATGTGCATTATTGTGACCAGATAAGAGTATATATACAGATACGAGTATGCTTACATGAGCAGGGCTAATAATAATAATAATAATAACAGGGCTAACACCTGTCTGGAATCTGTGGGTGTCCCAATGCCATGTGGCCACTGTAGGAGAAATCCCAGATTTCTCCCCAAAGACTTTAATGGTGTTTGGATTTGGGGCATTCTGCATTACAAATATTCTTGTGAGTTCAGCTGAACTGCTGTCAAATCCAAAGGGCATTTATCTAATTCTGTTAAAGTGAACCGCTAGTATTATTTACTATTAGGTGTCTATTGAAGAGAGTCTTCTTTCACTATAAAATGCATTCTTTTATTGTAGAGCAGCACTTGTATAATATCAAGAAATGTTTTATGGAAGTTAAAGAGGCATTCGTTCTTTCTAAAATAGTGTTGGTCAAAGGGGTCTACTGATTTTAGCCTAGAGTATTAGGGTTATGTGTTCCCAGGGTAGGAAATTAGGCCATCTGGCCACTAGAGGCACATCTATACTATATAAATGATTGTTTGGCAAAATATAGGACCTAACTTTTTATGGCTGTTTAGCCTAATTATAGACATATACATATATACACACAAATAACCCTAGAGTATTCTCAGACATTCACAATTTGTTCAATGTAAAATGAACAACCAGCATATTTTGGAAACCAAACAGTTTTGCTTCGTTATCTGTTTGTAGCTGTTTGTTTGCGCTATCTGTAATATGAAATAACATGCAACCAGGCTGGTAAGAGTTGTTTGTTTATGCGACAGTTGTTGTGGGTCTGACGTTTGTAAAGTAATCTCTAAATCAATATTAGCATCTAGTTCATTAGGCTTGCAACACATTCCATTATTTATTAGCAGTGGGCATTAAAACAGGGTTAGATCTGTCAAAATACCCTCATTCCTTGGAGCATTATGTCTTTCCTTGAACTGCCTGGTAAAGGGGATCTGTCCTCAAAGCTTAATTTACTTTTCTAAAGAGCATTTCTCTGGAATGCAGAGTACTGCATTAGTAATTTTCTGGGTTCCTCTTCCTTACATCCAAATGCGAGAACGTTTGCCAGCTTGCTCCATGACTGATACTGCCTACCTGCATCCTCATTTGTATTCCCTGGCTACATCAGGTTGTACGCATCTGCCAAGACTTCGGCTTTCACAGCTAACATCTCTCATCTTAGTGCAGAGCACAAGCACACAGCCTTAAGGCTTGAGATATGGTTTGCAAAGAAGACCTTTTAACCCCTTTATACCATGCTGAATGGTCAGTAGTCATAAGTTACTCTGACAATATGTAAATTTAAGGTTTTTCTTAGACTCTTCCCACACAGGATTGATCTTGGTGCTTCGCTACACTTGACAAAAACCTGGAAAAACTGAATTTTAAACATATAGAGGGATGGTAAATTATTTATGTCGTCTTTCTACATTATTTCAGAAGGGAATTTATGATAGGAAAAAAACCTGCTGTGATTTATTCTGCTGACGTGTATCTTCAAGGCCTCGTCTTTCTAATGTAGCTTATAAAAATCTCAACATGCTACGCAAAATGTGAGCTTGTATATACATATTCACAGCCTTTGTATATCCTCCATACTACCAACTTGTCGTAATGTTTTTTTTACCCCGGTTCTTTTTGCCAAATACATGCTTTAAAATTAATTTAGGTACAATTTTTACATTGCAGCTGCCCAAAAAGTTTGAGGACTCCTTATTGAGCCCAATTTTAAAAAGGAACAACCACCTCCCTAGAGTCAATAAGATTCTTAAACCGGTGGTCTCCCTCTTTGTGGGGCATCCCAGTTTGGGATAGCCCTACGTTTGAAACCCCTGGCATCACCCAAAAATGCATCCAATACCACGTTTATCCTAAGCCTGTACCCCCGCCAGACATTTCTGAATGGGGTATGCGCTCGTGCCACTAAGCTTTTCTTGACGCTCTGAGCTCTGAATGGAATGCAAGCCGCTGATTGGCCCATGCATGTGCCATCAGAATGAAAAAAAGGTGAATATTTAGGTGATTGTGGGGGCTACACACAGTGGGGTATCACAATCCCAAACGGTATCCCCGGGCCTCATCCCCACTATATTTTAAGCCTGGGCCTGTACCCTTTCGACACGCAAAGTGTGACCAGCAGTGTGAGCTCCATTCAGCTGCAATGAATGAAATGCATGCAGCTGATTGGCTTAGCATCCCAATTTTTTGGGCGATGCCGGAGGAGACACACAGCAAGGCATCCCCAATCGACATGAATGAAAATCAGCCATCTAAATTTTTCAATATAAATAAAGTTTCCATTCATAAAAATGTGGTCAGTCAGGAGCGCGTGCAGGGCTGGGAATGGGGCAGCCGACTCAGCCTATCTGAATGGCTGGGGCAGGAGAGCCACACCGGGGATGCTGGAGATGAAGAAGCGAGCACTCTCAATTGTCATAGTGGGTGGCTCTCATTAGGCGAGAGCCCACGCATGCGCTGTTGGACTGGGGAAAGGTGAGTGTATCCCAATTCAGGATGCCCAGAGGTAAAGCTGGCAGCCAGCCCTGGAATCTTTTAGATTCCAGTTTGACTGCTGCTGGGTTTTGTTCCACTTTAAAGTGGACTAACAGTGAAAAATTACTTAAACCAGACCAACACAACAAACAGCGCTCATATTAATCCTTCCCCACGACAATTTAGATTGCTGTGCATAAAAATACATTTACCATTTTCTAATTTTCCTGCTGTGGTAAAAAAAAAAAATGGTGGTTCATGGACGTGCAGACCGCCTGCAAAAAGGAAGTTCTGCTGGGCTTCCTGTTGCTGTGCATTGTCAGTTTAATCCAGGCAGCAGCATGGCTGAGATGCTGGGAGAAGAAGCTCCAAAATGGCCGCTACCTTTCTTTTCCAACTGTTGGTCTGGTTTAAGTCTTGGCTCTTTTATCCTGATGTTATATCTCCATTCTTGGCTTCTTTCTCTCCATGGCATATCTTTCATTTTCTAGCCAATCTCAAGTCTTGGCTCCTTTCTCTCAATGTTTTATCTCACAAATTCTAATTGAAGTTTGGCTACCTTGTAGTGATGTTACAGCTCACATACTGTATTCTAGCTGATTCTACTGATGTCATTGGTATCTGATCTGGTCTTGGCTCCTTTCCCCTGATCAAACCAAACCCAGGGGGTTTCATACAGCAAGACATGCCAAATCAGGATGTTCCTGGGGCAAGGAACAAAGCCCAGGATAGTTAAAATGCCAGGTTTAATCGCTCTTTGATGTAATTGTTTAGTCAACAAAACAAAAAACACTATACTGACCTGTTATCTGCCACAGACAAGCGCTGCTAGTCTGGTGTTCTAACACTTACCAGACATCTGGATTCAAGTCCAACTCTGCACTCTGTGCTTGTCCAATGCTTCTGTGCAATTGACGATGGACCTGCGTCATCCATCACTGAAACTATTGCATGCCCCCTCCATTCACTGTAATGGTGTCAAGACCTGGCATGTCCCCCTCAATTGCTGTGAATGAGGGGGTGTGCCATAGTTCATGTGATGGATGGCACAGGGCAGGCCATCATCAATTGTACGCAAGTGGGGATCCAGTAAGTGTTAGAGTACCAGACTAACAGCGCTCGTATGTAGGGTATAAAAGGTGAGTATAGTGTTTATTTTTGTATTGCTTGTACAATGACTTTAAAATGGAATAAAACCCAATGTGGCAAGCCATAGAATTTAAAAGATTCCAGGGTCTGCTGCTGGCCTTTCCTGTGTCAAACCCATCCCCTTCCAGGGCTGCCATCAGGGGCGCTGCTGCCGTGGTGTGCTCTGTGGGGCAACTGTGCTGTCATTTGGAATAGTAAAATCTTTCGGGAAAAGTGTTTCGTTTTTGTTCTATCAAGACAAAAAAATGTATTTAAATATTTTTGTACTGTAGAATCAGGCAGACATTGTGGCTGTACGGGCCCCCCTATCCCCAGTACATGGTAAAACCTTCTTCTTGGCTCCCTCGCTGATATAAATATTGAACAGTTGCATCCCCAGCATCTTTGGGCTGTGTACATGCTTGTGGGGTCTAGGTCTAGTGAAGTCTTGACTTATTTCTACTCATTTCATATATCTCATAATTTAGTTGATCTCAATGCTCGCCGATTTTCTACCAAAGTTTTGTTTTGTATTTTAACCAATCTCAAGTCTTTGCCCCTTTCCAATGATGTTTTATTACTAGAGATGGATTGTTAGAACCTGAGTTCGCTCTGAATTACAGAGAAAAATTCTATTTTGCAAGAATCTGAATTTGGATTCCTACTGACCAAACTTTTCCCTGAAATCCTTAAACTGGACCAACAACTGTTTTTCTATCTGTTGGTCCTGCAGACAGAGAATAAGAACAAGCTTGGGGGGGGGCATCCAAAATGCTGGACATCATTACCTTTACCTTGAGCCAGTCCCACAGGACTCCTTTCCCAAACTGAAGGTATGGATATCAGAAGTAGAGAGGACTGAACAGGCCAGAGAATGAGGACGTCACCCTGTGCTGGAACAGGGACGGCATAAGCTTAGTTTTGATGTTTTTTTTTTTGAGTGAGTTCGTTAAAAGGTTGGTTCAGACAAAACCCAAATTTCTTGGGGAAATTGTGCCAGTTTTCCCAGACGACCTTTTGAAAAGTTTGCTCATCTCTATTTATGATCAATATTCGAACCAATCTTAAGTCTTGACTTCTTTCGCTAATGTGAAATCTCACATATTCTAGCTCAGCTCTCAGCTGCTTTCTACTTTAATTTTATCTCCCATTTTCTACTTACTAGTTCACAAATAGTTATAAAATAAAATAAAATACAGTTTTAAAATAAAAAAGGACTTCTTGGTTGACACTTCTTCCTTAATCTGTCCCCTCTCTACAGGTTTGCTGAGTTTGGGGCTCCCTCCTGGTCCAGCAGGCAAATGAGAATTCCTAGAGAATCTCCCTCCATGTCCCCCCCTCCAGTGATGTCATACTGTCAGTGGTTGGCATGCAGGACCATTTGATCGGGATCTTGTTGGTATACGGGGTGGTACGAACTGGGCCGAATCAGCAAGATCCTGGTCAAATCTAGCTTTGGCCTAAATCCAAAACCTGGCACTAGTTATTCTAGGGAATAATGGCAAAAGGAATCGACTGGTAGGTTGCAGATCCTATTCCTGATTGAAGTGCCCTTGAGCAAGACAACTAACGTGCTAAATGTTCCCTGGGCGCCGTGGATAGTGCAGCCCACCTCTCCAGACAAATGTGCACTTACTGCCCCCTAGTGTGTTCACTGGTTAATTTTACTTGTGTGTTCAGTAGATTGCAGTTTGCATGGATGGGTAAAATGCAGAGCACAATTCCTTTGTGTGCACAAGCATATATGGATCATATATGAACATTATTATTATTAATACATTTTGACTCCTCCCTACTTATATCACAAATCTTTTAGCCACTCTCAAGTAATGGCTTTTTTTTACTAATGTTATGCCTCTATATGAATGTAGCGCTTGCTCCGGTGCCTTCGTATAAAATCAAGTTGGGTTGTCTGTCATTTTACCATAAGTTAGAATTGTGTTGATTTACTGACTATTCTTTTTTAAGTCCACTTAGCCCATGCACTGTAGAGCCATGTTATGCTGCTGATCAACAATCCACTGTGGTTGAATTGGCTTGAGGATGATGTCCTATTTCATCCTGCAGCTGTTTTATAAAAGATAAATATACACTTTTCAATCCATTTGAACTTCCAGCTTTCTCCTGGAAAGAGAAGTCTCCACTGACTTTGCCGTAGTGTGGTTTGTGATATGAAAAGAAGAGGAAAAATTTAATTATTGTGCAGGGCACTGCATTCCTTGCGGAGCATGCTTTGTAATTAAAGTCTCTACTGCAGTGTGTTTAAGAGAGATGATAATTTACAGCATTATGTGGCTAAAAATAGGGATGGCTTTTTATATACGTTATCTCTGTTTATTTTTACAAAACAGATGAAGAAACTATGTAATACACAATAATAAGCTTTAAAATCAACCTACCTCTACAGTTAATTGAACTCTGGCTGTTTTTTAAAACAGACACAGCATATAGATTGTGATAGTTTAAAGGATTTTCTTACGTTTGTGGAACAGTCAGGAAACTCAAGAACAGCAGGTTTACTGAAAGCATTAAAAAAGGGGTTATCGAGTCAGTTTTCTGACATGAATTGGGCATGTTGATTCATCACTGACGCCAGATAGCGACAGATGAGCATCTGTAGCAGGCATTTTAGAGGGCCCGCTAGTAGTCTCTGTGCTCGGCCGTGGTTTGCTAGTGCAGAGCGACTCAGTCGCTGTGCAGCATTGATGAATACATTGTGGGGAGTCGCTATTTGATCAGTACAGCGCTGTATGGGGGCGCATGTTAGCGACTGGTCAGTGCGACCGACTCACAACATATTCATTAAAAAAACATCCTCACAAAACTCCGGCGCTGAAAAATGCTTCTCTGAAGCCGAGAGCGTCGGAGGCTGTGTGATTAAAGTCTGTTTTTCAGCATGTATCCACCAGTAACAAAGCGAAAACATATGGAATTACATTGTAATAACATTGTAACATGAACACTTTAATGCCAGACCTGTAATGTCATATCTGCAGAAATATATAAAACATGAAAAATTTGGAAAAAATGGCCAGAAGAGGTCACAACATCATTTGAGATTTTTTGAAAAAAAAAATGGTGCAACCAGTGTTGTCTTGGGAAAAATTAGCCATGGAAAGGAAAGTTTCAATTGAGTAAATTACTTGTCATAGCAAGATGGTGGGGGAGATTTCTGTATATTAGTATGTACAGTATGAGCACGATGATGCATTGTCAAATGCCTTCTTTGCTTCCAGGCAATGTGAGCCTTCCCAAACGTGAAAACAAACTGGGCATATTATGGTTTATTTTAAAATATAAGAATAAAGATAAACTGTATTAAATGTAAACTATTTATATTACATTTATATATCATGTAGTTGTCCCCCAACTGATACATAAGCTAGATACGTTGTGCTATGAATAATACCATTAACTGCCATTTGTAGGAGTGGCAGCTGTTGATCCTAAAAGGCTCTAATTTTCTTTTGTAAAATAAAGATGGGATAAAACCTTTGCCACTACTCTTATAATAGTTATGAACCTGTTTGGGAGTTTTGGATGAACACTCTTTTGACACCAAATTCTGTGACTAAATTTTGTGTCTCATGAAGTTTAGCTTTGAAGAGATGCAAGGGCATGAAGAGGGCAAGTCAAAATAAATACTAATATATCATTTTTATAAGTGGTTTAGATAGATGGTTAAGATATAACTTACACATCACAGTCCATTGTGTGTTAGCTGTAAAGCTGTTTATATTGTAACACAACAGGAAGCCACCTTTACTACATTGTAACAACAGCCACTCGTATGGCTGTTTGCAATATAACACAGCAAGGAGTTGGCTGGCTTCTTGCAATGTAACATAAGGACTCTAGTGGGTGAAAATGAACTCTTTAAGCAGCAAGTACATGACATTTAGTAGGCTGCATGTCTCTCCGTTAACTGCCAGTCACATGAATTTCACGTGCATGGCGATTTCCCTTGTTTAGATCACCCTCAAACAGCTCACCTCCGTTCAGGATCCAGCACTGGGGTCTCCTCATTCCCTGACAGGCCTCCAATCTCTGCTCCTAGGGGCACAGAACAAATATTCTCTGCCCTATCTGTTTCATCTGACAGCACCCTCTCTGCAACAGAGAGGGGCCTTTCATACCAACGAGTGTGCTGATATCAGAGTGAGAACCCCATGTCGTATTTTTTTTTTTAAAAAGCAATTGCGTTTTATTTGAGAATCGCATAACATTTGGGGATGTGTCCTGCTTAAAAATAGCCTGGAAACAAGCCTGGTTACAAAGTCTCTTGGTATGATGGCACTGAAAGGGTTAATGCTGCCGGTGCAAGTTTTGTTACTGTCAGTGCTGCCTTGTATTCAGCTTTTCTCTCCTGCAGCAGCTTCCTTCTTGCATGCGATCCTTTAAGTGCCTCACCACCACTTGCTAGCTAACAGGTGGATATGGCCTGTCCCCATCACAGTGTTTGGAACACCATTCACAGTGACAGAGTGAGTGCGCTAGGCTCTGCCTTGGTGCTTCTCCAAGGTGGCTGGGGCATCCTAGGATCCCACTGCTCCTATTCGGGTGACTAAATGAAAAAATGTATTTTACTATTAATCAGATAAAGTATTTATGCAGACACTAAAACACTGTCACATGATCAAGAAAAATCTATTCAACCGCACTGAGCCAATTTGATACAGGCGGAACAGTATACTTTTACTGTGTACTTGTTTTGGTGGTTAACAGATCCCTTGAAGTTTTCATTTTTTTTCTGTGCTTTGTGAAACAGCAATTCAGCAGGAATGATGTGGCTAAGCACAATCCCCTTATATGATTGAAGGAAATAAACAAAGTGTTTACCTTTATCCTCTTTGGGCTGTATTAAATTGTTCAAAGCTTACTGGGTTGCTTAGTGCTGCAAACAACATCTTAGGGAGCAGGGACAGAGAAGGATGTCATAGAATTCAAGAATTTTGGGACACAATATCATTCTTTTACTTATTTTCAGTTTAAAGGAATAGTAATTTGCTTACCCTACCCCATACCACTATTCTGGGTGACATTAGCCTATTAGCGCCCTTGCTGTAGATGTGCAGCTGCTTCTTCCTGTTTTAGTCTTAAACATGCAGAGGCCTTGAAGGAGGCATGGAGTGGCTAATAACTAGTTGGGGATGGGAGTAACAATGACATAAGTAAGTTGAAAGCCAACATAGACTGTTCCTTATCTTCACTCTTATCCTTCTTATGGGGCAAGAGAGATAATCCTTCTAAAGCAGGGAGGGTACTGCCATGCTCAGGACAACCACTCAAAATGTATGGACCCCTTGCAAGCTCAATGGCAACCCCCAGACCCCTTTCTTATTATGATAATTATTTTCATAAATATAACAAGAAGAAGCTTCTGCCAGTAGATGCCCCCCTCTCTGGTTGAATGGGCACTTTATAGGAGTCCTGATGGCAACCCTGGCCATGCTGCACAAGGCCAGCGGCAGTATGGAGGAATGGTTTAGATAATAGATTTTTTGTTTAGGCTAAACCTATATTTGCATTTTAGTGCATTGTGTTAGCAACAGATCTGTACCTGTGGATAGACACTTAACCAAGGCTATCATCTTAGTTTTAGTATTTAGTTTTTTTATTTTTTACAAAATCAGCTAAAGGAACTAAAACTTCAATATCAGTTATTAATACAGAGCAGAAATGGTCGATGTTGACTGAAATAGCCTTTCCCCTTGGTGCCAGTGGTCACATGGGACACTTAGTAGCTTTTAAGTGGGGACCAGGTTATTCGTTTACTCTTGGTTTCACTTTGGAACCTATTGTAATCTGAATAACTCTTATTTATGGTATATACTGTTTATTCCCATTAACTACTATTTAAAGAACTGGGTTCATTGAAAGAGTTGCAGACCGAAAATGATGAACAGCAACTTTTCTGTCAGCAACTTTTTCCATTTGTTTTATAAGACATGGCCACATTCAAGCTCAGCCGTCTTTCAATTGAGGTGTATGAAGAATGCAGCAGCTGGAAATTGGCAAAGATGGTGGGGTCAGTAGACACAAGTTTTCCGGATTGTGAAAATTGCATAAGTACCGTAGAGCCAATATTAGGCATTTAAGCTATTTATAATGCAAAGGCCCTAAATACCTAAGATAGAAATAGCCGTTTAATAGCTGCTACTGCATCTCTGGAGAGTGCCCATCTGTCTGGAGATTACAACTACCAGCATGCCCAAAAAGTCAACCATTAGGGCATGTTAATGGGCCAGTTATAGAGCAGATTGTAGCTGCATCCCACCCTCATTTTGGTTGACTATATAAGGATGGATTCAGCACCTGGTGTCAGAGCCTTATTTTTGTGTCTTGCATTTCAGCAAGCACCTTTTTACGGTTACGTTTTTTAAAATGTAAATTTAAGCAAGAACCCAGGCACAAGTGAGTATTCTCGCTTTACATTTTCCCATGTGCTAAAATTCTCACAAATGCTGTTTCGTTTACATGATTCAGGGACGATAATTAACCTAAGAGACAGGCTATTAAGGCAAGAAGTTAGTTATAGAATTCCCTCCATATTTTTGTGGGTGTTAATAGTGCTTTTGATATGTTTCAGTACCCTTTTTTGAGAGATGTAGCCTTTTGATGAACACCTTGCTGGGAGTTTGATGAATCTTGACTCAGTCACTAGTGATTCTAGCGGGATTTGTTTTTAATTTGTAATTTTTACCAATTTTTAATGTTTAAACTTTTACATGTATTTAACATTAACTATATCATTATCTATGGTAAATAGTGCTATATTTTATTTATTAATACAAAAAAATGATTATTACCTTCAAATGAAATATAAGCTTTATTAACAATTATATTATTGTGTGGTTATTTAAAAAGAAAAGGGAAAAAACATGAATACAGAAGCATTAGAATACACTATACATGTTAGTCATAAATACTAAATTGCATAAAACTATATTACATTTCTTCAAATAAGTATGGGGAACAAATATTCAATAAATGTATTGTAGGCGAGAGAAAGGAGGAACAGTCAGCTAAGCTTTTGGAGCTGCAGAAGTCATGCTAGTATTTTGTAATGAGAAAGCTTATGTGAGTGTGCTTTTATTTCCCATTCAAAAAGGGCTGCTGGCTGTCATTTCTCCCTTAAATAGGGCACGGTGCTAGAGATTTTGAACAGCTTTCTTGACTGCTGTGCGAGATTGTCTCTCATGTGTCCCCTGAATCACGCAAGACTCATGTGAGTTTACTCTTACTTAGAGACGATTTTTTTACGACACCTGCTGACCATATATTATAGGGTCTCATCTGAAGACATCACCTTAGCATTGTTAGATTTCACTCCCAGTATGGTCCTTCATAATGCTGTTTATTGCAGGGGCTAGGAAAAGGTGTTAATGCAGATATAATTTTGCGGTTACGTGATATCGGCTTAGAATAGCCCTGAATCGAAACCTTACTAATTGCACATTGAAAGGTTTTGTCAATATTAATTAATATATTAATATAGAGTTGATATTTCTAACTTCCTAATGTCTGACAGGTAATGTGATTCTGACTTGTGCACACATAACACAGCTATTACAGGTCATTTTTATTAGTTTTGAACAATTATAGCTTGCACCAATTATTAGGAACATACTAAGCTGAGTGATACCAAATTCATTGAGCAGCAGGAAAAACAATTGCAAATATGGCAATAAAATCTAAAAGTGACATACAGTAAAATTATGTTTCATGTCTTATCTCTTGCATCAACACAATTTTGCAGCATACATGTAGTCCAATGACCTACCCATGTTTCAATTATATCCAGTCAGCTTATACTACTACATTATGTTACTCTGATTTATGGTTCTGCCACATCTAATGTGAAGATATGGCCATCATAAGATATATAATAAACCAAGGGGGAACTTAGAACGCTTTTAACTTAAATGTTGCATGTCCTAAAAAGGATTATGATCTTCTGTGATTTGTATAATTGGCATATGTACAAAAATATGAGCCTTCGGTACCACAAACTAAACAATAATAAAGGATTTTGATGCACAGACTTCTACAGGACTAGCACTTACCTAAAGAATAGACTCTGAAGAGCCTCTGGTCCTTACCAATGATCATTACTAGAGATGGGAAACCCCCCAAAGTTTGGGTTTGGCTAGTTTGGACAAACTTTGGGGGGTGGCTGTGGTGGGAGTTCGGGTTTGGGAACCCAAACTTGCAAAGTTCGGTGTCACGCTCGGGGTAACGCCAGCCCTCCAGATAAGCCCTCAACCCCCAATCTTCGCAGCCAGCTTCACCTGTAGGAGCCCCCGCTTGCCGGGATGCAGAACACGCCTGCCCGGGATCGGTTGCCCCCAGGACTTCAATGACTCAAAGGATGAGAGCTTATTGGTAGGAGGTCTGGAGAACCTAATGGCTAGAGCGTTAGTAGTGGAAGTCCAGAGACAGGCCAGAGGTCGACAACGGGAAGACAGAGATCGTGGCAGTACAAAGGATTAGGCAACTCGTGGTCAAGGTTCAAAGCGAAGGTCGGCAACTGGGGACAGCACTGGAACGGGGCCCAGGTAAGCGATTCTTGACATTCGGTACAAACCCCATCATTACTCCCAAAGATGAAAAAGAGTTGAAAGATGGCTGTATTTGGAGAAAAAGGGGGTTATAGCGAGTACAATGGGAGGCATAAATAATTGTCTAAGGAGGCTGTATAAATGAGCTAAGTATCAAATTGATTTACATACTATAGATCAGAGTTCTTCAGTAGGTTTTACTGTAGAGAAGACATTATATTTAACAAGATAATACTATTTATGCAAATAATACTTCTTTGTAAAAAAGAGTTCCCACACTTTTGTTCTATAGCCATATACTGTGCACCATCTAGTCAATTTTTTATAACCACCACCTAGCTAGACAATTTGGAAGTGACTCTCTGTGGGTTGCGGTGTTGGTCGCCGCTGCCACCACAGTTTGGGGGGGCATCCAGAATGCTGAAGCCCCCCGTACATAACCCCCATAGAAATTCTAACCTTGACCCAGCAAGGAGAATCCAGCGTCCACCCGGCGATCACTTGGGCAGAGATGTTCTGACTACCAAGTGTCCTGCCTAAGGGAGTGCCAATCGGCCAATAGTGGTGCTGGATTCTTGGCAGCGAACCAGCACCCGTGACCCACAGCGTATTGGTCCACTTTAATAGGTTTCTGGTAGGTTGTCATAGGTATCTGGAGCCATACTTACTGCAGTGCATCCCCCAGCTGCTATAGCTGGTGGGGGGAGAGGGGTTGATCTATAAAGTGAACAATAAATGTTGTCCCACAGATGCCCTGTTAGGTTCAAGTCTGGGTAACTAGGGAGCCACAGTAGTGCAGAAGCAGCAGCACTGACAGGGATGAAATTTGAGCTGGGGGTTATATAGTGTGTGCTACTGCTATGCATTACAATGTGACAAGTGTGACGGGAATTCTACTGTTACATTGCAAAAAGCCAACCAACTCTCACTCTTCTGTTTTGCATTGTAAACAGTTAGGTGAGTGATTGTTGTTACTGTGTAAATAGCTTCAAAGAAAAAAAAGACCACACTCAAAAAAGTTTATTTAATTAAATGTAACTATCTATGGGTTCCCTCTTAAGTCCCCCCCCCCTTTCCCAGGGCTGTATCCTCTCCTTAGGTCTGCCAAATCAGAAGCCAAGGATAATGTTGGCCCCTGGTGAGAGAAGCTTTTATTTCCAAAAGTTTCCCTTCCTGACGACCTGCCATTATCCTTCGTGAAATGTCAAGGTAGGAGAATGGAAGACTTGTTTGCCGCAACTGTAGATGCTGGCGGTGCAGCTTCTAAAGTTTCCACTGCCAGCATAGTGATACCAGCCCAGCAGGGGGTGAGTAGAGCTACATTTAATTAAACCAAAACTTTTTGTGTAGTGTTTTTCCAGGAAACCTTTATAGCAGTTCAAAGGGAAGGAGGCACAACATGCCAGCTGATGGCTGCCCCATTACACATACTCCCACCAGCCAAGAGGGGTGCAGAATAGCCCAGAGCCTATCAGCATGGGCCTGGTGTTCTTCAAGGGGTTCCGGGGGAAGAGCACTGCACCTGAGCTGACGGCATAAAGGCTGGAAAATACTAGAGCCAAAAACTGGCAGTTTGGCCATTGAGCCCTGGGTTTCCAGCCCATGTGCTTGGGGAAACAAGTTGGAAAGCTTTGGGGGGATCATGCTTTTTTTTTTGGGGGGGGGGGATCACAACAAGCTTCACTGGAAGGGAGTGTATCCCCTCCATGCCCCTCCATTCTTGTGATGGCTAAAAAAATAAAATGCTGCCCTAAAGCTTACATGCTAGATGCACTGGGCATAGGGAGAGAGAAGCTTGTATACTACAGGGGCGAAGAGGAGGGACATAAAGGGTATACCCCCCACAGGGTTGCAATTAGTCACATGTTGGGATTTCACAGAGGCCCCACCTCTGACTGTGATGCGTGCTGTAAAAGTGGAAGCGAGGGGGACCTGTATCACCTTTAACTCCAGATGCCGGCTTGGTAGCTGCTAAAGACAAAATTGCCCACATTAAAAATCATTCTTCTTGCACCTATTGCGTTTTCTTAACATCCAAGATGGCGGCCCATGGGGCCTCAGGCTGCCTGCAGACAGGAAGTGTTTTCTGACTATGCCACTCTGCATTCTGGGATTGCTGTCCTTTTCCTGACCCCAGCTCTGCTCTATCTGTGCAAAGCACAGCTATAACTCCTCCTCATGCACTTTCTCCCCCTCTCCTCTCCTCAGTATGTGTGATGATTCTGAGGCAAGATGGTGATGCCTGTACCCTAGAGTCCGGAGTTGAATCCCAGCAGGGGAAAGAATAAGTAAGCGACTAAAATAATAAAATATATTAATTTTAGATGCTGGGGAATAGTTTTTGAAGGGTTTGGGCTTTTCATTAAATGATGCTGAAGGTCCGTTTTAAATACTAGTAATAAATAATTGTTGCTTTTTGGGATTAAAAGAATTATCTCTTTCTCAGTTGTCGTTGGAATGGTGTAGTGTTTAGCGTAAAGTTCAGTCAACCCCTTCAGGTCCCTCATTAGGGGTCTCCAGATCTACCGTTCCTTCTCCAGTCATGCAGTCACTGACTAATTTTGAACCACGTTTCATTACTGCTAGGAAGAAGGTACTGCTATAAAATGGGATAATTGGTCCCTGTGGAAATGCAAGCAGAAATGCAGAGATCTTCCTAATTTGCCTAAATAGAAAAACAAATACAAGCCTGCCAAGTGATTTTAGGGTTAAACCTTAGCAGTGTTTACAGTGTTTTAGATTTAAGAAACTATATTAGCTGCTTTTACAATACAAATGAAAGATAATGTGTCAGTCAGACTATGTGGCCCTCCCATTATCTTCTTTGCTTTTGACCCATTGGCCACTGGTAGCTACATGGATGCACACGTGGTGTGGTTGTGCAGAATGGGTGAGTAATTTAGGCTTTCCTGGGATACCCAGGGATAACTGGACCTATGGGTTTTTTTTATAGCAAAACTTGATTTTCATACCCATCTAAGTCTATGTTCTTGGCGAAAAGCTTACTAACACATCCAGGAGATATATTCAAGCTTGTATGTTTAAAAGCCTCAGAAGTCTGTAAGACCTTTTTAACAAATGCCTGGACTTTCCTTTCTATGCTTTCATAACTTGTCAGTGTAGATGAATTCACATTTTAATGCCCTGCAATATACAGATGCATTTTTGATCTTGCTTTACTTATATTTCACTCAGCAGACATGGGAAGTGAAATAAGAGATGCGCAGTGCAACGTCACCTTTACTTCCTGTAAATGACTCAGCTAGTCACTGGGCATCTTTTGGGTCCAAGGAAGTTGGGGTGGCATGGATCTGGTACCCTATCTCGTGTTCCAGGCAAGTTACCACAGCGAGAAACCTATGGGTGGATGTGTCTGGGCCTTGCGATTCTGCCCATGCTCGGATTGTGACTAGGATGAACGATGACCCAGTAATTCTTGGTACAGTGTTAGAGTTGGTGCATCTAAGCTATGTGGTTTGAAGTGTGTGGGAAAGCGGCAACTACCTGCATGGGGTAGTTTATGAATAAGACTTTCCAACTTCATTTTAGGCCAGGGGTGTGATGGGAATCAGCAGGGGATCTTTGAAATGGGGACTGTCTTGGCTTGCTCATGGTCTTGGTTTGCTCACCCTCTGTGTCAATTCCTTTGGCCAAATGGCATTTCCTCTTACTGAAGGGCTTTTGTTAAGTGGTTGTTTTGTCAAAAGGGGACGAGATGCTATGGGGCCTAGGTTTTAGAAAATAAATATAATATTTGTCATCCCACAACTTGCATTTGCATGTATTTGTCCGTATTCCATAGCTATAACAGCTGAAGGAAGGGGACCTCCTTAACTAAATGAAGGATAAAGGAATTTGTAGCTCTATCATATAAAGCACAGAACTTAAACTGCTGACCTTTGTGTTCATAGTTCATGCACTGAAGAGGTGGACTCCAGCCTGTCTGCATGAGAATTCCTGGTGGGCCACACTGTACCCATCATATCTGGGGGCATTCTCACCCCTGCTACATTATCTGCAGTACTAAAGTTTTAGTACCATCGCTTTAAGAGTGGTCGTATCCACCCCTGCCCATAACCCTGCCATGCTATAGCTTTAACTATGGAGTGCACATGTTAGCCTTGGTTCACCCCTGCCTGTGGGGACTGATGGAGTGGGGACAAATCTATCTTTTCAAGTACACATCTCCCTGCCATTTTATATGTGAATTCTGCCGTATTGCACTCTTCCTACACGCTAACATATTAAGCCAAATATATTTTCCTAGAAAATATTCAGTAACTGGCTTTAAATCATCTAAAAAGATGGGTACAAACATTTATCTTGAATGCAGACTTTCTCCTCCACTAAAAAGCTATTGATAAATTGGCAACTTTGTGAAGAGTGTTCATATTTTACACCACGCTGTAAGTGGCGATGCCTTCTAGTAAGCCACCTGTTAGTCCCTGTATCCCAGCAGGTTTATAGATGCCCCTTGCTGCTCTCCACTCTAATTACGCCTCTCAGGGAAGAATTACTTGCTGGATGTCCTGCTGTTATAGCGCAGAGATCATTACTTTGATCACTGTCAGTGCCACTAGGGCATACTGACTATAAACAGGTCTGACATTTTGTAGTAGAAGCTAGAATAGCTCAGGGAAACTAGGAGCCCCTGAGATGTGATTCAGTTACAGTAGATCCAACCCTGTGCAACAATGGCTTAGGGCTACTCTGCACACATTGAAAACATATTTAAGCAATGAGTGAGAGAAGCCCTCGATGCCTCTCAACAGTTTAAAATCATTTAGAAAAGCCACATGGGCTGACTGCAGGGAATTGCAAATTGGGATGCCCCCATGTTATCATAGTCAGTGCCTCAAAAGTCTATTTAGGCATTGAGTTCACATTGCATGACAGTTTCCTAGCTAGAGGTTAGATGTTTGGTAAGGCTACTGCATCTTAGGGTTGATTCAGCACTGTATTTTTGTTACTTATGTTTTTTGAGAAAAAATGGCTCATTCTTATGATTTTTAACCATCTGTACAATTCTGCACCATACGTAGCTGAGCACATTTAACAAAAAATGCACAGTTTAATATGGTGCTGAATTGTATTGAGGAAAGAATCATTAGAAAAAGCATTTTCTACTCACAGTGCTGAATCAACCCTTTGGGATATTAATTATGTAAAATCTTCAGCAACAAAATTGTTTCTCATTTTAGCCCCTGGGGATATATAGAATGCAAATTGTTACCTGGGAATACACCACATCTATCCTTACAGTCTCAGCACAGAGGATCAGATAAAGATATAATCCCAGAAGCAGACACGTAGCTAGCTAATATATCAAAGGCTGCTCTGGCCAACAGCGGTGGTGTAGTTTCATGCCGATGAAAGCTAGCACTCTTATTATATTCATAAAAAAGGCATCCAATGTTTTGGGGTCCAGCAAGTACATTTAAATTAGAATCAGAGAGGGAAGAAGGTTTTTTTTTCACCTGAAAATGTACAAGAATGCATTCTTGCACAGTGCTGAATACTCTGAACACCCAACTGGAAGGATGCTGCCCGGCACATGAAAGAAGAAAGTGTGTATTTTCTTTACTTTATAGTTTATTCATGTTGAACTGGTAAGGGGTCGAGGGGGGAGGCATGTCACCTGCTGGCACTGATGGGTGACATGGTGGTACCCCCGCCTGATTACCCATACCTCCTCTTAGGGTACCGGGGTGCAAGAGAGCCCATCGGGAAAAAATTGTGGATTTGCGGAAAAGCATTTTTTCAATTAAAAAAGCTACAACTCACATACAGTGAATTAGTAAACTGTCATGTGAGTTACACACTCTCAGATGGAAGTAAGAAAAAGAAGTGTCCCTGAATCATGCGAGAGTGCAAATTGTGCAATGTGAGATTGTTTGGCCGGGAAACCCATGGTGAATGAAACCTAAAGTGGTAATATTAACTACTGCATTTTTTGCTCCATAAGATGCACCCAGGGTTTAGGGGAGGAAAAAATAAATATTAAATGCAATGTGCAGCATCCTCCCTGTTACAGGCACTGGGCAGACTCCCCCGTTACAGACAGTGGGGCATTCCGCATTAAGGGCAGTGTGCAGCATCTCCTCATTACAGGCATTGGGCAGACCCCCCCATTACTGGCAGTAGGTAGATCCCCACAATTGCAGGCAGTGAGCAGACCCCCCCCCCCCATTACAGGCAAAATGCAGCATCCCCCATTACAATTCCCTCCTCTCTACCTCAAAAAGCTGGAGAATAGTGGGCAGCAGGGGTAACCGATCCATGCCTGCCCATCGCTGCCACAGCACACATACACACATATACTGTACACACACAACTTTCAATCTTACTAGGCTTCCCGTTGTTTCATCGCTGTTTCCAGGTGGGTTACAATTTGGGGGAAAAAGTGCTTTTTATACACTGAGGAGTGTACAATCCAAAAAAAAATCCAACCAATAAAGGGTATTATCTTATTTTTTCTACCAGATAGCACAGCCTAATATGCAAGTAATTGTTACTTTTGTTTAGAGCTATTTGGCACACAACATATTTATCCATGTATGTATGTATGTATATGATATGTATACATACCAGTATATTAGCATCTCAGCCTTGCTGACATCTCACTCTTCCCATGAACCTTGTTCTATTTTGCCTCTTTTATGTGCGTTCCCAACTCACTGTTTTTTTATAGTACCGTCTTCTGGTCCTGTATTTCTTGGAAAAACCTCTCTAGCTCAAAGCCTTGTGATACGACTGCAGCTTTGTTGTTTCCACACATAATTCATCAGAAGAGATTCCTCCAGCCGGAGGAATAGCGAATATCCCCCAACCCCTGACATCACAGGCCTAGAACATGAAACATCTTACAAACATAAAGCAATTATCTCCCCAGGAATATTAATGGGTATGATCATTATAGAGAAGCTTGTGAGTTCCATACATGTTTTCCTGTTTCTGAAATAAATGCCGGAATTAGGCATATGTTAGGCAAGCTTAGCTGAAAAACAAATTTTAAGTTCTCTATATTAATACAGTTATGTGAAGGTCTCATTGTTTTGTTGTTTATGGCTTTATTTGTTCATTATTTCAAACAATGCACCTTTTAGTTTGCATCAGCCATAATAAATGCATAAAGCTAGGCACCCAGCTATCATGGTACTACAAGTTCAAGCATGTCCTGTCAATTATATAGCTTTATTGGATTTTTGATGAACAAGCAAAACAAAGGCTTTCATGAAAAACCCTTTAGTGAACTAATGAATACTGGAACATGCTGGTGCTTGCAGTTTCCTAACAGAAGAGAGTTACAATGAAGGACCAACATGACTGCACTGACCTGTAGAGCACTCATTAGGTTAAGAGACCCTGTAATAAAGGAGGGGGGGCTAATTTCCACATTGTTTTGTATAAATATTAGTAAAACATTCAGAACTTGTTGCACCTTTAAAGAGGACCACAACCCACAGGCAGTCTTATTTGCTACCCCCAGGGCACCCCGATTCCGCTGTGTAAAACCCGCCAGGTGGCCCGAAAACTCACCTTTGTTCCCGATTCAACGGTGCATGCATGAGTAGTGGCCACATCCCTGCTATCCCCTTAACAAGGCTCCTGCCCGTGCCAGGTATATGTGAATGGGTTAGAGGGTAGCGGGGGATGTGACTGCGAGTGAGCTTGTCACGCTCGGGGTAACTCCAGCCCTCTTAATGAGCTCGCAACCCCCAATCTCCACAGCCAGCTTCACCTGTAGGAGCCCCCGCTTGCCGGGACGCAAGATACGCCTACCCGGGATCGGTTGCCCCCAGGACTTAATGGCTCAAAGGATGTAAGCTTATATGTGGGAGGACTGGAGAACCAATAGCAAGAGCGTGAGTGACGGAAGTCCAGAGACAGGCAATAGGTCGATAACGGGAAGGCAGAGATCGTAGCGGCACCAGGGGTCATGCAAGACGTAGTCGGGGTTCAGGCAGAGGTCAGCAACTGGGGATCAGGATCTAGAAGCGTCAGTTCAGGCAAAGGTCGGCAACAAGGAATCAGGATCGAGAGGCGTCAATACAGGCAGAGGTCGGCAACAAGGATTCAGGATCGAGAGTGGTCGTACAATCAAATCGGCAACAGGCTAGACTTCACAGGAGTAGGTAACACAGGGTTCTGAGCGCTATCACAGGCAATGACACACTGCAGTGGAAATCCCTTTATAGTGGGAAAACCGGCAGGATTGGACAGGGAGACAGTGGCTGGGATTGGTGCACTTAGGATCTGGCGGCAGATTGGAGCACTGGCCCTGTGGTCTGATTGGTGAGCTCTGGGCTGATTGCTCCAGCTGAGCTTCCCAGGCAAACTGCTCAGAGCTGCAACTTCTAGACTTCGTTCTTTTTAACAGCCTCCGGTGGCCATTCTGAGTATTGTACCACCGGAGGACATGAGTTGATTGTATAGGCCAGCAAGCACAAGCTGAGTGACAATGGGCAAGGGGGGAGGACTTACTCGGCGGCACACGCGCCGCTGGGGATGGCACCCGAGGCAGAAGCGGCTGCTGGGCAGGTGGAACCCGAACCCGTTGCCTAGGGACACCACGGGCACGGGTAGAAGGCAAGTCATTCATGACATTACCCCCCCCTTCACGAGGGGCCTCCGGACCCTCACCAGACTCAACAGGGCAAACGCCCCGAATTGTTCTGACAGACTTCAATGAACATACACGAGGTCCCCTCCTGGATGGAGAGGCAGGCGGACAAACAAATTCTGAGACCAGGGTTGTCCCAACAGTGATGCTAGAGCAGTGTTCTTCACAGTGTGGGCCCCATCCTGTCAATTCCCCAGTTTTCCAATTAAGGGTAGGGTTGTGCATCTTCAACCAAGGGAACCCTAAGACAACCGGGGTTTCAGGGCAGTCAAATACAAAAAATTCAAGATTCTCAGAATGGGAGTGTCCCACAACTAGGCTGATAAAAGGGGTTTTGGAGGTTACAGTTCCTCCACGAACAGGAGTATTATTAACAGCCAAAATCTGAAGGGGCTTCCCAAGGGGAATAACTGGAATGCCTAAGGCGGCCACTATGGATTTATCCAAGAAGTTGCCCACTGCTCCGCTATCGACAAAAGCGGGGATGGATTTCCTGGACAACTCCCAACCCACAGTAGCAGGTAACAACATTTTATTTCTATGAAGGGAAGTTACCCGACCGTCCTGACAAACTTTCTCTATCTTGTCAGGACGTTGCAATCCCGCCGAAGGTCTTTTATTGGGGCAGGTCCTAACCAGGTGACCAGAAGCCCCACAGTACATGCACAGGCCTAAGGTGCGACGTCTACTCTTTTCATTAGGGGAAAGGTGAGTAGCACCAAGTTGCATAGGCTCATCAGGGGGCGAAGATGAGACAACTCCTTCAGTGGATGACTCCCGGTGGGAAGATCCCCGGAAGTAAGAGTGATTCTTCTCCATGTGTCTCTCCCGTAGCCGTCTGTCAATTTTAATGGCCATAGGCATGAGTTCATCCAGGCTTCTGGGGTAGGGAAAATTCGTTAGAACATCCTTAACACTCTCTGAGAGACCAATTCGATACTGACTACAGAGAGCAGGATCATTCCAATGGGATTCAATCGCCCAGCGGCGGAATACAGCACTATATTCCTCTGCTGAACGCTTCCCCTGTTTCAGGCTTCGAAGCCTGGCATTGGCGGTCGAAGTCTTGTCTGGGTCTGAATACAGAATCTCCATAGAGGAGAAAAAAGCTGAGACAGTTTGCAAGGCCTCATCAGTGGGCGCTAAGCCAAACGCCCAGGACTGTGGATCACCCTGGAGCAGAGAGATAACCAGACCGACCCTCTGCAATTCGGTGCCCGAGGAGCAGGGCCGTAGTCTGAAATAAAGTTCACAGGAGTTCCTGAAGTTGGAAAATCTTCTACGATCCCCATCAAATTTTTCAGGAAGGGGAACCTTCGGCTCCACAGGAGGTAAGGATGAAGGTGGTGCAGCCGGCTGGCGATTTTCTTGATTTGCCACACGTTGGGCCAGGTGGTCTATGGTGGTAGCCATGCCATGCACTTGTTGTACAAGTCCCTTCATATCAAAATGTTCCTGAGTGGCCACTCTTTGAGTGAGTTGGTTTATCGCTGTGGCCATAGCTTGCACCTGCTTTACCAGGTCATCCATTTTTGGGCCTGTGATAATGTCATGCTCGGGGTAACTCCAGCCCTCTTAATGAGCTCGCAACCCCCAATCTCCACAGCCAGCTTCACCTGTAGGAGCCCCCGCTTGCCGGGACGCAAGATACGCCTACCCGGGATCGGTTGCCCCCAGGACTTAATGGCTCAAAGGATGTAAGCTTATATGTGGGAGGACTGGAGAACCAATAGCAAGAGCATGAGTGACGGAAGTCCAGAGACAGGCAATAGGTCGATAACGGGAAGGCAGAGATCGTAGCGGCACCAGGGGTCAGGCAAGACGTAGTCGGGGTTCAGGCAGAGGTCAGCAACTGGGGATCAGGATCTAGAAGCGTCAGTTCAGGCAAAGGTTGGCAACAAGGAATCAGGATCGAGAGGCATCAATACAGGCAGAGGTCGGCAACAAGGATTCAGGATCGAGAGTGGTCGTACAATCAAATCGGCAACAGGCTAGACTTCACAGGAGTAGGTAACACAGGGTTCTGAGCGCTATCACAGGCAATGACACACTGCAGTGGAAATCCCTTTATAGTGGGAAAACCGGCAGGATTGGACAGGGAGACAGTGGCTGGGATTGGTGCACTTAGGATCTGGCGGCAGATTGGAGCACTGGCCCTGTGGTCTGATTGGTGAGCTCTGGGCTGATTGCTCCAGCTGAGCTTCCCAGGCAAACTGCTCAGAGCTGCACCTTCTAGACTTCGTTCTTTTAAACAGCCTCCGGTGGCCATTCTGAGTATTGCACCACCGGAGGACATGAGTTGATTGTATAGGCCAGCAAGCACAAGCTGAGTGACAATGGGCAAGGGGGGAGGACTTACTCGGCGGCACACGCGCCGCTGGGGATGGCACCCGAGGCAGAAGCGGCTGCTGGGCAGGAGGAACCCGAACCCGTTGCCTAGGGACACCACGGGCACGGGTAAAAGGCAAGTCATTCATGACAGAGCTCAGATCTGCTCACATTAGATGAGCTGGGGGCAAGGACCAAAACCCAGGATAGTCAAAATCCTGTGTTTTGGTCCACTTTAAAGAGGAAAAATGGACCTGTAAACTAGTAAATCCCCACCGCGATGCTGCATACCTTTTGGATGTCGTACCCGACATTCTCTTGTATTTGCCACCTGTGACAGAGGAGCTTAGCCATCCTGCTCTACTCTGACGTCCTCCCCTCTGACTTCTCCCCCGCCCCTCCGCCCTCGCAAGTTGCTCTGAAGTCTTGCGGCTTTCCTGCTACTGCTTTACCTATGCTGCGCTGGCGCGAAATTTTTTGGGGCGGCGTAGTACATCTTGAGACAAATTGAAGACTAGATTGAGCTGCCCTATAGTAAGCACCTGTGAAGAGTGGTCGAGCGCAGTAGGAAGAGCAGTCAGGTAAGTTGAACCTGCCAAATGCAGAAGCAAAAGTTTAAAGTGAACAGAGGGCGAAGTTTGGGAAGTTTTTTGTGAACTCCCCAGACTGTCCAATGTTCCTCTTTATTGCCACCTATAATCTGTACAAGTAAAAAAAAATGTAAGGGTGTGTAATATCTTCATGAAATGCATCTACGCAGGGTGACCATTCAACAGCAACTCTTTTATTTGAGATATCTGCAACAGACATATCCCTTTGCACACAGCAAGCCAAACCCAATTCCTCTTAGCTCTTCCTCTACCTAGTCCTTTCACCTAAAAGGGACAGAGCTACTTTATGTGTATGCAGGTTGGTTGCATGACATATGCTATCCTAAATATATTCTTTCAATATAAGACAGCACACAGTCTTTCTTGGGTAGGAGTCTATCAGCATGGCACATCTATTCTTATTTGCAAAGCAACCCCCAAATCTGTCAGATTGTGTGGGCAAATCCTGTGTACAGCCCTCTTTGGATCAACCCACAGATTTTCAAAGGGATTCAGGTCTAGGCTTGGCTGGACCATTCCTGAATGTTGCTCTCCTGGGAGAACCATTCTTTTGTTGATGAGGAGGAATAATTTGCATCATTGTCATGGTAAATGTGGAATACCTCTTCATCTTCAGCTTTTATTGGAGGTCTGAGTGTATGTGACAACATTTGAAGCATAATTAGCTTGACCTTCACTAAAGCCCTAGTTCAAGCTGCAGAAAACAACAGCCCCAATGTAGTATACATTTTTCCTCCACCATACTTCACTGTGGTTATGGTGTGTTTTTGTTATGTACGGTGTTGGCTTTGCGTCAAACATACCTTTTTTTAATTGCGGCCAAAAAGATCAGCCTTTGTCGCATCAGACCAAAACACATCTTCTTACATGCTTTTGGAATACTTGTAGATGTAGATTTTGGTAAAACTTAGCGAGGTTTGGATGTTTATAAGAAAAGGTTTTCATCTTACCATCCAACTCACAGGCCATACATATTAAGAATACAGGAATTTTATGTCAGATGCAGTACACAGTAAATACTTTTCTGCAGCTCCTGTAATGCTAATGTAGGCCTCTTGTCAGCCTCCCATACCAATTTTCCTCCTGTCTTTTCGTACATTTTCATCCAGTTCTTGATAATGTCAATGTTATTTATCGACTTGAAGATCACGGTCTTCATTGTATGTTGTGTGTTGTACGCTTCTTCTGACTGATCCCTGTCAACAAAGAGACCCCATTTGTTGTATTATTATTATAGCTGTTTATGGACCATGGCTTTTGCTGTAAAATTCAACCAAGAAAATGTCAGGAAGATGCTACGTTTTTGCAGCAATGTAGTTTGCTATCACTGGATAGCAAAAAACAATCGCAACTATAACACCGACCAATCACCGGTAAGCAGGAGTAAAGCATGGCGGTAGCGGTTATTGCTGCCACTAAGCCTCGCCCAGTATCCAAAGCAGCCTTATGCAACCACATTATTTAAATCTTGATACCCCATCAAATAATTTCAGTTTGTTTTTTAGTAGAATTGTACAGGTTATACAGGTAATTTTAAAATTGAAAAAGTTTTAAGATTGATCTTGGTCTGACAAAAACTTTCCATTTTACCAGGGTGTATAGATTTTTATATCCACTGTATACCTATATGGTATCTTGGCTTTGTTTTTCTTCTAATTAGAAATTCTGATAAAAGGGGGGGGGGGTTACTTTTCACTGGATATTTGGGCTGAATGAGCACTGTGAGAATTAGGGCCTTATTTATCAAGGACTAGCGCCAGGTAGTGTCTGACGAGCGCCAGGTACCGCCAGCTAACGGCGGCTACCGACTCAAGTACGCCCGGCGGCGGTCACAATGACGCATTTATCACGCTAAATGAGGCTAGCGCCGGCGAGAGCGTCAGCTAGCGCGGGATTCATCATGTAGCCGACTGCAACGAACAGCGCCGCTACTAATCCCATCACAGCGACAGGTATGACCTGTCGCTCCCTGGCGTGGTCCAATCCATTTCAATGGAGCAATCTTTTAATATTCATAATTAATTGAATTTTTTTTTTTTTTAACTGTCAAAAATTCTGTGACCACTACGGCAATGTTAGATATTTTTTTTAAGGTAAAAAAAAAAAAAATATGTGCAGAATTGATATTACAGGTCAAAATGTTTAGAAAAACTTGTATAATTTTTACATTAAAAAAAAATGGTTGTTTGGGGGTTAAAAACTACTTTACACACATCGCTGCCAGCGCTCTGGGGTTTAAACAAGGAATTCACAGAGCGAGAAATTTTTGAGCGTGATTTGTTAATGAATCTGCAGCAAGCCGTTCGCTCTGGACATTCGCTGTCAGGCGCACCCATACAATGCAGAACCTGTGAAACATCGACCCCTAACCCCGTATTCAACATTACCGCACACCGACTGAGTCGCTGTCAACAAGCAAACCCCGGCCAAGCACAGCGAATACTAGCTGGCGCTGTGAAAATCACGCCACGGGCGCTCATCTGTCGCTACCTGGCGCTATTAATGAATCAGCCTCTTATTTTCTCATGGTTTTTGGTGAGAAAACTTTGTTATTATTGTTTTGTTCCTTGGTGCAGGTCAGCAACATATTTGGCTGTGCAAATATTTAAAAATGCAATATGGTGCTGAATTGCACCGAGGAAAAAAATCATCATCGATCCAATATTAAAGAGAATTTTGAATAAAAAAACAAAAGTTTCTGGGCTAATTACTGTATTTGTATGCTCCTTAGCGTAACCTTTTTTTCCTGAGGATTTGTGTTAGTAGATTTTTTTTATTGCTTGTCATTGAGTTTTTTCTTCAGGGATTAAAATTCAAACTCATCTGCTTTCTTTAAAATCTTCCAAATCTACCAAACCTTCCCTCACATGTATGTTTGTTCTCACCCCCATGACTCCATCTATAAGATTCCCAGGCTGATCGATTCCCTCCCCCCCCCGAGCATCCAAAATCAGGATGCCCCGCTGTGTGAAACCCCCCAGGTCGCCCCATACACTTACCTTGTTTCCCGGTCCAATGGCGCATGCGCGAGCCGCAGCTGCATGCCCGCTATCCCTCTAGCAGGGCGCGTACCCGCGCCAAGTATTTGTGAATAGACGGCGGGGGCACGCTGTCTGTCAGGGTAGCAGGGGATGTGCCCGTCAGCGCACTCAGAGGTGTTGGCCTTAGATGACGTGACATCAGCGGTTCCGAGTGCGCTAACTGGACGAGCGGCTGCGCATGCTCCAGAGGACCGGGAAGAGATGAGTTGGTATCGGTGATCTGGGGGATTTCACACACCCGGGGAAAGGACCAAAACCCAGGATAGTCAAAATCCTGGGTTTTGGTCCACTTTAAACTGTATTGTACATTTCTACATAATGTGAGTTTTTTTATTGCAGTATAATAATAATAATTTTATAATGATATAATTTAAAGCGTTTTAGATAACTGATGTGTCACAATGCTATAGGTTGGAAATGACTGAACAGGGTGTTTCATTCTTGGTGCAACAGCATACATAGAGTGCATGTATGTTTTAACTGTTCAACCTCCTTCTTCTACCTATCCTTGTTATTTTTCTACATGTACACTGATCATTTCTCTACCTTATAAAGTGGTCCAAAGCCCAGGATTTTGACTACCCCCAGTTATGGTCCTTGCCCCCAGGGTACCACCATCTGGTATGCCACACTGTGTGAAATCCCCAACCTTCCCCAGTGCTATGGCACATGCACGGCCTCACATTCAATCAGAGCACCATCCAATCCCATCCCTTTGTCTAAGAGCTTGTCTAAGAAAAGCAGATCCGAGCATACTGGTGGCAACATCCCCCGCTACCCTCTAACAGGGAGTGGGTTTTGGTCCACTTTAGGTAGAGCTACATTCATCATCCCATCCCCAATGCTTATTCTAATAAACCAGAAAGGATTAAAAACAGTTAGTCCTCAGCTTGTCTGGATGGGCAGCAATTCCTGCAATAAGTTGGTGTTTACCGCAGTGCAGTTGCTTATCCATTGCAGTCAATTTTAAATTAGCTTCTTGCACTCCAAGGTCTCCCAAGAACAATTGTTCTGGAAGATTGGTTTGGTGGCACATCCATGCTTCCATAACGAGCACTCCATAATAGATCGATTCAATTGATCAGACTATTAAATTTAAGTGACTGGGGCCCAAATGTTGCAGGACTGTGCAGCTAAGATTCTAATGGGGTCTTTTATATTTACCATCAGCCATTGCTGCAAAGACGCATGCTAGAAATTTCATGACATCCCGTCGTACACCAATAGGCATTAACGTTGTACCCATTACCACAATAAAATATTTCACTTCTTGTGAAGGTTACTACAACATTTTGAACAAAGTAATTTTAGTCAGTCATCCAATTTCAGTTGGGTGGAGGATAACCAAATTCATCCAGGCATGCCTCCATAAAGTTTACTGGAGCATACAAGTGCCTTCTATAATTGTTCCCACAAAGTTGGATTCATACAGTTGTTCAAAATGCTAGACAAAACATGTTTCCACTGCTCAAAAGCCCAGAGGTGTCATTGTGCCTTATCTCCACCACTTTGCCATGAAAACTTATGCCATGAAACTCCTGGTGCAGTTTTCGTACAGACCTCTGCAGTTAAATCACCAGGTGCCTTTTATGCACTGTATATCTCTAAATTCTGTGAGTTGCTGGGTGTTAAAAATCCATATGAATATGCTGGAGAGTGACCGGAGCAGCGACGCCAAGCAAACACCAAGGATGTAGTCTTCTTCTCCTGGTAGAAATAAAATCCAGGTTTTTGAGCGTACCATTCGACATTTACAGGCTGACCTTGCAGTGGGAAGCAGCTATATTAGCCACTCTAATATCTGGCTGTATAACTGCATGATGGATAAATGCATTTGCATCCAGCGCAAACATTGCAGTTTCAATAAACTGTTATTCCAGCACAGCTTGGCTCAGGTGCAGGTTATTGGAGTTTTTTCACACTTTTAAAAGCTGAATGGCACATTCGAAACTTGTCAGGCCTAGTTCATCTTCCTTCAAGTAAAAGAAAGAAATGTAGGGTGTACCTCCTCTTGCAATTTAGCATTATTATGTGGATTTCTTTAATTAATTTATTGTGATAGTGCTCCTTTAACACTAAACAATCATAGCATAGCTAATATGGAAAATCTGGGAGAAAGAAATGTCAGACTTGCAGTACTCTGCTGAGGTCTTGGGAATGACCAATTATTTGACCACTATTTGTAAAGGCAGAGTGCATGGCTCGGAGCTTGATTTATACACCTGTGCCAATACAACTAAATGAATCACCTGAATTTTTATTAAAAGGTCCTAATTTTTGAGTAAAAGGCGTTGCTAAATCATCTGCTATTAAAAATATGTACCAACCCCAAATTCTTAAAATATTTGTAATATCAATATCAAATATCAATATATCTTTAACGATCTGCCTAAAAAAAGTACTACTACTGAAAAGTAGCTCAGGTTCTTGAGTCTAAAATAGTAATCTGTTTATATATTGGTCCTGGGATATAGTGACCCCCTTAAAATGAGAAATCAGCAAACACAAGCTAAATAGCTCTCTAAGGCTACCAACCAGCACACCAGGCCTGGAGGCTGGGATCAGCATGGCTCGGCGGGCGATCGGCTGGCAATGCCAGAACACCAGCCCCTATGCCCTTTGGTGTGGGTCCAGTGCTCCTCCATTGGTGAACACCATGCCCACACATCAGGCACCAAGCTCTTCCATACCTCCCTGGCAAGTCACCTGCCACCATGCCGAAAGGTGACTTGCTACCCCCATCCTTTAAACTAGTATTGGGTTCCTGATCCAACAATAAACTCTACTCACCTCTGCCATCTTCATCCAGTGCCGGGTGGCGTCCTCCCTCTGTTCGCGGCAGTCGAAATGAACACTCTGCTGCTGTTTGAATGAAAAAAGGACAAAGGGCCCCTTCTTAAAGTCTGATGCTCTGCCAGGCTCTGAGAGCTCCCCAACCAATGGGTGGGGCTTTTATACCCTAGGTCATTGCTTCCTACTGGAATCTTCTCCCACCCCCAGCTGTAAAATTATGCTAGGCAGAATCCCAGGGAAGCCACGCCCTGGGGTATAAATACTCCTCCCTTCTGCATTGAAGAGGTCACAGAAATGTCTAATATACTGTCCAACTGAAATAAATTCCTGCCATGCATCATTGCAGAGCACAGCAATTTCCTTCCATTTCTGATTTTGGCTTCCTAAGGCTCTTTATTATCTGTAAGGGTCAGTTAAATCACCCCCATGGGTGACTGTTTAAAGGAGCTTAAAGCTATCTTTGGCAGGAGGTTTGCTTTAAGTTTATAATTAATTATGAAGATTACAGCACTGCATTGAAAATGTACCATATGCTATGTTTTTATTTTCCTGATATATGGAAGAAATAATAGTTTAAACAGGAGTTAAAATATAATAACTTATGGTCACATCAATATTATGCTCTTGTTCAAGTTTATTACTGATCTTCATAAATCTATTGTTGCTGTTCTTGTATTTTCCAGGATAGTAAGATGGTAAAGTCGTGACTCGTGACTGATGCTATAGGCCTAAGTATTGAGTCTGGGCCAGGCTAAGCGTGCTATTTACCTTGGAAACATTGCGTCTCAGGGAGGAGACACTCCACTGGCTGAATGTTAATAGGATCATAGGAGCATTTCATTAACTAGCAGCACTGCATTGCAGAATTTCACTAGACTCAGTGCTGCTCATCACAGCTAGAAATGAGCTGAGTTTCATCTTATCAAGACAGGTTCACAAGTGCAGCCATTTCTGATTATCTGGACTGACATAGACACCCTTATCTAAAATTGCGTATCATCTCAAATAGTACTTGTAGCGTTCTCTGTCTAATGTCAGGACATCTCTGTAGGGATGGGTTGGGGGCACAGATTCCACATACTACAGCAGAGTTTTTGTGCAGTGTGACAAAACAGTTTCTGACATGGTGCTAGGATGTATTATCTTCTATTGTTATTGTACAGGGTCAAGAATGGAATTAGGTTTTTATGTGATTTAAAGTTGTGCACAAAGATGCTATCTTTATTTTTGATGATCAAAAATGTAACACTGCTTTTAAAGTAGAAAGAATTAGTACAATGCACTGAAAAGATATGGAAGTAAACATTTCTAAGTAAAGAAAAGAATGGGGGGAGGGGGGAGGATAGGTGTAAAAGAAAAAGCAGAGAAGATAACTTTTTATGACAAAATCTTGAACAAATATACTTCTTTATTAGGTCACTAAAAACCAAACACACGAATCACACAATATATATTACAAACACTGACTGGGTGACCATAGAAAATGCTAGCAGTAACAAAAAAAGGTTATAAATAACACCCCAACCTCAAGAAGAGGGGGAGTTGCCAGACCTTGTCTTCCTGGATGGCAAAAGTTTAGCTTGTGTGCAGGAATCGGTACGGCTGGGATACAGCAATCAGGTGATCAGCTGCGGGGAACAAAAGGTAAGTACCGTTTTTCATTTTTGTTGTGTGCTGAATGACCCCATCAGGCCAGATCTGTTTGTAGAGAACATTGCCCTAATGGGCATCCCTCCCACCATCTGTTCCTGGATAGCAGCTTCCTAAAAAGTAGATGTTAGCTGGTCAGGCTCAGCCCTTTCATTACTAGTGCAAGGCTCATAAATGTTGGCTTACAGCAAGGCAGTGTACCTCCTCTCCTTATACACCAGGGAATGTGTTTCCTCAGTGGAAAAGTTCGCTGATGTCACCTCTGAGCTGATCAGGAATGGGAATGAGGAGAAGTTTCAGACTAGTGTTACTGCACGTGACAGAAGGTGCACTGTAAATAACATTGTGATCAATTTTACAAAAACCATGGAGTTGATTGTAGACAGGAAAATCCCACCCCTCATTCCAGCCATATTCATAGGCATAGAGACCACATTTCTTGGAGTCATAAGGGCCAATTTTGCATCCAGTGGAGCACCATGTCTTTTGTCCTGGGGGTGGTCAAATGGGTGGGAGGGGGGCATGGCCTGGAAGAGGTGTGAAACCTCATGAGAAGCATACCTCCAAACTATTGAAGATGAGAAGGAGGGGGGAGAGGATAATGCACATAGCATGCCTACATGTTTTGCAATTAAGCCATGTCCCCTGGTCACACCCATGCCACACCCCTAACTAGTGGCGTAAATAAATGTGCCTAGTGTGAACATTAAATGTTACAGCCTTTTTGTTCTTGTCTAAATAACTGAAACAACAAAGAGGAAAGGTGCTTCGTTTTTCTAAATGATGCCAAGTGAGCCCAAATATGATAAATAAGGTGGAGGAGCAACAATGATGGGGCAGCGGTGTGGTCACACACCCAGTACCTTCTGAAGTTATATCCCTGCCCCTAATCCCTAACTCCAAGAGGACCTGGAACTCTATAGTCCCTTTGTAGACAGATCATGAAAGGAAAAGGTACCTAATGTCAGCCTCACAAGTGGCTAAAGGGGAAGAGAAGGCAAGTTAGGTGAATCTTAGGTTCCAAAATGCCAAGACCTCTGAGTGATGGAGGGGTCCTGGTTCACAGGGAGCTTAAAGACTTCAGGGCCCGCTGATTCCCGATCCCAAATCGGGATGCCCCCTTGTGTAAAATTCCTAGTATACTCACCACACCAATGTTCCCATGATGCACATGCGGGCTGCACTGCCATCTGTGGCTTCCCTGTGGCTGATGCACGCACCCACACCAAGCATTTGCCACCTGTGAGCCCTGTAATGAAAAGATGACTACCTATTTCTCCTGGTTCTTTATTTGAAGGGGAACCTGGAAATGGTTGCACACTGTGCTAGGTTTATGTACAGTTACCTGTGCCATACTGCATTGTTGGTCAGCCTCTCAGTATTAACCACCATTTCCAGATACATATTCTCAGTCTCTCAGAGGACAGTGACAGGGGGTTGATGACAATGGAAGTAGCTAAAGGACGTGGTAGGGGGGTAGAGGATGGTAGGGTGTAGATGGCAGTGGCAGGGGGTTTCACACAGCAGGGCCTCCGAAATCAGATAGGGATAGTCAAAATCACAGGATTGGGTCCATTTTAAAATCAAAATAGAATGCATTCTAGGGGGCATCTTGATTAAGGATACCCTACAATCCAAAACCCTATGGACATCCCACAGTCAGAATCACATAGTCATCTAATTTCCTATCCGATCCTATGCTGTTCAAATGCAACATAAGAGGGACTTTCCTCTGCAGCAGTATTGCTTCTCTCTGATGGTCTGCCACATAGTGGAGGGATGGGGTTGGGACGTGGCTGCTCTTGGCCACATTTGAACAGCACAGGATAACGCAATTAGGTGAGTATGTGGCCCCATTGGGCCTTACTGACAAAGTAGAGCTCAGACCATCTAATTATCATCCCCTAATTGGACCCATTTTTTTAACCCTGATGAGTTCAGATTGGGCCATTTTAACATCCATAGTGTGAACTTGGAGCTATACATTGTATCAGATTTGAATCAGTGTGTCACGCCATGATGCTTGGCAGCTTTCCAAGTGGACAATTGTGTACATCTATGTATTTATCTTTATTTTTGTTACATTTGTCTTGTTACACATGCCACACACTGCTGCCTGTATATGATTCTATTCTTTGAAAAGTGTTAGAATCTCTCATAGTGCTCACCTTTTGTATTACAGTATGTATCTGAATGTCCAGGTCTTATTTCTTTGTTTAAAGCCTAAATACAATAATGTTTTACATATTTTCATGTCTATGATGTGCATCGGTGATCCCCATTCTGGCCTTGTTTATTTCCCTACAATCAGGGCAATGCATTAGGCTGCCACCAAGCAGGGAGATTCATCCCACCAGTTGGTATATTTGCTGCTCTTAAAGTGGATCAAAACCCACGCCCTGGCAGCCCTGGAATGTATAAGTTTCCAGGCCTGCTAGATTTTCCCCCCCAGGTATGCCCCGGGAAACCCCCCAGGTTGCCTGGAAACTCACCTTCTTTCCCGGTCCAACAGTGCATGCTTGTGCAGTGGCTGCATCCCTGTTGACCCTTTAGCAGGGCGCATGCCCGCACACTCAAGTGCGCTTGGATCCGCTCGTCTTAGACAACCTCTTAGACGAAGGGGTGGGAGCGGATCTGAGCATGCTGATTAGACAAGAGGCTGCACATGTGCCGTAGGATCAGGGAAGGATAAGTCAGAGGGGGCAACCTGGGGGGTTTCACACAGCAGGGCATCCTGGATCAGGGTGCCCCAGGTGTAAGGACCAAAACCCAGGATAGCCAAAATTCTGGGATTTGGCCCACTATAAAGCATCTCACTTCTGTAAATGTGGTGTAAACAGCCAAAAATAATTCCACGTTTCTATTGTTTATCTATTGTATCTATTGTACTTGGCAAATACATTTCTGGCCATTGTTTACCACTGAACCCTTTTGTATTTTTACATTTAATTTAGTAGGTTGTAAAGTAATATCTTTTTCTTTTGTAATTGACCTTGTAACCAATAGCTGGGGGAGGGTGCGCACTTACAGCTGAAAGATGCGGGGATGCTGCCGCCAGATGTTTACACCGATGAGGATGCCAGGAAGAACATGAGTTTTGCTGGGGGGGGGTCGGGGGTTGCACATAGCAGCGCATCCTGATCTAGGATTTAGATTTATAGTAATAGTTATAGGTTTCCTGAACTAATAATATACTAAAGATTGCCTACCTCCCTGTCTACAGAATCGATCCCACAAGTCCTGCAAACTGTAGCCACCAGATAGATAGGACAGCTCCAGCCCGGCTCGGTACATGTGCCGTGCTTCGATCATGTTGTTGATTGGCAGGTGATAGCTCCAAGACAAGAACACTGCAGCCTATGGGACAATGAGGAATCAGGCCTGGGAGCCAGAAGGGTTGTGTTTTTCCCTTAGCATTCACTGTCTCTGTAATTATATTTTAATGTAATGTATAAAACAAACAACAGTATCATCTTTTAACCTTCAAACATATTATAAAATGCAGTAATATTTGATTTAGGTGGATTACTTGCAATTCGACTTTTTTTCTCACCCAGTGTCTTTTTTCTTGATGATTTACTGCTAAGGGAGACCTGTCAACTTTCACTGATTGCTTGATGTAATTAGATATGTTAAAGATGGCTGTCCCCTTGTGCATTAGATGTTGCTATGGTGACGGTGTACTAGTTCTCCAAGGCCTACAAACAGGTTTCTAAACTATATTAAAAGCATCTCTCTATGTATGAATAAAATTGGCTTGTTGGCTTTAGATGCATTTATATTAATGCTCAGTAAGTCTGGTTATCTGCCCCATTTTCTGTATTTGAATCTACCACCAGGCAAGCAAAAAAAAGTGCAGACCACTGTAATTCATCATAATGATTCAGAGCATTTGATAATATTCAGTAGCAGCCGGTGGAGCTGCAATGCGGATCTAGCCCCCTTCCTTTTAGAGGTATGCCCCCAGCATTAATCAGTTGTGACCTTGCTGCAGTTTGCTGATCTGTTTCAGTATGGAGGCTACTGTGTGTAAATCTTGTATGCAAGCCGCATGTTTGTACCTGATTGATTAAATGAAGTTATAATGGAGATGGGCAGATCGCTTCTATAGCTGTATAAACTATACTAAAGAGATTTGTAGATGTTGGACATTAGCCTCATGTCCAATAATGAATCCTTCTCTTTCCATGGCTTCTGCTTCTACCCTTCCCCCTGTTGTTCCCTGTCAGATGGCTTTTTACATCTGTGCATTTGTCTCTGTTTTCTCCTCTCATTCACCCCCCTTTATTTTCTCTCTCTCTCTCCCTCTAGCTCATGACGGGGGATCCTGTGAGTGGTGTGACTGGAGCTTCACAGACCATGAAGTCAGCGGGATGTTAGAGTCAGTCTCAAGCGGTAAGGAAAGCTTAGCTCATTTCACCCTCTGGCCCCTTTTCTGTTTTTATGTCTTAGAAAAATGGATGAGATATGTACATGCAGTAATACGGCAGCAATGCCAGGCAGCTTGAAAGCAAGAAACACATCTGGAATACACAGCTATGCCAATGTGCTGATGGAGGGAAAGTTTCTTATAATTAACTGCACAGTGAAAAGGTCTATATGCGCTCTACTGGAGACCACTGCATGACTGGCATGTACTTACCTGTATTTAAAGGAGAAATTGTGTAATATTAAAAATCCATTTAAACACATCGGCTAAGAGAGGAGCGGTCACTTTATTTCATTTCATTAAAATATAAAAACAAGCCGGTTGGATATTTCTTGATGCCGGATGTATAAGTGACTACTCCTCCTGCCATCCAGCATATTTATGTGGATTTTTATAATTGGGCCATTTTTCACGATAGGGCTCCTTTAACTTTTTAAATTAAAGATAGATTGTCATTTTCCCCACACGCATCATTTTCAGTAATTCTAGCTTTAATGCTTAGCATTGATATGGAATGTATTTACTTAAAGTCTATGAGACTCCAGGGATGGCTGATTCCCTCTCCCCAGGTCATCCTGAACTGAGAGACCCTGCTTTGTGAACCTGCCCAGTCCCCCAGATGCTTACCTGTAAAACAAGCCCATGGCACATGCACGGCCAGTGGCGCCATCACTTGCATCCCTTTCCAGGTGTGCAGCAATGCCCATGGTAACTGAATGGCTTGGCCGCGCACAGCCAAAGGATGCAAGTGACGTCGTGCGTGGGGAAAGGATTTCATTCAACTTATCTAGCCACACATCAATATGCGGGGCTAATAAGGATTGGATTAGTGCCTGCGTTGTGAGCTCATTGAACAGCGGGTGAACAGCAGGGTTTTACACAACTGTGCATCTCAAACGGTGGTGCTCCATAGGGACGGACCAAAACCTGGCAAAGTAAAAATTCCAGGTTCTAATCCTCTTTAACTTACTGTAATATCCTGCTTATAGAACTGCTACTGCTGCTAGAACAGGGATTGAGATTATTTAAGCCAGACCAGCAACCTCTCCACGGCAATTCTGATTTCTGCACATGTAACTCCTGTCATGGTCAATGGTGTCCTATGGAACCCCTGGGTTTCTGCTTTACATTGTGGGTTATCTCCTTGTGTCCAGGAAGCAACACAGCTGGGATGCTGGGAAAAGGGGAAGTATCCCAGCTGCTCCAAGTTGTCCTCAATCAGGAGAAAATGGGCAGGGTGGCATTTCAGGTTTAAGTGATATATTGTTAGATGTGTGCCTTGAAATTATATGTAAATTAAACCCTTTTAGGTGACATATCTTGATGTTGCTTTGAATAGATTTCACAAATATATATCCAAATGAAAGCTAAGCTCGAGGTGGACAAATCTGTGTCCATAGGAGATGCTGTTGAGGAAATTAAGGACCTGGCTTGGAAAGTACCTTCACAAGCGGTGTACTATTAACTTTCAATCTGCTTACCACTTGTGTCTGACGAATAAAAGTAATGAATCCTCAACAAAACTTACAGAATTCCTGATTAGATCATCCCTTTTTATGGATAAGAGGCCATTGAGTGCCAGCATTAACCCTGTGAAAATTGGGTTTAGGGTTTAAACCAGACCAACACCCATTTTTTCTTTAATCGGTGTTGGTCCTGCAGTCAGCCAATCAAAACAAGCTGGGGGGGGGGGGGGGGCATCCAGAATGCTGGAATCCCCCCCGGCACATAACCCCCCAGAACACCCGTAATCCTCACCTTCACTACAAGCCAGCACCGGGAATGGAGTCAAGTCATTCTGGTGGTCAGCACAGAGGACGCGACCATGGCCCACGTGACCGCCCGGCAGCCAATCCCTGGACTTCTTTCTCGGCACTGGCTCCTGGTGAATGTGAGGATTAAGGCTGTTCTGGAGGGTTATGTGCGGAGGGGCTCCAGAATTCTGGATGCCCCCCTGAGCTTGTTTTAATTAGCTGACAGCAGGACCAACACCCGTTAAAGAAATGAATTACAAGATTTTTAGAAACATTTTACATGAAGTTTGACAGCACCTTAGGGCCTCTATATTTGCCACTGTTTATCATCAAGACTAATTATTTCTACTTTATCTTTCAGTTATTTGATAATAGGCTGCAACAATGCTTAGTGCAGAATTGAAAAAAAAAGTGCAGCATATCACTATAGCGTGGCACCAGAGGCCTAACTGAAAATAGTATTCCTTGAATAACTAAGCCCTTATACTTCTTTCCTAAAGCAGATCTAGCAATTCATTAAGAGCTCTTGACTTTCACCCCTTTGCTCAGACATATTTGGATGTTAAAATGAAAGAAAAAACAAAAGAAGCAAAAACAAACACATTTGTTCCACACTGGAAACTGTTTTTTTCCAATGGTTTTATTGCTCATGGAGGGCTGCTGCTGCTGCTGCAATGATTGGGGGTCAAGACCATCAATCATCATGATGCCAAGAGATTAACAACTACAGCAGCTTGGGATACAATGCCCTACCTTTAGTGTGGGAACAGGGCCAGCAGTGCTCACATGAGTCATATTTTTTGAGCCTTGAGCACTATCACGAAAAATGGCCCAATGATAAAAATTGGGGGAGGAGGAGACAGTTATACACTCAGCATCAAGAAATATACAGAGAGGCTTGTTTTTTTATTTTAATGAAAGAAAGAGGAAATCAGGGGTGACAGATTCTGTCACCCCGATACACTAAACCCGTCACCCCTGCATTTTATTCCTACCTTGAGAGAATAAACCACAGGCTTGGCAGGAATTTTATTCAGTTCAGTTGTATAAGTGGCTCCTTCTCTCATTAGCCGATTGTTTGTATGGATTTTTAATATTACACAATTTTGCGATAATGCTCCTTTAACTTGGGAGATGCTGGTGGTAGGGGTTAGATTGGACTTTAAAAGGATAAAATAAATGCAATTACATCACAATTCTACAGTAATATTTCTTGTACTACATATATAGACTTCTTTGCTGTCCCGAAATATCCAGCCAACAGCAAAAATTCAGGGAAGAGTTCAAAGCTCCCCCCCCCCCCCTTGCTTAGGTAGATATGATTTCTACACTCTGAATTAACCTTGAAACCACAGGGGAGAATGTGGCTAGACATATATTTTCAGCAGATGCCTATTGTCTATTGTTTTTCATTTAAAAAGACATAATCAACATCTAAAATGAGTTTACTTGTATGTACAATGTACTACATTTTTACCAGAAGTCCTGGTCTAGTCGGCTGCTTCAGTGCTGTCCATGGTCCTGATCTCTTTCCAACTTCTTCATGGAATCAATAGAGACTTACTGTAACTGGCACTACTTCAGTAAAAAGTCACCACAGTTAATACGTGTGTCATAACTGTCCAAAGTGCCCAAAACAAGGTAGAAAAAACTGAGCTAATGTGATCTATACACGAATAAAGAGACAGAATTTGCATGCACAAAAGGGATAGTCTCAGAGGGTCACTAGTGAGGCTTAAACTACACCCCGTTTTTATGGTTCACGTTAGTGTCGCTAATTTATGAAATGGTTGCATCACAATAGAGAATAGTTGATCTAATGTTTTTATGGATGCTGATATGATCATAATGTGGTTGGTATGCATGGTGTACAATACCTATCTATTTTATCTGCAATATTCTAAGTAGAGGGTAAGCATTTAATTTCTTAGTTCCATTTATTGCTTAATGGTTATGTGTCCTTGTTACTACTTTTCTTTTCAGACATAGATGTACTGCCATGCCATCTCTATTCACTGCAATAGAGCGGGCTCTGCATACCCACTCTATTGCAGTGTGTGTGGCAGTGCCCCTGTGATTGATGGTGGAGGGGTACGAGCCCAACACAGAAACACCTGTTACTAAAGTTTGGGCCTGGCCAGTGTGGGGTGACAGCCAATGATCGGGAGAGTTGCTTGAGTAGGATCGATCAGCTGTGGGGGACAAATGTAAGTGTAAGCTTAACTTTGCAAGCAGAGCACCACAATTTATCAGTTTCACAATCAATCCAAGTTGCCCTTGGATCGACTCTATCAGTGAGCTCTCTCTTGGAATAGGGGGGGGGCTTCAAAGACAGGCCAGCAGCTGGGTTTTTGTCCATATCATAAATAGGTGGCATAGGAAAAGATAAATAACCTGAAACCTATGCACAAGATGAAACCAAAGATTTGAGAACCAATGGCTGATGCTTCGCTACCAAAATAGTTACATGTGGAAGATTTGCTCACTGAATCTTGAATAATTTTAAGGGCAAGTACAAGAGGTGTACATACCATAGAGGCAGACACGTGCCCCCGGACGCGTGAACAAGGGGGTCTGGTGCACGCTGCCTCCACCTGACATACTTAGCTAGCCATGCCACCTTCTTTTCGCTGGCTGCACAGCAGGACGCAGGTCCACGTCTCGCGTCTTCATCTGCATCGTGTGTGCTGTTGAATGTCCGTGGGAGGGGGGGAAATGATGGGGACCCGTGGTGAGGTGCTGATGGAGGCCCGTGGTGGAGACCCTGTTATGGGGTTCCATCAGGGCTATGTACGTCCCTGGGTAAGTAAACATATCATATCTATCACTGTTAACATTTTGACCAATTTCAGCAGAAGCTTTGCAGTGATTTGGATGGTATTGAACTGTTAAACGTTAACAAGAAAACTGAGACTTAAGAATACAGTAGATTTATCCAAATACTCATAGAGCTAGAAAACATATTTAAATAAGGAAATATCAAAAATATCATAAAAATAAAATCTGATACTATGCAACCTTAAAGGAGAATTCCACAAAACAGGTTTGTATCTGTTGTAGTTTTGTGAAAATTGACTTTTCGATTCCCACTTCCTGGTTCACGGCAGTTAGCTCCGCCCCCCCAGGCTCCCTCCACGGAGCACCCTGCAGCTGTCATCAGGGATCGCCGTGGAACAGCAGAGGATCGGAGGAGAGTAAAGAAAAAAAAAATAATGTAATTTTTTTTTTAATTATGTGTGTGTGTGTGTGTTTCTTTTTACATTTAACCCCTTGTGAACTGGTAAGGGATCCATGAGATCCCTATACCAGTTCACAAGGCTGGGGGCTGGCAAGTCACATGTAGCTAGCGGGTGACTTGCCATTAACCCCCGGCACCCCAATTACCTGCCTCCCCAAAGCCCAGGGGGGGCAGAAGAGCCCGTCCCGTAGCTATGTGGGCTTGTAGCCTGCAGGGCGCGGAGGCAACCAAAGCTGGCCCCTGCGCCCTGTTCCTACAAGCCCCCATAGCTGGTCTTGGGATGGTTATTTCGGGTAGGGGGGACCCCATGTCATTGTTTTTTTATTTTTAAGGGTTTTTAACCCTTAAAATTCCCCCCAAAAATGGGGTCTCAGGGGGGGGGGGCAGAAGAGCCCGGCTGTGGCTATGTGGGCCTGTAGCCTGCAGGGCGCGGAGGCCACCAAAGCTGGCCCCAGCGCCCTGTTCTACAAGCCCCCATAGCTGGTCCCGGGCTGTTTATGATGGGTAAGGGGCACCCCATGTCATTTTTGGGGGGTTTTAAAGGGTTTTTAACCCTTAAAATTCCCAAAAAATGGGTCCCCCCCCCAGGACCCTATGTTGTTGTTTTTTTTAATTAACTCCTTATGTTTATAGTGTGGATAATAGTTGTATTTTATTTGTAAATGTTATAAAGTGCTCTTTTCAGTTTGGGGGTCTCCTGGGCAAGAATGGAGGGCTACCGTTACATATGTGGTACCGTTGTAATAGGGAGAAATAGGGCTTTTACATGTGATATGGTTTTCATTAATAAAACAAATGTTTTATTTAAAAAAAAAAGGAGACAATTGTCAAAAAAAAAATTATTTTTTTGTTTTTTTACGTAAAATATTTAAAAAAACAGTAGAAAAATTACAAACAATGACATTTCATGTTAAAGCCTAAACTCTGCTGCAAAAAAAAATATATATAATTTTCCTGGAAATTCCGGCAAAAATTATGGTTAAACATGGAGCAAAATGGTGAAAAATGACCTGTCAACAGAGGGTGACAAAACTTCAAGTAGGCTGGCAATTAAAAGGGTTAATAGTACCTATGCATGTTGGGTATTGTTCTGCTCGGGGGACCTTGCGCTTTCAGATTTAGCTAGTTTTTTCTTGTTTGCATATTTATATTTTAGGAAAACATGTTTTTTATTCAGCTTTCTTATACATTTTTTTAGGGAAACCCTGTGCAACCTTAGGATTCTTTGAGGGATTACTTCCAGAAAGATGAGCCCACTACAACAAGCTGGGTATGCTTAGAAAGATTAACATGTGTACTTTCAGAGAATATATGATTTATGGGGGATATTCCAAATGTAAAGGGTTGTTTTGGTTGAAAAATTGCAAGGTGTGCACTTTGTCTGCAGAGCTGAAATTTTCAAATAAAATTACTGTTATGTGCATGCTTTACTTTGGGCTGTTTGCCAACTCTTTGGGTATTGTTCTGTTCGGGAGATGTTGCTTTTTGAGATTTTACTTGTTTTTTCTTGTTTGCATATAGTTTTTTTAGAAAAATGTGGCTTGATTCTTCCTTTTTATTCTTTTTTAGGAAAACTCTGTGCAACCAAAGAATTGATTGATGAGGGATTAGTTCCAGAAAACTACGCCCACATAAACAAACCTGGTACACCTAGAAAGCTTGAGGTGTGTACTTCCAGAGAATATATAGTTTGGGGGGGGGGGGGTATTTCAAATGTAAAGGGTTGTTTTTCTGGAAAAACTGCAAGGTGCGCATAGCGCATATCACAGTTGTATTTTATCTGAAAATCTCCTAAAACTCTGTTTCGGTTTGGGGGAGTCTCCTGGGCAGGAAAGGGTGTCTACCTATACATATGTGGTACCGCTGTGACCGGGAGAAATTAGGGTTCCACACGCAATCACATTTTATTGACAAACTTACATTTTTTATTACAAAAAAACACTACAAATTGCTATTTTTTTTTAAACATATTTCACCCAAAAGTATTGAGAATCCACTAAAAAAGGCCATACAAGACATTTCTTGTTGAAGCCCAGACTCTGATGAAAAAAAACAAAATATAATTTTCCTGGGAAAACCCTTCAGAAATCAAGGTTGAACATGTGTAGCGCAAAATAGTGAAACGTAGTCTGGCAAAGGGTTAAAGTATAACCCCCTTTGAAATAAAGATGATGGAAATTTTAGCTAGTTATATTATTGACGGGTGCTCCTTAATTATTATTGACGGGTTATTATTATTGACGGGTCCTAAAGACATCAGGGCATTCTGCTAGGCAGGAGAAGGTTATATCAGGCAACAGATGGCTGCCCTAATGCTTTTTATTGGTAACATTAGTAGCATGTTTAATGTGGACCTTTACTCTAAATGTAAAAACTGAGAGCCACAGGAATATGAGAAACTTGGAAACAGCATGCTCATAAGTAAATATAGGTATGGGGACACAATCCTAACTCAAATGTTTTTTTTACATTCCAAAAAAAGGAAAACAATAGGGTTGATTCATTTAAATTCAGGGCTGAATTTCCGCAGGGCACGTGGTGAGTGAACATCAAGTCGAAATTGATAGTGCTGAGCAGGAGATGCTATCTGGTGTGTAAGGTGGACTTTAACTTTGTGCCCACACTTATTTATTAATTCTGCTCATTTTTAGACATTGAGAAATGCAGAAATTCTGGAGGTACTGTAGTGCTTTTTGTGTATTAGGTCAGACCTTATGATGGGCAACAATACTATAGGGATTGATTCAGCACTGTGAGAATTTTTTTCTCTTACTTTTTTTTGAGGGATGGGACGGTGCTGAACCAACCCTATAGTATTGTTGCTAGCATAAGGTCTAAATCAATGCACAAATGAAAAAGTACTACTATTTTATCTTGTTGGAGATTCTGTTTTACCACTCACAAATGCACTATCCTACATTCCCAGTGGTCCTTTTTGCCTATTTAAGCTGTAGAATATATTATCCATATTATGCTAGTTTGTGGCCATATTACACACAGGGACGGCTCCAGGGTTTTGTGGACCCCTGGGCAACAGAGTCTCAGTGGCCCCATTGTGTCACATCACATTTCCCGTTGTGTGAAACCCCCTGGGATTGCCAGCATACTCACTTCACATATTAATACACGGCATAGAACTCTGTTTGTCCACAGAGCCCACAGAGTCCAGCATAGAGAGGGAGGCAGAACAGGGTACAAGAAGGGGGAGAACAGGGCACAAGAGGGGGCAGAAGAAGGACAGGAGGGGGCAAACGGGGAAAGAACATGGCACAAGAGAGGGCAGAACAGGGTGCAAGAGGGGGACCAGAACAGGGTGCAAGAGGAGGCAGAAGAGGGGCAAGAGGGGGCAGAAAATGTGCAAAAGGGGGCTGAACAGGGCACAAGAGGAAGCAGAAGAAGAGCAAAAGGGGCAGAACAGGGCGGAATAAGGGGCAGAACAGGGTGCAAAAGGAGGCAGAACAAAAGGGTCAAAAGAGGAGCAAAAAGTGGCAAAACAGGGCACAAGAGGTGGCAGAACAGGGGCAAAACAGGGCATGAGAGAGGGCAGAATAGGGCACAAGAGGGGGCAGAAGATGGGCAAGAGCGGGTAGAATAGGAAGCAAGAGGGGGCAAAAGGGGAGCGTCAGGCAGGCTTCTGACATATATGTATATAGCTGTTTGAGGTTGCCTGGGGGTCGGGGGCAGCTTTTGGAGAAAAATAAATACACCAACATGGCTGTCTCCACCACGAAGACATGTTTGAACTTGCACCCACGGCGGTGTCAGCTGACAGAAGGGGGATAGTTAGTGCCAGCTGATCATTCGTGCCAGCTGTATTAAAAAAAAGAAAAAAATCCAGTTCCAACGACCATCAGGGCTTCACACACAGGGACATCCCAAATCAGGATACCCCTGGTAAAAAGAAACATCTGCCCTCCAGGGAGGGCCATTTCTTCATCCATGCTGCACCCTGATTTGGGATACCTTGCAGTGTGAAAGCCCCAGGATCACTGTAACAATTCACCTTTCAGTGATCTCATGGTGCATGCACAGGTTGCATCCCAGCTATCCTGTTGTGTACCCATCTGAATGGCTGATGTGGGTACTGATGTTAATTAATGGCGTGAAAGTTGTTGATTGGCTGGCAGCCTGCACATACACTGTGGGGTCACTGGAAGGTAAGTGGGTAAGCCCCTGTCTCAAGTGAACCTCAGGTATGTCTGCACAGGGGGAGGGGGGCAGTGCAACACAGACGCAGGATGAGGGTGAGCACATAGACCCACCTGCTGAGCTCCACCAGGACAGAGCGCCCACCTTGGAGGACCAGAGGGACGTAATACCAGGCATGACAGCCCCTGGTGCAAAGCTCCTTGTCTGGGGGCGACGGGTGCGGGGAGAGGCAGCTCTAGAATAATGGAGGTGCAAACTGAGGTGCACAGAGGTCCGCAACCACCCCCCCACTTACTCGCCAATATCAACACAGGATGCCACCCCACCCGAGATTGAAGATAACATTGTACTGGACTCCCCAACCCTGGAGGACCCCTTGTCCCCCACAGATAAAGGATTCAGCCCCAGCCCATTTGACTATGCTATGAGCAGCCCTGTAAGGCCTCCCCCTCCGTTGATCCCATAGCAGATCTAAGATGGGAGATAATTACAATGCGGCAAAAAATCGCTACTAAAGCAGACCTAGAGGCGGCGGTTCCGTGACTTGAGGGGGCCCTGCGCCGTGACTTGGAGGGTTCACAGAAGAATTTGCCATCCCTGGACTCCCACGTTACCGTGTTGGAGGCTAAGAAAGGTGAAACAGAGTGCCGCCCCAGCACACTGGAATCTGGCTAAGCCGCTGCACAAACAGCACAAATATTCTTCTTTAGCTCAAATCCACAGCATGCCTGAACCGGTGAAAAGAGATGACCTGCATTTGAGATCTTTAATGCCCTACTCTCAGCCTGGTACTCACACGTGACATTTTGTGCAGGATTGACCTCTTTAAAATCCGGGAGGACATCCTCAGGCAAGCCTGGAAACAGAGAGTAGCGACCTGGCATGGCAACTCGATCCTAATCTTGCCAGACTTCACCTGGCACACACTGCGGATGAAGCGGGTGCTGTGCCCCTTACTGGAAAAAAGCAGGGAAGCAACATATAAATGAGGTAACCCCTTTCACTTGGTGGTCCGGAACCAAGATCGATCTTTTGTGCTCCACTCTCCATTCCTTAACACTGACCTGATACAGCTACCAGATTGGCTTGACTTTGGAGCCGCTCTTGACTTTGGGGCTGCCAAAGGGCCACACAGGGTCGAAAGGAGCCATAACTCTACTAGAACTCTACACGTTTTAATGCATACATGTAGGTTTCCTATTTATACTAATTTCCATGGATGTTACCTGGTATATGTAATCCTTTTTTCTCCTGACAGCTCGCCTGATCATCCCCTGTGTCTGACCTGAGGGGGTCTATCTGGGGTATGGGTGCCTGGTCTCCCCCGAGGGCTGATGACGGACTTGGGGGCGCTGGCCTCACCCAGCGCATTCACTGATGACCGGATGACGGCAGCGCTTAGTCTGACAGCGTGGTGCTGGTGTCGGGTGTGCGTGCCCTGTTTGTTGGTGGTTCCCTGGGTGGGAGGTGATGCTCAAAGGTGGTTTTGACTATGTGTCAGATGCTGTGGGCAGGTTTTCATTGGTGTATCTGACCTGGAGGTCATTGCAGTGAGATGCAACGTAATTGCAATACTAGCACTAGAGAGATCTGAATTTTTTTGCAAAGGTTATATACTCGAAAACAGGGCCTGGTAGCTCATGGTGTGTTGCATTGCATCCAGTTAACTTAATGCAGTGTGCCCCTTTTGTTTCCTCTTTTGGTGGCCCCCTTGGGGGGTGCGATGCCCCTACTGCCCTCCCACATTAGTGTTCCGAGCTATATGCTATCGGCCTTGTGGGTGTCACTTCTCCCCCCAGAGGCCATTATCCTATGGTATGGAACAGTTGCAATGCATTTTCTGACTGGTTTGATTTTTTATTTCTTATTTCATGTTGTCTCAGAAAAGTTAAATCAAAGTGTAGTGCCTCCCTAGGCTAGTGAGCGCTCCCCTCGCTGTTGGGGAGGGCTGGGCCAGGGAAGTCCATTCAACGCCTGCTCTCAATATGTGCAGCTCCTTGCGCTCTTATGGGCCTTAGAGTTCTATTTTGTAGGATATGTGTCTGAGGACGGACAGGTCTCCCCCTTACCCCCTGTGCAGAGCCACTTCCCCACCCTAGGTTACCATCCCCCACTGCGGGGTACACGCCCTGCAGTAACAATTGGTTGGTTGGACCAATTTGCTCTTTAGTCTTGGTCCATAGTAACCTGTGTGTTAAAGTTTTGTAGTTAAGTTGTCTATCCATTTTTTACTCTATCCCTTGGACTAGAAGAGCACTTAAAGCCTTGCGCTCTCAGTGACCTTTCAAGCCACCTACGGATTGCTCAAGTCTGTCCCTCTCTGCTTACTTCTCCCCTTCGACTCCTCATCCTTTAACACCTTTCTATTGCTCTCCCTTGTCCTTTTGGCTAGACTTTATCCTCGTTCCCTCCCCTCTCCCCACCTCTCTATCTATCCACCTCTTTATGCCTAGCTCTCCTCAACTCTTCCCTCTTCCCAGGTCTTTTTCCCCCCTAACAGTGTCAGTAGCCTCTACCCACAGTTCAGCCCCTCACTCCTCTACATTCCTTGAGGAGTACGCAGAGTTTGTCCTTTCAATGCCAAAGGTCTGAATATTCCTGAGAAAAGGTCTAAAATTCACTACGGCCTACATAAACAGAAGGTCAAGATTGTAATGTTCCAAGAAACTAATTTCAGATTGATTAAACTAAAATTGCCTTATTGTCTATCAAGACAGCATTGTATAATGCCAATGCGATCTAATAGCATCTCCATACTATTTTAGAAGCCCTAACAGTATACAATTTATTATATGCTTGTTCTAAACCCATGGAATTGATGTTAAATATGTATAATTCAATTATAATAAAATATAGATATGATAATAACAATGAACATGTTAAAATATGCCACCATTAACATTACTAGATAACTGCCTTAATTAAGTAGAATTATCAGGAGAGACTTAAAGTTATCAGGAGAGACTTAAATAACTTAATTTGTACAGTCTGGAGGAAAGAAGGGAGAGGGGGGACATGATTGAGACCTTTAAATATGTGAAAGGATTGAATAAGGTTCAGGAGGGAAGTGTTTTTAAGAAGAAGCTTAATGATAGAACAAGGGGGCACAACCTGAAGCTAGTCGGGGGGAAGATCAGGAGCAATGTTAGAAAATATTATTTTACAGAAAGAGTAGTAGATGCTTGGAACAAACTTCCAGCAGAGGTAGTTGAAAAATCAACAGTCACTGAATTTAAACATGCCTGGGATAAGCACACATCTATCCTAAGATAAAGAGTACATACAGTATACACATAAGGGCAGACTAGATGGACCGTATGGTCTCCTTCTGCCGTCAACCTTCTATGTTTCTATGTTTCTAGAATATAAAAAAAACACCTGTTAATTGTTGTAGGGCTGATTTAGATGTTAGTTATCAGTACTAATACAGATCATATCCTGTACACTGTTTGTTGGTACAGTTTTGAGACCGACACAAATGTTATCGAAGTAGAAAGCATTCAAGAGGAAAAGGGCAGCGGATTCAATTATAAGACAAGGCTACTTGCCCTACAACTCGGGTGGTGCTTGAAATCCTTCTCTTTTGTTAACCATGGATACCTTAAAGAAAATAATTTATTTGCATCAAAAGGGCTTTCTGTGCAAGCACCTTTCTGCTTTTAAGATCTCCTAATCAAGCATTTATTGACTAATCCAGAAAGCTTCATTTGCTGTGAAGAAAGCTTCGGAGTGCACAAGAATCTTCAGCAAGTGCCAGGGCCACATCCTAAAGATGAATCAGCTAAGACTTTGGTTCTACACTAGTAGCTCTACACTAACTCTACACTACACTAGTGCAGATATTTCTTGCGGATAGCTGCAAGCTAGTGTCATCTTCTCGATCAGTGAATCATTTGACTTTAGGGGGAAAAAAATAGAAGTGAATGCCAATTTTTTTTGGAAAAAGGTTTTGCACTTTTTACACCTAGCACTAAATCACTCCTTCGGTTTGAAACCAGGTGCAAATAGTGCACTGATTTTTATTTGGAGTAAAAAGTGCCATGTCAGCTGCTCCTTTTGAATGACGGTGTGCAGGTGAGAAGGCCCAGGAGCAGACTGCATGTTGGAATGGAATCCAGGTTTCTGCATTGATGTGCGTGAAAACCCAGAAGCGGATTGCCTGCTGGGATGAAATTCAGGCATCAGCACAGATGCACGCATGCATGAGGACCTGCACCTGTGTGAAATCTTAGAACTTCTAGAGGCATTCTGACAGTAAACACACTTGAGTGTCAGTACTCTGTAATATCACTTGGGCGTCAGTACACTGTAACAGCACTTGGGTGTCAGTACTATGTTATAACATTTGCTCCCTTGCTCCAAACACTTGGGTGTCAGTTCTTTGTAACAGAATTGGGTGTTAGTACTCTGTTATAGCACTTGCTCAAAGCACTTGGGTGTCAGTACTCTGTAAAAGCACTTGGGTGTCAGTACTCTGCTATAGCCCTTGGGTGTCAGTACTCTGTAAAAGCACTTGCTCCAAGCACTTGGGTGTCAGTACTCTGTAATAGCACTTGGGCGTCAGTACTCTGTAATAGCACTTGGGTGTCATTACTCTGTAATAGCACTTGGGTTTCAGAACTCTTTAAGAGCACTCGGGTGTCAGTACTCTACAATAGCACTTGAGTGTCAGTACTCTGTAATAGCACTTGCTCCAAGCACTTGGGTGTCAGTTCTCTGTAATAGCACATGGGTGTCATGACTCTGTAATAGCACTTGCTTCAAGTACTTGGATGTCAGTACTCTGTAACAGCACTTGGGTGTCAGTACTCTGTAATAGCACTTGGTTGTCTGTACTCTGTAAAAGCACTTGATCCAATCACTTGGGTGTCAGTAATCTTTAATACCAGTAGTTCAGGGTACTTGAGTGTCAGTGCTCTTTAATACCAATAGTTCAAGGCAATTGTGTTTCAGTGCCCTGTAATACCAATAGTTTAGGGCACTTGTGTGTCATTGCTTTTTAATTACCAATAGTTGAGGCCACTTTGGGGGTCACTGCTCTTTAAAGTGGACCAACACCCAGGATTTTGACTATCCTGGGTTTTGGTCCACTTCGGCGGGGCACCCCGATCGGGGGTGCCCCGCTGTGTGAAACCCCCCAGAAAGCCCCAAAATCTTACCTGTCCCCGCTCCCACGTGACTGGACAGTCCAATCCCCGCCAACGTCCAGGCGGGGATCAGGAACGTCCAAGCGGCTGCCGCCGCCTCCCTCGCGTCACTTTCGGCGCGCGCGCGCCCGCGCCGGCCATTCGCAGACGGCCGGCGCGGGCGCGCGCACGCCTACAGGGGCGCGAGGGAGGCGGTGGCGGCCGGCCGCCGCCGAAGATCAGGTAAGCGATTTGGGGTGTCTGGGGGGGTTTCACCCCGCGGGACATCCCGATCTCGGATGTCCCGCGGGGTGGGAGGTGATCGGCCCGGGAATCTTATAGATTTCCGGGCCGATCACCTCTCGGTGTTGGTCCACTTTAATACCAATAGTTCAGGGCTCTTTGGGGGTCACTGCTCTTTAATACCAATAGTTCGTGGCACTTGTGTTTCAGTGTTCTGTAATACCAATAGTTCAGGGCTCTTTGGGAGTCACTGCTCTTTAATACCAATAGTTCATGGCGCTTGTGTTTCAGTGTTCTGTAATACCAATAGTTCTGGGCTCTTTGGGGGTCACTGCTCTTTAATACCAATAGTTCAGGGCACTTGTGTGTCAGTGCACTGTAATACCAATAGCTCAGGGCACATGTGTGTCATTGTTCTTTAATACCAATAGTTGAGGCTACTTTGGGGGTCACTGCTCTTTAATATTTCAGGACATTTGTGAGCAGTGGAGGACTGGGGCCAAAAATAAGTCTGTGATTTTAACAGTTGCTTGGGTGAGGGGAGAGAGTGGTGAAAGGGGATGGGGGGGCTGGATATGGATAGGAGTGTTAGTAAAGGTAGCAGTCCGGACTGTCCCAAAGCAGTGCTGCCCACCATGTCTCCCGCCACCTATGTCTGCCGTCTCCCTATGGCCCCTGCTTGTGAATCAATGCTGTTTAATACCAATAGTTCAGGGCACGTGTGTTTCAGTTTTCTTCAATACCAATAGTTCAGGGGACTTGTGTGTCAGTGCTCTTTAACACCAATTGTGGAGTATCTGGTTCAGGGCACTTGAACCAAAACCCATATCCTGGGTTTTGGTCCTTGCCCCTGGGGCACCCCTACCGCAGTGTGAAACCCCCAGGTTGCCTGAAAAAATTCACCTGTCCTACGATGCATGCATGGCTGCTAGTCCAATCAGTGCGCTCGGATCTGCTTGCGCTCCTTCGTCCAGGAGTTCGTCCAATGTGAGTGGATCCAAACATGCTGATGGCTGCTTCCAGCCATTTACAAATGCCTGGTGCGGACACACACCATGCTAAAGGGATAGAGGGGATGCAGTTGATGCTCAAGCATGAGCCATTGGATAGGGAAAGAAGGTGAGTTTTTTTTTTCAGGGAGCCCTGGTGAAGCAAGTATGCCTGCCCTGAAGCTTCATAGACCCCAGGGTGGGTTTTGGTCCTCTTTAAGGGTCATTTTCCTGTTAATTTTTTTATTTGTCCATTTCTGGCGGCTGTAACTGCAAGTGTATAACAATGCAGATAGCAGCAAACAAGGGATGGGGATGCTGCCATGGTGGTGCTGCTGCTGCTGGTAACTGCTGCAGTTGGTGCTGCAGGGATAGAACGTGTTTCATCCTTGAATGCTACATCTCCCTCTGGAGTAAGCAGGCACCTAGACCCAACGTGGACTGAAGGCCATCAGAGTATAGCAGAAGAGGTGGTGATGGTCACACAGACCCAGGCAGCTAGAAGAAGAGGGAGAAGGGTACCAGCGGTTAGCCATTGCTGCCACTTCCCACCAAGCCCAGAGACTGAGCACGCCAAGGCAGGATCTCACCAGCGTGGCATTTTTTCAAGCAGTCCACAGAGGACAAGAACAGTACATTTGCAAGCTATTCCAGCAGTGCCTGAAACGAGGGAAAATTCTTAATAATCTCAGCACCATGTCCATGATCAGGCACCTGCAATCCAAACATAAGCTGCAGTGGCAGACACACCTAAAAACATGGAAACACCTGAGGCTCACTCTGCTGCTTCAGTTGACTCATCTGCTACCTGTTTCCCCCCCAAAGGGAGGATGTGGGACCACCTCCACCTCCAGCAGCACCACCACATACCTTCACCAAGCCGGTCCACACCAGCCCAGGGAAGCGTTCAGCTTTCCATCCCACAAACTTTTGACAGAAAGTGGAATTTGGGCCCATCCCACCCAAGAGCCCTGGCCCTGAAGGCAAGCATTTCCAAATTGCTGGCATTTGAACTGCTCCCATTTCGCCTGGTGGAGACGGGCAGTCTTAAAGATGTGATGGAGGTGGCTATTCCAGAATACACCAATTTTGTGAAAAAAATAAGATGTGCACTGGGCAATGCCATTAGTTCCAGTGTCCACCTCACCACTGACTTGTGAAAAGGAAAGCATGGGCAGTTAGATCTCTCTAGCTGCCCACTGGGTCATTGTAGTGGCAGCTGGGACTGGGGCTGCACCACCAATTTGAGCACTGCCATGGGGAAACAGCAGCATGCAGTGCTAAAATTCATCTGTCTAGGCTAAAAACCACACACCGCCAAGGATCTGTGGACTGGCATCTAGAAGCAGACAGATGAGTGGCTGCTGCAGTTGTACCTGAAGCCTAGCAAGGTGGTGTGTGACAATGGGCGTAACCTTGAAGCAGCCTTAGGACGAGCCAGGTTGTCGCACATCCCTTGCCTGGCATATGTGCTCAGCTTGGTGGTGCAGAGCTTCCTGGCCCATTATCCAGAGATGCCAGAGCTGCTGCAATTGAAGACGTGGCCAGAGCTTACCCTCAATGCCTTGGAGGTGCTGATCTGCCCTGTGGCAAGTGTTCTATCAGAATTGGTGTCATCACTGACAGGGAGACCTGCCTATCCACAACCAATGTGGACATGCTTACATTCCTTAAGATGAAAAAGGCATGAATGACAGGGAACTTGTCTCTTCCAGCACCTGAATGAGTGCTTAAAGTGTTTTCTATCTCTCCTCTGCACCTGCACCTTGGTGAACTTATAAACTACAATACACAAAAACTGGAATAAAAATAGTTTGCTCTAGTTTTACCCTAAAGTGGGGTACATGATTTTTCTAGTGGGGTAAGGGGATTTTTTGAAATTACTATGCAGTACATTTTTAGGCCATTTTTTGCTCCATATGGTGCTGTTGTTTCCAAATTCACAAAAAAGTATCCTTACCTTATGGAAAAAAACAGCGTGCCTCACCTGTAAAAATGCCCCATTGCATATACAGATGATTTATTTGTTTTGAAGAATTAATATGTTAAAGTGGAAAAGCTTGCTGCAATGCAGGTTACAATTCACACTTAAAGCGGACCTTCACTCTGAATAAGAGTCTATCTTATATGTTTCCCACACCCTGTACATACAGATTGCCCACATTAAAAATCATCCTACCTGCATCTACTGCATGTTATGAGCCTTTAAACATCCAAGATGGCGGCTTATGGAAGCCGCCATCTTAACAGGCAGCCTGCAAACAGGAAGTGCCTCCTGACTGTGCTGCTCTGCATTCTGGGACTGCTGACCTTTACCTGACCCCAGCTCTGCTCTGTCTGAGCAAAGCACAGCTATAACCCGCCCCCCTGTACCTTATCCCACTCTCCTCTCCTCAGTAAGTGTGATGCTTCTGAGTCAAGATGGCGGCGCCCGTGTCCTAAATTCCTGAACAGAGTTGCAGCCCAGTGGGGGAAAGAATAATAAGTTAGTGACTAAAAACATAAAATATATTAATTTTAGATGCTGGAGAACGTTTTTTAAGAGTTTGGGCTTTTCATTAAATCACGCTGAAGGTCCGGTTTAAATGTCCTTCCAGGGTTAAACTTGCTTCTCTAAATAATTAGCATGGCCCTATTAACAAGAATCCCCCATGATGGATAATAGAGTAGGTTACATTCCATGGCTGGAATGCCTGTGTTTCTAATGCTAGCATGCACCTATTTATCACAGGACCATTATATTTTATTTCACTTAGCAATATAGAATTTATTTCTTGCTTTGAATTAGCCTTCACATATTACAGCAAAAATTCAAAATAACTATCCAAAGCTTTATGTCACAATGGAACCTCCTAAAGAATTATCTTACTGAGGTTTGCTTCCCATAACTAAATGTCAGTGGGCTTTCTTAGATTTCTTCCCTTACAGCTATATGTTACAATGATTGATGCAATGATGTTGGTGAAAACAAAGCATTGCTGAGAAATTCTGAAAACAGCTTTAGGCTAGGTACTGAAGAAGAGTCCAGGAATTATGGTAACTGACCAAGTTCATTAGCTGATAAGGTTAAGGCAGTATAGTTATAAAAGATGGGGTTTGGAAAAGGTTACTTAAGAAACCCTCTTAAGCAAAAAATGTATTCTATTTCACTAGCAAGCCTTCGACTTGGTCATTTTATCTATATTGCATTTCAAAACTAAATATAGCACAAACATATAGAAATATAATATATTATACTATGCACCTGCCTGATTGGTATTATAGTTCCCTTGTGGCAGTGTAGAGGTTTTACTGTGAGGTAGAGACATTTTCCAAAGAATTGTTAATAACGGGGGGGAGGGGGGGGGGGTGCACATTGATACAAACAGGATATTAGCTTTCTCATTTCTATCGACCATGAAATATTACACAAAACAGGCCGGTCGGTGGTGTGGGGTTTACACATGCAATTGCAGGTGTATGCACACAAACACCACCAATGCAGGAGTGGCAATAATTGATGAAAAGCTTGACTGACCATTGCTTCTACAGTTCTCAACATTGGCCTGTTTATTTGTGTTTTTTCTAAAGAGCTTGCACAGCAAATCTTGAAACCCCAGTCTGCTTTCAAATCTTTGCATGGGAGAGACCTTGCTGATGCAATATAACTACAGTTTTGTTGCTGTGCTCAGTCTTGCCTATGATCTGTGACATTAAACCTGTCCACATGCTCACCATTGTAGAAGACTTTGGCTGTTACTCACCACACAGCTGCTTGTGTTTCAATTTACATATGAAAATTATGATCATGGTTAAAAATGCACCAGACCATAATCTTTCAAAATACCTGCACAAGTTTACCTGCAAGCATCTGTATGTTGATTTAGATTTCAGCTCAGGTCTCAGAACTTTACCCGAACCTGAACCCCATTGAAGTCAATGGGGACCCGAACGTAAAGACCTAAAATGGCTGTGAAATGGGGGTAACAAGAGTTAGAGAATCGAGGGGAACACCAAAGCGATTACAAAATGTAGGGAAAGTACTCAACGCAATAACAGAAAACAAAAATAAATAAATAAAAACATAATGGGGTAGGAAAAGTGCTTAAAATAATCCCACAAAATGAAAAAATATGCCAGGTAGTCATCCACCATGCAAGTAACTACAGTTTTGTTGCTGTGCTCAGTCTTGCCTATGATCTGTGACATTAAACCTGTCCACATGCTCACCATTGTAGAAGACTTTGGCTGTTACTCACCACACAGCTGCTTGTGTTTCAATTTACATATGAAAATTATGATCATGGTTAAAAATGCACCAGACCATAGTCTTTCAAAATACCTGCACAAGTTTACCTGCAAGCATCTGTATGTTGATTTAGATTTCAGCTCAGGTCTCAGAACTTTACCCGAACCTGAACCCCATTGAAGTCAATGGGGACCCGAACGTAAAGACCTAAAATGGCTGTGAAATGGGGGTAACAAGAGTTAGAGAATCTAGGGGAACACCAAAGCGATTACAAAATGTAGGGAAAGTACTCAACGCAATAACAGAAAACAAAAATAAATAAATAAAAACATAATGGGGTAGGAAAAGTGCTTAAAATAATCCCACAAAATGAAAAAATATGCCAGGTAGTCATCCACCATGCAAGTCAAAGTCTGCCTCCTGATGGTGGTGGATGTGGCAGGCAATGTTTCACATTGTGCTCATCAGGGCCGGAAGTGTGGTGGAGGCCCCTGTGCACAAAATCTGTAGGAGGCCCCAGATAAAGTTTTTTTTTTTTTCTTTAAAGTAATAGCCCAGCCAAGTGATTAGTAGTTGTCTGGCACCCACCTACTTACTGAAACGTCAGATTGAGTCCCTTGTGCCACTTTTGTGCTACTCACTGTAGACTCGCTGATGGCAGCTTTGCTGCTCTAGATTCAACAACTAAAACAAAACAAGGCTTGCACATACATAGGGGGGGGGGGGGGCACTGGCACCCATAGCTTTGCTGCTGGCCCTGCAGCCCATCAGACTGAATGGCCTCATGGACCAGGCCATAACCCATAGGATGGTGGAGGCCCCCTTTGCAGGGAAAGTGGTGGAGGCCCCGGGGCTCATGCCCCTTGCGCCCCCTCATAATCCGGCCCTGGTGCTCATCTCCCCCTGTGAGGTGCTGCTGGTGCTCCGGCTGTGTTGATGACTCCTCCTCGGCCTCGTGCCTCCACTGAGCCCTCAAAGTCAGCTGGAAACTCCGCCAATAGTGTGTCCACCACTGTGTGTTTGTAATCCCTCACTTCTCAATCACACTCCAGTGCTGGAATCAAGGAGGTGATCCTTATAGCAGGGGTACAGCAGGGTGGCCACCCAGTAATCAGCACTGGTGACTATGCAGGCAACTCTGCGGTTGTTGCGTAGGCACTGGAGCTTGTAGTGGCTCATGTACACCAGGCTTCCCGGGGTAAAGGAGAAGCTGTCCTCAGTGTCAGCCGTCTCCTTCTCCTGCCTCCATCTGGAAGAATGGCCTTCTTCTTCCTCCTCTGCTTCCTCCTGTGACACCATCACATCCTCCATCATGGCCTGAGGGTTTTTTCCAGCAGGCAAAGAATGGGGATGGTAGCACTGACGATGGCGTCATCAGCGCTCGCCTTATTAGTGGCATACTGAAAGCACTGCAGCACGAATGTGCCTTATGGAGGCCCACTCATTGGTGGTGAAGTGCTGTTGGTTTGCATGTCTACTCACCCAGTCATTTTGGGGCTGAAACTCCACTATTGCCTGCTGCTGCTCACATACCCTTTCAAGCATATACAACGTGCAATTCCACCTGGTGGGCAAGTCATATATGAGGCGGTGGATGGGAAGTCAGAGATTACTTTGCAATGCAGTCAGGTGAGCGGCAGCAGGCTGGAAGCTTTGAAAGTGTGTACACATGCTATGCACTTTTTGCAGCAGCTCCATCATCGGCCAGGAAGGTCTGCACCACCAAGGTGAGCACATGCGCTAGGCAAAGGAATGTGCAACAACCCGGCTCCGCCAAAGGCTGCTACAAGGTTATGCGGATTGTCGCACGCCACCTTGCCAGGCTTCAGGTGCAACGGCAGCAGCCACTCATCTGTCTGTTCCTGGATGTCGGTCCACAGCTTTTGGGCTGAGTGGGGTATTTTGCCCAGACAAATGTGTTTTAGCACCACATGCTGTAGGCAGAGTCAACAGGAGGCACTGACTGATTTCCAGCTATTTTGGGTGGTGGCAGGACATGCGGCACAGTGCTTCCCGCCTCAGTCCCAGCTGCCACTACATTGACCTAGTGGGCAGAGAGATGTAACGCACCTGCCCATGCTTACTTGTCCACGTGTCAGTGGTGATGTTGATACTGAAACTAATGGCATTGCCCAATAAACATCTTATTTTCTCCACAACCTGTGAGGCTCGTCTCGGTAGGGCGGGGGGCCCCCAAAGCTGGCACCGAGAAAGGGACCGTCTTTTTTTTAAAACCCTTTATAGCGTGGATAGTAGTTATATTTTATTTGTAAATGTTATAAAGTGCTCTTTTCAGTTTGGAGGTCTCCTGGGCAAGAATGGGGGACTACCTATACATATGTGGTACCGTTGTAATCGAGAGAAATGGGGCTATCGCATGCAATATGGTTTTCTTTAATAAAACAAATGTTTTATTTAAAAAAAAGGAGACAATTTTCTAAAAAATAATTTTTTTATTTATTTTTTGTTCTTTTTACGCAAAAATATTTTGAAAACAGTAAAAAAATTACAAACAAGACATTTCATGTTAAAGCCTAAAATCTGCTACAAAAATATATATATATATATATAAATTTCCTGGAAATTCTTGCAAAAAACACAGTTAAAAATGGCAGAACATGGTGAAAAAAAGGCCTGTCAACAGAAGGTGACAAAACTTCAAGTAGGCAGGCAATTTAAAGGGTTAAAAGTAGCTATGCATGTTGGGTATTGTTCTGCTCGGGGGACCTTGCGCTTTCATATTTAGCTTGTTTTCTCTTATTTGTATATTGATATTTTAGGAAAACTTCTTTTTTTATATCTTTTTATTAGGGAAACCCTGTGCAACCTAAGAATTCTTCGAGGGATTACTTCCAGAAAGATGAACCCACTACAACAAGCTGGGTAAGCTTAGAAAGCTTAACAAATGTACTTTCAGAGAATATATGGTTTGTGGGGGTATTCCAAATGTAAAGGGTTGTTTTGGTTGAAAAGCACAAGGTGACATTTTCAAGTAAAATTACCGTTATGCACATTCTTTACTGTGGGGTGTTTGGCAACTATTACCTTAACAGTACCTATGCATGTTGGGTATTATTTTTCTTTTTTATTCTTTTTTAGGGAAACTCTGTACAACCAAAGAATTCATTGACGGTTTATTTCCAGAAAACTATGCCCATGTCAACAAGCCTAGTACGCCTAGATAGCTTGAGGTGTGTACTTCCAGAGAATATATAGTTTGTGGAGGGTATTATAAATGTATAGGGTTTTTTTTTTTTTTTTTAAATTGCAAGCTGTGCATAGCATAGTTGTGATTTATCTGAAAATCTCCTAAAGCGCTGTTTCAGTTTAGGGGAGTCTCCTGGACAAGAAAGTGTGTCTACCAATACATATGTGGTACCGCTGTAACTAGGGGAAATTGGGATTTCACACTCAATAAAATTTTATTGACAAAGTTACATTTTTTATTACAAAAAAACACTACAAATTGTAAAAAAGTTTTTTTTTTAAATTCGTTTGCACATATTTCACCCAAAAGTATCGACAATAGACTAAAAAGGGCAAAAATTTTATGTTGAAGCCCAGACTCTGCTTAAAAAACAATTTATAATTTTCCTAAGAAATGCCTGGAAATCCTTTCAAAAATTACAGTTGAACATGTGAAGCGCAAAATAGTGAAACATGGTCTGGCAACAGAGGGTGACAAAAACTCTAGGTAGGCTGGCACTTAAAGGGTTAAGCACACTGAGCAAGTCAATACCCCCTTAAGAGCAAGTGGATATTCCACTAATATTTGTTATTAGATAGCAGTGACACCCAAGTGCTTTGAGCAAGTGGATACTCCACTAATAATTGTTATTAAACAGCAGTGGCACCCAAGTGGCCTGAATACTTGCTATTAAAGAGCAGTGACCCTTAAGTGGCTTGATCATGCGGATTCTTCACTAATACTTGGTTTTAAAAAGCAGTGACACCCAAGTGCAGCAATAGTATACTCCACCAATAGTTGTTATTAAACCGCAGTGACACCCAAACGGTTTGGGCAAGTGGATACTCCACTTACACTTTTTAATAAACAGCAGTGACACGCAAGTGGTTTGCACAAGTGGATACACCACAAATAATTGTTATTAAACAGCAGTGACACCCAAGTGGTTTGAGCAAGTAGATACTTCATTTTTAATTGTTTTTAAACAGCATTGACACTCAAGTGGCCTGAACTAGTAGACACTTGATTACTATTTGTTATTAAACAAAAAATAGAGCCTGATGTGGCCTCAATTACAGTGACCCTCACTCCAGCCACTGTCCTTAACTAACTGCCCTAATAAGGACAATTTTATTTTTAGCAACAACCTGCCCGCCTAGGGCATGGGCCAAGTAAGGATGCACAGCCGACTGGATAATACACAAACTAAATAAACTTTATTGTCAAAACACACATAAAACAAACATATCACAGGACATATTTAAAAAATGGGGTAGCCCTGCAACTTAAACCCCCCACATTCATTACCAAAATACAGTACTTATTAATAGTACAGTAGCCAGCATACAACAAATATAACAAGTAAATCTCCAAACAAAAACCTACAAGAAAAATAAAGTGCAAGTGCAATTGATAACAATAAAAAATCTCCAACACACATATAAAGTGCCAATACTGAAGACCTAAACTAGGGATGAGTGAATCGATCCGGACGAACCCGAATTCGTTCTGAATTTCAGGAAAAATTCGATTCTGAACGAATCCGTATTTCCCCGCGATTCGATCGATCGAAGTTTTCCTTTAAATTCCATTTATTTCAATTACAGGCATTCTAAAATGGTGGATGAACATGTCCAGACATATCCCCTGGGGCAAGGTATCATGGGAAAGTCACATGCAGCCTATCAGCAGCCAGGAAGCCCGGTGACGTCACCGTGCTATATAAACCGGCAGCCATTTTCCTTGTGCGCAGTTCAGCGTTGTATTGCGGCCAGAGCAGAGCTGGTTACAGACAGGGACAGAGTTAGAGATAGGTAGGGAGAGTCAGAGAGACCGACAGAGAGACAGAAAGAGAGGTAGACAGAGCCAGGGAAAGATAGTGAAAGATAGGTCAAAACCGGAACGATCCAGGCAGGGACAGCATTGATGTGACAGGGAATTTTTTTTTTTTTTTATTTTCATTAGCCAGATCAGTTTTCAATTCAATCTCAGTTCTTTGTGCTGTAAACCTGCCTTGCCACTGTGCATCCCATCTATGCAGTGGCATATTCAACCCTATCTGTTACACACAAGCATTTCTCATAACTGGATTAGTTTTAAAAAAAAATTGTCTGGTTTAAATACACCAGCCCACATGGGCATCCCAAACCAGCACATGTCACCCTATCTGTTATACTAAATAAGCGTTGTTCAGCCTCATTTTAATGAAGCTATTGCATTTTGATTTAGGCTTTGTCTGCTTTAAATACACCAGCCCACATGGGCATCCCAAACCAGCACATGTCACCCTATCTGTTATACTAAATAAGCGTTGTTCAGCCTCATTTTAATTAAGCTATTGCATTTTGAATTGGTTTTTGTCTGGTTTAAATACACCAGCCCACATGGGCATCCCAAACCAGCACATGTCACCCTATCTGTTATACTAAATAAGTGTTGTTCAGCCTCATTTTAATTAAGCAATTGCATTTTTAATTGTTTTTTGTCTGGTTTAAATACACCAGCCCACATGGGCATCCCAAACCAGCACATGTCACCCTATCTGTTATACTAAATAAGCGTTGTTCAGCCTCATTTTAATTAAGCTATTGCATTTTGAATTGGTTTTTGTCCTGCTGCCAAAACACTAGGCCGCAGGGTATCCCAAACCTGCACGTAGCACCCTATCTGTTATACTAAATAAGCGTTGTTCAGCCTCATTTTAACTAAGCTATTGCATTTTGAATTGGGTTTTGTCTGCTTTAAATACACCAGCCCACATTGGCATCCCAAACCAGCACATGTCAACCTATCTGTTATACTAAATAAGCGTTGTTCAGCCTCATTTTAATTAAGCAATTGCATTTTTAATTGGGTTTTGTCTGGTTTAAATACACCAGCCCACATGGGCATCCCAAACCAGCACATGTCACCCTATCTGTTATACTAAATAAGCGTTGTTCAGCCTCATTTTAATTAAGCTATTGCATTTTGAATTGGTTTTTGTCCTGCTGCCAAAACACTAGGCCGCAGGGTATCCCAAACCTGCACGTAGCACCCTATCTGTTATACTAAATAAGCGTTGTTCAGCCTCATTTTAACTAAGCTATTGCATTTTGAATTGGGTTTTGTCTGCTTTAAATACACCAGCCCACATTGGCATCCCAAACCAGCACATGTCAACCTATCTGTTATACTAAATAAGCGTTGTTCAGCCTCATTTTAATTAAGCAATTGCATTTTTAATTGGGTTTTGTCTGGTTTAAATACACCAGCCCACATGGGCATCCCAAACCAGCACATGTCACCCTATCTGTTATACTAAATAATCGTTGTTCAGCCTCATTTTATTAAGCTATTGCATTTTGAATTGAGTTTTGTCTGCTTTAAATACACCAGCCCACATGGGCATCCCAAACCAGCACATGTCACCCTATCTGTTATACTAAATAAGCGTTGTTCAGCCTCATTTTAATTAAGCTATTGCATTTTGAATTGGTTTTTGTCCTACTGCCAAAACACTAGGCCGCAGGGTATCCCAAATCTGCACGTAGCACCCTATCTGTTATACTAAATAAACGTTGTTCAGCCTCATTTTAATTAAGCTATTGCATTTTGAATTGGTTTTTGTACTACTGCCAAAACACTAGGCCGCAGGGTATCCCAAACCTGCACGTAGCACCCTATCTGTTATACTAAATACCCTTGTTAATCCTCAGCTTAATCAAGATATTGCATTTTGAATTGGTTTTTGTCTGGTTTAAACACACCAGCCCAAATGGGCATCCCAAACCGGCACATGTCACCCTATCTGTTATACTAAATAAGCGTTGTTCAGCCTCATTTTAATTAAGCTATTGCTTTTTGAATTGTTTTTTGTCCTGCTGCCAAAACACTAGGCCGCAGGGTATCCCACACCTGCACGTAGCACCCTATCTGTTATACTAAATAAGCGTTGTTCAGCCTCATTTTAATTAAGCTATTGCATTTTGAATTGGATTTTGTCTGCTTTAAATACACCAGCCCACATTGGCATCCCAAACCAGCACATGTCACCCTATCTGTTATACTAAATAAGCGTTGTTCAGCCTCATTTTAATTAAGCTATTGCATTTTGAATTGGTTTTTGTCTGGTTTAAATACACCAGCCCACATGGGCATCCCAAACCAGCACATGTCACCCTATCTGTTATACTAAATAAGTGTTGTTCAGCCTCATTTTAATTAAGCAATTGCATTTTTAATTGGTTTTTGTCTGGTTTAAATACACCAGCCCACATGGGCATCCCAAACCAGCACATGTCACCCTATCTGTTATACTAAATAAGCGTTGTTCAGCCTCATTTTAATTAAGCTATTGCATTTTGATTTGGGCTTTGTCTGCTTTAAATACACCCGCCCACATAGGCATCCCAAACCAGCACATGTCACCCTATCTGTTATACTAAATACGCGTTGTTCAGCCTCATTTTAACTAAGCTATTGCATTTTGAATTGGTTTTTGTCCTGCTGCCAAAACACTAGGCCGCAGGGTGTCCCAAACTTGCACGTAGCACCCTATCTGTTATACTAAATAAGCGTTGTTCAGCCTCATTTTACTTAAGCTATTGCATTTTGAATTGGGTTTTGTCTGCTTTAAATACACCAGCCCACATGGGCATCCCAAACCTGCACATGTCACCCTATCTGTTATACTAAATAAGCGTTGTTCAGCCTCATTTTAATTAAGCTATTGCATTTTGAATTGGTTTTTGTCCTACTGCCAAAACACTAGGCTGCAGGGTATCCCAAATCTGCACGTAGCACCCTATCTGTTATACTAAATACCCTTGTTCATCCTCAGCTTAATCAAGCTATTGCATTTTGAATTGGTTTTTGTCCTGCTGCCAAAACACTAGGCCGCAGGGTATCCCAAACCTGCACGTAGCACCCTATCTGTTATACTAAATAAGCGTTGTTCAGCCTAATTTTAACTAAGTTATTGCATTTTGAATTGGGTTTTGTCTGCTTTAAGTACACAAGCCCACTTGGGCATCCCAAACCAGCACATGTCACCCTATCTGTTATACTAAATAAGCGTTGTTCAGCCTCATTTTAATTAAGCTATTGCATTTTGATTTGGGTTTTTGTCTGCTTTAACCCTTTAAATGTCAGCCACGTAAAATTTATGTGGTGGCCTCTCTGCCACTTAAGTGTCAGCCACGTAAATTTTACGTGCCTGGCATTCCCCAATTACAGTAAAAAAAGGAAAAAAAAGGCACTTACCTGACCCCTTGTTTGATCCGGCCGGGTCTCCTCTTCAGCCAGCGGGGCTCCGATCGCCGATTGGGGCTCCTCCACCGAGATTGCCTGCAAAATAAAAAAAATTTAAAAATGACAGTTACTCACCTCCGCTCCCACCGGCTCCCGCCGCCTCTTCTCTTCATGGGGGGGGGGCTCCGATCACCCCCCTGGCTCTTCTGTCCTCTGGAGGGGGGGCATAACAGCCCTCCCTTCCCGCAGCTTCCGATGGTGGCTGCCATCTTGGATTTGACATCACCAGGGTGTCATCAGGGCACCCAGCAGTTCTACTGTCAGATGCCGGTGACGGCTGGGCAGAGAAGGAGCGAGGTAGGCGATCCTCCGATCGCCAGCCTCCCCCCTTCTCTGCCCAGCTGTCACCTGCATCAGATCGCCGCGGACACTGCATCTGAAGATCGGAGGTGAGTAAAGGTAAAATGTTTTTTTTTTTTTTTAAATAAAATTTTATTATTTTATTTTATTATTTTTATTTTTTATTATTTTTATATTTATTTTATACTGTTAACCCTTTGTGAACTGGTAAGGGGTTCATGAGACCCCTTATACCAGTTCACAGGGCTCGGGGGTCTGGCAAGTCACCTGCGGCAAGCGGGTGACTTGCCATTAACCCCTGGCCCCCCAAATTTCCTGCCTCCCCAAAGCCCAGGGGGGGGGGGCAGAAGAGCCGTGGCCCTAGGCTATGACGGCTTGTAGCCACAGGGCCAGGAGCCACTAAAGCTGGCCCCTGCGCCCTGTTCTACAAGCCCCCATAGCTGGTCACAGGCTGGTTACGTTGGGTAGGGGGGACCTCACGCCATTTTTTTTTTAGTTTTTAAGGGTTTTAACCCTTGAAAATCCCCCAAAAAATGGGGTCCCCCTCCCTGGGAGGGGGGACCCTATGTCATTTTTTTTTTTATTAACCCTATGTTACCTGTAACCCAGTAGGTATAAAAGGCTTCCAGCAGCAGCAGGAGAGCAAAAGCCTAAGTGATCAGCGTGGGACACAGGAATGGATGGGAGGTAAGTATTAAAAAAATATATATATTTATTGTAATAAAGTTATTTTGAAAAAAGTGTGTCTGTGTGTTTTTTTTACTTTTAACCCTTTGTGAACTGGTAAGGGGTCCATGTGACCCCTATACCAGTTCACAAGGCTCGGGGGTCTGGCAAGTCACCTGCGGCTAGTGGGTGACTTGCCATTAACCCCGAGACCCCCATTACCTGCCTCCCAAAAAAACCCTTATATTAACCCCAAGAAATGGTGCCCCCCCCCTGTGAAGGGGGACCCCACACCAATTTTTTTTATTTAACCCTTTATTATGTGGATAGTAGTTGTATTTTATTTGTAAATGTTATAAAGTGCTCTTCTAAGTTTAGGGGATCTCCTGGACAGGAACGGGGGGCTACCGATACATATGTGGTATCATTGTAATCGGCAGAAATGGGGCATTCACGTGCAATATGGTTTTCTTTAATAAAATAAATGTTTTTGTTAAAATAAAGGAGACAATTTAAAAAAATATATATTTTTTTATTTTTTTTTACTTATTTACTTAAAAATATATAAAAAAAAGTAGAAAAAATATTTTAAAAAAAGTAAAAAAAATACAAACAAGACATTTCATGTTAAAGTCTAAACTCTGGCACAAAAAGAAAATATGCCATTTTCTTGGAAATTCCTGCAAAAATCACACTTAAACATGGCGCAAAATGGTGAAAAATTACCTGTCAGCAGAGGGTGACAAAATCTCAAGTAGGCTGGCAGTTAAAAGGTTACAGGTACCTATGCATGTTGGGAATTGTTCTGCTCGGTGGACCTTGCGCTTTCAGATTTAGCTTGTTTTTTCTTATTTGCATATTGATATTTTAGGAAAAGGTGTTTTTTATTCTGCTTTTTTATACAATTTTTTGTGAAACCCTGTGCAACCTAAGAATTCTTCGAGATATTACTCCCAGAAAGAAGAGCCCACTACAACAAGCTGGGTATGCTTAGAAAGCTTAATATGTGTACTTTCAGGGAATATATGGTTTATCAGGGATATTCCAAATGTAAAGGGTTGTTTTGGTAGAAAAAGCACAAGGTGCGCACTTTGTCTGCAGAGCTGAAATTTTGAAGTAAAATTACCGTCATGCGCATGCTTTACTTTGGGGTGTTTGGCAACTCTCTCCTTCACAGAACCTATGCATGCTGGGTATTGTTCTGTTTGGGGGATGTTGCTTTTTCAGATTTTCAGTTTTTTTCTGGTTTGCATATAGTTTTTTTTTAGGAAAATGTGGTTTTGATTCAGCTTTTTTGTTAATTTTTAGGGAAACCCTGTGTAACCAAAGAATACATTGAGGGATTACTTCCAGAAAACTGCACCTATGTCAACAAGCCTGGTACGCCTAGAAAGCCTGAGGTGTATACTTCTAGGGAATATATAGTTTATTGGGGGTATTTTAAATGTAAAGGGTTGTTTTTCTTGAAAAACTGCAAGGTGCGCATATTGCATAGTTGTATTTTATCTCAAAATCTCCTAAAGCGTTGTTTCAGTTTGGGGGAGTCTCCTGGGCAGGAAAGGGTGTCTACCTATACATATGTGGTACCGCTGTAACCGGGAGAAATTGGGGTTTCACACAAAATAAGATTTTATTGACAAACTTACATTTTTTATTACAAAAAACACTACAAATTGTAAAAAATAGTTTTTTATTTTTTTTTTGCACAATTTTCACCCCAAAATATTGGGAATACACTTAGAAAATGACAAACAAGACATTTCATGTTAAAGCCCAGGCTCTGCTGAAAAAAACAATATATCATTTTCCTGGGAAATCCCTGGAAATCCCTTAAAAAATCACAGTTGAACATGGGGAGCGCAAAATAGTGCAAAATGGTCTGGCAACAGAGTGTGACAAAATCTCCAGGAAGGCTGGCACTTAAAGGGTTAAATACACCAGCCCACATGGGTATCCCAAACCAGCACATGTCACACTATCTGTTATACTAAATAAGCGTTGTTCAGCCTCATTTTAATTAAGCTATTGCATTTTGAATTGGTTTTTGGCCTACTGCCAAAACACTAGGCTGCAGGGTATCCCAAACCTGCACGTAGCACCCTATCTGTTATACTAAATAAGCGTTGTTCATCCTCAGCTTAATCAAGCTATTGCATTTTGAATTGGTTTTTGTCCTGCTACCAAAACACTAGGCCGCAGGGTATCCCAAACCTGCACGTAGCACCCTATCTGTTATACTAAATAAGCATTGTTCAGCATAATTTTAATTAAGCTATTGCATTTTGATTTGGGTCTTTGTCTGCTTTAAATACACCAGCCCACATGGGCATCCCAAACCAGCACATGTCACCCTATCTGTTATACTAAATAAGCGTTGTTCAGCCTCATTTTAATTAAGCTATTGCATTTTGAATTGGTTTTTGTCTGGTTTAAATACACCAGCCCACATGGGCATCCCAAACCAGCACATGTCACCCTATCTGTTATACTAAATAAGCATTGTTCAGCCTCATTTTAATTAAGCTATTGCATTTTGAATTGGGTTTTGTCTGCTTTAAATACAACAGCCCACATGGGCATCCCAAACCAGCACATGTCACCCTATCTATTATACTAAATAAGTGTTGTTCAGCCTAATTTTAATTAAGCTATTGCATTTTGAATAGTTTTTTGTCCTGCTGCCAAAACACTAGGCCGCAGGGTATCCCAAACCTGCACGTAGCACCCTATCTGTTATACTAAATAAGCGTTGTTCAGCCTCATTTTAATTAAGCTATTGCATTTTGAATTGGGTTTTGTCTGCTTTAAATACACCAGCCCACATGGGCATCCCAAACCAGCACATGTCACCCTATCTATTATACTAAATAAGTGTTGTTCAGCCTAATTTTAATCAAGCTATTGCATTTTGAATTGTTTTTTGTCCTGCTGCCAAAACACTAGGCTGCAGGGTATTCCAAACCTGCACGTAGCACCCTATCTGTTATACTAAATAAGCGTTGTTCAGCCTCATTTTAATTAAGCTATTGCATTTTGAATTGGGTTTTGTCTGCTTTAAATACAACAACCCACATGGGCATCCCAAACCAGCACATGTCACCCTATCTGTTATACTAAATACGCATTGTTCAGCCTCATTTTAATTAAGCTATTGCATTTTGAATTGGTTTTTGTCCTGCTGCCAAAACACTAGGCCGCAGGGTATCCCAAACCTGTCCATAGCACCCTATCTGTTATACTAAATACCCTTGTTCATCCTCAGCTTAATCAAGCTTTTGCATTTTGAATTGGTTTTTGTCCTGCTGCCAAAACACTAGGCCGCAGGGTATCCCAAACCTGCACGTAGCACCCTGTTATACTAAATAAGCGTTGTTCAGCCTCATTTTAATTATGCTATTGTATTTTGAATTGGTTTTTGTCTGCTTTAAATACACAGCCCACATGGGCGTCCCAAACCAGCACATGTCACCCTATCTGTTGTACTAAATAAGCGTTGTTCAGCCTCATTTTAATTTAGCTATTGCATCTTGAATTGTTTTTTGTCCTGCTGCCAAAACACTAGGCCACATGGTATCCCAAACCTGCACGTAGCACCCTATCTGTTATACTAAATACCATTGTTCATCCTCAGCTTAATCAAGCTATTGCATTTTGAATTGGTTTTTGTCCTGCTGCCAAAACACTAGGCCGCAGGGTATCCCAAACCTGCACGTAGCACCCTATATGTTATACTAAATACCCTTGTTCATCCTCAGCTTAATCAAGCTATCGCATTTTGAATTGGTTTTTGGTCTGCTGCCAAAACACTAGGCCGCAGGGTATCCCAAACCTGCACGTAGCACCCTGTTATACTAAATCCGCTTGTTTATCCTCAGCTTAATCAAGCTTTTGTATTTTGAATTGGTTTTTGTCCTGCTGCCAAAACACTAGGCTGCAGGGTATCCCAAACCTGCACGTAGCACCCTATCTTTTATACTAAATATGCTTGTTCATCCTCAGCTTAATCAAGCTATCGCATTTTGAATTGGTTTTTGGTCTGCTGCCAAAACACTAGGCCGCAGGGTATCCCGAACCTGCACGTAGCACCCTATCTGTTATACTAAATACGCTTGTTCATCCTCAGCTTAATCAAGCTATTGCATTTTGAATTGTTTTTTGTCCTGCTGTCAAAAAAACACCAGGCCTCAGGGTATCCCAAAGCTGCACGTAGCACCCTATCTGTTATACTAAATCAGCTTGTTCATCCTCAGCTTTATTAAGCTATTGCATTTTGAATTGTTTTTTTTCCTGCTGTCAAAACACCAGGCCGCAGGGTATACCAAACCACCACCTTGCACCCTATCTGTTATACTAAATAAGCTTGTTCATCCTCAGCTTTATTAAGCTATTGCATTTTGAATTGGTTTTTGTCCTGCTGTCAAAACACCATGCCGCAGGGTATCCCAAACCACCACTTTGCACCCTATCTTTTATACTAAATCAGCTTGTTCATCCTCAGCTTTATTAAGCTATTGCATTTTGAATTGGTTTTTGTCCTGCTGTCAAAACACCAGGCCGCAGGGTATCCCAAACCACCATGTTGCACCCTATCTGTTATACTAAATAAGCTTGTTCATCCTCAGCTTTATTAAGCTATTGCATTTTGAATTGATTTTTGTCCTGCTGTAAAAACACCAGGCCGCAGAGTATCCCTAACCTGCACATTTGACCCTATCTGTTACACAAAAGCAGCTTTTAAAGGCTATTTCTCATAAATATATTGCAGTTTGAATTGTTTTTGTGTGTGCTGTAATAACACCAGGCCGCACGTTATCCCAAACCTGCACATTTTACCCTATCTGTTACACTAAAACAGCTTGTAAAGGCTATTTCTCATAAATATATTGCAGTTTGAATTGTTTTTGTGTGTGCTGTAAAAACACCAGGCCTCAGGGTATCCCAAACCTGCATACTTGACCCTATCTGTTACACTAAAGCAGCTTTTAAAGGCTATTTCTCATAAATATATTGCAGTTTGAATTGTTTTTGTGTGTGCTGTAAAAACACCAGGCCGCAGGGTATCCCAAACCTGCACATTTGACCCTATCTGTTACACTAAAGCAGCTTTTAGAGGCTATTTCTCATAAATATATCGCAGTTTGAATTTTTCTGTGTCTGCTGTAAAAACCCCAGCCCACATGGGCATCCCAAACACTAGCATAAATATCTCAAGACTACCTGTCTAATAACTGCTTGCATTTTATAATTAACATCACTTTTCCACAATCAAGGGAGGCCTCCTTTGTATGTGAGGAGGGGGCATCCCAAACACTAGCAGTAATATTTCAAGAGTACCTGTCTAATAACTGCTTGCATTTTATAATTAACATCACTTTTCCACAATCAAGGGAGGCCTCCTCTGTATGTGAGGAGGGGGCACCCCAAACACTAGCAGTAATATTTCAAGAGTACCTGTCTATTAACTGGTTGTATTTTGTAAAGAAAGTCAAATTTCCAGCAGCCATTGCCTTTAACCGGGGGGCATCCCAAATATGCTAGCATGCTCACATTGGAGTTGGCAGCAGCAGCATTAGGAGCCCATATATTGCCTGAAAGACACACATATGAGCTGGCAGCAGCAGCATAGGGAGCCTATATATTGCCTGAAAGACACACCCAGGAGTTGGCAGCAGCATAGGGAGCCCATATATTGTCTGAAAGACACACCCAGGAGTTGGCCATCAGCATAGGGAGCCCATATATTGCCTGAAAGACACACCCTGGAGTCGGCAGCAGCATAAGGAGCTACCATGCATCAGCTACTACCATGGATCAGCCATTGTTGGCTGGAAATCCTGGTTGAACCATGCCTGATTCATCTTCACAAAGGTGAGTATCTCCACATTATTCGGGGACAGACAAGGAAAATAAATATATTGACAGAGATAAGGCTGTGGATGACCATCTGAATAGCTACTTTTGTTCGGTATTTTCTGATAGTAGCGGGCATGGCCATAGCACAGCATCCCGCTGGGAGGGCACAGCTCCGGAGTTTCTGGAGGCTGATGTCCTATCTGAGCTGGCACATCTAAAGGTAAGAAAGGCGATGGGTCCAGATGGAATCCACCCCAGAGTTCTAAGAGAACTTAGGTTTGTGATTGCAGACCCTCTGACTGATTTACTTAACCATTCCCTTTCAACTGGTGAGGTTCCAGATGATTGGAGAATGGCCAATGTCGTACCAATCCATAAAAAGGGGAGTAGAGAAGAAGCCAGTAATTACAGGCAAGTTAGTTTAACATCTATAGTGGTCAAATTAATGGAAACACTCTTAAAAAAACAGATAATTTCCCATTTAAAAATTAATGACCTATTGGGCCCAAAACAGCACGGCTTTACTGAGGGCAGATCATGTCAGACCAATCTTATAGATTTCTTTGACAATGTCACTAAAGTGTTAGATGAAGGTGGTGCTGTGGATATCGCCTATCTGGATCTAGCAAAGCCTTTGACACTGTACCACATAAGGAGCTCATAGATAAGTTATTGAATGTAGGACTCAATCCCTGGATAGTTCAGTGGATTTCCAGTTGGCTGAGGGATCGGTATCAGAGCGTTGTTGTAAATGGTGTGCAATCTGAACAAAGGCGAGTTACAAGTGGTGTGCCGCAAGGCTCTGTCCTGGGCCCCATTCTTTTTAATATATTTGTAAATGACATAGGAGAAGGCTTGGTAGGAAAAGTTTGTCTGTTTGCTGATGATACAAAGGTTAGTAATAGGGTGGATATTCCTGGAGGTGTCTGCAACATGGAAAATGATTTAGCTTTACTGGATAGATGGTCAAAACTGTGGAAACTAGAGTTTAATGTCTCTAAATGTAAAATCATGCACTTGGGTAGAAGGAATCCCTGCTCTGAGTACCGTATGGGTAGCACTGTGTTAGCCAGGACCTCGGAGGAGAGAGATTTAGGGGTACTGATTACTGATAGCTGCAAGATGAGTGGACAGTGTAGCCAGGCAATGGGAAAAGCAAGCAGGATGCTTGGCTGCATAGCTCGAGGCATCACCAGTAGGAAGAGGGAGGTTGTGATGCCGCTGTATAGAGCCCTGGTAAGGCCACAGCTAGAATACTGTGTGCAGTTCTGGAGACCTTACCTGCAAAAAGACATTATTCAAATAGAACGGGTCCAAAGGCTGGCAACGAAAATGGTGGAAGGACTTAAACTTAAAACTTAACAGGAGAGACTTAAAGAACTTAATCTGTACAGTCTGGAGGAAAGAAGGGAGAGGTGGGACATGATTGAGACCTTTAAATATGTGAAAGAATTGAATAAGGCTCAGGAGTGAAGTGTTTTTAAGAAGAAGCTTAATGATAGAACAAGGGGGCACAACCTGAAGCTAATTGGGGGGAAGATCAGGAGCAATGTTAGAAAATATTATTTTACAGAAAGAGTAGTAGATGCTTGGAACAAACTTCCAGCAGAGGTAGTTGAAAAATACACGGTCACTGAATTTAAACATGCCTGGGATAAGCACACATCTACCCTAAGATAAAGAGTACATACAGTATACACATAAGGGAAGACTAGATGGACCGTATGGTCTCCTTCTGCCGTCAACCTTCTATGTTTCTATGTTTCTATGTTTCTATGACTATGGCCCTGCCGCACTAAACACCCGCTCAGATGGCACACTACTGGCCGGGCAGGACGGCTTTTCCTGGGAAAACTCTGCTAGTTGCGGCCACAAGTCAAGTTTGGATGCCCAGAAGTCCAGCGGATCCTCAAGGTGTGTTGGCATGGTCATGTCAAGGTATGACACGACCTGCTGGTTCAGGTCCGGCTCCAGGTCTTCATGCTGCTCATGAGTAGACTCACTATGCGGGTGTAGAAAGCTACTCATTAGCGACTGAAGACTGAGGCTGCTGCTGATGGAGCTGCTGCTGCTGCTGCTGCCCCCCCCAGCAGCCGGCAGTGAAAGGTGATCGCAGAGGTCCCCCCGAGTCTGACCTGCGAGAGTATGGACCATGGCGCAGATAGGCATCGGTCAACTAACTACGTAGAATGTCTTTGTAGTAGGTCAGTTTGTCCTCCCTCTCGGTGGGTTTAAAAAATGCCCCCATTTTGTGCCGGTTCAGTTCCGACATGGCTTGATCAACCATTCCTGTCTGCTGCCTGTACTGACCTCTGCTTTGTCTGACCACGAAGCTGCCTGCCCCTCTGGATACCCCGCGATCTCTGACCTCCTGGCTTGACCCTTTGGCTACTCCTGACTACGCACCTGTCTCATCCCTGTACTCTGACACACCCTCCGGATTGACTACCTGTAAACAAGCTCGGCTTCGGGATACCCTTGTGGTTCATCGGCCTTCACCGTAAGCAGCCATCCTTTGTGCCTATTAAGTCCTGGGGCAACCGTGTCCGGTGAGGCGTACCTAGCGTCCCGGAAAACGGTGTCTTGACTATAGGCAGAAGCTGCGGTGGAGATTGGGGGTTGCCTGCTTACAGAAGGCTGGTGTCCTGCTGGGCATCACAGTATGGACCATGGCGCAGATAGGCATCGCCCAACTGACTACGTAGGATGTCTCTGTAGTAGGTCAGTTTGTCCTCCCTCTCAGTGGGTGTAAAAAATGCCCCCATTTTGTGCCAGAAGCAAGGGTCCAATAAGGTGGAGAGCCAGAAGTCAACACGCTGACAAATGGAGACAAATCTGCGGTCACTATGCAAGCACGTGCGCATGCATCGTGCCATTTGTGCAAGTGACTCGGAGGGACTACCTGTCTCCATCTCCACTGCAAACTGCCACGGTGTGTCTGGGTCCTCTGTCTCACCTTCCTCACAACCCTCTAGCTCCTGTGGCTGCTCCTGCTCCTCCTCTCCTGTCAGATGACTAGATAAAATGGCCATTTTGTCAAACCTAAACTGTGCTTCGCTGTGCCCCTCCTCCTCCTCCACTTCAGCCCCCACAGGCTTCATGTGGCTGTGAAATGTATGCGCCATGTCTCCAGTGCCCTGACCAGCCATGGTTTCCAACATGTGTTGTAGTCCATGAAGCAGTGGAATCTCATCGTTCATCTCATAGTCCTGGCGACTGACTAATAAAGTAGCTTCCTCAAAGGGCCTGAGCAAACGGCAGGTGTCACGTATGAGCTGCCACTGGTTTACATTGAAGTTACACAGGGGAGTCCCCCTATCCATTTGGATCATCAAGAAATCCGTGATGGCTTTTCTCTGTTCCTATAGTCGATCCTGCATATGGAGGGTGGAATTCCAACGGGTGAAAACATTGCAAATCAGACTATGTTTGGGGATACCGTTCTGACGCTGAAGCTCAAGAAGGGTGTGCTTGGCGGTGTAGGAGTGGCTGAAGTGCATGCAAAGTTTCCTTCCCGTTGTTAGGATGTCTTGCAGATGGGGGGAAGACTTCAGAAAACGCTTGACAACTAGATTGAACATGTGTGCCATGGCAGGACGCATGGCTCAGGCTTCCTTGTCACAGGGCAGACAAGATGTTCTTCCCAGTGTCAGTCACCATGGGTCCCATTTGCAGTTTTCGTGGAGTAAGCCATGATTTAATTTATTGAGTTCTCATTTTTAGCAGTTCCTCCCATTTGTGGCTCTGTGGCTCAAGGCAAACCATGTGAAGAACAGCGTGAAACCGCCGTGTTCTGCACACATTGTAGGCTAGAAGGGCACTGGGAAAAGAAAAAATATTTAGAAAAAACAAAATACAAAAAAATTGGTACAAAAAAAATTTAAAACAAATTCAAAAAAATAAAAAAAATATATGTTTTTAAAAAATACAAAATATGAAAAAAAAATAAAAAAAAAAAATATCCACAAAATAAAAAAATGTGATAAATTTCATATGTTACTGTTATTATGTTAGATGTTATTGTTGCTATGTTATATGTTATTATATGTTATTATTATAAATATGTTCAAATAAGATAAATGTTAACTATTAATATGTAATTGACAATTAGCCACTTTTTTCTGTGACACCATTGCTAAGTGCAAGTGCACTGTCACAGGCACAAAGGCCTAGGAGCGTGGAGGCCACAGCGGAGGGACCTGTCCAAGTTGCTGTTGTGGTTGTGCAGGAACCACAACCACCCAGTAGGCCTTAAAGGATATGTATTGTCCCTGACCGTAGTTACAGCTCCAGACGTAGGCACTGCTGTGCACTTTGGTACACACTGACAGGCTAAAGGACTGGCCCACCTTCTGTTCAACAAAATTGTACAGGGCTGGTACTGCCTTCTTCGCAAAGAATTGACAGCATGGGACTCTCCACCTCGGCTCGGCACAAGCCATCAGTTCTCTGAAAGGTCCACCAACTCAAAAGGGAGGGACTGCAGCACCTGCAACTTATACAGGAGCACATTTAGCTTCTGCACGTTGGATGAGTGGGCACATACTGTTGTCTCTTGGACATGGCTTGGCCAATGGATTGCTGGCGGAATGACTGACTTGGATTAAGAGGAGGAGGAGCATCTGGTGCGACAGAGGATGAGTATGACACACAGGAGGTGGTGGAGCCTTGGCTGGCTGGAACAGAGAGTGGCGTGCCACTGGGTAATGCAGCAGGCTGGACCACCACTTTGGAGCCAACTCTCCCAGGTCACTTGATGGTGACGCTGCAAATGTTGACGCAGGGCTGTGGGTCCAACATTGGGACCCTGGCCACACTTCACCTTCTGCCTACACATCTTTCATATAGCCATGTTAACCTCCTGCGGATGCTTGATGAAAAACTGCCACATTGCCTTGTAGCTGATTTTTCCTAACAACAGTCCGCACTAATTCACTGCTGCTGCCCCTGCCGCCGCCACCAACTCCAGGGACCCTCTTCCACTACCTCCTGGGAAGATAGCCTGCCGCGCAAGTGGTCTACCTCGAGCACATTTGCCTCCATACTTTCCCCTTCTGCCACCATGCTGGCCGCTAAATCTGTCATTTTCCATCACTCCAAGCCTTTAAAAGTGCCCTCAAAACTGACTGATGTCCTCCTCAGATTTCTCAACAGTGTCTGCTTAAAAAGTCAAAATGCGTGCGAAACCACCTCCCATGCCACTCTCCTCATCACTACTTCCCCGCCTAGTGGAAGAAGCGGCGAGTGTCTACTCCACTTCTTGGCTGGGCAGTAGCTGCTGATTTTTCTGATTATCAGATTGTCCTCACTGAATAGTGGAGCTGAACCCTAAGCATAAGACATAACCGACAGTTGACTGGGGGTGTCAGATGTCACTTGTGATGCAGTGGATGATCGTGTTAACCAATGGATGATGGCAGATGGGTTGCTGGTCAAGACACGACCGCTAGCTGATCCCGGGAGATCAGTCCTCTCACTGAGACTCCTGCTGCCACTCACCCCTAGTCTGCTGCAACCTCTGCTTGATGAATTTAGGCCTCTGCAACTTCTCTGTGCCCATCCTGCCACTTCTCTGCCTGACATACTTAGTGCGTATATGAGGGGAGGACAAAACGCTAAACTACACTTAAAACATGATTTGTCGATAAGAGCAGCAGGTGTGTAACTATCTATGGTCTTTCACTAAGTAAAAACTAGGCCCTGAAGACTTTAACACGAACAAAATGATGAAACTCTTAGATGTGCGTAAGTGATGCTCTGATGAGAGCAATTCAATGTGCTCCAGTATGCTTCAAAAATGTTTTTTTTTTCAGAGACTGGCCTGCGTGGAAATGAATCGGGCATCAGCCAAGATTTCCACCCACCAATGCCTGATGCATTAGAGTAGATCGATCATGGGGCCAGACCAACACTAAAGAAATATGGATCGTGCAAAACAGATTTAAGGCGCTGCTCTCCAGTTACAGACATTACTCCGCATCAGACCACAAGTAATTATTGAGAAAATGCTTTATGTTACTCTTACTTTTTATTAATATTCTTCGGATAAGATATCTGTGCCGAAAATCTGTATATGTTCACTGAATGCTGCTGCCAACTCAGGGGTGTGTCTTTCTGGAAATTTTGGGCTCCTGCTGCTGCTGCTTGCAACTCCAGTGTGTCTTTAGGCCAATTTGTGGGCTCCAACTCCAGTGTGTCTTTCAAGCAATGTTTGGGCTCCTGCTGCTCCTGCTGCCAACTCCAGTGTGTCTTTCAAGCAATATTTGGGCTCCTGCTGCCAACTCCAGTGTCTCTTTCAAGCAATGTTTGGGCTCCTGCTGCTCCTGCTGCCAACTCCAGTGTGTCTTTCAAGCAAGGTTTGGGCTCCTGCTGCTCCTGCTGCCAACTCCAGTGTCTCTTTCAAGCAATGTTTGTGCTATTGCTGCCAATTCCAGTGTGTCTTTCAAGCAATGCTTGGGCTCCTGCTGCCAACTCCAGTGTCTCTTTCAAGCAATGTTTGGCCTCCTGCTGCTGCTACCAACTCCAGTGTGTCTTTCAAGCAATGTTTGGACTCCTGCTGCCAACTCCAGTGTGTCTTTCAAGCAATGTTTGGGCTCCTGCTGCTGCTTGCAACTCCAGGGTGTCATTCAGCCAATTTTTGGCCTCCTGCTGCTGCTGCTGCCAACTCCAGTGTGTCTTTCAAGCAATGTTTGGGCTCCTGCTGCTCCTGCTGCCAACTCCAGTGTCTCTTTCAAGCAATGTTTGGGCTTCTGCTGCTCCTGCTGCCAACTCCAGTGTGTCTTTCAAGCAATGTTTGGGCTTCTGTTGCTCCTGCTTGCAATTCCAGGGTGTCATTCAGCCAGTTTTTGGGCTCCTGCTGCTCCTGCTGCCAACTCCAGTGTGTCTTTCAAGCAATGTTTGGGCTCCTGCTGTTCCTGCTGCCAACTCCAGTGTGTCTTTCAAGCAATGTTTGGGCTCCTGCTGCCAACTCCAGTGTCTCTTTCAAGCAATGTTTGGGCTCCTGCTGCTGCTGCTGCCAACTCCATTGTGTCTTTCAAGCAATTTTGGCCTCCTGCTGCTCCTGCTGCCAACCCCAGTGTTCTTTCAAGTAATGTTTGGGCTCCTGTGGCTTCTGCTTGCAACTCCAGGGTGTCATTCAGCCAATTTTTGGGCTCCTGCTGCCAACTCCAGTGTCTCTTTGAGACAATGTTTGGGCTCCTGCTGCTGCTTCTGCCAACTACAGTGTGTCTTTCAAGCAATGTTTGGGCTCCTGCTGCTCCTGCTGCCAACTCCAGTGTCTCTTTCAAGCAATGTTTGGGCTTCTGCTGCTTCTGCTGCCAACTCCAGTGTGTCTTTCAAGCAATGTTTGGGCTCCTGCTGCTCCTGCTTGCAATTCCAGGGTGTCATTCAGCCAGTTTTTGGGCTCCTGCTGCTCCTGCTGCCAACTCCAGTGTGTCTTTCAAGCAATGTTTGGGCTCCTGCTGTTCCTGCTGCCAACTCCAGTGTGTCTTTCAAGCAATGTTTGGGCTCCTGCTGCCAACTCCAGTGTCTCTTTCAAGCAATGTTTGGGCTCCTGCTGCTGCTGCTGCCAACTCCATTGTGTCTTTCAAGCAATTTTGGCCTACTGCTGCTCCTGCTGCCAACCCCAGTGTTCTTTCAAGTAATGTTTGTGCTCCTGTGGCTTCTGCTTGCAACTCCAGGGTGTCATTCAGCCAATTTTTGGGCTCCTGCTGCCAACTCCAGTGTCTCTTTGAGACAATGTTTGGGCTCCTGCTGCTGCTTCTGCCAACTACAGTGTGTCTTTCAAGCAATGTTTGGGCTCCTGCTGCTCCTGCTGCCAACTCCAGTGTGTCTTTCAAGCAATGTTTGGGCTCCTGCTGCTGCTGCTGCTGCCAACTCCAGTGTGTCATTCAGCCAATTTTTGGGCTCCTGCTGCTCCTGCTGCCAACTCCAGTGTGTATTTCAAGCAATGTTTGGGCTCCTGCTGTCAACTCCAGTGTGTCTTTCAAGCAATGTTTGGGCTCCTGCTGCTCCTGCTGCCAACTCCAGTGTCTCTTTCAAGCAATGTTTGGACTCCAGCCGCTGCTGCTGCTTGCAACTCCAGGGTGTGTCTTTAGGCCAATCTTTGGGCTCCTGCTGCTGCTGCCAACTCCAGTGTCTCTTTCAGCCAATGTTTGGGCTCCTGCTGCTGCTGGCAACTCCAGTGTGACTTTAGGTCAATTTTTGGGCTCCTGCTGCCAACTCCAGTGTCTCTTTCAGCCAATGTTTGGGCTCCTGCTGCTGCTGGCAAATCCAGTGTCTCTTTCTGCCAATTTTTGGGCTCCTGCTGCCAACTCCAGTGTGTGTCTTCAGGCCAATTTTTGGGCTCCTGCTGCCAACTCCAGGATGTCTTTCAGCCAGAATTTGGGCTCCTGCTGCTGCCAGCTCCAGGGTGTGTTTTTCAGGCAACATAGGGGCCCCTCATAGTGATGCCACCTCAACTCTCTGTAATTGTGCCTCTCTGCGATTGTGCCTCTCTGCGATTCTAATAGCGATGCCTCTGATCTGCATGTCATAATTATTTACAGTATTATTTCACTAACCCAGCACGCATCCTATGCGTGTTACAGCAAGGCAGAATGGTTTACAACCCTATTGAGGCTCTAGGAAGCTCAGAAATAGACGTTTTTAATAGCGATTCGTCGCAAATAAATTCGGACCGAAGCGAATTTTGTCTGAAAATTTCGCTCATCTCTAACCTAAACCACAGTAAAGGTGCCCAGCTAACAATAATTAACAGTTCTACATGACTGATAAAACAAAAATAGAGCTGGAGGTGCTGTACAAACAGAAACAGACTAAATCTATATATTCCTGGCCTCTGGCCCTAAATACATGTCCTGACAGGGACAAGTTTGTTTTTAACAATCTGTTCCTTAAGCCAGCAACCTCTCTCTACAGAACACTGTGAGATTGGTGAGACGTGGACCCTGCCTTTCATATATCCTGCTTGGCCAATCCCAGCCATGTCCAGAATTTGCGAGTTGGGTCCGCTCATCCCTTTTAATTGCTAAAAAATAAACTATTAATACTTTCATGCTTTAAAACTTTTGTACCAATGACCCATGAGCCCAATGTTTAGTATGGTAAAAGTCCAATTCAAGTTATGAGAAGATTTGCTGAAATATAGCTGGGAAGTACAGAGCAAGGGTAGTTATCAATCCAGAGCCATAGTCAAAACGCTGACCCACGTTCGTGTGAGTAGACGCACTAGACAAACTATATACATACAATGAGTAGATTGCGTTCAGGTCTAGACAAACTAGACACTGTATACATACAATGAGTAGATTGATTAAGTCAGAAGGGTAAATACAAATTTGGAAATTACAATCAGAGTTAGCTGAGAAAATGTCCGTTACCTTATTGCAGATAGAACATATGCAGTCATGCAGGCTGTGTAGAGCTTGCCAAGTGGCTGTGTAGAGCCTGCCTCCCCCCTCCACAAGTGACCTCCAGAAGAAAGACACCTCTGTGTCACAACTCTGTCAGATCATCATAGGCAGTTAGTGCTGGTGTCAGAGGGATCAATAGGGTTCTGGACATGCTTTGAGACCAAACACTGCTGTTATATATGGCTCTTAAGCTGATTACTCCATATTTCAGCCCCTGATGGTCCTGAATATGTAGATGCAACTAGTTTATAATTAATGTGAACATCAGCTCCATAATTTCATCTAAAGTACTGTAGCCAGTATGTCTAGGGAATTTCTTTGAAGCTCCCCAGTCATTGTGGATCCTGGCAGGGGGTTTTCTGCTGACCCCCTTGAGTTTATCTTAGGTTTGATCGGGACCCAAAAGATCTTTTGAAGTGTCGGTCCCCTATTGTGTCCTGTGTTTACCGACCTGCTTATAAACAAGCCGTCTGTAAAAGAGGTGACAATTTCCTTACACCCAGAGGATCACTGTGCATTTAAATGAGGCCTTTTGTTTACAGACATGAGCAGGTGAGTTTGGCGATATGATATTTTCATCATATTCCTCACAGACGTATATTATAGTGTACTTTGTGGTGGGGGTGTCTGGCTCTACTTGCCCTGCAACATTAAAGGAGGTTTATCACGAAACTGTTTAATATTAAAAAACTATATGAGCATGTCAGCTAATGAGAGTAGTGGTCACTTATACACCTGAACTGAATAAAACTGCAGCCAAGCTTGTGGTTTTCTTCTCCTGGTAGGAATAAAATTCAGTAATGCCAGGTTTGAGTGTTTCAGCCCTGATTTCCTCTTCCTTCTATCAAAAGAAAAAAAATAAGACTTGCTGGATATTTCTTTATGCTGGGGTAAAAGTGACCGCCTCCCCCCATTCAGCATATTTATATGGATTTCTATCAATGGACCTTTAATGTTGCTTATAATAACAGGGCAATATTTATGTAATGTAGCGATTATTTATTTTTTCTTTTTTTCTTATAGTGATTATTTTTATACCAGCCACTGGCGTAACGTGGCTAAAAATGAAAGCTTAATACAATTATTAAACCTATGACATCATTTTACTAGCACCATCACCTTCAGATTTCCTGCTGCTTCAGAGCAGTGACAAGTAATGCTTTTCTACCCATTGGTCTGCACTGGGGATTTGTTAATGATGAAATGACTCACACTGTAGTTTGCTAAATGAAGGCTATTTGACTGTGGTGTGTTGCGTGGTTCAGCAATGCTTCTCTTGAAAGGAAGGTCAAGTGCTGCAGGATTGCTTTTGGGTTACTGACCTACACAATAAATATATATATATATTTTTTATATTTATATTTATCTAAGGCAAACATATGTTTTGCAGCTGAAATTTGGTTTCAGTTTTATTGCAAGCATCAGTGGCATGCAGGTATATACCGCAGCCAATGTTTACAGTATATTTGCCTTGTAAAGCCTGATCTATCCAATGGTCCTTGTGCCAGTATTGATTCCTCATAGTATGTATTCCTAATTTTTGATTATATTCAAATTTGACCGGTACAGGGTGCTGCTCCAGCGGGGAGGGGGAGGGGGCACCAGGGAGTTCCAAATCCATTTAAGCATTTATCTTTATGTTTCCATGGAAGCACAGACACCATGCCCGAGAGAAGACACACATGGATGCAAAGGAAACATCAGTAGCTGCTGCTGATGACCATGGAAGGCAGATGCTGTGGCTAGCACAGTCCTGTAGCTAAACAGAAGGTTTCAGAGACAACATAAATCATGCAACCTGGCATGTACTATAGACAAAGACACCAGAGGGCAGTGTGATGTATACTGTCCCTGCAACCTAGCTGGTGAAGAACACAGGACTGTAATTCCCACATTTACCTGCTTGCATTGTGTGGCCAGTCAATTATTCACTATAAATATGCCGCCCTCCAATATGAGAAAAGGTTTGGGCACACTAGGCCCCCTGTTTGCTATGCTCTAAAGTTAAGTTGCATTTTCAACCTTGGTTTTTGTTTCTGCCAGATGAACTGGGTAAAAAAGTGACTGAAGTCACCTTACTTCACAAGGTCAGATTTATTTTATTTAACAAAGGGATGAAATTTAAAGAGTAGCAGCTGTCCAGGTTATTCGAGATTTTAGTCCCCAGATTATAGCCAGTTTAGCCCATTTAAAGGGAAAGGGGGACTTTAGTTTATCAACTAACTCCTGAGAAAGCGTCCCAGAGCTTTGGACTTATCATAGTTTATGTTAAGATTCTATAAGTTGCCAAAATGTTCAAATTCTTTCATTACGACTGGGATGCCCACTGTGGGGTTAGAGACAAAGAAAAAGAGATCATCTGCATATGTGAAAATTTTATACTGCATGTCTCCAACTTTCCTGTAGGTCATGCAATGCTCTGATTTTGCATGAAAAGGGTTCCATAATAAGAGCGAATATTACGTGTGAGTGGGCAGCCCTGTCTATTGCTATTTTTTATTTCCAGTGCTTGCCGATGGGTCTGAGTAAAGAGACATAGTGAGGGTTATAGCTTTTGGTCCCAAACTGATATGATCCAGAAGGCCTCAGATGAACATCCAGTTAAGGCAATCAAATCTCTGCATCACTGGACAGCAGCCCCACTGGTTCTTTCGAAATGTTGATCTTATAAATGAGATTTAGGACTCTGGTCGTGTTATCCTTGGCCTCTCGAGAAAGGATGAAGCCGGATTGGTGGCTGGCCACCAATGCTGCGAGCAAATGTGCCAGTCTGCAAATATCTTAGCAAAAAGTTTTAGATCAATGCTCATTACTGAGATGATTCTGTAGCTGCTACAGGCAAGAGGATCTTTCCCAGGTTTGTGAATAAAGTTCACATGTGCTGTGAGGGAGTCGCTAGTGTAGTAAGCCAGGGGTATCCTCAGAGACAAGGGAGTTAAAGGCATAGAGAAAGTTGGAGGAAAGGAGTTCAGGGACCTTTTTATAATAGGTAATTGAAAAGCCATCCGGGTCTGGGGACCTCCCGGATGAGGTGTCTCTAATTGCAGTGAGCAATTCCTCCTCATTGATTGATTGTTCTAACCTTGCAGTATATTCTTCTCTCAAAGTGGACATCCCAGAGTCAGCTATATTTTCCTTGATTATCAAAGACTGATTAGGGTTCATGGATGCTGAGCTCTGTTTATTATTATAGAGCTTGTGATAGAAATTTCGGAAGAGTCTGTAATAGATTCGATGAAGTTGATAGTTTGTTGTTTTTGGAGCTCTAGCTAAGAGAGAGCTACTCTTGTTGCCCCATTCATAGTAGAGCCTCTTACAGTGCTTGGTAGGTGGTGGTATAAGCAGCCTTATTGGCCAGGAGGACGTTCATTGCTGATCTCACTTTGGTGAGTACTTTAAACTTACCTAAAGCAAGAGAGGCCTTATTTGATTCTTCTAATCTATAGATTAGGGCTATCAGCTGTTGCAGCTTCGCAGTGTTCTCCCTTCTAAGCTGTGTTGCTTGGTGAATCAACTCCCTTCTGATAACAGCCCTACGTTTGCCAGATTGCAAATAGGGAGGAATCAGGGGACTTGTTTACAGCAACAAAAATGTATTAGAGCTTGCAGGATGTTCTGGACAATCGCCTGATCATTATGTAAGGATTCGTTTAGTCTCCACATCCACTCGCCCATCCCCCAAGACACTTGTTGGAGTGTGAAGGTCACTGGAGCTTGATCAGAGAAGGTCTTAGACTCTATCTCTGCTCCTTGCAGGTTATAAGAGACCAATACATAGTCTATACTAGAATGAGACAGGTGACCCACCAAGAAAAACGAGTAGTCTTTTGTTGTCGGGATTAGAGATGAGCAAACTTTTGAAAAATTCGATTCGACTGATTCGCCGAATTTTCCGACAAAAATCGTTTCGACCCGAATAAATTCGCGACGAATCGCTATTAAAAACGGCTATTTCTGAGCCTCCTAGAGCCTCAATAGGGTTGTAAACCATTCTGCCTTGCTGTAACACGCACAGGGTGCGTGCTGGGTTAGTTAAATAATACTTTGAAGAAATATCACATGCAGATCAGAGGCATCGCTAATAGAATCGCAGAGTGGCACAATTGAATTCAAGAGAGTTGACGTGGCATCACTATGAGGGGCAGGAGCCCAAACATTGCTTTAAAGAGACACTGGAGTTGGCAGCAGCAGGAGCCCAAAAATTGGATGAATCACACCCTGGAGTTGGCAGCAGCAGCAGGAGCCCAAACATTACTTTAAAGAGACACTGGGGTTGGCTTCAGGAGCCCAAAAATTGGATGAATCACACCCTGGAGTTGGCAGCAGCAGCAGCAGGAGCCCAAATATACACTGGAGTTGGCTTCAGGAGCCCAAAAATTGGATGAATCACACCCTGGAGTTGGCAGCAGCAGCAGCAGGAGCCCAAATATACACTGGAGTTGGCTTCAGGAGCCCAAAAATTGGATGAATCACACCCTGGAGTTGGCAGCAGCAGCAGCAGGAGCCCAAATATTACTTTAAAGAGACACTGGGGTTGGCTTCAGGAGCCCAACAATTGGATGAATCACACCCTGGAGTTGGCAGCAGCAGCAGCAGGAGCCCAAATATACACTGGAGTTGGCTTCAGGAGCCCAAAAATTGGATGAATCACACCCTGGAGTTGGCAGCAGCAGGAGCCCAAATATTACTTTAAAGAGACACTGGGGTTGGCTTCAGGAGCCCAACAATTGGATGAATCACACCCTGGAGTTGGCAGCAGCAGCAGCAGGAGCCCAAATATACACTGGAGTTGGCTTCAGGAGCCCCAAAATTGGATGAATCACACCCTGGAGTTGGCAGCAGCAGCAGCAGCAGGTGCCCAAATATTACTTTAAAGAGACCCTGGGGTTGGCTTCAGGAGCCCAAAAATTGGATGAATCACACCCAGGAGTTGGCAGCAGCAGCAGCAGGAGCCCAAATATACACTGGAGTTGGCTTCAGGAGCCCAAAAATTGGATGAATCACACCCTGGAGTTGGCAGAAGTTGGCAGCAGCAGGAGCCCAAATATTACTTTAAAGAGACCCTGGGGTTGGCTTCAGGAGCCCAAAAATTGGATGAATCACACCCTGGAGTTGGCAGCAGCAGCAGCAGGAGCCCAAATATACACTGGAGTTGGCTTCAGAAGCCCAAAAATTGGATGAATCACACCCTGGAGTTGGCAGCAGCAGCAGCAGGAGCCCAAATATTACTTTAAAGAGACACAGGGGTTGGCTTCAGGAGCCCAACAATTGGATGAATCACACCCTGGAGTTGGCAGCAGCAGCAGCAGCCCAAATATACACTGGAGTTGGCTTCAGGAGCCCAAAAATTGGATGAATCACACTCTGGAGTTGGCAGCAGCAGCAGCAGGAGCCCAAATATACACTGGAGTTGGCTTCAGGAGCCCAAAAATTGGATGAATCACACCCTGGAGTTGGCAGCAGCAGCAGGAGCCCAAATATTACTTTAAAGAGACACTGGGGTTGGCTTCAGGAGCCCAACAATTGGATGAATCACACCCTGGAGTTGGCAGCAGCAGCAGCAGGAGCCCAAATATACACTGGAGTTGGCTTCAGGAGCCCAAAAATTGGATGACTCACACCTTGGAGTTGGCAGAAGTTGGCAGCAGCAGCAGCAGGAGCCCAAATATTACTTTAAAGAGACCCTGGGGTTGGCCTCAGGAGCCCAAAAATTGGATGAATCACACCCTGGAGTTGGCAGCAGCAGCAGCAGGAGCCCAAATATACACTGGAGTTGGCTTCAGGAGCCCAAAAATTGGATGAATCACACCCTGGAGTTGGCAGCAGCAGCAGCAGGAGCCCAAATATTACTTTAAAGAGACCCTGGGGTTGGCCTCAGGAGCCTAAAAATTGGATGAATCACACCCTGGAGTTGCAAGCAGCAGCAGGAGCCCAAACATTACTTTAAAGAGACCCTGGGGTTGGCTTCAGGAGCCCAAAAATTGGATGAATCACACCCTGGAGTTGGCAGCAGCAGCAGCAGGAGCCCAAATATACACTGGAGTTGGCTTCAGAAGCCCAAAAATTGGATGAATCACACCCTGGAGTTGGCAGCAGCAGCAGCAGGAGCCCAAATATTACTTTAAAGAGACACAGGGGTTGGCTTCAGGAGCCCAACAATTGGATGAATCACACCCTGGAGTTGGCAGCAGCAGCAGCAGCCCAAATATACACTGGAGTTGGCTTCAGGAGCCCAAAAATTGGATGAATCACACTCTGGAGTTGGCAGCAGCAGCAGCAGGAGCCCAAATATACACTGGAGTTGGCTTCAGGAGCCCAAAAATTGGATGAATCACACCCTGGAGTTGGCAGCAGCAGCAGGGGCCCAAATATTACTTTAAAGAGACACTGGGGTTGGCTTCAGGAGCCCAACAATTGGATGAATCACACCCTGGAGTTGGCAGCAGCAGCAGCAGGAGCCCAAATATACACTGGAGTTGGCTTCAGGAGCCCAAATTGGATGACTCACACCTTGGAGTTGGCAGAAGTTGGCAGCAGCAGGAGCCCAAATATTACTTTAAAGAGACCCTGGGGTTGGCCTCAGGAGCCCAAAAATTGGATGAATCACACCCTGGAGTTGGCAGCAGCAGCAGCAGGAGCCCAAATATACACTGGAGTTGGCTTCAGGAGCCCAAAAATTGGATGAATCACACCCTGGAGTTGGCAGCAGCAGCAGCAGGAGCCCAAATATTACTTTAAAGAGACACTGGGGTTGGCCTCAGGAGCCTAAAAATTGGATGAATCACACCCTGGAGTTGCAAGCAGCAGCAGGAGCCCAAACATTACTTTAAAGAGACCCTGGGGTTGGCTTCAGGAGCCCAAAAATTGGATGAATCACACCCTGGAGTTGGCAGCAGCAGCAGCAGGTGCCCAAATATTACTTTAAAGAGACACTGGGGTTGGCTTCAGGAGCCCAAAAATTGGATGAATCACACCCTGGAGTTGGCAGCAGCAGCAGCAGGAGCCCAAATATACACTGGAGTTGGCTTCAGGAGCCCAAAAATTGGATGAATCACACCCTGGAGTTGGCAGCAGCAGCAGCAGGAGCCCAAATATTACTTTAAAGAGACCCTGGGGTTGGCTTCAGGAGCCCAAAAATTGGATGAATCACACCCTGGAGTTGGCAGCAGCAGGAGCCCAAATATACACTGGAGTTGGCTTCAGGAGCCCAAAAATTGGATGAATCACACCCTGGAGTTGGCAGGAGTTGACAGCAGCAGCAGCAGCAGGAGCCCAAATATTACTTTAAAGAGACCCTGGGGTTGGCTTCAGGAGCCCAACAATTGGATGAATCACACTCTGGAGTTGGCAGCAGCAGCAGCAGGAGCCCAAATATACACTGGAGTTGGCTTCAGGAGCCCAAAAATTGGATGAATCACACCCTGGAGTTGGCAGCAGCAGGAGCCCAAATATTACTTTAAAGAGACCCTGGGGTTGGCTTCAGGAGCCCAACAATTGGATGAATCACACCCTGGAGTTGGCAGCAGCAGCAGCAGGAGCCCAAATATACACTGGAGTTGGCTTCAGGAGCCCAAAAATTGGATGAATCACACCCTGGAGTTGGCAGAAGTTGGCAGCAGCAGGAGCCCAAATATTACTTTAAAGAGACCCTGGGGTTGGCTTCAGGAGCCCAAAAATTGGATGAATCACACCCAGGAGTTGGCAGCAGCAGCAGCAGGAGCCCAAATATACACTGGAGTTGGCTTCAGAAGCCCAAAAATTGGATGAATCACACCCTGGAGTTGGCAGCAGCAGCAGGAGCCCAAATATCACTTTAAAGAGACACAGGGGTTGGCTTCAGGAGCCCAACAATTGGATGAATCACACCCTGGAGTTGGCAGCAGCAGCAGCAGCCCAAATATACACTGGAGTTGGCTTCAGGAGCCCAAAAATTGGATGAATCACACTCTGGAGTTGGCAGCAGCAGCAGCAGGAGCCCAAATATACACTGGAGTTGGCTTCAGGAGCCCAACAATTGGATGAATCACACCCTGGAGTTGGCAGCAGCAGCAGGAGCCCAAATATTACTTTAAAGAGACACTGGGGTTGGCTTCAGGAGCCCAACAATTGGATGAATCACACCCTGGAGTTGGCAGCAGCAGGAGCCCAAATATACACTGGAGTTGGCTTCAGGAGCCCAAAAATTGGATGACTCACACCTTGGAGTTGGCAGAAGTTGGCAGCAGCAGGAGCCCAAATATTACTTTAAAGAGACCCTGGGGTTGGCCTCAGGAGCCCAAAAATTGGATGAATCACACCCTGGAGTTGGCAGCAGCAGCAGCAGGAGCCCAAATATACACTGGAGTTGGCTTCAGGAGCCCAAAAATTGGATGAATCACACCCTGGAGTTGGCAGCAGCAGCAGCAGGAGCCCAAATATTACTTTAAAGAGACCCTGGGGTTGGCCTCAGGAGCCTAAAAATTGGATGAATCACACCCTGGAGTTGCAAGCAGCAGCAGGAGCCCAAACATTACTTTAAAGAGACCCTGGGGTTGGCTTCAGGAGCCCAAAAATTGGATGAATCACACCCTGGAGTTGGCAGCAGCAGCAGCAGGTGCCCAAATATTACTTTAAAGAGACACTGGGGTTGGCTTCAGGAGCCCAAAAATTGGATGAATCACACCCTGGAGTTGGCAGCAGCAGCAGCAGGAGCCCAAATATACACTGGAGTTGGCTTCAGGAGCCCAAAAATTGGATGAATCACACCCTGGAGTTGGCAGCAGCAGCAGCAGGTGCCCAAATATTACTTTAAAGAGACACTGGGGTTGGCTTCAGGAGCCCAAAAATTGGATGAATCACACCCTGGAGTTGGCAGCAGCAGCAGCAGGAGCCCAAATATACACTGGAGTTGGCTTCAGGAGCCCAAAAATTGGATGAATCACACCCTGGAGTTGGCAGGAGTTGACAGCAGCAGCAGCAGCAGGAGCCCAAATATTACTTTAAAGAGACCCTGGGGTTGGCTTCAGGAGCCCAAAAATTGGATGATTCACACCCTGGAGTTGGCAGCAGCAGCAGGAGCCCAAATATTACTTTAAAGAGACCCTGGGGTTTGCTTCAGGAGCCCAAAAATTGGATGATTCACACCCTGGAGTTGGCAGCAGCAGCAGCAGGAGCCCAAATATCTCTTTAAAGAGACACTGGGGTTGGCTTCAGGAGCCCAACAATTGGATGAATCACACCCTGGAGTTGGCAGGAGTTGACAGCAGCAGCAGCAGCAGCAGGAGCCCAAATATTACTTTAAAGAGACCCTGGGGTTGGCTTCAGGAGCCCAAAAATTGGATGATTCACACCCTGGAGTTGGCAGCAGCAGCAGGAGCCCAAATATTACTTTAAAGAGACCCTGGGGTTGGCTTCAGGAGCCCAAAAATTGGATGATTCACACCCTGGAGTTGGCAGAAGTTGGCAGCAGCAGCAGCAGGAGCCCAAAAAATGGCCTAAAGACATAAATATGTTTTGCACCATTTGGAAAGTGTAAAACGTGGCACCATGCTGAATCTAGTCGCATGCATCAGGCATTGGTGGGTGGAAATCCTGGCTGATCCATCCCTGATTCATTTTGACAAAGGTGAGTCTCTCCACATTTTTAGTTGACAGACGAGTTCTCCTCGCCGTAACTATGGCCCCCGCCGCACTAAACACCCGCTCAGATGGCACGCTACTTGCCGGGCAGGACAGCTTTTCCAGGGCAAACTCTGCTAGTTACGGCCACAAATCAAGTTTGGCTGCCCAGAAGTCCAGCGGATCCTCAAGGTGTGTTGGCATGGTCATGTCAAAGTATGACATGACCTGCTGGTTGAGGTCCTGCTCCAGGTCTTCCTGCTGCTCATGAGTAGCCTCACTATGCGGGTGTAGAAAGCTACTCATTAGCGACTGAAGACTGAGGCTGCTGCTGCTGATGGAGCTGCTGCTGCTGCTCCTGCCAACCCCCCCAGCGGCCATGGCAGTGGAAGGTGAGCGCAGAGGTCCCCTCGAGTCAGACCTACGAGAGTATGGACCATGGCGCAGATAGGCATCGGCCAACTGCCTACGTAGAATGTCTTTGTAGTAGTTGAGTTTGTCCTCCCTCTCGGTGGGTTTAAAAAATGCCCCCATTTTGTGCCGGAAGCGAGGGTCCAATAAGGTGGACAGCCAGAAGTCATCCCGCCGACAGATGGAAACAATTCTGGGGTCACTACGCAAGCACGTGAGCATGCTTCGTGCCATTTGCGCAAGTGACTCGGATGGACTACCTGTCTCCATCTCCACTGCATACTGCCACGGTGTGCCCGGGTCCTCTGTCTCGCCTTCCTCAAAAACCTCTAGCTCCTCTGGCTGCTCCTGCTCCTCCTCTCCTGTCCGCTGACTAGATAAACCAGCCATTTCGCCAAGCCTAAACTGTGTTTCGCTGGGCAACTCCTCCTCCTCCTCTTCCTCCTCCTCCTCCAGTTCAGCTCCAACGGGGTTCATGTGGCCGTAAGATGTAAACGCCATGTCTCCAGTGCCCTGACCAGCCATGGTTTCCAACATGTGCTGTAGTACATGAAGCAGTGGAATCACGTCGTTCATCCCGTAATCCTGCCGACTGACAAATAAAGTGGCATCCTCAAAGGGCCTGAGCAAACGGCAGGTGTCACGTATGAGCTGCCACTGGTTGACATTGAAGTTACACAGGGGAGTCCCCCTATCTGCTTGGATCATCAGGAAATCCGTGATGGCTTTTCTCTGTTCATATAATCGGTCCAACATGTGAAGGGTGGAATTCCAACGGGTGGAAACATCGCAAATCAGACTATGTTGGGGGATACCATTCTGACGCTGTAGCTCAAGAAGGGTGTGTTTGGCGGTGTAGGAGTGGCTGAAGTGCATGCAAAGTTTCCTTGAAGTTGTTAGGATGTCTTGCAGATGGGGGGAACACTTCAGAAACCGCTTGACAACCAGATTGAAGACGTGAGCCATGCAGGGGGCATGGGTCAGGCTTCCTTGGCGCAGCGCAGACAAAATGTTCTTCCCATTGTCGGTAACCATGATTCCCATTTTAAGTTTTCTCGGAGTAAGCCATGTTTGGATTTCCTGATGAATACATTTAAGCAGTTCCTCCCCTGTGTGACTCCGTTCGCCAAGACAAACCATGTGAAGCACTGCGTGACACCTCCGTGCCCTGCACACATGGTAGACTGGAGGGTCACTGAGACTTGAGCCTACAGTGGAGGGTGAGGAGATGGCGGAGGATGAGGAGGCCGAGTCGCACGGTGTCACAGGCCCAATGGGCAGAGAGCGCGGAGGCCGAAGCGGCGTGACCTGTCCAAGTTGCTGCTGCTGCTGCAAAGGGACCACATTCACCCAGTGGGCCGTAAACGACATGTACTGCCCCTGACTGTAGTTACAGCTCCAGATGTCGGCGCTGCCATGTATTTTGCTACACACCGACAGGCTCAAGGACTGGCCCACCTTCTGTTCAACAAAAGTGTGCAGCGCTGGTACTGCCTTCTTGGCAAAGAAATGACGGCTTGGGACTCTCCACCTCGGCTCAGCACAAGCCATCAGTTCTCTGAAAGGTGCAGATTCCACCACCTGAAAAGGGAGCGACTGCAGCACCAGCAACTTGGACAGGAGCACATTCAGCTTCTGCGCCGTAGGATGAGTGGGCGCATACTGCTGTCTCTTGGACATGGCTTCGCTGATGGATTGCTGGCGGGATGCATGACTTGGAGGAGGAGCAGGAGCGACAGAGGATGGGTATGACGCACAGCTGCCTTCGGCTGAGGTGCTGGAGCCTTGGCTGGCAGAAATTGGGAGCTCACTTGGTGAGGAAGCAGACTGGACCACCCCTTGGGAGCCTCGGTTCTCCCAGGTCGTTTTATGGTGACGCATCATATGTTGACGCAGGACCCTGGCCACGCTTCACCTTTTGCCTACATATCTTGCATGTGGCCATGTTACCCTCCTGCGGATGCCTCAGGAAAAACTGCCACACTGCCGAGTAGCTACTTTTCCCACCCCCTGGCCTCACTGATTCACTGCTGCTGTTGCCAACTCCAGGAACCCCTGCTCCACTACCTCCCGATAAGGTAGACTGCCGCACAGCAGGTGCTCTACCCCGGCCCCGGCCGGCTCCAGCCTTTGGAATTGTGCCCCCATGCTGACTGCTACCACCTTACTGCCTCAGCTGCTGACTCCGGGGCAACCTGCGCCCCTCTTCTCCTGATGATGACGATGAAGCCCCTTCATCACCCGGCTCCCAAGTGCGATCGGCTTCATCGTCATCATCATCATCATCATCACCGAGTTGTGGCTGTACGTCACTGATGTTCGTGGATTCGTCAACAGTGTCTGGCGCAGGAGCTGGAACGCTCGCAGCACCCACGACACTGTCCACATCACTATTTGTCTGCCTAGCTAGAGAAGCCACCTCCATTTCTTGGCTGGGCAGTAGCTGCTGACTGTCCTCTATCTGATGGTCCTCCTCACTAAAGAGTGGAGCTGAACCCAAAGCATAGGATACGTCCCTGGGGGAGGGAACGGCGTAGGCCAGAGGCAATGGGAGGACAGGGACTGCTCTCGGGGCATGCCAACTCAGGGTTGTGTCAGAGGAACCTACCGACCCTAGACTGGGGGTCTCAGACGTAAGTTGTGATGATGTTGTTGATGAACGCGTCAACCAATCTACAACGGCAGATGCGTTACTGGTGGAGACCCGACCGCTAGCAGATACTGGCAGATTAGGTCTCTCAGCGTGACTCCTGCTGCTACTGGCCCCCAGTCTGATGCGAGCTCTGCCTGCGGAATCTTGGCCTCTGCCACTCCTCTTTTCACTTCCAGGCACTTGTCTGCCCGACATAGTCTAACTGGCGTGGTAGTAGGTGATATTTTAAGATCCCCCGGGCAGCGGTGGGTCTATATGAAACAGAATATAATGCACACCAAAAGTGAGCAGTAACACTCAGCCTCCAACAGGCCTGCTTAGTGTAAATAAGAGAGCTGCTTAGTGTAAATAAAGAGGGGTATGCTATGTTACAGAATGGGATGCCCCAACAGAAGTGCACCTGGCAGGCAGCAGTAAGTCTATGCCCAGCAAAAGTGTCTTTATCAGGCCTAATTTCAATTAGTGCAAATGGTTATATGGTCTTAAACAGAGGCTGCTGTAGTCACAGAATGGGATGCCCCAAAAAAGAAGTGGACCTGGCAGGGTCCAGAAGTACTACGCCCAGCAAAAGTGTCTTTATCAGGCTAATTTCAATTATAATAAGTGCAAATGGTTATATGGTCTTAAACAGAGGCTGCTGTAGTCACAGAATGGGATGCCCCAAAAAAGAAGTGGACCTGGCAGGGTCCAGAAGTGCTATGCCCAGCAAAAGTGTCTTTATCAGGCTAATTTCAATTATAATAAGTGCAAATGGTTATATGGTCTTAAACAGAGGCTGCTGTAGTCACAGAATGGGATGCCATAAAAAAGAAGTGGACCTGGCAGGGTCCAGAAGTGCTATGCCCAGCAAAAGTGTCTTTATCAGGCCTAATTTCAATTATAATAAGTGCAAATGGTTATATGGTCTTAAACAGAGGCTGCTGTAGTCACAGAATGGGATGCCCAAACAGAAGTGCACCTGGCAGGCAGCAGTAAGTCTATGCCCAGCAAAAGTGTCTTTATCAGGCCTAATTTCAATTATAATAAGTGCAAATGGTTATATGGTCTTAAACAGAGGCTGCTGTAGTCACAGAATGGGATGCCCCAAAAAAGAAGTGGACCTGGCAGGGTCCAGAAGTACTATGCCCAGCAAAAGTGTCTTTATCAGGCTAATTTCAATTATAATAAGTGCAAATGGTTATATGGTCTTAAACAGAGGCTGCTGTAGTCACAGAATGGGATGCCCTAAAAAAGAAGTGGACCTGGCAGGGTCCAGAAGTACTATGCCCAGCAAAAGTGTCTTTATCAGGCTAATTTCAATTATAATAAGTGCAAATGGTTATATGGTCTTAAACAGAGGCTGCTGTAGTCACAGAATGGGATGCCCTAAAAAAGAAGTGTACCTGGCAGGCAGCAGTAAGTCTATGCCCAGCAAAAGTGTCTTTATCAGGCCTAATTTCAATTATAATAAGTGCAAATGGTTATATGGTCTTAAACAGAGGCTGCTGTTGTCACAGAATGGGATGCCCCAAAAAAGAAGTGGACCTGGCAGGGTCCAGAAGTACTATGCCCAGCAAAAGTGTCTTTATCAGGCTAATTTCAATTATAATAAGTGCAAATGGTTATATGGTCTTAAACAGAGGCTGCTGTAGTCACAGAATGGGATGCCCTAAAAAAGAAGTGGACCTGGCAGGGTCCAGAAGTGCTATGCCCAGCAAAAGTGTCTTTATCAGGCCTAATTTCAATTATAATAAGTGCAAATGGTTATATGGTCTTAAACAGAGGCTGCTGTAGTCACAGAATGGGATGCCCAAACAGAAGTGCACCTGGCAGGCAGCAGTAAGTCTATGCCCAGCAAAAGTGTCTTTATCAGGCCTAATTTCAATTATAATAAGTGCAAATGGTTATATGGTCTTAAACAGAGGCTGCTGTAGTCACAGAATGGGATGCCCCAAAAAAGAAGTGGACCTGGCAGGGTCCAGAAGTACTATGCCCAGCAAAAGTGTCTTTATCAGGCTAATTTCAATTATAATAAGTGCAAATGGTTATATGGTCTTAAACAGAGGCTGCTGTAGTCACAGAATGGGATGCCCTAAAAAAGAAGTGGACCTGGCAGGGTCCAGAAGTACCATGCCCAGCAAAAGTGTCTTTATCAGGCTAATTTCAATTATAATAAGTGCAAATGGTTATATGGTCTTAAACAGAGGCTGCTGTAGTCACAGAATGGGATGCCCTAAAAAAGAAGTGGACCTGGCAGGCAGCAGTAAGTCTATGCACAGCAAAAGTGTCTTTATCAGGCCTAATTTCAATTATAATAAGTGCAAATGGTTATATGGTCTTAAACAGAGGCTGCTGTAGTCACAGAATGGGATGCCCTAAAAAAGAAGTGGACCTGTCAGGCAGCAGTAAGTCTATGCCCAGCAAAAGTGTCTTTATCAGGCCTAATTTCAATTATAATAAGTGCAAATGGTTATATGGTCTTAAACAGAGGCTGCTGTAGTCACAGAATGGGATGCCCCAAAAAAGAAGTGGACCTGGCAGGGTCCAGAAGTACTATGCCCAGCAAAAGTGTCTTTATCAGGCTAATTTCAATTATAATAAGTGCAAATGGTTATATGGTCTTAAACAGAGGCTGCTGTAGTCACAGAATGGGATGCCCCAAAAAAGAAGTGGACCTGGCAGGGTCCAGAAGTACTATGCCCAGCAAAAGTGTCTTTATCAGGCTAATTTCAATTATAATAAGTGCAAATGGTTATATGGTCTTAAACAGAGGCTGCTGTAGTCACAGAATGGGATGCCCTAAAAAAGAAGTGGACCTGGCAGGGTCCAGAAGTACTATGCCCAGCAAAAGTGTCTTTATCAGGCTAATTTCAATTATAATAAGTGCAAATGGTTATATGGTCTTAAACAGAGGCTGCTGTAGTCACAGAATGGGATGCCCTAAAAAAGAAGTGGACCTGTCAGGCAGCAGTAAGTCTATGCCCAGCAAAAGTGTCTTTATCAGGCCTAATTTCAATTATAATAAGTGCAAATGGTTATATGGTCTTAAACAGAGGCTGCTGTAGTCACAGAATGAGATGCCCCAAAAAAGAAGTGGACCTGGCAGGGTCCAGAAGTACTATGCCCAGCAAAAGTGTCTTTATCAGGCTAATTTCAATTATAATAAGTGCAAATGGTTATATGGTCTTAAACAGAGTCTGCTGTAGTCACAGAATGGGATGCCCTAAAAAAGAAGTGGACCTGGCAGGCAGCAGTAAGTCTATGCACAGCAAAAGTGTCTTTATCAGGCCTAATTTCAATTATAATAAGTGCAAATGGTTATATGGTCTTAAACAGAGGCTGCTGTAGTCACAGAATGGGATGCCCCAAAAAAGAAGTGGACCTGGCAGGGTCCAGAAGTACTATGCCCAGCAAAAGTGTCTTTATCAGGCCTAATTTCAATTATAATAAGTACAAATGGTTATATGGTCTTAAACAGAGGCTGCTGTAGTCACAGAATGGGATGCCCCAAAAAAGAAGTGGACCTGGCAGGGTCCAGAAGTGCTATGCCCAGCAAAAGTGTCTTTATCAGGCTAATTTCAATTATAATAAGTGCAAATTGTTATATGGTCTTAAACAGAGGCTGGTGTAGTCACAGAATGGGATGCCTCACAGCAGACTTAAGATCAGTTCAGTATATATGCACAGTTAGTTAGTATAAGCAGCCTGAAAACGCTAACAAAGCCTGTCAGCCAGCTAGTAACACTCAGGCTGGATGAAAAAAAAAAAAAAACTCCCTGTGACAGCCTCCGATTTTTCTACCTTTCCCTGTTTTTCGCTGACTTTCTGTCTGTCTCCTGTCTGTCTCCTGCCTGTCTCCAGCCTGTCCCTGTCTGTCCCTGCCTGTCTAACTGCCTCTCTCCCTCAGCTACACAGCGTTCTGTCTCTCACGAATGCAATAGAGAAATGAGGAAGGAAAAGCAAGATGGCCGGCCTTAAATAGCGCTGTGACGTCACCGGGCTTGCTGGCTGCTGACAGGCTGCATGTGACTGTCCCAGCATACACTGCCCCAGCTTACATGTCTGGACATGTCCCGTCCGCCATCTTAGAATGCCTGTAAATGTAAATGAATGGATGTTAAAGGAAAACTTCGAGCAATCGAATCACGGGGAAATTCGGATTCGATCCGAATCGAATTTTTCCTGAAATTCGGATCGAATCCGGGTTCGTCCGGATCGATTCGCTCATCCCTAGTCGGGATCATTATCCTCCAGGGGTCACAGAGCTTTCTTAATTTTCTAAATATGAGATTGCTGATTTACCCGTGGAATATTCAATTAACAGGTCAAGAGCCACATTAAGATTTCCACCTAAAATAAAAGCGACTTCTTGTACTGTGATGAGTTTGTTAATAAATCCCTCATAAACATGACCTAAAACTGAGGGCATAAATGGAAGCTAGAATGTATGATGGGCCAAACATGATGCCTTTTAGGATGATGCCTAAGAGGTCAGTTATTTTTTACATAAGAGTGCAAGAGTTACTTTGATACTTTGATACTTTGATACTACACGATAGCTGGTACAACTGCAACAGCACACAATCTCACAGAGTTCGTCAGGGAAAACAAGCAATCATTTTGTCACCATCTCAGGCAGGGTTGTTGAAGACTGCCGATTCTATCCTTCTGCCAGGTAATGGCAGCATGTCTCCAGGGTTCGCCAACCAGTTAGACAGGTTAGGCACATCAATAGGTTGCAACATAAAAGCTTCAAAATAAAGATGAAAGTCTTTATGGTGCTTCACGGTAACAGACTTGCTCCTTTTATAAGCCATCAGAGAAAGTGAATACAGCTACCTGTACTGGATGCCTTATAGTATCAGGGGTTGCAGGATCCTCCTTCTGCCCAAGGTGGTTGTCGATAGATCTGAGTAGAATTGCAGAGGTGCGCCACCAAAGGTGAATGAGTCTTTCCTCCTCTCAGCCACCATGATGGCCTCCTTTTCTTGTAAAAAAATGAACACTGCAAATCACATCCTGCGGTGGATCATTTGCTCTGGGCGAAGGTTCCAACACATGGTGTACTCAATTTCGATTTTAGTGTCTCCCTCTAGGTTTTCTCTCAGGACCGCTGTCTTCCATCCTCGAGGTGGAACTCCATATGTGCTGATGCATCCTTCTGCGTCCGTAACCACTGCTTGATGGCTGCCAGCTCAGTGGAGTGCTCCTTCTGCAGTCCCTTCACAGTGGAGAGCCTTGAGTCCATTGAGCTCAGATCCGTCCTCAGCAATTAAATCTCCTCAGTATGGCGAGGATTTGTAAGGTTAGCGTACTTTGGATAATAAAATTAAGCTTATGAGGCCGAGAGAGCAGCAAGCACAGGTCCTTACAGACTCATGGCAAGCTCCCCCCATTGAGAAGATATTTAAATGTGTTTTGTTCTTCACTGCAGATGTATTCCCTCTCCTGTATAAAATCAGGGTCTTTTCATGTGATTGATTAATGCCTTTATTGAACATAATTGATCTTGTATTTCCTAGTCCATTCATCTTGAATTTTCTTTTATTTCTCCGTTGCCTTGCGTTAGACAATTATTTTTACTTTCTATTAAAAATACACACAATCAGACAATGTATACTTGGGCAAGTATAGCAGGATCTCCAGGGCCAGTTGCTGCAAATACAGGGAGAAGCAGGGCTCCATGTACCATGCTCCCAGGGATCACCTGGTTGCCTCCAAGCAGGTGAGTTCAAATCAGGCTTAACAGCAGGGGAGGGATGGGAGGGCAGGGTGTGTAGAGGCGCATCTAAGGGGGGGGGGGGCAGAGAAGTGTTTGAACTTTTGTTTGTAAAATTCTTTTACTTTTTTATTTTTTAAATTATTTTTAAAACATAATTTATGTCATGATAACATATATGAGGCCCTTAGTACATATATACAACAAAAAGGGAATCAGATGCACACCCAATACATGAAAATATGTAAAACATGAATTGTATTTAGGCTTTAAACAAAGAAAAGTATCATATATAGGCAGCAGTATCTGGCATGTGTAACTAAACGTATGTAACCAGTGACATGCTGATTCAGAACTGGTACAATGTAAAGCTCCAGGTTCACACTCTAGATATTATAATCCACAATAGAAACACGACTTGTAATTATAATACCAAAAAACTATACATTTATTTATTTAAAACTGCACCATTTGACCACATCAGGGTTAAATTGGGGGCATTATACAGGGATGCTACGAAGTCCATAGTGCAGGGCAGACTGCCTATTGACATACAATATCTACATCACTTACTATACCAGATTAGTGGATGATAATTAGATTCTGTACTTGGGCTGAGATATATTTGTTCTTTTTGTCCCACGGCACATGCAAGGGCTCCTGTCTAATCAATGCTGTATGCTGTTCCATGTAACAGCATTCAGAAGTCTGAAGAGGAAAACTTGACCCTATGAGGAACCTACATAATATTGATGTAAAATATATTCCCCTTTCTCTTTTCCCCTCCCTTTCCCTTTCCCCCACCCCTCCTTTCCTTCTCCACCCCTCCCCCCTTTCCCTTTTTTTTTTTTTCCTGTTTCTCTGCTTGCATTTCCCCTTGCTTTTGCGCCTCAACCTGTTTGTAGTTGCTCCTTTGCTGTTGGCTGTGAGCCATAACTATGTTATAAGTTTGATTCATCACTGTACATAAAAAATTATTGTCATAGGTGAGATATATAAGGGCAATTAGTGCCTTTATGGTTTTGTTCCCCTTTTGATTTGAAGTAATTGAGATGCCCACAGAATAATGGACCTGGAATCTTATAGCTATCGAGCCATGGGTTTTGGTCCACTTTACATACCTGGGCAAGGATATAGGGGATGGTAGTGTTCCCATTATTCTTTGGAGGACACTATCCCCCATATGGGTGTGCTTTCCTGAGAACTAATGTATATGGCCCATATTTGGTATTATAATATAAGGATGCCACAAACTTCACAAAATAGATGATGACTTAAATTCTGTGTTTACCTGGTAAAAATGTATACATGTATATAGTACATTATGTGTTTAGTGGTTTCGTGTACATTTTTATGCTCGTTGCCCAACGGGGGATACTTACTTCCCGAGACCCAGTCCAGCACTGTGCTCGGACAGGTTGAGCTGCGCGGCCCCTCACTTGTGTGAGAGGCGGCGAGCCACTGCCCAGAAGCGTCCCTGCAACCAGCTGCGTAGGCCCGCGCTCCAGCTTGAAACGCGGCCACGTCACTTCCGGCGATTCGGCGGTGACGCACTTCCGGCCGGAGTGCGCCCGCTGCTCGCCGGTCCCGCAGAAGCACCGGGCAGGGGAACGGGGAAGGCTGAGTATAAAACAGGGGCAGCCAGCACCTATGCGCTGCATATTCTGCCTGAAGAAGTGACGCAACGTCACGAAACGCGTTGTAGGAATTTGCCTTGGGGGACCAGGGGGTCGGCACTGCACTTTATTTGAAAAGTAAGCCTTCATGTCTTTGTATTTTGTTTATGACTTGCACCTACCTCATTGTTAATGTTGATTTATATTTGATACTGATGCACTTTGGAAGCACTTTGACACTTTATATGTCTACTTATATCGTATTATCATTTATTGTATAGAGATTAGGGTACCCCACTGGGATATTACAGGAGAAAATTCCCCCACCTTTCCTCTCATTTGATGGCAGTTTATATGTGTGTTATACGTTTTTTAAAATAAATCTTTTTTAATTTGTCTTTGTATGTCATTTTGATGTAATAAACCTGCTATGAACTCTATTTAATAGAGTGCCATTGTCAGTCTCTGGATATATCCCGCTTTGGGGTTTGGGGCACCCCTGGTAGTTGTATTTGTTTGTAGATCACAGGTTCACTAACCCAGATGCAATGACTGAACCAAAAGGTGGGGTTAGATACATACATTTATGGGGAAGACATAGGAGATAATCACACACAGTTGAGGGAGAGCAGGGAGCACTAGGAACCAGGAGAAAACCACAAAAATACAGCAGACACAAAAAAACACCCATGCAAGTGGTTCAAAAGATAGACCTGCAGGGTTGGAGCAATAATAGATGGCACATTACTGGTTCAAGGCCCTGTAGATATCAGTCCATTTGTGCTTTCCTTTCTAAGCATTCTTCCTGTCCTGTTTCTATTTTTTCCTTCTCTATCCTTTGGAAGTCATAGGCTGGATGTCAGCTGTGTAAGTAAGGCTGGTCTTGCGAATAATAGGTATTATTGTGCTACAAGTTTAGGCTACATGTTTTATGTCAGAAGATATTGCGTTTATATTAACCTATTATTGTATCTTGATTTTTAGAAATCAAAAGCAATGGAAAAATATACTAAAATGTAAAGCCCCCTCTCAATAATAGTATTGGACAGTTAATGGCTCTTTGCATAACATCAACCAAATAGCAATGCAAACTCATTGGAGAGATGTTGAATTTTTAATGAAAAATGGTCCAAAAGAAACCTTTATACTCACTGCTTGTGCTGTTGATAATGATTAGAGACATGATGTTCCCGATCTCCATGTTAAGCTAGACTCTGAGCTGCTACAGTAACCCTAATTGGGTAAGTGATGAAGAACAAGAACCTTGGGGTTCAATGAATGCAGAATAGAGTTCATGAAGACTCAGCTGAAATACAGGATGTGTCATTTGAAGTAAAATGTTTTAAGTTTACAAGCTCTGAATAAACTGAGCAGTATAAAATAATTTACTTCAATTCTTCTCAGATTCTCAAGTCCGTAAATAATTAGATTATCAGTATTCACATCAGATAAATGCTTAAGACAATTAAAACATTCTGGGAGGCAACTACATAAATTATAATCAGGTGAAATTGGCAGCTGTTTTCAGTAATTTAACTTGGAGTGTTTATTCCCTGAACCCTTTAAATGAAGTGAAGTCACCCACAGCTTGTTACTATTTCTGGGCTCTGAGACGGTGCTCATGACATTTAAAATGCTTCTACTGAATAACATTAATCTAAGCCTTCCTACAGACGTATTTTCCATATGTGTGAGAAACAAAATTGGTATAGTGTCTCATTCACATACATGCAGCTGCAATTGGAGTACATCATTCCGTGTCCCCGGTGCATGGGCCCTATAGATACCTTTTACTGAAAGGTTGCAGAGCAGGAAGATTGAGCTGATGAATCTGTGGCTGAGGTCATAATTGCCTTGGTTGCCAGCTACACATAGGATCTTTGAGCATTTTATGGGGGCAGCTGAACGCCCTCCCTAGCCCCAGCAAAATTCACATTTAACTCTAGTACTAAATTATTTAATATTATTATTATTATATTATAATATTATGCCCCCCTTCCCCCAAAGCTACTGGCCTGGCACAACTTGCCCATGCATCTGGCATGGGTCTCTTGAATGGAAAGAGGCTGACCTCTGCTTGCCCCTATTCCTGGTGCACCTGGCTTATGAGCCCCAGGAAGGGAGCATGCATTTTATTAGGTAAAAGAATATGGTGAAACGTTCAAATCATTTTGCAGAATTTTCTCTCTTATAGACTTTTATGGTATGTGGTATTCTAGGAGTACCGAATGGGGGATACTGCGGCTCATCTGGCTGATGGCTCTTGGACTGGATAGAACCCTACTGACTCTGTCTCATCCCTCCAAATTAACAGTAGTTTAATTTTAAGAGTTCCTAAATACTAAAATTACTTTTATTGAACTAAAAATATGGTCTATTGGGTGAATGCCCAGGAATAACATTTAGTGGTCTTAATGTCTTTTAGATTTTAGAACCACTTTAAAATCATAGAAGCACAAATCCAATGCCCCAATGCTGGATAATTTGAATGTTGGAATGTTTTTACTGTATAATAAATGTTTGCCACCTTTGCAATGCAAATGAATCAATAAACAATGATACATTAGGGTAACATACTATACATATGTTTCAAAGGAAAATTAACATGGGACAGAGAGCTTGCCCAATTTCAAGTGTCTGGCTACCATTACATGACTTCATAAATGAATGTCCCCTAGGTAGATAGAAACTTAAAACAACTTATCAGCTCTGAAAAGCCACTGTTTCTATTTCTTTACTTATATGACATAACCTGGGGCTTGAAGTTTTACAACAACAAAAAAGGAAAGGTTACTAAGCATATGTGAAAAGTATAAGACTTTACATGGCTGCCAACATTTTTATAAGATTTTAAACCCTCTGGGTACAGAGTATATAGAAAAATACAATCTTCTGGGATATATATTGTATTGTTTAAAGTTTAAAGAACTAAGAAAAAACTGCAATTGACAATTTGAAAAAACTTATTATTCATGGAAAAAGGGAGAGTCAACACAAAATTGAAAAATGAAAAAATTGCATTTAAACAGACCTCCAGTCAATAAATTAAAGTTTAGTTTGTTGCTCCCCTAAAGTCTCCACTTATGGCAAGCAGTGACATAAATTTAAGAGGGCTTTACCCCATGGGGATGTTGTTGAATAACATGCAGATGCTGTGCTCCTGAACTGCATGGCAGGGGGACATCTTGATACACATCTGACAGCCCTGCTTCTTAAAAACGGACACAATTGCTTTATAAGGATATTTTTGTTTAAGGGTTAAATAGTCTTTTGTCCTTCGGGCAAATGGACACAGGTACAATTGCTTATCAGAACGTTTTAACATAGGGTTAACCAGGCTTGTGTCCGTCAGACACGGGTACTCGTACTTATCAGCACGTTTCAGTAAAAGGGTTAATCAGGCTAGTGGTCATCACGCATAGAACACAGTTTTTACATAATCACAGCAGATTAGGGTTTCCACCACTTTGATGTGAACACTATTTCTTAGTAAATCAAGCAGGGAATTACGCAGGGTAAGGAATGCTAGGAGAACCTACTCCACTATGTAGGTTCAGGATTTCCAGTGGTTCCCCCTGGGTGTAAGCTTAGAATCAGGTCAGTGTCCAGGGACAACAATCCCAGCCAGGTTCAAGACTTCCCTGGGGTTTATGGGTTTCCAACAACAGGAGCAGCCACACTTTACCAGAGTCTAGGTTCTTATCTTGGACTCTTCCATCCACATGGCAGATGGCACTTTTCTGTTAGCTCCAAGCCAAAGGCACCCCATGGGTTCTCTCTCTCCCACCAGCAACCTCTCCAGGTGTCCCAAATATCTTGCACGCCAAATCAGTATATCCTAGTTGCTGTTCCCGCCACTCCTCTGATTCCCACCCCAGCTGTCTTACATGAGGTGTGGGCTACGGACAACCTCCCTGTCTGATGTCCCTGATCCCTTGGGTTTTGTTGCAAAGAAGGCATTTATAGTTGTTTCAGTTTACTTATCTATGCTACTCCGCAGGCATTTTTGTTTATAATCTGTGAGCTCCACCTTACCAATGTCAATTTATGACACACTGCTGGATTCTTAATATGGCCTTCTTGTTCCCTCTGGAAGCACAGTGTGTGAGCCCACAATCATACATTGGTGGTCTTGCTAATTATTTGGTGATGCAAGGCTTAGGCTTGTGTCTTGCATGGGTGTAATTTATATATGTATATTTGCAGCCCTTAAATGTATAAGGCAATTTAAAAGCTCAAATACATGTGTATCTCTAAAATTACACCTCATTTGTCTAGTAAGTTCATTTGTCAGTAGTTCCCAAGGAAAAGCTAGATGCCCTTTAAAAAGTTATTTTTATACCTTGCAAAAAATACTTGTATTTGTATTGTATTTTGTACAAATACAAAAATGCTACAAGCATTGATACAATATGGAAAGCCTAACAGGGCAAAAGCATATATATATTAAAACGGATTACAGAAATCAGCAGGCTTCCTCCATTCTCCAAACAAGATGGCTGCTGTGTTCAAGTTCACAGCGCAGGTTTCTCTATCCCAAAGCAAATCTAATTGTCCGCCTGTGTCAGTCTCCATTTAAGACACAAGTCCGTGTGTCTCCTTTGGCTCTCTCTCTCTCCCAGTCCACTGTTTTTCTCAGTTGACCCTTTGAGGCTGATTCATTAATAGCGACAGGTAGCGACAGTTGAGCGACTGTAGCTGCATTTTCAGAGCGCCCGCTAGTAGTCGCTGTGTTCGGTAGTTGATAGCGACTCAGTCGGTTTGCCGTAATGTTGAATATTGGGTGAGGAGTCGCTATTTGACAGGTTCCGCGCTGTATGGGAGCGCATGATAGCGACTGGCCCTAGCGACCGGCTCCCACCATATTCATTAAAAAATCACATTCAAAAAATTCTCGCGCTGTAAAATGCATGTTTAAACCCCAGAGCGCTGGCGGCGATGGGTTATAAGTAGTTTTTTAACCCCCAACCATATTTTTGGAAACCAAAAAAAACACGTTTTTTAAATAATTTAGTAATATGAATACATTAATATCAGACCTGTAATATCAATTCTGTACAATTTGTTTTTTTCTAAAAGATGGTTTTGTTCTAAAATGGCAGAAGTGGTCACAGAATTTTTCACATTTAAAAAAAAAATTAATAACAATTAATTATTAATATTTAAAGATTGTTCCATTGAAATGCATTGGAGAGCGCCAGGTAGCGAGAGGTCATACCTGTCGCTGTTCAAGGTTGGACACTGGCACTGTGGGCTGAGGCTGGAATAATGATGAATGATTCCCTATATGGCGCTATCTCAGTCGCTAAGCAGGATTGGCTTGATAAATGTGTGATTGTGGTGGGGAGCCGGCGTTCTCGTGGCGGGGCCTGTCATTACCGGCCGCTCACCAGTCGCTACCTGTCGCTATTCCTTCATAAATAAGGGCCTTGTTTCATTTGCAATCCGCAGGTGATCTCTGATTGGCCCAGACAAACTAACCAAAGTGATACTCTGGCTCAGATAAAACTGGTTATCACAGGTAGTTTTCTGCTGGCCAACTTGCATGCAAATGCATACATGAAACTAAAGTCTTGCCAGGACAGTCAGAACAAAGGAGGGTCTCCCACTATGCAGCATATTAATTAAGGAGCCAAACAAAAGGGGTCATCCTATATACAGTGTAATTTCTGATTGTATAAGATTTTTACAATTTTTCCGGGAACAAAATATATTAAAATATCATATTCACAGCTCTGTTCACACTGGGGCAATGCAACAATGTCCAGCTATTGTTGCCCATAGTAGCCTATGGCCCTTATTCATCAAGCGATAGCGCCAGGTAGTGTCTGACGAGCGCCAGGTAGCGGCAGCTAACGGCGACTACCGACTCAAGTACGCCCGGCGGCGGTCACGTGATTTGTTGATGAATATGAAGCTAGCCGTTCGCTCTGGCCATTCGTTGTCAGGCGCTCACATACAACGCTGGACCTGTGAAACAGCGACCCCCCAGCCCGTATTCAACATTACCGCACACCGACTGAGTCGCTGTCATCAAGCTAATGCCGGCCAAGCACAGCGAATACTGGCTGGCGCTGAAAAAATCACGCTACAGTCGCTCATCTGTCGCTACCTGGCGCTATTAATGAATCGGCCTCCCCGTGTTACTTTTACATGTGTATCTGCATTTTATCCACAACTGCAGCAATTTTGGAGAAAAGCATTTGCATTTACAGCCTGTTAAATTGGAATCGCAAATGCTATCGCTGCTAAACACACACATCGCATTGCCCCAATGTAAAATGAGTTATAGTTATGCTTTCTGTCTTGAATTGCAACTGACTTATGATGACCCAGCTTTCTTACTCGACACACAAGAAAATGCAAAAAAAAACATTTTTGTTCTAACTCTTCCAAACAAATAGCCTGCACCTGCGATGGGATTTTTTTTAAAGGTAAGTTACATAATTTTTTCAGTGGTGCAACGATATTTGTTGTTAAGAATTTGCTGTTTTTTCTGCATAGCATATAGGGTGCTGTTATTCCCAAATGAAAAAAAAAAGTATTTCCTTTGCTCATTGGTAAAATACTGAACCTGACCTGTAAAAAATGTCATTTCACTGGTGCAGTTTTTTTATCTGGATTTTTTTTTTTCATTTTCTTATGTGTTAAGACATGTCATATTCATTTTTGCTCTAAAAATAAGTGCTAGGGCTATTCTCAGTGGATGTCTTATAGCGGGTTGGTTGTTGGCAAGATGGTGGCGGCAGTACAGCACCTCTATTACAGTACCTGGACAGAGCCGGCTGGTAACCAGGGGATTTGGCCATGTGCCCGGCATGATGGCAGGCTAGGGCAGAGCCAGCAAGATTAGTCATTTCACTACAAACAGTCAAGCCTACCTGTGTGACTTGATGTGTCCTCACCCTCCTTTACAGCCTTGACATGTCCTCACTCCCCTTTACAGCCACACTCGTCCCTCTGCTGAAGCCTGGAAGCTGGATTATGAATTGTAACTAGGGCTTATTTTTGGGGTAGGTCTTATATTTCACAAAAAGAGGCTATTGTTTTGAATGCCCCTTCTTAGCAGACGGTGTGACAGAGCCCCCCCATCTTAGCTATAGCAGACTGTGTGGCAGAACAACCTCCATTATCCCCATAGCAGACTGTGTGGTAGAAAACCCCCCATCATCTTGATAGCAGACTGTGTGGCAGAATATCCACCATCATCTTCTATAGCAGAATGTGACAGCGCCCCCCATCATCCCATAACAGATTGTGACAGAGCCCCCCATCATCTTCCATAGCAGACGGTGACAGAACCCCCCATCATCTTTCATAGCAGACTGTGACAAAGCCCCCCATCTTCTCCTATAGCAGGCTGCAGACTGTGACATTGCCCCCCCCCATCTTTCATAGTAGGCAGCACTGTGTGGGCCTGCCTGCTTGCTGGTCAAGCTGGGATCTCTCAACCCAGCTTGCAGCCATCCCCAGTCGTGGCCTGGCCCTGCCTACTCCCCTTCCTGATTGGTTAGAGGCGGGGCACTGGCGGGGGGTTGCCGCAGAGAAATGGTCGGCCATCAAGCAGCTTTTCTGTGTTTGGGATGGACACCAAACTTAAATGCGGACTTCTGGCTGAAGTCCAAGTTCGGGTTTGGAAACCTGAACCCGGAAAGTTTGGTACAAATCCAAACTTTGCGGTTCAGGTTGGCCCCTCACTAGTTATGGCCTTTTCAAAATGTGAGTAATAGAAATAAAACTAGTTTGGACTTAAAGCCGGGGCTTTTTGTACTCTCCAAGGATCTCTAGGCTCTCCGGAGCTCCCCTGCCATGCTACAAGAAGTGTACTACAGGTACATGATGATGAATGATACCGATAGGCATTAAAAGTTGATTTCTGGAGGTCATAACAGACAAGCATTTTACTGATTTTTTTTGTATTTTGTATCTATTCAAAATCTGTGAAAAAAATGAAAGGGTATCATACATCAAAAGTCTTTTTTCAGTGTCTTTGAATGTGCAAAACTCTGTATCTACATCTGTCATCAGTCCTGGGCAGCCACAACCACTCACAAAAGAACAGATGGTTAAGCTGCAGATCTTAGTGCTTAGGAAGGTTAACGTTCAGTGTCTTTGATTCTTCTCTGTTGACTTCTCATGGTCATTAGTGGTCAAGCAGAACCTAGAATTAGCAAACAGTTTCTTGCATAATTCAAAATATCTCATTAGGGAAAAGGTATTCTTATTTTTCTTCCTATTTTTAATCTTAGACTGTTGCACATGTTTTCTTAGATACACATTAACAAAAACCCACCACATGGGGAGAGCCTCTGCTCCCCACAGCCACACAAATGGGACCACTGCCCCACTGCTTAATCTTCCTTATTACATTCTTTATTCATGTTTCACATAGAGCTTTAAAACAATTTAAAAACATACAGTCTAGACAAAACACCATAAACAATTTTGTTGGGCACTGTGCAATTTTCTATTAATACCTGGATATTATCAAAGAACAATATTTGTTGTCATGTCCCTTTAAGTTATCTCTCTTCTTAATCCCTCACAAAAATGATCCCTCTTACTAAAACCTTATATAAAGTGCAATGTGCTAACTCTCACAAATTATTAACCGTGCAAACAATATTGTGCAAACCAGGATAATATGATCACTTATACATATCTAGATCACCAGCTCCCCCAGAAAAACAGGGGGACCCCCAAGGTGCAATGTGCTAACCAAATCTACCATAAAAAATAAAGCGCTGGATACAGCTGCCAGCCTGCGTCTAATCTAACACTACTGCCAAACAGGTTGCAGCGCCAGGCGCCCTGGTTGAATCTGCGCCAGTTTTTACGCATGTGCCAAACTTGCATTGTGACTCAATGTCAATAATGTAAACGCTTGACCTAGATGTTGCCAAATGTTGTTTTTTTCTTGTTAAATTGTTTGTTTGCTTACCAATGTGCAATTTGGACAACAACTAAAACACAGTATAAACACACTGTAAATGTTGTGCCCTTTGTCCCCAGCAGTGATATAATCTAACTGTAATGGTGAAAGTCCAATCAGCAACGAAAAAATGGTGGTAAATACCACTGGTGCTGGTATAATCGTCCACAACAGGTGGCAAATTACAAGGCAAATTACAGGCTGATTCACCACTAACGCCAGGTAGCGACAGATGAGCATCTGTAGCAGGCATTTTCAGAGCGCCCGCTAATAGTCACTGTGCTCAGCCGTGGGTTGCTAGTTTATAGCAACTCAGTCGCTGTGCAGTAATGTTGAATACATTTTGAGGAGTCGCTATTTGACCAGTACAGCCCTGTATGGGAGCGTATGTTAGCGACTGGTCATAGCGACCGACTCACACCATATTCAGGAAAAAAACAGCCTCACAAAACTCAGGCGCTGAAAAATGCTTGTTTGAAGCCCAGAGCGCAGGAGGCGTTGTGTTTAAAGTGCGTTTTTCAGCATCTATCCACTAGTAACAAAGCGAAAACATATGGAATTACATTGTAACAACATTGTAACATGAACACTTTAATGGCAGACCTGTAATGTCATTTCTGCAGAAATATATAAAAAATGAAAAAATGGGAAAAAAACTGCTTTTTTTAATGCCAGAAGAGGTCACAGCATTAATTGAGATTTTTTGAAAAAAAATAAAAAACAAAAACCCCGTTTAAATAGAAGAAAAGGATTGTCCATTGAAATGTATGGGAGAGCGACAGGTAACGAGAGGTCATACCTGGCACTGTGCAAGGCTGAACGCCGGCGCTGTTCGCTGAGGCTGTGAAAATGATGAATCAGAAGCTACATGCGCTATCCCAGTCGCTAAACAGATTCTGCTTGATAAATGTGTAATTGCGTACCGTGTCCGGCGTTCACCAGTCGCTACCTGCTGCTACCTCTCATTAACCAGCCACTACCTGACGCTATCCCTTCTTAAATAAGGGCCTTAGTTTGCTTCGGGTGCGCACCATTGCAGTCAAAATAGCAGCGCCAAAAAAGAAAAAGATGCCGGTGCTCCAAAACTGATGCTATAGCCAACAGAAAGATGATAAACAGAACACTTCATAAATAAGGCTCAAAATGAACTTGGCCCATCTTTTTTATTTCTGCATTAAAATTTGGAGAAGTAGCTACAAACCAATAGGCCTGTCAGGTCAAGTTGTGCCCTTTTCCAGCCAAAACCTTAACAGTCTGTTGCATCATTTTTGATTTTCAAGTGTTGCCCCAACATGGACAATAGGGCAGGTTTCATTTATAGTGTGTCCCCTTCTCATTTTGGACAGGCTACCACTTCTGTAGGTCACAGCTCTGTGCCCAGATTACCTATTAAGGTATTACCTATTAACAGGTTTTTACTGTAAACATGTCATTTCTGGTACAAAATGGCCACTCTAATTATAAAAATCTTGACTGCCCCCCTCCTTTAGATATGTGGTAGAATACTCTGCTTGCCTCTGGCTAGCTGTAGCTGTAACCCCCCCCCCCCCCCTCCCCATTTAGCATATAAGAGTGTTCCTCCTTGTCTTATGGGTTTTCATTTCTGGTTATCCTGGCACACACCTGTTTTACCATCTGTTTGTTGATCCACAATAGTTATACTACAACCAGCAGGGTCCTTCAGGGCACATAATTAAGCTTTTTCCACTGAAAACTGAGATTCATGTTTCATTCTAGTTTATTTGGCAAAAGATGATGTATTTCTAATTAGTGATAAACTAATGGAATGCAGTTAAAATCTGTCAACTGCAACTTATTTTTAAAAATACAACTTCAATCGCAATTAAATTAAAAGATCTACATTTCCTCTCTTTCATGTGTTCTATATGAGCCTGATCTGCCTCCATGCAGTACATATTTAGGAGACACATTCCCATCAGGTTTAACTTGTAATACTCCTCCAATCAATAGTAGTTAATTCAGTTGTAATGCGTTTAATAGTGTGCCACCTGGCTAAGGCAACCAACATCACATGCAGTGGGTCTCTCTGGGATTTCCAGTGACCATTCAGGCTTAAAAGAAGGCAAGCCTAGCATATTTGGGAAAAAAACCTTCCCAAAACGTACCTGCCCTATCTGCATGCTGGATACTGAATCAGCATTTGCTCCTGCATCCGTTCAAAGATAAAACACCAGTGGCCATCTTGGAGCACCCTGGAGGCTTCCTTTGCCAACATTCCCAGCACCCTAGCTTTGCTGCTGCCAGGATTTAACTGACATAGTCCACAGTGCATTATTGTCAGGGTGAGACTCCCCACTAGCTATTATTTGGTGAAGCAATTTAATTGGGTGTGAATTGCAGCCTAACATCTCCTAAATTCAATATGCCAGCATTACCAAAATGGGCAATTTGGCAAATGCGCGTTTGACATTGGGCTTGAACCCCAGAAAAAGGCAGATTGGCTGCACAACAACTAGAGATGAGCGAACTTTTGAAAAATTCGATTCGGCTGATTCGCCGAATTTTCCGACAAAATTTGTTTCGGTCCGAATTTATTCGCGACGAATCGCTATTAAAAGCGGCTATTTCTGAGCCTCCTAGAGCCTCAATAGGGTTGTAAACCATTCTGCCTTGCTGTAACACGCATAGGTTGGTTAAATAATACTGTAAATAAATATCACATGCAGATGAGAGGCATCACTAATAGAATCGCAGAGCGGCACAATTGCAGAGAGTTGAAGTGGCATCACTATGAGGGGCAGGAGCCCAAACATTGCTTTAAAGAGACACTGGAGTTGGCTGCAGGAGGCCAAAAATTGGATGAATCACACCCTGGAGTTGCAAGCAGCAGCAGGAGCACAAACATTGCTTTAAAGAGACACTGGAGTTGGCTGTAGGAGGCCAAAAATTGGATGAATCACACCCTGGAGTTGCAAGCAGCAGCAGCAGCAGCAGCAGCAGGAGCCCAAACATAGCTTGAAAGAGACACTGGAGTTGGCTGCAGGAGCCCAAAGATTGGATGAATCACACCCTGGAGTTGCAAGCAGCAGCAGCAGCAGCCCAAACATTGGCTGAAAGAGACACTGGAGTTGGCAGCAGGAGCCCAAAATTGGATGAATCACACCCTGGAGTTGCAAGCAGCAGCAGGAGCCCAAACATTACTTGAAAGAGACACTGGAGTTGGCAGCAGGAGCCCAAAAATTGGATGAATCACACCCTGGAGTTGCAAGCAGCCGCAGGAGCCCAAACATTGGCTGAAAGAGACACTGGAGCTGATCAACGCTTATGTTGTATAACAGATAGGGTTAAAATAGCATGTGCCTTGGGATGCCCGTGTGGCCTGGTATATTTTAAGCTGAACAAAAAGTAACAATAATCCAAGTATGAGAAATGCTTTAGCTTAACAGATAGGGTTAAATAGCATGTGCCTTGGGATGCCAGTGTGGCGTAATGTATTTTAAGCTGAGCAGAAACTTTTAACACTAATCCAAGTATGAGAAATAATTTTGACCTTCTTTACAGCGCCATACTTTGAAAAAAAATCCTTAATTTCATGCCGATCAATCCAAAGGTCAATGCCCCCAACAAAAATAGTGTTCGGCATAACTTTTCCTTCTGGAAGGACGTAACCTTTAGTTTACATGGTTGTGGTAGGTTATATTACAAATTGGGATACCCCAGGCAGCAGTGTCATTGAAAGAGACAGATTGTAATGCAGACCATACGCAAGCAGAGAAACTCAGGCTGCAACAGGCCTCTTTAGTTTACATGGTTGGGGTAGGTTATCTTACAAATTGGGATACCCCACTGTATATGAAACCGAATATAATGCACACCCAAAAGTGGACAATCAGCCTCCAAGAGGCCTGCTTAGTTTAAATAAGAGAGCTGCTTAGTTTAAATAAGAGAGCTGCTTAGTGTAAATAAGAGGCCTGCTTAGTTTAAATAAGAGAGGTAGGTTATGTTATGTTACAGAATGGGATGCCCCCACAGCAGACCTGAGATCAGTATATATGCACAGCAACAGTGGATAAGCAGGCTCCAACAGGCGAAATTACTTTAAATAAGTGTGCAGCTTAGTGAAGATCAAGAGGGGTATGGTATGTTATAGAGTGGGATACCCCCAAGCAGGCTTTAGAACAGTATATATGCACAGCAACAGTGGATAAGCAGGCTCCAACAGGCCAAATTACTTTAAATAAGTGTGCAGCTTAGTGCAGATCAAGAGGGGTATGGTATGTTACAGAATGGGATGCCCCCACAGCAGACCTGAGATCAGTATATATGCACAGTAAAAGTGTCTAAGCAGGCTCCAACAGGCCAAATTACTTTAAATAAGTGTGCAGCTTAGTGAAGATCAAGAGGGGTATGGTATGTTATAGAGTGGGATACCCCCAAGCAGGCTTTAGAACAGTATATATGCACAGCTACAGTGGATAAGCAGGCTCCAACAGGCCAAATTACTTTAAATAAGTGTGCAGCTTAGTGAAGATCAAGAGGGGTATGGTATGTTATAGAGTGGGATACCCCCAAGCAGGCTTTAGAACAGTATATATGCACAGCTACAGTGGATAAGCAGCCTGCAACAGGCCAAATTTCTTTAAATAAGTGTGCAGCTTAGAGGAAATACAGAGGCTAGTGGGATGTTACAAAATGGGATGCCCCCACAGCAGACTTGAGATCAGTATATATGCACAGTAAAAGTGTCTAAGCAGGCTGCAACAGGCCAAATTTCTTTAAATAAGTGTGCAGCTTAGAGGAAATACAGAGGCTAATGGGATGTTACAGAATGGGATGCCCCCACAGCAGACCTGAGATCAGTATATATGCACAGCAAAAGTGTCTAAGCAGGCTGCAACAGGCCAAATTACTTTAAATAAGTGTGCAACTTAGAGGAAATACAGAGGCTAATGAGATCTTACAAAATGGTAATGTTCCCACAGCAGACTTGAGATCAGTTCAGTATATATGCACATCAAAAGTGTATAAGCAGCCTGAAACAGCTAACAAAGCCAGTCAGCCAGCCAGTAACACTCAGGCTGGATGAAAAAAAAAAAATCTCCCTGTCACTGCCTCCGATTTTTCCTAACTTTCCCTGCTTCTCGCTGACTTCCTGCCTCTTTCCTGCCTGTCTACTGGCTGTCCCTGGCTGTCTCTGTCTCTCTGTCTCTCCCTGAATACAGCAGTGTCCTGTCTCTCACAAATGCAATAGAGAAATGAACAAAAGCAAGATAGCCGCCGCCTTATATGGCGCTGTGACGTCACCGGGCTTGCTGGCTGCTGATAGGCTGCATGTGACTGCCCCAGCATGCACTGGAGCGGGGTAGATGTCTGGACATGTCCCGTCCGCCATCTTAGAATGCCTGTAATGTAAATGAATGGATGTTAAAGAAAAACTTCGAGCGATCGAAGCACGGGGAAATTCGGATTCGATCCGAATCAAATTTTTCATGAAATTCGGATCGAATCCGGGTTCGTCCGGATCGATTCGCTCATCCCTAACAACAACCAATCAACCTTCTTCCAGCCCTAGCAACCACAGCCATGCCTATTCTGGTTTAATATATGTAGACCGAGTTCAGACCACTTTGCTGTGACTACAGTTTAATATCAAGATATAGTTGTAATTATGTGTGAGAACGTTATTGATTTGCGAATAAAACACTATATTGCATTTTGAATGTTGGTAAAGACACTAGGGCTATTCTGTAATTTAACACTATTAAGGGATTAATAGGGTTATTAGCACATTAAGTAGTGGAGTGATAAATAAATATGGGGATTGACAGGGCCAGCTGCAGGTTTGGATGGGCCTTTGGGTGACAGTGCTATGGTGGGCCCCTTGCTGTGAGTCACGTGCTGTGTGCCAATGTGATATCTGTGATCTGCGCTACAAGCCCAATCTGCAGCAGATTTCTGGGCAGGCTGCTGGATTCCCCCACTTGGGCATCCCACAGAGCTAGTAAAATCGTACCTTTTCACCTGTCCAACAGCACATACCTGAGCTCTCGTCCAATCAAAGCCATCTGCCACAAAGATACAGACATTCCCATCCACCCTGTACTAACTTGTAAAGGCCCAAGGACTCCAAGGATTCAGTAGTCCTCCTTCTGAGCAGTCAGCATGCCTCTAAGTAATTTTTTCTGTCAGTGCTCTGCTCTTGCCTGCATGGGGGAGGGGGGAGCCGGCTGCTGACTTGGTGGTGCTTTATGCTGCATATCCAGAAATGCTGCATAAAGTACGTAGTGTCCACACGCAGTGCTACCACTCACCTGACTGCACTGCAGAGGAATTTCTGACTTTCCACCGACCTCCTCAAATGTGATTTGCCCACCAGGTGAATTTCCATGTTGTATATGCTGAAAGTGTTTGTGAGCAGCAGCAGGGAATAGTTTAGTTTCAGCTCCAAAATGCCCAGGTGAGTAAAAGTGCAGACCAACACCAATGAGTGGTCCTCCATGAGGGACATCTGCGCGGTGCTTCGGTGCTTCCAGTATGCCACCAATATGATCAGCGCTAATGACGCCATGCTTTGAAGGCTGGAAAAAACCTTCAGGCCATGACAGAGGATGTGATGGTGGCACAGGAGGAAGCAGAGGAGGAGGAAGGCCTGCAGAGGCGAGGTATTCCACTGTCCAGACAGCTTTGGAGGATTCAGATGATTCGGGGGGGGGGGGGGGGACTTTCTCTCACAGCAGGGTGGTACCCAGTGCAGCTCATAGATGTCGCTCATAGATGTCTCTGGAGCGTGGCTATAGGGAGGAGCAGGAAAAGAAGGAGGAGACACTTGGCATGGAGGACAGCTTCTCCTGGACTCACATGAGCCACTACATGCTGCAGTGCCTGCGGATTGGCTGTAGAGTTGCACTGCATAGTCAACATGGCCGATTATTGGATGGCTGGATACCTGCTATAAGGATAACATCACCTCTCTGATTCCATCACTGAAGCGGGTTCAAAAATTAGACAGTACAAAAGCTGGCTGGTTGACACACTACTGTTGGAGTTCCCAAATGACTTTGAGGGCTCAGTGGTGGCAGGAGGCCAAGGAGGAGGAGCAGCACCAAGTTGCCAATGCAGCAGAGGCACTGGCAGCAACTCCCAGGGAAGGGTGAGCATGGCCACAATGTGGAAGACCTTATTCAATTGTTCGCCACATCCACCGCCATCGAATATGGCCCATAGTACCAGTAGGCATGGTGGAAGACTACCTATTGACGTATACCCTGGTTTTAAGCGAAGTGTCCTCCCCATTCAATTTTCGGGTTGCTAAATTGGACATATGGCCAGAGCTTGGCCTCTATGCCTTGGAGGTGCTGGCCTGCCCCTCCCCATGTGTGAGGAAACTGGCCGCAGCCAGCTGCAAGTATCCTCACTCATAGGGTTGGCCATCTTATTGTAGCCCCTGCCATCACCATTCTGTGAGATACACCAACTCAGGTAAGTGTACAGTCATCTTCTATCTGTTGCACACTCTGCATTATGTTAAAGGGCATCCCTCACTCGCCACCGCTATTTATTTTTTAGCCTCTGGGGGCCCCTTGAAAGGTGGGCACCCCCACCTCTCAGCTCCTCACCCACTTGTCAGTATCAGTCCTTGAGGAATCTACCTGTGCTGCAAGAAATGGGATCATATTGAACAACTTTCAGGTAAGCTGCTTGCTGCCTTATTATTTACATTGGGCATACTATCTCTTTAATATTCATTTTCTGATTTTCCAAATCTATTGCATTTTTTTCTCATCTGTAGCCCTAAGCTATTTGAACTAGTAGCAATGCTAAGTAATAAACTAAAAGGATATGTCTGGAAACAGCAAGAAGTAAATATGAAAACATTATTTAGAGGCATAAAAGCAACTGCAAGATCAGAAATTACCACTTGATGCACAGATGCCCCCACTGTGGAAAATGTCAAATGTATTGACCATACCATTAAAGGGGCTGTAAACCCAAGAGCAATAATAAGGCAGCAAGCATGGGCAGCAAAGGCAGCAAACTTGAGGAGGTGCGGCCACATCGGGGCCCAGTGGCAGCAAAGGCAACAAATATGAGGGGGTGCTGCGGGTCAAGGGGGCCCTATCATTGTTACTCCTCCACCTTAATTATCATATTTGTGCTCATTGGCATCATTCAGACAAAGGAAGCACCATTTGTCTCTTCTGTTTGTCTCTTCTGTTTCAGCCATTAGTTGTCTAGCTACAACCAATTTTACCCTATGAGCTGTGAAGGGCCCCATCTAATGTTCACACCAGGGCCCCGGCACATTTAGTTACACCACTGGCAGCAAGCAGCTCACCTGAAGCCTGTCCCATGTGTTTCCCCTCCATTTCCTGCAGCACCAGGAGAAGCCTCCAGGACCACACCAAATTGTGGGCCACCTTTCCTTGGTGCTCCCAGCATTAGCATGACAAGCAACAGTGGTCCCACACCTGTCTCTGACCACAACAAAGCAAGCTCAAGATTAATGAAGCTCTGCCATGACATGCCTTTCCTGGCTCAGCCACAACTGAAAAAAATAAAGCAAAGAAAGAGGCTTTGCTTAGAAAACATAAGGTATTTACATTTTCTTGGAGATTTTTAGATGCTTTAAAATGGCTAATTTTACATTGTTCCCAGTGGGGATAAGGTGGGTGAAGGTAGCACATGTCTGGACAGGGACTTTAAATTAGAAGGCAGAAGTTAGTGCTAAGAGTCATTCAATAATACATAAAAGGGAACTTGGAACCTTGCCTGTTTAGAGAATATGGAAAGTTCTAATAATCATGCTAAACTTAGAGATAGTGATGTAACTATAGGGGGTGCAGGGGGTACAACTGCACCGGGGCCCATACGGTTAGGGAGCCCCATGAATGTTGCTCTTCCAGCATTTTTTTATCATATTTGTGCTTACTTGGCATCATTTGGTGAAAATAATTACCATTTGTCTCTGCTGTTTCAGTCTTTAGTTGTCTAGTTGCATTCAGTTGAGTTAAAATACAGAAAAAGACCCCATGGGGAGCCTTATTTATAAAGCGCCAGCACCACACAGTGGCACTTTTTCTTGCCTCAATGGCAATCAGCGTGCGATTTAAGAAAGAAAAAAAGCAGCAGGGTGGATGTGGCTGCCAGCTAGCGTCTTATCTAACACTAGCGCCCAAAAGATTGCAGCACCGGGCGCTCTGGTTGAAACAGGCGCTGTAGGTCAAGATCCCTTAGAGCACAATGGGCAGAACTGAATTGACGTGTTTTATGCTTATAATTAATATTACACACATTTATTTGTACAGAAGTTGCATTGTGACTTGTCAATAATGGACCTAGATGGCGCCAAATGACTTTTTTTAATGGAAAGAAATTTATTTTCATGATTTTTTGTTACAAATGTGTAATTTGGACAACAACTACAATGCAGCCTAAACACACTGAAAAGTTTGTCCCCAGCAGTGATTTCTTGTAATTGTAATGATGAAACGCTGACCAGTGAAAAATACAGCGCCAACATTTTCAAGTAGGGAAAAATATGCCTTGCAGCACCGAAAAAAACATCCATACAAAGTGTCAGTCACTGGTGCTGAAATAACTGGCAGTATGGTCCAACTGGCGCTAACACAGGCCGTCCAATAACTAGCGCAACAAACACAGCAAATTAGGCCCTTATTTATGAAGGAATAGCGACAGGTAGCAACTGATGAGCGGCCGGTAATGACAGGCCCCGCCACGAGAACGCCGGCTCCCCACCACAATCACACATTTATCAAGCCAATCCTGCTTAGCAACTGAGATAGCGCCAGATAGCCACTCATTCATCATTATTCCAGCCTCAGCCCACAGCGCCAGCGTCCGACCTTGAACAGCGACAGGTATGACCTCTCGCTACCTGGCGCTCTCCAATGCATTTCAATGGAACAATCTTTAAATATTCATAATTAATTGTTATTTTTTTATTTTATTTTTTTTTATGTGAAAAATTCTGTGACCACTTCTGCCATTTTAGATAATTTTTTTAAGGGTAAAAAAATAAAAAAAATAAATTGTACAGAATTCATATTACAGGTTTGATATTAATGTATTCATATTACTAAATTATTTAAAAAACTTGTTTTTTTTGGTTTCCAAAAATATGGTTGTTTTGGGGTTAAAAAACTACTTTTAACCCATCGCCGCCAGCGCTCTGGGGTTTAAACATGCATTTTACAGCGCAAGAATTTTTTGAGCGTGATTTTTTAATGAATATGGTGGGAGCCGGTCGCTAGGGCCAGTCGCTATCATGCGCTCCCATACAGCGCGGAACCTGTCAAATAGCGACTTCTCACCCAATTTTCAACATTACGGCAAACCGACTGAGTCGCTATCAACTACCGAACAACGGCCAAGCACAGCGACTACTAGCGGGCGCTCTGAACATGCCGCTACAGTCGCTCAACTGTCGCTACCTGCTGCTATTAATGAATCGGCCTCTTAGTTAGCATCGGTACTGTGACTTCTAGCCCCATTGTAGTCCACAGCGCAGCACCAGAAAAGACAAAAATGCTGGCGCTCCATAACTGCCGCTATAACCACAAGAAAGATGCTAAATGGCGTACATCATAAATAACGTTTCGCAGTTCCACTACTGCATAGAGATCAAGGTAAGTACTGTATTTGCTTTATACAGATAATTAGGCAGATGGGTTGGTATTCATAAGAGTTAGGTGTAAAATTATAGCATATGTTACCTCCTAAAAATGGATTTCTCACAGTGGTCCTCCTTAGAAGAAATCTTTGATGATTTCTTAACTCTTATGCTAAGCAATGGCTTGCCATTTTTTAGTTTCCATTCATTAGTCTCTGTAAACCAGCATTTAGGGCTCCTGCCACCCTAGGCACCAATTAAACATGACACACCTTCATTCCAAAGCACACCCATTATTGATTACACCCCTTAATAATTTCTGCTACAGAGTTAGTCTAGGCTTTCAGATTTTTTTGAAAATGCAAACTGCATTAAGCTTTGAGATTTACAATGTATCAGCAGCATACCACGCACTTCAGCAATCCCTCCACCCTCCCAATGTTGACCCTGTATTTCATTAAAAATGTCAGTAGGGTGAGGCTAGTAAGGTCCCCAAAAAGAGAAAAAAGTATTACTTAAATTTCACCCAGGCAGTTGCTGTCCCCCCCCCCCCCCCCTGCGCACAGGCTCTTGTGTGCCAAATGAGAAATTTAACATAATATAACATATAGCAGAAAAACTATTCTTTTAGTTAATAGCCCGCATGATTTGTATTGGTTTTAAAAGCACAGTATTGTATACAGTAGTCAGCTCCGGGCTTCAGAAAATCCAATTAGCAGAAGCTGCATACATTATTTTTGCTTTTTTGTTATACATTCATGTTCTAAATATTTCTTATAAGATCACTGTGGGGAAGTGTGATTCTGTTTAAAAAAAACTCCACCATTATTCCAGTTCGAAAGAAGTCCATGGCATCTGACCTTAATAACTTGCACTGGTCTTGGTGACATTTGAACACCAAATGACTTACAGAGCAAACAGGTCAGCATATGGTCTGTTTGGCCCTCCCTTATGGTAGGGGGCACACAGATCGCGCAAACTTATATGTCGGAATTCTGTTTGTTACCTATTAATGCCACCAAGCCAGGTATACTAGTTGACAAGCTCAACGTTCTGAACAACACTTGTGCCTGTGTCAACAGATAGCAGACAGCAAATAAGGGTGCGTCATTTTGTGTCCGAATGGAAAACTACAGTACTAACACTGGGGCACCACAAGGCTGTATCCTCTCCCCTAGGTTTTTCTCATTGTACACCAATGATTGCACTTCCACAGCAGGTTCAGTCAAGTCGATGAAATTTGCGGATACATGAAAATAATGTAAGGGATTATTATTAAGGTAGTAAAGAGGCTGAACCTGTGGTGCAAGTGTAACAATTTGCACCTAATTTGCACCTAAACTCATCACAAAAGGTCAAGATGGTGTTAGATTTCAGGAGGAACCCTCCCAGTATCCCACCCAAATATAATACATATATAGTAGATTATAGTGCAGAGTGAGCGCCTGGTCTTATCTGCCACTGTAGAAAACTCAACGCTGGCACGCATCCCTTCGCCGGTGCTGATGATAGATGGGACACTACCTGGCGCTCTGGATTTTTGACTTGATAACTACACCTTTTGAACTGGGGCCTGAAATTCACCTGACACTCATCTGGTGCTACATGGCACTAGTGCTTCTTAAATAACCCCCCCCCCCTTTAAGTCAGTTAAACACTGATTTTCTGTGCCTAAAAAGTACAACAGACTTAAATTAATATCACTTTTTCATACCCAACCCTAAGTTCTGGAGGGTGTCTAAACCATTTTCTAGTGAGTAAAATAAGTAGGGTGATTCTGATACATGCATGCCAATTTAATTCGTTAAATTCGTTAATTCGTCCATTAAATTGTTGTAAAATCCTCACTACTGGTCTCAGGTGTCTTCTTTTCTCGAGGAGCGATCCCTGCGTATATTTGGATCTTGAGGCCTCTATTTATTAACGTCTCCTTCCTCTTATGACCTTCCCTTTGATACAGAAAAAATGCAGTTTGACTCTTAAGTCTCTTGGGAGGCTTTGGCTTCTAGTTCAAGATGGAAACTCTTAATATCAGGGATTAAGAGGAGAAGCAGTTCTCTCATTAAACTCTCAAGATCTTTAATTGATTCAGGGATTACACTTATCCAGAATAATCCCATTATTGTCCTGCACCCTTACCTTCTTCGATGGCCCGGCCATCAATAACCATTTTATAGAACAACCAAATTCAAAAATTAAATTGATGCATACATGTGAACTATTTTATCTTGCACAATACTAATATTAGTCTGAAAACCTGGTTCTCCATCTCCAAAAGAGATAGTAAATGAACAGCACCACATAGTATTTCAGCTCCCTTCTTTAACTCATTTACAAGAGAACCAAAAGAACATATGCTGATCTTTATCCTTCACAGACTATTTACATGTTACCACATAGAGCTTTTCTTTTTACATCTACCAGTACATTCATGCCAATATTTTCTGTATATTTATATTGTGGAGATTAGCTCTGGTAGGCGACCGGGTGTCAGCAGTATAGAGGCAGAGGCAAGCAGTTCAAAGTAAAGTCTGTGTTTATTTCACACATAAATCCACAAAAGCATATGTCCAAACAGGTTACATCACCTTTTCAGGAAACAGCAGCATAAATGATTCAATCAGGCAAACAGCTTTTAGTCCTTGAGCAAACGTCCTGTTTACAGTCCAACTAGGCCTCAGGTCCGTATGAAACAGCCTCCACAGGAGATTTCAGCCAGGCTCACAGAGTCTCACTCCCATGTGAGCTCTAGACAAAGGAACCAGCACAGCTGATTCCCCAGGCTATTTAAACAGCCCGCAAAACCCGGACCTGGGTAGTGGGATGGAGTCCCACCCTGCTCTACTCCATCCCAGTAAAGCCGTCCCAGGTTAGCCTTTCGGCTATTCTAAATCATCAGCAGCAAACTGCCACCAGCAGCTGATGCTGGACAAACAAGCTATACGGCTTTACTGCACCAATGCCAGGTACATTGGTGCTACATACCTGCCGTCAATAACGGCCCCTTGCACCTTACCACATACCCCCCCCCTTTGTTCAACCCTGAGGGGGTGGACACATGCCAAACAATGTGTTCTGGACAGGGCATCCGCGTTACCCAACAATCGTCCCGCTCTGTGCTCTACTGTAAACTTGAAGTTTTGTAATGACAAGAACCATCGGGTGACCCTGGCATTCCTGTCCTTAGCCTGGCACATCCACTTGAGGGGAGAGTGGTCCGTAATCAGACGGAACCTTCTCCCCAGCAAGTAGTAGCGAAGAGACTCCAGGGCCCATTTAATGGCCAAACACTCCCTCTCCACTATACTATACCGGGTCTCCGCGGGTGTCAATTTGCGACTCATGTAGACAACGGGGTGCTCCTCCCCGTTGACTTCCTGAGACAGTACAGCACCGAGACCTACCTCGGAGGCATCGGTCTGCACTATGAACTCCCTCTTAAAGTCGGGTGTCACCAACACCGGAGACCCACACAGGGCAGACTTCAAAGCGGAGAACGCTTTTTCGGCCTGTTCATTCCACTTCACCATGACAGACTTGCGTCCCTTTAACAGGTCTGTCAATGGTGCCGCTAGGGTGGCAAAATTGGGAATGAACCGCATATAATATCCCACCAACCCCAGAAATGACTTTACCTGGCGGGTGGTGTTAGGCCGGGGCCAGTTACGGATGGCTTCTAGTTTGTTCACCTGGGGCTTGACCACTCCTCGTCCAATCACATAGCCCAGGTATTTTGTTTCTTCTAGGCCTAAAGCACATTTTTTCGGGTTTGCCGTCAACCCAGCCTTCCTGAGGGAATCCACTACGGCCTGGACTTTGGGTAGGTGACTTTCCCAATCCGTGCTATGGATAATTATATCGTCCAGATATGCCGAAGCATACCGACGGTGTGGCCTGAGGACAATATCCATTAACCTTTGGAACGTAGCGGGAGCGCCGTGTAACCCAAAGGGTAACACCTTGTATTGGAACAGTCCCTCTGGTGTAATAAAGGCTGTTTTCTCCTTGGCAGCCTCAGTCAAGGGCACCTGCCAGTACCCTTTTGTGAGGTCCAAAACCGAAAAGTACCTGGCTTGGCCTAGCTTCTCAATGAGTTCATCTACCCGGGGCATAGGGTAGGCATCAAACTTGGAAACTTCATTAAGTTTGCGGAAATCGTTACAGAACCGCAACGTACCATCGGGCTTGGGAATCAAGACTATGGGGCTGGCCCACTCACTCTTTGATTCTTCAATCACGTCTAACCGGAGCATTTGCTGCACTTCCTCCGCGATAGCTTGTCGCCGGGACTCAGGTACCCGGTAAGGCCTCAACCGGACCTTGACCTGAGGTTCCGTGACAACATCATGTTGGATGACCGAAGTGCGCCCAGGGAGTTCTGAAAACACGTCCGTGTTTCTGCTAATAAACTCCCTGGCTTCCTGAGTCTGTTTAGAGGAGAGGTTGTCGCCAGTTTTCACCTCGACTACTACTTCTCTACTAACAGACCGAGGAATGGGAAGCTCCACCCCCACCATACCTGGTCGGGGACTGTCACCCCCAGGGGTCTCCCTGTCTTTCCATAGTTTCAGCAGGTTTACATGGTACACCTGCTCTGGCTTCCTCCGCCCAGGCTGATGTACCTTGTAAGTCACTTCCCCAACTTTTTCAATGACCTCATAGGGACCCTGCCACCTAGCTAGAAATTTACTGTCCACCGTGGGTACCAGAACCACAACTCTGTCACCGGGGTTAAAGTTCCGTACCCTGGCTTGCCGATTATAAACCCTGCTTTGGGCCCGCTGCGCTGCCTCCATGTGTTCTCTGACAAGCGGCAAGACGGTCGCTATCCGTTCCTGTAGCTGAGTCACGTACTCTACCACACTTTTGTGGGGTGTGGGTTGCTGTTCCCAGGCCTCCTTGGCTATATCCAACAGGCCCCGTGGATGTCGACCGTATAAGAGTTCGAAGGGCGAGAACCCCGTAGAGGCCTGGGGCACCTCTCGCACTGCGAACATCAGATAGGGCAGCAGCAAGTCCCAATTCTTCCCATCCTTGGCGACCACCCTTTTTAACATGGTCTTTAAAGTTTGATTAAACCGTTCTACTAGGCCGTCTGTTTGCGGGTGGTAAACGGATGTCCGCAACTGTTTCACCTGCAGCAGTTTACAGAGCTCTTTCATTACTTTCGACATAAATGGGGTACCTTGATCGGTCAGGACCTCTTTAGGCAGACCTACTCTGGAAAACATTTCCATAAGCTCCTTAGCAATGAGCTTGGCAGAGGTGTGACGCAGGGGCACTGCCTCAGGGTACCGCGTGGCATAGTCCAAGATCACCAGAATATGTTGGTGCCCTCTAGCGGATTTTGGCACTGGACCCACTAGATCCATGGCAATCCGCTCAAAGGGTACCTCAATAACTGGGAGAGGAACTAAGGGACCACGGTAATGAGGCTGAGGGCTGGTCATCTGACATGTTGGACAGGACTCACAATATCTCTCCACCTCCTTGTACACACTGGGCCAGTAGAATCGTTGTAAAACGCGGTCCAGTGTTTTCTGCTGGCCTAGGTGTCCACCCAGAACATGTTGGTGGGCCAAATCCAACACCAATTTGCGATATGAATTGGGTACCACCAATTGTTCCACCACCTCTTCACGTACCTTGTTTACTCGGTACAACATTTCCTGGTGAACCACAAAGCGAGGAAACTGTAACTCCGCCCCTGGCTGTTGTGGTTCACCTTCCACCTCAAGAACATTCTCCCAGGCCCGAGACAGGGTCGGGTCCTGGTGTTGAGCGGTACCAAAGTTAGTTGTGGAGACATGGAGATCTGCCAACTCTGGACCTGTTGTCAACTCTTCCACATCTCCAACCATAACATTTAGTGGGGTTGACTCCCCCTCTTCCATTTTAGGGACGGGCACCTCTTCCACGGTGCCTCCTGATTCCGGTTCCCAGGGCATCGGGGTCTCCCCTGAGTAGGGCCAGTCTATTGGGGACACACCCGCCTCGCGGGTTTCCGGAACTGCCAGCTTGGCCCACAGTGACCTGAACCCTGGAAAGTCTCTCCCAATAATCAGTTCATATGGGAGTTTAGCGGCGACAGCGACTTCATGTTTCCAGCTGCCGGAGACGGTGGTGAGAGACACTTGTGCTGTGGCATAGTCTCTCAAGTCCCCATGAATGCACAAAACCCCGGTTTTCCGCCCAGTGTACTCATCGGGCAGTACTAAGGCGGGTCTTGCCAGGGTAACCATACTCCCCGAGTCCAAAAGGGCCACAGCCAGGGTGTCTCCCACTTTCACCTGACAGAGGTGACTTTGCCCCACAAGCTCAGGGATACCGGCAGCACACAGCCTCCTGGCATACATGGAAGGGCGGTAACCAAAGTTTACATCCATGGGCTCCCCCTGGTGGGGACAATTGGCTCTGATATGTCCCGGCTCCTTACATCCCCAACACAACACTTGGGCAGGGACTTTGGGGGGTAGGTCCTGAGAGGGTTTAGGGGACACCACTCGCCTGAGCTGGGGCGGGGACCTCCGGGGTTTCCCCGAATCCCTCCTCATGGAGCCGCTTTGCAAGTTCCTGGTGGCCTCATATCGCTCCACTAGGTCCACCATCCCTAGTGCGTTGTCAGGGGATACCTGGCCAACCCAGTGCTGAAGAGGGTGCGGTAAAGCCCTCCAAAACATGTCCGCCAGCAAGCGGTCCAAAATGGCAGTGGGGCTTAACAACTCCGGCTGCAGCCATTTTTGCAGCAGGTGCAGCAGTTTATAATACTGGGGTCGGGCGGGCTCTGCCGACTGGTAGCTCCACTGATGCACCCGCTGAGCCCGAACCCACACATTCACCCCCAGTCTCGCCAGTATCTCACCCTTCAGAGTCGGGTAGTCAGCGGCTTGGTCCTCTGGGAGATCAAACAACACCTGCTGGGGTCCAGACGCCAGAAATGGAGCGATGACATCAGCCCACTGGTCATGCGGCAACTTCTCCCTTGCAGCCACCTTTTCAAACACCGCCAGGTAAGTCTCCACGTCATCTGAAGGGGTCATTTTTGTGAGCGCCGAGCGGACAGCTTTCCGGGCATCAGGAATACTTTTGGGCGCACCTGCAGCTTGCTGCGCCATCATATGTTGCAAAAACAGCTGGTTGGTCTCATGCTGCTGCCTGTTGGCCTCCACGAGCGCTTTCACGACCGCCTCCATTTTGTCTGCAGTCCCAGGTAGCAGCCTGGCAGGTTTAATATAGGACATGCACAACAAAAAACTTTTTCGTCGGTTGCTCCTAGCAACGGCCTCACTGCTATGCCCGCATCCTCCACCAAATGTGGAGATTAGCTCTGGTAGGCGACCGGGTGTCAGCAGTATAGAGGCAGAGGCAAGCAGTTCAAAGTAAAGTCTGTGTTTATTTCACACATAAATCCACAAAAGCATATGTCCAAACAGGTTACATCACCTTTTCAGGAAACAGCAGCATAAATGATTCAATCAGGCAAACAGCTTTTAGTCCTTGAGCAAACGTCCTGTTTACAGTCCAACTAGGCCTCAGGTCCGTATGAAACAGCCTCCACAGGAGATTTCAGCCAGGCTCACAGAGTCTCACTCCCATGTGAGCTCTAGACAAAGGAACCAGCACAGCTGATTCCCCAGGCTATTTAAACAGCCCGCAAAACCCGGACCTGGGTAGTGGGATGGAGTCCCACCCTGCTCTACTCCATCCCAGTAAAGCCGTCCCAGGTTAGCCTTTCGGCTATTCTAAATCATCAGCAGCAAACTGCCACCAGCAGCTGATGCTGGACAAACAAGCTATACGGCTTTACTGCACCAATGCCAGGTACATTGGTGCTACATACCTGCCGTCAATAACGGCCCCTTGCACCTTACCACAATATATATATAGATGTATTTATCACTTACAAAAAAAGCTTGTGTGATTCATTGAGCTGGTTATTTGGTATTTAAGGAAAATAATAGTATACTTAAATGTGCCCTACATTTTTATCGAAAATGTGGGATTGTATGGCCAACTATTCTTTTTACTTTGGATTATCCATTTTTCTCTGTATGCTGAATTTTTTTCAAAGTGTTCAATTTGTATTCCTCTAATAGAGGGAGGAAACAGGGGGCATTGATTGTAAGTATGTATGACATTTCCCATTGATGGATTGTCATTAAAGCTCTTTCTGGCAATGGAGAGGTATCCTGTTGTTTTTCAAGACCATTTCACCAGGCATTAGTAGAAAGGTGCTTTTCTGCATACATTACCCTCATTATATGTGGCCTTGATGCAGGAAACTTTTTTCCTTTTGGTAACTTTTTAAATAAGAACCCTTTTTATGTTTTATTTATGAACTTCAGCTACCATAGGAATAAAAAAAGCAAGTCAGATGTGTTATTTATCAGTAACTTTCAAGTGTTCAAGTGAAATGGGCAGTAGGGACAAGTACTTGGGATTTGGACAATTAAGGGGTAATGAAGACATATACCAGAATTAGATAGCAGGGACCAGAAGTACCTTCTGGAAAGAGGTGGCAGGGACACAGACAACAAAGCTGTGCCACTGGAGTTGCCACCAAGCCAATCATGTGAGGGACAGAGGGATGGATACTCTCTGCTTTTTGAACAGGCCCACCAAAGGTGGGTATTTATAACCCATGGGATAACTAAGTGGCTGCAGGATGGTTGAAGGGGTAGGATTATGAAAACCTAATAGCAGATGACAAGACAATAATGATAAAACTAGAATTGTTTTAGACATCCACTGGAGGACAGACACCCTCTGCATCTTCTTCAAGGACACTCAAGGTGGGGATGAACTGCCCTTGTTCATCCCCAAATGGCCACAGGATGGTGGAATAGGTAATAAAATAAAACAATAACAATGACAAAACAGAGGCAATAAATAGACTTAGGGTATACTAGACACACACAATAGGCCATGGGTCCGAAACGGAACAATCTGAGGAGCAGGATCTGAAAGCCAAAAGCCCAACGGGGAATTGTGTTGATTATGAAGGCCTAAACTGACAACCATGCGTTACTATTATTATTAAAGATTATTTATAAAGCGCCATCGTCTTTCATGGTGCTGTACACTGTACAATGTGAAATTACAAACAGGGTAAAACAACTAGCTTACAATACATGACAGAAAAGCACAAGTACAAAGTCACACTGAAATACACTAGGAGAGATGGCCCTAACCTTGAGGGCTTAAAATCTAAAGGATAAGGGTGGAGAAAAGGGCAGGTCACAAGTAGTTTATACTTAGTATGATGGAAAGTGATCTGAAGTGGCTCGGCCTGTCTTTTATTTAGGCCAAGTGATATGCTCAACTGAATAGGAGGGTTTTAAGGGTCCCAGAAAGGCTTGAGGGCTTGTGGGGGGGTCAGGTTGTATGGGGGAGGGCATTCCAGAGATATGGGATGGCGCGTGTGAAGTCTTGGATGCAGTAGTGGGAGGAGGTGATTAGGGGTGAGGATAGTAGGAGGTCCTGGGCAGAGTGGAGGGGCAGCTTTGTATGAAGGCTGGGAAAGCAGACATCACAGGACAAAATTAATAATAATGGTCCTCAGGGAGAAGGAGCTAGAATTAGCCCTGCATAGAAGACAACAACGAGGGTACAGAAGCACCAGGAGCAAGTGACCAATATTGATTCAGAAGAGTTAAGACCCAAACAGTGGGTAATTGTACAGGTTTAGTAGCAATTCCAGAACAGAGTGACTAAGAGGGTGGTGGAATATACAAGTTATTGAGCAAAAGACAAGAAGCACAAGGAAAGCAGGTAAGAGTGATGGGGGGGGTGAAATCTCAACAACTGACAATGGACAGAGAGAGACACCCAGATAGGGAAAATTAATCAAAGCATCACTTTTATGCATTTATTAACACCGGCAACTTTTTGTTAAAGCAGAACAAAACACAGAGCGTCTGACCCTGGAAACCAAAAGATTTCAGAACAGGCCGCTGGCATTCCCCTGGAGCATCCCAAATTGGGATTTATCCTCAGACTGTGCATGCATTCCCTTCCAAACCATTCACATGGTCTGGGATAAGAGTGTGCGCCACTGTGGATGCACCATTGGAGCCTATCAGAGTTTGCCAAATGACATGTGACGGCCAACGGCTCAGATTGGCAAGAGCCAATCAATCAGGATGCCCCCTGGGGTACAAAACCAAAAAAATGGGTTTTGTTCTGCTTTAAGGAAGAATTGTAACACCCCAAATATAATAGAATGGAAAAATTGTTTCAGGATAGGCTGAACAAAATGTAATGCATCAATATCAGGGTTGACTCTGGCTGCTGCCTTTCTTTATGCACCCACATTTCACACTCGCTAACTTTTTCTATGTGCATTTATAGGAGCCAGTTTATCACTGTGTATGTCTGACACATAAGTTCACTTTGAAAGTTGCTGTACTTGATGGATGGCCAGTCATGCAAATTCCAGGCACTGCATCAAATCTGAAAGTAATGTGATGTAAGTCATGTTTTCTAGTCACGCAATCTGTAGGACTGGCAAGCCATGTCACTTATTATGGCATTTGCTTCAGCTGTCAGCAAAGTTAGTGAAGTCACTGGAAAGGGTTAAACCAATTACATTTACAATGAAGATTTCCATATAGAGGTGCATTTAAATAGGGTTTCTATAGTTTATGGCCAGTAAAATAAGATGACTACAATGTGCCCATCTCACAGTGCTGTAGCTGTAGATCACATTTTTTTTAAATCAAGGTCAGTAAACAACTACATTAGCAGTAAACTAAAAAAGTTAAGATCTATTTTTCTGTTTTGACATGTGAAAGGTGTCTTGAGGACCAGCTTGAAAACTCAGCCACTCAAACTCTTTTTATCACTTGAATGATATGAATATTCATGAAAAAAACATCAATCAAATAATTAATTTCTGTAAGTTTGCAGTTATGCCCCAAATACTATAAAATGACTGGAGGGCCATTAACCCCAGTAGTACTTCTGTGTTACCAACCCCCCCCCCGTGCCCTGCCTTACTGCTGCCATTCACCCTGAAGGTGCATAGTGCAATCAGTGTGAACAGTGTAAAATGAGCCATTTCAAAGCATCTTTAAATCTCTGACTATATGTAAATACTTAATGTATTCTAAACAAAGCCTCTTTCTTCACTTCAATTTCTGGGTCATTGCTGAGCTGGGAAGTGCATGTCATTGCGCAGATTTCATGAGCATGCTCTGCTTTGGTCAGAGATAGCTGCGGGATCCCTGTGGCTTGCTCGTGCTGAGCGTTCCAAGGGACAGAGTAAACAGTCCTGTTTTTTGTATGATGACCCCAGCTCTGCTCTGTCTGAGCAAAGCACAGCTATAACCCGCCCCCCTGTACTTTATCCCACCCTCCTCTCCTCAGTAAGTGCGATGCTTCTGATTCAAGAGGGCGGCGCCCATATCCTAAAGTTCTGAGCAGAGTTGCAACCCAGTTGGGGAAAGAATAATCAGTAAGTGACTAAAAACTTTAAATATATTAATTTTAGTTTTTGGGCTTTTCAATAAATCATGGTGAAGGTCCGGTTTAATATTGACATTAGGGTAGTCATTTGTGCACACTTTTCGTGAGTAAAAATGATTTACTTGCGTTTTTCCCATTACTTCTGATTCAGCAGACACTCTTTACATAGTTACATAGTTAATACGGTTGAAAAAAAGACATATGTCCATCAAGTTCAACCAAGGGTGTTGGGTAGGAGAAGTAAATTTTTTATTTTATAGGGGAAACTATTTATTTTTATTTTTTTACTGATAGCAGCTAATAGTAACTGTTAATGTTATTTTCTTCTAAATAAGCATCTAATCCTTTTTTGAAGCTGTCAGCGGTTGATGCCGCAACAAGCATCTGTGGGAGGCTAATCCATAGATTTATAGTTCTAATGGTAAAAAAGGGTTGTCGCCTCCGGAGACTAAATTTCTTTTTTTCCAATCGAAGGGAGTGCCCTCTTGTCTTTAGAGAGGATTTTACATGAAATAGTGTTCCCCCATATTTTTTGTATGGGCCATTTATATATTTATACAAGTAAGGCATGTCCCCCCTCAATCGCCTCCTCTGAAGACTAAACAGATTTAATTCTCGTAATCTTTCCTCATAACTAAGATCTTTCATTCCCTTTATTAGTTTGGTGGCTCTCCTCTGCACTCTTTCCAGAGTCAGAGCGTCCTTTCTATGAACGGGTGACCAGAACTGGATGGCACATTCCAGGTGAGGGTGCACCAGTGCCTTGTAAAGAGGCAAAATGACATCCCTATCCCGTGATTCCATGCCTCTTAATGCATGATAGTATCTTGGTGGCCTTGGAAGCAGCTGCTTGGCATTGCATGCTGTTATTTAGCCTGTGATCTACCAGTAACCCCAGATCCTTCTCAACAAGTGACTCTCCCAGTTTTACTCCCCCAAGGACATATGTGGCCTTCAGGTTTTTAGACCCCAAGTGCATGACTTTACATTTCTCCACATTGAACTTCATTTGCCAAGTGGATGCCCAGAAACTCAATGTGTCCAAGTCAGCCTGAAGCTTGTGAACATCTTCAATAGACTGCACTGTGCTACATATCTTTGTGTCATCTGCAAAAATAGAGACAGTGCTTTTAATTCCATCTTCTATGTCGTTTATAAACAAGTTGAATAATAGTGGGCCCAGCACTGAACCCTGGGGTACACCGCTTACAACTGGTAACCATTCGGAGTAGGTATCATTAACCACAACTCTCTGCACACGATCCTTCAACCAGTTTTCAATCCAGTTACAAACTGTGTTTTCTAATCCTGAAGATCTCAATTTCCCCAATAAGCGTCTATGGGGGACAGTGTCAAATGCTTTCGCAAAATCCAGAAAAACTATATCTACAGCTGCCCCTCTGTCCAGGCTTCTACTCACCTCCTCATAGAAGCCAATCAGGTTAGTCTAGCAGCTTCTGTCCTTAGTAAAACCGTGTTGGTTGTCACTTATAATATTATGGATAGTTACATATTCGTGTATATTGTCCCTTAATAGTAATTTCCCCACAATGGACGTTAAGCTAACAGGTCTGTAATTGCCTGGAGAAGACCTAGAGCCCTTTTTAAAAATGGGCACCACATTTGTCTTGCGCCAGTCCCTTGGCACTATACCAGTTGCTAGTGAGTCTTTAAAGATCAACAACAAGGGTGATGAGATAATGGAACTGAGTTCTTTGAGAACTCTTGGGTGAAGTCTATCTGGTCCTCCAGTCTTATTCACATTTAAATTATTTCGTTTATCTTGCATGTCTAGCTTGTTAATTATTATACTTGGGCTATTGCTATCAGTGGCACCTCCTGTGTCCATGTTCAACTGTGATTTTTGAAAGGATTTCCAGGGATTTCCCAGGAAAATTATATATTGTTTTTGTCAACAGAGTCTGGGCTTCAACATGAAATGTCTTGTTTGGCCTTTTTTTTAGTGTATTCTCAATACTTTTTGGTGAAATATGTGCAAAAAAATTAAAAAAGATCTATTTTTTGCAATGTGTAGTGTTTTTTTGTAATACAAAATGTAAGTTTGTCAATAACATTTTATTGTGTGGGAAACCCCAATTTCTCCCAGTCACAGCGGTACCACATATGTATTGGTAGACACCCTTTCCTGCCCAAGAGACTCCAAACTGAAACAGAGCTTTAGGAGATTTTCAGATAAAATACAGCTGTGATATGCGCTATGCGCACCTTGCAGTTTTTCCAGAAAAACAACCCTTTACATTTGAAATACCCCCAACAAACTATATATTCTCTGGAAGTACACACCTCAAGCTTTCTAGGTGTACCAGGCTTGTTTATGTGGGCTTAGTTTTCTGGAAGTAATCCCTCAATGTATTCTTTGGTTGCACAAAGTTTCCCTAAAAAAGAATAAAAAGGAAGAATCAAGCCACATTTTCCTAAAAAAACTATATGCAAACAAGAACAAACAAGTAAAATCTCAAAAAGCAACATGCCCCGAACAGAACGATACCCAACACGCATAGGTACTGTCAAGGGAAGAGTTGGCAAACACCACAAAGTAAAGTGTGCGCTTAACAGTAATTTTACTTGAAAATTTCAGCTCTGCAGACAAAGTGCGCACCTTGCAATTTTTCAACCAAAACAACCCTTTACATTTGGAATATCCCCAATAAACCATATATTCCCTGAAAGTACACATGTTAAGCTTTTTTAAGAGTACCCAGCTTTTTGTAGTAGGCTCACCTTTCTGGAAGTAATCCCTCGAGGAATTCTTAGGTTACACAGGTTTCCCTAAAAAATTAATAAAAAAACTGAATAAATAACATGTTTTCCTAAAATATAAATATGCAAACAAGAAAAAACAAGCTAAATCTGAAAGCGCAAGGTCCCCCGAGCAGAACAATACCAAACATGCATAGGTATTATTAACCCTTTTAATTGCCAGCCTACTTGAAGTTTTGTCACCCTCTGTTGACAGATCATTTTTCCCCATTTTGCGCCATGTTTAACCGTGATATTTGCCGGAATTCTCAGGAAAATATATATATATATTTTGCAGCAGAGTTTAGGCTTTAACATGAAATGTCTTGTTTGTAATTTTTCTACTGTTTTTTAAATATTTTTGCGTAAAAAAATAAAAAAATAAAAATAATATTTTTTAGACAATTGTCCCCTTTTTTGAATAAAACATTTACCTTATTAGAGAAAACCATATTGCATGTGAAAGCCCCATTTCTCCTGATTACAACGGTACCACATATGTATCGGTAGCCCCCCATTCTTGCCCAGGAGACCCCCCAAACTGAAAAGAGCACTTTGTAACATTTACAAATAAAATACTACTATCCACACTATAAACATAAGAGGTTAATTAAGAAAAAAATGACTGGGGGGGGGGCATTTTTGGGGGAATTTTAAGGGTTAAAAAACCCTTAAGAATCCCAAAAAAAATGACGTGGGGCCCCCCTTACCCATCATAACCTGCCCGGGACTAGCTATGGGGGATTGTAGGAACAGGGCGAACGGGCCAGTTTTGGTGGCCCCCCGCCCTGCCAGCTACAAGCTCCGTGGGCTGGGCTCTTCTGCCCCCCCCCCGGGCTTTGGGGAGGCAGGTGATTGGGGTGCCGGTGTTAAATTATGAACAGTACAATGGGCTTGCTAAGAATTTTACACAAGCTACCCTTCATTCTTATAGCAAATACTTTTAAGCATTTTATACCGCAAGATACATTTACAAAACTTTCAGACTTAAATTGAGCTTGCTTTCATTAGCCAAACATACTTCTTTTAGACAACTTGCATATGTTTGCTTCAAGGGACATAGTTCCTGAGATGATATTGAGATGGTATTTTAACTCAACATTTTCTACTGTTATGCACATTGGAGACCTTATATCATTTTGTTTTTGCTTTCATTGGGGCCATTAGAAATCTTTGAAAGTACAGAAACAACAGGCCCCTTATTCCTCAAAGTAGTTATGTTGTTGCCTGAAGGTTAATAAAATGTATCCTTTGGTGTGCCCTCATCACTCATCTTAATTTGCCATTCATCTTTTGAACATACAGTGCCTATTGCAATTTGTGTAGTAAATCCAACAGTATACATCAATGTCATTAATGTCAAGTGGATCATTTTAGAGGGATGTTCTGTGTATAAAATATTGCAAAGTCCTATTAAATATAACAATGCAACCTTCATTAAAGCTAAACTACAATATAGCCAGAAAGATCAAGACACAGTAGGGAGTAAATGTGACTTGTTTTACTTACAAAATTATTTGATGTTCTTCTTAGTTATTCCAGCTTGGTAATTGGACAGTAAGTGCCTCAAAAATGTCTGCTCCTCTCTCATTTAAAGTACTTCCATCAGCAAATCTGTTCTGTAAAAACAGCAAATATTGTATCTAAATCCCTAATGCATAGGTAAAGTGTTTGTCAAAAGAGGCTCTGCTCCTCAGTGTAATTGCATAAATGTCCTGACTTTTCAGCCTATTAATTTCAATAGAGGCCTATCTGCTGCTGTGAGCACTGAAGCCTCTAACTGCCTTCCTAGTGACAGAATCATTTTTACAAATCTATCTGGATGGTAACATAAAACAAAATTCAGTCGAGCTTCTTTTTTTTTAATAGAAAGTAGAAGAATCAGCGGTTTAGAATGCACCATTCTGTAATTACAGGGGAGAACTAGTCAGATCTATTGGTCTGTTTCCAGAGGACTGGCTCAGGAGACAGAGAGAGCGGATCTGTCCTGTAAAAGTGGAATGGTACAATACAAAAAGAGTCATCTCTGAACTTTATCCAAGCCAGTAGAAGAAAATCACAAGCTTGGCAGGAATGATTATGTTTATGATGTTTAAGGGATTTTAAATCACTGACAATGTTGTGATGGGGTTCATCCATTTCCATGATTGGGGGAAGTGCCTTTGAGACCACTCAATAAGTTGAGACACAAGCCTGCTGGAGCATGTGTAAAGTCAAGTCAGGACCAAAAGCCAGAAACCTTACGAGATACAAACAAAAGTGGGGGCAACTGGCACAAAGTTCCAAATTCATGGACTAAATAAAAATAATGAAACACCGTTCGTTCAGGAGTGGGTAGTGAGTGTACAGACTAAGAACCGTTATCGGAGGCACTGAACAGGAATTGATAGCAGGAGCAGGAATTACATGTTACAATACTGAAACAGTGGACCATATGAAGGATGGAGGAACTGACAACCTCTGTTGTCCCCTTTAAAACCTTGAAGTGGGGATACACAGCTCATGAACAGCATTGAAGTGGTCAAAGCTCTGAGAAGCGGCAGGGGGCAGTCAGACACAGATAGAACATTAATCAGAATGTCTGTTTTGTAAAAATAGTTGCAAGATCGGGTTGTAAGGGATGGGCGAACCCGAACCGCAAAGTTCAGGCTCCCATGAGTGAGGAAAACTTGTAGTGCCAGCACCGCCCCATTAATTTCAATGGGGACCGGGTAATCAAAGTATGGCCCTTGAACACAGTGTCATTTTATTTGGCTCCTTGGGAGCAAATTTCAAACTATTAGAACTGTAAAACGGAAAACTGGTGATCAGGTCTGGCTGTTACAGCTGGTAAATTGTGGCAATGGTGCTTTAAATAGGTGCAGTTATTTTCTGCAATTACTGTAATAATATGTTGCTAAGTAATGGTGATGCACTAATACAGTCCACCTGCACTGACCGAATCTGCTTTCTACAAGTACACATATAAGTTGTTAGTAGGCTAAAAATAGATTCAGAAGCCCCCACTGCACTACAAAAATCAGCACTGTCACTATTCTGTTTAACTATCATATTTTTTGCCCTATAAGACACACTCATTTTTCCCCAAAAGTGGGGGGAAGTGTCAGTGCATCTTATTTGGCGAATGTAAAAAAAAAAAAAACAACTAAAACGGAAGAAGATACTTACATAAGCCTGACGCTGCAGCCCCGGGGACGCCAACTGATGAATGAGCGGCGGGTGGGGAGAGGGCAGGATAACTGAACCCCGCTCCTGCTGCTCCCGGCGCCGCCGCTGCTTCTCGGGCCGGAGTGCACACACACCAGGTCCTTGCAGCCAGTGGGCATCCCGGCTGCAAGGACAGTATGTGTGCATGCTCAAGAAGCAGCAGCGGTGCCAGGAGCGGGGACAGTGGGCGAGGTTCAGTTACCCTGCCTTCTCCCTACCTGCCGCTCATTGTCTGGCGTCCCGGGGGATGCAGAGCTAGGTCAATGGAAAAGCAGCAGGCAGGGAGAGGACAGGTTAACTGAACCTCGGCCACTATCCCTGCTCTGCCTGCTGCCGAAACCGCCGGTATTTCCTGGCCGCCGTGTGCACACATCCGGTCCATGCAGCGTGGACGTAGGCCTGAGTGTGTGTCCACATGCCGGCCTGAGAAATACTGGCGATGCCGTCAGAGGGGACAGTGGGCGGGGTTCAGTAACCTTGCCCTCTCCCTTCCCGTCACTGGCTCCAGACGAGACTGTAAGTATCTTTTCTTTTTCCTCTTATCTCCAGCATGGGGTGTGGATGGGGGGGGGGGGTGATTCAGTCACACTGCCTATGGGAATGGGATGGGGATGCCACAGTGCATATAGGGAACGGGATTGGGGGGTGCTGCACTGCCTATGGGATGGGGGGATGCCACACTGCATATGGGAAATGGGAGGGGGAATGCCACACTGCCTATGGGATGGGGGAGAATGCCACACTGCATATGAGGAATGGGATGGGGGTATGCCACACTGCCTATGGGATGGGGGGGATGCCACACTGCATATGGAAAATGGGAGGGGGAATGTCACACTGCCTATGGGATGGGGAGAATGCCACACTGCATATGAAGAATGGGATGGGGGTATGCCACACTGCCTATGGGATGGGGGGGATGCCACACTGCATATGGGAAATGGGAGGGGGAATGCCACACTGCCTATGGGATGGGGAGAATGCCACACTGCATATGAGGAATGGGATGGGGGTATGCCACGCTGCCTATGGGATGGGGGGGGCACACTGCATATGGGAAATGGGAGGGGGAATGCCAAACTGCCTGTGAGGTGGGGGAATGCCACACTGCATATGGGAAATGGGATGGGGGTATGCCACACTGCCTATGGGATGGGGGAGAATGCCACACTGTATATGAGGAATGGGATGGGGGTATGCCACACTACCTATGGGATGGGGGAGAATGCCACACTGCATATGAGGAATGGGATGGGGGTATGCCACACTGCCTATGGGATGGGGGGGATGCCACACTGCATATGGGAAATGGGATGGGGGTATGCCACACTGCCTACGGGATGGGGGAGAATGCCACACTGCATATGAGGAATGGGATGGGGTATGCAACACTGCATATGGGGAATGGATGGGGGGGAATGCCACACTGCCTATGGGAATGGGATGGTGGAATGCCACACTGCCTATGGGAATGGGGTGGGGGAATGCCACACTGGCAATGGGAATGGGAGGAGGGAATGCCACACTACCTATGGGAATGGGAGGGGGGGATGCCACACTGCCTATGGGAATGGGATGGGGAAATGCCACACTGCCTATGGGAATGGGATAGGGGAATGTCACACTCTCTATGGGATGGGTAGGGAATGTCACACTGCCGAGGATGGGGGGTAATGCCACACTACCTATGGGAATGGGATGGGGGGAATGCCACACTGCCTATGGGAATGGGATGAGGGAATGCCAAAATGGGTATGGGGAATGGGGTGGGGGGTGCCACAATGTCTGTGTTTTAGCACAACATTTGGTTTAGAATATGTTTTTCTTATTTTCCTCCTCCAAATCCTAGGTGTGTCTTATGGGCCGGTGCGTCTTATAGGGCGAAAAATGCGGTAACACACTGACAGCACAATGACAGTGATGCCAGCTCGGGGCCAAAAACCTGGGGATGCAGTGCCACCTTCAAGATGGATGACATACTTCCCTATTGTCAATGCCTTCCAATTGGTTGGCCACTGATTATGAGTGATTAGGGATCTGCGATATCCATTATGAATGTAATCATGACCAAAACCCAAACTGCAACACTATGCCACAATATGCCACAAAAAAGGTGCTATGACGAATTTTAGCGACAAATAAAATAAGACATGTATCAAACATTTTATATCTAAAAAACAAATAACCCAGTGCTGATACAACAACTATTTAGTGGGATACGCACTTAATCATACTATGAAAAAAAAACTATATAAAGTGTAAAACATACTGTTTAAAGAGATCCTATACCCAGAAAGAAATTTTATATCATCACCTTCTAGCTCCAGCCCATTGCCCCAACATAGCCTATGTTTTCGACGCCTTTGCCCAATATTCATAAAAACACTAACAGGAAGCAGTATAATGTCCGAATGTCAGCTCTCATGCTAATTAAATAAGTTACAAATAAACTGTCACATAATGGCAGTTAGGTTGAAGTGCTCCCTAATTCTGAGCTGTGTGTACTGTAACTGAATGTATCATCACTGGAAAGCATCAGGGTGTGAGCCAGGAAGCAATATCAGTTACTGTATTCAGTTTGTGGTTCTATCTATATTGGAAAAAGGCTTCAGTAGAAAAAGAAACAGGCTGTTTTGGGGCACTGGGTTGGGGAAAGAAGGTGATGACATAAACTTCTTTTCTGGGTATAGGATCCCTTCATGAAAATATAGGCTAATTTGACAGGGATTAAGGGGGGCATGGGAGAATCTAAGTCCACAGCAGGGGAATCTGCCCATTGCAAGGCAAAGTGAGGGTGGACAGCTGCAGCGTCTCATGTCCGCCTTATCCCTAACCCCAGAACTCTGTGACATTGAGCTATTGTTGTTGATGCCTAAAACTAAGCCTCACATTGTCCTCACTACAGACCAGCACTGTTACTGTTTAGTGCATGGGTTCCCAACTGGTGATTTGAATACCCCTGGTAGTACTCAAGATCCAATTTGTCCAATTTGCAGACTGCTCTGTACCTTAAGTTGATATGCTGCCATCTAAATTTTACCCTAGTCTGATTTGCCCCATAAGTTCTCCAAACTCCAAAAAGCGATGAGAACTATGTATGTGCATTTTTGTGCATTTCATACACGTTATATAGGTGTTGTCTGAATGGTAGTTGAGATATTTAGAAAACAGAAAGTGGGACCTGAGGAGAAAATGGTTGCAAAGCTCTGGTCTAGAGCGTACTATATGCCTGCAGTGTGCGACTGGATAGATGTGGCTGCTGTTGCTAGGTGACCAATGCTCTGTCAATAGAGGTATTTTCCTGATTTTTCCCCTCAATAATCTTCTCTTTGTGCTATCTAGAGTGTGCAGCTTCGGAAGGAATGATGAGGTGCATGCAGGCTCCCTTACCTGTCAGCGCTCACCTTACGTAGGATAGGCTGCCAAATCCGCCTGTGCACACTTGGATGCCACTGTGTCCTCCATCACCTAGGCCAGTTTGCATATTATATTTAATATACTTGATCATTCATTTTCAGTTGTGTGTTACCACTATTTTATTACATTTGCTAAGTTTTATGAGAGAGTTTTTTTAATGTCCATACAATTCATGATAAAGATCCTTTAAGTCATATATATAATTCATTTGGCAATATCCACCTTAGACATACGGAGTGAACTGTTATCATTGGCAGGCAACACACGCTGTATCTTATACAGAATGTGTCTTAAATCAAGCGCAAAGGTAATTCTAGTTAATGTAGCATGTTAATGATTAGGGATGAGCGAACCGGTTCCTTTTTTTGGTTCGTGCCGATCGAATTTTCCCTGAAATAAAAAAAAAAAAATGCCAGCATGGTGGGAGCGGGCAGGCCGGCTACGCTGTCAGCGGCCTGCCCGCTCCCACCATGCCGGCATTTTTTTAAAAGCAAACACTTACCTGCATGGTCGGAGCGTGGAGGCCGGCGCCGCTCTCAGGCGCCCTCTGATGACGCGTCCTCTGATGACGCGTCCTCTGATGACAGCTGAGAGCGGCGCCGGCCTGCCCGCTCCCACCATGCCGGCATTTTTTTTTTCAGATGAGCGATTCGTGAAAGTTCGATTTGGGCAAACCCGAATTTCTTGGGGAAATTCGGCGAATCGCCCGAATCGAACTTTCAAGAAGTTCGCTCATCTCTATTAATGATGTTTAGATCTTTATTTATATTAATGCATATTACATTATAAAGACCCTTGAAATAGTGACAAAACATAAATATTTCTGATAAGTGCTTTAATAAACTGCTTTGAGTGGTAGCCTGACAACAAGCAATACAGTATATGTATTACATCTATTGGGCCACTGTATATTAGTAAAAAAAAAACATACAATGACCTTCGGTTTTAAAGTATTACGCAAAAAGTTACTATCTGCAGATTGCTGTCAGCATTCCTGTCATTTGGATACATTTGGAAAAAAATAGCCAATTTACTATAAATCTGTTGATAAGGTTGGAGATAAACCAATAGCCTCTTAGGCATTAAGTGAGAGCAATTTCTAACATGCAGTGAATAGTTAATGTGCATGTCAGCTGAAAAGATGCTTGTCCAAAAGTCTAATGATTTACAGCTGAGCAATGGTCTTACTTTGCATGTAGCCACACTTTGCTGAATCTTCATTAGGAGTTGCTGCAGACTGTGAATTCAAGTCAGGCATTTTTAATCACTTGTAATTTTACATTTGCATAACATCAGCAGAAGTTGCTCACAAGGTAGATGTGTCTTTTCATTTAAAGCAAGGGCATTCTGTCTACATAATCACTTGATTTCACTATGGATCACTGTGCTAAATATGGGCACAGGTTTTGAATGTATTCTAGCTACACCTGGTTCTTGTTTTGAATGTAGCATTCTGCTTTTACAGGAGTGATCTGCTCAACTCTAATGGCATTTCTCCTAAGCTTGGGCCGAAATATGCTGGAATAACCTTATATGGGTAAATGCTTTTACCCACCATGCAATGCTTTGAGCAGATATTTTAACTGGTTAATGCTACAGTTCCCCACAGTCTCATGTATTGGAATGGAACAGATTTAAAAGTTGAATGATATGCTCAAATATTGGCACCCCCTGGATTTTATTTCTCCCACAAGGGTCAAACCACAAGCCTGGCAGGATTCCTCAGCTCAGTATCCAGCATAATTGTGATTTTAGTTTTGATTGATTTTGCGATATCACTCTTTTAAGCATAAATATCTATATAAATTTAAAAGAGCAATGAATATGATTGGTGGCAATACAAAAAACAATTGTGGGCAAAGACACTTGCGACTTTCAATACTGTGTTTACACCTAAGGCATCTGTTAACACCTTATAACTTCAGTCATGCTAATGCAATTAACACCTCACCTCCATAATGTATATCGAGAATGCTGATTGCAGCAACCATTCATTGCTGCTACATTAGTGTACAAGTCACTATGAATTGAGATATCCAGTTGTATGACTGGCAAAACATCTTCAAGTGCACAAAACAGCAAGTCCAGTTGATTTGATTTATTTCTATAGAATTGCAATGACCTGGATGATTCACAGATGATTTTATTAATTTTCAAGGCATTTGTAGATTGTTAAAACTGTACCTGTCAGGCAACTGCTCTAGTTTTAGAAGGCAGTCAACTTGTTTGAGTTATGAGTTTTAGCTATTTTATTCTCCTGTTAAAGTATGTAACTATGCTTTGATTTATTTTTGGCCTACAGATGCCTCTCACAACTTTCATTTAGATGCATCTTTGAATGTATCCTTAAAAAATGCAATAACTTGAATATCTTACGAACAGCATTTACTGAAAACAATTCAAACAATCAAACAATTTCACTGTTTCTTGAATAAGGCTTAAATTAATCTTTTCTTATGCTCTATATTCTTCTTTTAGGTAATCCCAGAAAACTGGGAATGGCTGGAAAGATGCCACCTATTCAGTATTAACAGGATGAAAGGTTACCATGGAGAAGGTATTCAAACACAGCATCCATGTCACTGCATCCCCGAAACCCGAGAGAGAATATTGGATTTTCCTCATCGTGGCCCAGACTTCCGCAAGTCTTATCCCCGCAGCACCTCTGAATCCTGTTCTTTTGATCTGCACTTTTGCCCTTCTCGAAGTGTTGGCGTGACGCCAGATTGCCCTGGTGGTCTTGTAAGCATGCCAGAGCCACGGTCCTCCAGTGGTGGCACTTACCCCAGAATGCACCACAATCCTCAGCAGTTTGACTGTGATGAATGTATGGCTGCTATAGCTCACACCTCTAGCAAGATCAACCGCTTGCCCCCTACGTTGCTTGATCAGTTTGAGAAGCAGCTTCCCCTGCATCATGATGGCTTCCACACGTTGCAGTACCAACGTACCAGCACCACAGAGCAGCGGAGTGAGAGCCCAAGTCGCATTCGCCACCTTGTGCACTCAGTGCAAAAGCTGTTTGCCAAATCACACTCACTGGAGACACCCTCTAAGAGGGAATACAATGGCACCAGATATGAAGGGCGTGGAGGAGGAGATGGCTACCAGCACTCCCAACCCCGTCACAGTAAGAGAAGCAAAAGCAAAGACCGCAAGTCTGATCCTAAGCACCGATCGAAAATGGCAGGGTGGTGGAGCTCCGATGACAACCTTGACAGCGACAGCAGTTTTCTGGTGTCAGCTCGTCATGCCATGGAGCATGGAGCTCCTTTTGGAGTGGACACTCCTGAAAGTGCCTTCAGAGACTTAACATTGAAGAGTCTAAAGACTGGAGGTGGAGAGGGCAAATGCTTGGCCTGTGCCGGGATGTCAATGTCTCTAGATGGGCAGACACTTAAAAGGAGCACATGGCACACCATGACCGTCAGTCAGGCACGTGAAGCATATCCAACCTCAGGCAGCCACCACCAAGACAAAATGTTGATGCTTCAGGAGGCCAAGGCGAAGGAGCGAGGGTACAATTACTTACAGGTAGGCTTGGGGATGCATTCATAGCAAGATTTTGCATGCTACTTTACTATGCTAAAATATACACTTGCCATAAGAAGTTTCAAGGGCCTTAAATGGTCAATAAAATGTCTCTAATCCCAACTTCATCAGATATCTTCTGAACAATGATATCCAGCCCCTGTACAGAAATGTGCATTTCAGAAGAATCATTTTGAAGGCACCCATTTTTAGAGAAGTAAAAACTAAAATGGTGGGGAAGACTGACGTGTTGTCAATAGCAACCAGTCTGGTTCCATGATTTCTTTTCTGATTAAGACAATTATCAGTCCAAAAATAAAAAAAAACGCTATACTCACATTTTCTCCCACACAGACCATCACTCCTAGTATGGGGCTGCAGCTCTTACCTGAAGACTGTATCCACATCCCTTCCCGATCGCATGTCTCTTCCGTGTTCTCCGATGGGGAGACTCCCCCCCCATCAGTCACTGTGAGCTAGCCCGCGACTGATGGTGGGGGCATCCACCAGTCGTAGACCCACAAAGAGACTGGCAAACAGACAGTGAGGGACGTGGATCCAACGTTCAGGCAAGAGCTGCAGCTGCTGACTAGGAGCAATGGTTTGTATTGGAAAAGAGTTAGTATAACATTTTTTAAATTTTTTGACTGATCATTGTCTTTAAAGGGATTTTTAAGGCAAAAGGTTAAAAAAAGCAACTGCATCTTACCTTGCCAAGTGTTCCTCCAGTATTGTGCATCAACTCAGTTCTGCACCCTGAATGAGGAAATATACTTCCTTATCTGCCCCTCCAGTGCTACCATGCCAGTCTAGACCTTGCCCCCCTCTGTATTGAAGGCTTGAATGGCAATTTTAATTGTTCACTTTTATGTGTTTTACTAAATGCATCCCATTGATCATTGAAACTGACTGCAGGTTTATTTTTTTGGTTATTATTTTGGCATTTTTGGTTAGATACCAAATGACCTCCAACGAATAATAGCCTGACTCATTTTAACTAATTTTTGTAATTGTATTTTTTCACGTTTAAAGGTTTTATTATATGCGGCTTTTAAACGCATTACATTTAACATTGAAACTGACTGCAGGTTTTTTATATTTTTTGGTAATTTGTTTGGCACTTTTGGTTAGATATCTAATAAAGACTAGCCTGACTTTTTATTTTTCACTTTTAAAGGCCTCCCATTTAACATTGAAACTGCCCATGGTTTTATTTCTTTATATTTTTTTGGTAATATTTTGGCATTTTTCATTAGATACAATTTGTTGCTAACAAAAAATTTTCGTATAAAATGTTTTTTTGTCACTTTCCCTTTTTTTTTATTGAATGCCACTCAACCGGCATTCAGTAAACCCGGGAAAGCGGGGATTTCATTTTTTTTAATGTTTCTTACATTTGAAAAAATAAATGTGGGGTCCCCCCAAAGGCTACCAACCCATGCACCAAGCATAAGGACTTGTAACTCAGGGCTTAGAGGCTGTGCTATTGGCAGCCCTTATGCCCTTTGGTATGGACCCGGTCATCATAGGTTCCCTCTTCATCCTCGCTACCCAGCAAGAGGCTGAAGTGAGGGCCAGGGAAGCTGGTTTTAAAATTTGGAGGCAGAAGCGCATGCACAATGTCGCCTGCCAAATTATGTTGTCATAGCAGATGGCTTGGACGAGAGCCCGCGCATGCGATGTTGGAGCATGCGTGGTGAGAAAAAATCCAATAACCAACCCTGGAATCTTTTAGATTCCAGGCCGCCACTGATGGGTTTTGTTCTGGTTTAAAATTAATAAAGATTTTTTTGGAAAACATGTGTTTTTTACTACACTTTCACTTTGAACTAGTAAGGGGTCCCATGGACCCCTATACCAGTTCATATTCCATTACCCACACCACCAATGGCCAGGGTGGTGCGGGTGAGCCTGGCAAACCATATAATGGGCCGTGCTGGGCACTGGACCTGTGCTATAGGGCATAAGGGCTTGTAATGGTCATGGCCAGGGGCAGGCTGGGCGGCCCTTGAGCCCTGGAATTACAAGCCCCTAAGCTCAGATCACCAGGTTGGTAATGCATACAGAGGGTTGGGACCACTCTTTTTTTTTTTACATTTTTGGCAGGAAAATTATTTTAAATTTAACCCCACCCCCAACATGTTTATTTTTTTTCTCTCAATGGGATACCATGGGGTACCCCCCTCTAAGCATTACCAACACGGCAAAACAAGCATAGGGGCTTATAATTCCAGGGCTCAAGGGCTGCTAAGCCACCCCTGGCACTGACCATTAAAAGCCCTTATGCCCTAAAGGCTAGGTCCAGTGTCCAGCCCTGGCCCTGCTATGGGCAGCCAGGCTCATGCACACCATGCCCACTGGTGGTGTGGGTAATAGAGTAAGAACTGATATAGGGGACCCATTCCAGTTTAAAAGGAAAATTGTAGTAAACACACACACACACACACACACACACACACACACACACACACACGTGTTTGTAAAAAAAAACATGATTAATCTTAATTAACTTATACTTACCTTCTCCATTCAGGCTCCTGTACAGGCTCCTGTTCATCCCTGCTCCTTGCCGGGGGAATCCATGATGAGGAGCGGCTTTTGGATTAAAATGAGGGGCCTCTCAGGAATATCCTCGACATCACTTATGACACCACAAAAGGGGAGGGGCCTAGGTGGGTAGTAAGGGGACATTCACTCTAGGCCCTTCCCCCTTCTGTGACATCAGCAATGACGTCAGGGAGATTCCATTGAGGCCACGCCTCCAAGTATAAATGTCAGATCAACCGAACCCCACTATAGCTCGCTGGGTAGCGACGAAGAAAGAAGGGGAACCTATGTTCCCTCTTCATCCAAATGGTGGCACAACCGTCAGCTTCTGACAGCTGGCATCACCACATCTACATGCTGGAGGGGCCCCAAAGACCACCGAAGAAGGAAGATGAGATGGCATAGGACAAAGAAGATCCACTGGCAGGAAGACGGCACCCGGCAGCAGACAGAAGATAGGGATGGGTGAGTATAAGTTAAATTAAAAATACCAGTTCACTATGGTCAGAAGCCGGCATGACATCTGCCAGGTTCAGTGGGTGCCATGCCAGGGATTTGACACATTACCTGCACCCCTATTTGGGGCATCAGTGGTGCAGAAGAGCCAGGTGCCCAGGGCACACCTGAAAGAGCCCGGAGCCCATACCGAAGAGCAAAAGGGATTGCAACTTGCAGAGAGAGGGGCTGCCAATAGCGTGGCCTCTGAGCCCTGGGTTACAATGCCAGATGCCTGGGCTGGTAGCCTTTGGGATGGCCCACATTTTTTTTTTAATGTAAAAATGTAAGAAACATAAAAAAAAAATTAGATCTCTACTGTCACTTCCCAGGGTTCAGTGAATGTCAGTTAGGTGGCTTGCAATAAAACAAGGGACAAAAATAAATGAAACATTCGGACAAATATTTTTTCATTAGATACAAATTGCATCTAATGTAAAATGCCTAAAAATTACCAAGAAATATAAAAAAAACTTGCAGGCAGTTTCAATGTTAAATGGGATGCATTTAAAAGCCACATAAAGAAAAATCCTTAAAAGTGAAAAAATACAATTAAAAAATAAAAAGTTGGGTTATTTTTTGTTAGATAAAAATTGTATCCAGTGTTAAATGGAATGAATTTAAAAGCTGCATTTAGTAAAGCTCTTAAAAGTGAAAAAATACAATTAAAAAATAAAAAGCCAGGGTATTCTTCATTGGATAAAAATTGTATCTAACAAAAAAATGCCCAAAAAATTACCAAAAATATAAAAAAATAAACCTGCAGTTAGTTTCAATGTTAAATGGGATGAATTTAAAAAACCCATTTAGTAAGACACCTAAAAGTGAAAAAATACAAGTTAAAAATAAAAAGCCAGGCTATTCTTCATTAGATAAAAATTGTATCTAACCAAAAATGTCCAAAAAATTACCAAAAAATATAAAAAAATAACTCTGTAGTTAGTTTCAATGTTAAATGGGATGAATTTAAAAAACACATTTAGTAAAACAATTAAAAGTGAAAAACAAAAAGTCAGGCTATTCTTCGTTAGATAAAAATCTAACCAAAAATGCCCAAAAAATTACCTAAATATATACCTGGAGACAGTTACATGCAGCGGGAATGGGAAACATGGGAAAAACTATATATTTTTTATTTATTTATTTATTTTTTTTGCTTTATGTGATTATTGTGGGTACTTTACCTACCCCATTTTGTGCAAGGCAATTTCCCTGCCCTCCCCCCAATTTGAAGCCCTCTAGCCCTTGTTACCTCCATTTTATAGGCATTTTTGGGCCCCAGGTTCAGGTCTCCATTGACTTCAAAGGGGTTCGGAGTTCAGGGACCTGAACCAAACTTTAGTGGCAAGTTCGGACGAACTTGTCAAATTTCAACGGGTTCACCTATCCCTAATTGCATCACATCACTTTTGATTGATTTTCAAAAAAACAAAACAGAAAAATTGTAACACACACACTGATTAACGACCAATAAAAAAAATTATACAGTACTGTACACCCAAATAGGTGGGCATGAAAATATATATATAGGTTACTACAAATACAGCTACTCTATAAATACAAGTACACAAAAAAACATTCAGACATGTGCAATCAAGCAGGGAGTGTGGCTATATTTAATACATATGCAAACAAGCCCAGTCCCAGCCACTATGGCTCCCCCAGCACCAAAATATTCTGTGGGTAGCTGTTTCACTCAGGCTATTATAACATTTGAAGCATTAAAGTGGATCTGTCACCAAGGAGACAATATTTTGGTCTGACTCAGAGGCCCAAATTTGGTGAGGATTAATTATAGTGCTTAAATGCAGGTCAGATCTTGTTAAAGCTTCCTAAAGGCTAATACATTCCAATATCTTCTAACATTACATTTCATTTTGGCTGTCTAAAAACATTTCTAACCTTTAAACATAAAACATAATTTAAAAATATAATTTTAAGTATCACTGCTTTCCGAGTGTGGCGTATGAAGAAAAATATCCATGATGCATATATAGTTGCACTATTCACAGCTGCAACCAACAGCTGCGATCAGGTGAGTCATAGATCATAGTCTTGGCGAGTGCCTCTCGTCAAAAGAATTTGAAACAAGGTGTGATATTTGTCTTTAAAATGGAGTATCTATATTTAAATGCTACACCTGCTTGCTTCCTTAAAGCGGGCCAACAATCAAAAATGACTTAAATAAGGTCAACACAACAAACAGTCCTCATATGCATTCCTCTCCAGGGCAATTCAGATTGCTGCACATAAAAAATAACTTACTGTTTTCTAACTTCTACTGGGATAAATGTTAAAAACAAGATGGCCGCTTATGGGCTTGCAGGCCACCTGCAAACAGGAAGTCGTGCTGGGCTTCCTGTTACTTTGCATTTCAGTTGTGTCAGTTGGGAAAGGAAGCTCCAAAATGGCTGCTACCTTTCTTTTCTAACTGTGCCAGTCTGTTGGTCCAGTTTAAAGTGACACTGTGGAACTATAGGCACACGTTTGTTGCCAGGCTGGGGTGCAACTCTTTACTGCAGGTAAAACACTTCAAATCAGTAAATGGAATGTTGAGTGAGGAAGCTTATGAGCTCTTCTCTCTGCTCTAGACAGCTGTGCCTATGGAGGAGCTAGGAAGCTTCTTCACGTAGGCGATGAGCTGAGGTGTTGCCTCTTTAGGCAACTGGTGACAGAAAAAATAAGGAGCGGCTAACACTTACTACTGTTATTATCATGGGGTTTGGAGAGAGTAAAGTTCAATTTGAGCGATCACCCTTAAGCCTTTACTTGATATACCTTTCCATTATGGGCCTTTCTGTTGGCTAGAGCTTGGTCATGACCTCAAAGGATCAACAAATGAATTACTATAGTTCCTTATTACTGCTTCTTGGATTTTTGGCTTTTTTGGTGCTTCTCACCTTACTAAATGTCCATCCTGAGCAGCTGCCCCCTGCCAGTGACAGTGATTTCAGCACACCAACTCCATTCATTGCAACAGAGGGAGATTGTTGAGGGATGATACTCTATTGTAGTTAACTGAGTAGGAGTGGCCAGTCAGCTGTTCATACTGGAGGTCTGCAGTGAATATGAAAACTGTAGGATTTGATCTGGTGCCCAGATATATTTTATTCTACCAGACTAGGACTGAAATGCTGCAGGGGACAAAAGGTGAGTATGTGTTTTTGTGTTTTGCCCAGACAGAACCTTTAGTTCTTACTAACCAAGCATTGGTGCCTGTGCAATTTAGATTTCCTTTGCTATACTGACCTGCCCCTGCCTCTAGCTGTGCATGTGTCTACACTGGTGCCTATGCAACTAGAGGTATGCCCGGGAAAAGTTGAGTGGGGGTTTCACACAGAGGACACCATAAAGAGGAAGAGATTTTGATTGACGCTAGCAAATTTGTAATTTACAAATGTTTAAGGTTACAGTTAAGGGTAGATTGTTAAAGGGTCAGTCCAGGCTACAATAATAATAAGGCAGCAAGCTGCTCAGTCTCATGTGTCTCTCTGACTCCCAAAATGGTCAATGGTGCTCCCAGCACAAGTGAGCGTGGCAAGCCACATTGATAGCACAGGGGGCTCGGACCACAGCAGAGCGTGCACATGACCTTCCCAGCTCTCTCACACCCAGAAATGGAAGAGAACTAGTGACTTCATTAGGAATACATAGGGTATTTACATATCAGAGATTTTGAAATGCTTTGAAATTACTAATTTTACACTGTTCCATTGGGGGTGAAGGAGGGGGAGTTGGTATGTGACAGAGACTTTAATTTAGTATTTGACTGTATTGGTCACAGTTTGTATTCTGTTAATATTCTTCCATTCAGGCATTTGTGTGCAAGCAGCAGAGCTCCTCAATGTATTTTATGCAAAGTAGTGAGCGGATTAATCTTTATTCAGCTGTTACGCAATCAATGTATATGAATTATGCAAATATACATGTGAAGTATGCCACACTTGGGTAGTTATAATGCAATCAATGTATATGAAATATGCAAATATAAACCTGAATGATGCTACACTTGGTTAGTTAGTGCACAGCAGAATGCACGAGAGCAAGATCATTGAAGGTTTGTACTTTTCTGAATATGCCACTAACCTTGTTAGTAGAATAACAGACGAGCATCATAACAACCCTTCTGTAGGATCAGTCACAGTAAATGCATATAAACCCAAGCTGAGAAATAAAACTGGAAATATGCTGGAATAGATAGTATATGTGCAGATATTGTTCACTTGTGCTTCATGCTTGCCTTTCTGTAACATACTATACAAACTGATTGCTTGGTAGTGCTAATACAGTAGATGCATGTGCATGCATACTGCGTCCAGCATGGGATTCTGTGAATGCCTTTGTGTGCATACAAATGTTAAGTAAGGACTTGCAAACAATGATTGCATACTTTTCTTTATGTTATATTGTTTATAAATGCAAATATACAACAAGTGGATCAGAATAAACATTTAAAATCAATTAACAGACATGCCATCCATGAGTTAAAATAATATTTGTGACCAATGTACCAAACTAGCACAGTTCAAGCCAGAAATGCCCTTCTTCATGCAATTTACAAGGTGACTGCTGCCCATGCCATCCAGCAGCACATACATGCCACAAAGCATCGGGTCCACAACAGAACATCCACAGGGTCAGGTGAGCATAATCCCTAATCCCTATTGCTCATGACATGTTGGAACAGTAAGGGGCAGGACTGTGGGTTACTGTGTCTCCTTAGAATAATAATTTCCTCTTAAAGGGACATTTCAGGCAAAGGGTTAAAGTGGACCGAAACCCAGGGTTTAGACTATCCCAGGTTTTAGTTCTTGCCCCCGGGGCACCCCGATCAGGGGCGCCCTGCTATGTGAAACCCCCCAGGTCGCCTGAACAATCTCACCTCTTCCCATTCCTAGATTGCATGCAGGGCCATTTGTTCAATCAGTGCATTCAAATCCGCTCGAGCCCCTTCGTCCAAGAGCTTGTTGGCTCAGAACAAGGGGCAACCTGGGAGGTTTCACACAGCGAGGCACCCCTGTCAGGGGCAGCAAGCAAATTCCATAGGGTTAATCAGGCAATGCAAAGTATATTTAAATGCAAGTTGCAGCCCCTGGCATGGGGCAAGCAAAACAGGCTTATTTAAAGGAAACATTTTTTAAAGTTTCCATTATTGTATGCTGTAATAATGTCCTCAAGGTGCTGAACTTCTGTTATTGTTTGTCTTTTTTATTTGTTTGCAACTTGTGTTATAAAAGAAATTGTTTCATCTAGCAACAGTGTGTTTACGTTGGCAACGTACAAGAACTGGTTTGTTTGGTGTAAGGAGCATATACTTCCTGACTCTGGCTTGCTAAGAATCTGACTGGCTGAGGCAGAGTCCTGCTCCACTATCTTGAGCTTACATGTTTAACCCCTCCTGCTGTTATTCAGCCTCTTCAGGTGAGGGGATCCCAATAGTGTGTTCCAGTAGCTAACGGGTTCCTGGAAGAGTTCTGACCTGGGGAGGTCATTATTGTTGCTGATTTTGCCAAAGCTGATGACTTATCTATTGCAGTGGAAGCATCCAGGGATTTGTAGGCTTAGGCTATACTATGTGCTTTACTCAAGGCCAGGAAAACCCCTTCCACTTTAGCAACACAGAGCCACAGGAATTTTGAAAACTTGGAAACAGCGTGCTGATAAGTAAATAACAGGTATGGGGGCACAATCCTAACACAAACATTGATTTTGCATTCCAAAAGAGGAAAGCAATAGGGCAGACACCAAAAACCTGACAAAAAGGGAGTTTTCTTTTAACCCTGTGCCTGGAATGTCCATTTAACTCTCATTCACTGCTAACTAGTTTGACTCCTTCTATTGCCATGACCTTTACATCCCCTGGTAAAATATCTGAATGTGCTAGAAATGCTATGACCTCTCCCACATTTATCCTCATAACATGTTGTGCTAATCATACATCTGTTCTACATGTGCATATTGTACCATACACAGTTTATAAAGTACACCACATCGAGTGTACAACATTTCTAAAATTGTTTGGTAAAATTGTTTTTTTTGTGCCGTAAGATTTTATCAACCAAAATAAAACTTTCTTTTCACAGCACCAAGTGGAAATCCAATAGCATGATGCTTTGGTTTAAGGTTACTGGGTGCTATATAGCTATTCATTATTTCTTATCCTTTGATACAGGTGTCATTTTCTTGATTTAGAATTAATTTCCCTTCAGTAAATTTGTTAACATAAAAAGGTGTATTCTGCACTCTCCTATTCTGTGTTCTTCTAACATTCTGCATGTTTAATCCAAATCCACCATGTTGAAGTCCCTCTGCTTTCTCTTCTCCCTCCCCTCAATTGCTTTCCCATTATTTCTTTTTGTTCCTTTTGGGTAGAGATGAGCGAACTTCTTGAAAGTTCGATTCGGGCGATTCGCCGAATTTCCCCAAGAAATTCGGGTTCGCCCGAATCGAACTTTCACGAATCGCTCATGAAAAAAAAAATGCCGGCATGGTGGGAGCGGGCAGGCCGGCTACGCCTGTCAGCGGGCAGCCGCCGGCCCACTGACTGCGCAGCCGGCCTGCCCGCTCCCACAATGCGGGCATTTTTTTTTAAGCAAAAATGCCGGCATGGTGGGAGCGGGCAGGCCGGCTACGCTGACAGCTCAGCCGGCCTGCCCGCTCCCACCATGCCGGCATTTGTTTAAAAAGCAAACACTTACCTGCATGGTCGGAGCGTGGAGCAGGTAAGTGTTTGCAGGTAAGTGTTTGCTTTTTAAACAAATGCCGGCATGGTGGGAGCGGGCAGGCCGGCTGCGCTGTCAGCGGGCCGGCTTCCGCCGCCCGCTGACAGCGTAGCCGGCCTGCCCGCTCCCACCATGCCGGCATTTTTTTTTTTTATTTCAGGGAAAATTCAATCGGCACGAACCAAAAAAAATTCGGGTTCGTGCCGAATCGAATTTTCCCTGAAATTCGGAGCGAATTCCGGTTCGTCCGAACCGGTTCGCTCATCCCTACTTTTGGGGTTCAGCGAACAGAACAATTCATTCATTTGCACTTTCAAAGGCAAGTGGCTTAGATTGGACGAGAGCCTGTGCATGCCCCATTGGAGCAGGGAAAGGTTACTGACTACCGGTGCCTGGCGAGTTTTGCATAGTGGGGCATCACGATTTGGGTGAAGGCCAGTAGCACATCCTGGGTGGGTTTTGTTCTGCTTTAAAGGATGACCATTGCGAAAATATGGCCCAATGATGCCATACAAATCTATGGCAGGAGTAGGGGTCGCTTATACACCCGCAATCAAGAAATATCCAGCCAGGCTTGTTTTTCTTTTTTTTTTTAATGAAAAGAAGAAAAATCAGGTAGACAGGTTCTGCTCCCGGATACATTCAAACTTGTTACCCCTGCATTTTATTCCTACCAGGAGAAGAAACCACAAGATTGGCGGTAGTTTTATTCATTTCGGGTGCATAAATGACAACTCCTCTCACAAACCGACATGGAATTTTAATATTACCCAATTTTGCAATCAACCTCCCTCTCATATATTTTATTTGGTGCAGCCTTTGGCCTCAAGTTAATTTGGGTGACAGGAACCTTAACAGGGCTAAAGCTAAAGAGACCTGACCTGTCCTCTGATGCTCTGTGTGAGGCAAGGGGCAAAGTGGCTAGTGCCTTTAATATTCCATCATCTAGTAAAATGCTTCTCTTCTAACGCGGTGAGAGTTTACAGTCCTTCATTATAGTAACTTTTTATTGCCCTGGGAGGCTGGATATGTGTTTCGAGAAGTCTGGAAGAGGTTATGGGTTCCCTAGTTCCCTAGGATCTGTTCTATCTGCAGGAATTCTTAGAAGGCAGCTTGGGCTCTGGATACCTGCCAATTCTAGATAGAAGCAACATTTTACCAATTATGCTATGCTCTTCAGCTCCAGGACTTCTTACACGACTGTACTGTGTATGTTACAATTATTGAAATAGAGAATTGCTTATGCCTTGGGACAAAACTCTGATGGCACATGGGATCCAGTGATCCTATACCCAGAAAGGAAGTTTATGTCATCACCTTTTATCCCCAGCCCAAAGTAGAGAAACTCATGGTGCCACCTGCAACCACCATCCTCCAACCCTATTGAGAACCTTTGGAGTATCCTCAAGCCAAAGATACCCTTAAACTTATACCTATAAAAGAATAGAGAAGGACATTATTGAAACTTGATCTATTTAAAGTATAAGTTATAAATAGATCAAGTTTCAATAATGTCCTTCTCTATTCTTTTTATTCTTTCAATTAAGGGTCTGTCTTTCTCTGGTCCCCCCCCCCCCCCAAATTTTCATGAATCCATTTTCATAAATAACACCCTTTCTCTTATTTATTCTCTATGAATACCTGTTTACATGTCCTTGTGCCTCCCCTTTTACCCCGTTTGGAGATTTTAAGAGATTGCTCATAGATCGCCAGGACGGCAAGTTTCTTCTAGGTGCTGCAGTGAGGTTACAGGAGGGCAGATATGACTAGGTAAGCTGCTGAATATTGTTTTCTGTGCTCATAGGTGAAAGTATGAGCTGGTATGAGCTGACAGCGCAGCCGGCCTGCCCGCTCCCACCATGCCAGCATTTTTTTTTAAGCAAAAATGCCGGCATGGTGGGAGCGGGCAGGCTGACAGCGCAGCCGGCATTTGTTTAAAAAGCAAACACTTACCTGCATGGTCGGAGCGTGGAGGCCGGCGCCGCTCTCAGGCGCCCTCTGATGACGCGCCCTCTGATGACGCGTCCTCTGATGACAGCTGTCATCAGAGGACGCGTCATCAGAGGGCGCCTGAGAGCGACGCCGGCCTCCACGCTCCGACCATGCCGGCATTTTTTTTTTTTTTATTTCAGGGAAAATTCGATCGGCACGAACCAAAAAAAATTTGGGTTCGTGCCGAATCGAATTTTCCCTGAAATTCTGAGCGAATTCCGGTTCGTCCGAACCGGTTCGCTCATCCCTAATATTTATGCTGCTTTTTTATTTGACCATTTTTGTCTTGTTTGTTTAAAGTTGAAAAAATCCCAGGGCTTTGACTATCCTGGGTTTTGGTTCTTGCCCCTGCAGCATGGCAATTTTGAATGCCCCACTGTGTGATCCAATGGCACAGTGGCCAATCAGCGTGCTCAGCTCCGTTCACTTCCCTTAGCTAGCAAGAAACTGGGGTCCTGCCTTCGCTGACCATTCACAAATGCCTGTGGGCACGTGCCTGGCTAAAGTTAAAGTGGAGCGCAAATATGCCCGCACATGCACTAATTTGAGGGGGGAGAGTCAGATGGCCCTGGAGTCTTCTGGGCTCAAGGGGTGCTTTTGCTCCACTCAAAGTGATAGTGAGAGCTGTCCTAGAGTCCTAAAGGACTGTTACTTCTACAATAGCATTTGCAAACACATTTTATAAGCTATGTTTGAGGTATATTAGAAAAGGGCAAGAAGATTAAGTTTATGTTTAACATAAGTGGTGTGACCTTACTTGGACTTTAAATAATCTTATTTTGCAAAACTGAAAACAGCAGCTGTTATCAACTGGAACCTAAGATGCCTTTTCCTGATAAACAAATTAATTGCTACAAAATGCAGGGATAGAAGTTAATTAATAGACAATAAATAAATAATAAGTGACTTTAAATAAATGTTAATCTTCTGTAAGCCTTAGATTGTTGCAGCTATGAAAAGGTAGGTCAAACTTAAAGCCTATTTAAGGCCAAACAGTTGTTTTTTTATGTGCCCTAGACTTCATTCCCCTGGCTAGCTTGTGATGCTCAGAACATCTCTAACAGGTACATTTGTATTGAGGGGATGCTGCATGACAAGCTCAGTAGAAGGGAGCAATTTTACTAGGGCTTATCAGCAAAGTGCTACTAAAGATGGGCCCCCGACAAACCAGCATTAGATGAGCAAAAAGCAGGTTAATTTAATCCTTTGCCTGGACTGTTTTTTGTGTCTTTGCCACCTGCAAATATTAAACATCTACCAAAAAAGGTGTGGTTTTCAAAGCCTAGATTTTAAACTGGTGTCTACCTTTAGGAACAAATTATGCTTTTCTTTTAACTGGTCACACTGGTCAAGTTGTAAAAAGTGCATAACACTATAAGAAAAAAAAACATTTGGATGGAGGTGGCCTTTAATTGTAAGGGCAACTAAAAACTTTAGACAGGGTATTTTTAATTTCCGGAAGGTGGCAGTCTGTACTGTTTTTGCCACAACTGGTAAACAATTAATGTTTTCGCTAAAAACAACAGTTGAGCCTTTACCCCACCACAGCTGAGTCTGGAAGTCTGATACTCATTTGCACCTCAGGTGTCCTGGGGTTTGAATGCCCTGCTTTTTTTAATTTGACAGAGGGGATGTTCCATAGTCTGTGTGGAGGAGAAGAGGTAAGTATGTGTTGTTAATTTGGTTTGCCCGAACAGGTTGCATGAATTTGCAGGAATATGCCTCAGTTCTGTTCAGTTTGGATGAATATTTTTGAACTGATTGTTTCAGCAGGCAGCAGCGGTTAATGTCAAATTTCATTTGTGCTGATGCTTAAACATAAGGCAAGAAAAGTCAACTCTTCCAATATATAGTAATTCAGTTCCAGCTTTATAGGTAACTAAATGGACAGAACTAGACAGACCAGTTCCTCCCACCTAATGTTATTAGTGACCATGGATTTAAACAAACTAAGATAGAATTAAAATAAATAGTCCGACTGAGTGCTTGATAGGAAGATCAGCCCCGAGAACTTAGATTCGTAAAGTGGGCTACTTGTGCAAAAAGGGGGGATGCAGATGCTGGGGGGTCTCTGTGGTGGGTTAGTCTGTCAAGCAATCCATGACCTCTGAGCTAGGTAGATCATGCAGAACCAGCATATCATGATTAGGGGCAGCATCACAGAGGGAAACACTTGCTGATCTGCCGTGCAGCTGAACAAGATGATCTTCAGATCAGATCTCCAGCATGTCACTGGAACCCGTTCAGTTGATCCAGCATTTGCCAACCTTTTTGCTAGCTATCTGAAAAATGTTACCTATGAATCTCAATTGTATAAGTAATATGTGTTGAGATGATGATGCCAACCTACTATAGATAATGTTATGTTTCATTGAGGATGATCTCATGGCTTTAAATGGTTATTTAAAATTATCAATAAATCAAAAATAGACATAACCGCCATAGATCCATAACACCCTGTTTCATTTTAAAGACCTGTGGGGGAAAGCTTGAAACAAGTGTTCACTAGTGGAAGGAGTTTGGCTGTGTCAATTTAAAGCTAATCCTTAGCATTGCACATTCAGCAGCTACCTGAGTTCCTTGGATAGCTCCAAGATAAAGAGAGATGATATGCATAGTTTCTCCCACTGCAGGGAGTGATGGGTAATTCTCCTTGTGCTGGGCGCTGTGTAAATACTTTCCGACCTAGGAGCTGTTTTTGGCTTGACAAAGTCTTTATATACAGTAGGTATATGTTTCCTCCTGTTAGGGTACTTTTATATGGTGCTTGCTCCATGTTGAGCTGCTTACTTTTGTACCAAATTTTGACATAGACAAACCACAACACAGAGCAGATGCAGGTTAAATGCCACACATTGTACTTTACTTGCATTGTACTCATAGACATATTTGACATAGACATATTTGGCGGGCACTGAGCTGTGCTGCCGTCAAATTGCCATGAAAAAGTGTGGCACGCTGCTGTATGTTCCAATACAATAAGACAATAAGACCAAGATATAGCTTTTTGATAAAGCACATCATTCTACTGTTTACTGAAAATGGAATGAGGCCTACAAAGAAAAGAACACAGTACCTACAGTGAAATATGGTGGAGGTTCAAAGATGTTTTGGGGCTGCCTGGGAGTGCCTTGAATATGTACAGGGCATCATGAAATCTGAGGAGTTTGGGTCACACTGCACAACCCGGTGTCAGAAAGCTGGGTTTGTGTCTGAGATCTTGGGTCTTCCAGCAGGATAATGACCCCAAACATAAGTCAAAAAGCACCCGGAAATGGATAGCAACCAAGCACTGGAGAGTTCTGAAGTGGCCAGCAATGAGTCCAGATCTAAATCTCATTGAACACCTGTGGAGAGATCTTAAAATTGCTGTTGCAAAACGGCTCCCTTCCAATGAGAGAGACCAGTAGCAGTGGTCCTACATTCCAGGCTGAGAGGTGTAAGAAGCTTATTGATGGTTATAGGAAGTGACCGATTTAAGTTATTTTTTCCAAAGGGTGTACAACCAAATATTAAATTAAGGGTGCCAATAATTCTGTCCAGCCCATTTTTGGAATTTGGTGTGACATTATGCCCAATTAGCTTTTTTCCCTCCCTTTTTTGGTTTAGTTCCAATACAAACAAAGCGAATAAACATGTGTATAGCAAAACATGCTATATATATATATTCCTAAAACTATGCATTTCATTAGCACAGTAATCACAGTTTACCGGCAGAGATGTTTTTTTGTTACTCACAGTCTCACTTGATGCCTTTCTGACTTCCCTGCCTGCTGAGCAGAGGAACTAAACTGGCAATTACAATTATACCAGTGACAAAAAAAATCAGCACCAGCAGGCTAATGGGCAGTAAAGTGAAAAAAAAAAAATACCAGGAGGTACATGTGTGCGGTTGACGGCAGTATGCTCGGTTGGATCCGCTCCCTTACCTCTGGTTGGAGCAAATAGCATTGGCTTCACCCCTCAGAAGCACTCCATCTGGGGGGTCTGTACAATGCCAGTACCAGCGGAGACCCGCTGGGATGACGGAGCGGTTCACAGAATGCCGGCAGGACAGAATCAGTGGGTTCTGCAGTCAGCTGATAGAGGTTCTAAGATTGTAGGAGTGCAGGGCTCTGCACATCTCACAATGCTACTCCATCTCCACAATGCTACTCCATCTTGGGAAGCTCTGGTGCAGCAGATCAAGCCACATCGGAAGGGCCTTTCAAGAATTTGGCCAGAGATTAGATGGGGTTGAAAACGGATTTGATACTGTGACTGCACAGATTATCAGCATACGTCTTTATTAACTACTCTGCACAATTAGAGTTCTTTGATGCTAAGGTGAGAAGGATCTGGAGAATAGAGAGATGTCATTTTCATATTAGAGGTCTTCCAGAAACCCAGTTGGACGTGGAGCAGATTGTAAGTGAACTTTTAAGTACTTCCTGAAGTGACCAGTGGATATCAGGAAACTGACAGTATGAGTACATAGAGCAGAGCCCTTACTGTAATCAACTAATTATTGTGCACCTGCACTCTTTTCAGACCAAAGATAAGGTCATGAAGACTGTTAGATATTTTCCTGAGCTCAAACTTTGTCAATCCAGATTTTTTCATATATTGCGCCCATTATGATTCAAAAAAGGAGAGCTTTGACACAACTTTAACCCCATTGCAGAAACTGAATAATAATTACAGATGGATTTTCCCCTTTGGTCTCTCTTTCACCTATAAAAACAAAGCACATCCATTTGCTTCTTTCCAAGAAGGGGGTCCTTTTGAGATTGGGGATTACCTCAGAAGTACTGCGGTCTTCGCAGCGAGACCCTCCGGTGCCGATATTACTTATGTGGAAACAGGGTCCCAGCAAAATAGCAAGGAGAAATTCAATGACAGTAACCTGGAAACCCCTCACTGGTTTATTGTTGATTTGCTTTGTCATTTGGCTGCTTTCTGTTTTCTCTAACTAATTTAACTCTCTTTGAGAAGAAGATGTTGCAGGAGGTACCGTAATTAATTTGGTGGAAATAATAGAGGTAGTTCTCTTCAAATGCAAAAGTCATTAAAGTAATATGGATGTGCTTTTATGAGCACTTAAAATGCTGTCTTAAGAGGAGTATTTAATTTTGTCTTAATTTGATTCTTTAAAAATTGTTTTCACCGTTTCTCGATAGTGTTTATGGTTTTGGGGTTATCATTTGAATTTAAACGAGAGTTTTTTTTCTTTTGTTGTTTCTTCTTTAGACCCCATGTTAATTGCTTTGGGGCATCAGCTGGGTAAATTGTTCTTTTCTTTCTTCCTCCTCTTTCTACTCTTTTGGATTTTTTATAATTTTTTGGCCTTCTTTTATTTCACTCTAAAACTTCCTTGTGAAACTGAGGGTGCATTTATACTTTCGGCAAGTATCTTTATAGAGAGTGACCATTTATAAAATTGTTACCCATAATACCCAAGGGTTATTTTTTTCATATATAGGGCTTGATTCAACAAACAAAGTTGGTTGGAAAATTGTATTCTATGCTAAAGTAGCTTCAAGTGATTCAACAAACCTGACTAATTAAATTTGTCCAGTCAGATTGGTTTGAAAATGTGGTCGAATTTATGTTTGCATGCGAAAATGGCTTTAGTAAGCGAAAACTTTTGGAAAAGTGAATTTTCCAGCTGAAAATTGAAAATCTCTGAAAGTGTCTATGGTGCTAAAAAGCCTTTACCCAAAATGGAGCATTGGTTTTCTACATTTCATATAGAATCAGAATGATCAGGTGACATCCCCTTGAATGTATCATTGCTTATTTGTAGCAATTACAAATGGAAATTTGTGGCCATTTTTTTTTAATGCACTTGTCGCTAGTCACTTTGTTATGAAGGATCACATTCATTCATGTAATGCCAGATATGTATTTTGGCTTTGCCTGGGATGTCGATGGTAATTTTTTTTTAAACAGTATAATAGAATTATTGAATAATAAATTAATAAAATAAAAGTTAATACCGCATGTCTTTTACATTGATAAAAACATGCTGGCAATTGCTAACCCGCTTCTTTAGGTAAAAAAAAACATTATTTATATTTTTATACCTGCTCAGGGCAGCGGTACTGAGTCACGCTCATTTTTTATATTCTACTTTGCAACTAGGGCCAGAAAAACAAATAAGATGGAGTAAATATAAATTTTACAGTGAAAACTTTTGGAGAGAAAATTAGCACCAAGGAATAGGACATTTGCTATTCCCAAACTTTAGTTATCATCAGACCTTTACTCTAGCAATCCTTAAAAGGACAGAATTCTTATATTTTAATAAGAACCTTTATGCTAGCCCTCCCGAGTTTCCCAATCAGACGCATAGTCGCTTTTTCAGGTTATTGCATGCCTGCATAACACTGCTGCTCATAGAGCTCAGCTTGATGCATAGTTCAGAGAAAAGGAGGTGCTGGAGGCAATCAAACCCTGGAAAAATGGTAATGTCCCTGGTCCAGATGGCCTTACTAGACTCTATTTTTTTTTAAAAATGTGGTATTCTAGCTCCACATCTATCGCCTCTAATCAATGCAATCAGGAGTGGTGGAACATTGGACAGCAGTTTAAATTCTGCACTTCCTAAATAATAATTCCTAATTCCTAAATCAGAAGGAGACACGACAGTTCGCTGGAATTACCATCCTACCTCGCTTATAAAAGTGGGTTTGAAACTGATGACCAAAATCCTAGGTAAAAGTTTAAATTGTGCCCTGGTGCAATAAATACACACAGATTAAGTTTTTACACCAGGACGTTAAGCAACTGATCAGACCAGGAGGGTGGTCGACTTATGATCTGCAGTTGAATCTGGTTGGGATGGCGAAGGAGTTAGAAGATTCATAGTCTTATCATTAGATATGCATAAAGCATTCACCATCTTGTCTTGGAATTTTCTGTTTGTTCTGGAGAAGCAACATTTGAGGAACTCTTTTCAAAATATTTTAAAAGCTCCGTACCAAAACCCACAAGCTTCCCTAAATATTGGGGGATTCTTGGCTGATTCCTTTAACAGCTACAGAAGTTGTCCCTTGTCTCAATTACTTTTTGCTTTAGCGATCAAACCTTTGACCAGACTAGCCAGGTCCAACCTGAATATCAAGGGAATCATTAGTGGCAGTTGCTCACACAAATGCATGTTCGCTGATGACCTTCTGCCGTGATCTTGGACCCAGTTGTCACCCTTCTGACCTTTCTCCTGACTGTTCAATCATTCTCTCCCATTTCGGGCATGAAGCTTAATGACGACAATTCGGAAGCTTTAAATATGAATCTATGTGGAAATACAGTATCTTGATTAAAGCAAAATTTTAAATTTAAAGTGATTGTAATGGTAAAAAATAAATAAATAAACAAACAGTAGCTTACCTTGCCAAACACCCCTCCAGTGCTGTCATTCTTCTCTGGTTGGCGCCCTGAATGAGGAAATCCCCTCTGATCGACATTCAGGTTCCATAAAGTAACCATGCCCCAACTTTGGCTTGCACGGCCCCCAGCCTGCCCACTTACCTACCTACCAGGTTACCACCCAGCCTGTCCACCACCCCGGTTTGGGAGTGTGGGGTGGGTGCCTGTCTGTTTGGGAGTGTGCACAGGCACTTTGGGAATCTGATCATGCACTTTGGGAGTGCAAAAATGCACTTGGTAGTGTGCCCATGTATTTTGGAAGTGGGTGGATATGTTTTGAGAGTGTACTCATGCACTTTGGGAGTGCATGCATGCGCTTTCTTGGGAGTGCACTCATGTACTTTGTGTGTGCATGCATGTGTTTTGGGAGTACACTCATGCACTTTGGAAGTTCGGGTATGTGCGATTGGGATTGCAGTCTTGTTTGTCTAGGGGTACTGAACTAGGCTTCAATATTGCCTAGCAACAGGGGGAGAGGGGAGAAGCTGAGCTAGGGTGTCTGAAGCTAGTTATGGGAATCTTACAGACCCCGCCCATTATGCTTATTATTATGCAGCATCACAGAGCCAAGGGCCATGCCCACTTCAGAAGAGATATCATAGAGTGAAACTGTGAACCTCGATATCTCTGCCAAACAGTTTAGAACAGTGCCCGACACAGCCCGACACAGTGGACGAACAGTTGCCTTTGCCTTTAATATCACTTTATATGGGTCACTAAGGCTCTTGGAGTACAGTTGAGTGGAGTGAAAAAATGTGACTATTTTTAAAAGTATGGCAAAGTCAAACTCAATTTCAATAGTTTTATTAAAAGGACATTCCAGACAAGGGGTCCCATTTTCTGATTTTTAATTGTTCTATTCTGGCTGTTAGGGGCTGCATACTTTATTCACCAGCACTTTGTATTCCCTGAAAACCCCCATTGACTTTCTGCTGAATCTTTCTCAGTAACATCACTGAATTCAATTCTGAGGGGACTGTCAGGTAGAAGTTTCTCAAGGACATTATTAAGAAATAAAGAGCAAGCCGCATAAAGGCTGAATGAACGATGCACCCCCTTGCCACCAGCACAAATTTAACTTTTTTCCTGGAATGTCCCGTTAATGTTAAAATCCACTCTGGATGGAATTTTGAAAAGTGTATATTTTTTGTGTGAAATGGTTCTGTGTGTACAAGACTCACAATTCTATTCTTAGGGGGTTATTTAAGAAGGGATAGCATCAGGAAGTGCCTTGCTAATAAGAGGTAGTGACAGGTAGCGACTGGAGAACGCCAGACATGGCACGCAATCACACATTTATCACACATTTATCATGCAGAATCTGTTGAGCGACTTACCTCTCGCTACCTGTCGCTCTCCCATACATTTCAATGGATGATCCTTTTCTTCTCTTTAAACTGGGTTTTTTTTTTTAAATCTCAAACAATGTGGTGACCTCTTCTGGCATTGCAAATGCATTTTTTATATATTTCTGCAGAAATGACATTAACGGTCTGGCATTATGTGTTCATGTTACAATGTTATTACAATGTAATTCCATATGTTTTTGCTTTGTTACTAGTGGATACATGCTGAAAAACACACTTTAAACACAGCCTCTGGCGCTCTGGGCTTCCGAGAAGAATTTTTCAGCGCCAGAGTTTTGTGAGGCTGTTTTTGCTGAATATGGTTGGTCGCACTGACCAGTCGCTAACATGCGCTCCCATACAGTGCTGTACTGGTCAAATAGCGACCCCTCACAATGTATTCACCATTACTGCACAGCTACTGAGTCGCTATAAACTAGCGACCCACGGCCAAGCACAGTGACTACTAGCGGGCACTCTGAAAATGCCTGCTACAGACGCTCATCTGTCACTATCTGGCGTTAGTGATGAATCAGCTTGCCCGTGTACAGACTTGGTGTATGTTACCAATAGCAATATCAGCTCAACAGCATGAGGACATATACACACACATATGCACAAAACATATACACTTTCAAAAATTCCATACAAAGTGGACTTACCCTATAGGCACAGTATTGTTTTGTTTACACCATTAGCTAAATATGTTCACTTTGTTGCAGTATAATATTTCAACATTGATGGGTTTTCTACAAATAAATGTAAAGTCATCCTCGAACTTTGATTATCTTGTCTTAATCTGCTTCTGAAATACAGTCATTAGAGTACTTGGTAAAAGGTAAAAAGTAATGGTGAGATCTTGTAGGACAACATTTTGGTGGTCCTAGTGTAATAATCCATAACTGATCCTAATTTCATACATTGTGAGATGGTGCCCTTTGTCAGGAGGTTTCTGATTCTGTAGTGAATGTTGGGGGGAACTTGGATGGTTATTTGGTTGTTATAGTGAATGTCAGGGATTATCATGTGGAAACCTGAGCTATAATTTACAGATCCTGACACATGGTATCAGTATGTGTAAAATATAATAAAAAAAATAATAAAAACTCCTTCAAAATATTTCAGATTTCTGTTTCTCTTTACAAGTGAATATTTTGAACATCTCATAATGTTTATGCATATTTTCTGATTTAAGACCAAGACCCTCTATCAAGGTATGCATAATTATTAGACAGCTTGTTCTACTCTAAAGAACAAAGAGAAAGGCATGGACAACACATGGACAACACACACATTAAGGCACACCCCTTAGTTTCATCATCAATGATTTGCTGTGGGGAACTTAGGGAATGGGAGAAACAAAAAGATGGAACCCTGAGGGGAATGCAGTACCATAACCATGACAAATATAAAGTGGATGGAATATGGCCATCTGTTCTTAGCTGATTTGGGCACCTGCAGTCAGACATCCCAGATTCTTGTGAATTTCTACAGAAAACTCCTAGTGATAAATGTTAATTTAATGCCAGAAAGAGAAAAGGGGGCTGCTGAGGTGCATCTAATTAAACATTATTAGACGGAGAAGGGGACCCTGCAAGCCGCCATCCCGAATGGGTTCCATAAGAAAAGAATTAACTGACTCTGGAAAGTCAAAACCGTTCTGCTGGGTTTACACTGATGCATTTAAAAGGTGATAGCGATTTCCTATCTAAATTGTTACCGCATCAGCGATGGCGGTTGTACAGTAATTTCAAATGTAATTGCTGTGCACTGGAGTGCAATTACTATGGCTACAGCCTTAATGCAGGCAAGAGTCTCTGAAAACGCAATCACCCCTCTGAATGTGCCTATAGGCTAATATGGGCAGAGCTTCACATGCGATTGCAGAGCGATCACAGCTATTTTCGACACCAGAGCCAGAAAAAAACGCTGATAGGTCCACTTTAATGGCTGAAGCACTCTTGAAATTGATAAGATATTGGTGTATGTTAACAGAGCCATCAATGTGTTGTGGCAAATAGTCAAGAGGGTTGCAAGAAACATGTTGAGAAAAAAAAACAATTTAACTGCCAAAGATTTGTGAAGCGAACAGGAACCCATTACCCTCCAGTACTGTCATATTACAGAACTGCAACCTCCCTGCAGTGTCAAGAAGTACAAGGTGTTTAGACATGGCTAGGGTAAGAAAGCCTGAATCCTTAATACCACTGAAAAAGGCACACACTTTGAAATATCAAGAATGGGCCAAGAAATAGGTGCAGATACATTTTTCAAAGGTGTTATGAACTGAGTGTAAATCTTGGTGGATCAAATGAATGGGCTTGTTTCCCGATCAGTAAGAAGTACAGAGATGCCAGCAAGGTGTAGGTAGAGTACTGCTATGGGCTGGCATTATTACATGTGTTAATTTAGAAAACTATTTCTTCAAGCAGTGGTACAGGAAAGATCCCGCATCTTTTAAGAAGTCTTATGCAAGACAATGCTCCTTTGCATCCATTATAGTACTTTACTGTATGTCTAGCCAGTAAAGGGCTTTAAGATAAAATAGTAATGACATAGACCCCTTTTTCACTTGACATTTACCCTATTGAGAACTTGTGGGCCATTCTTAATTGGGATATTTACAATGCATACAAGGCATATATACAAAAATACATAAAAGAATATTACATTTGAAAAATCAGTATGGGGAACAAATATTCTCCAAACTATGGTAGGCAGGAGAAAGGAGGGTCAGCTGAATCTTTTGGAGCTGCAGAAGACGCAAGGATGTTTTGTAAAAGGAAAATGCATGCGAGAGTGTTTTCATTTCTTGATTAAATAAGGCTGCTGGCTGTTATTTCTTTATTAAATAGGGAATAATGTGAGACATCTCGAGTGGCTTTCTCGTCTGCTTTCGAAAATGCTTAATGGTCCCGCATGTGTAACTAAATCATGCGAGAAAGCAGGCATTCCCATGTGCAAGATCACTTTTGCACAGGCACGAGTTTTTTTCGTCCAGTGTTGGCCCTATCCTCATAATAAAGCCAAAACCTCCCTTTTGCTTTCGGAAATGTTTGCAATTGAGTTTTTTAACATTTGGATTGACCAATAGAACTGTAATAAAATGAATGCTCAAAAATACAACTTGTCTGCACATACAAAACAGATTTAAACATTCTCTGAAGCATAAGTAAGAACACATATCTCCAAATGATGTCAGAATTATTATAATGAACATATTATTATTGAAAGAATATTTGATATCCTTTGATATTCTCAGAACAAAAGAGGAGACAAGTACAACAATGAAATTCACCCTTCAAAATGATTCCAAACCACTGCAACTGATAGTTCCCACATCAATATAACAGCAATATACATGCAAATATTGATTATCCATGAATCCATACAAGTGCAATATACATGCAAATATTTATTATCCGCAAATCAAAACAACAATGCACATGTAAATATTGACAGTCTGCATGTTTTATTTTATAATTTTGTGGTAGATTAAATGTATATATCAGCTCATAGTATACATCATACTGTGCTTTTTGGGTTAGTGGTCTTATATTAGCAATGTACATGCAAAGAGAGGCAAATAGCAAAATGTGGTTAGCACCTTAGTACAGTATACTGTATGTGGTAGGAAAATAAAATAAAATGCCATTAGTTATAGGACCTGCTTCACTCTCAACTCTCAAATGTAGTTATAGGTTTCAGATTTAGGTCAGTGTTAAATTTAAAATAGACACTGCCCATTCAGTTCGGTCTGGCTAAACCAAAAAGGAGGCAATATCCAGGTCAATATTTGTCAGTCACTTCTAGCATGGCACACCAGGCAGAGTGGTTGGAAACCCAGTGCTTACATTCTCAGTTATATCTCATCGCTAGTTATACAATAGGCTAGATTACCAGTCTAACTAGCAAGCCCTGTAGTACTATACTGCACAGGAGAGGTCTGATATGCAAAACATCTATACACTTTTTTAGCATTTCTATTTATAATGCAGAATTTAAATATTATTTCCCAACTCCTCAATTTATATAAATGCCCTAATTATTTTTGAGTGGTAGCAGCCAACAAGTTTGTGACTGATGCACTGCTGTTCTCATCCAAGCTGTCAACAACTCTTAAACCTCGTAATGTATACCCTTCGTAGAGGTATGTTATCGGGTGAGTGGAGGAAGGCTCTGGGTATCTCTCAGTGTCTGTTTTTATTCCAGCCGACTCCCAGCTCCTGTCATCGACACATCCTCAATAGTGAAGATGAAGAACATATTCTCTGGCTCATCTATGTAAAACACACTATTGGTCAGCTAAATCTGAGGTCCTAAAATGAATCTAAAAACCAATAAACTGCTGCATCTCTAGGCACCCAGATTTGGAATTACCATCTACCTGATCGAGGACCTAAGCCTGATATCAGGTTGGGAGTTGGGAAGAACAAGTCTATTCAATAATGTGCTAGTTTTTTACTGCACATTAAAAATATTGTTATTTGCTATTCTTGCATGTGAACTTGATCTAAGAGCCCTGTTTCCTGGTCAGCTGGTTCAATCTGCCTGCTATCAAGCCCTGTTTCCTGGTCAGCTGGTTCAATCTGCCTGCTACACTTTTGCACTTTTTTAATATGCTAGAGTTCAATTATATAATTAATGCTGTTGCTAGCACAGAAATTGCAAACACTTTGCTTAGACAATTTACATTGAATTATGCACTATGATATACATGTAAACTAATAGAAGATATAATTTTCTCATAATTCTCTAGGCTTTAGAAAACTTTAGAAATTCTAGAACCAAATTAGTAGTAGTATTACGTTTGAAGGGGCACCATTAACTGATGACATCTCAGCAATTTGAAACATTTATTGACACCTGTAATGATATTTATTCAGTCATTCATTTACTAAAATGATTAAAAAAACATGAAGCTGAAAATATTCCTAATTCAGGGAATAGCTTCCTGCATATGGTTACATTTACCATCTAAGTTAACCTTTTTAACCCTTTAAGTGCCAAGCCTATAGGTCCTACGTGTTTGCTTCGCCTGTCGTTAACTCATCTGACCCCTTGTTCAAACCGTCCGGGTCTTCTCTTCACCGATTACCCCCCTGGGGCTCTTCAGGCTTCAGGAGGGGGCCAAAAATAGCCACCCCCGCTTCAGCAGCCGCCGGCATTAAAAAATTAAAATGACATTTACTCACCTAAGTGTCAGAATCGCTCCCGCCGGGTCTCCTCTTCACTAGGGGGGGCTCTGATCCACCCCTGGCTCTTCCCAACAGACCCTCTCCCCTGCTTTTCTGATGAGCGCCACAATCTTGACATCACCATGCGGGCTTCATACCGGCTCCCAGTGGTTCAGCTGTCAGATGCGATGATTGCTGGCCAGAGGAGGAGGGGTGCAGGCGATCCTCTGATCCCCTGCCTCCCCCCTCCAGTGATCACTGCATCTGTCATTGGATCGGCGAGGGACAGAGGAGCTGACAATCAGAGGTGAGTAAAGAAAAACATTTTTTATGTGTGGTTTTTTTTTTACTGTTAACCCTTTTTGAACTTGTAAGGGGTCCATTCATTGCACTTACTGAGACAGGCAGCATATACACTGTGTCCAACAATGCAGAAAGCAGCAAAGAAGGGACTGGGACATGGTCCATGCTGCTGCAGCTGGTGGTAATGGAACTGGTGCTGCAAAGTGAGGACGTATCTCATCTGTACCTGCTAGACCTTCCTCTAGCACCAGGTTTTGCAGCATCTTTTTGTAGGCCCCAGTACCGCTTCCAGAGTGGTAAGGCCAGAACAACTTGAGTTGTAGATTATATGGCACTCAGTGCTACCTATTCCATGGTCTTCCACCTCTTCCACTTCTGCCGAGAGGCCTGAGCCTTTCACCTCACCCCCCTTAAAATCAGCAATGCTTTCCAGCCACAAGTCATGGAGTCACCATGGGCTATCCACCTGCCCCTGTCCCAGTTGCAGGCCTAGGGTTCCCAGATGTCCAACAACTTATGTTGGAGGATGAGGACATGGCCAGCGGACAATCACAGGAAACCCTCGATGATGATGAAACCATAATGCTGATTCCTGCAGCTTTCTGCAATGTTGAGGCTGAGAGGGAGGCTAGCAGAGAGGAATGGGGGGAAGAGGATGCCAGTTGTAGTGATGAAGTTCTAGACCTAACATGGACTGAAGGCCATCAGAGTTCAGAGGAAGAGGTGGTGGTCACACAGCCCCAGGCAGCCGACAGGAAGGGAGAAGCATGCCAGCAGTCAGTCCATTGCTGCTACTGCCCACCACATCCAGGGACTGAGCACACCAAAGCTGGCTCAAAGGATCTTCCCAGTGAGGCATTTTGTCACACCTGAGGCTTCCTCTGCTGCCTCAGTTGACTAAGCTTCTACCACCTCCTCCCCAACAACAAGGCCACCTGTTTACTCTCAATGAGAGGACATGAGACCCCCAGCAGCAGCATTACCACCATCACCAAGCGTGAGCATGTCCACACCATCCCAGGAAAGTGTTTTCCTGCAAACTTTAGAGATAAAATGAAAGTTGGACCCATCTCACCCACAAGCATTGGTGGGTTGCTGGGCCGACAGTGCACTCCACTGTCCAACCAGAGGACAGTTTTGGAGGATTCAGAGAAGGAGGAGGTCTTCCTCTCACAGCAGGTTGGCACCCATTACAGCTTGCAGGCATCACTGGAGCATGGCTGGAGGGCAGAGCAAGAGAAAGAGGAGACCCCTGACACTGAGGACAGCTTCTCCTTGACTCAGGTCAACCTGGCTTACATGAGCCACTACATGTTGCAGTGCCTGCGCAACAACCGCAGAGCTGCCCGCAAGATCACCAGTGGCAATTACTGTGTGGCCACCCTGCTGGATTCACACTATAAGGATAACCTCACCTCTAGGGATGAGCGAATCGATCCGGACGAACCCGAATTTGTTCCGAATTTCATGAAAAATTAGATTCTGAACGCATCCGAATTTCCCCGCGATTCGATCGATCGAAGTTTTCCTTTAAACTCCATTTATTTCAATTACAGGCATTCTAAAATGGTGGATGAACATGTCCAGACATATCCCCTGGGGCAAGTTATCATGGGAAGGTCACATGCAGCCTATCAGCAGCCAGGAAGCCCGGTGACTTCACCGTGCTATATAAACGGTGGCCATTTTCCTTTTGCGCATTTCAGCCTTGCATTTCAGAAACAGCGGTGGTTGCTGCAGACAGGGAGAGACTTAGAGATAGGCAGGGATAGTCGTTGAGACCCACAGAGAGGCAGACAGAACCAGGGAAAGATAGGGAAAAATTGGGAACGATCGGGAACGATCCAGGCAGGGACAGTGAGAGGGAAAGCTTTTTTTTATTTTCATTTGCCAGATCAGTTTTCAATCGGTGTTCTTTGTGCTGTAAATATTCCTTGCCACTGTGCATCCCATCTTGGCAGTGGCATATTTAACCCTATCTGTTATACACAAGCATTTCTCATAACTGGATTAGTTTTAATTTTTTTGGCTGCTGTAAAAACCCCAGGCCACATGGCCATTCCATTTCAGCACACGTGAGCCTATCTTTTATACTAAATCAGCTTGTTCATCCTCAGCTTTATCAAGCTATTGCATCTTGAATTGGTTTTTGTCTGCTTTAAAAACACCAGCCCACATGGGCATCCCAAACCAGCACATGTGACCCTATCTTTTATACTAAATCAGCTTGTTCATCCTCAGCTTTATTAAGCTATTGCATTTTGATTTGGTTTTTGGCCTCCTGTAAAAACCCAAGCCCACATGGGCATCCCAAACCAGCACATGTGACCCTATCTTTTATACTAAATCAGCTTGTTCATCCTCAGCTTTATTAAGCTATTGCATTTTGAATTGGTTTTTGTCTGCTTTAAAAACACCAGCCCACATGGGCATCCCAAACCAGCACATGTGACCCTATCTTTTATACTAAATCAGCTTGTTCATCCTCAGCTTTATTAAGCTATTGCATTTTGATTTGGTTTTTGGCCTCCTGTAAAAACCCAAGCCCACATGGGCATCCCAAACCAGCACATGTGACCCTATCTTTTATACTAAATCAGCTTGTTCATCCTCAGCTTTATTAAGCTATTGCATTTTGAATTGGTTTTTGTCTGCTTTAAAAACACCAGCCCACATGGGCATCCCAAACCAGCACATGTGACCCTATCTGTTATACTAAATAAGCTTGTTCAGCCTCAGCTTTATTAAGCTATTGCATTTTGAATTGGTTTTTGTCCTGCTGTCAAAACACCAGGCCGCAGGGTATCCCAAACCACCACGTTGCACCCTATCTGTTATACTAAATAAGCTTGTTCATCCTCAGCTTTATTAAGCTATTGCATTTTGAATTGGTTTTTGTCTGCTTTAAAAACACCAGCCCACACGGGCATCCCAAACTAGCACATGTGACCCTATCTTTTACACTAAATCAGCTTGTTCAGCCTCAGCTTTATTAAGCTATTGCATTTTGAATTGGTTTTTGTCTGCTTCAAAAATACCAGGCCGCAGGGTATCCCAAACCATCACGTTGCACCCTACCTGTTATACTAAATAAGCTTGTTCAGCCTCAGCTTTATTAAGCTATTGCATTTTGAATTGGTTTTTGTCTGCTTTAAAAACACCAGCCCACACGGGCATCCCAAACTAGCACATGTGACCCTATCTTTTACACTAAATCAGCTTGTTCAGCCTCAGCTTTATTAAGCTATTGCATTTTGAATTGGTTTTTGTCTGCTTCAAAAATACCAGGCCGCAGGGTATCCCAAACCATCACGTTGCACCCTACCTGTTATACTAAATAAGCTTGTTCAGCCTCAGCTTTATTAAGCTATTGCATTTTGAATTGGTTTTTGTCCTGCTGTCAAAACACCAGGCTGCAGGGTATCCCAAACCACCACGTGGCACCCTATCTGTTATACTAAATAAGCTTGTTCATCCTCAGCTTTATTAAGCTATTACATTTTGAATTGGTTTTTGTCCTGCTGTCAAAACACCAGGCCGCAGGGTATCCCATATTGCCAATTTTCATAGTATCTGGTGCAGAGAAGCACTTCCTCATTTTATTTAGCTTCTGCTTTTTAAAGTAAACACATTTTTTAAAGTACCTATTGCGCATTTCAAATACATAAAAATGTCAGGCAGACAAGTGCCAGGATGTCCAAAGAGGAGTGGCAGAGGCCAAGATTCAGCAGGCAGAGGTCGCAGCAGACTAGGGGCGAGTGGCAGCAGGAGTCACGGTGAGAGACCTGATCTGCCAGTATCTGCTAGCGGTTGTGTCTCCACCAGTAACGCCATGGTAGATTGGTTAACGCGGTCATCCACATCATCACAAGTTAAATCTGAGACCCCAAGTCTAGGGTCGGTAGGTTCCTCTGAAACAACCCTGAGTTGGCATGCCCTGAGAGCAGTCCCTGTCCTCCCATTGCCTCTGTCCTACGCCGTTCCCTCCCCCAGCGACGTATCCTATGCTTTGGGTTCAGCTCCACTCTTGAGTGAGGAGGACGATCAGATAGAGGACAGTCAGCAGCTACTGCCCAGCCAAGAAATGGAGGTGGCTTCTTTAGCTAGGCAGACAAATAGTGATGTGGAGAGTGTCGTGGGTATTGTGAGCGTTCCAGCTCCTGCGCCAGACACTGTTGAGGAAACCGAGAAAATCAGTGACGTGCAGCCACAACTCTGTGATGATGATGATGAAGAAGCCGATCGCACTTGGGAGCCGGGTGCAGAAGGGGCTTCATCATCATCATCAAGAGAAGAGGGGCACAGGTTGCCCCGGAGTCAGTAGCTGAGGCAGCAAGGTGTTAGCAGCATGGTTGGCAGTCAGCATGGGGGCACAATTGTAAAGCCTGGAGCCAAACAGGGCCGGGGCCGGGGTAGAGCACCTGCTGCACGGCAGGCTACCTTATCTGGAGGTAGTGGAGCAGGGGTTCCTGGAGTTGGTGACAGTAGCAGTGAATCAGTGAGGCCTGTTGGTGGGAAAAGTAGCTACTCGGCAGTGTGGCAGTTTTTCCTGAAGCATCCGCAGGAGGGTAACATGGCCACATGCAAGATACGTAGGCAGAAGGGGAAGCGTGGCCAGGGCCCAAATGTTGGCACCACGGCCCTGCGTCAACATATGATGCGTCACCATAAAGCTGCCTGGGAGAACCGAGGCTCCGAAGAGGTGGTCCAGCCTGCTTCCTCACCAAGTGGCACGCCGCTCCCAATTTCTGCCAGCCAAGGCTCCAGCACCTCAGCCGAAGGCAGCTGTGCGTCATACCCATCCTCTGTCGCTCCTGATGCTCCAGCTCCTCCTCCAAGTCATGCATCCCGCCAGCAATCCATCAGCGAAGCCATGTCCAAGAGACATCAGTATGCGCCCACTCATCCTATGGCGCAGAAGCTGAATGTGCTCCTGTCCAAGTTGCTGGTGCTGCAGTCGCTCCCTTTTCAGGTGGTGGACTCTGCACCTTTCAGAGAACTGATGGCTTGTGCCGAGCCAAGGTGGAGATTCCCAAGCCGTCATTTCTTTGCCAAGAAGGCAGTACCAGCGCTGCACACTTTTGTTGAACAGAAGGTGGGCGAGTCCTTGAGCCTGTCGGTGTGTAGCAAAGTGCATGGCAGCGCCGACATCTGGATCTGTAACTACGGTCAGGGACAGTACATGTCATTTACCGCTCACTGGGTGAACGTGGTCCCTTTGCAGCAGCAGCAGCAACTTGGACAGGTCACGTCGCTTCGGCCTCTGCGCTCCCTGGCCGTTGTGACACCGTGCGACTCTGCCTCCTCATCCTCCGCCATCTCCTCACCCTCCACTGTAGGCTCAAGTCTCAGTGCCCCTCCAGTCTACCATGTGTGCAGGGCACGGAGGTGTCATGCTGTGCTTCACATGGTTTGTCTTGGCGAACGGAGTCACACAGGGGAGGAACTGCTTAAATTTATTCATCACGAAATCCAAACATGGATTACTCCACGAAAACTTAAAATGGGAAGAACATTTTGTCTGTGCTGCGACAAGGAAGCCTGACCCATGCGCCCTGCATGGCTCACGTCTTCAATCTGGTTGTCAAGCGGTTTCTGAGGTGTTCCCCCAATCTGCAAGACATCCTAACAACTTCAAGGAAACTTTGCATGCACTTCAGCCACTCATACACCGCCAAACACACCCTTCTTGAGCTACAGCGTCAGAACGGTAGCCCCCAACATAGTCTGATTTGCGATGTTTCCACCCGTTGGAATTCCACCCTTCACATGCTGGACCGATTATATGAACAGAGAAAAGCCATCACGGATTTCCTGATGATCCAAGCGGATAGGGGGACTCCCCTGTGTAATTTCAATGTCAACCAGTGGCAGCTCATACGTGACACCTGCCGTTTGCTCAGGCCCTTTAAGGAAGCCACATTATTTATCAGTCGGCAGGATTACGGGATTAACAACGTGATTCCACTGCTTCATGTACTACAGCACATGTTGGAAACCATGGCTGGTCAGGGCACTGGAGACATGGTGTCTACATCTTATGGCCACATGAACCCCGTTGGAGCGGAACTGGAGGAAGAAGAGGAGGAGTGGCCCAGTGAAGCACAGTTTAGGCTTGGCGAAATGGCTGGTTTAGCTAGTCAGCGGACAGAAGAGGAAGAGCAGGAGCAGCCAGAGGATGGGTTGTGAGGAAGGCGAGACAGAGGACCCAGACACACCGTGGCAGTATGCAGTGGAGACAGGTAGTCCCTCCGAGTCACTTTCGCAAATGGCAGGAAGCATGCTCACGTGCTTGCGTAGTGACCCCAGAATTGTTTCCATTTGTCGGCGGGATGACTTCTGGCTCTCCACCTTATTGGACCCTCGCTTCCGGCACAAAATGGGGGCATTTTTTAAACCCGCCGAGAGGAAGGACAAACTGAACTTCTACAAAGACATTCTACGTAGTCAGTTGGCCGATGCGTATCTGCGCCATGGTCCATACTCTCGCAGGTCTGACTCGGGGGGACCTCTGCGCTCACATTCCACTGCCATGGCTGCTGGGGGGGTTGGCAGGAGCAGCAGTAGCAGCTCCATCAGAAGCAGCCTCAGTCTTCAGTTGCTAATGAGTAGCTTTCTACACCCGCATAGTGAGGCTACTCATGAGCAGCAGGAAGACCTGGAGCAGGACCTGAACCAGCAGGTCATGTCATACCTTGACATGACCATGCCAACATACCTTGAGGATCCGCTGGACTTCTGGGCAGCCAAACTTGGCTTGTGGCCGCAACTAGCAGAGTTTGCCCTGGAAAAGCTGTCCTGCTCGGCAAGTACAGTGCCTTCTGAGCGGTTGTTTAGTGTGGCGGGGGCCATAGTTACGGCGAGGAGAACTCGTCTGTCACCTAAAAATGTGGAGAGTCTCACGTTTGTGAAAATGAATCAGGGATGGATCAGCAAGGATTTCCACCCACCAATGTCTGATGCATGCAACTAGATTCAGCATGGTGCCACGTTTTACACTTTCCAAATGGTGCAAAACATATTTATGTTTTTAGGCCAATTTTTGGGCTCCTGCTGATGCCAACTTCAGGGTGTGCCTTTCAGCCAATTTTGGGCCTCCTGCTGCTGCCAACTGCAGTGTGTCTTTCAAGCTATGTGTGGGCTCATGCTGCTGCTGCTTGCAACTCCAGGGTGTGATTCATCCAATTTTTGGGCTCCTGAAGCCAACTCCAGTGTCTCTTTAAAGCAAAGTTTGGGCTCCTGCTGCTGCTTGCAACTCCAGGGTGTGATTCATCCAATTTTTGGGCTCCTGCAGCCAACTCCAGTGTCTCTTTCAAGCTATGTTTGGGCTCCTGCTGCTGCTTGCAACTCCAGAGTGTGATTCATCCAATTTTTGGGCTCCTGCAGCCAACTCCAGTGTCTCTTTCAAGCTATGTTTGGGCTCCTGCTGCTGCTTGCAACTCCAGGGTTTGATTCATCCAATTTTTGGGCTACTGCAGCCAACTCCAGTGTCTCTTTTAAGATATATTCGGGCTCCTGCTGCTGCTTGCAACTCCAGGGTGTGATTCATCCAATTGTTGGGCTCCTGCAGCCAACTCCAGTGTCTCTTTAAAGCAATGTTTGGGCTCCTGCTGCTGCTTGCAACTCCAGGGTTTGATTCATCCCATTTTTGGGCTCCTGAAGCCAACTCCAGTGTCTCTTTAAAGCAATGTTTGGGCTCCTGCTGCTGCTTGCAACTCCAGGGTGTGATTCATCCAATTTTTGGGCTCCTGAAGCCAACTCCAGTGTCTCTTTAAAGCAATGTTTGGGCTCCTGCGGCTGCTTGCAACTCCAGGGTGTGATTCATCCAATGTTTGGCCTCCTGCTGCCAACTCCAGTGTCTCTTTAAAGCAATGTTTGGGCTCCTGCTGCTGCTGCTGCTTGCAACTCCAGGGTGTGATTCAGCCAATTTTTGGGCTCCTGCAGCCCACTCCAGTGTCTCTTTCAAGCTATGTTTGGGCTCCTGCTGCTGCTGCTTGCAACTTCAGGGTGTCATTCAGCCAATTTTTGGGCTCCTGCTGCTGCCAACTCCAGTGTCTCTTTCAAGCTATGTTTGGGCTCCTGCTGCTTGCAACTCCAGGGTGTGATTCATCCAATTCTTGGGCTCCTGAAGCCAACTCCAGTGTCTCTTTAAAGCAATGTTTGGGCTCCTGCTGCTGCTTGCAACTCCAGGGTGTGATTCATCCAATTTTTGGGCTCCTGCAGCCAACTCCAGTGTCTCTTTAAAGCAATGTTTGGGCTCCTGCTGCTGCTTGCAACTCCAGGGTGTGATTCATCCAATTTTTGGGATCCTGAAGCCAACTCCAGTGTCTCTTTAAAGCAATGTTTGGGCTGCTACTGCTGCTTGCAACTCCAGGGTGTGATTCATCCATTTTTGGGCTCCTTCACCCGACTCCAGTGTCTCTTTTAAGCTATGTTTGGGCTCATGCTGCTGCTGCTTGCAACTCCAGGGTGTGATTCATCCGATTTTAGGGCTCCTGCAGCCAACTGCAGTGTCTCTTTCAAGCTATGCTTGGGTTCATGCTGCTGCTGCTTGCATCTCCAGGGTGTGATTCATCTGATTTTTGGCCTCCTGAAGCCAACTCCAGTGTCTCTTTAAAGCAATGTTTGGGCTCCTGCTGCTACTTGCAACTCCAGGGTGTGATTCATCCAATTTTTGGCCTCCTGCTGCCAAATCCAGTGTCTCTTTAAAGCAATATTTGGGCCCCTGCAGCTGCTGCTGCTGCTTGCAACTCCAGGGTGTGATTCATCCAATTTTTGGGCTCCTGCTGCCAACTCCAGTCTCTCTTTCAACCAATGTTTGGGCGGCTGCTGCTGCTTGCAACTCCAGGGTGTGATTCAGCTAATTTTTGGGCTCCTGCTGCTGCCAGCTCCAGGGTGTGTTTTTCAGGCACTATAGGGGCCCCTCATAGAGATGCCACCTCAACTCTCTGCAATTGTGCCGCTCTGCGATTCTATTAGCAATGCCTCTGATCTGCATGTCATAATTATTTACAGTATTATTTCACTAACCCAAAACGCATCCTATGCGTGTTACAGCAAGACAGAATTGTTTACAACCCTATTGAGGTTCTAGGAAGCTCAGAAATAGCCGTTTTTAATAGCGATTCTTCGCGAATAAATTCGTGTCGAAACGATTTTTGTTGGAAAATTCGGCGAATCAGTCGAATCGAATTTTTCAAAAGTTCGCTCATCTCTACTCACCTCCTTTATTCCAGCACTGGAGCGGAATCGAAATGCATGCTGGTGGATGCACTACTGGCGGAGTTCCCAGCTGACTTTGAGAGTTCAGTGGGGGCATGGGGCCGAGGAGGGGGAGCAAGTCGCCACACAGCAGGGGCACTAGCAGCACCTCTCAGGGACAGTGAGCATGTCCACAATGTGGAAAAACATATTCCATAGCCTCTTACATCCACCACCATCGGATACGGCCCGTAGTAACAGGAGGCAGACTTTGACTTGCATGGTGGATCACTAGCTGTCCACAAGTTTCCTGGTACTGAGTGATGGGTCCTCCCCGCTTAATTCTGGGTCGCTAAACTGGACACATGCCCTCTATCTCTCTATCAGAACGTGTGTTCAGCACTGAAGGAGTTGTCATCACAGACAGGAAGATCCGCCTATCCACAGCCAACGTGGACATGTTTATACTCCTTAAAGGGTAGTTCCACTTTCATTGACATTTTTAAAAGTTTCCAAAATTGTGTGGTAAAATGGTGTCTTCATTGTGCTAAACCTATCTGTTATTTTTTCAATTTTTTATTTGTTTGCGACTCTGTGTTATAAAAGAGTTTTCCATAGCAACAATGTGTTTACCTTTGCTGAGTACACTTGGGTAGTGATTTGGAGTACATATCATAGACTTCCTCACTCTTGCTTGTTAATCATAAGGAATGGATGACAGGTTTAACCTATTCTGCTGAAATTCAACTTCTTCAGTTTGGCACTATCACAGTCTTGTGTTCCAGTAGCAAGGGTTAATGGCTGGGTACTCAGCTGGAGAGGTCATTAGGCTGCTTAGACTTACCCATGTGTGGCCTCCCATCCAATTAGCGTGCTTGACTGCCCTGACGCAAGCTTGTCTGGGCTCGTCTAAGGAGCTGAGTCCAGCCGTGCTTCACCGGCGGCTGCATCACCGCTACCCTCTAACAGGGAGCATGCCTATGATGCCCATTCACAAATGCCTGGCGCAGGCACACACTCTGCTAAAGAGATAGTGGCATTGGACAGGGAAGAAAGGTGCATATACCAGGCAACCTGGGGGGCTTTACACAGCATCCAGAATCAGGATTCCCCGGGGATAGGGAGTCCAGCGGCTGCGGGTTTTTGTCCACTTTAACTCCGAGATAATTATGTATTTAAAACAGTCTAATATTCAAGTCTTTTTAGTTTCAGTAAAAATGTGCATTGTTGATAACAATTCTGTTTCCTGTGCGTGATAGGAGGAGTAAATGGAGCTGCAAATGTGTTAATTCCAGGCATCTGTCAAAATTCAGGTGGCTGTACAGAATAACTCACAATAGGTGGGCAACCAGTATAATGAGGCCCTGTGATGGTTCAGTGACCTACATTTATTAAAGTTGGTGGTATTGCACATCAGAGATAATTTCAACCATGGGAGTAATAGGAAGACTTAGTCTAGGTCAGGACAAATTGCAGTATCGATTTTTGCTGGAATTTTAGAACTGTTAAGCTGATGTAACAAAATATCCCCATGTCCTCTATCTTTGTATTCAAATGCTGAGCTTTGCCAGTGTTTCTCTTTCCTTCTCGATGACATCTAGTTCGAATTGTACTTTTCTCATACACATAAAGCTTTTGACTGTATCTCAGCCTGTGATTTCATTCCCAGAAATATAAAATGTCTTTTCTGCTTAAGAAGCATAAAATCTTTTAACTCTGGGAGAATACTTATCAGGCATTCGTTAAGCCCCTTTTAGTCCTGGAAGTATATTATTCAGCTGTTCTGCATTGCTGCTTTCTTATGCAGTGTAAAGTTTTAGTCCAGAAATCCAGAAGCTTGCCACATATTTCTGACTTTTTATTCAGCTCCTGAAGTTTTAAAAATGGTTTAGCAGAGTGTTCTGGTTTGGCAGCGTACTGTTAAGGAGCAGATGATGATGCAGTACAAGTCCAATTGTTTTTAATGCCAAGAGCCGGGCCATGGTCAAGCATGATGCTGCAGATGTGATCTGTATAGCTGTGTGTGAGGAACACATTATTCAGCATTCAACAGGTGTCTAGAATAAGCAGGATGATAACACCATGGCAGTGTAACTGGCTCTTGTGTTTGACATGTCCTCTTCCCAGCAAACCCAAGGAACTTATGTGAGAACTTCTACTGTAGCTTTACCCCCTTGATCAGTGTAGGGTATAGCTTATGTGGCACTGCTGCAGGCTGGATGGTGGTAATTCTCTCTTTCTATATATTTTATTATTATTATTATTATTTTAGGTTGTAAAGATTCATAGATAGATGTGGGTCTAAAAATAGGCTGTCCTTTCTAAAAACATTGAGAGGCTAATTTTATAGTGTTAGTATCATGGCTAAACACTTAACCCACAAAATTGAAAAAGGCCAATACACCTCTTAAAACATCATAGGTGGTTGCAAAGTGGGGAAGAAAGCCACCAGTTTGCTGCTCTGTGGATAGTTGTGAATTTTATTGACCTGGCACACTGCAATCAGCTTTGACACATGATGCTATGACAAAATAAATGATTTAACCAATATTTGCTTTGGGTGGAATTGGGGCCCTGTTACTGGCCGTGATTAGAAATGGAAAGTAAACTTTGAATGGCTCTTGGTAGCACCTAAGTAAACAAAAGTATAAGCTGTGCTGAGCTTCAATTTACCCTCTAACCCACCTACATTATGCCTTAATAGAATGCTTTTGCTCCCACAACCTCAGATACTATGCTGTATTGTGAAAAGATTATCATTTAGAATGCAAAAATGACAAATCATATAGGTGGTATATTTTTCAGCAATATGGCCATACAGTTTCGCCTACCAATATGATTATAATTGCTTTAAAAAAAGCTAAAACTATGCACACATAAGGGTTGATTCAGCACCATGCAATAACGCATTTTTGGTTTATGGTGTGAGAACCTTACTTATGTGTCTCACTTGTTTTTTTAAGCACACCAGTCCAAGAAAAGGGAGTATTTTTATTTTAAGTTTTCTTATGTGCAATTATTCTCACAAATGCAGTTGGACTCGCATGAGTCAGGGACCACAATTAACCTCAGACTGGCTGTTAAGGCAAGAAATTGGTGAGATAATTCCCTCCATATTTTTGCTTGTGAGAATGGTGCCTTTGTGTGTTTTAGTAGTATTTTCTGAGAAATGGAGCCTTTAGATGAATATCTTGTTGAGGAATGGATGATTCTTCACTGCTCTTAACCTCTGGTGATTCTAGTGGGTTTTTATTATTTCTATTTTTCTTATTTTATCAATGTTTTTTAAGAAGAATGTAAAAAGACTCCAGGGCCGCCCAAGTCCCACTCCCAATTCAGGATGACCTGATGTCTGAATGCCCCTGGATCGCCCGTTCCACTCACCTGCTCCCAGAGCCCTTGCTGTATCTCAGCGCTGCATTCCCGCTCACCTCTAACTGCGCATGTACCTGCGCCAGGCCTTTTTGAATGGGCACTACAAGCACGCCCACAGTTATAAACTGAATGGGGATCAGCTGGTAATGCACTCGGTTCCACATGGCTTCATTCGCTGCTTAACTGAGGCTGCTTAGCCGCTAGCAGAGCCAAATGGAGCCAAATCTTGCACCCAGGAAGGTGAGTTTCCTGAGCTAAGCTTATGATAACCCTTGGCATAAACTTAGCAGAACATCTCAAATAGGGATGCCCTACCTGAAAGGAGAGCCATCCAGGAGACTGAAATTCCCAGGTGTTGTTCCTCTTGTAAATGTAAATATTATTATATATAGAAAAAAGTTAAATATTTAAATTATTTACACAAAATCATTTTGAAAAAATAAAAACTACAATAATCTACTAATTACGTTATCAAGAGCCCTTTCATTTCTCGCTTAAATAGGTCTTCTAGCTGTTATTTCTCACTTAAATAGGGCATGGTGTTAGAGATCTTGATTGTTTTTGCACGTGCAAGATTGCCTCACGTTTTCCCTAAATCATGTGAGAATTCTCAAGCAAGATTACTTTCTCATGTAGTTTTGTTACGGCCTCTGCTCAGTCAACTCCATAGTGTGCCATGCAGTTACATGTAAATGCATGCTTGAAGCTGGAGGTGATGCAGATCCCATGCACTGTACTCATGTAATGTCAACTACTTTCCAAAGTCAGTTTAAAAGTGTTAACTGTCTGTTTACATTTAGCATTTATAATGACAACAATGTGCAAGGACAGACTTGTTCAATGGACTGTATGGGCTTTAGCAATCCATTTACTGTATATGTGTCTCTTAGCTGGAGATCTTGAATGCATTAACTTCTTTGTGCTTTCAACATCAAGGTAGTCTGTATTAGACATTTCAAAACCTTTGGTTATGGATAGTTCATGGGGTTTGTTACATTTGATAGGGTAACATACTGTGCAAATATACCCTATTTGTCTTTGTCTTTTTGTAGGTACCATCAGATGAATGGGGAGGTTATCCAGCACCAGGGAAAGAAGGAGAGATACCCTGCCGAAGAATGAGGAGTGGTAGCTACATCAAAGCCATGGGGGATGATGACAGTGGGGACTCTGACACCAGCACCAAAATGTCACCGAAAGGGGCTATTAGGCGTGAAAGATATCGCAGGTCTTCAAGTGTTGACCATCCCAGGGCCAAGTATGTAACATATAAATATGCTGCCCTTGACTCTGATTTTTAGGATTAAATAATTCTGAATTATTATATATTCAGACATAATAAATAGATAATTGCTGATAGAACACAATTTTCTTAAATTATAAGCAAAATAATACATTATTTAGAAATACTTTCTTCCAGCTTGGAATAAGTGATTTTAAAAATATGATCTATTTCTTTTTCTTTTTGGAATGCATTTTGTGAAGGGCAAACTTTCACTTTCTTCTAACAAGGAATTAAGGCCCACCTGTTGCTTAACCCCCATCAACTTGGAATACTTTCCTCTCTCTGGAGACCTAACTATTCTAAGGGGTGGAGGCAACATAATTTATTCCCCATATTATCTAACTTTTTCTAAAACCCCACTGAAATGGAACCTTTATAAAATGTGTTGTGTTGCCTGTCCCTGACAAAATGCTTCTTCCTTTACTAGTATAATAGGATCACTTTTAACAAATAATGTAATTTATTTTGACATATTTAGAATTTCAGAGCAGTTAGTAATTTTATCTATGTATCATGGATCTCGGATTTCCCCAGCAGGCAAGAAAGGGTTGAAAGCACAGCCCTTTCTCAACCTTTGTTGCTAAGATTTAGTGCTTGCTAAAGCCCAAACCAATTTTGCTGTTTTCTAAAGTGGAAAATAATGATGAGAAACAGATACATTAATACCAAAACACATTTAAAATTTCTCCCTTAGGCCCCTTGCTGGCTGACTTTAATTCCCTAACCATGTTTGTCCACTCTATTTTGTAAGAGCTGAGTAGTAATCCAATTTCAACGCGTACTGTGATTTTTTGTTTGCATCCATTTTATAGTGATGCATGTTTAATATGTGCTAGTTTGCCATAACAAGATGTAACCTTGAATCTATTTTTTGGATCTGGACTAGATAAAAAAACAGCTAGTTATGTATTTAGAAACATCTAAAAGGGTGTATCATGTATACATGTTATTTTTTTATTATTTAGTCTTCACTCAAAAACTTCTCCACCTTAACTAGAGACCTCAACACCCATTCTCATGCAAAATAAATCCCTTTACCTGGTTTGGAGTTTTTTAAATTGAGAGGAGAAGCTCTTTGCAGTTTAGTGCTCATTGTGTCATATCTATGTAGTTTCAACACTTCTTATATACCTGTAGATTTTCTGTTAATGATGGTTTTTATGTAGAGTTTGGTCTTGTCTTTCTTGTCTTTCCTCTTTGTATTAGCTTCCTTTTCTCATCACTTTTCACTAGGTTTCCATGTAAGCGATATTCTGACTCATGTCTCTGTAATTGCCCCAGCTGCTGCACTCCACCTAAAATCCATCACAAGGGACATGGCTATGGTCTCTCCATTATGGGTCAAGTAAGTATAGGAATTGCATGATTAATAGGTATGGTGCACACAGATGGATGGAATGCTGGTGGAATGCATGTCAACCCTAACCTTGCCTGCATTTTGCATTCTTATAAAGCCTGGCTGCAATAACTGCTGCTTTATATGGATTTCTGGTGTGATAGTAAATAATTGAACAAAATCTCTGTACATTTTAATTTACAGATAGGGATGGTAAATCTATATTATGTTAAATTATCATTTACTATGTTTTCTCCACCTTATAATTTTTTAACTTATGCAACTATAAATAAAAGTTGACATTAATAGGGCAGCAATAAAACAGTTGTACCTGTTGCATAAAATGTGAACTATTGGGATGTGTAGTTTAAGCTTTTCAGTATTTAAAGGGGGATCCATATTTTTAGATTTCTCCCCAAAGGACCCCAGATTAAACTCGCCTTCTGGCATGAGGCTCCCACCAAGGCACTGAGGGGGTTGGCACGGTCCTGGTACAAAACAGGGCTCTAATCGGTGGATGATTTTGGGGGGGAAGGTACCAGAGACAGGGGAAATCGATATTGATTTCCTCTTTCTGGTACCACACTATAAAGAAAAGAGCCAAAGGATCGGATGCACCTCAAGGTAAGCTGCATCAGTGTTTGTCATTGTTCACACGTGCAAGTTCAAACCACTAAGGATCCAAATATGAGTCACACAGAAAACTGTGCCCTCCTGCTGTTTCCCACCATCCTTGTGTGGTTGTGATAGACAGAACATCCTTTGCATAGCCTTTATTGCTTCTTCAAAACTCCCCTCCTCCTCTTCCACAATCTGTGGCCTAGTCCCTGTCCCCATGATGGTTGATTTTGTAACATCAGATTTCACACAGTTTAGTGAATTACTGTCAGCGAGTTGTAAAAGTTTTTATTGATAAAAACCATGCTGCTATAAGCTGTATGATTTTTATCAATAAAAATGACAGCAGGCACTTTTTCTTTTACTGTAGTTTGTAGTTAAAAGAAAAAAAAATGTGCCCCCCAAAAAAGCCAACTAGCCCCGGCACCAGGCATAAGGGCTGGTGACCCTGGCCCTGCTGGTTTACCAGCCCTTATGCCCTTAATATGGGTATGGGGCTCTTCCATGGGTGCCCACAGCTAGTTAGCTTTTGGGGGGCATGCTTTAAAAAACACAAACTACAGTTAAAAGAAAAACAATTGCCAGTTCTCATTTTCATTGTTAAAAATCTAGCAGGCAATGACATGGCTTTCATTGAAAAATGCACCTCAGCTAGTGAAGCGGCCATATCTCACCAACCGTTCTGGCCACAAGGAGAAACCCAGTCTCCTCCAAAAGTCCCTAAAAAACACTCCATGAATCAAACAATTTTAAACTTTTGGAGTGAATTGCCATGTGAGTTCTCTCAACAAATGAACATTTTTGAAAAAAATCTTTAAAAAAAAATGTCTGTTGAATCATGAGAGATAGGAAATATGGTGACAGTGGGGTTTTCTTGCAATATTGCAAACATGGCTGGCTCTAAATCGAGGACATTGTGACAGAAAGTTCTAGAAAGCAGCGCCTTTCTATTTTCATCCCCCTACCCTGTTAAGATATGGCCTGTAAACAGCTGACTTCACAGTATACAGAGGTGAACCTAGCATATCTGCTGCTTGAAGCCAACTACAGAAAGGTGACCCCAAGTATCAAACAGTGAAATATATGGATATCAAATGTTTTTGGTGGCTCAGAGGCCCCACCCCCTACCCACACTGTGAGAGGGATAGTGGGTGAGGCTGCTGAGCCACCAGTGAGCTAGAAAAAAAATTGGGCTTAACAATCGCTTGGTGGTACTTCATTCCAGGTTATACTCCTAGCTGCACACAGCGATCCACCCGACTCCTCTTACTTGACTAGTCCTTTTCTTATGAGAGAATAGTAAAGTTTAGATCAGTGATTCTTTCCCATTTGCTGTTTAAAAACCCCTGTCATCATCCACAATGCACCATATTTAGCTGTGCATTTTTTTAAACAAACTGCTCAGCTAAATATGGTGCTAAATTGCACTTTGGGAAAAAATCAAAAGAAAAAGTGTTTACTTAAAAAAGTGAGTAAAAAATTACTTATGGTCATGAATCAACCCTGATATGAAATATTGAAACAGTTCTTCAGACTGATTCATATGAAGCCTTAGGGGGATTTAACATGGAGTGAAGTAGAGATAGTCTGATCATGGATCACCACAAACTAGCTGCTTGGTGTTAGGGTGGAGGAAGAAGGAGGAGATAGTTAGGTGGAGGAGATATTTTCTAAGTGTTGCAGTTTGAAGTGACAATTAACACTACTTTTAGGACATTGTAGGCATTGCTTGCTAACTGTAAATCCTTGTTACGATTTGGATGGAGTAGATTAAGTTTCCTGTGGACCCATCGCCCAATCCAAACCTTAACACTGTCATGCTTACATTTATTTGTTTTTTGTTTTTTTTATTGGGGGAGTAAAAACACTATGAAAGGCCCAGATCTAACAAGTAATAAAGTGGAATACTAGCCTCCTTAAGCGGTACAGTGATTGTTTTGTAAGAAATACTAAAATAGGACTTATAATATAAGTGCCCCAGCCAGACTACACAGAACAGCTTCCCTTGCATTAACGTTAAAGGACCAGCAAGTGGCAGAGATGGATTGGGAACCAGGTAGGGTGTTTTATTTTGTTAACCCCTCTCCTGCCTCACCAATGGGGCAGAGGCCAGGGCTAGCCCTAAAGAGAAATGCCCCGCTTTGTGTGTCAACACAGTTTACCTGGGAAACCCACTTTTCTGGTGTTACCACAGCACAGACGCAGGTCGCTCAGCCAATCAGCATGCTTGGCTCCATTCGGCTCTGCCAGTGTCACAATGGCCGAGCACATCACTGCCTACATTCCCAGCAATTCCCTAGCAATGGGCGTGCCATTCAGAAAATGTCTGGTGCGCCCCAGCTAGAGGTATGCTATGCTAGTGATACGCCTACTGTGACAAGGTATGGTAAGGGCAGGTGACTGGATCTGGCAACTAGGGGGTTTCACACATTGGCGCATCCCAATTGGAGATTCCCCAGGCCGTGGTACTTTGGTGGCCGAGGAGTCTTTCAGACTCCAGGGATTCCGAAGTTCCTTTTTAATATTAGGACTGTACTTCCACTTTAAAATAGTACTCTGTGATCATCAATGAATGTGCTTGCCATGATTAGTAAGAGTAAAACAGGGTCTATCCATGCAGTAGCGAAGAGCAGGGGCAAGGAAAGGACAAAAAACAAAAGCACAAGGAAAATGAGCAAGTGGGAAATATAAGAAAAAACAGAAAAACTGAAGAGTATACCAGATTAAAAAAGAGCAGGAAGAGGAAAATGGTAGTTATACAGAAAAGACAAAACCATTAGCAGAGCAAAACAAATCATTCAGGATGGTGCCAGGAAAGCCTGGTGTTTATAGTTTATACTGTATTAAGTTTTAAGATGATTGAGGCCAGCATAAAAGGCAAGGGCAGTGTTGGACAGCGACAGTTAGGTGAACCACAATCTAGTTAAATGTATAAACAAAGATGCAAGTTAATTCTGCTTGTAAAATGTTCCTAGCTGCCCCTAATTTTTAATTAGGTATGATATTTGTGATCTGAACTTCAGGTTGGAATACCAACATGGAAAGTGCAGATCTTCTATACTTTCCTTTCTTGCAAGCCAAGTGTGCCAATGGCATTCTACTGGTAGAACTCTACCCATACCAAGGATATGGGGATTGGAACAGATGCAGGTTCAGATTTATGATGATGAGATGCTACAGGGATACAACAGGTAGGGGACTAGCAGTTAACAATTGTGAATTCCAGCAGAATATGAAATACAGGAGAGGATAAACATGGTAAAGAATCATAGGAAGGACTTTTTAATTCCAGGAGTCTACTCCTAGGCAACCGATTCTAAGTTGCTTGGAGAGGTTCTAGTCAAGGAAAGAGAAGAGAAATAGCAGCTAACAGAAAGAGTATTAATAGAGTATGAAACTAGGGATCAAGCCTAGAGAAGAGGAGAGGATCTCCCAAGTCAAGGAACCTCACACCTAGACATTCTAATCTGAGGCTCCACATAGAGGGGGTCCCAAATCCCAAGAAATGAAAAAAAGTAATTATTAAAGTACAGAGTCACAGGTTGAAGCTGAGAAACAAAGGGGAACTGCTTGCACTAGAGCTTTCCCACCCTGGTGGACATATCTTTCTAGTCATAGAGGTTCTAGTTAAAGAAGTGGATAAATAATAAGAGGAAGAAGGTTAGAGTGAAGCATATGCCAATCCTGGAGGTTTCAGGCTTGAGAGCAATATCAAAGTTGAGGGGAATTCCAAGGATAAAGTGTCTTTTGCTGAGCACCCAACGAATCCTGAAAAAGAAGAGTAGAGTAGGATCTGACATACATTTAAAGCTGTCTTGAGGAGGGCATGGCTAATGGAGGAACACCCCTGGGGGAGAGAATAGGAGCTGTTACATAATATGGAGGGGATGAAGGAGCCTGCACCCACCCAGGTGTAAGGGCTGCTGAGATGGAACTGCTCCTGAAGGGCAAATGGTCTCTTCCAGCTCTATTTACTATATCAGAGAGTGTATCATTGGCACTGCCTCAGTGTTTTCCTTTATTCAAGATAGTGTGGTGTGTGGATGCCAGAACCCAAATGCCTAAAAGATTCAGACCAGATACTAAGGGGTCGATTCAGAGCCTGGTGAAAAAACTCAGTTATTTTTTATGAGAGAAATCTACATTCATTGTCTACCTTGCAGCTGATTCAGAGCCAGGTGAAAATGTACACCCGGTAGACAATAAAAGTCAATGGCAGTTTTCTCTCCAGGCTCTGAATCAACCCCTATGTGCATCAGATAAATATTGCTTTTCAATGTTTTGCCTACAGCTTGACTTTCATTTCTTTTAATTCTTTAGTAATGTTTTAGTTTTCTGACACATGGAGCTGCAAATGTTGCTTGTGCTGGATATATACTAGGTTATATGTAACAACTAGGCAGTTAAAAAATACTGTAGACAGATGAAAGCTTGACCTGCCATTTAAAATAATGATAAGTGTAATGAAATTCTGGTCAGCCCTGTGCAATTTGTTAAAGTTTTGCTTTGCGTTTTCTTCTTCTGACTCTGCGACAGCAGCATGTATCATTAACTAGCACTCTCATGCTTGCAGTGCTACCCAGGTTATTAAAACGCCATTTTTTATACATTTGTAATGGCTTAAATTTGCTTATGCATTTTTACTTTATGAAACTAACAATTTTTATTGAAGTTGCTTGTACATTTCTACATTGCTCTTCACATAACACATAATACACCACCAAGTGTACAGTGCCCTGTTTGCAAAGGTGTGCATGAGCTATATTTTATATGCAAATGTTTTGTCAATTTGTTACATTTCTGCCTCTAAAAATGAAATAGCAATTTTTTGTATTAGATACCGGTATATCTTTTCATTGTAAATGCTTGATCTGCTTTTCTAGCTATTGCTACATAGCATTGAGTGCTGTAGACAAAATATCATTCATGTGTAGGTCAGTCCTGCCAGTTCGTGTGTCCTGTATTATTATTGATCCAGTAACAACATAACTAGGCAGAAATCTGATGATGGACTGATCAGGTTCATTACAATACGCTAATCACATGACAGAAGGATACAAACTTGTACACTGAAATCAAGAATCTAATTAATTTTCATGCTGGCCAGAGCATGTCTAAATGATGGTTCCCTTTATGGGCCTTATTTTCTATAGTGTGCTGTTTCAAACAGCACAGGGCTAGTCGTAGTATACTAAAGTGTGAGATAATGTGTTTTAATTTAAGCTAATTTCAGCATAAATATTACAGTGTAGCATAGTGCAGCATACTACCATCAAGAAGCTTTTTTACAATGGCTCTACATAGGCTAATCCAAAGTGCACAGAGGGGCTGATTTATCAAGCAATATTTGAATATGCCGCATTGGTGCAAATTAGACTAGTCCAAAATATAATTTATAATATTTTCTACATGTTGCTGCAACACTAATGTCTAATTATGAGCCTGATTTATCAAGCACTTTTACCAGACAGTGCCACATTGGTGCAAATTAGAGTAGTAAAAAATATTTTTCTTTCACACTAATGGATGTGTGAAGCACATTTACTAAAACATTAGCAATGCAGAAACATGCTGAGAAATGTATAAATCATATTTTACACTACTTTTGCACTGGAATGGCATTGTTTGGGAGAAGTGCTTGATAAATTAGGCCCTAAAAGTGTAGCAATAGGCGCCAATGTAAGAAACAATTTCTGAATTATATTTTGCAGCACTCTAATTTGCACTAATGTGGCATATTATGCCAGAATGTGCTTTATAATTTACGGTCTCCCAAACCATATGGTCATATGGTCTCCCAAACCATATTTATTACTATTTATGAGCTGGTGAAGCCCAGCACTCACAACACACACATTTATGGTAAAACAATGTTCAATAGCTACAGAATGACAATTCCAAAAATGTTGGCATGCTGTGTAAAATGTAAAGAAAACGAGAATGCAATCATTTGAATATCTCACATAACAATATTTTACTTGCAATAGAACATAGAAAACATATCAGAAGTTGAAAATTACACAATTTTCCATTTCTTCTGAAACAAAATACCTCATCTAGAACATTTAGAAAATGTATGGCAGCAACACACTTCAAATATGATAGGACAGGGTTAACCTAAGGCTGGAAAAGTAAGTGGTACTAATAAGAACAGCTTTGAGAATTTCAGAAAAATGTTCAACGTAAAAATCACAAGGACTTTGAATATGCCGCCATCTGCATAGCAGTAAAAGAGAAAGCTAGAGAAATTCATGCCCAAGGATCTGGGTCGATGGTCAGTATTGGGTGATTATGATCTCCGTCTCTCAGGCATGACTGCATTTAAAGTGGACCATCACCCTCCGGTGATCGGCCCGGGAATATATAAGATTCCCGGGCCGATCACCTCCCTCCCCGTGGGACATCCGAGATCGGGATGTCCCGCGGGGTGAAACCCCCCCAAACACCCCAAATCACCTTACCTTGTCTTCGGCAGCGGCCGGCTGCCGCCGCCTCCCTCGCGCCCCTCTAGACGTGCGCGCGCCCGCATCGGCCGTCTGTGAATGGCCGGCGCGCGCGCGTCAAGAGTGACGCGCGGGAGGCGGCGGCGGAGGAGCCGCTTGTCCGCGGCTGTCAAACGGCTTGTCCGTCGGCGCTGGGAGCGGAGAGAGGTGAGTTCTTCGGGTGATCGGGGGGGTTTCACACAGTGGGGCACCCCGATCGGGGGTGCCCCACCGAAGTGGACCAAGACCCAGGATAGTCAAAATCCTGGGTGTTGGTCCACTTTAAAGCAGGCATGAATAAGTCATGCAAATCACTGCATGGGAATGCTTCCAGGAATCATTTAACATTTCCAGCTATGGCTACTAGACCACTGGAAGGAGTTAAACAGGCTGAACTGGATGGACTAAAGTCTTTATTCAGCCTTACATACTATGTTACTATGTTACTATGTAATCATTGTCTGTAAACACAGTTCGTCATGCAATCCTTCTTTAAATCCATCTTGAAATCCTTTTTGGAAACCATGAACTTTATGTCCTGCGGACTCAAGATGCGAGGGGCCATCCAGCTTGTTATCAGCACATGATGTAGTTTGGTAGTTGCATTAGTGCCTATGGCATGTGCAGCTTACACATATTGAAAGCATTTTCAATGCAGAGCAATATAAATCATATTTAGGACAACATGCAGACAATGCTTCTTTCAGGGAAGGACTTGTATATTTCAACAAAACAATGCTGCATCTATTACAACAGTATGACAGAATAAGAATCCTGAACTGTCAACAATATCAATAACATAAAAAAAAAGCCACCGGACCGTTGAGCAACTAGAATCCAACATCAGACAATATTTCTTTCCCAGAACTCCAGCAATTGGTCTCCTCAGTTCCCAGATTTCTACGCAATAGTAGAATGGCCCTGTTCCAACTCTTTGGCGATGTCATCAATTTCTAAATGAGTCAACAAAATGGAAAAATTATATGTGTTCTATGTTCTATTGGGAACGGCATATATTACATAATGGGCAGGCTTAACCAGTGCAATATTATCTACTTTCAAAGAAACTTTAAAGAATACGACAAATAACAAAAATACAAATAAAATAAAATAATATACTATGTAACTGTGTTTGGCATGTTCCACTCTGTGCCATCCACTGGATTTGACATCACCGGAGGATGCGCCAATAGCCAAAAGGTTCTTAAATAACGATAACTGGTATGTTAATGATAACTGGTATGCTAGTGTGCATCTATGCGTCACAGTCTGGTGCAGTGAATGGTTAATCAGGCCATATCTGTAAAAGCCTTCATACTTTTCTCCCTGCTGTGAAGTATAGTCATGATAAAAATAACACTTGAGTCTGTAGTAGGCAGGATAACTCATATTAAAGCTAAATTCTTACCCAAAGATAGGGGTGTAACCTGGAGGGTGCGACCGCACAAGGGCCCTGAAGGTCAGACGAGCCCCATCATTGTTGCTCCTCCACCTTATTAATCAAATTTGTGCTCACTTGGCATCATTTAGATAAACGAAGCATCATTTGTCTCGGCTGTTTCAGTCATTAGTTGTCTAGCTGCATCCACATCCAGTTAAAAATAAACTGAAAAATGTTTGCTGTATGAGCCGTGAATGGGCCATATGCAATGTTCGCAACAGGGCCCTGTCACGTTTAGTTTCGCCACTGCCCAAAGGAATCAGAAATTTCCAGAGATAGAAAAAAAAAATGGTATTATCCTGCTGATAAGCATGTGCCATCTAGCTCAGTCTTAGCCCAGAGCTGGAGAAATGTCATTTCCACCTAGTTAAAAAAGAGAAGGCAGGGGGGTTGATAGTATTTAGTTGTCGTTATCCATGACCCCATTGCCAAGACTTAGCTTAAAGACAATTTTGGGGCTGAAAACAAAAAAAAACACTACACTTGAGATTTTACCTGATAGCTGGATCAATGTTCCGCACTGCCAGCCCAATAACGCGTCTCCTGCCTCTTCTCAAACGCGGAGAGCTGGCACATCCCCCTTCATTCATTCACTCCATTCACTGCAATAGAAGCCCTAACATACCCCTTCACATTGCAGTGAATGGTGAGTACAGCTGTTATTGTTTTCAGCCTGAAAATGTTCTTTAATTTTATTTCCTGATGATGAAACAGGAGGTTAAGCTAACAGAAAACTCTCGTATGTAATGAAGGTGGGAGGAGTTTCACTGGAATGGAAAAGCAATATTTTGTGATTATCAAAATGTTTCCTAAAAATGTTTACTAGAGATAAAAATTGTAAAAATAATATATCCCTTTAATCTTTCCCTGCTCAAAACCTAAAAACATTTACAATTACTGGTCAGAAGGGAGGAACATACAACTTTTAGAATAGGGTATGAAATAGTACACTACTGTTCTGCTGCACCAGCAAGATCACGCTGAAATGCAAGCCAGTGTGCGGTAGTATGGTGAGGCAATACCAATCCTTAACAAACTAAGCGGGAATAGCCCAAAAACTCCCCACAGCCACACCAAAAAACACTCCTGCACCACCATAGAAATCCCTGGAGGGGGAAAGAACCATAAACAACAAAGATAAAGACAATGGTGACAAATTTTGAACAGTGTAGTGTCCGCCTCCCTCCTGTTCCGTGACGGCTGGCCCCTGTCACCTCATCAGAATGAAGTGTCCTACGACCGAGGATATGAAAGCAAAGTGATCTATTTACCTTTTTGTCATGGTAAATGATCTGAAAATAAAATAAATAATGGTTTGGCCTGTCACTGTAGATCTTACTGAAAGGGTAGACATGGTATCAAACAATACATACATACAATCCACTATTTGGATATATCATACATTGATATTGAGAAGGGGAGGTATGTCCGATTTAAAGTGGACCAACACCCAGGATTTTGACTATCCTGGGTTTTGGTCCACTTCAGGGGGGCAACCTGATTAGGGGTGCCCCGCTGTGTAAAACCCCCCAGAAACACCCCAATACTCACCTCACAACGCTCCCACGTGGCCGGGTGACAGCGACGGACAAGCGCTGACAGCGACGGACAAGCCAGCGCGTCCGCTGCCGCCTCCCGCACGTCCCTCTCACAGCGCGCGCGCCCGTGCCGGCCATTCACAAACGGCCGGGCGGGGGCACGCACGACTAGAGGGGCGCGCGGGAGGAGGTGAGTTTTTGGGGGGTTTTCGGGGGGGTCCCTCACCGCGGGACATCCCGATCTCGGATGTCCCGCGGTGAGGGAGGTGATCGGTCTGGGAATCTTAAAGATTCCCGGGCCGATCACCCCAGGGTGACGGTCCACTTTAAAAGAGCACCACAAAAGTCTAGGTGCTATTTTTTCCTGTGTTTTCTTTCAATTATTGCTCCTCTTCCTGGCCAATGTTTATTATGTATTGATTGCTTCATTTTTCATTGTACCTGCTTATTGTATTTCCTACTTTATTTCTCTTGTGTCACATTTTAAAAAAAATAGAAAGTACAAGACTTTTATTACATTTATCACCTGAAGCAGCTGAATGTAGGAATGGATAGGTAAATTAAAAAAGTTTATGGGATGAAGGTTTTTTTTTATTCGACCCGGTCATGGTGTACCTGTAGTGGTAAGTCAAAGCATCTGTTTTTGATGTGCTTTTGCTTGAAAATGTAAATTCACTTATCTAAAGACTTTTTAAGTTCAGTAAGATGTGTGCAGAAATATACTCATCATATATATATATAATACCAGTGTCTTAGTCCAATCATCCTAGGCCATGGGTGCTCAACCTTTTGAAGAGCATGGACTGAATAAGCAATTTGAAAACTGGTCACGGGTACAGAATTTCAAATATTTCATTTTAAATAGCATAACGAATATTTTCTACAACAATCAAGTTGCCCACTGTCTCCACAAATGCCATAAATTTGTTTTACTCATAGATCCTTGCACCACACTACCCCATTACCACATTTATGTCTAATAATCCCCACATGCTAATTGCCTCACATTTCCAACTACATGGGTGCTATATTTTTTGCCCATCCCAAATTGTAACTGTATTCCGAATACTCAATCCATCTAAATGCCTACCAATGCTAAACATGCAATTACTAATAGGAAAAACTGTTATCTTGTTTTGGTGCCAGAGATTTCACCTAGGGGTGGTGTTGCACTACAACCAATACACATACAGACAAGCAGGTTCCTATAGGGCTGGCACTTAAGCAATGAATCTACAAAGGGTTGTTCTCTGCTATAAACACACTTTTATTGAATCAAAGACACAAAATATTTACACCCTAAATCCCTAAAAGAATTTTAAAAAGCTAATTAGCATATTAGACACGGGGGCCCCCCCCCATTCAGCCACATTCCCTGACACACATTCATCCCTCTCAGCCACACACCTATAATAATCAAATGGCTGGCCAGCCAACAAAGGTAGATGGATGGGGAAACTTTTGTTGGAAGGAAGGGCAGTCACTGATCCAACGTCACTGATGTTAAAGTGCAAATGCTTCTGATGCCTATTTCAGCAAGCGGCTCCTATCACACATGGCAGCAAATAAATTGATTATTCCGTGTAGGGGTTCCACAGCTGTGATAAACACTGATGTATAAGGTGCAAATGCTCTAAATGCCGATGTGGCACACGGCTCCTATCTCATATAGCAGCAAATTGGTTGATTTCCTGTGCAACAGTTTTACGGCTGTGTTAAACAGAGCTCCAAAAGCGCGTGCTCGCAGGCAGAATTTTTAAAATTCTTTTAGGGATTTAGGGTGTTAATATTTTGTGTCTTTGATTCAATAAAAGTGTGTTTATAGCAGAGAACAACCCTTTGTGGATTCATTGCTTAAGTGCCAGCCCTATAGGAACCTGCTTGTCTGTATGTGTATTGGTTGTAAATTAATCTTGGGTTCACGGGCGCCCTTCAAGTGAGTTCTGGGCAGAGCACCGCATTTATATTCTAGGTTCTCCCTGGGCATTTTTAGTTTTATTTCTAGTGGTGTTGCACTATCAATGTCACCACACTCATCCAGGCCACCGCTGCCACCTCTATTTGGCAATGTTAAAATGGTGTTAAAATGGTTCAGTCTAGATCTCTCATCCCCATTCAGCCCACCTCCCTGGACTGAGGGGGGTTAAAAACTCCTCACCTTTCCCTGGGTGTGGCAAACCCCCTGCTTGAATAGGGATGGAGCGGCGGGCCGTGTATACAGGGCAGGGAGACGCCACTTGTGCAGCCTCTGTGTAGCCGAACAGGTAAGGTACTTTTTTTAGTAACCACAGTGGCTTGATATGGACAATTTAGTAATAATTGGCGGAAGAGGTTTTCAGGACAATATGAGCCTACACCAAGCAGAGAAGATCACAATCAACATTAATGCTAGAGTGATTGGAATAAGTCATCTCAAAGGTTCTCCCTGAATTTGAATGTGGCAGATGAAAGAACATGGCCATTTTGTGCATAATTAAGCTTCCAAGGAAGTCAAAAGATTGTGTAAATAACATCATGACACAGTCTGTTTTAAACCCAGTAACACACTGAGACAGCAAAAACCCAATGCACTAGAGAAAGAAAACTGCTGTTACACCAACAGCATAGAACCAACACTTGACATCATTTTATAATAAGCAGTAACCCTCTAATATATGAGAAATCATTTTATATATATCATAATTAATCGAGACAGTCATCTGGGTACCTATAATTGGAAATCCATCCAGACTGAAGTATCTATGAAGTATCTCAATAAATATTCTAAATATTAACAGGAATCAAGAATCAGCTTTCTACAGGAGGGGACTGCTCATTTCTAACCAACTTGCTATTGCCATTCTTATGTGTGTAGATGTTTTTACCAGGTATCAGGTACTGTTTGGATTAGATATTAGATAAGTGGTTATTGCATTAGTATCTTACAGGATGACTCAGGGACAAACAGTTTAAGGTGAGCAGTTCATCCCTGTAACAGTGGAATGGTACATTTAAAATTCTGTTTGGAAATCAACTAGCTTGGCAAGATTTTCTGTTAAAATGGCGTGTAAAAGTAATGTCTTATCTCACTATCTAGAATGTACACATTTTAATATTAGACTACTGTTGCAAAAGAACTCCTTTAAAGGGAGAGTCCACATTCAATCCAAAGGCAACAGATTGGACGTAGTAAAAGCTGCTTCCATAAAACACATATTTGCTAACATAAGAAAAAACATTAAAAATGCCATCGAAAGTGGACTTTCCTTTCAAAGATACTACAGTAAATCATTCTAAAAAATTGACTATAACTTCATAAGTCTAGTAAAGACAAACCTGATTACTGCTCCCATACAATATTACCTTTACTTATTTTAATTATCGTCTTCACCACTGTAAAATTAGGTCTAATGATTTAAGCTTATAGTCAAAAGGTTGTGTTAAACTGTGGCTAAGTGGTGACTCCAGTCTTTTTCGCTCTTCAGATAAAGGGTGAGATAAACCACCAGTCAGGAGCCACATGCGAATCGGTGTTCAGTGAAATGGAATCCCATGCCGTAGAAGCCTTGGATCTCCCTGGTTGTTTCCGCATGCGCAGTCACAGCTACCTCCGTGCCATTCAAGCTGGTTGTTCACAGGATGATGATTGCATCTCTGTCTTCTCCATGTCTGGCCCATCAGGACAAACCCTTGCCAGCAGCATCCTTAAGCCCAACACTTGTAAGTGGTCATTTTAGCTGTGATTCTGTTGTATACAATTTTGTAATGATTAGGCACGTTATCGACAAGAGTCCTTAAGACACCATTGTCTGTTTATGTGTTATTCTGTCACTTACCATGTTTTAATTGCCCATGTTTAGAACCAGTCTCTATAGTTTTTTTTTTGTTTATTGCTTATGCCATCAAATTCCATCTATAGGTTTTATAAGAATAATATAATTTATTCTAGTATCCCGAAATGTCACAACAGGATGTTTTCTATAGCAAACAATCAGATCTTTCTAGTAGTATTACATCTATATTGTAGTTAATTGCTATAGGGAGCACACAAACTTTTGTTTCCTTTAGTAAAGGATTTGAATATAAGCAATGTATTTACCACTCTTATACATAGTAAGCATGCTTACATTCTTTGCTTTTTTTATTGGCCATTTTCTTAAGAGTCCTAGCACTAAAGCCACAGAATGAAATAATCATATATTTTTTAAAAGCACTAACCAATGCAGCCAAGCCTTCAACACAAAGGCTCATGAGTTCACAGCCTCTGTGGAGTATTGCTAGCTCAATTCAGCTGTAATATCAAGTGATGATTGTGAACTTGTATGCTGTCATAGTAAATATGAGTTACAATAGCTAATAGAAGATGACCTTTTTCTAAAGGTTATATGCTACCTTTCATGAGTGTTGGGCGATGGTGCCTGTTAGGCAGTGCATTGCTTGTCATTCCAGAAGCCTAGCAGGCTAATTGTGTCTGTCGATTTGTCAGAGAAATGTTTGGTTTCTGTATTTTTGTCCTGCAACCGCAAATAAACACTGTGTGCACACTTATTAAGCATGTGAACATTTTGACCATATTGTGATTTTATGCCTATTTTCCAATTCCAAGCTGTAAAAACGTCACTGCTTATTAGGAATAAGGTATATCAGGCGATATTCATTTGCGTAATGAGAGAGCAAGTGTGGCCTGGCCTACGGTGATGAAGACCCTATATAAAGGTGTGCATAATTATTAAGCAGCTCGTTTTGCTTAGACAAAATAGACCAAAAATAAATCCAATGTTCAATTGATAGTAGTCTTTCAGAACCAATCATGTAAATGCGCTCCATCTCTTACCTCCACAGAATGATTAATTATTCTGTCAGGCTTTCAGGTCCTCCACATGCCGGCTAAGTACCTGTGCTGTGCTCTGGTTGTTTTTCTGTGCATCCCTGGCATACCTTTAGATGTGCAGTGTCCCTGGAATGCATTCAGGCTGTGCCTGACTGGTCACTGCAGGCCAGCATTTCCGCAGGTACTCCAGAGGGTTAAAGTTAGTGGGCTAACACTGGTTTCCATCTCTGATTGGCCAATGGACACATGAAACCAGGCTGCTTCCTGGCATTGCCTGTGATAGCGTTTCCTGCTTTGGCTCCACACTGTGTTTTGCTATAGATCATCCATTACCGACCTCTGCTACTTCCGACTACTCTCTGCCTGCTGCCTGGACTGACTTTTGCCTGCCTGACCTCAAACTTGTCTACCTCTCTGGATATCGCATACCATCTTACTTCCTGGCTCCGACCCTTTGGTCTAACCCTTGATCATCCATCTGCTCATACCCTGTGCCTAGACGCTTGAACGACTGTGATACTCCATGTATGACCCAGGTTAGTCTGGACTCTTATCTTCCCATGTGTCCTCAGTTAATCAGCCTTCACCCTGTAAGTCAGCATCCTTTGCCCTATAGTAAGTCCTCCCTAGCTGTGCCTGGTGAGGCCTGCTTGCATCCTGGCAAACAGGGGCTTGGCTATAGGCTATAGAAGAGATTGGGGGTTGCTGACTGACAGGTGTCCGACAGGGTTGCAAGAAAAATGTTGAGAAAAAAAAACTGATTTACTGGCAATGATTTGAGAACAATCAAATGTACAGCCATCAGAAACCCAATATTCTGCACTGTTTTCATAATTCAGAACTGCAACCTCCCTGACATGTCCAAAAGTACAAGGATTCAGTGCTTAGAAACATGACCTAGGTAAGGGAGCCTGAAACCCAACAACTGAACAAGACACTTATGTTGAAACATCCAGAGTGGGCCAAGAAAATGTTTTAGATGAAAGAGGAATTTGATGGACCAGATGGTTCGGCTGTGGTTGGATCAGTAATGGGTACAGATCTCCACTATGACTCAGATGCCAGTAAGGTGGAGGTGGGGGTACTGCTGTGAGCTGATATTATTGAAGATGAGCTAAATATGGACTTAAAATTAACCCTGAAACCTACTAACAGTTCGGCATCTTCTTCAAATACTGGTACAAGAGAAAGTTTGCATCTCTAAAGAGTCAAGAATCACTCAGGGTGATTAAGGGTGCCAGTGCACCAGAAACACATTGCGCTGCCTTTTTAATTTATTTTTCATTTTTTTGGAACCCTCTGCTGAATTTTTATATATTTTGTGTACTCGGCAGTCAGCAAGTCTTCTGTGCACTGCCCACCTGGTATGCTTCAATTTAATAAGCATTCACAATTATACAACTTTAGTTGGTTAGGAAATTGCATACAAATGATATGGTCAAAATACTCACCTGACTACTATTTGTGCACACAATTTAGTCTGATCTTGCTTCTCCATCATTAGTGTTCGACGAACCCGAACCGCAAAGTTCTGGTTCGTACTGAACATTATTAGTTCAGGATTCCAAACCTGAACACAGACTTCAGCCAGAAGTACATGTTCAAGTTTGGTCCAATACAGGAAAAGCTGTTGTAATACATGGTTCAGATTAATACACGGCTTAATAATGTAAATACAAAATAATAATGAATTCCAAAGAATGTTGTACACACAAGTTGATTCAGAGCTGGGTTCACTTCTTTTGTCTACTGGGTGTGAATTTTCACCTGGCTCTGAATCAGCCCCAAGGTAGACAATTAAAGTGAATGGCAGTTTTCTCTCCTAATAAAGAAATTAGTTTTCTCACCAGGCTCCAAATCAACCTCATTGTTTTCTCTGGTATTATGTTAGATTTGTACACAGCTTACATACGATCTATCGCTAAAATCATCCCCAAACAATTGAGACTTCAAGCTTGTAGGTTGATGAGACCAGATGTAGGTGCCCATTATTATCTATGGTCACCTAAGGCTGGTCTCATACATCAGTGTACACCTCCGACTGAAACTGTGGGGCCTGACTGGGATTTCCCAGAGCAACTGAACACAGCAATGGATGCCGTGGGAGCAATGCCAGATATGCCTTGTGCGAGGAGGTAAGTTTGATCTGGGGTCTGATGGGTAAAACTCAGTGAACGTGTAGTGGAGTGTTGTGTTCTTACACTAGATGGAAAAAACACAGGGCCGTAGAGTTTTAGGTAGAACAAAACGCTTGTGGTGCAGCCTTCCCCTGGGCCCTCCGAAATCACGATTACCAGCTTTGTGAAAGATACCTGGGTCGCCTGCAGAACTCACCTCACCTGACAGTGTTATTGCCCCCTTAGCTGAGGCATGCTCTCTCGCCCAGCCATTCAGATAGGCTGAGGGTGGGAACACTACATAGACTAGAGGAAAGCCAGTGGGCAGGTCACATCATCTGGGATTTTAAGATCAGCCAATCCGCAATCCCAAAAATGCCAGGGGTGAATCTGCTGAGCCATCAAAGCCTGAGGTACTTGGGTGGGGAGGGCAGGTGGTACGACCCTTTATCGGGCTTTGGCCTGCTTTAAGGTCTACTATTCCAATTTCACAGGGGAGGACTGCTGTATTCTTGATAGCCTTTTCACTGATCCAGCCTATTGGAAACAGTAGCACTGACCATTGTAATTTTAGCATCTATACACATCAGAAGAATAGGATAGGGAGTGAGTTGAGCAGTTAAAGAAAAAGACACGTTGGGCAGGATTCTCATGCAGTGTATACATGTAACTTCTGCTCTTGCCATCTAGAATGTTTATGCTGATTTTTAGACCATGTTCTGTGACATTTATCAAAAAAAATTGAAGGATAAAACCATTTTTAAATGTATGTTTTTATCATTTGTAAAGTCATATTTATTTGCTTGAATTATATGGATTATATAATTCAAGAAAATTATACTTTTTTCAGTTACCATTATTATCTGCCCAAGCTGTACTCATAGTTCCAGCATGGTCAGCTCTACCCAACAGAAGGTAATAAAGGGGGCATGCCAGTAACTGCCACGTGCCCCCACTAATCTACTTAAAGCCCCTGGAAAATGGCAATAACCATGCTTCCCTGTAACTTCTCTTTGCATTGAGAAAGCAGACATGTGACATGGTTGTGGTTGTTACCTGTGGCAGGTAATGTGGATATCGAAGTACACAAAATTGATGGATTCAAGAAATTTCATGGTAAAATAGAGAAAACTGTAATGTTTGCCTCTATTGGCAGCGGCAACCCAGACAAAAAAAGCTCGAAAATGAGTACATAAAAGCATGGGTGCAGTTAGGGTCATTGTTTTGCCTAGGCAAAACTGTTGGGGGTTAAGACGGAGGTCCAACTGGCACTGTAAAGTGTTTTAAAAACCACAGCCCATCAGCCACATCACTTCTAATCTATAAACAGACATGGAGGGAGCAGGTGAGATTTTACATTTTTTATGTAAGGATTTTAGCAAAAATCGCATTTCCCTGAAATTCAAAAAAATGGGTTCACTCATCTTTAACCACGACTTGCATGAATGAGAATCTTTACAGAAGTACATGACTAGTACATTATTTAACCCTTTCGCTGCCAGCCTACCTGGAGTTTTTGTCACCCTTGGTGCCAAACCGTTTTGCACTATTTTGCGCTCCCCATGTTCAAATGTGATTTTTGAAGGGATTTCCAGGGATTTCCCAGGGAAATGATATATTGTTTTTTTCAGCAGAGTCTGGGCTTTAACATGAAATGTCTTGTTTGTAATTTTTTAGGGGTATTCTCAATATTTTTGGGTGAAATATGTGAAAAAAAAATAAAAAAAAATACATTTTTACAATTTGTAGTTTTTTTTGTAATAAAAAATGTAAGTTTTTCAATAAAATCTTATTGCGTGTGAAATCCCAATTTCTCCCAGTTACAGTGGTACCACATATGTATAGGTAGACACCCTTTCCTGCCCAGGAGACTCCCCCAAACTGAAACAGCGCTTTAGGGAATTTTCAGATAAAATACAACTATGCTATGCAATATGCGCACCTTGTAGTTCTTCCAGAAAAACAACCCTTTACATTTGAAATACCCCCAACAAACTATATATTCTCTGGAAGTACACACCTCAAGCTTTCTAGGCGTACCAGGCTTGTTGATGTGCCCATAGTTTTCTGGAAGTAATCCCTCATTGTATTCTTTGGTTGCAAAGAGTTTCCCTAAAAAAAGGATAAAAAAGCAGAATCAAAGCCACATTTTCCTAAAAAAACTATGCGCAAACAAGAAAAAACAAGTATAATCTGAAAAAGCAACATCCCCCGAACAGAACAACACCCAACATGCATAGGTTCTGTCAAGGGAAGAGTTGCCAAACACCCCAAAGTAAAGCATGTGCGTAACGGTAATTTTACTTGAAAATTTCAGCTCTGCAGACAAAGTGCGCACCTTGGGATTTTTCAACCAAAACAACCCTTTACATTTGGAATATCCCCCATAAACCATATATTACCTGAAAGTACACATGTTAAGCTTTCTAAGCGTACCCAACTTGTTGTAGTGGGCTCATCTTTCTGGAATTAATCCCTCAAAGAATTCTTTGGTTGCGCAGGGTTTCCCTAAAAAATGTATAAAAAAGCTGAATAAAAAACACCTTTTCCTAAAATATAAATATGCAAACCAGAAAAAAACAAGCTAAGTCTGAAAGCGCAAGGTCCCCCGAACAGAACAATACCCAACATGCATAGCTACCTTTAACCATTTTAATTGCCAGCCTACTTGAGATTTTGTCACCCTCTGTTGACAGGTCATTTTTCCCCATTTTGCGCCATGTTTTGCGCCATGTTTTGCGCCATTTTTGCTGGAATTTTCAGGAAAATTATACATATATTTTCTGCAGCAGAGTTTAGGCTTTAACAAGAAATGTCTTGTTTGTAAATTTTATTTTGTTTTTTACAATATTATTAAGTAAAAAATAAATAAATAAATAAATAAATTTTTTTTTAGAAAATTGACTCCTTTATTTCAAATAAAAAATGTATTTTATTAAGGAAAATCATATTGCATGTGAAAGCCCCATTTCTACCGATTAGAACGGTACCACATATTTATCGGTAGCCCCCCGTTCCTGCCCAGGAGACCCCCCTAACTGAAACAAGTACTTTATAACATTTACAAATAAAATACAACTACCATCCACACTACAAAGGGTTAAATCGAGAAAAAAAAATGACATAGGGTCCCCCCTCCCAGGGGGGCGGACCCCATTTTTTTTTTGGAATTTTAAGGGTTAAAAACCCTTAAAAATCCAAAAAAAAAATGAAATGGGGTCCCCCTTACCCATCATTACCAGCCCGGGACCAGCTATGGGGGCTTGTAGGCACAGAGTGGGGGGGCCAGCTTTTGTGGCCCCCCCACCCTGCAGCCTACGAGCCCACATAGCCTGTGTGGGCCCGGGCTCTTCTGCCCCCCCCTGGGCTTTGGGGAGGCAGGTAATTGGGGGTGCCGGGGGTTAATGGCAAGTCACCCGCTGCGGCAAGCGGGTGACATGCCATCCCCCCAGCCTTGTGAACTGGTATAGGGGTCATGGACCCCTTACCAGTTCACAAGGGGTTAAATGTAAAAAAAAAACACAGACACACAAAAGAGAAAAAAATATTTTATTAATTTTTTTTTTTACACTGTACTCACCTCCCATCCATCCTGGAGCACTGTGTCCCTCGGCGATCACTGGCTTCTGCTCACCTGCTGGAAGCCTTTTATAGCTGCTGGATGACAGAACACAAAGAGTTTATTAAAAAAAAAAATGACATAGGGTCCCCCCTCCCAGGGGGGCGGACCCCATTTTTTTTTGGAATTTTAAGGGTTAAAAACCCTTAAAAATCCAAAAAAAAAATGAAATGGGGTCCCCCTTACCCATCATTACCAGCCCGGGACCAGCTATGGGGGCTTGTAGGCACAGAGTGGGGGGGCCAGCTTTTGTGGCCCCCCCACCCTGCAGCCTACGAGCCCACATAGCTAAGTGGGCCCGGGCTCTTCTGCCCCCCCCTGGGCTTTGGGGAGGCAGGTAATTGGGGGTGCCGGGGGTTAATGGCAAGTCACCCGCTGCGGCAAGCGGGTGACATGCCATCCCCCCAGCCTTGTGAACTGGTATAAGGGGTCTCATGGACCCCTTACCAGTTCACAAGGGGTTAAATGTTAAATAAAAAGACACAGAGACATAAGATATAAAAGATCTTTATTTTTTTTTTTTTTTACTTTACTCACCTCCGATCCTGTGTCCCCCGGCGATCTCCGCTGACAGCCTGCTCGTGTGTTTGAAGGAGAGAGCCTGGGGAGGGGGGGGGGGGGCGATCTCAGCCCTCTCCTCCTCCCCATCTGCCCTCCTCCAGGCACACGAGCAGACTGATTGTCTGTCTCACGTCCCGGCATTAAGAGGGCTGCTGGTGACATCATAAGATGTCACCTGGCCCCGCCCCCCAGGGGGCGGGGCTAGCAGACCCGTTCCAGGAAGTGGGGGGGGGAGGGCAATTTCTGCCCTCTCCTCGCCACCGAAGAGGCTGGGGGGGGCGATCGGAGGCCCCCCCAGTGAAGAGGACACCCATCGGGAGACAGCGCGGCCTCAGGTAAGGAAATGTCATTTTTTTTTTTTTTTTTTTTTTACATTTAGCAGCTGCTGCTGCCGAAGCGGGGGGGGGGGGGCTATTCCGGGGGCTCTCCTGGAGCCATCCGACCCCCCACGGGGGATCGGATGGCACCAAATTAAAGGGGAGACCCGGCCGGATCCAACGAGGGGTCAGGTGAGTATTTTTGATTTATATTTTTTTTACTGTCAGGGGGGAAAGTCAAGCCCGTAGATTCTACGTGCTTGGCACTTAAGTGGAGTGGAAGCGAGCACGTAGAATCTACGGGCTTGGCACTGAAAGGGTTAATTAATTTGCCTCAATTCAATAATTGATTAAAACCTATATACCACATCAAATACTTACCTAAGTAAACTACAGCGCTGTCAGCAAACTGTGTATTTAAAGGAGCACAATTGCAAAACTGTGTAATAATAAAAACCCATATAATGGCTAATAAGAGGAGGGGTCACTTATGCACTCAAACTGAATCCCCCACCCCACCAAGCTTGTGGTTTATTCTTTAATGTCAGGAACACAATCCAGGGATGACAAGTTAAGTGTATTATGGGTGACAGAGCCTGTCACCCCCGATTTCCTCTTCATTCCATTTTCTTGATGCCAGGTGTATAAGTAACCTCTCCTCCCACCATCCTGCATATTTATATGGATTTTCTACCTTGGGCCATTTTTTTAAATAGTACTTCTTTAAGGTATTGCCTAGATGTGTTCTATTTTTTATTTTTATTATTGGACCTTTTTTCACAAATTGCTTCTATAATAATATCAAGTCATTGTTCAGGCAACTTTAATTGCCAGCCCGCAGGCTTAACCACACAAAGTCCTACAGGCTACAGCTGTCCTGGATTCAGCCCTGTTTCAGCTCTTGGCTCTAATGCCAGGAGTGCATTCCCCAGCCGGGCTCACTGCATGCACCTGCTGCTAGTCACAAAGGAGAAAGTTTCCTTCTTTATTGGCAGCAGACAGTGCATCTTATTACCTATCAATAATGTCTGCCACTGATATGAGCTACCAGTGGTGGACATTTATGTGCGTGTGTTTGTATATCATGGGCAATATGGAGTGCACTCTGGCTCAGCCTGAGGACTATAAAGGATCGATTCATGTGCTGGCAGGTACTGTAAGTGGTGTTTATTTTTTTAAGTTGCCTGGACAGTTCCTTTAATACATGTACATTAAAATGTTAATGAACCATTCAATGCAGTAAGCCAGCCTATAGGTTCACATGTTGAGTACCAATTTTAAGACATACAACTATTTGTGTCTTTTCTTTGATTATTGGAACCTAACTGCATGTTATTATTTCAAATTACGCTTTACTGCATTTAGATATCTAGATGTGTTCTATGATTAGAGGAAAACATTTATAGTTTGAGTATGGTCTTTTTAAAGCCCAATTTAGCATAGCAATTTTATGTACTGTGGTCATTTGTATGTTTCGTCTACAGAAATCTTACAGTATCAATGCAATATTTATATAATATAATATGAGTATATAATTTTTTTATAATTTTGTGTGTCAATGGGAAAATAACATCTTTGAAAATGAAAAGTGCTTTGGATTTATTATGAGTGTTGACCTCAAAACCTTGTAAAACGTACAAACACTGTCATTGCAATTTGCCTCTGCCTCCTATTAGCTTTAGATATCTCATGTTTCATACTAGATTTCACCTACTTTTTTGCAAAGAGAATATTATCCAACTTGAAAAACTTGTCACTAATTGTTCAGCTGATCTTTTGCCCCTGCTTCAAAATGCCTATTTATTTAAAATTTGTGAAAATATATGAATTTAAACTGCCACAAAAAATAAGTCTGTACCCTTTCCCTCAATAAAATATAAAACAAATTCTAATCCCCTTTCAAAAATATCAAGTGAGCCCCAGCTGTGAACACAGATCCAGCGGCCTCGGCTATGCATGACGTTCCAAGAGTCTCAACACAAGACATTGGGTGCCTGGACCTTCGGCGAGATTTAAAGAGAAGCTACCCCATCAGGGCTGCCAGGAGGGAACACCCTGCTCATAATCCCCCATCCTAGTAAGAGGGAAAGGTACTCCTTTCTTGCATGTTTGCAGGATGGTGGGTAAGCTGGAAGGCATCAAAGCTGATCCAGGTAAGCTCAACGGACTTCAATATAATGCATTGTACAGAGGGACGTATCTATATCTTTAGCAGAAGTAGGGACAATTAGAGTATCGGCTGGAAGTCCCATTTAGGATGTAAATTATTATGTAAAATATCTACCTGGAACAAATTTATTTTTGGCTTCAGAAAGATACAAGGAGCCACAGTGTATTTTCTCAAATTTGGCCTCGACAACTATACAATTTTTTTTCAGGAAAACACAGTAACATATCTGACCAGCAGTACTGTAGCTTGATTTTTTCCTGAATTCTAAACAGAACCCCTTGTAGTATACCAGCTGTCCAATGTCACACTTCCTCTCCAGGCAACCCTCTTCTTTAGCTTCTGCTGAAGGTCCTGCACCCTGAAATTTATAGCCGAGGCCCACATTTTTATTTTCCATTTCTGGATTCTGTAGGCAACAGCAGGGGCTAAAGGCAGAGAAGTTTAGGCACTGGCATGGGGAAAATGTCTGCAGCAAACCCTCATCTTCAACCACCAAGAGCATAAGTTTGACATGCACATTGCAAAACCTAAGGAAGAAGGTAATTTGTGAATATCTGATTGAATGTTTTTTTCTTAAATGATTACAGCATGTTCACTGTAAATCAGGAGGATGTCTAACCTTTCGTATGAGTATGTAAATCACCCAAATAAATTTGATTCTATTGCTAAAATCTAAATTTTGTTTTCATTCAAAGTCAATATGCTGCAGATAATTTCCCTATGTATCCCTTCTTAAAAAAAAATATATATAGAAAACTGAGGAGTTTATTACCCAGAACTGCTAAATTTAGGGTTTGAACTGTAATTATTAAAATCATTTAGAAGAGTTCAGTTAGTAAAGATTTAGGGAAAGTGCAGCATAGGAATACAAAGTACTTTACATTTATAGAAGTTATTTTTGTATTTTACAATTCTCAAACTCTTCTTTTTTATTCTTGCAGCATCTTCACTACCAAATCAAAGATCTCCTTTGAGATCAGCACTGTCTCCACCGCAAAGAAGTGGCACATTGGTCACCTATAGCACTACATCAGTAGAAGGAGATACAGAAGACCAAGAAATGGAAAGCAGGAGGTGTCAGGGCATGATTATCAATCCTTATTTAGAGCACTGGTCTCCAACAAAAGAGGAGGTTCGTGTATCTCTCACCGTAGGAAGACAAATCAAGCAGTCCTTTAGGCGTGTGTCTCCTGGACCACTAGCTTCTTCAACTGAAGATCCTTTGTGTTATCTTTCTGCACACACAGGCTGGGGTGATGAGAGTGATTCAGACATCCCACCATCTGACAGGGTTCCTGAATCAGCAGAGTCTACTCAGTCTGAAAGAGATGGAGGTAGTCAACAAACAGAAATTGGCTCTATATCTGGAGGAATGGTCTGGCCTTTGATGCAAGAGCACAGAAAAAATAATAATGGGGAAGAAGACCACCAACTTGCTTCTTCACAGCGCAGTGAACATAGTTGTAATGAATCTCTCCTCTCTTCTGAGTATCCTGAAGGTGACCAGGCCTCAAGTGCCACTATGCCAAGAAGACTAGGAAGGCCTCGTGCTAAAGATGACAGGAGGGCACGTTGGAGAGCTAGCCTTCATCGTCTGTTGCAGCTGGAAAAACTGAGAGATCAACTCTATCGTCAAGAGTTAGCTTTAAAAGAAGAAGAGATGACTCGTCAAAGGGAGGAGCGTGCGAGAGACAGAGAGCTTCATCGGCAGCTACTTGGAGTCCTTGGTGATATCAGGGATGAACTAAGAAAGAGAAGACAGGAAAGAGCAATTGCTCAAGAGGGTCAGGCTACAGAAGGCAGAGGCATGCCAGGCAGTGGTGCTGCTACAACTGGTCGAAGGGCTCGAGGAGGACTAACACGTCCAAGAGGGTCACGTCTTTCTTCTGTGTCTGCCACATTGCCCTGTTCGTTTGCTCAGTTCTTTTTACAGGATCCAAGAACTGGGTCTTCTATGCCAAGCACTATTGCTAGAGGCAGCAGTGAGAACCCTACCTGGGCAGGAAGCCGCTTGATTGGTCCCCTGCGCAGGAGGGGACAGCCTCGTGGCCGTCCTCGAATCCACTCCAAATCTGTAACAGGGGATACCCATGGTTAATAAAAAACTAGCCTTTTTCATGTTTTACAACAATAAAGGAAGTGTCGAAGAATTGGTGTTCTTATTGTTATGAATAAATAAAACAACTATTTCATAAATATATGAAATTGTACAGTATATATACAAAACTATATTCCTATTTCTGGCTTTTTTGTGCAGCATCCTTAATTACATTTATGTAATTCTTCCCTCACTTAATACCAATTTGTAAAAAAATTCTTTGCTCTAGCATCAACATAAGAACTGTATACAGTACAGCGCTCTAATATTTTTGCAGCATAAGACACAAATTTGTAAAACACCAGACTGGAGTTGGATGCCTCACTTAATTAGCATCCTAACTGTAGAATAATCATATCTCATTTTGATTTAGTGACACTTGCCCAGAACCAAACAGATGTCACTGGCACATGATCACTCCGTATTTCACAGTAAAACTATATGCCCCTTAATTTCAGCTGGTAAAATTTCCTTTAGTGGCATTGCAGGCAGTGAGTGAAGGTCCTATAAAATATGTTCAAAAACCACCGCCCCAAAGGCTATAATACTCTAGGGCCAGTGGTCTCCCCTATTCAGAATACCCCACTGTGTGAAACCCCAATCCTCTCACCTTTTTCCTGTGCCCACCCCGCATCTGGGTGCTGTGGCCTGCTATACCTTCAGCTGGGACGCATGCCACTTCCAAATGGCTGGTGCGGGCACGCCCACAGCTAGAAATGGGCATGGTTGCAGTTGACTGTGCTCATTCTATGCAGATTTTCTTCCTGCTCTGAATTCAGAGTGGCTAAGAAAATCTGAATGAGATGTGTGCCACTGATTATTTATTATTATTATTATTGTTTATTTATATAGCGTCATCAACTTTCGTAGCGCTTTACACTGATTGGCTGAGTGGCCCGTGCATGTGCCATGGGAACAAGGAAAAAGTAAGTTAGGCAATCCCGGGGGAAACACACAGCAGGACATCACAAATCTGGGAACCCCAAACAGGAGGAGCAACGTCCAAGATAGTAAAAATATTGGGTTTTGTTACTCTTTAACAAGTCGTAAACCTTTACTTGCAACTCTGTTCTAGCAAGGGTCCTGGTCCACATGGTCATCATCATGTAATACTATCCGAAAAAAAGTTGTTTCCTGGCCCCCTTGGCTCCATTTAGGCAAAGGTGAGTATCTTTTAAACTCTGGGATCAATGGCAGCACATTAACCAGTCCTTGATAACTTTAACTTTACCTGACACACAATTGTCAGGGAGGGTTTAAGTCTGCTTCAAATGTTATTTAAGTGAACCTGTACTTTGCAATCGACACTACATCCCTTAACCCATAGGCCATTACTTTAAATATGTACATAAAACACTAAATGTACATTATTTATTTAACAGCAGTATGTAAAATGACAGTATATTTTTATAATTTGAATCCAATAATATAATTCAACATTTATTATCTAGTCAAAATGTTTTATTTTGCGTTAAACCTACTGTATATCTTTATGCTAAACCCAAACCTCTATAATGCAATGTTGAACATTTCTTAAATAATTCATAAAATAATTGATAATTAAAAATAATTGATAAGTAGAAAGGTGTAACAATACAAGAAATTGCTAAAACATTTAACTATGTTTCTAAAAGTACCTCTGACCTTCTGTAAAACAGCACATAGAAAACAGGTAGACAACATTGTTTGGAACTCCTCTATGATAGAAAGGAAAACCCAAAATGGTGATTGAAATAACTTGAAACTGATAAAAGTAAAAAGTGATAAAAGTAATTATACATTTTAATTGACTAAAAATCAACTAAATTAAATCAGACATTTAATGGAAATGTGGTTGAACTGAAACATTTTAATAAACAAACTAATAAAATTGGTCTGGAAAAAAATAATCCGACCCCTAGAAAAAATAATGATAACAGCTAATACTAACCGTTAATGTTATTTTCTTTTAAAAACACATCTGCGAGAGGCTGTTCCACAGTTCTTGTGGTGAAAAATGATTGTCGCCTTCAGAGACTGAATTAATTTTTTTTCCAGTCGAAGCTAGTGCCCCCTTGTCTTTAGAGAGGATTTTACCTGAAATAGTGTTTCCCCATATTTTTTTATTGGTCATTTATATATTTATACAAGATAATCATGTTCCCCCTCAGTCGTCTCCTCTCAAGACTAAACAGATTTAATTATCATAATCTTTCCTCATAACTTAGATCTTTCATTCCTCTTATTAGCTTGGTGGCTCTCCTCTGCACCTTTTCCATAGTCAGAACATCCTTTCAATGCACGGGTGCCCAGAACTGGATGGCATATGCATGATAATATCTTGGTGGCCTTGGAAGCAGCTGCTTGACATTGCATGCTGTTATTTAGCCAGTGGTCTACCAGTACCTCCAGATCCTTCTCAACAAGTGATTCTCCCAGTTTTACTCCCCCAAGGATATATGTGGGCTTCAGGTTATTAGACCCCAAGTGTATGACTTTACATTTCTCCACATTGTATTGCATTTGCCAAGTGGATGCCCAAACACTCAAAGTGTCCAAGTCAGCTTGAAGCTTGTGAATATCTTCAATAGACTGAACATATCATTGTGTAATTTGCAAAATTAGATACTGGGGTTCAGTGCTACCGGCTTACAACCAGTAACCATTCAGAGTAGGTATCCTTAACCACAACTCTCTGCATGCAATCCTTCAGCCAGTTACAAACTGTATTTTCTAATCCTGAACATCTCAGTATCCTCTATAAGTCTATGGTTAGTTTGGCAGCTTCTGCCCAAGCTATTTTTCCACAATGGATGTTAAACTTACTGGTCTGTAATTGCCCAGAGAAGACCTAGAGCCCTTTTTAAAAATGGGCACCACATTTTCTTTGCACCAATCTCTTGGCACTATACCAGTTGATAGTGAGTCTTTAAAGATCAAAAACAGGGGTGATGAGATAACTGTTCTTTAAGAACTCTTGGGTGAAGTCCATCTGGTCCTGCAGTCCTGTCCACATTTAAAATATTTAGTTTTTCTTGGATGATGTCCATTTTTAGCTTGTTAAGTATTACACGTGGGCTATTGCTATCAGTGGCATTTCCTGCCACTCCTTGCTTCTCTCTTGTGTATGCAGAGCTAAAGAATCCATTCAACAGCTCCGCCTTCTCTTCAACCCCAGTGACCATTTCCTCATTATCATTAATTAGGGCACCTACCTGTTCTGATTTCGTTTTCTTTAAATTTATATATTAAAAAAACGTTTAGGGCTTGTTTTGCTTTCTTTGGCCACATCTCTTTAATTTTGTGCATTCCTTATTTCGTGTGCAACCTTATTTCTTTCTTACATGCTTTACTTACTAATTTATACTTTTTTAAATTAGAGAGTAACAGCTGAGTGCTCAGCCGTGTAATGTTTAAATGCCCTTTTCTTGTTATTTATTGCCCTTTTAACAGCAGGTCATTTTAGCTGCTTATATTTGTTACCCATAGGAATAAATTTTGCAACGTTGGTACTCACAATTAATTTAAAGCACTCCCATTTGGCATCTGTATATTTATTCCTCGGCAGATGCTTCTAGTCAATGCCCTGGAGTGCAGCTCTAGCCTGGGGAAGTTGGCCTTGCTATAATTCAGTGTTTTTGCCCTCCCAGACAGAAAATCTTTCTTACAGTTTATGTTAAATACAACTATATTGTGGTCACTGTTAAAAAGATTTTCACGGACTGTTACCTCCCTATCAGGTCATCGTTATTTAATATTACCAGATCTAAAAGAGCATCACACCTAGTAGGTGCCTCCACGAACTGATTCATATAGTTATCTTGTAGCTGAGGAATGCTCTCCCCCTTGTAGAAGAAGCAGAATCGTGTCTCCAGACGATTCCTGGGTAGTTGAAGTCCCCCATCACCACCACTGTACCAGCCTGTGATGCCTGCTCTGTTTATGCAGCTGATCCTCTATTTCCTCATTTATGTTTGGGGGTCTATAGATTACACAAAATTGTAGTTTAACATTGTTTACATCGCTCTGCACTTCTAGCCACAAGGATTCTACATCCTCACAATCTACTGCTAGTACCCCCTCATTAATATATACTTTGAATTCTTGCTTTACATGGAGACACTCTACATCCCCTTTCCTTTTTGCTCTGTCTTTCCTAAAGAGAGCAAATCCTTCAAGATTGACAGTCCAGTCATGTGTGGAATCCAGCCATGTCTCAGTCACACCAATAACATCAATATTTTCTACCAGTATCAGAGCCTCAAGCTCACCCACTTTACTTACCAGACTTCTGGCATTTGTGAACATACACTTTAAATTCCTATCTAGTTTGACACATTAAGCTTTAGTAATAGCTTCTGCAGTAATGCATCCGCCTACATTTTTACTGCTGGTTTGCAACACATGGATCTCCTTATCCATGCATTTAAATCTCTTATCTCCCCCTGTCATTCACGTGGATCATGACAGCTGTTTGTTCAGAAATAATGGGCTAAATATCTGTGGACAGATTTTTTTTTGCATTGATTGCTACAAAAGGTTGCCCTAAAAATGTTAAGGGTACCATCATTTTTGTCCAGGCCAGTTTCATAGGTATGTTTCTGTTGAACCACAATTCCAAACTGATTTTTACTAGTTGATTTTCAATTAATTAAACATTTTAACTACTTTTGTCATTGTCAAGTTTTTTCATGACTATTGTGGTTTATATTTTTTTCCATAACAAAAGGGTACCAATACTTGTTTCTATGTGTGTATTAACATCCTGATGTACTGGTACCATTTCAATTTTTTGTGGGGGATGCAACCTTCAGAAAAGTTGCAGAAATGTCCCAAGCAAAAGTCAAACTGGCCTACTGATTCAAATGGGTCGGAGGAATAACCAAATGTAAAGGGGCCTGATACTGAAATTAAATATCTGTCTGAGTGTTGCTCATACAGTAACTTTTTCCCACATTCAACCCCTACAGGGCCAATTTCTAACTAAATGATTTTTAAACACAGAGACAGCCAATGCAAATTGTGCTTCCTTTTTGTACATAAAACCATGTGAGCACAAAATGTATAAAAAAGGTGGAGGGATAACAATAGTAGGGCCCAAGACCATTGCTATAAAAGCAGGTGATATGCTCAGTGACACAGTGCAATAACTTTGCATTTAGAGAAAAACTATATCTTTCTTTCATCTGTTACTTTTAGTAACTTTGTATGGTACAACGGCAACAGCACTGAAAATAACAAAACGTGTGCTGGGATTTGTGCTGGGAACATGTCTTGCACTACTGCTGCACCATATGGGGACAAAACTTGAGATACTGCTATGCTGTACAGTGCAACAAGCAGCAGTACATTGCAAAAAGTCACACTGCTCCCTGCTGTGTGGTACATGGTAAAGCAGCCAGGCACACTCATTACAATGTAAACAGTGTTCCATTACTGCACTAGAGAGATCACTTTTAAAATGATATATCTGTACATTGACAGTGATGCCATGTTTAAACTCTCCAATCAAATAATATAATTCCCACTCAGACAGTTTGCAATATCCCACAGCAAATTCCTTTGCCTATAGGCCATCTTTTTGATATAATGAGATAGTTGCTCAAAACCATAATCAGAACAATAGAAAACTGATCCATTTACAACACATTTCCCATAACATCCCTTATTTACCCAATGTACAGCATTATGTTGGGAACAAATTCACCAACCAAAGGCCCTGATGAGACATACACAATCGTATGTATAGTGCATTTACATACTTTGCAGATTTATTGAAAAGGAGATCATAGTAAACAAAGTAGATATGATATATTAAGGTAAACTAAAAGATTTGGAGAGACTTGGCTTATTTGGGTAGGGGCTCTGTGATTTTTTTGGATACTATTGCATTTTGTTTGGAAAAGCTTTTCTTACTCCAGCACACAAGAAAGTAAGACAAATACAAAAGAATCCCTACATCTGATTGGACATTTCAATAAAATGGTTATACAGGTGGGTTGCAGTATTTTGAGAAAAAGTTTTAAAAAGCAGCCCCTAAATTGGATATTTATAATAACTTGGGAGGATCTCTTTCCCTTCCCATTTATTTCTATCTACGTGATAGGGAGGGTTATCCAAATGTTCCTGAGAGCCATTGCACAGCAGTGTTTTGCGGTGTCAATTGTAACCTGCATTTTTAAATGTGAGGGACATCGGACATATATATATATATTTTTTTAAGTGTGGAAATAACAGCACCCTATGGACTATGCAAAATAATTAGACATTTCTTTCTGCATTCCTTAAAGTACCCTGTTGTTTCTAAAATCCTAAAAAAAATGCCCATAACTCATTATAAAAATCATGTATCTCATCTGTAAAAAATGCACCATCACAGGTACAGGTGATGTTTTCGGAAACAATTAAACAAAAACATGCTATTGGAATTGAGAGCTAAAATTAAAAAGCTTACTTAGATGTAGGTTGCAATTCATACTGCAAAGCATACCAGTGGTACACCATGCTTTACCAAATATTTGGCATGCCCTTCAGTTGTGTACTACAACTGTTCCATTCTCCTACTCACTGGGGTTCATGCTGAAGTCTTGGTAAATAAAGTTCACATTTAGGTGTACATTACAGCCTGCATATCTGTAAACATTTGAATTATAATAGAAAAGTGGAATAGAAAATAGAAAAATCTGTTCTAATTTTTACCAAAAAACTCACCTGCACATGTGATGGGGCATTTTTACAGGTGAGTTGCATCATTTTTCCAGCTTGGTAAGAATCATTTTTTAAAAGTTTGGAAACAACAGTATCCTATGGACTAATTTGTTATTTCTTTCTGCATACCCCATTGGGTGCAGTTTTTTCCAAACTTTAAAACCATTCTTCTTACCCTATTGGAAAAATGATTTACTTCAACTGAAAAAAATGCCTTATCACGTGAAGACAATTTTTTAGGCAAAATTAGAACAAATATTTTTATTATACTTTTTGTGTTTTAAAATTAAAAAGCTCACCATGATGCAGACTGCAATTTACACCCTAATGTGCACCCATATTTAGACACCCCACTAAATCTTTAGCGTAACCCCCAGTGAGCTTTTGAATTTTAACACACAAGTATAATAATAATAGTTTGTTCCCATTTTTTACAAAAATAAATTGTTCTATTAAGGTAAGGACATATTTCTTAGGAATTTAGAAATAACAGCACTAGATGTGGTATGTAGAAAGAAAATGCCATATTTTTTCTGCATAGTCAGTAGGGAACTGTTATTGCCAAAACTTTAAAGTGGATGGAAACCCAGTTTTAGGTCTGCCCCCCCCCCCCCCCCCCCAAGCAGCCGGGCAATCCTGTTGTCACTACCTCTGCAAATTTGTGAGAACCGATTGGCTCTCTTAAAATTGCCGCTGTGATGAGATGCAGCTAACTGGCCGCATCCCCAACATGCTGTTCGGGTGCACGTGCTCCTGTGCCCAGCCATTTAGAAAGGATGGGCGCAGGAGTGTGCGGCGTCGGCGGAGGTCAGGTTGCAGGACCCGTCTGGATCAGGTAAGAGCACCCGCACACTGGGGGGTTTCACACAGCGGCGCATCTGGTGTAGAACGCCCCTGGGATAGGCTAGCAGCCGGACCAGAAATCTTTTAGATTCCAGGGCTGATTTCCATTACTTTAAAAAAGTATGCCCCATCACAGGTACAGTGATTTTTTTGGGGGAAAATTTAATAAATATTCTTTATTGCACTTTCTTGGGTGATGAATTTAAAAAGCTCACTGAGATGTAGGTTGCAATTCACATTGCAAAGGTACCCCCTTTGTGATTGGACATGAGTTTTGATAACGTTCTGACAGTTTGGCAGCCGGAAAGCGTTAGGACCAAAGCAATTGTTCTTTGCTGTCTTTTCCATTTCCATTAATGCTGGACTGCAGTCACTAGATTCCTTAACTTTTTATTCAAATTAAAGAGTAAAACTAGAAATAAAAGCAAATAGCAATGTTCACTATAAGACACGCATATTCATCACAAGATACATTGCTGCACATAACTATGCATAACATATGCACCAATACAACTGTGCAATATATGCAATACAGGCTGTGCATGGTAGATGAATAATGAATAAAAGTGAGAATGGGCAAGCTATGTATGAGAAGGCAAACTGTCCCCACATGTACAGAGGTGACAGATCTCAAAATGCCACATAGTAGCATGGGAGTTAAAACTATTGAGATGCATTATCTCTTCCTCCTGTTGCGACTATAACAAACAAAATGTGTCATTCTGAAAAGCCTGCCAGCACCCTGCGGATAGTTACATTGTGTTACATTGTTATAGCCAAAAAACAGTTGATGTATCATTGTTTCCATTGTAATCAGCTGTGATTCACTGTAAAGCAGTCATGAACCTACTATTGAGATTTAAATAATCCACAGAGAGCTTACAGCCTTCGGTGATGTGTGCATTGCGCTGCTGTGAAGGAGAGAACACCATGAAGATTGTCTCCTCTGTATACCAACATGTACACCAACTGGAAGCTACACAGAATTACGCTGGGTATAAAATATTTGTCCTACTGAGTGACGGATGATCTTCTGGGATACTACAACTTAACAGTTTTGCTATAGTTAGGGTTAAGCAATGCATGGTCCACAGCAACCACATGGTTTCGAAGAAAATGGCTACTGAGCCAAAGAAGGGCTGGCTAAGTGACTATCCTATGGCACTGGCAAGGCTGTGGTGGCTATCAAACGACATATTCCAGAAGACGTGCTCAGTAGGGCAAAGCTGACCTCATGAGATATTCAGTGTATCTGTAGTGAAACCTATGTACAGGACTTGAATGATCAAAAAGGTGTCACTAGATGGCAACATTAATGAAACTCTATGGAACCAATGAACACTAGGAAATACATATGAAAAAAATGCGTGGACTGATAACAGATGAGTTGATAAAAGCAATCTGGAGGTATAACAGTGACCATATTTTTGAAATACAGCCTCACTTTCACACTTGTTGCAACCAAAAATTAAATTATCATGACAGAAAAGCCATGTGCATCACAGGAATCAAAGTTGCTGATATTTTTAAGGGTCACGCAGCAAGCCTTAAAGCGGCACAAAAACCTGGACGGCTGGCCCTGAAATCTAAAAGACTTCAGAGCACGCTGCTATCCTGCCCCGGGACAACATAATTGGGATGCCCCATTGTGTGAATCCCCCCCAGGGTGGCATGTAAACTCACCTTTCCTGGTGGCTTGCGATGCTATGTTTGAAGGCAGCTGCATCCCCATTCAGATAAGATGGGCATGCTAGCTGGTTGCTGTTGAGCATTCAGCAAGAAGGCAGTGATGTGGCCATCCAGATGACAAAATCACACCAAACTCTTGAGATCAACCAATTGCTGTGGATTTGGCAGTGGAAAAACTTGGTGTTTTTTGCCTTCTTTTTTTTTTAAACCAGGTCACCGCTGTGTTGGCGGCACTGTCCGAGGTTCTGGGGTGGGAAGGTGGATGGGGCTGCAAGGGGTGGCCCAGGAAAGGTTTTGTTCCACATACTGTCAATAAGAGGGTGCCAAAACCTATTCACTACAGAAACAAATTAGCACAGGGGTAAATCCTTATAAGCAAGTGTATTATAAGCACCTTTTAAAATAAAAACAAAACAAAAATCCATAAAGACAGAATTAAATCCATAAAGACACATAACTGATTAAATGAATATAGAGCCAATATTTATAAAAGAATGCCTAAATGAGGCAATTAATATATGCAAAACCTATTTAAGTCAAAGACTAATATACAGTTAATACAATTTGTATTGCACTGTGTTTTGAATATATGAATTGCCTCATTTAAATTCTGTTTTTAGCCCTTACTTTTGTGGGTGAGCTCACCCACATATTCATGTGGGTGGGCTCACCTACATATTCATTTAATTAGTCCTGTGTCTTTATGTATTTTTGGTTTGCCTTGTAATTCACTATTTTAGCAGATGCCTTTTTCTCCAGTGCTCATTTTTTTTCAGGGATCAAAAGAATGTCACTAGCAATTTACAAGTTTGCGATTGCAGTGTAATAAACTTGAATGTCAATCAATTTGCTCTAAAATTGCTGCAGACAAGCCTTTTGTTGGTCTCTGTGTTATTGCGATCACATATGCAAAAGGGCCCATACTTACATGGGTCTTGATTTACTTGCAGTTGGTGGCTAATCACAAAGCGTGTCCTGGTCACCAACCCATTCTTTCTTTTTTGAGCGAGACAGGCCTTCTCCGGCATACCTTAAGGTACAATCACCGATTTGGACTCCCCTGGAGTATTTTAGATTAAAGTACCATTCGAGTACCCCTGGGGAATCCCAATTCGTGGTGCCCTCCTGGGTGATAACCCCACAAACACCCACTGAAATACTCACAGAGCTTCATGCTGTGCATTATTATGCACATCATAAAGTGTATATTGTATAATATTGGATATATATTGTATAATATTGGGTATATTGGACAAAGAGATACAGGGGGTTTCACGCATACCATCCAAGATTGTGACCAGGATCAAAACCGGTATACTGAAAAGCTCTTTTCTGTGGCTGATCTTCGGTTGGCTGTGAAAAATGGATGCCACAGTTCTGCTAGTGCCACATCCATTCCTGCAAATAATTAATTCCTAGGATTTATGTTGTTATATACTTGGTAATAAACTGATTCTGATCTATTAATCTGGGTGTTTATCCAAATGATCTTGAGTTTTTCTGAAGAGGCCGAGTTTGAGAGACAGCTTTTCTCATGCACATTACAGTGAATTAAAAAGAAACTTTTCCTTTTTAGTTTGGCATACAAGACCATATCAGTGGGCCCTATAGCACTGTTTTCTTGTTCCACTTTTAGGGGCTGCAATAAACCTAAGCAGAGAAAATGGAAACAGTTTCCTACAGGAAAGCTGTAACCTTAAAGCATTATACTGTGTATGATTTTATGTTTAAGCAGAGGCGAGCAGATGTGGTCAGAGTTGAGGTGGGAAGGAATGAGCAGAGGTAAGGTTGTGTGAGACAAGGCAGCAAGGTGAGAAGAGCAAAATTGAGGAAGGTAGAAGCAAGGTGGAAAAAAGTGAAGCTGAGGTGTGATAGGTAGAAGTGTGGTGGGATGGGGTGAAAGGGTGATGTGGGCTGAAGTGAAGTTGGAAGAGGTGAGATAGGATGAGCAGAAATAAGTAGAGGTGAAGCAGGCAGAGGTGCGAGGAGGTGATATGGAAAAAAGTCAGAGGAGTAGAGGGGAAAAGAGGTGCAGGGGGCCCACAACAGACAGCAGTGTAGGTTGCATGCATTCCTCAGGCCACAGGTCGTATATATATCCCTTCTATATAGGCATACTGCTGAGTTTCGTACATCGTCCTATACCACATGCAAGCCAGAAGCAGGAACGGTGGGGAAGAGCTTTAGAAGGGAGACCTGGGATCCTCTATGACATGACTTATATGAGAAACTACTTAAAGGAGCACTATCGCAAAAAAATGGCCCAATGATAAAAATCTATATAAATATGCTGGATGCAGGGAGGAGGGGTCACTTAAACACCCGGCATCAGGAAATATCCAGCCAGGCTTGTTTTTTTATTTAGATATAAGAGGACATCTGGGGTGACAAGTTCTGTCACCCCTCATAGACTAAACCTGTCACCTCTAGATTTTATTCCAACCAGGAGAAAAGAAACAGCTTGGTGGGAGTTTTATTCAGTTCGGGTGTATGAGTGATCCCTCATCTCATTAGCCAAGGTGTTTATATGGATTTTTAATATTACACAATTTTGCGATAGTGCTCCTTTAAGAGCATTCTTTATAGGTGCTCAGCTTAGTTTTCCACATTGCCGTATAACAGCTATGAGCTGAGGTTTCATTAAAAATTGCAGGTAAAGCAACCTTTGATAATATTGTTGAATTAAAAATAATCCGTCCCTCACCTGTAGAAGGGGGTATTTTGATGGATAGAATTTTTCCACTGTATTGTATGCTGAATGATAGAAGCTTTTCAATCATTCTCTTGAAATCATATTGTCCTAGCTATTACAATCATTTAGAGGCCTCTCAAAATGGTTGGTTTGCAATAACAGATTGGAATGCAGATTTATACAGTGTTAGACATGAAAGGAACACATGGGGTGCTTGTGAACTGCTTTAGGAATCTTTGGATATTACAAATAATTATTATGAACAATTTTCAAGAAGTATAATATACAGCATCGGTGCTGCTGCAAGTAAGAATACAGATGTAGCCGCCCTTACTCTTCCTCATGACTTAACACAATTTGTTATGTGGAACTCGTGAATATGTCTTATGTGGCTATTGTGTTGAAATTTGATACCCTGGCAATTTGTGATAGGCTGCTATTTAGTGTTGTCAACACCAGGAGGCGCATGAGAGCATGGCCTATCATATCAGGCACACTGGACTCAATTCAGTAAAAAAAAATTCCTGGTATGAAAAAATGCACTTGAGCTGGAAAAAAATAGGAATTTTGCTGTTACTGAATTACCAACTAGGAAGACAATGAAAGTCAATGACATCTTTTACTAGAATGTAAGGTGAAAAAAAGTTTTAAATTATTTTTAGGTGTAAAACGTGCCATTGACTTTCATTTCTTGCTGGTGATTTAGCAACAGGAGAACCTCTTCACCTCAATAAAGTTTCCCTCCATCTCATTGGGGAACACTGCCGCAAACCAACTTGCAGGCAGTGGCGTAACATGATGGGGCCCTGGTGCAAACATGAAAGCAGAACAAAATCCCCCATTCAAGTCAATGAGAGTCATTGGCCATAAGACGTGAACACAGCAAACGTCTCTCATTGGCTGAGCGCCCATGCATGCACTGTTGGACTGAGGAGAGATGAGTTACACAGGGTGAACTGGGGGGTTTCACGCAGTGGGGGTTGCCCCGGGGTATGGATAAAAACCTGGGAAAGTCAAAATCCAAGGTTTTGTTCCACTTTGAAAGGGGCTCTTTCATAGCTTTAACAGTAACAAATAGATATGACTAGACAACTTAAGACTGAGTAGAAGAGATGAATGGTGCTTCCTTTCTTTAAATAATGCCAAGTGAGTATAAATATGATAAATAAAGTGGAGGAGCAACAATAATGAAGCCCCCCCGACCACCTTGGCCCAGGTGAGGTTGCACTCCCCAGCAGTTACACCTCTGTTTACCTTTTTTAAACAGTCCTGCCCCAGTCAGTCAAATGGATTTATATCTCTAATGCAACATTGGGGACATGAAACAGCTGTACACTGCAAAGGAGTGTGAAGTATGTTTTGTGTAGAAGGAGCTGTTGCTGCCACATGTATTCTGCTCAGAATAGTTAAGTATGTACCTAATGCTGGGTCACTGATGTCAAGATGGGATTGGGGGGGCTTCCTGTCCCCCCTTTAAATGGCTTGAATGGGCGAGCAGGAGCACGCATAGCATGGGGAAGGCACTCTACAGCGGCAGGAGGAAAGATGGCAGAGCCCAGCGCTGACATTACCCGATCATCAGTGCTGAACTGCGGCTGACCTATTTTTATTTTTGTAACCCCCGCCCTGCCTTCGCACTAGGGAAGGATGACAGGGTGTGGGTGAAGGGGGGCGTTCAAAATGGGCAGACTGGGCCTTTAAGTAGAACACTGACTCCCAATCCACAGTTAGCTATACTAACCTATTTCAGGTTGGGCCTATAGGAGACAGGGGTAAAAGGCACTGGCTACTACAGTTGCATGTACCCCTTCTAAAAAGATCAGCACTGGTTCATATCTGAGACAACCTGGGGAGCTAGGGGGTGTACTTGACTCTATGGAGGTGGAATGGACATAATATAATGTCATATTTGTTTTGGGTCTGAACCCCCCACCCTCAGAAAGTCAGAGCAGTGTAAAAGCAGAACATAACTCCGGATTTTGACTATCCATGGTTTTGTTCTGTGCTGAATTGGGATGCCCCAGGTGATCGGAGGGGGAGGTCAAACAGTGATGCCCCGTCCAAAACCCATCTCAGGATGCCCTGCAATCTATAAGATCCCAGGGCAACCTGATTTCCTCTCCCTGAGGCATCCCAATTCTGTGCCCTACTGTGTCAAGCCCCACAAATCCCCAGTAAAATCTACCTGATTCCCAATTCTAGATAGATATGTGGGCTGAATTTAAAATGCCCCATACAGTGATAGACTGACACCAACAGTCCCAAGAGTCCTTAAGTGGAACAAAAGCCTGCACAGTCATCCCTGGAATCCAAAGGATACCAGAGCCAACCACTGACACTCCCCGCATTGTGAAACCCCCCGGGTCACCTGTATTTACTCACCTCTCCCCGGTCCAATGGTGCATGCCTGGACTTTCATCCAGTCAGAGCTATTTGCCGTGACTATGTCATTCGGGAGCACAAGCGACCGCATATTTGACCTGTGTACACACGCTCCCCATTCACATAGACTGGGGAGGGAGCACCATGCTGCTGGGGAAGGAGCTGCAGCAGCATTCCATGTGTACAGGGCTCTACTTGTAAATCTTGGTGTACAGTTGCCAGTAGCAACAGTTTGTAGTGTAATGATTGTAGTGAAAACTGGTTACATAAAACACACATTTACCAACATAAGAAAAAAAACGCAAGCACCTTGAGGACATAATTTTTGGCACAGAAAAAATTACAATTGCTCTTGGTCATCCCGAATCAAGATGTCAAACTTTGTGAGCCCCCTGTACAGGCTCGCGCAATACCCTCCCTTATACACTAATAGATTGTAAGCTATTTTCTGCTGTATCCTCCCTTATACATCCTGATCTGGAATGCCTATTTCTTTGTTTCTCCCGGCTTTGGCCATAACCTCATCTTTTTGAGAGCCCCATATGTATCTAACAGAGATTCCATGAGTTTCACTGTGAGCAGAGCGGTGTCACCAGCAGAATATCCCCATATTTATCTAACAGAAATGCCATGGGTGGCACTGGGAGCAGAGGAGTGTCAGAGGCAGAGAGGTCCCTTATTAATCAACCAGAAATGCCATGGGGCACTGGGAGCAGAGGGGTGTCACCAGCAGAGAAGCCCCATATAATCTAGCAGAAATGCCATGGGTGTCACTGGGAGCAGAGGTGTGTCACTAGCACAAGAGCCCCATATTTATCAAACAGAAATGCCATGGGTGTCAGCAGCAGAGGGGAGTCACCAACACAGGAGCCTCATATTAATCTAACAGAAATGCCATGGGTGTCACTGGAAGCAGAGTGGTGTTACTCCAGCTAGGACTGGCCAAAAGATAAATGTATTGGGTGACAACCAGAGTCTCACACCAAGGGGATCCCAATTTGGGATGCCCAATGAAGAGGGAAACCACTGCCACTACATTCTTATAGACTCTGGGAGGTGTTTGCTCTTATTTAAACAAATTAAATGGAACTTCAGAGAGTGTGTAGGTGTGTTTTAAAAGGAGTTTAAAAAATAGAGAGAAAAATAATTTCCCTTGATTGTATGAAATGGGAACATTTATCAGAAGCAGGAAAAGATACAGCAGGGCATTGGGAATTGCATCCCAAATAGGCCAGTGTTTACTGTATGTACTGTATTTGCAATTGAATGAAACCTTTGCAGTACACTGCTCCCCTAGTGGTTGCTAGATGAAAAGCAGGAATTTTGCAGATAAGACATCCTAATTAATTAAACGATGACACTCGTCTCCTGACAAAAGGCTCAACTGAACCAATTTGAAGATATGGGGGTTTATTCAGAGCCAGGTGAAAATTCTCTCTCCTTTTTTATGCCATTCCATTTAATTGTCTACCTTGGGGCCGATTCAGAGCCAGGTCTAAATTTACACCCGGTAGACAATGAAAGTCAGTATCAGTTTTCACTCCTAAAAAAAAAAGTGAGAGTTTTCACCTGGCTCTGAATTAATCCCATGGTGAGCCTGGCTACAGCTACAAAGGTTTAATATACGCCTAACAATGAACCATTTAATCAACTTGTCTACAAAAAAAGAAAGAATCAATGTGCATTGTCAAAAGAAAATTAGATGGGCAAATTTGAATTTTGTGACCTTTCACAACATTTTAGAAACTGTTGGATAAGCATACGGCTGTGCACCAAGCTTCCAAAATTCTCCAAACCATATCCCCCATGACAGCAAACTCATTCATAGACCAGCTGAGGCCCTTCCAAACAGAAGGTAATTCGAATTGGCTGAAGCCCCCATGTTTACTTATAAGTTTGTCCCCGACATTCTCTGTGTTTCACTCTATGAGGAGCTGAATAATGTCACAAAAGCAAGAAGAATTTAAGAAGTGGTTTATTAACATGGTCTTTAGAGCCATTTGAAGAACATAATAGGGCATATGTGTTTGGAACAATATTGTGTTTTCCTCTACTTAGAAATGCTGCTTTACATGATGATTCCACCTGCTGATTTGTATTAGCTCACTAAATGGAGCATAAAATCCTTTTTTGCACAGTCTGCAGCTCCTGGTGCATTTAGCCTATCACATTGCCAGTTCTTATGGGGCCAATAACATCTGCTACATCTGGTCTCAGAACAAAATCATCTATGTGGTTTATTTAGCCAGCAACACAGAGCTTTTCAAGTCAAGTTCATATATTTATTTTTTACACTAACTAACTGGACATGTTAATGACCTGGGTGATATATTTATATTTTTAGATCACAAGCTAAGATTGCTTGCCATCTCTTCAAGCTAACCTAGACCCTTCCTAGTTACTTTAATGGTAATGGCATACTCCTATCACTCAAAAGCCCTGCAATTAAGTGATCTTTGCCTTTGTATGTGGGGCTACTGATGATGGAGGATGCAGTGGTAGCTGCACACGGCCGGGCCACTTCAGAAGCAAAAAATAAATATGTGGGGTTGTGGAGCTCACTGGCTTCAGGAGGATCTGGAGGGCTCCACAGGCTCAGATTTTTCTTGATACAATGTTTCAAGGTTTATGTTTGTTTCCACTCATTTTGCCCCACAACACAATTCCCCGGGATTCTCTCTGCGTGTCCCATCCCTTCAGTTTCATCATTAGTCAGCTGGGGGGATTCCACAGAGGCTCCTCCTCTGTGGTATAAAGCCTCCCTGCCCTGTGGTACCAGGTATAGCTTGGTAGAATTCCAAGGAAGAAGCATGGGGGGGCTGTGTCCCCCCTCACTACAGGCGCCAGCGTAGCGCTGCAATAGGAGCTCCACAGCATCTGGAAGATCACAGTCTGCTGGACCAGGAGGGAACCCTCAACTCCGCAGACCTGCAGAGAGAATTGATAAAGGAAGCACCGTCAACGGTGAGATCTTTTTTTATATTTAAATTTTATTTATTTTTTTACTTTTTGAATTGGTAAGAGATCTAAGCTACCATTTCATAAGGTGATGGCAGGTGTCATGCCAGATAATTTGACATGGAACATGCCATTATCCGAGTTGCAAACTTGAGCAAATCGACAAGATCCGGCTCGATTTTTAGCTTCGGCCCAGATCCGAAGCCCCTTTCTATTTTCAAGCATTGACTTTCCACCACTCATCCAAATGGTTTTCCCATTTTAATTTGGCTAGTATGGAAACTATTTAGATAAAGGTGTTAATGTTGCATTGTAGTTATCAATTGCTGGTGTTAATTGGTTGGAAAATGCTTACGATAGCAATTTACACTCAATAGAGTCGAATTGCCGTTGTGGCTGCCTCCAAAACACTGTAGGCAAGACTTTCTGGAGGCATTTGCAATTAATCAACAATCATAATCACCTCTATGAAATTGCCCATAGCCTAACATGGACAGCATTTCCAAGGCTATTGCGGGGGCGCTTGCATCTAGTATACGCAATCACCTAAGGGCCTAAGTTAACTGATTCAGTAAGAGGGCTTCGCACTGCAGGGCATCCAAATTTTCTTGGTCTGGGTGCTTTAGTTGTTTTCCAGAGATCCCCAAACACATCCTAAATGTTTGCTCTCGGTTCCACCATCCCAGCTTTTGGCCTTACAGTGGTCCTGATGTAGGATGCCCCACTGCGTGAAACCCCCCAGGTCGCCTTTCCCCGTTCCCATGGCACATGCATGGGTGCTTGTCCAATCAGCACTTTATACGGTGCATACTAATGCCCAGCATAAAGCCACTGATTTGAACTCATAGGCAAGTCAGCGCTCTCCTGTGGAGTTCTCCCATGTGCCCGGCCTAACTGAATGGCTGGGTGCAAGGAGCGCGCACAGCTGCAGAGAAGCTGGAGATAGTAGACAGGATCACTGAAGCGCCGGGCACAGATAAGATTACCGTCGTCTGGGGCGTCTCACACAGCAGAGCATCTAGTATAGGATGCCCCGAGGGCAGGATAGCAGCCGATCCTGGAATCTTTTAGATTCTAGGCTGCCCACAGGGGGTGATTGGTCCACTTTAAGACGACGTGTGCAACCATTTTCTATGGACAATAAGGTTTGGCTTCATAATTCTCTATACTTTCTAAAAAATGTTAACATTTTCTATGGGAACTACTGATCTTGGGACAGACTTTGCAGAGTGTGCAGCGTTAAGTGCACTGTCCTGGTTCCTGCATATGGCTTCCCGGCATCTGCGTGGCTACGCAATATAACACAGACTGTCATGTCACACCTGTGCCATATTGGCGTAGCAGTTTGCTAGTGACATACAGAGCCAAATCTGAGTGGTTGTGGGGAATAAGTTCCCTTTAACACTTTGGCCACCAGCAATGTTTTGTACTTTAGTGTGTATATTAGTTTAAAATACATTATTAATTAACTTTAAATTCAGTAAAGTGATAAAGTGCAGGACTCCATGAGTGTAAGGCAAAACATACCATGCAGCAAAAATATGAACTGCCCATGTGCTGTGTGTGGTAAGTGACTAGCTGCAATGTCTGCACAGAAAAAAATTAAGGATACTGAGATAAGGGGTTACTTATACACCCTAACTGAGAAATCTCAGCAGGTTTTAGTTTTTTCTTATACTGGTAGAAATAAAATCAAGCAAACCAGATTGAAATGACATCATCTCAGTCCACTGGTAGAAAAGGCTGCTTCCAGCAGCAGGGGTGAGAGCAGAGGCCAGGAGTGATTGGCGGAGGTTGGGTGCGGGGGCAGGGTATTATTTTCCCCTGCATCCAGCTTCTGCCGATCACTTTCGACTGTCAGGAAAAAAAAAACAATAAAAAACTTTTTCTGCATGTCCAGGGCAGTTTCTAGGCAAAATAGTGCTCAGCACGGCAAGGAAAAAGTTCTGCCCCCTCCTCACTCATTCAATGGTGCTGCTGCTGCCTTGTACTGGTATATGCCATGCTGTGCCTCTAACTTAGGAGCAGGCAGTGTCCGCTACGATTGACAGAGCTTAATTTGTGGGGAATAGTCTATCTTAGGGTATGCACCAACAGCAGCCCAGACTCTTCTGCAAAAAATAGGATTAGGCCCCCCAATGGCCTTGGTGCCCAGGGCGATTGACCTGCTTACCTGCCTCTAGCACCAGCCCTGCATGCGTCTATGTGTTTTTTTAGTTTTAACTCTTTGTGAACTGGAAAACAGGAGGGGCTGGCAAGTCACCTGCGGAAAATGGGTGACTTGCTATTACCCCCCCCCCCCCCATTACCCATTTCATACCCAAAGCCCAGACCTGTCAGTGCTATGTGGGGTGGTAGCCTCCATTGCTGGGGGCCTGCTTTTTCAGCCTCCACATCCTGGTCTTCCAGCCCACATAGCTGGTGCCCAGGCTGGTTTTGCTGGAAATGCCTGAATGTCTTACAAACAAGTCATGTTAAAGCCCAAACAATATATAATTTTCCCGTAAATGCCTGTCAAAATCACAGTTAAACATATATAGCTCAAATGGTGAGAAATGGGTGACAACATTTCTACGCAGTCTGACAGTGAAAGGGTCAAAATATGGACCATATCATAATAATAAACTTTTTTAAATGAAAAGTTGCAACAGGTATGTCCCACATTCTCTATCTGCACTCTTAGCCTCCCACAATTTAGGAGCATAATTGCAGTCCTAGTTATATTATGACAAGTCTGACATTTAGGAGAAGTTAACATTTGCATATGAAAAAAATGGACATTCACTCTGTGTATATTTTGTATTGTATTTGCAGGTGTACCATTGGAAAACCTTAAGAATGAACACTTGAGAGCAGAATTTCCCAACCCTGCCCTTAAGTACCACCAACAGGTCATGTTTTGTGGGTCACCCCACTGGCAGCTTTATAGCAATAAAATGGCTTTGCTGCCGCAGTGTTTTCCTTTTGTAGGCAACCAAGGACTAACTAAAACCAAATCATAAATGCACTTTTATGTTCCCAGATAGACACCTTTTGATACACAAACATTTAAAATAGAATAGAATAACTTTATTTGACAAGTCCAAAGGAGAGCACATGGAATTCTTTTCAGCATTTAAGAACATTCTAATTCATACATAAAAATAATAAAACACTAGGGACAGACTGGCATGATATCAGAACTGAGCAAAGGGGGTGGGAGTAGCTCCATCACTATTTTTACAAAATTATCAACATTATTATTCAGGGCCTGGGAACCAATTTACCGCCCAGTTTAACCCTCTCATCATCCAAGTATTAAGCACCAAACATGTCTAGCTATGTGGAAAGACAGAGATTTGGTTGCACATATCTGCAGATACATGTGGAAGCCACACTGCTCCGGCAAGGCACTCTGTGTTTAGTGTGGTCCCTACTCTTATTTTTGAGTTCCCAAAGTTGGGACATGCAATGCAGCCAGAGCTACTCACCTGGGAAGCTGCCAGCCTCCCTTTAGAACACTCCATAGGGAGAGATCCATGATTTGCTCATGATATCAGAACTATTCATTTAATGCACACAATCTAAGCTAAAGTATGCAATAGATGTTCCAGGTTACCCCACAAATAAGACAGCAATATAAATTTTTTCCAAGGGGGTGTCTTATTTTTGCATAAACAATCTACATTTGTAAATTTCAATTGATAGTGCTACCATAAAATGCCCCCCCCCCCATGTTCCTAGCAGGTGTCACTATGTAAAAAGATGTTTTGCTATGGGCACTACTGGTCTTGGGGGCCATTGCAGAGTGTTCATCTTGAGGTGCGTTGTATAGTCCTGCATTTCTGCATGTGGCTCCCTGACATCTGTGCGGCTACAAAATATAACACAGACTGTCATGTCACACCTGTGCCATCTTGGCGTTGCGGTTTGCTATTATGCAGGGGTACCTAGCACAATGGACAAACAAATGGCCCTGATCGTGACAGGGGTCTTATGGTCCTGGTGCCCCAGCCAACTAACTTATTTGTCCCTGTAACTGTAACTAGGCTTATTTTTTGGGTAGGCCTTTTATTTAAAGCATACCCAAAATTCATGAAAAATCATGCTAGGGTCTATTTACAGGGTGGGTCTTGTAACCACGGAAACAGGTTAAGGAGCATTGTGTCAGCAGCAGTCCTAACAGCATAAGGCATCTGAAGGCACTGGTTAAATAGGAACAATACCACAAAATCCCATGGACCCCATCAGAAAACTCACCCTTCCATTGCGTCCACAGTGCAGGCCACCAACCAAACAGCATGCTCAGCTCCATTGAGCTCTGCTAGCCACCCTGATGTGAGAGCAAGCTAAATCGAGTACATTCTTATCTAAAGGTATGGTGAGGACGCATCTGTGGCCCATGGATGCACCATTTGATTATGCCCCTATGCCTAGTTAGTGTCAGCCTACCTAGAGATTTTGTCATCCTCTGTTGCCAGGCCATTTTTTTTACTGTTTTCACTATACTTGTTTAACTGTGATTTTTGAAGGAATGCCCAGGGATTTCCCAGGGAAATCATATATTTTTTTAAGCAGAGTCTGGGCTTTAACATGAAATGTCTTGCTGTCATTTTTTAGTGTATTCCTAATATTTTTGGATGAAATATGAGCAAAAAATAAAAAAGTTTATATTTTGTAGTGTTTTTTCCTTTTCTGTAAGAGCAGTGAGACTGTAGATCTCTCTTCCAGAGAAGGTATTTATGATAAATACACTAAGAGTTCAAAAGTGGCCTGGATGCCTTCTTCACATGTAGTAACATTACCAGCTATGACCATTGGAAAAGGATCTTCTTTTCCATTCGTTTCTAAACATGAAATTTCTTGTTTGCATTTTTTCAAGCGCTTTCATAACAATTTTGTATAAAAATAAAATGTGTGTATTTTTTAAATTTTGTCTCGTTCATTTTAATGAATCTTTGTATTAATAATAGACCAGGGTGCGGGGGCTAGCAATAACATCATCCTGATCCTTCTATAAAAAGGCAGGGTTTGTGGAGGCTGACACACCCGTCTAATGGGGTGGGACCTGTTTTGGCCACTCTTCTGTCAGCTGAAGAGCCTGGGGGGGGGGGGGGTCAGAGGCAGAGTTTGTATTGTTTATTGTTTTATTTTTAATTAAGGAACATGTCAGCTATGTGTTTCTCACATAGCTGGCCTCTTACTGCTGGAGATGCAGCTACTTGAGACTCAAGGAATTGGCACTAAATGATTTAAGGCTAGCTTAAGGATCCAAAAGTGAACCTACTGGTCAATGGTTGTGTAAATAAATATTATAGCATAGCATCCAGCCAGCTAACTTCTAGGCCCGTGCATTCAATCAATTTGAAAATCTGAAAAAAAAAAAAAAATTCTTGAGTAGTAAAAATAAATAAAACACCACACAAAAATATTTGAATAAATATATTCAATATTTAATATATTCAGTATTTAAAAGTATTCACCGCTCTGCATTTTCTTTCTTTTGTCCCCCTGACAGCTGTCCTCTTAGCATGACCACCCGGTCCCCCCCCCCCCCCCCCAGTCCAGTAGGCATCTGCTCTGAAGCCCTGCTGGAATTTTTTGTTTAGGGGGTATTGTTGGTCTGTTTGGGGGAAAAGCTTTTATACTACAGAGATGGAATCCCATGTGACTAACTACGTCACTGAAAGAGAGGGACAGAAAGAAATTCCCCAGGGAGACCGTTCAGCCTCTGAGCCCTGGGTTGCACTAAGCTGGTTGGCGAAAAATAAAGAGGGTGTAAAATAAAGAGTAAAATAAAATAAACCAATAACAATCCCATTGCCTTTTTCAAAGAAAAGAAAACACGTGAGAATGTGAAGCACACTTTTTACACCTACTTCTGACAGCTGTAAATAGTACAATGAAATTAAAACAAGTGAAATAGTAGGATGAAACAGCTGAATTGCACACACTTTTTAAACATGTGAGTTTTTTGCATGCACTTTTTCAGCACAAAACTACGCTTTGCTGAATTGAACCTGAAAATAGTAAAAATATTTTTAACAACAGAAATGTGTGTAGATTGATTAAGGTTTTTATTGCATCATTGGAATCTTTTCTTTTCTCTAAAGTGGACACCGATTTGTTCCTGCTACTTTCTTATGAGCACTTACTAACCTTTTAGTCTTTTGCAATAAGGACCCATCTGTCCAGAATGTAAAAATACATTGACATTTCTGAACAGTCTTTCCATGCAGCCCATTTTAACTCAACAATTAGACCCTATTCAGACCTGGCTGCTGCAGTATGGCATTTAGCCCGTGTTGGCCGGCATTGTATTTGGGTTCGGGAACATATAGGTGTTACTGCCAAAAAAAGTCCCTGAGTGTCACCCGGAGTAAAGGGAATCAGAAAAATGTGTCTCAATAGTACTGCCTTGAGTGGTCTTCTTTTCAAGGCCCCTCAGTCAGGAAATGAATACTTGGCTGTGAGATTGAAAGCCAGGTATGAGCATACCCCAGAGCCCCAAAAAATACATATGCAGCGCTCCTACAGAGGAATACTAAAATGAATAGGCAAAGTTTAAGCAAATCCTCAGACCCACACATTTGTATAAATAGTATATGACCATCACCCATAGATGGGTAGCTTAAGTTTTCAAAAATTAACCTACTGGTGAAAGCTTGTATAAATAAATATTATAATATAGCATCCTTTCAGCTAATTTCTAGACCTGCGAATTAGATCAATATAAAAATCTGAAAAAAAAAATCATTTTTAAACCCCCGCATCATATGAGTTAATTTTATTTTTACTTACTAACAGCAGGAACAGGCAATGATGTGCTATCTTCATTCTCATTCGCCTCCCTCTGTGGATCAGGTTTTACAGATGCTGCTGATATTGGCATCCCACACACATTTCAATTAGTTCCACTGTGCTGCTCTATAACATGTACAGGGGTTGCAACAGAATGCTTCTAACTATATGTAAACATGACAGGATGATTGTTTAAGCTCAAGGGGATGTTTGGATCTTGGGACGTATATTTATTGCATCAAATAAAGCTTAATTATGGACAGGAGAAATGCTACCTTCCTTTCACCACTTACGTATTTGTTAACCTTCAAAGAAGCCCCACTATGTGAAATCCCCTGTCAGGCCCTGTGGGACACATGCCTTCAGGTGAGTCAGCAGCCCCCAATCTCCACTGCTGATTCTGCTTATAGACAAGCCCCCATTCGCCAGGTCCCTGATATGCCTCACCAGCCACGGTTCCCCCAGGTCTTAATTAGCACAAAGGATGCTGACTTACAGGGTGAAGGTGGACGAACCAGGGACAAGACTGAGTGGTAGTCAGGCTAGCCAGGGTCATACACAGGAATGACAGTCCTCTCGAAATGTGGCACCAAGGTGATGAGCAGGAGGAAGGTCAAGTTTCAAGCTAGGTGGTCAGAGAGTTCACGGTACAGAGGGAAATATGGGCTTGGGTGAGACAGGCAGGAATCAGTCCAGGCAGCGATCAAAGCAATAGTCAGACAAGGCTAAGTTGGTAATGGATAACAGAACTAGACACAAGACACTACAACACCCAGCAGAATGCTATCACGGGCAGTGACATAGTGAACTGGGAAGACTTTAATAAGGCTTGTGTTCAGGGGATTGGCCAGGGAAGCTTCGGGCTCATTGGTCCTGGAATAACATGAGGGCTGATTAGTCCAAAAGCCTGATGGGTAATCAGCCCCACACAGAACACTCGGATTTATTGGCCCACTTGAAATATCCTCCGGCAGCTGTGCTGCTGGATAGCATAAAGGGGACGTGAGCAAACGCGCACACATGTCTGGCAGGGAAGTGAGGGGAATTAGAGCGCAGTGCCATTCGAGTAAGAGCCACTATACCCAGCTTCTGCGGCTGATGCACTGGCTGGGCGATAGGACCCTCATGACCCTCTTTTGGCTTATCTGGGTGGTCACAATAACATTTCTTAACCAGTGCCTTGGCGTGTACATCCCTGGCTGCTACACAACATATAGTAAATATTGTAGCAAGTTACGCAACATTTTAGTCAAGAATTTTATTGATTTCATATTCAGGTTCATTTTCTGCAATGATAGGTGGCAGAGAAAATTTACCAGCAGATTTCAATAAGGATACATAAAAAACGCATTATGAATTTTCTGGAAGGCAGAAGCTCGAAGAAGTAATGTTGCTTAGTTTTTGTACAAGCGGAAAGGGACTGATGTATTTAGTTCCCAGTTATGATGAGGGTTGACGCAAAGCAATGTTCTGGTTGGATAACCACACCAAATCGGCCACCCGAAATGATGGTTCTATAGACCTATGTTGGTTTGCAAAGGTCTTAATAGCTAATTTAAGATTCTCCTGGACCTTGGACCAGATGATCGCTCCTTTGGGATGCTTTGGGGTTTTTACCATAGTTACAGATAAACTGTGAAAACTTTGTCGACTCAATGGGCGCATTATTGGACGTAAATTTAGCAAATTCGATCAATTCGGACCATTGATCTTGGCAATCGGACACAAAGCAGCAAAATTATATGTTGAGGCGAATGGTTCCCCCTCACCTTCAGACCATTAGATTGTGGGTGATAAGCTGCTGACAATGACACTCCCTCCAAAAGTGCAAAGTTAATTCGAATCCATGATTGGAGACATACCATGGAGGCGAAAAACATCTTTTATGAACAGTTCAGGAGCAGACGGAAGTTTAATCAGGGGGACAAATGCACCATTTTACTTAATCTAAGTCTAGGGTTTCTCAGGAAGCTCTAAGGGTACCAGTAACCTGGCTAGGGGTCTATGGGTTTGCTTATTACAGGCGCAAACAGGACAGGCGTCGATAAAGGCAATGACATTGCGTCTGATGATAAGCCACCACACATGATGTTTGGCGAGGGCCAGAGTTTTCCACTTACCCAAGTGACCAGATGTTTTGGCATCATGGAACTATTGTAACACAGACAGGTGCAAATGCAGTGAAACATATCGGCAAACTTTACCTAGAAGTAAATCTGCCTGAAATGGTGCTAAGGAGCTAATCAAATCTTGTAACAGGACATCAACTACACAACCAGAGGGCCCAAGATTTTAGACCCCCCCTCAGGTCTAACTTTGTAACCATCTGAGCACCAATAACCAGGTTAAAGAGGTCTTTCATGAGGGGTAAGGGGTATCTGTTTTTTACAGTGATTTTGTTCAGACCTTGGTAATCTATACAAAGGCGTAACCTCTCAGCCTTCTTTTTTTGAAGCCCGTCCCAGCTGGTGAGGTGGGTGGATGGATAAAGCCTTTTTTCAGGTTCTATGAAATATACTTGTAAATCTTACCCCTAGAGGAAATGGTACCCAGCAGCAGCTAAATGGGACAATCATAGGCCCTGTGAGTAAGGAGGCGAATCTGACGATCTTTCGGAGAACACGTCTGCCCAATCAGCATATGGCAGAGGTAAACCCATCAAGAGAGATATCGGCGGTCTAAAGGGCTGGACAAATACAGTGATCAAAACAGAATGAGCGCCACTTCATTTAATCCCCAGTCTCCCAGTTGATAAGGGGATTGTAGGTCTTCAACCAAGGAAACCCAAGGCAACAGGGGTATCAGAACAATCTAAAACTAAGAATTCTAGATTTTCTGAATGGTAGAAGCCCGCGACCAGATTTATGAAAGGAGACTTAGAAGTGACCAACCCACCCAGGATAGGCCCGTTATTAACAGCCAGAACGTGAAGGAGGTTTTCCAAGGGTATTAATGGAATACCCAGAGCGGAAACAAGAGACCTAAAAAGTTGCCAGCCATCCCACTATCGATAAAGGTGGTGAGACTTCCTGGGGGGTTCCCATATAATCATAGCCGACAACAGCAATTTGTTAATAAGAGGAAAAGATATCTGGCTGTCTAGACGAGTTTCCTCAACCTTGTCTAGGTGCTGAAGGGCTGTTCCCGGGTGCAGAAGGTGATCAGTGATCAATGTTTGATAACTTGCTGACAGATTTTGTGGCTCCTCCCTGCGGCAGATTACATCACCTGGCTGTCATGTGACACTGGGGGATTTGCACAGCTATGGAGAGGACAGAAGTTGGCAGCATGTAAGTGTTATTACTTTTTTTTTACTTTTCAAGCTCTGCCGATAAGAAGGTGCCCCCCACCACTCATGGGAGGGGGAGTTGTTTTACAGTCGTCTCAGGAATATGGGGGGAAGTTGAAGGGGCCAGAGCTCCCTGCCTCCTCACCACAGCACACGTGGAGTGAGGGGGATTAACCCTTTTGTGGCCAGCTCCATGAGTCTCACATAGCTGCCTTTCCATCCAATCACATTCTGTTTATTACCTTCGCAGTGAGTTGCTGCTGGCAGGTTCTGATCAGCGGCGATGAGCGGACTCAGAAAGGCAGTGGGATGTGGATCCATGGTAAGAGAGCAGTTTCTATCCCTGGTCCCAGGCTTCCAGCCAGGAGCATGGGAAACTATATTTGTGGAACTTACAGCCATGCAGAACATACAGCCCTGCCCCATGTCTATCCCTGCAGAAGGCAAATTGTGTCCTGGGACTGAGGCTAGAAACTCATTTCTTAGGGTTCTGAAACCTCAAACAACCCCCCTACTGCCAACAGGGGAACTACCAACACTCTCACACTCTACAACCACAGCCTTGGTGTATCACTAGTCAGATTTATCAATTATCAGGGCAGTAGATTATAATGCAACATTCAGGTTCTCTTTTTAAACGAAATGTTCTGATCTTCTCCTATTTCACTGTGTCTAAAGGTAGGATCGTATGCATAAGCAATACAGTTATTCCAGGTAATAAAAAAGTTGATTCTCACATACAAAAACAGTTCTTTCTCATACACATAATGATCCCATCAGATGCAATCTTAAAAAATGTAGACATTGATTTTCTGTGATATAAACATAGCAGAAAGCAAAATATGGTGAGGGAAAAGTTAAATTACTATTTCCCTCTACAGTTGTGCCTAAATGTGGGCTAAAACCATATTATATTTTATCACAAGTCATAAACGTAGATATGGAGAATCAAATCAAATGCTTGAGTCAAAAATATTAGACTTGGGACCTCATTCATTAAAGGTCCAATTCAAATTTTCATGTGTTATTTTGAGAAAAAATATGCATTTTTTTTCGTGAAAATTCAGCAACCTTGAAAGCTTTTTTTTTTTCATTTTTGCTAATTCAATTCGAGTGATAGAAACAGCACTTTAAAATCATTTGTGTGGAATTTTCAGGCACACAATAATTCTAGTGATTCAGATGCCATTGATTGGCTTCACACATGAGTTAAATTCAAGTTTTTCACACAGGTTTTTTAAAGCTTCTTTTAGTAGGAGAGATAACTGCTGACTTCCACAACTGAGTCCGTCTACCCTCTGTATCTGGAAAAAAGCCCACAGTACACCACAGGGAGGCTTTTGAACATGAAGCTATATAAAATGATTTTTAATAAAGGCCCCCACAAATATTACACACACAGGACATTGAGCATGTCATGATGAGGAACAAATGGATGGGGCTCAATGTGCTCTCTGTATGACTGAAAACGGTGTGGTGAGAACTATCCTGGGGCAAAACACAAAATGAGCAAAACACAGGTCCTCCCGTTGTGTGAACCCCCCCCCAAGTCGCCCCTACTGCACATGTTCGGGTGCACAGCCAATCGTAGATACTAGGGCCATCTGAGATGAGGTCCATCTGAAATGAGGTCCAATTTAACGAGGGGACAGCATATTAAAAGCACTTTGATAAAAATTTGTTAAACTACATGCTATGTATTTTTAAAAAATTACATAAATTATTTTACACTCATACAGATCTAAACTTTAGCCTCAAATGTAACTTTTCAAACATAAACATACACTGTTACATAAGGCTAATTACGGTGGAGACACATAGACACAACACAGAGCTGAACACAATATCGTGCTTCTGGTGCGGTGAGGTGCTGCGCTGGCATGTACATTCTGCCCTGCACGACCCCGTTGTTTCCTGTCTCCTGAAGCAGGCATGGTACCTGTACCTTGAGGTGGTAGAGGCTGTGGGTGCAGCAGAGGTGACAGCTCATGGCGGTGGTGGCAGAGGCAGCAGGTGGTGGCGAGACCCAGAAGAGGCAGGCGGCAGGACCAGCATCTCCAATCAGGCACTGCTGGAGCCACCTCTTGGGGGCCTTCCACTAGTCCTTCCTGGAGCAGAGGTCTAAAGGCCGCAAGAAGCTGTCTGCAGCAGTTCTTGACTGGAGGATGGAGGCAGGAAGCGTGGCAGGGCACCAGCGGCATGGATCAGGTGAAGGTGAGTATGGCCCTTGCACCGCAATGCACCACAGGTAAAGGTCAATACATGCACTTTACCTGTGGTGGCCATAGACTTCTATGGGGGCTTGTTGCGGAGCTGATGTAAAAGGACCCATTTATTTTCTTGGTCTGCGGTTTCTGACCATATGTTACACATTGTAGTATTTATACTCCAAAGTGACCCAAACGGCCTGGTGTTAACCATTTCAGTGCCAAGCACGTAGTTTCTACGTGCTTGCTTCTACTCCACTTAAGTCCCCCCTGCTAGTAAAAAAAATACAAATCATAAATACTCACCTGACCCCTCGTTGGATCCAGCTGGGTCTCCTCTTTAATTTGGTGGGGGGTCGGATGGCTAACCCTAACCCTAACCCTTAAAAAAAAAAAAATGACATGGGGGGGTCCCCATTTTTTGGGGGGAATTTTTATTTTTGTATATTTTTTTATTTTTAAGGGTTAGGGTTAGCCTAACCCTAACCCGTAAAATTCAAAATAAAATTAAAAATTTTTTTTTAAGGGTGAGGGTTAGGGTTAAGCTAACCCTTAAAATTCCCCCAAAAAAGGGGGGACCCTATGTAATTTTTGGGGGGATTTTTGAGGGTTAGGGTTAGCCTAGCCCTAAACCCTTAAAATTACCCCCCAAAATGCCCCCCCGGAAGGGGGGACCCTATGTCATTTTTTTTTTAATTAACCCCTTATGTTTATAGTGTGGATAGTAGTTGTATTTTATTTGTAATGTAATAATGTAATAAATAAATGTAAGTGCTCTTTTCAGTTTGGGGGGTCTCCAGGGCAAGAATGGGGGGGCTACCGATACATATGTGGTACCGTTGTAATCGGGAGAAATGGGGCTATCACATGCAATATGGTTTTCATTAAAAAAAAAAGGTTTTATTTAAAATAAAGGAGACAAGTGTTTAAAAATATATATATTTTTTTTTGTTTTGTTTTTTTAAGCAGAAATATTCAAAAAACAGTAGAAAAATTACAAACAAGACATTTCATGTTAAAGCCTAAACTCTGCTGCAAAAAAATGTATATGTAATGTATATAATTTTTCTGGAAATTCCAGCAAAAATCACGGTTAATCATGCCGCAAAATGGGGAAAAATGACCTGTCAACAGAGGGTGACAAAACTTCAAGTAGGCTGACAATAAAAAGGGTTAATAGTACCTATGCATGTTGGGTATTGTTCTGCTCGGGGGACCTTGCGCTTTCAGATTTAGCTTGTTTTTTCTTGTTTGCATATTGATATTTCAGGAAAACATGGTTTTTATTCTGCTTTTTTATAATTGTTTTTAGGGAAACCCTGTGCAACCTAAGAATTCTTCAATGGATTACTTCCAGAAAGATGAGCCCACTACAACAAGCTCAGTACTCTTAGAAAGCTTAACATGTGTACTTTCAGGGAATATATGGTTTGTGGGGATATTCTTAATTTAAAGGGTTGTTTTGGTTGAAAAATCGCAAGGTGCGCACTTTGTCTGCAGAGCTGAAATTTTTAAGTAAAATTACCGTTATGCGCACGCTTTACTTTGGGGTGTTTGGCAACTCTTCCCTTGACAGTACCTATGCATGTTGGGTATTGTTCTGCTCAGGGGATGTTGCTTTTTCAGATTTTATATGTTTTTTTCTGTTTGCATATAGTCTTTTAAAAAAATGTGGCTTTGATTCTTCTTTTTTATTCTTTTTTAGGGAAACTCTGTGCAACCAAAGAATTGATTGAGGGCTTACTTCCAGAAAATTGCGCCCATGTCAACAAACCTGGTACGCCTAGAAAGCCTGAGGTGTATACTTTCAGAGAATATATAGTTTTTGGGGGGTATTTCAAATTTAAAGGGTTCTTTTTCTGGAAAGACCGCAAGGTGCGCTTAGCGCGGTGCATAGTTGTATTTTATCAGAAAATCTCCTAAAGCGCTGTTTCAGTTTGGGGGAGTCTCCTGGGCAGGAAAGGGTGTCTACCTATACATATGTGGTAACGCTGTGACCGGGATTAATTGGGGTTTCACATGCAATAAGATTGTATTGACAAACTTACATTTTTTATTACAAAAAAACACTACAAATTGCAAAAAATAGATTTTTTTTTATTTTTTTGCACATATTTCACCCAAAAGTATTGAGAATACACCTAAAAAATTACAAACAAGACATTTCATGTTAAAGCCCAGACTCTGCTAAAAAAAACAATATATAATTTTCCTGGGAAATCCCTGGAAATCCCTTCAAAAATCACATTTGAACATGGGGAGCGTAAAATAGTGCAAAATGGTCTGGCACCAAGGGTGACAAAAACTCCAAGTAGGCTGGCAGCGAAAGGGTTAAAGGGGTAATTTTCGCCTTGCACTTATATATTCCAGTACCAAAATGTAAAAATACCCGCATGCAATCCAATTTTTCTAAGGGTTACATTTTTTTCCCTATATTTTGTGATTCATTTAATTTATTGAGCATGATTCTATATCATATCTGTAAATGGCCAACTTTGCTTTCAGTATGAATTCCTTGCGCAGCAATAACAACAATAACAGCATATAAACAGCATATAAACCGATCCACTAATTGTTAATTAGTTCTGCATATTGGCTTGGAAGAATTTTAGTCCCCCCTCCTATGAAACTGTCTCAACTCGTGCTGGAGTTCAATGACTGGGCATTCCAAATATGTTACTTTATTCTTTTTTAAACATTTTTGGTAGAATTACTTGTGTGCTTAAGGTAGTTGTATTGCTCTAATTGCTCTCTTGATACTTCCACCATGTGTGTTCACAGGTGGCATATGATCTTTTGATATCAAATTTTCATAAACCATCAGTAGCCTTGTGGTTTGTCCAGGTGATCTTTACCAAACAGCAGGTAGCAGCAATGTTCTTTTTGGTGAGCAGTGGCTTTCCCCTTGCAGGTTGCCCACTCACATCTGATTGACATCAAATTATCACCTGATTTCACCTTCAAATTATCTGCTAATCCCAAGAGTTTTATGTGATCTTGGATTATTTTATATCAATAAATAAATTACCAAGTCGAATTTTTTTTACTTATTTGTTTAAATGTTTTATTTTTCATCTACTTTTATGACTGAAATTCGGAGGAGTTCACAGATTTTCAAGCATCACTGTATATTCAATTTTTTAGTCCTATAAGACGCACCGCCTATAAGACACACCTAGGATTTGGAGCAGAAAAATATGAAAAAAAATATTCTAAACCAAATGTGCTAAAACACCCCATTACAGGCATTATGGCATCCCTTCCAACCCCATTTCCCATGGGCAGTATGGCATCCCCCCACCCTATTCCTCATGGGTAGTGTGGCATTCCCCCATCCCATTCCCCATAGGCAGCGTGGCATTTCCCCATCTCATAGGCAGTTTGGCATCTCCCCCATAGCCAGTGTGGAATTCCCCCCTCCATTTCCCCATAAACAGTGTGGCATCCCCCTCTCATTTCCTATAGATAGTGTGACACTCCCCCCATTCATAGGCAGTGTGGCATCCCCATCCCATTCCCATAGGTAGTGTGGCATTCCCCTTCGTATTCCCCATAATCAGTGTGTCATCCATCCTCCCATTCCTCATAGGCAGTGTAGCATCCCACCATCCCATTCTCATTGGCAATGTAGCACCCCTCCATTCCTCATAGGCAGTGTGGCACCCCCCATCCCATTCCCCCACAAAAAAGGTACACTGTCCCCACTCTGGCTTCCGGCTCTGCCATTGCCTCTCGGGTGTCAGCGCGTGCTGACACAAATACTCGTGTGTCCCCGCGTGCCAGCCCGAGAGGTGGTGGCTGTGCCGGAGCGGAGAAAGTGGACAGCGTTCACTCACCCTGCCCATCTGCCCTCTGCTCGGCTATCCTCCTGGTGGCGAGACTCATGTAAGTATACTTTTTTTTCACTTTTATTTGTTTTTTTTTTACATTTGCCCAATAAGATGCACTGACATTTCCCCCCCACCTTTGGGGAACAATAGTGCGTGTTATAGGGCACTATTATAGTTTCTTATACTATTTGATATTACATGGATATCACATTTGGATGTAGAAATAGGTTTACTTCTGAGATTTACTGAAACTTCTTTAACATTGCGAGTATATTGTCGGATGCATCTATCCTGAAAATGACCCAATATAAATATGTTAGAAAAGTCTAATCTCTAAAGCCTCATCTATAACTTATGTACGCACATTTATTTCTGTCATTAGTAGAAAAAATTCATAATTCATAATACATAAATGAAATATATATTGTAAATACACTTTGCTTACATTTATGATTTCGCTCTCAGCAAAAGTTAAAAAGACAGAAATCTGATCTAATTTTATTTTGTTGCAGCCTTCAGCTACCGTAAAGCTCCACCACCTATCCCCCCAAGGCTCCTCTCTAAGCCTCTCATCTCCGTTACAGCCCAAAGTAGCACAGAATCAACCCATGAATCTTTTCTGCACAATGAGCCAACACGGTTGCCTTGGTCTAAGGATGTCAAGGTCCATTGCAATTCTAGTGAAAGTCTGGAGGGAACCAAGTCCAGAAATTTGTCTTTGGATCTGGCAACTGTTCAACAGAGATCTTCACCAAAACCTTCCACTGTGATTAGCAAGGCCCTACCACTAAGGGAAGAGCTAAAAGGTATCTCTCGGCAGAGAAAATGGCGTCCATCCATAGGTGTACAGGTATGTATTTTAAGTAGCAAAAGTATGTTGGCACACGGATGTGTCCTCCCTTACTTTTTCTCATGTCTAGATGTATTGAGATACATATAATGATCAACTTTTCTAAACAATGTGGTTGATTCAGCAATAGGTACCAAAAGCGCTCTATGGGCCAAAAAATGCCCTTGAAGAATAAAATAGAAGTTCCTCTATTTACACCTTAAGATGGACAATGAGGGAGAATGTCACTTTTTATGTCAAACTAAAAGTAGTGCACTTTTTGCCCTTTTAACGAATCTACTCCATTATGTTTTTGTTATACCCTGTGTCAGGGTGCTTATCCATTTTATTCTGTTAAGTGTCTAGTAGGCCCCTCATAATATTAGTGAAGCCTTTTAAGGATTTGGTTACAGTATCCTAATGCTGTGCTGAATCGAACTGGAGCCTTTTACTTAAGTCAAGCTAAGGCTGCAGATTTGTACGAATGAAAAGTGTAAGTATCACCATGTTGTGGCATCATTTGTAGTGACCATGCTTTTATAGACTTAGTAACATTTAACATAAATCATATTACTACTGGTTTTGCACAAAAAGAATACACATTTTGTTAGCTCTTGTGCTTTTTTTTAACTTCTGTATCTGAAAAAAAATATAGCTACATCTTGACTGGCAGCCATGGTCACACATAGGTGTGCAAGATGTCTTCTTGTACCCTATACCACTCCTCTCTACAGTGACACACACATAGAGGCTATTCAACGGCAATCTCTCCTCTGTTTTATAAAAGGCTCCATCTCCGGCAATACATTATTGTGGGATGCTAAGGAATAAGGACAGGGGTCATTTGTGAACCTGCGCTATAGATGGCCACAAAGCAACCACTCTGCCAACAAAAAATCATCTGGAGCTGGACCTGAAGGGCACCCTAGACTTGTGGGTGGGGCAGAATAGCCTGACAGAATAGCCTGACAATAGGGGGAATAGCCTGTCCGAATAGCTCCTGAACCCAGCTTGAGGGGGCTTTTCAGTTCATCAATGGAGAAAATCTGTATAGAAGAAAAATAAGAAAAAACTACTCTGAAATTGACAATCTTCCCGACAAACAAACTCAGGCTTGCAGCCTGCATTTCTTTATCAGGATCTGTGTATGTAGTAGCCAATAAGAGCCAAGGATGTGAGTGTGCTACTTACTGGGAGCCTAAAATGATATCCCTGAATGACATTTTTCTTAGCACACTTTTCTCTTAAAGAAAGCAAAGTAATTGATCTTGGAAGCTTTCTAAACCAAATTAGCAGTTGACCAGGTCCTTGAACTTCTTCCCTGCAGCATATAAGAAGAACATGACCATCAGAGTGGCCATATGCAGCCGAGTAAATACAGTTTTAAATCTAAGCAATGCCTGAGGCAACATGGCTGTTTATTAGATTAAAAAAAACATAGTGGGTGCTTCCAAGCATTAGGAGTGCTCAATATTCCACACTGGCCTTTCTACAGTGTTGGAAAACTGATTAGCAATTGCTTTCTTACCTTGGTGGAAAGATAAATAAATGCTTTGTGTATTTGTTTTTGCTGTTAGACAATCTTAGACAGCATAGGTAGGACATCTATAATTACACATTTTTTCCTTGAAAATTTACCATGAACATCTAGGCTGCATTTACCCTAGGACTTCTCTTAATGCAGTGTATTTACGCCTTAAAACCTAGCAGGTCATTTTAAATAAAATTATTCTGTTTAGGATACTAAGATTATTATACTTACTGTGTGTTACTGAAATGAATAAGAATACTTGTCCTAGGATGAACCTCCTGCTGCATGCTGTTGAGTCTGTTTGACATAGAGATATTTAACTAAAGCTGGGAAATTATGTAAGCTTGTTTAAAGGCTCGGCTGAATGAAGAAGCAAAGCAGGGCCCTTTTTATCAGGGTTGTTTTTTTTGGATGAACCTGTTGGCCCACCACTAAAAAGGAGGTGAGCCTTTTCGGACATCAATTTTAAATAGTATATAAAAATAGAGTATATCATTTTCTTATTTGTTTAATATTAAGGCACAGTATATATATTTTCTTTACTGATCTCGTATTGTGTTGATATTCATCAAAGCCTGTAACATAACTTATTTTTGGCAGGTTGAGACTATCTCAGACTCAGACACTGAGGGAAAGAGCAGAAGAGAATTTCATTCTATAGGAGTACAAGTTGAAGATGATAGAAGGTAGTTCTATTAGTTTTTTACCATGTGCTCATATATTTAACTATGTACCATATTGATAAATGGCTAAGTTTGCACAAACCTGGATTTTTCCAGATTCAGCAGATTTGCATTGAGATGATGTTTATCACATTTTACTTTTTATTGGATTATATGATTCTGAATTCGGAATAGTGAATCAAAAAAGGGGTCTTGCTTAAAGAACTTTAAAGGGGTCGTTTGGATCTCTAACCAGTTTCATTTAGCACCGAGTACTTCTTACATCTGTCGTAAAATGAACGCTCCATAAAATTCCTGTTACACCAAAGACAAATCCTTACTTTTTCCCCTTCTTTAGATGACAAAGGAGGGGTGTCAGCCACTCAGACCATTTTATAACTAACCTGGGAGGTGCACGTTAGCAGGGCAATTAGGATACAAAAGTCTTAAAGGAGCCACCGCACTCAACCCTGTTAGCTTGCAGACCAGCCTACAATCTGTTTCTAAACTTGGTTAAAAACAGAGGGCTCGGTCACACACATCTGCAGAAGTATGCTTAAGCGACACCACCAGCGCCAAGGTGCCTCTGTGGGGTGCAGTCCTAACCCTAATCTCTGAGAGCCCCATTTAGGACATACAATGCTATAGATAAATTGGGAGCAGGCTTACCTGAGGTTGCCCTAAACCTCAAGTGCAAGCCATGGGGTGAAAGGGTCGAAGACCTTGCAATACAGCCTAGACCCCACATCCCATGGTGGTGCAGCTTAAGCATACTTCTGGAGATGTGTGTGACTGAGCCCTCTGTTTTTAACCAAGCTTAGAGAAAGATTGTAGGCTGGTCTGCAAGCTAACAGGGTTGAGTTGAGTGCTGTGGCTCCTTTAAGAATTTTTCTTCTTTAGATGACAATAGGTTAATATGCAAATAGATAGACTAACACACACTTTAATTCATTACCATTTTCTAAATGATTTGTAAAGAAGATTGCAGGGGATCATATGCAGCAGTATACAGCATACAGTATTAGAGCAGACCTGAACTCAAGACAGCTCTTGGGGCTATTTTTCAACTTACCCCCTGAGCATCCTGATTCGAGATGCTGGTAAGCCAGTTAATCTGGACATGCAAAAATAGTGCATTAAAATAAAGCTTCTGCATTCTCGTGCCTGAGAGCCATTGCAGGTAATAAAGCTATAAAATAGTCCAAAGGGTTTTCAATATTAGGACCAAACATTGGTAACTTCTGGAATATTGTGTTACCTATCTGTGGTGGCAAGGTCAGTTTTGTCAAGGAAATAAATGGACACATATTTTTTTATAATCAATAAAATAGGCTGAATAGCATAGTTAAAGTATAATCTGAAAAATGTAATGCAAGGGTCATTACAACTTTGGCCTTCCTACCTTGAGAGATCGGTTGTTTATTCTTGTTTCTTATATAACACACTCCCCTATTAGGTTTACACACTATAGCTAATTAGGTGAGTAATTATTAACCTACAACTATGTTTTTGATTGTTGGAAGAAGTAAGACCAAACCCACATTCAACGTTGGTAAAACGAGAAGCAGATAATGCAGAAAACAGCTTTTGTATAATTTCATGTGGAAGTATACACTCTACTAACATGGTTTTCAAGCATCAATAAGTTTTAAAGTATAGCTTTTGATCTACTGTGAACACAGAACTAGTTTGGCCACTGGTTTAGGTGTACAAATGGTCAGAAGTGCAACAAAAGTGGATTCGAGTATAGTACAAATTCATTATTAATATTTAAGACCAGGGCAAGAATTATTTGTAACTATTAAGCTTTTCCTGAGATTCAAACATCCCCTTGGCTACAGGGGACCTTTAGGACTTCTAATGCCAAAACCCGCCTTCTAAAATGCAGATTCAGTTGTCACCATTAGTGATATGTTACATAGTTATATCATCAAGTTCAACCAAGGATGTTGGAGTAGGGGAAGTTATTTTTTATTTTATTTTTTGTTTTTACCTGAAATAGTGTTTCCCCTTATTTTTTGTATTGCTCATTTATATATTTATTCAAGTTAATTATGCCCCCCCAGCCGTCTCCTCTCAAGACTAAACAGATTTAATTCTCATAATCTTTCCTCATAACCAAAGGCTTCATTCCTCTTATTAGTTTGGTGGCTCTCCTCTGCACCCTTTCCATAGTCAGAGCATCCTTTCTATGAACGGGTGCCCAGAACTGGACAGCATATTCCAGGTGAGGGTGCACCAGTGCCTTGTAAATAGGCAAAGTTACATCCCTATCCCGTGATTCCATGCCTCTGCATGATAATATTTTTGTGGCCTTGAAAGCAGCTGCTTGACATTACATGCTGTTATTTAGCCTGTGATCTACTAGTACCTCCAGATCCTTCTCAGCATTGACTTTTTGACTGTAAGCAAACTTTTAAGCTGAGCTCTGCCAGATGCAATAGTTTGACTTCAGTGCTTCAGAATCACTTACACTGGTGGAAATTAAAACATAAACTATTTTTTACAATGCATATACATCATTTTATAAAAAAAAACAGGTTTCTTATATTTCTATTATATTTCTCATGGACTTCTCAACAAATCTCAAGGTTGCTTTACTCGTCCGCCCATACCACTGATCAGTCTCCTGCAACCCCAGTTTGTGAATCTAAGGACAATGGATGCACTGAAGTTCCCTCTGTACAAAAGCATCCATTGTTCTCAACTTTACAAACCAGGCTGCAGGAGATCAAACAGCAATGTTGTAGCGGCAGAAAGGTAAATGGTCTGTCTTGTGCCCTCTGGTACTCCCCTGCTTGGGGGTCTGCCTATGTGTACTGTAATGTCGAGCTGGTAGTTCAGGAAAACCCCCCAAAAATAAATTGTGATAGCATATTATGTTTCATTGCCACTGTGGACACGCTCTGCATTAAGGATTTATTGTTATTGCAATTTTGGGAAAGCTCTCTTTAGCTCAAATGGAAGAGTTCTATATTTTATATTGAGAGATCTCGACCTTGGGCTAATTCAAATTGTCAAAAAAATCATAGAATGCATAGAATGTCAGGAAAATCTCAAATAGCTATATATTATTGTTAATATTCTCTCTATTCCTGTCCTCTTTAATTTTACTCCTTCGATCTCTTCCAATCTCTTTAAAAATGTAAACCTTACATTTTTAATCAATGTTCCCATTATAAGTCATTATTGTTAGGACCAGATGTCTTGATGGGGCAAATTTCTAATGACCAAACTGTGCTGTGAACCAAGGTGGGCCATTGGTGTCGCAACTTACCAATGACCCAATGGTCACATATTAATTTTATGCATGCATACTAGTTTGCATACAAGATGACTCGACTACTGCTGTCTTTTAAATTGTTTATTTTATGTTAGATAATATACATCTATTTTTTTGAGTAAGAAAAATATTAAAACAGAACAATTATTAACCTTGCCTGTAGAAAGGCCTCTTGCATGAGTATGTTATGTTTAGGAAAACATTACAACAAACATTTGTCATAGAATTTTTTAATTTGTACAAGTTAAAAAACTCACTCAGATGCAAGTTAAAGTACATTTCTTACCCAAATCTTTAGTGAATAAAAAAAATAATAAAATGCTCTTTACTATATCTTTGCAGACACCTAGTGGTGCATGTGCTATCCAAATGACTAGTGTGTCTAGACAGAAAGGAAATCTTCCTTTTTGTGGAGCAAAACGCGGCAAGATCGATTCAGCACCAGGTGAGAAAAGTCTACTACTTTTTAGGAGAGAAAACTGCCATTCACCTTCACTGTCTACTTTGGAGTTGATTCGGCACCAGGTGAAAATTTACAATGAAAGTAAGTGGCAGTTTTCTCTCCAAAAAATTAGTAGTTTTCTCTACTGGTGCTGAATCAGCTCTAGCGTCAGCCTAAATACATGTATTATGCACATCATTTATATCATTATATCATAATGATTTGTGCTTTGAAAGTCATAGGGATTTTGAGATTTGTATTTGTTTGCTGGAGATATAAACTGTCTCTGTTTAGGCACACAGTGTCTTCCTCCGTTTTTAACCCCCATAGGAGCAGTGTAAAATCCACCATGTAAAGGCGTTTTATAATATAATATATTTTAATGAAATTCCTTATGTTTTGTAAAAACCACTGAACTTGCTGACATGGCTCATGACAGGCATTGTGAGTGGTGTGGCTTGATGAGTCGTGCATGTGCCCTGCTACAGTTGGGACGTTACCACTGTGGCTCAGTGATTTTACTACTGATTTAATATTACTGATTTTAATATTAACATTTTTGCCACCTACCTGTCAGCCTTTTTACTTTTCTTTTATATAAATAAATAAATATATATATATATATATAAATATATATATATATATATATATATATATATATATATATTCCAGAAAAGCAATAAAGTGGAATAGCAGAAGATTTGGATATATTTTTTACTGAATATGTGTAATTCAGTAAAGATTGATTCAAAAGGGTGTAGCTTTCCTTCCAGAAACGAGGGCAATCCCTGTATTTGAACACTAATTATTTAATAGGAAGGCATAGCAATCACTGCAATTGCAGTTGCAAAAGAGTCTATATAATAACAAAATATGTAGATCTATAGTAACCTGGAGGGCAATGTAGTAATAAAGTTTTATACTATTATGGGGTAAGGTATAATTACTCCCTATGTTGCTTTTTCTAGGGACGCGTAATAGAATATTTACAGTTGTATATAGGTCTGTAATAACATGTAGAACAGTATTTCTAGAATAAGAAAAGAACTGATTGAACACGCGGTAGATTACAAATGCTTTCACAATATTTTCAGACATTGAATCTTGAGATGTCCTATTGGATATCAGTGTTTCTAGTAGTTCCGTGGGGGAGGGGGGTATGAACTTGAGAGGATGTTGGATTTCGGTGGACTCTAATACAAATGAACTAGACTAGTAGGTCATCACTGCTATATACCTGTTATATATTAAAGGTGGTGTTGATGACGTGACTATATGTGCTGTGCTATAAACATCAGTACATGATGCCCAGCTGCCACACAGTTTTACAAACAGCCATTCTTGTCTTGTATCATCATGTGATTAGGATTAGGAAAATTTCACTTTTACTGCAGACAGGCTATGTCTGAGCACAGATATGTGGTTCACTGAGCGGGCCTCTCTCTGGACAATATTCATGGTGGATAGGCAGTCCAATACAAGGGGTTCACCTTTTTCTAAGGTACCACCAAGACTTATAGGAAATGCACAAATCTCTGTCCATCTAGAGGGAGTATCTGAATAATAAGGAAAATGAGAAGAAGGAGGCAGAGATCTGCATCTCTGCCTCCTTCTTCTCATTTTCCTTATTATTCAGATACTCCCTCTAGATGGTCACCACCTCTATATGGACCTCCCAATTACCAGAGACCTTACAGCATTCAATCTAATAGGATAACATTCACATTGGACAACTGACATATGTTTCCTTCCTGATAGTGGAGATGCTTCAGCTACCTTTTATATCTACATGATCCATGCCAGATTAGAAGGAAACGGCAGTAGCACTTACAACAGTGGGAGTGGACATTTAACAGAGATTCAGCAATTCTTTATAAGGCTGCAGCAGCTTGGCTTCCTCCTACATAGCACTTACAGACAACACGTTGTCAGCTATCCAAATCCTGGCATTTATTTCTTTTCTCCCTTCCAACTCACCACCCTCCAAAACAAAATAAATACATGACCCTAGAGCTAATGTTCTAATTGTTTAAGTTTTATATATTTTATTAATGTTGAATTGTTGAAAACACACATAATCAAGCCATAAAAAACCTGTGCACTTTTTACCAAATGGACATATCATGCCTCCATTTCTCCCATGTGCGCAGAGATGCGCCCCAAAACAAAATACATCCTGCTTAGGAACAAGGTTATATGGCTAAAGCTGTCAATGAGCTTCATCAGGGAATGTACTGTCTTTGTTCGGTGGTTTGCAAATCATTACTTTTTAAATACACATTTTAATTTGGTAACAAAGATTGTCAAGAAAGGAAATTGTGGAGAGATCCACTGATTTGCTGTGATTATGCATGTTAACCAATTTCCCCTTGAGACCCCCCTTTGACACTGTATGGCTAAGCCCCCAAAACCACCCAACTGACGGTGTAAGGTAAATATTTAACTATATTTATTAACCTGCTGTCACTGAACTGGTGCAAAGGCTCATATTCTACACTCAGAAGAAGAGCCTTACTCATAATAGCCCATCAGTAGTGCTTTATGAAGGGAAACATGATGTTACTTGCTATGGTACTGTATATCTTAAGCACTCAAATTTCATGTGGAAACTTGGCCTCATTTGATCTCAGGTAAGGACCATTTGGAGACCCTTCCATCTGGCCACGTATGGTCCCAATTGTTTATCCTTGCTTCATAGTATTATTATGAAGCTAAATTACTGTATGCACTGTCACCCACACTGTATGTCTGTCACCCAGGGGTATTTTCATAACAATATCTATTTGATACACTGTTCTCAAAGCATGTCACTTGTATTTGTTACCATAGCAGTGAGTCACCCTGGGGATGCTGGGAAATACATTATGAGATGTACCAACATTGATATTTATTCTGAATGCTTCAAATGATATTGAAGGTCAGAATGAATTAAAGAAGATACACCAAAATGTACCTTTATACTGCATAGAGATAATTAAATGTATTTGTGTCTATGACAATTAAAGTCTGTTATCTCATCATGCTGACATATATTTTATACATTGCAGCTGGCATCAAAAGACTAATAGAATGCTATACTATAATAATATACTAATAATATTCAATAATGGACAAACCAATTTCACAGTCTAATATGTAAAAGTTTAAAGTCGAATTCCAGGAAAAAAAATAATAATATAAATAATATAAAATATAATATATGTAATAATATAATATATATATATATATATATATATATATATATATATATATATATATATATTAAATAATAAAAATACTTACCTTACCTGAATGGTGAGGTAAAGAACCCCAACCTGATTGGTCCCTGGGGTAACCTCTGTTCTGTTAAAGCACTACTGAACCTAAGCAGGGCTTTACTTTCGTGCAGTTCCATTCAACTGAATAGAATCAATGTCCCACACATATGATACAGCACTCAGTGGTGTAAAAAGGCAGCAGTATGTTCAAGGGCAAGGGCCATGAGATACCTTAATCACACTGTGGGAAGTTAAGGGTGCAAATAAGGAAGGACAGGGGCTGGAAGGACTTGAATGACAATTATTATTAAATTAACGATAATCAAATATATTGTGGTCTCTATAATATAGACAGAAATAGGTAGAAAACAGATAGAGAGTCTGACTGGCCCACCAGCGAGCCTTCAATGGGCTCATGCACTGACCAAGGCCACCATCAACTTTTTTTTTTGGTAAAAACATACATACCACAATAAAAACATTCTAAAACACATAGCATATAAAAATATAAAATGCCTGAGGTGAACTTGTCACACGAAAATCAAAAAAGGACTATCTGAGATCTGTCTCTCACCCTGTTGATGTTCAACCCTGCCATAATCAAGAACATTAAATGCATTAAGTGTAACCACATATAAAACAAATTACACATAACACATTCCCTTTTAATATTCAACTTATATCACACATATAAAAAATAGAACACTCAAAAAGAGTGTGCTGAATTAAAGGCGATAGGTAAGTCTGTATATCCACAACAACCTAAAGCACACATCTGGCAATGTTGCAAGGCATGCTCAATTGCTTCTCACTGCTTCATCAGTGAGAACAGTGCCTGGAATAAAATGTCTTCTGTATCTATAAAGTTTGGTCTGGCTCTAAAGGTTCCCAAGGCTTATTATGTCCTGACGACCAAATGCCCACCAACAAATACTTATAACTGATAATTTAACATAAAGATTTTAAAATCTTAAATGGACAGCAATAATGAAACACCAAAAAGCTCACTCAATGCCTGTCCCATGTGCCTCTCCTCCATTTCCAGCAATGCTGAGTAGGAGCAATGGCAGGGCACCAAAATTTGCCCTACTTTCAATTCCATTCCTCCAAGACCATGCTAAAAAAAGTAGTTCAAAAGCCACTCTTTACATTACCTTAGAGCTCTCACCACAAGTGAACACGGAAAAGCATAGCGTTGCAGCGGCTGTCTCTGACCACAGCAGGGTGAGCACATGACTCATAAGCAATGACATGTTCTTCCAATCTCAGCAAAACCCAGAATTGGGAGCAAAGCCAGCAGCTTTATTTAGTTTACATAGGATAACATTTTAATATAATTTGAAATTTTGAGATGCTTTGAAATGGCTCATTTTACACACTGGGAATAAGTAAAGAGAAAGTACGTTTCTGGACAGGGACTTTGTATACTGTAATGTGCAATTAGTCTAAGGTATGGAAGAATGTCAGCAGGTGTACCATAAGAATTGTCATCACTTGGGAGGCAATACTATTTTATTAATCTCATTTAAGAGGAGAAAAAGAATTATCACTTCTAGGGTTGGATGCATGTTTGAAGGTCCAGGGACATAACATTTACAAGATGAGGTCCAAATTGTTGGAGGTCATGGCATCTAGAAAGACTTCAATTTTGACATTACAAATATGTCACCAAATGAAAATTGTGATGAAATCCTTACCCTTTGCTAGGGGTGTAGACAGGGGTTCAAAAGTCTAGTTTTAGGAATACAGGTCTCTTACCAGGCTAAGAGAAACAAGAAATGGTTTTTTTCATGAAATTTGCAAGCAAATAGAAATTAAAAGCAATGCATTTCCCATTACTCACATCAAAGATGTTGCTTATAATCTTCAAATAAAATTTTTCATGCTGTTATTTTATTTATTACCAGAAAAGCCAGGTTTAAACGATCTAACAGTGTGACAGCTGGAGTGCAAGCTGACCTAGAACTTGAAGGCTTCCCAGGACTAACTGTCCCTACTGAAGATAAGGGCCTGCAGTTTGGATGTTCATTTCAACGTCATTCCTCTGAGCCCTCAGACACCAGCCAGCAGTATTCAGTATATAAAACAGTGCACACACAGGGTCAGTGGGCATACAGAGAGGACTATCAAATGCAGTATGATACAGCAGAAGAAGCTCGTCAAGAGTCCTGGATGGATCGAGCCACTCACAGCCTCCCAGACTCTGGAAGAGCATCTCCCTGTCACCGAGATGGGGAGTGGTTCATCAAAATGTTGCAGGCAGAAGTGGAAAGAATGGAAGACTGGTGCCAACAAATGGAGAGAGATGCAGAGGAATATGATTTGCCAGAGGAGAGTAAGTTCTGCTGTTTTGTTATTTTAAGAAAATATACAGTATACATTTGCAATGATATATATATATATGTATGTTGTGATGACCTACATGAGCAGTACATGTAATTATCTTCTGTTTAGAGTATATATATATATTTAGTATGCAGGGTTGTATTTAGAGTACACAACCCAGACCTAACTTAAGTAGTGAACGTGTTAACCATTTATTTTGTTGATTACACCTTTTGGCATATATATCCTCGCTTTCAACCTGACACAACAGAAATTTTGTGTAACAAAAGCCATGGGTCACACTGGAAAGAGAGTTTTCACAGCAATGGTTAGTGTAAGGGGATCAGAGACAGCAAAACCTAGCAGATAAATTAATCATTCTAAACCAATTGTTTGGTTTGGAGTTATGTTTTTTACTATTTTACTTTACTTTACATTTACATCTGCCCTTTTGAGTTTTTGCATCACAATTGAATATAAAGTAGACAGCAAAGCACAGTGAAAATAACACACATACTACCTGGACAACACAGTAACACTCTATCTATGCAGCTAGACACACAATAAACTGAGCCTATACAAGATGAACAATGATAACCCTAAATAAACAACAAAACAGAAGAGATATAGAATGACAAAAGATGGAAAATAGGCAAATTGGAAAAAGATCCAAAAATTTCCACATTGGAAAAAGATCCAAAAATTTCCACACAGTACACAGTACTGAATTCCTGTAGGTGGGGCCAATCTGGCCCTCACCTGATAGATGATTCCAAAAATATATATAAATTAAATATTTTATCAATATGGTAAATTAACTTTCATATTTATAAAGTTAACACCTAATTACAGAAATAATAATATTTTTGCCTTTCGAATTGTCCTGGAACACTGGTGAAAAATTGCAGGAGATCAGTCATTGCATAGGTGTGGCAATGACATCATTGCCACACACAACAGTGGCAATAAATGGAGGAGGCAGGGCTTTATAGCTAAAACAGGCCGCATTATCTGGAAAGTGAAGCACGAGCAGTGAAATTCTTGATTCTATTCTTGATTCTATTCTTGATAGGGAGAGCAATTTAGGGGATGCTAGTTAAAAGTGGGTTTTGGTCAGCTTTAAAAGGAAAAAAAAACATTCTAAAATATATAAAAACACTTTAACTCACTTAAAGATATGATGTTCAAAGTTTACCTATTCTTCAATGCAAAACCTAATAATAGAATATTCTTTATGTTAGATCGAAATATAGCTAAATATAGCTACTTTTATGGGTAAAGTATTATTATATAACACAAATATTGGTAATGTAAATTTCTTTATACAATAAGTATAAGGCAAGAAAAAGTCAAACATGCACATCTTAAACATGTATTATTAGCAGGGCTTTATTTGCATCTCAAAGTAACAAGTTGTTTTTCACATGACTATACATGCACTGGTTGATCTTGGGTTTTGCCCCAGGCGAATAATTATTTTGTTGAATATTTGCAGTTTTAAAATGTGGAAATAAAGTAATTTCAATTCCATAGAATATCGTAACTGTATTCCTATATGACATAATAGTAATAAACAGAAGTGAATTAGCATGTTAGTAAGGATATACAGTAAATGTATGCTTTGTACTAAGCCATCTTTCACATTGTCAAACTAATGCTTTGTAGCTAAGATCTAATTGAGCATATTGGAAATATTGTTTTTTTGCTAAATAGAATGGCATATGGGCCTGTAGGCGAAGTTTTATTTAAGATAATTGCCTTGCATATGACATTTAAAGTGAATGCGTTCACTGTGCCACGGGGAGCCTTTGGTATGTTGAGTACAGTGAACACAAATAAACCTGCTATTACTGTATATACTATAAGACATAAAAGCAAGTCCGGAGCATGCAGTGGACTTACACCCTAGACTTTTGTCTGAATATTAAGAATGGCTGTTGGCTATTTACTCAACTTCAAGAAGTCATGCACATGCAGTAAGTGAACACTAGGTCATGAAAAAGGGCAGTGAGGCTAACATAATTTGCTATTTTCATTTTAATTGACCATACACAAAAGTAATTGGGAGAACACGCAATACTATTTTTCAAGAACACAACTAGTTAATATTCAGCACTGTTTTTTTATTGGGTTATTTGTTATTAATATCCAAATTACTTCAATCATAAGAAAAGCCAATTTGGCTTAAAAGGTGTAACTGAATTAATAATGAAAACACTCAAAAAGGAAATGAATTCAGATAATCAAGTGTGGAGTATAGTCTGCATCTAAATAGGTAGGGATTTCCCCACCCTGCCAATACTGAAAGAGAACTATTTAGAGATGCACACCCAAATAGGATATAGAAAAACTGCTCAATTTAATTTGGTATTTAAAATCTGATGATGAGGACAATTAGTAGCTAACACATAGGCTGCAGTCCTTCAAAAATGCAAGAAAATGATTTACAATAGAATACAACAGAATGTTAGAATAGAGCACAGTGTGCTTACAAACACTACAGTAGTAGTAGTACACACTAGCAGTACATATATCACAGGGTTAACAGAATAATAAACTAAAAATGTGTTAAACAGCACACATCACAGTGTGGTAAGTAGACAAGCATATTGGTAAAAGACCCATAGGTTGGTCCTATCATAAGGATCCAACTGTAAAAGCAAGGCAGTGCCTTTTACAAATTATGCACATTACTTGTAAAAAACAAGTAGCAAGTGGTAAGTGGCATATACCTTATGGCAACCAAGTTTCTTTGTTTCAGGGTGCGATGACCAGCAGATATGGAGCAAGAAGGGTGGCATGCGTGTCTGAGGAAACCGGGTAACAAGCTTTTAAAGATCAGAAACAGCATGAAACCGACCCCCGGGGGCATTCTGTGATGTCAGCGGCACGCAATCTACTGGCCACGTGACGCTGCGTCACTCCTGGGTGTGTGTGTTTCCGTCTGCAACGTAAGTTGCCACACACAAGATGGCAACACACAGGTGCACAGGGCACACATTCACTCTGTGTTTTTTTCAACAAGCTTTATTGATGCTAGACATGAATGTCTAAAAGCGGCGTCTTCAGCTGATGAAAAAGGGTAGTTTTCAGGGTATTTGTGCAAGGGTTATCAATGCGCATATCCAGCAACCTTAAATATAAGAGACCAATGATCAGTATGATCAGTATAGCAATAAAAACACAAGATATGATTATGAGCATACCTAGATGCTTTAACAAAGCCTAATAGTTATACTATACTCTTGCGCCATCTGGTGGTTAATATCAGAGAGTGATGCTTATTAAAGTCTGCATATGGGTATATGTAACTTATTTACTTGCTTTTGTAAAGGACTGTAGCCAGTGTGTTAGCTACTAATTGTACTCATCATCAGAATTTAGCCCCTTTGGGTATGCAACCTTTTTGTATTATATTGTACATACTTTAACACATTAAATTAAGCAGTTTTGCTGTATGCTAATTGGGTGCACATCTCTATATAATAGGTTCGCTCCATAAGATGCACCTGACCATAAGACACACCCAAGGTTTAGAGGGGGAAAATAAAAAAAAAATTCTGAACTAAATGGTGTGCAAAAATATCCCCCTCCCTGGTGTGACTTACAGTGTGAATTGCAAATAAAATATTTGTACCATTTTTTCCCAAAAAGATTACCCGTACCTGCAATAGTGCACCAGCTGTATGCCTTGTACACCACAAGGCATGGAATTGTACAACTTGCAGCTTAGTGAGCTTTTTCCATTTTAGCACACAAGAAAAGGCAATAAAATGTTTTTAGTGCATTTTTTCCCAGTTATCACCTGTACCTGTGGTGAGGCATTTTAAAGGTGAGGGGCATTCTTTTTCCAGTGAGATACTGTAAGTGGATTTGTTTTAAAGTTTGGACAGCACCCTATGGACAATGCAACATGAAAAAAACGCATGCCCTGCATTCTAATAACAATATCCTTAGCTCATCGTAAAAATCATGTATCTCATCTGGAAAAATGTTTTTTTTCTTTATAAATAAATAATTTATTAATAATTAGCATGATCTTCCATTTACCTTTATGGTAAAAAAACAACCTTTTTTTATTATTTGCACATTTTTGTTAACAACCTCCCCCTCCCTCCCAGTTGCCACTTAGTTCATCTTTTCTGGAAGCTCCTCAGCAATGTAAACAATTGTAGCTTTGTATGCGGGCTCTGTATGTAAGCAGTGCCAAATTGCTTTATTATATACAATGTATACAGCACTGATTTGACAGTAGGAACCAGGGAAGTGTAAGTTTGTAAGTTATGACCCTCTATATATCTCAACAGTAAAAATGCTAAATTTTGGGGGAAATGGAAACATTTTTTTGTGTGTTAAAGTTAAAAAGCTCACTGAGAAGCAGGTTGCAATTCACACCGCAAGGCTCACCCAAAGTGCACCTTGCTTCTACAAATAATTTGCATGGCCCCCAAAGTAATAGCACAAGTCAAGCATGCACTGCATGCCCCATGACAGTAGGGGTATTGGTAAATAATTGGTGATGCATTTTGTACTTCAGATATGCTTTGCTGTGAATTGCAACCTGCATCTGAGTAAGCGTTTTACTGTGATTTTAGCACACAAAAAGTGCAATAAAACAAAATCACATGTACCCGTGATGGGGCCTTAAAACAGGTGAGGTACATTTTTATCTGCATGCCCCATAAAAAAATATATCTTACCTCTATAAGGGGGTGCATCCATCAATGTTGCTCCTTCACGTCATTTATTATATTTGAGCTCACCTGGCATAATTTAGAGAAAGGAAGCACAATTTGTCCTAGCTGTTTCAGTCTTTAGTTGTCTAGTTGCATCCAGTTGAGCTAAAAGACAGAAAAAAGTTCACTGTATAGCCCATGAAAGGACCTCATTTAATGTTAGCATCAGGGTCTCGTCACATTTTGTTATGGCAATGCGTGTGCTCTTCAACTAGCCATTTTCTGTCTTTTGAGATTCAGTCTCAAATTCAGTCTCTGAGTTATGCTGTCAGAATAATACAGGCAAGATCAAGGCTGCATGATGGCAAACCTGTTAAAAGGATCACCAGCAAAAAAGGTGACCCCAATGTCCCTATTCAGAATTTAGCCACTTATGATTAGTGATGGGCTCTAGATCAAGGTCGAAGAGAGATTTGATCGGGATCTGGAAAATTTGGTCTGGTGCAACACTTCTCAGAATACAATCTGTGGCCCCAGCAGATCAGTACCCACCACATAATGCCCAGTTGTCTCTACCTTCCTTTTGCCTTTCTGATTGGATGTGGGTATCGGATCATGATCGACCACTCCTATGCCACTATATAGCATAGATCCCACTGATAGCTGGCATATTGTGGACCCCCCTTGGCGAGCACACATTTCATCATTGTCACTGAGCATCCAGAACTATCTGCTATACTTTTCAATACAATACAAATCAGAATGTATCACTGTTTAAATCCCCCTCCAACATCAAGTAGCTCACCTTTTCCAGCGACTGTCTCAGCGATCTAAAAAATTGCTGCCCCACCCCCAAAATCTTGAGGCTGGATGCGAGAGGGAGTGCAAATCTAAAGAGATCTGAGGATGTGGATACTCTCACTCCCGATTGCCCAGCTCTGCATGTAAACCGTATTGTTTTGCTGTTCATTAATATATGGTGTATGGCATATGGTGCTGATTGGATGAGGGACCAGGGAAGGGTAAGTTTGTATGGCCAATCTAGAGAATTTCACACAGCCTATGATATGAGATTAACCCCCCAATTGATTTGGGATGCCACTGGGGCAAGGAACAATACATGGGATGGTGAAAATCCTGTGTTTTGTTCCACTTTAAACTCACAAATTAAAAATATCAACTATCATTGGATGATCAACACCCACAAGGATACCCCAGTGTTGTTGCTGCTGGCAGGTGACAGAGGCACCGGTAACATGTACAAAGAGTATACAGGCAGGCCCAAGGTTATATTTACAGCTCAGCCCCCGCATGTATCTCTCCCTGGCCTCTGCATGATGACACAGTGTTCACATGACAGCTGATGTCATCTTTATGCGGATGCTGGGGAGCGATGCCTGAGGGAGCTGAGCTGTAAGTATCACTGTATTCCCACCTACATACTCTTTGTAGATACTTCCATGCCCAGCCTTTCAGATAGCACTGATTGGTCCAGAACCAACACATGTACTGTGGAAATGTACTTTTAGGGGGACCCACGGTGGCCATACAAGTAGTCAATTTGAAATTGAGATGGATGTGCTCGATCCAGCTCTCAGTTCTTGGCTCCCACCCTCACCTCCAAGCAGGACTAACCTCATCCTTCCCCCAAAGAAGCAGCTTCCCAGAAAGGGTGCCCCCATATACCTTGACATGCCCCCCTTGCACACCTTATCCAAGTCCCCAGAAAAGGCACTCAAGTTTCCAGGAAGGGAACCTCTCCCAAGTACCCCCAAAGTGTCCAGCAAAAGCACCCTCAGTTTTCAAGCACCCTTTACATTGCGGGTAATATGTGCCCACATCTTCTGACGCAATGGTTTGGGGGTAGAGTGAGACCGTGATCCAACCAGGCGGTCAGAATTTGCCAAAACACCATCCAGCAGGACCTCCATCTGGGCGTCATTAAGCCTGCCACTCAGCTTGCCTCTGGTGAGTTTGCGACCAACCTAATTGGCCAATGCTGGGACCTACTGGGTGGTGCATTAGGTGGAGGATGAGCCACTGTGGGCACTACCAGGGCCAGAAGGGCTGGATTGCAGGCTCCTGGCCGGGGAGCCAGCAGGCCCAGCTGCGGCTCCACTGCTGCACATTTTGCTCTGCCGCTGGCTCTGCAGAGGGCTCAGCTGTGGGCTCCGCCCTGGGGCTCACACTGATGTCCACGGGAGGAACAGTGGGGCATTGAGCTTGTGCTGCGGTTACTTGGCCGGTTGCTGTGGCTAACTCAGCCATGCCTGGCCTGTGTCCTGGCTCTGGGGCTGTGGTGATACCTATGGTGTGGCATAGTGAGCTCCTAAGTCAGCAGTGGCAAGAAAATATGACCCTCAGCTGTGTTCTTTTATAGCTATTTGAGTGGAAATTATGGTGGAAACAATTTGGTTAATTCAACAGGCACCAGCAACTTATAGGCTACATGGGCGTATGGATGCAAGCACACTTCCGGGGTTCACCAGGGTGCATCAGTGCTAGTGCGCCTCTGTGCAAGGGTGCGTCATACAGACAAAATCCCAAGATCCAACAAGGCACACACCGTGCTCACACATGAGCATCAGGAGGAAATTATGATGGTAAGTCACACTTTCATGCCAATCGCCTATGCATGTGTTCCACATTACACTCCTGCCAAAGTGCCAACAGGTGACAGTGGCCGCAAAATATGGTGCCACATGTTGCAGGCCCGCAGCACTTTGCTGCCACTGTTACATGGACCACTCTGTGTTTGCATGTGACCCAGGGGTGTCTAAAGGATTTATGTTTGACATTTCTTTGCAATCTTCTACTACTGTGGGATGGGAGAGCTGACTTCCCTTTGTTGCTGGCCACGGTCAGCAAGCCCTATGTGACAATAGGAGCGAAGTGGAGAGTTAGGCGTGCCTTTCGGCCTAAGTGCGTCTGCACTTGCAATCCGCTACTACTGTGGGATGGGAGAGCTGGATTAGGTAGCATTAGCTTGGGTGCTTGCACTGTCCTAGAAAATGATTTAAAGGGGCAGGCATGTGGAGCTAAAGGAGACCAAAAAAGAGGACAACATATGTTAACAATGCTTGTTCTTCGCAGACTTTCATGGATCAATGGTACGACTTCAAGCCACACATGAAAATAGGATGTTGGCAGAGGAAGTGGCAACCCATGTGAGTGGCGAGGGGATGTTGCCTTACACCTTCACCCAAATAATGCAGCACTGGTTGGACCTCAAACAACAAAAGGGGCCCTGGATGTGGAGGTTCTACATCCAGAACTTCCCAGGTAAGTGGATATACACTAGAGAAGATGAGCTATCAGGGTTATGAGTTACAAAATGATATTTTCTTGTAGCTGGGGAGTTCCGGCTGCGGATCAAGCCATCAAGAGGTGAGGGGTCCGATCAGTGGAGCAAAGAAGACATCGTCCTCTTCCTCCTCTGATTCAGCACCACCACCAGCCATGGAGCCCACTGAAGAGGAGGGCGTGTTGGGCTTGACGTCGCCCACAGCTCCTGCACACTCTGGTAGGCCAATACCCCAAATAACGCAGGTTGTGCTGCATGTAAAGTATAATAATATGTTTGCTAAGTGCTGGTGTGTTGTGCTTCTCTGCCCCTACAGAATAATCAGAGGGTGACTATACAGTGATGGGCCCACCCGATACAGAAATGGCGCAAGACTTTGTTTGTCCAAACAAAAACTTTACAAACATTTTAAAAAAATTATATTTTTTATTATGTTAATACATTTTTTAAAAAAGTCAGTAAAACAAACAATAAAAAAAGGTTTTAACAAAACAAGAGTTTTAAAGTTATATGCTGCGTGGTGGTGTTTTCTATGCAACTATATAAAGCAGATGCAAACCAAACAAACAGCGGGTAAAACAGAACAGCAAAACAGAAGGTGGCTGAACGACATAGAAACCAAGGTACGAAGTATGTGCAAGGACATGCAGACTACATGGAATGCCCTAGATGCCAGCAGGGAGGACAAAGGTAAGAATGTCCAAGGACATACATGGGACTACATGGGATGCCCCTAGATGCCAGCATGGAGGACAAAGGTAAGTATGTGCAAGGACATACAGACTATCATGGGTACACTGGCGGGGAGCACCTTAAAATAGTTCAGAAAAAATAAAAAAGGCCTATGCCAGAAATCCACTGAAGGACACAGTACAGTGAGAACAATGGGATCCACAGAAAAGTTATATCTGGAAACAGGTAAAAACTTGGCTTCCAAGACTACTTCAGCAAATAACGTAAATGCTTGACTAAACCATATGCGTACACAAAGCAAATACGGCTGCTTACATATGAAGGAACTTTTCTTGCAATGCGGCTATGAATGATACAAGCATTTCTGAGATCAGTTCTCGAAAAAAACGTGCATTCACGGGCAGGTCGTATAAGTATGTGGTGAAAGTGGGAAAAAACAGGGCCAAAATGGACCCTAAATGCCCTGCACTGTGAAATCCTAGGGCCCCATGTATACTCCACTTAATCCCATGGGGCATATGCAGGCTTTGGGCAGCATTCCGGTTCTGCTGGCAGACTCAAGCACAATCCCTGAACTCTTTTACCTACGTGTGTGTGTGCACCCACCAGAAGCCATTCAAGTTTGCTGCCATAGTAAGAACCCAAGGCCCGTGCATTCATCATGGTATCAAGGATTAAGATGAGTGTACAGGCAGCCAGAGGCAAACCCCAGCCCCCAACGCTATAGCCCCGGTGTCATGGTAGGAGGTATGCCTCAGCAGGGATGTCTCAGGCTGGCCATGGGCTGGTAATATCCAGGGCTGATTTTTGGTCCCAGCCCTTCACTGCAGGGGACCCTGGAACTGGGGGGTTCCCATTGTGGGTTAACCCAACTTTGGACGACCCTAGGGCATATATAATATTGGGGGTTAAGATCAGGGGCATGCATGATGATAGGGGGTGCAATTGCACTGGTACCCAGGAGGTCAGGGGGGGTCCCACCAATGTTGCTCCTTTGTCGGACAGATATTTTTTGATCTTGAAAGACTGTGTGGTGATTATAGTGTGGTTTTTCAGTGATCGGGCAGCAGAGGGTACAGGATGATACATCTGGAGAGTAAGCCTGATATACTCATGTAAGAAGTAATTGATCTGGGGAGGATTTTTGTTGGTGATAATAGGGCTGATTCAGCACCATAATTTTATTTTTGTCACTTTTTTTGTGAGAAGAAAAATGTTATAATGATGTTTTCCTTAGTGCAACTGAGCACCATTTAAGTTGTGCAATTTATTTAAGAATTCGCTCAGTTAAAATGGTGCTGTATTGCACTAAGAAAAAAAATCAAAGTAAACAAATAATGTTCTCACAGAAAAATGTGAGAAAGAAAATGTCTCAAGGCACCGAATGAGCCCTTAGGTAGGTGTTCTTTTTGGTGGAAGCAGTGGATAATGCTGGGTGTTACAGTGTCACAGTAAAGGAGCACTTTTAATCAAAAGCTACCTTGCACTGGTCTGTACCATAGTCAGCTAAAAAGAAGCAGCAGCAAGCAAGAAAACAGCGTGCAATCTATCACTTTTTTGAAAGACTGCTGCCAGTTTTAACAAAATAAATGTCAGGTGTATACCATCCAGTGGTTTCTCCTTACACTTATTTTCTGCTTAGTCACTCCATAGCAGTATACATCACTTGGAGGCTTTATTCCTTAATTAGTAAAAAAGTTACACACCAAAATAAAAGACAGGCTTTACAGCCTAGTGGTCTAAGCCTACAACAAACTTGTGCTTATTTCACTTCATAGCAGCATTCTTGGGACTACTATTCCATAACAAAAAAGTTATTTTACTTACAGTATGTTTGTGACCAGTAACTTAGCTTGACTTTGATTATCCATAGCAGCACTGCAAATTAATTTGAAATGTCATTAATTTATTAAATATATATGTTTTATAGTACTAGAGAAGATTCGCAGTGCAGTTGGAAGCTCCCAGCTCTTGATGTCTCAAAAAGTGCAGCAGTTTTTCCGACTCTGCCAGCAGAACATGGTCAGTGACATTGAATTGCTTTATATTTGTAATGTGTTACAATACAGTGTGCACACATGGGTTCTAAAATGAAATAAAAATTTTGTACAGGAATGAGGTGTCTATAAAGTGGACCAAAGCCCGGGATTTTTACTATCCTGGGTTTTGGTCCTGGCAGCCGGATTTGGGATGCCCCGCTGTGTGAAACCTCCAGTTCGCCCTGTAAAACACACCTTTCACCCTCTAAAAGGGTGCGTGCCCGCACAGGGTATTCACACATGCCTGGTGCTGGTGCACACTCAGCTAAAGGTATAGCTTAGGGCAGCAGTGGCTCATGCATAATAGGGGAGAAGGTACATTTTACAGGGTTCTCTGGGGTTTCACACATCAGGCAGCCCTGGAGTCTATAAATCTACTTGCCTTGCTGTCATTTATTGTTATGCTAAACATAAAGAGGCAACACGCTTGGAGTTGCCTCTTCCATACAGTAAATGAAAACTGTTTCTGATCTCTGTTTAATTTCTCTGCTTATTACATTGATCTGAAATGAATCCTGAAAGATTTGCATTCATTTTGGAGCCAAAGTATTAGACATTTTGGACCAAATTCAATTCTGTTCAAGTAAAGGTACTCACAAAGTGCATAAACTATCATTTAGCAGCTTGCCTTGTCATGGCTGCCCTCTTCTTTCCTGTCAGAATACAGTTGCTCCTGGAAGTATAAACAAGGCAAAATGTAGTGGAAACACCCCTGAATTTGCCATATACCATCCAATCATAGCCTCCTTATGTCAATTCAGCAATAACAAGCACAGTGCTGTTAGTCAATGTTGCACCTAATTATCATTTGAGTCAACCGTGGGGTTGTGACTAGGTGTCGCTAGTACAGCTTTGGAACAAGACAATAGAGTCTGCACCCCTCCCTGCACTATTGATCATCAGACTGTGAAAATGACGGGTTTGAAACAAGTGATACTAACCAGTGTCTAAGGACACTGTTAATAGTTTATAAATGCATATCATAAAATATTATTGCCGTCTTTTTTGTCTATTTTGTCTATTATTTGCCTTATGTTGTGTACAAATGTGCTTTTAGTGTACAGTATATATTCATTTCAATGAGTGTGCGCATGGTGAGGAGAAAGCCTGTGTCTGCAACAAAATATCTTGGGCTCTTACAGACCCCACCCATTATGCTGATTATTATGCACCATCACCACAAGGACCACATCCACTAGCTTCAAAAGAAAAATAATTAGAGGAAACTGTGAACCTTAATATTGCATCCCTTTCTTCTTCAATTTAAAAATGTAGCCTGACACAACAGTCTAACATTATGTCGGGCTACATACATGCTGTATGCCCATCCTTAATAATAGCTTCTTTTTGCAGTAAGTAGTTTAATGGGAAAATTAATCTCCACAATGGTGAGCTTCCCCATACCTTATATTACTTATAATATATTAATATTTTGGAAAACGTCTTTTCCTCATTTGAAAGATCCAGGTTTAAGGCTTTATAAAATATGCTTGTATTCATGGTCATGCACAGACAAATGTGCGCACATGTTTTTGAATGCCATGTTGTGTTCGGGCTTCCGTCTGATTCATGGTCATCAAAATGGCATGCGCATTTGTTTTTGCTCCAAAAACTAGCACTAGCATTTGCTAATGTGCCAATTTGTGTCTGAAATTTTCCATTTGCACCATTCTGATGCACCAAACTGTCTCCAGCACCTGATTTATGATATATTTAAAGGGCAGATAAGCATGTGCAAATGTGGCAATTTGAAGAGTGAAATTCCTCCATAAAAAAGGTGCAGGAAACTGACTATTCAAATAAGTAACAGGCTTATTTCATTCCGAATACACATGCCTGCAGCATCTGGCATGTTTTTGAACAATGAAAGTGTCAGCCAAGCTTTTTAGGGATTGAACCCTTTTTAAAGTTTTTTTTTTAATGATTTCCAAAATCACATAAATGTGGATATTGGGCCCCAAAGATTAGTAAAAACTAAAACAAAAATTATAGTTAAATTATTAATCATTAATATGCAAAACAGACAGGGAAGGGAGGGTTAAAGAGAACATCTTGGACAAAACACTGGGCAAAAAAAAAGTGAAGTGTTGACTGGAATCTGAATATCACCCCCAAAAATCCACCCCCCAAAAAATAGAGAATACAGGTTCTCCAGAGAATACACTTCAAAATGCCAAATAGAACTTCACAGAAAACACAGAAGCGATTTACACCCCATTCACACGCAGACATGAATCATGCGCCTAGGTGCATGCAGAGTCGTTTGTGCCCCGTCTGAGCGTTTTTGCGCACCGACCCTATTGTGAATCGACCCTATTGTGTCTCAAGGCTGAGAGGATCTTCAATAAGGTTGAGAGCCTCTCTAAATGTTAAAGTAATTTCCGTCTTCCCAAACCTTCTCCTTAAGAGCCACCAACAGGCAACGTTTTGCAGATCTATATACAGCTGCACAGGCAAATCAATTTGTGTTTAGACAGAGCTATAGAGCTGCCTGTATGGAGGTCCAAAACATGCCCTGTTGGTGGCTCTTGAGGAAAGAGTTGAGGAACACTGAGGTGTAACCGGTCTCACTACACCTCTGCTTTTACTGTAGCTGTGTATCGGCTCTGCTTTACATTACTATGCATGCATATACTCTAAGTCCAATTGTTATAAACAAGAGCTGCTTGCCAAACATTGAATATGCATGGCAAACAGCTCTGATTGGAGGAGAGCCTGCTCAAGCTCCATAAGACCAGGAAGGCGAACTGGGGGGTTTCACACAGTGGGAGGAGTTCGGGAGCCTGTCCTTACAGTTGTTTAAGCTCTCTGTGGCAGCTTCACTGACAGTAGGCATTGCAAATCCATGGAAAGCAGGGCTTCAGATGCCCTACTTCCATTGTGGGATAGGACATTTTTTTGTCTGCACCCACTCCCAGTCCTGCCTAGAGCAGATGAAGGGATGAGGGTGGGTACAATGGGTACAATCTAGTCTGGGTGGCTGCTTTAATTTGTTTGAATATATTAAATACTAATGTGCACTTTTAATGCTTCCAACAAGTTGCATTAGGTGTTTAAATGGTATAATACTTAACAGTGTAAATTAATTGTGGTTATAATAATAACCATGGAGGAAATGGGCTATGGATTTAATAAAAAGTTATTTATTAACTCCCAGATTTGATCAGAAAACTTTTGCGACAAGTTACAACATATTTATTCTCAAATCACCTCACGTATTGACCTTCATGCTAGACACATAAGTGGAAACGCACCCACTGTGTGTTGCTGGGACAAGTCCTTCAGAGCCTGTTCATGCCAGTGCTTTTGATACCCATACCAGAAGTTCAGCTTTGATGAGCTTTTGATTCTGTTTTTATAGATAGTCGAGATTAGGAAAATGTGCGTCATTAAGATTAAATCAAATGCCATTATTTTTAATTCACCAAAGCTGAACTCGATTGAAGTTTGGTTGCTTTAGTATCTAAATTGCTACTGGGGGGATTCTAAAGACCTGTGATGCACATAAATGCAGTGATATGGTGCTCTTTTCCTGAATGGCCTGAGTAACCTAAATATATATAGGTATATATTTGTATACTATATTCAAACACCTGCAAATTGATTGCTACGTTCTTCAGGATCCCACATCATTTCCTCTACCTACATCTCAAGACCTGGCTGGATTCTGGGATCTTCTGCAACTCTCCTTTCAAGATGTGGGGATGAAATTTTCAGAATTACAGCAACTGAAGGAAAGTGGGTGGAAGTTAATTGAACCTAAGGTAAGAATTGAAACAAAAGCTCACAACATCCAGCAGTTATTCATGTTATCTGATGTAACCACTTCTAATTATATATGATCCAAACACACTGTGGAACTAAATTAACCCTTTCGCTGCCAGCCTACCTGCAGCATTTGCCACTCCCTGTTGCCAGACTGAGTTTGACTGTTTTGCGCTACACATGTTCAACTGTCATTTTCGAAGGGATTTCCAGGGATTTCCCAGGAAAATTATATATTGTTTTTTTCAACAGAGTCTGGGCTTTAACATGAAATGTCTTGTTTGTGTTTTTTAGGTGTATTCTCAACATTTTTGGGTGAAATGTGTGAAAAAAAATAAAAAATATATATTTTTTTACAATTTGTAGAGTTTTTTTGTAATAAAAAATGTAAGTTTGTCAATAAAATCTTATTGCGTGAGAAACCCCAATTTCTCCCGCTTACAGCGATACCACATATGTATAGGTAGACACCCTTTCCTGCCCAGAAGTCTTTTATAGCTGCTGGATGACAAATGGTTAATTAAAAAAAAAAATGACATAGGGTCCCCCTTCCCGGGGAGGGGGATCCCATTTTTTTTTGGATTTTTAAGGGTTAAAAACCCTTAAAAATCCAAAAAAAAAAATGACGTGGGGTCCCCCTTACCCAAAGTAACCAGCCCGGGACCAGCTATGGGGGCTTGTAGGCACAGAGTGGGGGGGCCAGCTTTGGTGGCCCCCCCACCCTGCAGCCTACGAGCCCACATAGCCTATGTGGGCCCGGGCTCTTCTGCCCCCCCCTGGCCTTTGGGGAGGCAGGTAATGGGGGTGCGGGGGTTAATGGCAATGCCACCCCCCCAGCCATGTGAACTGGTATAAGGGGTCTCATGGACCCCTTACCAGCTCACAAAGGGTTAACTGTAAAAAAAAAAACACCACACAATAAAAAAAAGTATTTTATTAAAAAAAAATATTTTTTTTTTACTGTACTTACCTTCGATTGCAAGCTCTTGTCCCTCGCCGCTCAGCTGACAGATGCCTGTGATCGGCATCCAGAGAAGGAGAAGGCAGGAGATCAGAGGATCTCCTGTCACCTCCTTCCAGGGCACCGATCACCGGCATCTGAGAAGCTGAGAAAGCTGAAGCCGGTGATCGGGACCGGGATGACGTCATAAGCCCCGCCCCCAAGGGGGCGGGGCTTAGAGGCAAGATGGCGGTCGCCATCTTGAAGAAGAGAGGAGAGAGCCTCCCAGGCTCCCTCCTGAAGATCGGTAAGTCCTGGGGGGGGATCGGAGGCCCCCCAGGTGAAGAGGAGGGACAGCGGGAGCCAGCGCACATGGAGGTAAGTGAATGTCATTTTTATTTTTTTTTTTTTTTTACAGTTAGCAGCTGCTGCTGCAGAAGCGGGGGGGGGGGCGGCCTATTCCGGGGGCTCTCCTGGAGCCATCCGACCCCCCACGGGGGATCGGATGGCACCAAATTAAAGAGGAGACCCGGCCGGATCCAACAAGGGGTCAGGTGAGTATTTTTTATTTTTATTTTTTAAACTAGAAGCGATCAAAGTCAAGCACGTAACACCTACGGGCTTGGCACTTAAGGCCCAGCCAAGCCAGCACGTAGGTGTTACGTGCTTGGCAACAAAAGGGTTAAGGGCACTACAACCTAATAATGCAAAAAAACATTTTTATTAGAATTATTGAATCAAAAATGGGCAGCACCCCTGCTAACCTGGACCTTCAAATAGATCATTAATGGGCGGTATTTATTTCTTATTCTGAGATTATGGATCATTTTTGCTATTGATTCCTTTGTTACTTTTCCCTACCCTCCACAAGCTCTTCCTCCCCCTCCTCAGGTTCGTCCCTTATCTTACTGTTTATAAAATGATTGGTGTGTTATTTTCAAAAGGCAGTTATAGTACTATGCATATGTATTGTTAGTAGCACTTTATTAATTAGAAATCATTTATTATATTCTTTATATCTTTGCACAGGGCACATTATAACTTACACACGTGTTTTTGAAATATATAAACTTGAATTACCAGTGCACTTTATTAATTAATTTTTCCATGTGTGGGAGGATATGTATTTTCTAATTAGAATATTGTACACATTGGGAGGGATCTGTTTATTTATTAGCAAAATACATTTATACAGGGATCCATTTTTCAAAAGCATCTTTTTCTTTATTTGTATTTACTTGTCTGCTGAATGTATATTTACCAACATATATATATACTATTAAACAATACAATTGAGTCCAGGGTAGACAGGTTTTGTAGGTTTTTTATCTCTTGTCTTATGTGTGTTGCTTTTCTGTGTTTTTATTGCAATAGGTGGCTTTTTTGATTCAATCATTCTAATAAAAATGATTTTTTGCATTATTAGGTTGTAATGCCCTTAATTTAGCCCCACAGTGTGTTTGGATTGTGTAGTGATTTGAAGCTATTTGGTGCACTCCCAATTATCAATTATTGTAGAGGTGGTGCTGATCCCTCTCTTTAGAATTATTTCTAATTATATATGGTGAGGGTGCATGCGACAGGAACATGCTTAACACCTAAACATGTGGGGATGCGGCCGCTGGAGGTTTACATCGTCAAAAGTGCAAGGAAGCAGCTGTGTTCTACGGCTCCCTGGAGGGGGTTAAAACAGCGGGCCTTTCCAATTCGAGATGCCCCCACGAAGGCCACAGTGGGTGTTGATCTGCTTAAAAGCTATTGCAGTAATGCTATGGGCAGCCTAAAATTATAGTAGATAATATTCCTCATTTACAATGAGCAAAAAAAAAGCAAATTCACAATGTCTGTAATCTGGGAAAGCAATGTTTCCATATGCAGTGCCTGTAGGGCTATTGGCTTATTTGGCTTAGATATTTTGCTTTCTTTTAAGCTGTTTATTTTTTTCAAAATACCATGAGATTACATTGTGATGTTTGGTCACCTGAGATATTAAGTTAAATATGCAGAAAATCCATTAGAGAACATAAACAGTGTAATTTATTGTAACCTTTCCAAAATCTGTCAAAAATAGTGTTCGACCGCGCCCCCCTCACCAACCCAGATGGAGGGGAGGTGTCGGTCATGGGGACCCCAGAGGCAGAATTGGAATCGTGATGCAGGGTAAGGGTCACAAAGTGTGCATCAGGAAGCCTGGCACTAGGAGTGTCCTCGTTTACGGGAGAGGTGGCCCTCTTTTTGTGGCCCCAGCTGTAGCCCATTTGAAAGGACCGCCATCAGGAACAGGATCACAGGGCTCTGGTTTGTTACAGGCTTGGTGCTGCTGCACAATTTTGCTGAAGCTGACTGATGGGCTGCTTAGCCCATCAACCAACTTCTTTGTTTTGGGCCTAACGCCAAACTAGAACATAGAGATCTGGTTGAAGTCTGGGTTCAGATTTGCCCAACACTAGTCAAAAAACAAAAACAAATGTTTAAGCTGTAACAACTAACCTTGGAAAACAAATGGAGTGGGATGCAGCTGAGCTGAGCTGGGCTAAATATACCCAGTGCAAATTTGGTCAATCAGGGTGTAATAGTATAGTCCCCTGGCAAGGAGTGTACCTGGGAGGGAGGGGGCCCAGAAAATGGGGGAATACCATGGGTGGTGGTGGTTTAGATTAGGCTATTGTTTTAATGGTTAGAGTAAATACTTAGGTAGGCCACTAGAGGCCCCCATAGGATAAGAAACAGAATAACTAGTGTAGTGTAGTTACTTAAGTTTTGCCATTAGAGGGCAGTAGGGGAATAGGCTATATAAGAAGGAGCTGAGGAGATTCTAGAGAGTTCCAGAGGGCATGGGAATAGAGCCCTGCAGAGAAGCCAACATGAGAAGGTAAGTGTGGTGTGATGAGGTCCGGCAGGACCTGGGAGAAGACGAAGGATAGGTGGAGTAACCACTGAAGTGCAGCTGCTGGAGATCCTGTGGACTGGATGCTCAGTGAGGCCCTAGTGTCTGGTATCCCTGTAGATTCTTCACAGGAGAGGCGAGGAACCCAGCTTGGGACCTGGAAGTTAGGGGTCAAAGGAAGGTGCCCCTGGAGCAATGCTCACTGGGATCCAGGGAGGGGATTCCCGGAAAGGAGAGAGAACAGAAGGAGAACCCATTTATAGGGACTGAGGAAGAAACCGCGGCTGCTGAACAAGGTTGAATAAGAATGTGCTGGAGAGTGCAGTATTTAATAAATAAGAGGCATCCCGTAAAGAGAACTGTGTGCTTTACTGTGCTCTGGAGGATCCTGGTGACCATCATTCCATGGACTGAGTGAGTACAATGCCCCATCCCTGATCAACGCCTTGGGCCCAGCCCCAAGCACATGCACCAAATCCTGTGTAGTGTTTACAAGGGTAGTAGCAGGCTTTTTTTCGGAAGGGGTGTAAACTTACAGTGCCCACCAGAGGATCATCCAGGGTCTTCAGGCACTGACTTAATGCCACCATCAGTACAAGAGTTCCAAGAGTCTGTCTGGAGTGTTATGTTATTTTAATACAGTCAGTAAGTTACAATTGCTATTTGCATAATAAACATTGCATTTTATATTATGCAGCAACTGAATAGTGCTTTAGCCAAAAGGTAGGCTCTGAGAAAGAGTTCCTCTGGTGACTCCCAATTTTCTAGTCTGACACTGGACCACACAATTTATCACTGAGCTAAAAAGGGTTCTTAGTATTTCCTTGGATCAGTGGGTGAAATAGCTTATGTCCATGAGTGTGTCGACCTGCTGTAGCAAGGATGTGGTATGGGTTCCAAGGTAAACTTTTTACTTGTTTACTATCTTGAATATGTACAGCATTGCAATTTTTATTATGAATGCTTAACATGTATTAGTTAATTAGATAATTAATTGAAGCACAAGGTATTTTAAGCTCACTTTTGTCTTTATATGTGTACATTTTATTTTAATTTATAGGAGGATAAGAAACTTCCTCCTCCCCTACCAAAGAAGCCACTGCGTCAGAAGGCACATCCAGTCAAGGACCGTTCTTTGGATTCTATTGACCGCCAGAGGCAAGAGGCCAGGAAGAGGCTATTAGCAGCCAAACGTGCAGCCTCATATCGTCACAACTCTGCCATAGAAAGTGCTGACAGCATAGAGATTTATATCCCTGAAGCCCAGACCCGACTGTGAAGAGGACAATGTACACTACTCTTTTGTATGTGCTGTATATAAAAATATACATATATACATAGAAAATATTTAGAAATTATTCTAAGAAAAAAAATACAAAAACACTGAAAAAAAATGACCACAGCTGTGTAATTATGGGGAGGAACCCTTTAACCCATACTATACTACCCCTTCATTGAGACACCCTCCCCTTCAAAGGGCAGAGCTAGATAACCAATCAGTGCTGTTTTCACTGCTGGGGCTGGAGGAAATTGCTTAAAGCTCCGGCCTTCTCCTTTTCCCACTCCCATCTTTCCCTAACTCTAAATCTTGTATGTAGTTTAAAATATAGACATGCTGCATTGTGTAGCAGTACTGAGTATGGCCACATTTAAACACTGTGTCGGTCTTTTTTGCATCTCTATGTAGATTAAAACTTAAAATTACCCTTGAATTAGTTACTGCCCTGTAAAACAACCTAGAAGATATATTTTATACTCATTTTTGTTCTTAAAAAAACATATTTTTTAGATATAAGGAAATACTCTGTACTGGGCTGCAATGCAGTGTGCTCGGTTTGTGTTGAGTTGTGTTATATAGCTGAGTGAACCTGCTGTGTACTGGTACTTGCATGTTTGGTAACACAGGTATCTCACTCTGGTGTGTAAGGTATATATATATATATATATATATATATATATATATATATATATATAATTATCTTATAGCTTAGAGATACTAGAAGGAACTGCTAAACAATTTGCCATCATGTCCAGTTTACAATAATGATCATCATCATCTTGCTTTAACACTGCTCACTGCAGCTTTGCAAAGTTTCCTGACAAGACTGAAATTTCAAACACCTCTGTCACTCATTATTTCTACATTGTTTCTATTTTTTCTAAGAATGAAAACAAACTAACTACCTTACTGGCAGACTACGATCATTTTAGAGAGCAAGGAGACCCCAGCTCTGCTCACCTCTATATGACAATAGCCATAAGTCAAGAGTTCACAGAAAATCCAGCACTTGTCACCATAAAATGCACAATTTATTTAAATCTTTAAAATCAGATTCATTCGTATGCACATCAACATCCTGGTAACGGCTTTCGGGCTTAGCCCTTAAAGAGATTGTCCAAGCAAAATGTTAAATGCATGTAGCAAATCCTTACCTGATGATTGTTAGTGTTCATGTCGTCTTTTTGGTTCACATTGTGGCTGAAGGTGATAGGCTTAGAATTTTTCCTCCTGTTCCTGACACCGATTCCCAGGTTCCCTTCATTGAAAGATGATTGTTTGGTGCCCCTCAATCACTCAGCAAGTGTGAGCATGCACGGCCAGTCCTTCCTCCCTGCTCCCCCTTCCTCCTCCCATTACTCCTGAGTGAACCCTCTGTCTAACTCAGCACCACTATGCCTGTCTGTCTGAGCTGAGACATGGGTACTCAGCTGAACACTGCTTATAGAGACATGGCCCAGCTAGGCCCATTGATTGAGGAGAAATTCATTCGGGGCATACAGTGAAAGCAGGTATGCGCTCAAACAGAGGATTATTTATGCTGATTTGCTTGGTGGTTAGCCTCCCAAAGGGGTATGGGGGCAGTGAACAGGGCACATGGCTGGATGGAACCTTTAATCTTACAAAGGTAAGTTGCACCCAGGAACTTATCGTTTACAAGCTACACCACAGCCACATTGCTGTCCTCCAAAGCATCCATTTACCATGGAGGCCAAGGATGCCGGAAGCCCCATCTCAACCACTCTAAATGAGGAGAAATGTCGCACCCTTCCCTGTGAGAGCAGCAAATGGAGAAGCAGGACCCCAACCCTACGAAGCAACATGGGCCCCCACGGAAAGGAATGCATATTGAGAATAATAAATAAATCACTGACTACTATGGTTCGAGGAAAATAATGGTATACTGGTAACATTATGCTATACAAAAATCATTAAACATTGATGAGGAACCATTGTTGGGTCTCTGGGTTGTCCCTGTTGTCATTGGATCGAGGGGTGGGAGGTTAGCTCCCTCCTCCTTTAGGGGAGTGGTGGAGGCAGGGCTGCTAACATCCTTGGTTTCTGTGTGAACAGTTTCTGTGGGTAGGTGTGAAAGGTGCATGGACAACAGGAGGAGCAATTGTTTTTGCATCATCATACATTTTATATATAGACAGAAAAAATGATGTCCCCTCCTCTCCCGCCCTAGGCTGCTGCAGCTGCTTTCCCATACAGGTAAGTGCCATGATGTGCATCTACCATAGTAGCAAGTAGTGCTGCCTCCCCATGAGTAAGCCCAATATGGGGGCGAGGAAGGCCTGTCTTATGGCCTATATCACTAATAGTGGCTGTGTCTCATATGCAGAAAACAGAATGGCTGGCATAAAGGCCCAATGACTTTGGTGCTCTTCCCTAGAAACAGCCTGCATATAAATATCAAGCGAGTGCAACTAAGCTTTGCATGATTAAGCTCAAAATGTGTTATCTGGCTGTTTCTTGGGATATTATTTTAGGTGGAATCTTATTTTAAGATATAAATTGTACGTTTTACGGTGACAAGTGCTTGAAATTTCTATGAATCTAAACTATTATTATTTACTTTCTTCTGTTCTGCCTTGCAATCAAATTATCTGTTAAAGCTAAAACTACTTATGCTAACCAACTTCTGACAAAATATATTTTCTACGAAGAGTTCCTAAGATGTAGTAAACTAACTACTGGTTTAAATTATATTTGAGAAAGCTAAAACAGTCTGGCCAGCCAAATATGAGGACCTTTAATAGCAACAGTTTGGGTGGATATTCAATGTGTTTTAAAAAAATGCTACCCACCTTTTTAAAGATTCCATTAAATAACGCTTGACATGTTCCTTCTCCTCTGCCCCGTCACAGTGGGAAGAATGGAGAAATGTCTGTAATTGAGGTCTAGGTAAGAATACAATATCGCAGACATAAAAAACCTTTTCAGTGGACATTGAGGGATGAGCTGCACTAAAGCTAAATTAATAGTTTTAACTTTCATACAAAATGGATGTTGATTGCCATCTAGCTGGCTGGGAAGGAACATCCCATGCCCTAATGGCCTCCTAAGATAATCCATCGGTCTCCAGTCCTCATGGTGATTCGGCTTCTAATGGCCGCTGAAAGCATTGTGGACCATATGATTGTTGACAAGGAAACGGAATAACATTAATTTTGACATGTTTGAAATCTTGGATATATTTTCCTATTGTACTTTTAAGGCTAGTAAGTGCATTATTATAATAGGTTAGAAATGTTGCTATCTTATTTTTGCATTTTACTTGTGTTATTGCTGACACTATACAGAAGGTAACTATAATAAATTATAATAATAATAATAATAATAATACAACTTTCAGAAAGAGCAGTTTATCATGCTAAAAAACATAATTTGCAAGTCTTTTATGTCCTTAAAATTAATTATGTTATACAGCATAGCACAAATATATATTTTTTTCATTTCCCCTTTTTCTCTTATCCTGAGTCATGAGAGGAATCTTCTGCACCAGGCATCCCAACTGTGTGTTGGAAGCCTACTTGGTGGGGTCATATCTAGAGCAGGGCTCATCCACATGCCTGCAGCCACACATATCAGCTGCTGAATTTTGGCCACATAGTGCCAGGTCCCAGTCAAAAAGGTGTATGTATCAAGTCAAAAATCCATAGAGCCTGTGACAGTGCCAGGTAGTGTCCTATCCATCAACAGCACCGGCGATGGGATGAGTGCCAGCTCTGAGTTTCCTACATTGCCAGATAGTACCAGGCGTTCACCTAGCATTGTGTGGACTAATCCCATACATTTCAATGGGCTAGGATGGTTACAATTATTTAGGCTTTGTAGTCGATTTTTGTAATATTTGGGCTGGTGCCTGTGCCATGGGATACCTGGGCTGGTTGATTATTTTTATATGCATTTTTTGCACTTTTTATTGGCGCTTCAAACTTGTGATTTTGGCTGTGATAAAGATATGTCATGTTAGTCTAATGTCCCTAATGCAATTCCCATTTTTTATAAAAAAAAAATAAAAACCCATAAAAATAAAAAATAGGGACAGTGTTCCTGAATTCCCTTTATTTGAGCGCTCTCGGCTGGCGCTAGGAGTTGCTAGTGCATAGGCTTATATAAGCCGTGCGCTGCGAATGCTGCCTGGAAATGCTACAGCTGACTGCGCCGGTGGCCAGAAGGCGATGCTGTGGTGCGGGTGCTGCTGAGTGTCTAGGACGAGGCGCTCAAGTGTCGCCCTCACAAATAATAAATCTTAAGCTGGTCGCTGAGTTTGCCATTAAGCAGTCAGAGCAGCTAGTGGCCCCCAGGGGAAAGAGAAGACAGGAAAAACATAGATTACCAATGATCTTAATAAATATTATATTACATAGATCTATAAAAATGATTATTATTATATTTATTATTTTTCTACATTAAAGTGTATTTAGACTAGTAGCAAATGAAAATCCAGCTTCAGATAACTAAAAAGCAGGCACCCCCTCACCATCATGCTGCTGAGCACCAAATCCCATGACGAATGTCTTCTGCAGTTGTTGTGGAAGCTGTCTCCCTGAACATGATTGAGTGGGGAGCGGTTCACCAGCTGCTGCACTGATTGGCTGGGTAAGCAGTCAGTCTTGGTTAGGACTGCAGCTTGACTAGCCAAAGTGGAAATCTACTTACTGTAGCTGCTTTTGGTGGGGAATCATGCAGTACCTTGGAGATTAGTGTTCTGTTTGATTTAAACCCCCAAATTGGGCTGAGCGCTAGAAGAGGTGTGGAATATTTATAGTCCTTTACTGTCCCATATGAATTCAGAGGATTTTAGAAGCTTGAAGGTAGTTATTTGATGCAAATGCATGTGTCATGTTGGTTTCAAAATGTTCAGGAGCCCCACTAAAAATACATTTATTAGCCCTTGCTGACAACTGTAACAAGAAGTACAAAAGTACAATGAGGGTGTGCAGTAACAATCGTACAGCATGATATGTCTGTAACCATTTAAAGCAGCCCAACACCCATTTTTCAGCAACTAGATGGTGAACCACACTGGGTGAGGCTTGGGATGGCATCCAGATTGCTGGAGCAATCCCCTGAAACCCCAAGTTTCACTTACCTGAACCACAATCCTCTGGTTTAATAAGGCCCAGTGTGGTCCAGTGGGGGTGCTAGATTGGTTTAACCATTTAAGTCATCCTATTTAACAAAAACATTTTTAAAAAAGTGAACCCAAATGCAATTGTTCCTCAAATGTGCCAGCAGCTGCATTGATCATCCTACTAACTAAATGAAAATTAAATTCAGCAATTAAAGCAAACAATTATTGAAAATTTGTGAACTGATCTGCAAACATAATTAGAGGGGAGGTCCAAATATATAATATATGTATTATAAGATCCAGTAAAGTAGACCTAAATGTGGAATAAGACTTTAGGTTAACTGCACACCTTATCCCAGGAGCATTCCATCTGGGGATATTTAGCTTCCTAATGACCCATAGGAACCCAAAAATGGCAGTCATTGCCCACCTAGTCTAAGCTTCCATGCTGTTATTGTGCCCCATCTTGCTCCAATTGGTTGCCAGAGGAGAAGGCTGAATGTGCTGCCATTAATGGATCTAGATATAGTATTATGCTATTAAAAGTTCTCATATTTGATATTTACATCAGTTATGACCAGCAAGTCTTAAACTTTACTGCATAGATTTACTGGTAGAAAGAGAAGGAATATAGCGATACATTTTCAGGCTGTGTATATTTAAGGTAAGTTTTCGAGAACACTCTGTTTGCTTCTTTAGACATGATCTTATGCAGAATAACCGAAACATCACGACTGTACACACAGACCTATGAACATCAAAAGGTCTTAAAAAAAAGGGATTTATTTATGATGTACGTCATTTAGCATGTTTCTGGTGGCTATAGCGCCAGTTATGGAGCCCCGGCAATTTTGTCCTTACTAGCGCTGTGCTGTGGACTACAATGGCGCTAAAAGTTGCAGCACCTGATGCTAACTAATTTGCTTTTATTATTGTACTAGGTTTTGAACTGCCTGTGTCAGTGCCTGTTGAACCCCACTGCCCTGTGCATTTATACATTTTTTCTTCTTTAAGAATTTGGCGCTGTATTTTTCTGGCGTGTGTTTCATCATTAGAGTTACAAGAAATCATTGCTGGGGAAAAACTTAGATGCCGATTCATTAATAGCGCCAGGTAGCGACAGATGAGCGCCAGTAGCGTGATTTTCTCAGCGCCAGCTAGTATTCGCTGTGCTTGGCCGGGGTTTGCTTGTTGACAGCGACTCAGTCGGTGTGCGGTAATGTTGAATACGGGCTGGGGGGTCGCTGTTTCACAGGTTCAGCGTTTTATGGGTGCGCCTGACAACGAATGGCCAGAGCGAACGGCTTGCTGCAGATTCATTAACAAAACACGCTCCGAATTTTTTCGCGCTGTGAATTCCTTGTTTAAACCCCAGAGTGCTGGTGGCGATGGGTGTAAAATAGTTTTTAACCCCCAAACAACCATATTTTTTGATTGTAAAATTATACATGTTTTTATAAACATTTTGTAATATGAATACATTAATATCAGACCTGTAATATCAATTCTGCACAAATTGTTTTTTTTTTTTACCTTCAAAAAAAAAACTAACATTGCAGAAGTGGTCACAGAATTTTTGACATTAAAAAAAAAAATAAACATTAATAGGAATTAATTATGATAAATTAAAGGTTGCTCCATTGAAATGCATTGGACATCGCCAGGGAGCGACAGGTCATACCTGGCGCTGTGATGGGATTAGCAGCGGCGCTGTTTGTTGCAGTCGGCTACATGATGAATCCCGCGCTAGCTGTCGCTCTCGCCGGCGCTAGCCTCATTTAGCGTGATAAATGTGTCATTGTGACCGCCGCCGGGCGTACTTGAGTCGGTAGCCGCCGTTAGCTGGCGGTACCTGGCGCTCGTCAGACACTACCTGGCGCTAGCCCTTGATAAATAAGGCCCATAGTGTGCTTAGGCTGCATTTTAGCAGTTGTTGTGATCCAAACACTTTGCTAAGCAAAAGATGCCTAAAAACCCAAATAACCCCAAAAAAATGACATTTGGTTTCAACTGGCACTGCTTCAACCAGAGTGCTAGTGTTAAATAACGGCGCTGAAGTTATTTTGTTTCTCAAATCCAACACTGAGTGCCACTGAGGCAAAAAAAGTGCTGCTGACTCTTCATAAATAAGGCTCCCTAGAAAACAGGCCAGAGATTTACAAATCAATACGTTATTTACGAAATGTGTGATTTCAGAGTTTATGGCTTTAGTTTATTGTAGATACTGTAACTCCATGATCTGTAAATCTCTGCAACTGGCCTGTTTCTTAAGTTTTTTAAGACCTTTTGATGTTCATTGCTCTGTGTGTACAAATGTCGTGATTTTTTCTGTTATTCGGTATAACTTTATGTCTGACAAAGAGAATTGAGTTTTCTCAAAAGCTTACCATAAATATACTCAGTTAGCCAGAAAAGGTATCACTTTCTACTGCTTCAAATGGCCGACATGGTACAACACAATACAAGATAGATGTACAGGTAACATTAAAGAATCCTAAATATATTTTAGATGTACTTATAACTACAGTAAATATACTCATCTTAAAATTAAACTTTGACTGCAGGAGCTTAATTGAAAGCTGCCTCTGTAAACTGATGTAAGTTGTTTTTACAGTGCAGAAGTAAGGTGTGTGTGCAGGGCTCACTTCTCTTTCTGTATGTGCAGGGTTCATTCTTCTTTATGTACAGTTGGTAATAGCAACAAATTGCAGGTAGTGAAAACAGTTTCCATAAGCACACATTTGGTGTACAGTTGCCAATAGCAACAGATTGTGGGTCGTAAAAACTGCTAATAATAGAGGAAGAGAAAACTGCCATTCACTTTCATTGTCTACGTTGGGGCTGATTCAACAACCAGATGTAAATTGACTCAACCCCAAGGTAGACAATGTAAGTAAATGCCAGTTTTGTCTCCTAATAAAAGTTGTTTTCTCACCTGACTCTGAATCGGCCCTATTAATATAAACCTTTGAAAGCATAAACTACACAAGTAGGGATTTACTTAGGGGGAGGAAACTGGCCTTCGGTGTTGTCATATCTGCTGGCGGACACGACCCTGGCTTCCCTTTAGAGGTGGTATGCTCCTGCCCCCAGTCATTCCTGTGGCTGTTCTGCCCAAATTAAGAAAACCCCGGGGATGTGGCCTACAGTTTGGTCATGTCAGTTGGCATTCTTGAGATCAGCTAGCCGAGGATCTCAAAAATGACATATGGCCGTGGAAAAAAAACTGCCACTGTCGACTGGCTTGTTTCTTTAAGTCTACAGTACACATAAACAGTATGGGAGTCACCAGAATCCTGCTACTTTTAGTCTTCATATAAGACTGTCATGCTAGCTTCTCTTTTCCTTCAAGCTTTAACACATAAATATGTGGATGTGCAAGACTATGACCATGTAGGGCAAGTAAGGCTTTAAAACAATGGTATAGGCTCATTATTGGTGTTGATGTGTTTCTTAAAAATATAATAATACCATAACTCCCCATAATCTGCACACTACCCACCTTGACCAAACCAGTGGCCACTTTTCTTAGTCCCTGTTGCCCCTCTTACTCCAACTTCACTGATCTATAAATACACTCCCTATTAAATTAATCCTCGAGGCATCTAGAATTATCTTTTATTCAGCATTTTTGAAATTTCATAACTGATGTTAGAACCTAAATTGTCTTTCAAAAATGTGTTTTAGAAATGCTCCATTGACATGGCATCTGGAAAATAATGAACAAAAATGTCTAACACTATAAGGGTTTTCCAAATATACTTTGTCTTATATTATATTTTTCCCAAAATGAAACAGCATCTTATGAGAATCCAAGACGCTTATTTTTTTAAATGTGCATTAATATACATGAAAAATATAGTCAGCTATTTTTAAGGATACACTAGAGGTGTCTAGTCACTTGAGTGGCCACCCCTAAGTTTATTTGGCTTTCTGTGTCAAATTTGTACATTTTCTGAAAAAAAAGTGAACAAGCCAGAGAAGGAGACAAGGGCAACTTAGCATACACATTGCTGTGGTTCCAGCTGTAGTATGAAGCTTAGCTGAAGGAACCGCAGTTAAAAATGGGTGCCTAGTTTTGACCTTGTACACCACAAACAACCACATGCAATTCAGAGGCTGGACAAGTGGCAGCTGAATTCAGATACAGGGACTGCAGGAGTGTGATCTTCATTAGGCAAGCAACTGAAAGGTAAGCAGGGGAACCTTGTGCCCCCATGGCAGCTCTGCTTTGAGGTCTTTGGGGAAATCTTGTGAAAGTGAAATGTACTTTTAATGTCTGTTTTACCTTAATGTTATAATTGTATTATCTATAGTGAAATCAGTATCAGTCTCAAATACTGAAACCTGATTTTTTTAAAATTTTATAGTACAAGGACAATCTGCTAAGCCTTAAGTTAAAGCTAAGATGATTATTTAGGTCTAGTTATAACATATTGTTTACCAAAGACAGGTAAAGAGCTACCTGGACTGTAGCAGCCATTTTAAGTATGTCCTTGTTAGTATCAATTGTAAAACATTAATGACAGTAGCACCAATTGCCTTATTTTGTACAATTGCTATTTTTAAGAAATCATAATTTAAAGTAAGCCTCTGACTGCAAGCTGCAGTACATGCACTCTCTGTTGGGCACCTATTGCAAAGTCAGACATTAAGATAATCTGGGAGGGAAGACACATTAATAGAAAGCAAAAGAAACCAAAAATATGAACTAAGTTGAGGCATGTTAACATATTCCCTGCATAAACAATATTTAGAAAGTGCGCCCAGTAGCGTATAGGTTGATGTAGAATTTAGGGATTGAGCTCTAGCACAAAATCTAAAAAATGTGACTAGCTTTTACTGCAAAGAGCAGATTTTCAAAACAAAATGTCTTATACCTTTTGATGCATTTGTATTGAATGTAGAAATTCAATTCCCCAAAATTCCAATAAATGTTAAAATACCATCTGACCATAAGTGTAAATATAAATGTTGGATAAAATACCTTTTTATGTTGGCTTAAAATCCACTTCACAATGTTGTCCAGTTTAGTATTTTGGCAGCCTTACTTGTTCTACTTGTTCAATTATGGTTCTCAAGAAGATAGAGTAGTTGATAGAAGATATTAGTAGTAAGCTAAAGTCCCGTTCATCCGCATGAGCCAGTGAGCACCTATAAGTCCTTGTTTCAGTTTGTGTGTGTTTGAGTGTGCTTGTTTTCATTCGGAATATATTTTACAATAATTTCCTAATAATGTAGGGCTGCAGTGAACAGTAAAGCTGAGCTCTGACTCTGTATTTAAGCTCTCTTTGTAAAATATTGCCATAGAGAGAATGCCTTCCAGGACACACAGGCAGCTAGTCATGCCAAGAAAGCATATGAAACTGTTTTGTATAGAAACAAGTGGTAACAGACGAATGTTAAAGTGGCCAAACTGCTCCTGTGTGCGATTTTCACAAATGTGCCATAAGTTCATTAAGACTGAACTAGTTTATGATGAAACACCATATATTCCAGAATAGTTTTATAGAAAACAACTCTCCCAGTGCCTCATCTATTCATGTGTTTATTCTGAAATAATGTATTTACTCTTTCATGTTACTATTTCTTTAATAAATCCTAAAATATAATAGCTGTAACCCCCTACTATGTTGCACCTTAGATAGGGCTGCACGTGTTCTTACCACTATACTGTAGAAAGCGCTGGGGTTTTCTGTTTTATTACTTGCAACTCCTTACTAATTGCTATTATATTTAGAGGTATTAGTATAATTCATGTATTATTAAAGCATACTCTCTACTAACCTTTATATGCTTTCTTTTATTATCCTTAATTTCTCTCTAATCTTGGTTCAAATATGTAATGTATGGAATGAACTTAACTCACTAACATACTTTGTTATAGTATTTATACCATACTAAATACCATACTAATTATTAGCTCTTCTGCTATCATACATTTGAGCCTTGTGCTGTTTTGTAGGCCTTTTGCTTATGGATCCTTTATTGATTATATATATATATATATATATATATATATATATATATATATACCTTTATATGAAAATATCTGGTCTCTTGTTGCTCTAGGCAATACGATACTGGCTATAGACTGGTTAATAAACCCAGCCTTGTTTTTTATATATATATATTTACGTGATTAACCTTGTAGCAAAAAGAAAGGCCTGCTATGTTTATTAACTTTCTGTGCCAAATTTGTACAAAACAAGATTTAAAACTGTGTGCTGCTCCTAAACCTGCACAAAATGAATGGGTTTGACTGTTTAAATGGGAGCAATTTGAACATTCAAGCTAACAGGAACTTTAAAGCCATTGCTAAATAAGATTATCGATGGTCCCCAGTACAATCTATTTACAAAGTGTTATGGGGCTCAGGTGACATTTCTTCATATCAGTTTATGAACTGTATATTGGCAGGGCTTTATGATGCTTGAAGGGTTCAATCTCCCATGTAATCTCTAATGGGTCTTGCCTGTTGGACATGTTTACAATCATAAACCAAGGACCTGTTTTCCATATTATTTGCAGATAAGTTATACTGATGTTATGTTTGCAGCAGGATCAATGAACTATGAAGATAACTCACTGTGCTTGTTTTAGAAAAGTTCAGCTATGTTCTGCAGCTAAAAAAAATCTTTTTAAACAGCATAGTATGTCCTTGACTTATTCGGGAATTAGAGTATAGTTCATTAGACCTATTATATTCTGTTATAGCATTTATGTCTGTTTGGCCTTTACTTTTTACATTGTTACTGTTTTCCTGAACATGTCTGTGTAATTGCATATAGTCTGACATGGACTGAAAAGTTTGAGGTGATCAGAAATGGTGTCTAAAATCCTATCACAGTGATATCTTCAGGTTCACCACTTGAAAGAATGCTGTTTAATTCCAGTTGACCATGTAACCTAATTTGCGTTTCATATTTCATGCTAAAGACTAACATCATCACTGTCCACATAATATGACTGGGGAAAGGGCAAGGGACTGAGTCCTTTTTTGTTTTTATCATCCTCTAAGTCCTTTTATTTTATAGGATATCTCGGAAAATGTATGACCCAATAAAAATACTCATATAAAGTCATAGAGCTTGATTCATTAACATGCTTAAAAACAGCAAACAATAGATAATAATCCAGGGTGATCTTTTCTAACTTAAATGATCTGTCCAGACTAGGTTTAAAATGAAAGCAAGCATGTCTAATCTTCCATATTTCTGCCAGTCTGCTGTGTCAGGAAAGTTTGGCTACTGGATTATTATGTCCTGTTCTAAAAATTCTCTGCAGCTTCTTATAATGAGAGTCAAAATGTTGGGTTACATTTCAGTCTTTGAAAAAAGGGAGGTACTGCCTTTCTTATTCCCTGCTTTTATTTGTGTTTCTGCTCAGCATACAATCACTCTTGTTTGGCAAGCTGTTTATTTTACAATGAACCAAAAGACACAGCTATGCAGAGGAATAAGCTAGATTTCTCCTGCAAATGATAACTGAATGGATAAAGGGTCCACCTTTAAGGTTCAAAAAAACACAGCAAGATGCATCAACTACCTGTGAGGAACATTGCTTTGATTTTACACTTCTGTACAATTTTTGCATATTAGGGACTTTCACCTGTGCATGTTAGCAAAGTGTTCATAAGAGTTTTTATGGAGCTATTAAAGGACAACTCAGTATTTGCAACTAACCTTCCCTTGCCTCATTTTAGTATTATTAATACTTGTATGTTCTTAAATTCTACATAGCACCATGCTGGTGGGTATAACCTGAATGCGATGCAGGTGACAGCTTTGTTTGAACATGCACTGCTGTGCCATGTTAGCATTCATTTCTGCACTATTGCCAAGCTCCTATGTACTTGGGTTAAAACCACTGTAGTCATTTCTCTGCTACCAACCATTTCTGTAGCTTCTATTTACCTAGACTGAAGCCTTCAGCATTGTCCAACGCTTAAATGGATTGAGTGACATGTAAAAATGACTGGTACTCAAACCTTGGTAAGGGAGTTTGTGTGAAGGCATGGGATACAAAAGACATATTTAGAAAAATAGGTTGATGGCAGGAGACCATATGGTCCCTCTAGTCTTCCCTTATGTGTATGCTCTCTTTGTCTTAGGATAGACGGATGCTTATCCCATGTTTATATTCACTTTCTGTTTTTCCAACTACCTCTGCTATAAAATTTTTGCAAGCATCTGCATTGCTTCTGATCTTCTCTCTGACATATTGCTATGCCCCATTGTTTTATCATTAAGTTTCTTTTTAAGTATTCCCTCCTGAACCTTGTTCAGTCCTTTCACAGACAGTATTATTGGTCAAAAAACAAAGTTTATTAAATTGCTCCCTAAACTCCCTCTCTCTCAATCAGTCATGTAAGCTATGTGAGAGAGCTTAACCCAATACAGATGTTGTGGAATAGCAGCCAGCTGTTGATTTGCTGTGTGAATGTATGTAACACAATATACATGCTGATCCGTTTTTTTGGGTAAATATCTCTCTGTTTGTTGTGGGCTGCTTATAGCAAATTCCCAAGCTCCTGCCCTGCGTCTTTCTAACATTCTGTGTAGCAAGATATAAAACTGCTCTCTGGCTGGTCCGGGCTGGGCTAATCATAAGAAAGCTCCCGCGTCAATTGCAGTGTCTGTGTACTAGCAAAGCCTTTCCCCAACTCATGCTGATGTGTTCTGGCATGATCCAAGATGGTCGCTCCCGTGTAAATCTAGGAGCACAACATCTGCATGAGGTTAAAGAGGAACAATACCCAGGAATTTCACTCTTCCAGATATTGTTCCTCTCAGTTGGTCAATCCCAATTTGGGATTCCCCACTGTGTGTATCCCCCTGGTTTCCTATAAAAACTTCCCTCCCTGTCCTTCTCAAGGTACAGGTGCAGGCGAAACTGAGCTCGCTGATTGACTGAGCAGCCCACTCATACAATCAGCACTCTTGTTTTCACTCAGCTTCCTTTGGCCCTGTTAGAGGCTAAGCAGCCAAAGGGAGCCAAGTGCACCACTGACCATATCGCTTCTCTGTTTCTAGCTGTAGGTGTGCCCGTGCAACCTATTCAGGAAGGTCTGGTGCACATACGCGCACAGCTAGAGGTGAGCAGGGATGCGTCTGTGGTGCCAAGACGCAGTGAGGGCTTCGGAAGCAGGTGGAATGGGCTACCTGGTGGCTTCACAAAGCTAAAAGGGGGTCTCGGATGGCCATGGAGTCTTTAAAATCCTAGGGCCTCTGAAGTTGTGCCCTCTCAAAAATATAAGTATGATTTTATTCAGGGGTGGTTAAATTGTTCGGATTTGGATTGAGACGGGAGTTAAATTCCCAAAAAGTTAGGACGGTGTGTAAATTATATAGAAAACAAGATTTCAATTAATTGGAAACCATACACATTTATAGTAGAACATAGAATACATATCAAAAGTTGAAAGTTAAACATGTTCTCTTTTCATTTGAAAATTGGTGGCTACAACACATATAACAGGTGGAGACAAGGCTATGTCTAACATTGTCAGAAGAAGTCCAGGTCTGAACAGCAGGTGGTATGCAAACTTTTCCTCTATGAAACCATGCTATTGATTGATGCATCATGTGGTTTAGCATTGTTTTGCTGAATGAGATGTTATCTGGATACTCTAGATGCTGCTCATCATTTATAGCGCATTTCAAGATGTGTAAGCAACCTCAAACCATCAGAGATACTGGGTTTGGAACTTTATGTGGATAACACATGGGTGGGCCTCTCTCCACTTGAGTCTACAGGACACACAGGACAAAGAAATTGTTAATCATTTGACCAAAGAACAGTTTTCAATTTTGCATCAGAAGACAGGCATTTGTATTTGTGAACTGTGCTTATTTCTGGTAATACTCCTTAGCCCACCCAGGGATTTGCATTACCAATTCATCTCTGTTTTTAATGTAGTCCCACCTGCGGGCCTGTAGATCACAAGCATCCAATATTGTTGGTCTTATCTTTTGTTCACATGGCTTTCAATAGATTCTCTGAATCTTATGATGATATTCTGTATCATCATAAGATTCAGAAACTTTAAATATCAGATGGTCGATATTCAAAGTTTCATGTTAAGGAATATTCCGAATTTTCTGACGTTGTTATGCAGTTTTTTTACACAGTTTTTCACAGATTAGTGGACCTCTGTCCATCTTTGCTTCCATCAAGTTCTAAATTAATTTGTTATCAAATAAAATAAAAAGGTGTCTAACTTTCAACTTCTGATATCCGTTCTACAGTATCATCTATTTTGAACAAAATATGGCTGTATGAGATACACATTTCACACAGTGCCCTATCTGTTTGAGAATTCGCTGTCATACTCCATGCAAAAGTTTCAATTTAATGTTGTATGTGAGGGGCTCCAGCCTTTATTTAGCCTTTGTATTTCTTAATTACTTTTCCCTTCTGCTGGGCCTCCTCAGCAGCAGAGCATGACTCATCCATGCATGTCTCAATGCAATTTTCCCTCACTGAGGTGACTGAGAGTCATGAGTCGGAATAGGGGATCATGTGCAATAGAATTTATCAGGAAATGGAAAGTTCTGTTGAATGAAAGATTCAGCCCCTGACACACAGCATTGGGCAAGCAGAATGCCTGGAATGGTCCTTTAATTCTCCCTTGTGGTTTATACTAGGAGTAATTGCCTGCAGTCTTTGTTTTCTAATTGCATATAATCTGACCCTAAAGCATTTCAACTGTTTTATAGCATAGTTATATAAGTGTGCAGATATTACCTATCTTCATTGTAGTAGCCTTGTCATCTACTGCCTATATCTGGAATATATAATGTAATATTTCAGATTTAGCTAAAACAAGTGTTTTGCTTTATAAAACTGCTTAGAACTGGATGGCACCAACCAATTAATAATAAAGAAAATGTGGTTCAGTGCTCTGGATACAGCTCAAAGGAACACTACTATTACAGAGATGGGGATGCCCAAGATCCCCAAGGAGTCAAACCCAGAGACTTATTATTGCACACACCAAAAAGTGATAAAAAGAATATTTATTTAAACTACAATATACAGAACGTTAAAAGGACAATTTAAAATACATAAAGGACATACAATATCCACAGGAGGCGCTGTTGCTGCCATTGGGACTAATCATTAATATGCACTAAATTAAACACAACCTTTGTAAAAAAACATCAATAATGATTTTAGTGTAAAGTGCTAAGTGCCTCGTCATAAAGTGCATCAATAACTAATAAAGCTTCAATATTATTCAGTGCAAAAGACCATAATAAGTCATATGAGGTAGAAACAAGATCATGAAAAAAATGTTACTTATCTTATATATACGTTGTGCATATGTCCAGGCCAGCGAATGTGCCCCCCCTGGGTTTGACCCCTTGGGGATCTTGGGCATCCCCATCTCTGTAATAGTTTTGCTTTACATATCGAGATGTGGGAGCCCTCCAATGTTCGGGTTCGGTAAGTACGGCCAAACTTTGAATAAATGTTCGGCTTCAGGGAAAGATGGCCCCTGGCTCCCATAAGTGAGGACACTTCTAGTGCCAACACTAGGAGTGTCCTCATCCATGGGAGCCGGTGGCCATCTTCTTTTAGCCCTGGCTGGGGCCAGTTTGAAAAGCCGCTGCTGCCACTCTGCGGCCACTGACATAAGAGAATCGTGTCTCAGGAGAGTTACAGCAGCTGCCTGCTCAACAGCCCATCAACCAGAATTTCTGTATTCTGCCGGACGCCAAACTCAAACATGGACTTCTGGCTGAAGTCTGTTTTTGGGTTTTGGAACCTGAACTTACAAAGCTCAGTACAAACCCAACCTTTGCATTTAAATATGGTAATGTATGCACTATCCCAAGTCTTTCCAGTGCATTATAAAGACAAAGATAGATGGCATGCAGCACCCTGCTTCATCAGTTTAATTATAAGATGTATATTTATAGTATATATGTTGGGTTTTTAGATTTAAAGATATTGTGAGGCATCATTTAAAAGAGGCGATTTAGCCAAGGGGTTTTAAGCTCAAATACGCAGTGAAACTAATTTAAAAAAAGATGTGGACCAACCTTGATATTTACCAAAAAAGACAATTAAGGTTTTCATAGGGAAAAAATGTTTTGCTTAAAGAGAAATTTCAGGCCCTGCAGTCTAAAAAAGACTCCGGGGCTCTCCAATTCCCACTCCCTGAGGTATCCCCAAATCAAGAAGCCCCGTCTGAGAGAAAAAACACCTGGCAGAGTGAAATTCCCAGGTGTTGTTCCTCTTTAAACATTGAATCTGTTGGCTGAATGAGTAGTCAGATGCACTGGTATGCTTTTGGTTGTGTGTACAGATGTAGGTATTCAAAACAGGGATGCCTCCCTCCCCAGCACTCTAAGCATACCAGCAGTCATTATTTAGAGGCTCCAGAACAATTTATTTTCTATTTTCATTTTTAAAATTTCTGGGGATTAGAATCGTGCAGCCACCCAGCAGTTATTTCATTTCCCCTGAAACCCTGCTTTATACTTTTTATTTTTTGATCATGGGCCAAATCTAAGTTCACCATGGGTCATATTTGTCCCTCAAGCCAGAGTTTGACATGGTAGTATGTGGTACTGTACATGTATAATGTTAAATGGTAAATACTATATATATATATATATATATATATATATATATATATATATGTGTAATGAAATCCTGTATCCCATTTCTAAAGATCTTGGTATTTCAAAATGTTTATGACCTCAAAGGCTGCTCAGTTCTACTAATTCTTGTGCAAATGAAGATATTTACTTAGGATGAATAATAAATTGCAACAGAGTATTAGCAATGTAGAATGCTTTCATTTTGGTAAACGGTTAAGTAAGCCACATTTAATGTATTTCTGTATATATCACACGATACAGCATGTTTCTTTTACATGGAATGCTGCTCCCACATCATTTACCTCAATTCAAAAAACTGTTGTAATATCATTGTTTTTGTAATATTTATTTTTGACATTATATTATATTTATGACAAAAGATACCTTTAAAAGAGCTATGTTTCAATTCCTGCTTAAAAATGTCTGAATTTCTTTTCCGCTAATGACAAAGTATTGTTAACACTTTTCTTTTGCATCAAGTACTTACACATATCTTCATTTTTTATTAAATGTAAGTAAGCTAGCATATTGATTCGATTTTATAAAGAAAAAGATAGAAGCGCGTGTTAATTCATGCATATGCTTATTGGGCTTTTCTATTGAAAACAATGTATTTATTTTACTTACGTTATAATTAACAAAAGTATATAAAACTATTTATCCTAAAAAGATAAAACATCTCAAGACTTTAATCAAGAACCCTTCTAGTTGGAGGATAAGAGCGTAATCTTCCCAGCTGATCACTGGCCTTTTATCTGGTTTCACGCTCTAATCTAACACCACTGGGCTCACAATATATATAGGCCTAATTTGTCAAGTACTATCTGACAGTGACACATTTACTAAAGCATTAGTGGAGCAGTTACATGCTACAAAATTCTAAATTATATTTTGCACTACACTAATTTGCACTAATGTGGCATAGTCTGGGAGATTGTCTTTGATAAATCAGGCCCATAATATATGGTATATATGTACACATACACATGCACTAAAAGATTTGCATGTTTTGGAATGATTTCAGGTGCCATATATTTACGGGCTTTGGAGAAATAGATATTACAATACAACCCATATGAAAATTAACCAAAAGGTACACATCATGCTGGGTGAATATATAAAACAATATTTTGACCTTACATAAACTTCCTTTACTAAATGGCACTACAATGAAATACAAAAACACTGCTATGAGTGGATATACTGTGCTCCACATTTATAGAGCAGCAACACCCAGCATTTACTATTACTGCCAAATATGGGAAAAGGAGAGGAAATAGGATGTGAGAATGATAAAATAATAGATAAAAATGGCACGTAGAATAAGGAAACATGGACAAGGCAGTTAAAGAGGAAAAAGCAAAAACTGAAAGTGAGGAAAGCTGCAACAGGTGGAGCAACATAGATGGAAAACTGGGATGAGCAAAGAAGGAATATGAGGTGAGGGGGGATAATAATGGCAAACTACATCACCCAAACATGGACTAGAACTCTGGACCTCCAGATTAAAAGATTGATGCTCTACCAACTAAGCTATGAAGACAACTTGCAGAAGTCCCCAACTGAAACATAAGCCATTGAGCATGATCCCGCCAAAGTTAAGAATTGAAACAGTTAATTATTTTTGTTAAAAAAGTGTAAACCGCAACTGTAATACCGAGGTCCGCTCCCTCTCCCTGCGACCCTAGTATGGATTTTATTTAAATCTATTTAAATATAAAAAGAGTTATTCAAAGCACCCAAAAAGAGTGCAATTACAGTTGCGGTATGGATGGCAGCACATTGTTCCACCACATGAGAGGCTATAAATAAGTATTAAGACTGGCCTCAGAACAACTAGAAAATACTTAATAATTTTTGGAAAGAGACCTAATTCCTTCTCCAGAAGTCCACAGCTGAGCCATTTTGGATACTCCACCAAATACCCTTTTCTATTGGGGGGCTGGGCTAAAATTTTACAATGTTCATCATATGTACCTTATCCAGTATCATTCGATGCTATATTCGCAAATGCTAAGGGTGCTGAGGAAGCCGCAAAGGCGAAACTAGTACACCGAAGCCATATTCACTGTGAACAGAACACAGGCGCTTCATGGATACTCTTAGATGTTATGGGGACATTACGGCATGTTGTATGGATTTTTGTCCGTAAATTTGTATTACGATGTATGTGTTAGTGTGTTTTTATATGGGGGGGGCCTAACTGATCCTCCTTTGATTGAAATTTATACGAATAAACTAAAAAATACACTTTTTTAACAAAATGAATTAACTGTTTAGATTGTGTTAACTTTGGTGGGGTTGTGCTCAATAGCTCTTATGTTTCAGTTGGGAATTGCCTAAGCCCAACATTATCGTGCTTCTGTTGTCACCAGCCAGGAACATATACCAGCATTTACATTGGGAGGGGTTGAGTCACCAAAACCGAAGGGGTTGCCCATTTTGGGAACAACACCATTAGTTCAGCTTGCAGAAATACCAGACTTTTAGTCTAATAATCAGGGGTGAAGTGAGACGAGTCAGACCAGCATCACCTCCAGCAAGGCTAAACAAGTTTAGCGGATGAACAGGGTTAGCCAGGTCTCCAACAGGTAATAAGTCCACCCAGCATTTTTACAGAATGGGTAATCAGGTTCAGAGTATAGCCAAGTACCAAACGTTGTAAGACGTATTGTGGTACTCAAAGGGTCCAGCAGAGGCACTTTCAAGAGTCAAGCAGGTGAATATGATTCTGAAAGGTAGCAAGTAAACACAAAAAGCAGCATACCTTTTAGGCTGAATAATATCACAGATGAGAAATCCTAGAAAAATGGTAAGCTTTATGCAGCTACTGACTAATTAGGGTAACAGGGCACTACGGTGGCAAATAAGTCTTACAAAATAGAAGAAAGTAGCTTGAGAACACTGACATTAAAGGAGCACTATCGCAAAAAAATGGCCCAAGAATAAAAATTCATATAAATATGCTGGATGGAGGGAGGAGGGGTCACTTATACACCCGGTATCGAGAAATATCCAGCCAGGCTTTATTTTTTTATTTTAATGAAAGGAAGAGGACATCTCGGGTGACAGACTCTGTCACCCCTCATAGACTACACCTTTAACTCCAGGATTGTATTCCTACCAATCATTAGCTGTAGTGTTTATATGGATTTTTAATATTACACAATTTTGCGATAGTGCTCCTTTAACTAGCCAGTTCCAGTTAGTTTGTGTTGTGCTCTAGCAGCAGTGATATGTATAAAGAGGGCTTCCACACATATGCAGGAATGTGTCTCACTTTATAAATCTGCAGCACATGAGAGCGAGGGACGGGCTGGATTCTTGGACCTTAAAAAGAGGACATGCCTATAGTCAGCAAATAATTTGCCATTCTTTTGCATGATTTGAGTTCTTTTATCAAGACTAACCCCCATTTCTTACATGCTTTTTTAATGCCCCATACATCATATATAGATCCTATAATTTCTGTTTGGTTTCATGGTGCTTGATAAATTATAATAGTAGGCTGTTTAGGGGGATGTTTCTACATAAAACAATGCTATCTAAGAGACATAAGGGTCAAATCAAGGTCAGTGCGCAAATACACTAAGGACGAGCACCAAAGTTTCAACATGCACATTCCACATGATTCATGGCTGCATGTGCATGTTGGGCGCACATGTGAATCACACCAAATGGCAAGTGCAAGGGAGAAGCGCAAATTGCTTCTTCTTGTACTAGTTTTTGCTTTCTTCAAGGAAAATCTGCTGTTTTGAAGGCCAAATGACCCTGCCCCATGCGCATTTGGTAGGCTAAGCATTTAACTGCTCCCAATGCCCCCCCCCAATGTTTCTCCCCTTCCCTTTACTGTTTTTCCATAGCATTTGGAGCTCTCCTGCTTCTGTGTTTTCTGTGAAGCTCTATTCGCCATTTGGGAGTGTATTCTCTGGAGAACCTGTGTTCTCCTTTTTTTTGGGGGGGGGGTATTCTGATTCCAGTTTACCCTTAACATTTTTTTGCCCAACGTTTTGTCCCAGATGTTCTCTTTAACCCTACCTCCCCTGTTTGGTTTCACAATTTAACTATAATTTTTTTTACTGTTTTAGTTTTTGCTATACTTTGGGGCCCAAAATCCACATTTTTGTTGTTTGGATCTTAATTGTTGTGCTTTTTGGCAACTTTTTATCACTTTTTTGGGAACCCTATCCAAAAAAGGGTTCAATCCCTAAAAAGTACTTGCGTCTGACACTTTCATTGTTCATAAATATGCAGGACTCTGCCGGCATGTGTTTTTGAAATGAAATGAGCCTGTTACTCATTAGAATCACATTTCCTCCACCTATCTGCTGAAGGAAATTCACTCTTCAAATTGCTACATTTGCGCACTCTTTTCTGCACTCTAAACATACCATAAATCAGGTACCGGAGCCAGTTTGGTGTGCAAAAAGGATTATAGCGCAAAATTTTAGATGTAAATTGGTTCAATGGCGAATGCTACTGCGCAAATTGAAGCTAAAATAAAAGTGCATCCGATTTTGATGACCATGAATCAGGGGAAGCCTGAGCGTGACAAATAGCTCACCAGCCCAACGACCATGAATTGACCCTACAGAGGTACAGTAATGAGGAAGAGAGATAGAAAGATGGAGGAAAGGCAGGGTTCTGTCTTCAAGTGACTAAGTGTTTTTTATGTCCATTCTTCCACATTCATAGGCCATCAACCCTGCCCTCTTTGGAAAATACATTTCAATCCATCTGGAAGCAGAAAGCTGGTCTATTCCAAATATGGATTGCCACAAGGCACAAAGTGCACTGCATTCTCCATTGATCACCTGGGAGAGGTCTTTATCACCCTTTTATCACAGTGAGGCCCAGTCATCCAGGAGGAGGAGGTAGAGAGCCATAAACATTCAAATAACCTCAATAACCCCAAAGGCACTGTGTCCTCAATCCTAGAAGGCTGCAGAAAATTACATTTTACATAACCCTACCAAAGCTTATCTTAAACAGGAATTAAAGTCAACATGTTTTATTTAACACAGCTTGTCTTAGCATTTCCTCATTCACTAGTATGTGTCATGGAAATCCACTTACTGTGGATATGATAGATAAAAAATATAAAAAGAAAGGGAAATTTAACATGTAGGTAGTATTCAACGGCAGAGTAAATATTTGAGTGGCATTCCTTCTAGGAAGAAAATGAAGGGGTTATTCTACCAAAAATACAACGTGGATACAAAAAGATTGTGTGTGCTTTATTCTTTGTAGAAAATATATCAAGCAAGACCTTGATAAGCCAAATGCGTTAGAATGCATGATCTATCTATGCACAAGTACTTTCTCATGATAATTACCACCTCTCATGGGTTTTATTTTCAAACTATTTGTCCATGAGTTTGACCTAAGTCAGGATAGTCAAGGAATACACTAATGATGTGACTCTAAAAACTCTGTGTTAATATTTGCCAACTGATCTTAATATACTTCACCTTCACTGTCAAATCATCCACTACAATAATTTCAGTAACAGTCTTTACCATTTTGGTAAATTATACTGAGGAGCCTGAAACGTGTTCTGTTTTTGATAACCAGTAGTACAGACGTGAGCTTAGCACTGTTAGGGGAATCCTAATGGCCCTAAAATATTTTTGACAAATCATGCAAAAGAATGGCAAATTATTTGCTGACTATAGGCATGTCCTCTTTTTAAGGTCTAAGAATCCAGCCCGTCCCTCGCTCTTATGTGCTGCAGACTTATAAAGTGAGACACATTCCTGCATATGTGTGGAAACCCTCTTTATACATATCACTGCTGCTAGAGCACAACACAAACTAACTGGAACTTGCTAGTTAATGTCAGTGTTCTTAAGCTACTTTCTTCTATTTTGTAAGACTCATTTGCCACCGTAGTGCCCTGTTACCCTGATTAGTCAGTAGCTGCATAAAGCTGACCATTTTTCCAGGATTTCTCAACTGTGATATTATTCAGCTTAAAAGGTATGCTGCTTTTTGTGTTTACTTGCTACCTTCCAGAATCATATTCACCTGCTTGACACTTGAAAACATTTCTGCTGGAAACCTTTGAGTACCACAATACCTCTTACAACGTTTGGTACTGGGCTATACTCTGGACTATGGGAAGTATGGTATGCAGTTTCACAGCAGCATGTTCTAGAACTTTTATTTTTATACTGAGGGTTATCCTAAATCAGTATGATTTATTTTTTTCCTACAGATAGCCTTTTCTGGTATAAGTAAAAAAAATGTACACTGCTAATAATGAAAAATATTTTTATTACGCTAATACATGAGCTTCCAAGTGAACATCATAGAAAGGTTCTCACCTTCCTTTCTTAGTCTGTTAGAGTATATACTGTTTATTTAAATTTAGGAGATCTGTATTTATCAACCATTCAAAACAGCATTGGACCTATGGGTTACTGTGCTCAGTAACAAATGCGCTGATTTTACCTTTCTAACTAATTGTTTCTCATTATTAGAAATGAGAGGACTCTTAATTCGGTTAGGCTAGTTCGATGAATTTTCAAATGGAACTGCTAACAAAAAACAGTCGAATTAATAGTGGTGCATTTTGGGGGCATTTTTTCAATGCCTGGAGCAAGCAGAAACTGACCCAATACGGGGGGGGGGAGATCTGGGCACTGGGATGTTTAACAGCCCTTCCCTCCTTTCCCTACGCTGCCAGTACATGGTCCTCTGCTGTTTCTCCTCCTTTCCTAAGTTCTTACATGGAGCCATATTGGAGACAAGGAGCACAGCCAATCCTAGTGCCGCTGAGCCCACAGCTGCTGTGGTGGTTACCGACCAGGCTACCCCTCAGCCCAGGGCAACCCTAGAATCCTTGCCAGAGTCTCTGGGCAACCCTGGGTCTCTACCTCCACTTGAGTTCATCCCAGAGAAAGAGGAAGAGCAGTTCTCACCAAAGGCTATCTCATGCCGGGATATTATTATATAGGGCACCCTATTAGGGTTTACTGGGGGTCTCCAATACTTGTCCCCCCTAACTATCAAAGGGGATCTTGACCACCAGCTGCCTCAGCCGGGGAAGGACATTCACCCCCCCGTCATCTGATAGGTGGCCAGAACAGACCAAGGTAAGTCCACTTTTCTTTCCTTCTGGACAAGCGTACCTCTGAGTCAAGATCTAGCCCAGCCCACCTAACCTGTTTTCAGGGCTTCCAGAGGACCATGAGGAGGTCACAATGTTCCTTTGCGTCTTTCTTCAGTACTCACCCCAGGACTGTTGCATGAGCCCAAGAACTTGTGTCAGGTAAATGACCTGAAAATAGAAGAGAAGACCTTCCTGCCCAAATACCATGTTCTATCTCACCCACCCTTATGTATGTGATGACGCATTAACCCTTTAGAGTTGATAGAGGGGCCTTCTCCTCCTTCCAATAGATTTTTATCTCTCCAGTTATGGCAAATAAAATGGAAAATTTTGCACAGCATGGTGGTCCGAGACAATCAAGGTGGGGGGGGGGGTAATACAAAGAAGCAGCATGATCAGCAGTAGTCTCTCTGAGGCTCTAATGCCTGTGAAAGCAACTGGAGGTGGTTAGCTGGTAACAGCAGCAGCCTCATAGAGCCTCTAAGGCCTGTGAAAGCCAGTTGAGTGGGATAAAATCATCTGCTGTCTTTAATGCCTGTGAAAGACAGTGGAGGGGGGTATCAGCCACAACAGTCTTTTTGAGGCCCTAAAGGCCTTTGAAAGCCAGTTGATGGGGTAAAAGTGACAATAGCAGCCTCATAGAGTCTCTAATGCCTGTGAAAGCCAGTAGAGGGTGTTAGCAGCAGCAGCCTTATAAGCTGCCTAAAACGTGTGAACGCTAGCATCAGCAGTAGCTTCAGTAAGTCCCTAAGGCATGTGAAAGCTAGTGGAGGGTGTTAACAGCAGCAGTAGCTTCATTGAGTCCCTAAGGCATGTGAAAGCCAGTCAGAAGCAGCAACCTCATAGGCTGTTAATAGTAGCAGCAGTCTTATTGAGCTCCTAAAGGCCTGTGAAAGCCAGTGGAGGGGGTTAACAGCAGAGGTCTCATAGATTCCCTGAGGCCTGTGAAAGCCAGTGGAGGAGGGTAACAGCAACAGCAGTCTCACTGAATCCCTAAGGCCTGTGACCCTCAGTGGAGGGTGTTAACAGTGAACGCAGTCTTATTGAGTCTCTAAAAACATGTGAAAGCCAGTGAAGTAGGTAACGGCAGCAGTAGTCTCTTTTGGGGTGATTCAGCACCGTGAGTTTTTTTACTAATACTTTTTGAGAGAAAATTATTTTTTTCATGATTTTTTCCCTCGGTGCAATTCAGCAACATATTTAGCTGTGCAGATTTTGTAATTTTGTACAGAAACAGAAGTCTGTCTGAGTTCCAAGTCTCATGACAGCAAGTTTAGGTGGGTAGCAACAGCAGCAGTGGCAGTCTCTTATTGTGCCCCCATCCCGGGGATCAATGCTCAATCAGATCATCAGGTGGCAAAATCTGGCACTATCCTTATTTTGAATGTCAGGATCTCCACATTTTAGCACGACAGCTAGGTTCTATATGGGGTCACTAAAGCCCCCGCTATACTAAATACTGGATGTATGGATGTCACTAAGCAAACACACCAGCAGTCAAGCAGCTATTTGAACAGCAGTTGCTCAGAGTCGAAGAGGAACCACAGGAGCTGGAGGATGAGGAGGTGGATAAGGAGGATGAGGAGAACCTCAGTGCCCCCTGCCAGTATTCAGTGGAGCGTAAGGAGACAGCTGGTCAGACCCTACTTTCCAATGAATACTGCCCATGGGTGCATGGGTCCTCCTGATCCCCAAGCTCCTGTGGTTTCTCACCAGATAAGCCACCTGGTGTTGTGAACATGGCCTGTGCGTGTAGCTCCTCTGCTGCCTCCTCCTCCACCCACTTCATCCAGCTCCAGGCTCAGTTGGTTGTCATACATGGTGATACAGGGCATAACAACACTCTCTGGACATACAGAGTCCTTACAGTTTGGCATTGTAAAAGCCTTTTAAGAAAATGGGAGGACACAGAGGGTTTTGTTCAATATTGTTACTGAATTGTGAGGTAAGTAGAAGAGTAAGTACTGTCCTAAAACCAGACCCAATTAAAAGTTTGAGGGTTAACTTTAATAACTCCTTTTCATTGTGGGAAAGACATCTCTAACTGCCACACCAGAGACTGTAAGTGAGATATAGATAGGACAGTGCAATAAGCAGACCCAATTAGAAGATGTAGGATTTACATAAAAAACACTTAAAGACACCCCTAAGTACTACACCACCACAGAGACTGTAAGTGTAAGGTAGGTAGATCATTATCAACAGTACAATAAGCAGACACAGTTAGAGGGCATAGGGTTAACCTATACATTTTTTTCTTGGATTAAAGACGCACTACCCCAGGGACTGTGAGAGGTGAGTATGTCTGTGTCAACAGTGCAATAAGCAGAACCAATTAGTATATGTAGGTTTAACTTAAAAAATATTGTATTAAAGACTCACCTAAGTGCCACACCACCACAGAGAAAGCAAGGTAGAGGTAGGTAGTTAAGTGTCAACAGTGCAATAAGTAGACCCAATTAGAAGGTGTAGGGTTAACTTTGTGAGCATTAGGTAGGTAGATAACCCAGGGTTACTCGGGCTGTACTATCTGAAAAGAAAGCACACAGACGAGAATATCCCCAAGTGTCTCCTTTTTGTGTAGTGCTGGAAGAGGCAGGCGACCTTTGTAAAAAAAGAATGTGATCCCCTTATACTACTTTACCTATCTCTGTCCACTAGCAATCAAATCACAGCTATCCCTATCTCTGGCTAAGCCCCTGGAGAGGAGCGGGTCAGCAATCAGAAAGCAGCAATGCCAGGCATTTGTATGCAATCTAAGTTTTATATCGCTACGGCATAGTGTGACATCAAAGTAGGTTGGCTGGGGGGGGGGGGGGGGCTAGCAGTGGATAGGCTGGCTGAATTGCCTTTGTCTGCCAGTACATGCGAACAAACTAACCTGAAACTCGAGACCTGGCCGAACTGTTATTATGACGACAAACTCTAGTTTGAATTGTTTGGTTCGATTGAATAATGGAAGCTTAAATTGTTTTCAACTTGCTCAAGAACATCATGGAAACATTAGTGACCCAAAACAATATTTGTTGATTTTTTTAGGACTACATACTTATTAGCAAGGGACCTTAAGGTTAAAGAAGGCTAACACCTGAGTTTTGGTCCTTTTAGCAAGGGTAACCTGACTGGGGATGTCCCTGTATGTAAAATCGTGGGATTTCTTGTTATTTTTACCTCGCCTCCCAAAAACACATTGTGGGCTTCCAGCCAATTAGAATAGATTTCTCATTATAATTATGCCCAACAGTCTATTTAGAATTAATTAATTGCAGAGTGCAGGCCAATCCTAGGTCCAGTGGTGGTGTTCAGCACAAATATGCAAATATGTGGGCTCCTGTGCCAGAGATAAACCTTCCCTGGTTTATATGATTCTCATGTTTTCTTAAACCACCTTTTTAACCACTGCTACATCCCTACTCTTCCTAAAGCCAGAACAAAGCATTTTGGCCGCATTGGAGCTTTACATTTTTGGGCCTTTTGTGACACATGAATGAAGAAGGGTGCTATTTTCCAGCTAGGCAAGAGATAATTCAATCTGAAACTTCTACACTCCACTTCAAAGAAGAAGGGAGAAAGCAAACAATCAACTGAGGGGGTTAGTTAAGAAAGGCTAAGGCCAAACAGTGCCAGATAGTGCCAGATGAGTATCAGGTGAGTGTCAGGTGTGTTTCTCAAGGCAAAAATCCACAGCGCCTGTGATAGTGCCAGGTAGTGTTACCTTTTTTTGAGCGCCTATTGGAGCGCCTGTTTTTTTTTATTTTTTTGTCAGCTTGTGACACTCTCGGCTGGTGCTAGGTGTCGCTAGTGCATAGTTTTATATAAACCATGAACTGCGAACGCTGCCTGGCGAGGAACACTACAGGTGACAGCACTGCCGGCCAGAAGCCAACGCTGTAGTGTGGGTGCTGCTGAGCATCTTGGAGGAGACGCTCAAGTGGCGCCCACACCAATAATAATAAATAAGCCTCCACATCAACTGGCTACAAGTGTAGAGTCATCTACTTGCATGTACCCAGTTTTCTGAGAGATCAAGATTCTCCATTTGGACATTGTACTACTATTTAACTCTTTTTTTGTGTAGATTAATTTAATCTATGGATTACAAGATTTACAAACACAGAAAAGCAGTTATAAGAGTGTTTCCATACTCTATGTGATTCTATGTTTTTCCTAGTCATCAGTTTAATAGAAGGAATTTGCCATTTGCCAAACATCTAATTTTCTCAACAAATGCTTTTTTATTTTCAGATATGTGTGGTATGTAAAGATAGCATCAGTTTTATAATATAATAAACATGCGGATAAAAAATAAAACAATGACACAAGAACATAGCAATTAAATATCTGACAAAGGTTGAGCCTGCTTTGTTTTTCTACAAATGTTTCAAATGTAGTACCTTCATGTGCACAGATGAAATGCAATCTACTGCTGTCAAGAAGTTTGCACATTAATACATTACATATTGCATTATACACATATAAATATATTAGATCATAGCTGGTAACCCCCCCATCCTCTAAATGAGTTTAGGCTTTGAATAAAGTGAATTTATGAAGCCTTAATTCTGAACAAAGAAATCCACTAAAGATATTACAGGGATGGATTGGTTGCAGACACTATAAAATACAAAATCGTCAGGACCAGACAGGTTTTCGCTAGAGTTTTATAAAATGTTAGTTAATTAAATAAGCCAGGCAAAGATTCTAAACTTACGCAGGTGATAATACCGCGCTAAATTATGGTCAATCAAAACATGTATTTCTAAACATTACAAAGCTCCACGTGCAAGACCTCAATCTCACAAAAAGTCACAGTAGAAATAAAATGAGAACGCACAGAGCTTAAGTGTACATAGTCTAATTCCTCTTTAGACAAGAATAACAAGATTTTGTTTCACTTTAGACAGTCTTTAAACTTCAAAATGTGCAGAAAGTGCCAGTCCACAGTGTCCCGAGTGAGTGACCACCACCAATACAATATTCTTACCAGAATCTGATCAATAAGAAAACGCATTGCAACAAGCCAACTCACGCAGCCCAAGCAATATCCAGATGATGTCTCCTTACCCCTTACGATGAAGAGGGGGAAGCTTCTCCACAGACCGCCGGCTCCTACGTGTTTTGTCGCCTCCCACGACTTTAACCTCACCTAGTTAAAGTCGTGGGAGGCGATGAAACGCGTAGGAAAAAGAATAAAAAAAATAATTAAAAAACTGAATCAAAGCCATTTTTTCTGAAAAAAAAAATATGCAAACAAGAAAAAACAAGTTAAATCTGAAAAAGCAAGGTTCCCCGAACAGAACAATACCCAACATGTATAGGTATTGTCAAGGGAAGATTTCCCAAACTCCCCAAAGTAAACTTACCAAAAAAACCCTTTACATTTGAAATACCCCCTGCAAACCATATATTCCATGAAAGAACACACGTTAAGCTTTCTAGGTGTACCCAGCTTATTGTAGTGTCTTCATCTTTCTGGAAGTAATCCCTCGAAGAATAATTTGGTTGCACAGGGTGTCAGGCCAGAGTTCTGCAATATGAACTCTCTGCCAGGGGAGCAGATTGTTTGGCCAGTGCCAAAGACACAGGAAGTGTTCTAACAAGGGTTTTATTAATAAAGGCAAAGGAAATAAAAAGATCTTCGATTCAGATACAAAAACAAAGGGACTTGAAACAAGGCTAACTAACAAAATAACTAATAAGGAAAACAACGGAAACCCTAAGGTGCTGGCAAACTCACCCAAGGGCCCAGGACAAGGACCAGCAGTCTCCAGAAGCCGACAGGAGGCCTGCTGCAAGAATTGCAAATGGCCAAACAGCCTCAGGGAAGCCAAGGATAGGCCTGATTGGCACTAGATGGTGGTACAGTTTCAAGTTCAGGTTCAGAGCACCAGCATGAACAGCCACAAACAGATTCCAAACAAAGCAAGCAAACAAACAATACAAAATCCCGCTGCACCAGGTGGAGGGCGGATCCACTTAAATAGCCTCACACCAGGTGCAGCAGAAGATGGAGAGAGAGAGCAGCCTGGGCTCTGCTGACACCCACTGGTGGCTAACGGAACTGCAGACAGGGTGTTAAATGATGCCAGCCACCAGCTGGGCATCAGTCGAACCCGGGGTTCTTACATAAGGTTTCCCTCTAAACCTCTAAATCTCTAAATCTCTAAAGAGCAAGGTCCCCCAAACAGAACAATACGGTCACGCTCGGGGTAACTCCAGCCTTTTTGATAAGCCCACAACCCCCAATCTCCGCAGCCAGCTTCACCTGTAGGAGCCCCTGCTTGCCGGGACGCAGAATACGCCTACCCGGGATCGGTTGCCCCCAGGACTTAATGGCTCAAAGGATGTGAGCTTATATGTAGGAGATCTGGGGAACCAATAGCTAGAGCGTTGGCAGAGGAAGTCCAGAGACAGTCCAGAGGTCGACAGCGGGAAGACAGAGATCGTAGCGGCACCAGGGATATGGCAACTCGTAGTCTGGATACAGGCAGGGGTCAGCAACAGGGGTTCAGATCGAGAATGGTCGGTACAATCAAGGTCGGCAACAGGAGTTCAGATCGAGAGTGGTCGGTACAATCAAGGTCGGCAACAGGAGTTCAGATCGAGAGTGGTCGGTACAATCAAGGTCGGCAACAGGAGTTCAGATCGGCTAATATTCACAAGACAGGCTAGGTACTAGGCACTATAACAGGCACTGAACAAGTGACGGGGTGAACCTTTATAGGGACTAGGTATGATTGGCCATGGGGAACCAGTGTAGTGATTGGTGCAAATTCAGACCCCGACAAGGATTGGACCAAAAGGGCGAGTAGCCCAGAACCTCCTTTGGGCTCATTGGCCCATAGCCAGAACCAAGGGGCGTGCCTGTACCCCTTGGTTCAACCACTCCCTACTACAGCCTCCGGAGGGCATAAAGATTATGTGCTCGCGCGCGTGCGCACGCGAGACAGTGACTCGAGAGCGAGGAAGGAGAGCGCCCGTGCTCGGCGCCGCCTGAGCCGCCGCCGCTCGGTGCGGCCCCCGGGCAGGAGCTGCTGCGGCCGGCCGCCCGAAGACAGTGCCGGAACGGGGCCCAGGTAAGTGCCGATTCCTGACAAATACCAAACATGCATAGGTACTTTAAACCCATTTAACTGCCAGCCTACTTGAGGTCACCCTCTAATGAAAGGTCATTTTTTACCATTTTGCGCTAGCTGCAGGTGATTTGCAAGGTGATTTCAAGCCTTGTGAATTGGTATATGGGTATCATGGATCCCTTATCAGTTCTCAATGAGTTATATGTAAAAAAAAACACATGGACACAGAGAAAAAATATTTTATTATTAATATTTTCTTTAAATACTTACCTCCCATCCATCCCCGAGCAATGCATCCCACGCTAAGCGCTTTGGCTTCTGCTCTCCTGCTGCTGCTGCTGGATACCTGCTGGGTGACAAGTTACAACAGGTCAATTAAAAAAAAATAGCACTGGGTCCCCATTCCAATTATTTACAAAGCACCACTTTTCTGTGCTTCCCAATCCTCACTCTCCACCCAAAATAACTTTATTTGATAATAAAGATTATTATTTATAAAATGACCCAGTAAAGGCAATTCCCTTGCATTCCCTTAACATTAATCTAAGTCATCTGTTGCTAGAAGATAGCTGACCTACAATCGACCTGGACAATGCTTAAAGTAGGAGGTCCCTGTTGGGGCCTTCTAATGTGCACATAAATGTATGCTGTTTTTAGAATAAGGGCACGGAATCCCTCCAGGGTGCCTGAAAACTCACCTTCGTTCCTGACTCAACAGCGCACGCACAAGCAGCACCCGCATCCCCGCTATCCCTTTAGCAGGGAGCGTGCCTGCGTCAGGCATTTGTGAATGAGCAGCATGGGCAAGCTCCCTGTTAGAGGGTAGTGGGGGATGCAACCGTCAGCGCACTTTGATTTGCTTGCATTAGATCAGCTCCTAGATGAAAGGGCTTGAGCGGATCCAAGCTCGCTGGTTGGATGATAGGACCAGGTAGAGGTGAGTTTGCTCAGGCAATATGGGGGGTTTCACACAGCAGGGCACTCCCGATTGGGATGCCCCGGGGTGAAGGGTAAAATACTTAGCCAAAGGAACGCCATGTTACTTTGATATTAAACTTTAATAAGTAAAGCTCTGGGCCTAAAGCCAACAGAAGTTTTAGTGTCTAGAAATGTCCTGCTGTCAGTAAATTATCTAGATGTAAGTCACGGGAATTCCTTGAACTCCTTTATCAGTAGACTTATAGGAAACTTGCTGATGCCGAAGACATGAGATTTGTTTGTCCCATGTTATGCACATGGGAAGGAGAAATCTGTGTCATGATTACACACTAAATAAAGAAACACTTGGTAAAACAACAATGGAAAAGGACCTAGGGGTTTTAGTTGACAATAAGCTCAACTGTAGTAATCAATGCCAGGCAGCTGCTGCCAAGGCAAATAGGATCATGGGGTGCATCAGGAGGGGCATAGGTGCTCATGACCAGAACATCATTTTACCCCTGTACAAGTCACTGGTCAGACCCCATATGGAATACTGTGTACAGTTCTGGGCACCTGTGCTTAAAAAGGACATATCAGAACTGGAGCGCGTTCAAAGAAGGGCAACAAAGTTAATAAAAGGAGTGCGGGGGCTAGAGTACCCGGAAAGATTGTCCAAGTTAGGTTTATTTAGTCTAGAAAAAAGACGATTGAGGGGTGATCTAATAACTATGTATAAATATATTCGGGGTCAATACAAGGATCTGTCCCACAATCTATTTATACCCCGGAGTGTAACCATAACCCGGGGGCATCCACTAAGGTTAGAGGAAAGGTGCTTTCTCCACCGACATAGGAGGGGATTCTTCTCTGTAAGAGCAGTGAGACTATGGAACTCGCTGCCAGAGGAGGTAGTAATGAGGGATACATTAAAAATGTTCAAAAGTGGCCTTGATGCCTTCCTGGCATGTAATAACATTTCCGGCTATGGCTACTAGACCACTGGAAGGAGTTAAACAGGCTTAACTGGATGGACTAAAGTCTTTATTCAGCCTTACATACTATGTTACTATGTTACTTCTGTGTGAGTTTTAGTTGCGCTTTTTTTGTGTGTGACATTCTGTATAAATACAAGAGATGATTTATAATAAAACCAGTTCATTCTTTGAACTGTATCTGCATACGTTTCATAACAAGTGTTATCTCCGGCAGCCGAAAGAAGCAACGATAAAGGTTCGGTGAGAGAGGCCTGGTAGACCTAAAGTTTAAGGGGTTCGGTACCCCAACAGAAACTGGTGTCATAAATGGGGTCAACCGTGCTTGTCCCTATAAGTAGTTTTTTCTTTTTACACTTACCAAGACCTCTGCCTGTAGTTGAGCCGAGAACCATTTGAAAATAAGTCTAGAAACTTTCCCCGAGAGACAGGGAGGCTCTGAGTAGCCAAGTCAGAGATATGATATACAGGGCTGTATTCAAATGGCTCTCTGACAACCGATATCGTCATTTCGGCACTTTGCTTTTTATCTCTTTTTCTTTTCTTCTTTTTGTCATGTAGAAGTATAAGATAGTTTGTTTTGTTTGTGTGGTCTGATAGGTGTGAAGGTGAGCACACCTTAAACCACTGTTTATTATGGGACAGAGGGCTAGTATACCTAGACGTTTAATAGGGGAGACCTGTAAAGAATTTGTCTTAAGAGTGTCAGGGTGAGGACAGTATGTAGACCCCTGGGTAGAATGTATGGCTGGTTGGACAGAATCTCTGGGAAGTTCAAGTCCATTTCCTAGAGACGGAGATAACAATAAATTTCATATGGATATGGTTAAAGGTCTGTGTCTAGAAGATCAAGAGTCATTCCCATACTATCAAGGGGACCCAGAATGGGATAAGGAATACATGAAGAAAGTAGGTGAAAACTGGGTACAATATGCTAACTGGTGGTTTAGGAGAATGGGTAAGACATTTAAGAGAGGGACCTAATCCTGAAGACAAAGATGATCTTTCCTCTTTGATCACACTTTACAGGCATTACAAGACCATGCAACACCACAAGATTTACTGGACTGGGAAAGGATAGGTGCACAATAGAGCAATTTAGGTCTTTTGTGCAAAGAGGGGAAATCTTGCATACCAGTAGCTAGTGCCCCTTTATTTATTGCAAGGTCAAGGACATAAGGGCTGGAAAACTACCTTTCAGGCCCTACAGCAAGATTTTTATATAACCAACGACAAGGAATTGACTAAACAATATGTCTCCAGAAGCATCATTTGTATTAGGAATAATTCAAGCAACCCCAATAAGGCCAAACATGATCACTTGATGAACCCAACTACCCTGTTCACTCATCTGTAGATTGATTTTACACACATGCCCAGCTTGGGAAGGACACAAGAATACCTACTGGTGATAATAGACATGTTTTCTAGATGGGTGGAATGTTTTGTGACTACCAGAGAGGATGCTAATACTGTGGTAAAAATACTCACCCAGGAGATCATACCCCATTGGGGTTGTCCCTTGCAGATAAGTAGTGACAACGTTCCCGCTTTAACAGCAAAAGTGTGTGAGGAGCTAATAAAAACTCTCAGGATAGAGTGGAAGTTCCACATCCCATACCACCCTCAAAATTCAGGAATAGTGGAAAGATTGAATAGGACAATCAAAGACACAATTAGGAGAGCCACAGGAGGAATGTTTGTAAATTGGAAAAGAATCCTCCCAGTAATCATGGCTGAAATAAAAATGACTCCTAATAAGACAACAGGTTGTTGTCCATTTGAGATGTTAATGGGAAGACCTTTCCCCACACCTTGGGGGAGGGCATCCAGGGTCATTGAGCAGGGGGGTCTAGACATAAACAGAGCTGAGTATATGCAAAATGTAATTGTGACTCTGGATTCCTTAGAACAAAGTCTCTCAGGCCTCTCCTTGCTCTCCAATTTGGGCTGGTGACCAGAGTGATAGTGGTGACGTGCACAGCCATACTTGTGGAAGACTGACAATCATGGATACACGATTCGTGAGTGAAAAAGGTGCCCGAGGACAAGCATGAAGCAGACGCCCCATCCAAGGAACCTGGAAGTCGTGAAGGACCCTGAGAGGAAGCTGACAGACTGGCCAATGACGTGGTTGCTGTAGAAGATCTTGGGTGTGGCAGCAGTGATGTTCTTGATCTTATGGTTTTTTCTGCATTGTCACTATGATAATCTTTTGATGGGCCCCCTGGAAGCTGTCTGTTATCCCAGGGGCCCTAATACCGCTACAACTGCCATTACCACTAATAATATCCGCAGACATGAACTGAACACCTTCCACCCAGAGTCAATCTTGCTTATATGCTTATGCCCACAAATCAGGTTATGGGAAATGTTGGATTTGCAGCAAATTGAACCCTAGTTCAGTCAGGATACCTCTTGTTGCGGTTCCTGTAAATCTTATCTCCTTATTGACAGGAACTCCTAAGATTGTTTTCCAAAATGTTACATGAACCAGTAATGAGACCATAGACTTCCCCATAATAGCAAGAACACACTTTCCTGATTGGTATTTCCTGTTGGGAAGACTGAATGCAAGAGGGGGTGAGGTGAGTAGATATGGTAAATTGAATATCTCCTACACTGATAATGTTTTTAATAAATCTGCTATACAGACTAATAGCAAAACCCTTAGAAATCTAACCAAAGAAGTAATTTTCAAACAAATTTACAGCTCAGGAACCCCTAAACAAACTGCCATCTGCAAACTAATTATTACTACTGTATTGCCAATGGCCTATGAAAACAACAAGACACAATATTCTCTTAGCCAGATACCCATATTTCTGGGCAACAATATATATTTGTTGTGGGAAAACCTGTTACCCATGGATTCCCCCAAAGCCCCAGGGATAGCGTTATTTGGCCTCCCTAATGCCAGACTTGGGAGTAGTAGGCACTAGGGATGGTGAACGTTTATTTGAAGCTAGCAAATACCCTTGTTACCCTCTTAAATCCTTAGTATGGAAAAGGGAAATTTTTACCCAGAAGGATATGGCTTGGGCGTGGTTTTCCCCATGGACTGGTTGGGGAATAGATATGATGAAGAGATTAAATAATTATACAGGATTAATGACAGATATGATAGCAGACATTTCAGAGGACATTGACAATCTTAATGAAAAGTAGGTTTACATGATTTAGCCATAGAAAAGTATAAGCGCAGCCTTAACAGGCATATGCAAAATGACAGAGGAATATGAATGTTGTCTCAAACAACTGGAAAGGTTTCCGCACTCCGGTAAGAAAAGGGTGCACGATCCTGGGCCGTCCCAAGCCCCACAACAGCACATGGAAATAAAGGGTGGTGGATCCGCACTCCTCTAAAAACGCTTCTTTATTAAATCCAGGTAAAATCAGTATACATGTCTCCCACACATGGTGTAGACTGCCACAGCAATAAAAGCATATGTAGACACGGGTCCAAAATATGTGTAGAGGGGTCCTGACGCGTTTCGGGTCCCACACTGACCCTTAATCATAGTACGACTATCAACTATGATTAAGGGTCAGTGAGGGACCCAAAACGCGTCAGGACCCCTCTACACATATTTTGGACCCGTGTCTACATATGCTTTTATTGCTGTGGCAGTCTACACCATGTGTGGGAGACATGTATACTGATTTTACCTGGATTTAATAAAGAAGCGTTTTTAGAGGAGTGCGGATCCACCACCCTTTATTTCCGAATATGAATGTTGTACCTGGGTTCAGAATCCTGATTATAATGAGGTGATTAAAGGATACTGGGAAGAGGTGAAGAGAATCCAGGAAAAAGTTAGAAATTTTGCCCAAGAATGGAGTGCTTTTGACAATCTAGGTAATTTTGGAGGAATTTTCAAATGGTTAAGAGATATGGACATCAATGTTCTTGTAGTCATTTTTGTGATCATTATGCTTTTTGTTTCCTTAAACTTATTATGTGCTTAATTGCTAGTTGTAAGAAGATCCCCACTAGTATCTACAATGCTTACCTGGTTCAAAGAAAGCAAATTGTATAATGAAGATCATCCAAAGATGATCTAAAAGGGATTGAAGGGAGAAATGCTTAGCCTAAGGACTGCCATGTTAGAAAGAAGAATCCATTTTATATTCTATACTTTGATATTAAACTTAGTTATATAGATATACATGTATTATGTTAAGTTCTGGCCATAAAGTCAACAGATGTTTTAGTGTCTAGGAATGTCCTGCTCTCAGTAATTTATCTAGATGTAGGTCACGGAAATTCCTTGAACTCTTTTATCAGTAGACTTATACAAAACTTGCTCACGCAGGAACCACAAGATTTATTGCCATCCTTCTGTGGGAAAGTTTTAGTTACGCTTTTTTTGTGTGTGACATTCTGTACAAATACAAGAGATGATTTATAATAAAACCAGATAATGCTTTGAACTGTATCTGCATACATTTCATAGTTCAATACAAGTGGTAACTCTGACAGCTGAAATAAGCGACAATAAAAGTTGGACGAGAGACGCTGGTAGACCTAAGGAGGGGGTTCAGTACAACAAAGGGCGCAAGGACCAAAACCCAGGATAGTCAAAATCCTAGGTTTTGGTCCACTTTCCACCTTTATTTGACTAAAGGGACTTTCAAGAGACTTCCTCTACTGTAATGCTCAAACCTAAAAGCATTTCATATGTTATGGTGGGGCGGCTCAGCTAATTTTCAAGAATGGAAGACCTCTGCATGGGCATTTCTCTACTGTAATCCTTAAACCTAACACCATATCATATGATGATGGTCATTTGGTTGATCTAGGGCACCTAACTTATATTAGAATAGAAAATTCCAAAATTGGGGCTTCCACCTACTGCAATCCTCAAACCTAAAAGTGTCAAATGTTTTGGTTGGGGGCTGGTGATGTACCTACTGAAGTTGTCATATGGTTGAATAATAGGGTCTAGCTGATTTTTCAAAAGGGAGAATCCTACAAGAGCCTTCTCCTACTGTAATCTTCAAACCTACAAGGGTATTGAATGTTTTGGCACTGTGACTGGTAATGTGCTTGCTGAATTTGGTCTTGTTGAACAGTGAGGCCTTGTTCATTTACATATAATGGGATAGCCATGCAAGGGCCTTCCACTGCTGTAACCCTCAAACCTAAAAGCATGTGAAATGTTGTTGCTGGGGTGGTTTGCAGTATGTTTGCTGAAATAATCATCTAGTTATAATCATCAAACCTGAAAGCATTTGAGATGTGTTGGCTGTAATGATCCTTTGGCTGTACTATGAGACCTAGCTATTTTTTGTAATGGGAAAGCCCTGAAATGCCCTTTTTCCTATCTTTTTTCAATACTATTTGTTATTTCAAAAACAATTGTTATATTGCAAATCTGCCGGCAACGGGTAGTGTCACAGCCATAGTGATTCTACGGCAACACCAGATAATTGGCCTAATTCAGAGCCTCCCCCGTATGCATTCCTGCCAATGGGAATGATGCCAAAGAACCATATTTGGTGTATTTTCCATGTTGGGTGATTCAGAGCCTTGTTTTTGTGTCTGAGTTGTCAGGTGTAGCCAGCATTTGCCCAGGATTTGAAGCCCTGACCTATAAAAGCCGTTGGTTTCTGTTCCAAATTCATGCCATCTATTTGCTAGAAGGAAAAATTGAACAGTCTTTTCTTGCTAGTGAAAATACAGCCTACATCCTCCACACCTACGATGGAGCCCCTTGCCGAGTTCTGTGAAAAGTACGAATATCTGCAGCAGCATGGGCTGTTAACCATGTACCTTCCAGAGCAAAAGCATACCTGCAGTCACCTGGATATCGATCCAATGACCAATCAGCAGGTGTTTGAATTGATCCAACTGAACTGCCTTTCTCTTAAGAAGCTTTACTCTGAGTTGCAGCCATGGTTAGCCCCTGCCACAAGAAAGGGGCATGCAATTGGAGGTATGACCAAATTGGTTGACTGCCTTCAATTTTTAGTGAATGGCTCCTTCCAGAGGCTAGGGGCACTGGGGCACTGTCAGTTGGCATGTGTCAGCCTCTGCTGATCTGTGCCCTGACTAAATTTCTCAAAGGTATGGCTATCTTTTAGGAGAAATATTATTTTTCCCTGACAGCATGACACACTGGAATGTGGTGATGTTGGGTTTTATCAGCATTGTGCATATGCCAAGTGCTATGTACGCCATTGATTGTACACATGTGGCCCTGGTTCTCCCAGCTGCTCAGGAGTATATGTTTCAATGTGTTTAGGTCCACATAGCTCCTGCTTGTAGCCCACCCTCCTATCTTGAGGCTAGCCTAGCTTTTCCTCACCCAAACACCTTTTGTGTGCCCCATTTGGACCTTGTTTTCTTTTCTGTTCATTTGTTGTTGCCAATCTAGTGATCCGTTTCTATATGTGGCTTCTTTTCAGCAACCGCAAGATAGGCCTCTTAAAGTCCAATTTGTTGCGGGGCAGATCTTTACTTTTTCAGGGTTTTGGCTGGCTTCCCTGGCTCGTCCCACTATGCATTTATCTTGAGGAGTTCTGGTTTATACACCCATTTTGAGATTGGTGAGCTGACTGGTGGTTGGCTTGGAGGTAAATCTGTTTATTGCTGGGGTGGATCTGCCCGTTTATTGTTTATGTTGCATTTGCACTGTTTTTTTTGTGATGTACCCTCTTTTTTATAAATAGCACAAGTTTATTGTGTTAGCCAATTGTTCTCCCAGCCCTCCATCACTTCAACTGTGCTCATGTCCCCTTCTCCCTGTTGTAGTTACATATGCTTAGTCCAAACATCCTGCCTTACCTTTTGCTTGTTTGGCCCTACTCTTTTGTGATACTTATTATATGTTCTAGGCTGTTTTTATGTTGTGTTGCCTAATTTAATTTCTGTTTTCATTTCTCTTTTAGGTGATTCAGGAAATCCCTTGCTGCTCTGGCTCCTGACGCCCCCTTCTTAAGGTCTCAGACACCTGGCCAAGAGGCTTATAATGGGGCCCACCACCCAAAGTCAAGGTAATTGTACTGGAAATTTTCTTATTAACAGTACATATGCCCTTTCAAAATCCCTACAAGAGATACACACTGGGACCCACATCGACGTAGGCCCTCAAATTTTGGTCTGCTCACACCCATGTTAGGGGTTACATATAAAGGTTGCCTAATACTAGAGATGAGCAAACTTTTGAAAAATTCAATTCGGCCAAATTTTCCTGGGAAAATTTGTTTCGGCCCGAATTTATTTGCGGCGAATCGCTATTAAAACGGCTATTTCTGGGCTTCCGAGAGCCTCTATAGGGTTGCAGAACGTTTTGCTTGGCTGTAACATGCATAGGATGCATGCTGGGTTAGTGAAATAACATTGTAAAGAAGTATGACATGCAGATCAGAGGCATCGCTATTAGATTCGCTGTCGCAGAGCGGTACATTTACAGAGCCTTGAGGTGGCATCTAGAGATGAGCGAACTTTTGAAAAATTCGATTCGACTGATTTGCCGAATTTTCCGACAAAAATCGTTTCGACCCGAATTTATTCGCGACGAATCGCTATTAAAAACGGCTATTTATGAGCCTCCTAGAGCCTCAATAGGGTTGTAAATTCTGCCTTGCTGTAACACGCATAGGATGCGTGCTGGGTTAGTGAAATAATACTGTAAATAATTAGGACACACAGATCAGAGGCATCGCTAATAGAACCGCTGCAGAAGCCCAAAAATTGGATGAATCACACCCTGGATTTGCAAGCAGCATCAGGAGCAGCAGCAGCAGGAGCCCAAACATTTCTTTAAAGATAAACTGGAGTTGGCTGCAGGAGCCCAAAAATTGGATGAATCACACCCTGGAGCTGCAAGCAGCAGCAGCAGGAGCAGGAGCCCAAACATGGCTTTAACCCTTTAAGTGCCAGCCTACCTGGAATTTTTGTCACACTCTGTTGCCAGACCATTTTGCACTATTTTGCACTCCCCATGTTCAAATGTGATTTTTGAAGGGATTTCCAGGGATTTCCCAGGAAAATGATATATTGTTTTTTTCAGCAGAGTCTGAGCTTTAACATGAAATGTCTTGTTTGTCATTTTTTAGGTGTATTCTCAATATTTTTTGGCGAAATATGTGCAAAAAAATTTAAAAAATCAATTTTTTACAATTTGTAGTGTTTTTTTGTAATAAAAAATGTAAGTTTGTCAATAAAATCTTATTGCGTGTGAAACCCCAATTTCTCACAGTTACAGCGATACCACATATGTATAGGTAGACACCTTTTCCTGCCCAGGAGACTCCCCCAAACTGAAATAGCGCTTTAGGGGATTTTCAGAAAAAATACAACTGTGATATGCGCTATGCGCACCTTGCAGTTTTTCCAGAAAAACAACCCTTTACATTTGAAATACCCCCCACAAACTATATATTCTCTGGAAGTACAAACCTCAGGCTTTCTATTTGTACCAGGCTTGTTGATGTGGCCACAGTTTTCTAGAAGTAATCCCTCAATGTATTCTTTGGTTGCAAAGAGTTTCCCTAAAAAAAGGATACAAAAGCAGAATCAAAGCCACATTTTCCTAAAAAAACTATATACAAACAAGAAAAAACAAGTATAATCTGAAAAAGCAACATCCCCCAAACAGAACGATACCCAACATGCATAGGTTCTGTCAAGGGAAGAGTTGCCAAACACCCCAAAGTAAAGCATGAGCATAACGGTAATTTTTCTTGAAAATTTCAGCTCTGCAGACAAAGTGAGCACCTTTGCGATTTTTCATCCAAAACAACCCTTTACATTTGGAATATCCCCCATAAACCATATATTCCCTGAAAGTACACATGTTAAGCTTTCTAAGCGTACCCAGCTTGTTGTAGTGGGCTCATCTTTCTGGAATTAATCCCTCAAAGAACTCTTTGGTTGCGCAGAGTTTCCCTAAAAAATGTAAAAAAAGCAGAATAAAAAACACTTTTTCCTAAAATATAAATATGCAAACAAGAAAAAACAAGCTAAGTCTGAAAGCGCAAGGTCCCCCGAACAGAACAATACCCAACATGCAGAGGTACTATTAACCCTTTTAATTGCCAGCTTACTTGAGATTTTGTCACCCTCTGTTGACAGGTAATTTTTCCCCATTTTGCGCCATGTTTTGCGTCATTTTTGCTGGAATTTACAGGAAAATTATATATATATTTTTTGCAGCAGAGTTTAGGCTTTAACATGAAATGTCTTGTTTGTAAATTTTATTTATTATTAATTTTATTTATTATTAAGTAAAAAAAAAAATAAATAAACATTTTTTTTAGAAACTTGCCTCCTTTATTTTAAATAAAAAATGTATTTGATTAGGGAAAACCATATTGCATGTGAAAGCCCCATTTCTACCGATTAGAACGATACCACATATTTATCGGTAGCCCCCTGTTCCTGCCCAGGAGACCCCCCTAACTGAAACAAGTAATTTTTAACATTTACAAATAAAATACAACTACCATCCACACTACAAATGGTTAATTTTTTTGGGGGATTTTTAAGGGTTAAAAATCCTTAAAAAATAAAAAACAAAATGACATGGGCCCCCCCTTACCCAAAGTAACCAGCCCGGGACCAGCTATGCAGGGTTTGGAGGAACAGGGCGCAGGGGCCAGCTTTTGTGGCCCCTGGCCTGCAGGCTACAAGCCCGCATAGCCCGTGGGCCCGGGCTCTTCTGCCCCCCCCCTGGGCTTTGGGGAGGCAGGTAATGGGGGTGCCGGGGGTTAATGGCAAGTCACCGGCTAGCGCAGGTGACTTGCCACCTCCCCCAGCCTTGTGAACTGGTATAGGGGTCATGGACCCCTTACCAGTTCACAAGGGGTTAAATGTAAAAAAAAAAAACACAGACACACAAAGAGAAAAAATATTTTATTATTATTTTGTTTTTAATACTTACCTCCCATCCATAGTGGAGCACTCTTTCAGCCTTTTATAGCTGCTGGATGACAGAAAACAAAAGGGTTAATTAAAAAAAAAATGACATAGGGTTCCCCCTCCTAGGGGGGGACCCTATTTTTTTTTGGAATTTTAAGGGTTAAAAACCCTTAAAAATCCCAAAAAAATGACGTAGTGTCCCCCCTACCCAGCATTACCGACCCGGGCCAGCTATGGGGGCTTGTAGAATAGGGCGCAGGGGCCAGCGTTGGTGGCCCCTGGCCCTGCAGGCCACTAGCCCACATAGCCACTAAGTGGCCCGGCCCTTCTGCCCCCCCCTGGCCGTTGGGGAGGCAGGTAATGGGGGGCTGGGGGTTATGGCATGTCACCCGCTTGCCGCAGGTGACCTGCCATACCCAGAGCCTTGTGAACTGGTATAAGGGGTCTCATGGACCCCTTACCAGTTCACAAAGGGTTAAATGAAAAAAACACCACACAAAAGTATTTTATTAAAAAAAAAAAAAAATTTTTTTTACTGTACTTACCTCCGATTGTAAGCTCCTTTGTCCCGCGCCGCTCTGCTGACAGATGCTGGTGATCGGCATCCAGAGAAGGGGGAGGCAGGAGATCAGAGGATCTCCTGCCACCTCCTTCCCCGTTGCCGATCACCGGCATCTGACAGCTGAGAATGCTGAAGCCGGAGATCGGGGCCCAAGGGGGCGGGGCTTAGCGGCAAGATGGCGGCCGCCATCGAAGAGGAGAGAGGAGAGAGCCTCCCGGGCTTTCTCCTGAAGATCGGTAAGTCCTGGGGGGTGATCGGAGGCCCCCCAGGTGAGGAGGAGGGACAGCGGGAGCCAGCGCACACACAGGTAAGTGAATGTCTTTTGTCCCCACCGCACAAAACACCCGCTCAGATGGCACTCTACTTGCCGGACAGGACAGCTTTTCCAGGGCAAACTCTGCTAGCTGCGGCCACAAATCAAGTTTGGCTGCCAAGAAGTCCAGCGGATCCTCAAGGTGTGTTGGCATGGTCATGTCAAGGTATGACATGACCTGCTGGTTGAGGTCCTGCTCCAGGTCTTCCTGCTGCTCATGAGTAGCTTCACTATGTGGGTGTAGAAAGCTACTCATTAGCGACTGAAGACTGAGGCTGCTGCTGATGGAGCTGCTGCTGCTGCTCCTGCCAACCCCCCCAGCAGGCATGGCAGTGGAAGGTGAGCACAGAGGTTCCCCCCGAGTCAGACCTGCAAGAGTATGGACCATGGCGCAGATAGGCATCGGACAACTGACTATGCAGAATGTCTTTGTAGTCGTTCAGTTTGTCCTCCCTCTCGGCGGGTTTAAAAAATGCCCCCATTTTGTGCCGGAAGCGAGGGTCCAATAAGGTGGACAGCCAGAAGTCATCCCGGCGACAAATGGAAACAATTCTGGGGTCACTACGCAAGCACGTGAGCATGCTTCCTGCCATTTGCGCAAGTGACTCGGAGGGACTACCTGTCTCCATCTCCACTGCATACTGCTACGGTGTGTCCGGGTCCTCTGTCTCGCTTTCCTCAAAACCCTCTAGCTCCTCTGGCTGCTCCTGCTCCTCCTCTCCTGTCCGCTGACTAGATAAACCAGCCATTTCGCCAAGCCTAAACTGTGCTTCATTGTGCCCCTCCTCCTCCTCTTTCTCCTCCTCCAGTTCAGCTCCAACGTGGCAATCTCATGTGGCCATAAGATGTAGCCGCCATGTCTCCAGTGCCCTGACCAGCCATGGTTTCCAACATGTGCTGTAGTACATGAAGCAGTGGAATCACGTCGTTCATCCCGTAATCCTGCTGACTGACAAATAAAGTGGCTTCCTCAAAGGGCCTGAGCAAACGGCAGGTGTCACGTATGAGCTGCCACTGGTTGACATTGAAGTTACACAGGGGAGTCCCCCTATCCGCTTGGATCATCAGGAAATCCGTGATGGCTTTTCTCTGTTCATGTAATTGGTCCAACATGTGAAGGGTGGAATTCCAATGGGTGGAAACATCGCAAATCAGACTATGTTGGGGGCTACCGTTCTGACGCTGTAGCTCAAGAATTGTGTGTTTGGCGGTGTATGAGTGGCTGAAGTGCCTGCAAAGTTTCCTTGAAGTTGTTAGAATGTCTTGCAGATGGGGGGAACACTTCAGAAATCGCTTGACAACCAGATTGAAGACGTGAGCAATGCAGGGGGCATGGGTCAGGCTTTCTTGGCGCAGCGCAGACAAAATGATCTTCCCATTGTCCGTAACCATGATTCCCATTTTAAGTTTTCTTGGAGTAAGCCATGTTTGGATTTCCTGATGAATAAATTTAAGCAGTTCCTCCCCTGTGTGTTCGCCAAGACAAACCATGTGAAGCACAGCGTGACACCTCTGTACCCTGCACACATGGTAGACTGGAGGGGCACTGAGACTTGAGCCTACAGTGGAGGGTGAGGAGATGGCGGAGGATGAGGAGGCCGAGTCGCACGGTGTCACAGGCCCAACGGGCAGGGAGCACGGAGGCCGAAGCGGCGTGACCTGTCCAAGTTGCTGCTGCTGCAAAGGGACCACATTCACCCAGCGGGCCGTAAACGACATGTACTGTCCCTGACCGTAGTTACAGCTCCAGACGTCGGCGCTGCCATGCACTTGCTACACACCGACAGGCTCAAGGACTGGCCCACCTTCTGTTCAACAAAAGTGTGCAGCGCTGGTACTGCCTTCTTGGCAAAGAAATGACGGCTTGGGACTCTCCACCTCGGCTCGGCACAAGCCATCAGTTCTCTGAAAGGTGCAGAGTCCATCACCGGAAAAGGGAGCGGCTGCAGCACCAGCAACTTGGACAGGAGCACGTTCAGCTTCTGCACCGTAGGATGAGTGGGCGCATACTGCTGTCTCTTGGACATGGCTTCGCTGATGGATTGCTGGTGGGATGCATGACTTGGAGGAGGAGGAGCAGGAGCGACAGAGGATGAGTATGATGCACAGCTGCCTTCGGCTGAGGTGCTGGAGCCTTGGCTGGCAGAAATTGGGAGCGGCGTGCCATTTGGTGAGGAAGCAAGCTGGACCACCTTTTCGGAGCCTGGGTTCTCCCAGGTCGCTTTATGGTGACGCATCATATGTTGACGCAGGGCCGTGGTGCCAACATTTGGGCCCTGGCCACGCTTCACCTTTTGCCTACATATCTTGCATGTGGCCATGTTACCCTCCTTCGGATGCTTCAGGAAAAACTGCCACACTGCTGAGTAGCTACTTTTCCCACCAACAGGCCTCACTGATTCACTGCTACTGTCGCCAACTCGAGGAACCCCTGCTCCACTACCTCCCGATAAGGTAGTCTGCCGTGCAGCAGGTGCTCTACCCCGGCCCCATTTGGCTCCTGGCTTTACAATTGTGCTCCCATGCTGACTGCCAACCATGCTGCTAACACTTTGCTGCCTCAGCTGCTGACTCCGGGGCTACCTGCGCCCCTCTTCTCCTGATGATGACGATGAAGCCCCTTCATCACCCGGCTCCCAAGTGCGATCGGCTTCATCATCATCATCACCGAGTTGTGGCTGCACGTCACTGATGTTCTCGGTTTCCTCAACAGTGTCTGGCGTAGGAGCTGGAACGCTTGCAACACCCACGACACTGTCCACATCACTATTTGTCTGCCTAGCTAAAGAAGTCACCTCCATTTCTTGGCTGGGCATTAGCTGCTGCCTGTCCTCTATCTGCTCATCCTACTCACTAACGAGTGGAACTGAACCCAAAGCATAGGATACGTCACTGGGGGAGGGAACGGCGTAGGACAGAGGCAATGGGAGGACAGGGACTGCTCTAGGGGTATGCCAACTCAGGGTTGTGTCAGAGGAACCTACCGACCCAAGACTGGGGGTCTCAGATGTAACTTGTGATGATGTTGATGAGCGCGTTAACCAATCTACCACGGCAGATGCGTTACTGGTGGAGACACGACCGCTAGCAGATACTGGCAGATCAGGTCTCTCACCGTGACTCCTGCTGCCACACGCTCTTAGTCTGCTGCGACCTCTGCCTGCTGAATCTTGGCCTCTGCCACTCCTCTTTGAACATCCTTGCACTTGTCTGCCTTACATTTTTATGTAATTGAAATGCGCAATAGGTACGATAAAAAATGTGTTTAGTGTAAAAAGAAGAAGCTAAATAAAGTGAGGAACTCTCCACCAGATACTATGAAAATTGGCAATATGAGATACCCTGCGGCCTAGTGTTTTGGCAGCAGACAAAAAACCAATTCAAAATGCAATAGTTTGATTCAGCTGAAGAAGGATGAACAAGCGCATTGAGTATAACAGATAGGCTGCTAAGTGCAGGTTTGGGATGCCCTGCGGCCTAGTGCTTTGGCAGCAGGACAAAAACCAATTCAAAATGCAATAGCTTAATAAAGCTGATGCTGAACAACGCTTATTTAGTATAACAGATACAACGTGGTGGTTTGGGATACCCTGCGGCCTGGTGTATTGACAGCAGGACAAAAACCAATTCAAAATGCAATAGTTTGATTCAGCTGAAGAAGGATGAACAAGCGTATTTAGTATAACAGATAGGCTGCTAAGTGCAGGTTTGGGATACCCTGTGGCCTGGTGTATTGACAGCAGGACAAAAACCAATTCAAAATGCAATAGCTTAATAAATCTGAGACTGTAGACGTTTATTTAGTATAACAGATAGGGTGAAACGTGGTGGTTTGGGATACCCTGCGGCCTGGTGTATTGACAGCAGGACAAAAACCAATTCAAAATGCAATAGCCTAATAAAGCTGATGCTGAACAACGCTTATTTAGTATAACAGATAGGGTGCAATGTGCAGGTTTGGGATACCCTGTGGCCTGGTGTATTGACAGCAGGACAAAAACCAATTCAAAATGCAATAGCTTAATAAATCTGAGACTGTAGACGTTTATTTAGTATAACAGATAGGGTGAAACGTGGTGGTTTGGGATACCCTGCGGCCTGGTGTATTGACAGCAGGACAAAAACCAATTCAAAATGCAATAGCCTAATAAAGCTGATGCTGAACAACGCTTATTTAGTATAACAGATAGGGTGCAATGTGCAGGTTTGGGATACCCTGTGGCCTGGTGTATTGACAGCAGGACAAAAACCAATTCAAAATGCAATAACTTAATAAAGCTGAGGCTGTAGATGCTTATTTAGTATAACAGATAGGGTGCCACGTGGTGGTTTGGGATACCCTGCGGCCTGGTGCATTAACAGCAAGACAAAAACCAATGCAAAATGCAATAGCTTAATAAAGGTGATGCTGAACAACGCTTATTTAGTATAACAGATAGGGTGCCACGTGGTGGTTTGGGATACCTTGCGGCCTGGTGTATTTAAAGCAGACCAAAACCAATTCAAAATGCAATTACTTAATAAAGCTGAGGCTGTAGACGCTTATTTAGTATAACAAATAGGGTGCCACGTAGTGGTTTGGGATACCCTGCGGCCTGGTGTATTGACAGCAGGAGAAAAACCAATGCAAAATGCAATAGCTTAATAAAGCTGATGCTGAACAACGCTTATTTAGTATAACAGATAGGGTGCCACGTGGTGGTTTGGGATACCCTGTGGCCTGGTGTATTGACAGCAGGACAAAAACCAATTCAAAATGCAATAACTTAATAAAGCTGAGGCTGAACAACGCTTATTTAGTATAACAGATAGGGTGCAACGTGCAGGTTTGGGATACCCTGCGGCCTGGTGTATTTAAAGCAGACCAAAACCAATTCAATATGCAATAACTTAATAAAGCTGAGGCTGTAGACGCTTATTTAGTATAACAAATAGGGTGCCACGTAGTAGTTTGGGATACCCTGCGGCCTGGTGTATTGACAGCAGGAGAAAAACCAATGCAAAATGCAATAGCTTAATAAAGCTGATGCTGAACAACGCTTATTTAGTATAACAGATAGGGTGCCACGTGGTGGTTTGGGATACCCTGTGGCCTGGTGTATTGACAGCAGGACAAAAACCAATTCAAAATGCAATAACTTAATAAAGCTGAGGCTGAACAACGCTTATTTAGTATAACAGATAGGGTGCAACGTGGTGGTTTGGGATACCTTGCGGCCTGGTGTATTTAAAGCAGACCAAAACCAATTCAAAATGCAATTACTTAATAAAGCTGAGGCTGTAGACGCTTATTTAGTATAACAAATAGGGTGCTACGTAGTGGTTTGGGATACCCTGCGGCCTGGTGTATTGACAGCAGGAGAAAAACCAATGCAAAATGCAATAGCTTAATAAAGCTGATGCTGAACAACGCTTATTTAGTATAACAGATAGGGTGCCACGTGGTGGTTTGGGATACCCTGTGACCTGGTGTATTTACAGCAGGACAAAAACCAATTCAAAATGCAATAACTTAATAAAGCTGAGGCTGAACAACGCTTATTTAGTATAACAGATAGGGTGCCACGTGGTGGTTTGGGATACCATGTGGCCTGGTGTATTGACAGCAGGACAAAAACCAATGCAAAATGCAATAGCTTAATAAAGCTGATGCTGAACAACGCTTATTTAGTATAACAGATAGGGTGCAACGTGCAGGTTTGGGATACCCTGCGGCCTGGTGTATTTAAAGCAGACCAAAACCAATTCAAAATGCAATAACTTAATAAAGCTGAGGCTGTAGACGCTTATTTAGTATAACAGATAGGGTGCAACGTGGTGGTTTGGGATACCCTGCGGCCTGGTGTATTGACAGCAGGACATAAACCAATTCAAAATGCAATAGCTTAATAAAGCTGATGCTGAACAACGCTTATTTAGTATAACAGATAGGGTGCAACGTGGTGGTTTGGGATACCCTGCGGCCTGGTGTATTTAAAGCAGACCAAAACCAATTCAAAATGCAATTACTTAATAAAGCTGAGGCTGTAGACGCTTATTTAGTATAACAGATAGGGTGCCACGTAGTGGTTTGGGATACCCTGCGGCCTGGTGTATTGACAGCAGGACAAAAACCAATGCAAAATGCAATAGCTTAATAAAGCTGATGCTGAACAACGCTTATTTAGTATAACAGATAGGGTGCCACGTGGTGGTTTGGGATACCCTGTGGCCTGGTGTATTTACAGCAGGACAAAAACCAATTCAAAATGCAATAACTTAATAAAGCTGAGGCTGAACAACGCTTATTTAGTATAACAGATAGGGTGCCACGTGGTGGTTTGGGATACCATGTGGCCTGGTGTATTGACAGCAGGACAAAAACCAATGCAAAATGCAATAGCTTAATAAAGCTGATGCTGAACAACGCTTATTTAGTATAACAGATAGGGTGCAACGTGCAGGTTTGGGATACCCTGCGGCCTGGTGTATTTAAAGCAGACCAAAACCAATTCAAAATGCAATAACTTAATAAAGCTGAGGCTGTAGACGCTTATTTAGTATAACAGATAGGGTGCCACGTAGTGGTTTGGGATACCCTGCGGCCTGGTGTATTGACAGCAGGACAAAAACCAATGCAAAATGCAATAGCTTAATAAAGCTGATGCTGAACAACGCTTATTTAGTATAACAGATAGGGTGCCACATGGTGGTTTGGGATACCCTGTGGCCTGGTGTATTGACAGCAGGACAAAAACCTATGCAAAATGCAATAGCTTAATAAAGCTGATGCTGAACAACGCTAATTTAGTATAACAGATAGGGTGCCACGTGGTGGTTTGGGATACCCTGTGGCCTGGTGTATTGACAGCAGGACAAAAACCAATGCAAAATGCAATAGCTTAATAAAGCTGATGCTGAACAACGCTTATTTAGTTTAACAGATAGGGTGCAACATGCAGGTTTGGGATACCCTGTGGCCTGGTGTATTGACAGCAGGACCAAAACCAATTCAAAATGCAATAACTTAATAAAGCTGAGGCTGTAGACGCTTATTTAGTATAACAGATAGGGTGCAACGTGGTGGTTTGGGATACCCTGCGGCCTGGTGTATTGACAGCAGGACAAAAAACAATTCAAAATGCAATAGCTTAATAAAGCTGATGCTGAACAATGCTTATTTAGTATAACAGATAGGGTGCAACGTGGGGGTTTGGGATACCCTGCGGCCTGGTGTATTTAAAGCAGACCAAAACCAATTCAAAATGCAATAACTTAATAAAGCTGAGGCTGAACAACGCTTATTTAGTATAACCGATAGGCTGCTAAGTGCAGGTTTGGGATACCCTGCGGCCTGGTGTATTGACAGCAGGACAAAAACCAATTCAAAATGCAATAGCTTAATAAAGCTGATGCTGAACAACGCTTATTTAGTATAACAGATAGGGTGCAACGTGGTGGTTTGGGATACCCTGCGGCCTGGTGTATTTAAAGCAGACCAAAAACAATTCAAAATGCAATAACTTAATAAAGCTGAGGCTGAACAACGCTTATTTAGTATAACCGATAGGCTGCTAAGTGCAGGTTTGGGATGCCCATGTGGCCTGGTGTATTTAAAGCAGACCCAAAAATATTAACACTAATCCAGTTATTTAAATGCTTATGTGTAACAGATAGGGTTACATAAGGCACTGCAGAGATGGGAAGCACAGTGGCCTGGTGTATTTAAAGCAGACCCAAAAATATTAACACTAATCCAGTTATTTAAATGCTTGTGTGTAACAGATAGGGTTACATAAGGCACTGCATAGATGCCATACACAGTGGCCTGGTGTATTTAAAGCAGACCCAAAAATATTAACACTAATCCAGTTATTTAAATGCTTGTGTGTAACAGATAGGGTTACATAAGGCACTGCATAGATGGCATGCACAGTGGCCTGGTGTATTTAAAGCAGACCCAAAAATATTAACACTAATCCAGCTATTTAAATGCTTGTGTGTAACAGATAGGGTTACATAAGGCACTGCATAGATGGCAAGCACAGTGGCCTGGTGTATTTAAAGCAGATCCAAAAATATTAACACTAATCTAGTTATTTATATGCTTGTGTGTAACAGATATGGTTACATAAGGCACTGCATAGATGGCATGCACAGTAGCAAGGCAGATTACGGTTTACAGCACAAAGAAATTAAATTGAATTGAAAACTGATCAGGCAAATCACCCTGTCACTTTTATGCTGTCCCTGGATTGTTCCGGTTTTCCACTATCTTTCCCTGGCTCTGTCTGCTCTCTAAATCTCCCTACCTATCTGTAAATCTCCCTACCTATCTGTAACTCTCCCTACCTATCGCTAACTGTCTGTCCCTGTCTGCAGCAACCACCGCTGTCTCACGAATGCAAGTCTGAAATGCACACAAGCAAGATGGCCCCCGCTTTATATAGCACGGTGACGTCACCGGGCTTCCTGGCTGCTGATAGGCTGCATGTGACTGTCCCATCATACCTTGCCCCAGGGTACATGTCTGGATACGTGCATCCACCATCTTAGAATGCCTGTCATTGAAATGAATGGAGTTTCAAGGAAAACTTCGATCGATCGAATCGCGGGGAAATTCGGATTCATTCAGAATCTAATTTTCCATGAAATTCGGAATGAATGGGGGTTCGTCCGGATCGATTTGCTCATCCCTAGTGGCATCAGCATGGTGCTCATCCCTAGTGGCATCAGCATGGTGAGCCCATATATTGCCTGAAAAACACATTGGAGTTGTCAGCAGCATTAGGAGTCCATATATTGCCTGAAAAACACACCCTGGAGTTGGCAGCAGCATTAGGAGCCGATATATTGCCTGAAAGAGACACTGGAGTTGGCAGCAGCATAAAGAACCCATATATTGCCTGAAAATCACGCCCAGGAGTTGGCAGCAGCATTAGGAGCCCATATATTGCCTGAAAAACACACCCAGGAGTTGGCAGCAGCATAGGGAGCCCTAATATTGCCTGAAAGAGACACTGGAGTTGGCAGCAGCATTAGGAGCCCATATATTGCCTGAAAGAGACACAGGAGTTGGTAGCAGCATAGGGAGCCCATATATTGCCTGAAAAACACACCCAGGAGTTGGCAGCAGCATAGGGAGCCCATATATTGCCTGAAAACACACCCTGGAGTTGGCAGCAGCATAGGGAGCCCATATATTGCCTGAAAAACACATCCTGGAGTTGGCAGAAGCATAAGGAACCCATATATTGCCTGAAAGATAGAGCCTGGATTTGGCAGCAGCATTAGGAGCCCATATATTGCCTGAAAGACACACAGTGGAGTTGGCAGCCGCATTAGGAGCCTATATATTGCCTGAAAGACACACCCAGGAGTTGGCAGCAGCATTAGGAGCCCATATATTGCCTGAAAGGCACACAGTGGAGTTGGCAGCAGCATGAAGAGAACATATACAGATTTTGGGCACATATATCTTATCCTAAGAATATTAATAAAAATTAAGATTAACGTAAAGCATTTCCTCAATAATTACTTGTGGTCTGATGCGGAGGAATGTCTGTAACTGGAGAGCAGCGCCTTAAATCTGTTTTGCACTATCCATATTTCTTTAGTGTTGGTCTGGCACCATGATCAACCTACTCTGATGCATCAGGCATTGGTGGGTGGAAATCTTGGCTGATCCATGCCCGATCATTTTCATGCAGGCCAGTCTCTCAAAAAAACATTTTTCAAGTGTACTGGAGCACATTGAATGGCCCTCATCAGAGCATCACATACGCACATCTAAGAGTTTCATCACTTTGTTCCTGTTAAAGTCTTCAGGGCCTAGTTACTACTTAGTGAAAGGCCATAGATAGTTACACACCTGCTGCTGTTATCGACAAATCCTGTTTTAAGTGTAGTGTATGGTTTTGTCCTCCCCTCATATACGCAGTAAGTATCAGGCAGAGAAACGCCAGGATTGGCACAGAGAAGTTGCAGAGGCCTAAATTCATCAAGCAGAGGTCGCAGCAGACTAGGGGTGAGTGGCAGCAGGAGTCTCAGTGAGAGGCCTGATCTCCCGGTATCAGCTAGCAGTCGTGACTCGACCAACAACCCATCTGCCATCATCCATTGGTTAACACGATCATCCAGTTCATCACAAGTGACATCTGACACCCCAGTCAACTGTCGGTTAAATCTTATGCTTTGGGTTCAGCTCCACTATTCAGTGAGGACGCTCTGATAATCTGAAAAATCAGCAGCTACTGCCCAGCCAAGAAGTGGAGGAGACAATCGCTGCTTCTTCCACTAGGCGGGCAAGTAGTGATGAGGAGAGTGGCATGGGAGGTGGTGTTGCAAGCATTTTGGCTTCTTAAGCAGACACTGTTAAGGAACCTAAGGAGGACATCAGTGAGTTTTGGGGGCACTTTTAAAGGCTTGGAGTGATTGAGAGTGACATATTAGTAACATATTAGTAACATAGTAACATATTAGTAACATATTAGTAACATAGTAACATATTAGTAACATATTAGTAACATAGTAACATATTAGTAACATATTAGGCCTAGATTCATCAAGCAGAGGTTGCAGCAGACTAGGGGTGAGTGGCAGCAGCAGTCTCAGTGAGAGGCCTGATCTCCCGGTATCAGCTAGCGGTCGTGTCTCGACCAGCAACCCATCTGCCACCATCCATTGGTTAACACGATCATCCAGTTCATCACAAGTGACATCTGACACCCCCAGTCAACTGAAACAAAGGAGAAGTGGCAGCCGCTCAGACCATTTTATAACTAAACTGGGAGGTGCACGTTAGCAGGGCAATTAGGATACAAAAGTCTTAAAGGAACCACAGCACTTAACCCTGTTAGCTTGCAGACCAGCCTACAATCTGTCTCTAAACTTGGGGTGCTACCTGCAAAGGATTAAATCCTCCAATAATCCCTGACAATAGATAAGTAGAGAAACATATAGGTAGGCGCACACCAAATAGTGATGATTTGCAAAAAAATGTATATTTCAAATAAAGATAGTGATTACATATAATTACCGACAAATTACCGACGTTTCATCAAGGTAGTTATCCTGATGAAACGGCCTGCGGCCGTGAAACGTCGGTAATTTGTTTTATGAGCGATCATTACCTACTATTCATGTTATAACTGTGATGTTATTTTGTTCTTGCTTGTGTATAATTGCATATCTGCCTGTGTATTGATGGGGTATTGGGACTCTAACTTCAATTCACTCGTGTACTGATGTGTGAAGAGTCACATAGTGTAAATAGAGATCTCATATAGATACCATGTTAACTTGCATTCATATGAATAAGCAATATTTTTCCTTGACTCTGCTTCAGCCACTGAGCATTTAACCCTGTATGTGACTAATCTGGGGATTACTGTGAGGGCACCAGATTATATCTGATATACCTGGAGGTAACTTTTTACCCTATAGCCTGTATAGACTACGTATTCTGGTTAACGTTATTGAATAGCTGCTCTGTTATTATCTACAGTATCTTGGTGCAACATAGCTCCCCCAGCTCAACATACTTGGATCTCTATATATATATATATGAATGTATCCTTTTTCCTGGAGATCTAATATACCCTGCATACTCGATTTACTGTGTGTATATATGTATATAAAATTAATTGTCTGTAGATTTCATGTAATCACTATCTTCATTTGAAATATACATTTTTTTGCAAATCATCACTATTTGGTGTGCGCCTACCTATATGTTTATTTACCAATTTAGCCTGCTCCCAATTTATCTATTGCACTGTATGTCCCAAATGGGGTTCTCAGAGATTAGAGTTAGGATTGCACTCCACAGAGGCACCTTGGCGTGGTGGTGCAGCTTAAGCATACTTCTGCAGATGTGTGTGACCGAGCCCTCTGTTTTTTTTTTTTTTTTTATTTAATATATTTTTATTGGGAAGAAACAGAGCACAGGACAACATGACATAGGACATCACCATCATAAAGCATATGACATGAGAAACATAACAAGGCGTAAACAGCATGTGAAGCAAGCAACCCACAAGGAACCCCCCCCCCCCCCCAAACACCATGCCCTCGGCCAATGTTGGTGCTACTGAACGGGTTCGCCCCGCGAGACCTCATTCGAGCCCCTTAAAAAGATTCCTTCACCCACGTCCAAGAGATCCGGCCGACTGGGCCCCCCGAAGGGGTCAGCCCCCGGTCCGGAAAAGCATGTGTCTGAAAAAGGGGGGGCACTCCCGGGCCAGAAGCATACACAATCACGACATTGCTAAAGCCCTGTGCTCTTCCCTCCTATTATAACTATTTTATAAGTATAGCAAAGAACAAAGTAGGGATAGCGAAAAAGGGGAGAGGGGGGGGGAGGGAAAGGGAAAAAGAGAGACAAATAAAACAGAAAACACACACCAAGAAGAAAAGGAAGGAGAAAGAAAGAGAAAAAGAAGAGAGAAGGGAAGGGGAACCAGGCGGGCGCGAAAACAGAAAAAGTGAGCTCCGTATCTGAGCCGAGACGGCCTCCGATAGGGGGGACAATCCAGGGGGAGAGGGAGAGGTCAGCCAGGAGTGGGAGGGGCACAAACGTAAGTCTACAGGGGGGAGGGCCTGGCGGCATCGGGCTCCCCACTAGATCCGTACATTCCTCCCCATCGTACCAGCAAACAATATCCACCAGGCGACTATAGGGAGGAGAGTAGAGACGCAAATTCCGGCGTATCTCGCGCCGTGATCCAGACCAGCCATGTCTTATTAAACTTCTCTCTCCCACCCTCCGTCCCGTCCAAAACCAACTCCTCCATTCGTTTGATAGCCTCCACCTCTCTCACCCACTCCCAAATGTCCGGTGTATGTTGAGAGCGCCAATGCCGGGGTATCACTGATCTGGCTGCAGTCAAAAGATGCCTGAAAATTCCCCTCTTTGCTGCGGAAACAGAACCAGGCACCATAGATAGCAAGGCTATTTGCGGTTCCTTAGGCATGCTTTCCAGGGTCAAGAATTCATACACCGCGAATACCTGATCCCATAACTTTTTGATCAAGGGGCAGCTCCACCATATATGAAGCATTGAACCCTCCGCCCCCCTACACCGCCAGCACGTATCTGAGTCCGCTCCCCCAAATCTGGCCAGGTCCACAGGACACTTGTACCACCGGGACAAAATTTTATAGTTTTTTTCCTGGGCCCTACATGCCAAAGAGAGTTTGTGGGTCAGGGCAAAAGACTTTTCCCAATCCTCGGCGTCGAACTCCCGACCCAGCTCCCGCTCCCATCTCCCAACATACCCGAGGCCGTCCGAGGGATCCCTCTCCGCCATCACAACCTGATACAGGAGTGAGAGGGCGTGTGGTGGACCACTGTCGGCCCTTAAAATGTTCTCAAAGGAAGTCAGAGGCCCAACGAGTGAAGGACCCCGAGCATGAGAGGAGATAAAAGCCACCAACTGCCTGTGAAGAAGCCAGGACATCCTTTCCCCCTGTCCCTGAATCTGGAGATCCCGAAGGCTTGGAGGATGGTCGTTTTGAAGCGTATCAGCCAGCCTCACCCCTTGCGCTTTTTCCCAAATCAGGAACTTACTTACCCCTACACCCGGGGGAAAGGCGGGGTTGTCGAACAGAGGGGTAAATGGTCCAGGTCTACTCGATAGGGCCTTCTTCTTAAGGATCACATCCCACACATATAGCAAATAGCGGGTCAACAATGAGAGACTGTGTGACTTGGGCCTCAAATGAGGTTCCACCCAAGGGAGTGCGGTAAGGTCAAGAGGAGAAGTTTCCCCCTCGACACTCACCCACAGTTTGTCTTCCCGATGATGGAACCAGTCTACCAACCTGACCAACAGGGCTGCAGTGTGGTAACTCTTAAGATCCGGCAAACCCAACCCCCCCTTACTTTTGGGCCTGGTCAAGACTGAGTAACGGATCCGGGGCCTCCTATCATTCCATACGAACCTAATCCACTCCTTCTTCAAGACCCTGAAGAATCCCTGCTCAGGCACAATTGGGATGGTCTGAAACACATAGAGAAAGCGGGGTAAGATATCCATCTTTAAAATGTTTATGCGCCCCATCCACGAGTATTGCGCCTTATTGTATGCCTTAAGATTCTCCTGAGTCCTAGAGAGGAGGGGGGCGTAATTGAGCCTATAAAGGCTGTCTAGATTAGTAGGCAATTGTACCCCCAGGTAAGTAATGGACTCCCTCTGCCATTTAAACGGGAAGTTCGCTTGCGTAAGTTGTAGGGCGTCACTAGGTAGGGAGACATTGAGGGCTTCCGTTTTAGAGAGGTTAACTTTAAAATTACTAAGGCAGCCAAATCTATCAAATTCCCGGAGTATGGATGGCAACGAGATATGGGGAGAAGTGATGTACAACAAAAGATCGTCTGCGAACAAGGAAAGCTTATGTTCCCTCCCCCCACAGGAGATCCCTTTAATTGCAGAGTTTGCTCTCAGGGCCTGAGCGAGGTGTTCCATAACTATCACATATAACAGTGGCGACAATGGGCAACCCTGTCTCGTCCCATTATTGATACTAAATGGGGACGATAGAATCCCATTCACCCTGACCCTTGCTGTAGGTCCGTTATAGAGCGACATTATCTTCCCTAGCATATCAGGTCCGATCCCTATCTGCACCAGGGCAGCCCGCAGGAAACGCCAATGGACCCTATCAAATGCCTTCTCGGCGTCCACGGAAAGCAGGCATGAAGGGGTCCCCCGGGTTTGGGCGTGATGCATGAGGGTGATTGTCTTCAGGGTGTTATCCCTGGCTTCTCTGCCCAAGATAAAACCCACCTGGTCCCTGTCTATAATCTCTGCCAGAGGCTTCTGTAATCTATGAGCTATTACCTTGGCAAAGAGCTTTACATCTACATTTATTAGCGATATCGGCCTGTAATTACCAATCAAGGTCTTATCTTTATTGGGTTTCGGCAAAACCGAGATATGCGCTTCCAAGGACTGTCTGGGGAAAGGGCAGGAGTCAGAGACACTATTAAACACCTTAGTTAGGAAGGGAGTGAGCCTTTCCCCCAGAATTTTATAAAATCGTGGTGTGAATCCATCCGGGCCCGGGCTTTTCCCCAAAGGGGTCCCTTTAATGGCCCTCCCTATCTCAGTCTCCTCAAAGGGCGTTTCCAATAAGGCTCCCGCCTCCTCTGATAAAGAAGGAACCGCTGTTTCTTCTATGTATTTTGCAATGTGGGCGTCCAGTTCTTCTGTGGGCAAGGAGTCCTGAGCACCCCTTATATTGTATAGTCTGGTGTAGTACCCCTGAAATTCTTCAACAATCTGATTCGGTTTGTGGATTTCCCGCCCCCCCTCTCCCTTGATGACCGGGATATATGTCAAATCTTGCCTAGGGTGCAAGGACCTGGCCAACAACCTCCCGCACTTATCAGAGAATTCATAGAACCTGGCCTTACATCTATCCCTATATTTCAGGAAACTCTGGTCATACAGTTTCGTAAGTGTCTCTCTAGCTGCAATAAGTTCCATCAAATCAGTATTAGAGGGTGCCTTTTTATGAGCCTGTTCTAACTCCCGAATCCGTTCTAAAGTAGACCGGATCTGATGCGTCCTCTCCCTCTTTAACCGAGACCCGTGCTTGATGAATATCCCCCGAAGGACGCACTTCATCGCCTCCCACTGCGTTGGTAATGGGGTATCGTCATTGGCATGATCAGTGATAAAGTGCGTGACAGCGCCCTGCACCTCTGCAAGGCAGACAGGATCCTTGAGGAGGTTATCATTAAGTTTCCAACCACAATTTCTCCGGGCTACACCCACAACCGGCAGGTTGAGATATACAGGGGAGTGGTCTGACCAAACAATCGGGCCAATCGAGGCACTCACATCTCTAGACAGAGCATAATGACTCACAAAAATGTAGTCCAGTCTGCTGTAGGATGTATGGGTATGCGAGTAAAATGTATAGTCTCTCGCCCCCTGGTTCAGAATCCTCCATACATCCACCACCTGCAGGTCGGTCAGGGCTTTTCTGAAGGAAACCAATTTAGATTGTGGAATTGCCGATTTACCCTGTGACGTGTCCAGCCTTGGGTCCAGCGCCATGTTGAGGTCCCCCCCCAGAATCAAAATCCCCTCAGCAAATTTCTCTAAGAGACGAAGATACCGCACTCCCACCCCCGACTGGTCTTGATTAGGCAGGTATATGTTCGCCACTGTATAGGTCTCCCCTCCAGCCAAAAATTTTAAGAAAACATATCGCCCTTGAGGGTCGATCACGGAGTCCAGCGTTTCCAGTGGCACACCTCTATGTAGCGCAATTGATACTCCCTTGGACTTAGCCTCTGGATTCGGGGAGTGATACCATTTTGTAAAGTACTTATTTCTAATTTCTGGGATTCGTCCACTGCCAAAATGGGTCTCCTGAAAAAGTATCACATCCACCCTTTCTTTATGTAACCCATAAAGTATCTTAGATCTTTTTTCAGGGACATTTAGACCCTTGGCATTAAGGGAGCAAAACTTTATAGTAGCCATGCCGCCCGACCCCCCCCCCCCCCCGGCAAGGACAGGGCAGGAGGACAGGAAGGGGGAAGGATGAAGCCCGTCAACCCCGACAACCTCCAGGAATTGGGAAGCGGGAGCAAAGTAGTAGGTAAAGAAGGAAGAGAAGAAGAGAAAGAGAGAACCAAAAGATAGAAATCCCTCTAACAGGAGAGAGGGTAGGTTCTAGAACCGGAACTGATGTTCCTAATTCTGCTCAGTCCCACCAGGCAGTCGCTTGGTGTGAGAGAGCAGAAACTATTGGGGAAAAAAGGCAACCACGCATCCCAGGGTGGGGCCCCAGAAAACCTATGAGAAAACAGCACATCTAAGAGGCAAAATCGTTAATCAAACTGCAGCGCTAACCTATAAATGCGTGAGGTATAATGCAAACAACATAACTTTAAACCACTAAGAAGAGCAGGCAATAACATAAAACAGGGAACAATTAAACGGCATATTTAAACATAGTCACAATCTTTGTCTTCATGAGAGAGCAGCTCCTCAAGAGGGAGCGGCCGTCACCGAAAGGATATCAAAGCGGTCAACAGGAGAGCACCCCAGCAGGGAGCCCGCAACTCAAGGTCCAGTGACCTATCTCCGGAGGCCCCGACAAAAGGGACCCCCGCCGCCACGTCCCCGACGACGCTCCCCTCCAATTCTTTGTTCGCCTCGCGGGGGCAGGTCCACGCTAAAGTCCAGCCAATCCGGTACTGCAATGGGATCAATGTCTAGAAATCGAAACAAATCAGGCAGGTCCTCTCTCCGCCGCAAGGCAAATACACCGTTGTCCCTACGGACAATGAGGTGGAAGGGGTGGCCCCACTTATACGAAGCATTGACCTCCCGGATTTTCTCCAAGAGGGGGCGCATCACTCTCCGCATGCGCAGCGTGTGGCGGGAGAAGTCCGGGAGGACCTGGATCCCACGACCCCTCCACTCCACCCGTCGCAGTTCCCAGGCCCTGCGCAGAATGTCCTCTTTGGTTGTGAAGAAGTGTATGCGACATAGCACATCCCGCGGCGCATCAGGGTCACCTGCGGGTCGGCTAGTCACCCTGTGGATACGATCTATGATTATCTCCGAATCCTTCGGTTTCCCGAGCAAGCTGTTGAAGATGTCCGTAGCCGCAGACCTCAGTTGATCGGGGGGTACCGACTCCGGGATGCCCCTCAGCTTCAGATTGTTGCGCCGATTGCGATTTTCCAAATCATCGGCCTGCAAAATGACATCCGTGAGTTGGCGCTTCTGGCTACGGGATGCCCTCTCCAGCTCAACAATTCTATCTTCATGGCCGGCGTAGGAGCTCTCCAAGGAAGCGACCCTGGTATCTAAGGCTGACGTTTGCTGATGAAGATCCTCCAAATCCTTCCGGACCGCCCGCTCAATTCTCAGTGCAACTGCATCCAGATCATCTTTCAGGTCTGCTTTAGTGGGAAGAAATTGGAGAAGAAGTTTGATGCTAGGGTCCAGCTCGGCAGGAATACCCCATGACTGTTGAATAAGGCACGGGCTGGGGCAGGGTTTGCTTTCCAGGGTCTTAGGGGGGGCCCCCTCAGGGTCACTCCAACGGTCCTCCCGTGCTGCAGATCTCTCCCGCGGATCCCCCTCAGAGCCCGAGTACCAGGCTAATGGCGGTGTGCAGCTGGCGGGGAGTACAGGGCTGTGCATCCGGGGCCACCCCAATGCTTCACATCCAACCAGGGGGTCCCCATCAGCAGATGTTACGTCCAAGGGAGGCGAGGGGCAGGCCAGGGAGCTGCCTGAGGGAGGTGGCTGGTGCACCTCACAGACTGTGACTACTGTGTGGGGAGACATCTTTGAATATGGGGGAGCAGCTCCCCTCTTCTCTGGCCCTGGTGGGGGTGTCAGATTTATGTTCGCCGTCTGAGCAGCAGGGCTGGGTGCAGGGCTTAACATTGCCGGGGAGATCTCCTCAGGTTCACGTGGCAGCAAGGGCTCTGGCTGCCCAACCGCCGGATTCACTCCCCCCTCCCCTCTGCCTTCCGCGGCTGGGGCATGATGCTGCGAGGGGCCGCTCCCGCCTACCTCCACCACCGCCGCCGCCCGAGTGTCAGTCGAGCGGCTCCTCACCGCCGCCTGCGAGCTCCCCCCGCCATCAACAGACCGCCGCCTCCGTGAGTCGCGCTGCGGGAGGCTCGTTCCCCTGCGCTCCCGCGCCATCTTGGACGCCGCCTCCTCCTCTCCGGCCGGGCCCCTAGGGGCCAGAAAACGGGCGATGCCGCCGCCAGAATGTCCGCCGCCTCCCCTCTGCTCCTTCTTCTTTCTACCGCCGCCCATAGTAGGGTATACACTCCGCGCTCAGTGCCCAGGATCAGCTGCAATAGAGGTTAGTCTCTGGAGCCCCACGGTCGAGCTCCCTTACTCCGCCATGCGTCGGCCACGCCCCCCGAGCCCTCTGTTTTTAACCAAGTTTAGAGACAGATTGTAGGCTGGTCTGCAAGCTAACAGGGTTGAGTGCTGTGGCTCCTTTAAGACTTTTGTACCCCCAGTCAACTGTCGGTTATATCTTATGCTTTGGGTTCAGCTCCACTATTCAGTGAGGACGATCTGATAATCTGAAAAATCAGCAGCTACCCACTCATCCAACGCGCAGAAGCTAAATGTGCTCCTGTATAAGTTGCTGGTGCTGCAGTACCTTCCTTTTGAGGTGGTGGACCTTTCAGAGAACTGATGGCTTGTGCCGAGGCGATGTGGAGAGTCCCAAGCTGTCATTTCTTTGTGAAGAAGGCAGTACCAGCCCTGTACAATTTTGTTGAACAGAAGGTGGGCCAGTCCTTTAGCCTGTCAGTGTGTACCAAAGTGCATGGCAGTGCCTACGACTGGAGCTGTAACTACGATCAGGGACAATACATATCCTTTAAGGCCCACTGGGTGATTGTGGTTCCTGCACAACCACAACAGCAACTTCGACAGGTCCCTCCACTCCACTGTGGTGTCCATGCTCCTAGGCCATTGTGCCTGTGACAGTGCACTTGCACTTAGCAATGGTGTCACAGAAAAAAGTGCCTTATTGTAATTTACATATTAATTGTTAACATTTATCTTATTTGAACACATTTATAATAATAACATATAATAACATATAACATAATAACAATAACATATAACATAATAACAATAACACATAACATTTATCACATTTTTGGGGGGTTAATTTTGAATTTTTTTTTTTTTATATATATTTTGTATTTTTTAAAAATATATATTTTTTACATTTTTAATTTTTTTGTATTTTTTTTAATATATTTTTTCATTGTCTTTTTTAAATATTTAGTTTTTTTTTTTTTTCCATTTTGTTTTTTCTAAATATATATTTTATATATTATTATATATATTTTTTTCTTTATTTTTATTTATTTTTTCAGTGCCCTTCCAGCCTACCATGTGTGCAGGACACGGCAGTTTCACGCTGTTCTTCACATGGTTTGCCTTGAGCCACGGAGTCACACATGGGAGGAACTGCTAAAAATCATAAATCAATAAATGAAATCCTGGCTTACTCCACGAAAACTGCAAATGGAACCCATGGTGTCTGACAATGGGAAGAACATGTTGTCTGCGCTGCGACAAGGAAGCCTGAGCCAAGCCCTGTATGCCACACGTGTTCTAACTAGTTGTCAAGCGTTTTCTGAAGTCTTCCCCCCACCTGCGAATCCTAACAATGGGAAGGAAACTTTGCATGCATTTCAGCCACTCCTACACCGCCAAGCACACACTTTTTGAGCTATAGCGTCAGAACGGTATCCCGTATGATTTGCGATGTTTCCACCTGTTGGAATTCAACCCTCCATATGTTGGATCGACTATACGAACAGAGAAAAACCATCAGTAATGTGAAGAACCCGCGCTGCTATCTTAAGGCTTGAATTTAGAAAACACTATGGTTACTTAAATTGAGAACTGCTCGACGTGTTAAAACCTCTTATCCCAAATAGAGAGTGTATAACAAATATAAATATATAAACACAGAGCAGAAAGAATGCCTCTATTAGGTCTAATTAGGAGATATTGGCTCCTTGGTTGGCTCCTATTCTTAGAGACACTACTCCTTTAACATTTCTAGTGTCAAAATTCAAATTAGGAATACAGAGCTCATTCTTAGAACGCTGCACCTTTAGCACCTCAGGTATCAAAGTTCAAATTGTAAATATAAAACTACAGAGAAATGCTACTAGCAGTTTTCTTAACAGGTGACACTGGCTCTTTAAATAGTCCTTGTTTATATAGTGGTAGAGTTATAATTCTTCCTCTTCCATTCAAAGTGATATCTGGCTGTAGTTCTTTCTTATACAGTATTTTCAGTGCCCATAAACTTATAAAGTCACCACTGTGCCCGTCACCGTTGCTAGGTACTCTTACCGGCTGGTGAATGAATATAGAGCGACAGGCATATGAAACCAAAGAGGATCCACTTGCGATAGCTATCCCGCCCTTCTAAACAGTCCCCTCGATTCAAAGAGCAAAAGTTAATTGATTTCGTATCGAGAATCGTAAGTTTGGGTGGGTGTTTGTCATTTTTTCTGTTTTTTTTGCCCATTTCGTATTCGCACGATCGTTCGCGCATAGACGTATATGAACATACGCATTTCGTACGGGAATCGTATATTTTGCGTTAGTTCGTGTGTTTTTCCCGTCCAAATCGTATTATTTGCGTCAGATCCTATTTTTTACGTCCTTCACATGGGCTTGCGACCAATTCAGAGAGGTGATTGCTAATTGTTTTGAAGCCCATTAAAGAGCTGCTTTACGAAATGTTTGCCGGCAGCTATTTGGCCTCGGGAGTAGGATGGAGAGGAGCGAGTTTGTGGCACATCAAGGGCTTATGCTTTTTGGCATTGAGTTGATCCAGATGACTGAGAGCAGATTGCCCCTGCGTCGTCGCATGAACATCGATAGCATGAATGATGTTGAGCTGTTCGAGCTGACCAGGCTTAATCGCGCTTCCCTCCATAAATTATATAGTGAGCTGCGGCCATGGTTAGCCCGCACCACAAGGAAGGGGCATGCAATTTCAGGTATGACCAAGATGCTTGGCTGCCTGCAATTTTTGGCGAACGGCTCGTTCCAGAGGCTGGGTGCCCTCTCCGTGGGGATGTCACAGCCTACGCTGAGCCGCGCACTATCTAAATTTTTGGAAGGCATGGCTGCCATAACTCCAAAATATATTTATTTTCCGGATGATATGGCAGCCAGAAACGCCATTAAGCTTGGGTTTTATAATGTGGCCGACATGCCCAACGTTATTGGTGCTATTGACTGCACACATGTGGCACTCGTACCTATATATAGGTATTGAGATTGGTTATTATGTTGGCCAACGTGTAATGTAACCTGTTTTCCTTTGCGGCAGCATATTTTTTTATCCCTCATTTGTGTAGCTGCTTTATCTAGGCTTTTCATTAGTATTTCCCAATAGAGTGCAGACATGTTTTTTTTTTTATTTTCATTTTTTCAAATATCAATTACCCTTTTTGTATGTTTTTGCCTTAAGGAATCGAAAAATAGGACACTCCCTTAATGTCCAGGCCGTGGTTGGTCCGGACATGCGTTTTATGAGTGTCCTTGCCGGCTACCCAGGATCGTCGCACGACTCGTATATCCTCAGGCGATCTGGGTTGTTTAGGAGATTTGAGGCAGGTGAATTTTCGGGTGCATGGCTGCTTGGTAAGTGTGTCCTATTTTTGTGCTATTAAATGTGGGATTAATCTTGTATTTGTTGATATTTTTGTATTTGAATTCTTTACATAAGCCAGAAACTGCCTTTTTGTTGGGTCATATATTATTGGTCTTTAAATGTCAAAGTGGACTTAAACTGCATACTGTAGACATGTCACTGGAGAAGTGATCGAGGGGGTGTACATTTCACCTAGGTTACTACGCTGGGTGAGATGGTAAGTCCAGGATTGATTTGTTTCCCAGCAGTGGTATGCTGCTGAGGTGTTGTTCAATTTTGCCGGGCCTGGATTTATATGGAATGGCAGGTAGGTTTGGTAGAGGGACCTGTCATTCCACACCCCTCCGATCCGGTTTGGGTTTTGGATCAGGTGAGCTCTGATCCTAATTAGCCTGGGAGGTAAAAGCTCTGCAGAGACTGCAGGCTATTGCTCTCAGCCTGAAATGAACAGCCTGTGTGTGTCTGTGAAGGAAGCTGCGAACACAGCCACTGCTGGAGCTAAAAACTCACCCTGCGATGTCCAGGCGAACGCTGTATTTTGAAAGTGTCAGCTAGGTGAGAAGAACCTGCTAGTAAGCGCCCAGACGGGCTAGGTCTTTATTTTGTTTTGTACACTAAAGAAGCACGCTGCTGCTGTATGTTTTGTTTACTGGACTGTTTATGCCATGAATAAACGCCAAGACCTGCTTTTATAACACCTAAGTCTGTCGTGAACTGTGTCCAAACACACCATCCCCCAGGAAGATCCCTACAATTGGTGCTGCGGAGCGGGCATTACGGTTGCTAGGGGCAACGGTGTGGACAGACTTAGCTACAGCTGCTTATGTCTTGGGTGAAAGCTGCAACTACACTCCAAGAACAGGCGGGCAACATGGAGGAGATGCTGAAGCAGTTTATGCAAGTAAGTTTGCAACAACAACAGGCTCAGATAGAGGCCAATAGACAACAACAACAGGCTCAGATAGAGGCCAATAGACGACATGAACAGGCTCAGATAGAGGCTAATGGACGACATGAACAGGCTCAGATAGAGGCTAATAGACGACATGAACAACTTATTGAATACCTGATAGCAAAACAGGAGGCGCCTGTGGTTGCTAACCCCCACACAGTGGTGCGAGCCGCTCCAGAGACTTTTGATGTGAAGAGAGCTGTGCAGCGAGCGCTGCAAAAGATGACTGCTGAGGATGATGTTGAGGCCTTCCTAACTGGGTTTGAGCGTGCGGCTGAGCGAGAGAAGTTACCCGTCGCTGAGTGGGCAGAGGTAATTGCGCCCTATTTAACAGGGGAACCTCAAAAGGCCTACTATGACCTCAGTGAGCAAGAGGTTAAGGACTATACTCGGCTAAAAGCGGAGATACTTGCCCGGCTAGGCGTTACTACTGCGGTCCGTGCCAGGAGGGTACGCAACTGGAGCTACAGTTTGGACAAATCGGCGAGGTCCCAGATGTATGACCTGATCCATTTGGCGAGGAAGTGGTTGGAGCCAGACACTTCTACTCCTGCACAGATCCTAGAGAGGGTTGTGATGGACCGCTACCTCCGAGCACTTCCTGCTGACCTGCAACGCTGGGTGGGACAAGGTGACCCTAAGAATGCAAACGAACTTGTCAACCTTGTGGAGAGATTCCAGGCGACTGAGGACTACCTCCGTGATGTTTCTGCAGCCTCCTCACCTCCCCGGAGTGCCAGATCTGTGCCATCAGCTGGTAAGAGACTTCCATCTATTGGGGGAGTGTGGAGGGGTGCTGAGGGAGGAAAAAGGGCTCAAGTGGTGTCTCAGGGGCAAAAGACTGGAGATGGTCCCGGGTGGCTAAGTAGCCCTAAAAAGGACTCCTGGCCAAGGAGAACAGGCTCTATCCAGTGCTGGAGATGCCATGAGACGGGACACGTGTCTGCCCATTGCCCTCTTACCACTGAGCCCATGGACTGTGAGGTTAGTCGGCGTCAGTCGCTATTTGCGGAACCATCTTGTGTTGCAGTTCCTGGACTAGAGACTGAACCGCAAATCTGCGACATTACAATTAATGACTTTCCTGTTAAGGCGTTGCTGGACTCAGGAAGCCTCGTAACCTTGGTGCATGCCAGCCTGGTGGCTGGGGACTTTGAGTGTAAAAAGCATATGAGTGTTGTTTGTATACATGGGGATACAAAAGTGTACCCTATAGTGCTGGCTGAAGTCGGGACTAAACAAGGCACCGTACAATATGAAGTGGGTGTGGTTAAAAATCTCATGCACAACGTAATACTGGGGCGCGATTTTCCACTATTCTGGGCTCTCTGGGGAAAAAGAAAATCCCCCGAAAGGAGTGAGGATACTCCTAAGGTTGTTGCGTTACCCCCTGTAAATGATAAAAGTGTGCAGGATGAAAATAATTGTTTTCCTTTGCAGGTCCTGGCTGGAGAGGAGGAGGCTCCTCCCACTGAGCAAAATATACCCGACTTAGAGGTGTCTAGGGATAATTTTGGGACTGCACAGTTACAGGACCCCACTCTCAAAAATGCGAGAGAGCAGGTTGCTGTCATGAATGGGGTACCTCAGGAACCAGATGCTGAGAAAAGATTTCCACATTTTTCTGTGACTAATGATCTTTTCTATAGAGTCACTAAGGTTAAGGATGAGATTGTGGAACAGCTTCTGGTGCCTAAGCCGTACCGGCGTCAGGTGCTGGACATGGCACATAACCATGTTCTTGGGGGACACTTGGGGACTGACAAAACGCAGGAGAGGGTTCTCCAGAGGTTCTACTGGCCGGCAATATATGGTGATATTAAAAAGTACTGCGAGTCGTGCCCCACATGTCAGCTTAGTGCCCCAGTGTCACATTTTCGCAGTCCTTTGGTTTCGCTCCCTATTATAGAGGTGCCTTTTGAGCGTATAGCCATGGATTTAGTGGGTCCCATTGTAAAATCCGCTAGAGGACACCAATATATTCTGGTGGTCATGGATTATGCGACCCGCTATCCTGAAGCTGTGCCCTTAAGAAACACCGCATCTAAAACAATTGCACGTGAGTTGTTTTATATGTTCTCTAGGACTGGAATCCCCAAAGAAATCCTAACTGACCAAGGTACACCCTTTATGTCAAAGGTGATGAAGGAGTTATGCAAACTATTTAAAATCTCACCCATCCGTACCTCTGTATACCACCCCCAGACGGACGGATTGGTGGAGAGATTTAACAAAACTTTGAAACATATGCTGAAAAAAGTGGTGGAAAAAGATGGCCGTGACTGGGATCATTTGTTACCCTACCTCATGTTTGCTATTAGGGAAGTGCCCCAAGCGTCCACAGGGTTCTCACCATTCGAGTTGGTCTATGGTCGTCACCCTAGGGGTCTACTGGACATTGCAAAAGAGACATGGGAGAGCGAGTCCACCCCATACAAGAGCGTTATTGAGCATGTAGCACAAATGCAGGACCGTATAGCCGCTGTAATGCCCCTAGTAAGGGAACACCTCCAGAGGGCGCAAGAGGCCCAAAGTAGAATTTACAACCGGTCTGCAAGAATCAGGACATTTAACCCAGGCGATAGGGTCCTTATACTAGTTCCCACTGTTGAGAGTAAATTCCTGGCGAAGTGGCAAGGTCCCTATGAAATTGTGGAAAAGGTCAGTGAGGTGAACTACAAGGTGCACCAACCAGGTAGAAGGAAGCCTTTCCAAGTTTACCACGTAAACTTGATTAAGCCCTGGAAAGACAGGGAATCCTTGGGGGCGACAAATACTGTTAGTAATTTGTCACAACCAATCCCTCCAGTCAAGGTTGGTGATACCCTATCAGTGTCACAGAAACAGGAGGCTCAGGAATTTTTACAGAAAAACAAAGACAAGTTTTCTGACCTCCCAGGGCGTACACACCTCATCTATCATCACATTGAAACTGAGCCTAGAAGCAGAGTAAACCTCAAGCCCTATAGGATCCCAGAAGCCCGTAGGGAAGCCGTATCTGCCGAGGTAAAACGTATGCTTGATCTGGGAGTAATTGAGGTGTCACAGAGTGAATGGTCCAGCCCGATTGTATTAATCCCAAAGCCTAATGGAACTTGGAGGTTCTGTAACGATTTCAGAAAGTTGAATGAGATCTCAAAATTCGATGCCTATCCTATGCCCAGGGTAGATGAGTTGATTGAGAAGTTGGGTAATGCCAGATACATAACCACCCTCGATCTCACAAAGGGCTATTGGCAGATTCCACTTACTAATGAGGCTAAAGAGAAAACTGCATTCTCCACCCCTGATGGGCTATTCCAGTATGTAGTGATGCCGTTCGGGTTACATGGAGCACCTGCGACTTTCCAGAGGTTGATGGACTTGATTTTGCGACCACATCGTGATTACTCAGCTGCCTACCTCGATGATGTGGTCATTTTTAGCCCTGATTGGGAAAGTCACCTCTGTAAGGTACAGGCTGTATTGGATACCATAAGTGATGCGGGGTTGACCATAAATGCCGAGAAGTGTGCAATAGCCCTAGAAGAGGCCAAGTATCTGGGCTACATTATTGGAAGAGGGTTGATTAAGCCACAGCTAAATAAAGTGGAGGCAATACAGAATTGGCCAAAACCCCTGACAAAGAAACAGGTCAGAGCTTTCCTTGGTATTACGGGCTATTACCGTAGATTTGTGCCGAACTTTGCCTCAGTTGCTGCTCCCCTAACTGACTTGACCAAGGGCGGAAAGAGAGCCATGATCACGTGGACTCCAGAGGCCGAGAAGGCTTTCCAAAGCCTTAAATCTGCCTTGTGCCAACAACCTGTGTTAGTTACCCCCGATTTCAGGCGAGAATTTCTGGTCCAGACAGATGCTTCTAACACAGGCTTAGGTGCAGTACTCTCACAAGTAGTAAATGGTGAGGAGCATCCGGTGATGTACTTGAGTAGAAAGCTAACCCCGGCCGAAAAAAATTATGCCATTGTGGAGCGTGAGTGTTTGGCAGTGAAGTGGGCCCTCGAATCCCTAAAATATTACTTACTAGGCAGGAAATTCAAGTTAGTGACAGACCATGCCCCCCTAACATGGATGAAGTTAAACAAGGAGAGAAACGCAAGAGTGACTAGATGGTTTCTGTCCCTACAAAACTTTAATTTCACTGTGGAACACAGGCCAGGGAACTTACAAGCAAATGCTGACGCATTGTCGAGGGTACATTGTCTGTGGGGACAAAATGCTCAGCCCTCCGGTCTGAAGAAGAGGGGGGGGATATGTAGACATGTCACTGGAGAAGTGATCGAGGGGGTGTACATTTCACCTAGGTTACTACGCTGGGTGAGATGGTAAGTCCAGGATTGATTTGTTTCCCAGCAGTGGTATGCTGCTGAGGTGTTGTTCAATTTTGCCGGGCCTGGATTTATATGGAATGGCAGGTAGGTTTGGTAGAGGGACCTGTCATTCCACACCCCTCCGATCCGGTTTGGGTTTTGGATCAGGTGAGCTCTGATCCTAATTAGCCTGGGAGGTAAAAGCTCTGCAGAGACTGCAGGCTATTGCTCTCAGCCTGAAATGAACAGCCTGTGTGTGTCTGTGAAGGAAGCTGCGAACACAGCCACTGCTGGAGCTAAAAACTCACCCTGCGATGTCCAGGCGAACGCTGTATTTTGAAAGTGTCAGCTAGGTGAGAAGAACCTGCTAGTAAGCGCCCAGACGGGCTAGGTCTTTATTTTGTTTTGTACACTAAAGAAGCACGCTGCTGTATGTTTTGTTTACTGGACTGTTTATGCCATGAATAAACGCCAAGACCTGCTTTTATAACACCTAAGTCTGTCGTGAACTGTGTCCAAACACACCATCCCCCGGGAAGATCCCTACAATACATTGTAGTTTTCATATAAATGTTGATAGCCCCTCAGCAGCATCCTAATTGTAACATGTCAGAAACCTAAAAATATATTTAAATTCCAACTACCCTTGGCCGTGCAGATGTTTGTTAATTAATTGGTATATTGAAGTGCCATTTTTAATTATGTACTACATTAGTGGCAATAGTTATTTTGCTAATGTGCCCTGGGTGTTTTTTTTGGCCCTTTACCTTACATCATTATGATATATGTAAAATTCTTTGTGTTTGTTGTGTTGCCTTTTTAATTTTTATTACATTTAATTGTCTGTTTAAGGTGATTCCGGGTACCCACTTCTACCCTGGCTCATGACGCCTGTGCTGCGGCCCCAGGATGCCTCTCAGGAAGCGTACAACCGTGCGCACCGCAAGACCAGGGCTGTTGTGGAGAGGGCCTTTGGGCTGTTGAAGACCCGTTTTCGTTGCTTGGACCATACTGGGGGCGCCCTGCAATATGATCCAAAAAAAGTGATCTACATAATCATGGCATGTGCTGTTTTGCACAATTTTGCTATACTCGAACGTGTCCCACGTTATGTGGATAGCCTGCCCTCTACAGCCCTAGAGGATGATGGAGAGAATTTTGTTGGGCCACCCAGTGAGTCTGCCCAATCAGTTAGAGCAAACTTGATATTGCAGCATTTTAGTTAATTTTATTTCGTGTATCAACATTCTGTGTGTCTGTGTTAGCCTTTTTGTTAAATATGTTGTTTTGCCGTAATGTGGCATTACCTCAAAGTAAAACATTTTTACCTTAATTGTTGCCTAATGTATTTCATGTAGTTTCCTTAGCTTGATATTTGCATTGTTACACCTCTTAAAACCAAAATTATCTGGTTTAGCCCAAGCTGTTTAAAATGTGTTCCCACTAAAAACGCCACAAGTATTGTAAGTGAGAATATTTTTTTACTTAGGAAAGTTAAAATTATTGTGCTTAACAGAAATCATTCCACATACATCTGTGGTTACAAATGGATGAGATAACAAAAAAAACATCGAGCACATCTACACCTGGAAGTGAGTGGCACAACCAAACAAGGACACCCAGTCCAAAGGCCAGCCTAGTCCAGTCATTAATATTGCCTGTGCCCAGGGATATTTGGGCATGGCCATAATGTCACACAAACATGTCTGCAAACAGGAGGAGCACCAACCAAATACATATTTAAAGCCATAAGTGGCCAGATACACTCCACATAGACCTATGGCATTGGCTAGTGGCCTTAATCATTACTCTAAGGAGCTATATGGGAGCAAATACAAAACACAACCTGCATGAGCAACACAAAATGGATTGTTTGAAACCTCAAAGGACAAGTAAATACAGTGGGGGTTAAGAGAAAAGATGTCCCACACAACCATGGCTTAATAGGGTGGCTGCCCATAATACCCAGGTGGAGGTCCAGGTGGAGGTCCATGTGAATGGGACCTAGCCTGGGCCATGGCAGCATTGTGAATTTGAAACTGCTCCACAATGTTTCTCTGCATATTGGTCATCTCAGCCATGGCTGACTGGATGCCATTACTTGCAGTTACCACGTTGCTGTTGAGGGTACGCAACTCCGCGAGGATGCCCTGTAAGCTGGTATTGATGTTCACCATGTCGGCATGCCTTTCCTCACGCTCTGTAGCGAGCTGTGCCTCATAAGAGTCCCTTTCTTGGGTCCATAATTGAAGCAGGGCACTCTGCCTCCCCTGGGAAATTGTGGGGCGGCGTAATGGAGTCCGCCGCACAATTACCCTGGCTCTTGGGCGTGCCCTGCCGCGTGGTGTCGTCCCCTCAACAGCAACAGGCCTGCTTTGCAAATCTTCAGCAGCAGAGTGAACACTGAGGACTGTTGTGTCAGTCTCCCCATGTGCATGCACAATGGATGGAGATTCACTCTGCTGCTGAGGATTGGCCAGAGAAACATTATGGAGCAGTTCCAAATTGGGACCCAGGGGGAGGTCATCCGACGTGCCCTGCATGGAGACATCATCTTCCTCCATTTCCTGGATCTCTTCCATGAGTGTGCGGGTCTGTAGGGACATATAAAAAAAAAAGTGTAAGTTGGCGTCCAAATTTGGGATTCCCACAGTTTAACACATGCTTAAGCACTTGGTAGTATTTATGGTACTAAATTAACTTACCGGAAATCTCGGATCTGGGCTCCTATGCTGTACGGACCTGGTAGGCATAACCAAACTGGGGGGTGAGTTTACCCTTGCTGAGGGATCATGCTGGGCTGAAGAAGAGAAAAACAAACAAGGTAAACACACACATAACCATTTTTTTGATAGTTAATCAAATAAACCACTATTTGTAATATTAAGCAACTCTACAGCAATGGGGACATTTGTTAAAAGACACGCAAGTTTAGATAGGTGCAATGCCTCGCGAAAACTGCTAACTGACCTCAGTTCTAAGTCAGGAAGTGTACCCAGTCAGCATACAACTTGCAACGCAAATTTTTGGATTAAGACTACCATTCGCTAGGTCCGGGGTACTCAAACACTTCTTGTAAAGGTCCATTTAAAGGTATGTGGTGAGAGGTGAATGTCTGGCCATGGGGCTGACGCAGGGGGTGTCTTGTTAGAAATAAACACACTGGTGGAGGGGCTTGAGATTTCAAAGTGCAAACTAATAAAGGCTGCTTGCCCTTGCTGGGCTGGATGGGGCAGAGCTGAGGGGACAGGGATTGGATGGCTAAAGGGGGGAGTTCACGAATTGATGGTGATGGGATGGATGGAGCAAATCTGTTACAAATGTATGGGGCTTATGTGGGGGGGGACATGGGGGGACTGTGGCAGATGGGGCAGAGCTGGGGCAGCGGGACACGATTGTACCAAGAGAAAGATGTACCAAGTTACTGTGTACCTTGCAATGCCACTTCCTGTGCAGTACTTCATATTGCAATGCTATGTTTCAGGGAGCCATGACATTGGGCAGGAGAACAACCACTACATCGCCGATCAAGGGGGCAGCTCTGAGCACGTCAACACAGAAGTAACTGAGTGCAGGGCTGTCTGGCCAGGGGTCCTGGAATCTGGTGCCAAGGTCCGCATTGGGACCCCGGGCCGCCAGTTGAGTCTCGCTGCTCTAGGTCAGATATGTTTGGGGGTGGGTAATTAAATTGTTAACTCAAACACAACTCACACAACAAATAGCCAACCCATCCATAATGATGTGTGTTTTGTGATTGATTCCAAATATATCACTTTTCATGAAAAACTTCATTACTTGACCAATAAAATTGGAACTTGGATCTTTGCCATAATGGATGTGGTCCTAAATGTGTGATTCACAGGGACCAAAAGAGGACACAAACAGGCACAGTAGTGCGAGGCCAAGCAAGGCAAACCATAGGGCCATCCCGTCATCTTGTTACTAGTGAACTTTAGATTATTTAGCAAACAGGCAAACATGCAGATTTAAGAGTACTCACCGTGGGTACGGGTCGGTGAGTCTGTGTCCCTTAGACCAGCATGTCCACCGACCGCGACCGGATGGAGAAGTCCCAGCACAATCTCCTCAGCAGGGGTAAACTCCAGTTTGGTAGGAAATCCACCTCCAGTTTTCATGCTGAAAAGAGAAAATCGTTTGGTACTCAGAAAATGTGCATACAGTACATCCTAATCGTTATATTTGGAGACATAATTTATTTACCTGTAATTATGCCTTTTAATTTCTTTTTGCCGTACAGCATATTTCAGATCCGAGATTTTCTTCTGAATTTGGGACACATCTTTCCTCTCTTCCCCCGCTGCATTTACTTGTCGTAGGATGGTTTCAAACAATTCCATCTTGCGCTGCTTTGTGGTGTGTTTGGATTTGCTCCCATAGAGCTCGTCATAGTATAATGTAAGGCCACTAGCCAATGCCATATTTTGGTCATGGGAGAATCTCCCACTCAACTGGCCGCGGCGCAATGTGCGGCCAGATGGTTGGCTTGGCTGCTCCTCCATGTGTGCAGACACATGTGGTGACATTATGGCCTGGGGCTGGGTAGGGGAATGGCCGGATTGTTGGCTTCCCAATGACTGGACTGGACTGGCCAAGGGACTGGGTGTTCTTGCGTGGCTGGCCACCGAACTTCCAGGTGTAGATGTGGTCATGGTGGACATTCTGGGCCCTCTTGGGGGGCTATGTTCCCGGCTGGTGCCAGGTCGGGGGCTCTGTTCCCGGCTGGTGGCAGGTCGTGGGCTTCTGGCCCTGCTGCGGGGCCTGTAAGGGCTTCTGGCCCTGCTGCGGGGCCTGTATGGGCTTCTGGCCCTGGATGGGGTTCGGGCCCTTGATGGTCTTCTGGCCCTGGATGGGGTTCGGGCCCTGGCTGGGCTTCTGGCCCTGGATGGTGTTCGGGCCCTTGATGGTCTTCTGGCCCTGGATGGTGTTCGGGCCCTTGATGGTCTTCTGGCCCTGGATGGGGTTCGGGTCCTGGCTGGGCTTCTGGCCCTGGATGGGGTTCGGGCCCTTGATGGTCTTCTGGCCCTGGATGGGGTTCGGGCCCTGGCTGGGCTTCTGGCCCTGGATGGGGTTTGGGCCCTTGATGGTCTTCTGGCCCTGGATGGGGTTCGGGCCCTGGCTGGGCTTCTGGCCCTGGATGGGGTTCGGGCCCTGGCTGGGCTTCTGGCTCTGGATGGGGTTCGGGCCCTTGATGGTCTTCTGGCCCTGGATGGGGTTCGGGCCCTGGCTGGGCTTCTGGCCCTGGATGGGGTTCGGGCCCTGGCTGGGCTTCTGGCCCTGGATGGGGTTCGGGCCCTGGATGGGCTTCTGGCCCTGGATGGGGTTCGGGCCCTGTATGGTCTTCTGGCCCTGGATGGTGTTCGGGCCCTGGATGGGCTTCTGGCCCTGGATGGGGTTCGGGCCCTGGATGGGCGGTGTGGGCTCCCTTGGGCGGCCTCTTCTGGGGGCAGAGGTGGTGGGTGCTGCTGTTGCCTGCTTTTTGGCGGCAGGGGCACGTGCCTTGGGGCCCCTTTTTTGGCTTCCAGAGGGTCCAGTGTCCCTTGGTGGGGCAGAGGTAGTAGTCTGGGATCGCAGCTTTTTCCTACCTTGCTGGGACCTGGTGGTTGGGCCCTCCGACGTCTGGCTTTGCTGGGGTCGTTTGGAGCTTGCCTTTTTAGGTGCCATCTTCCACAAATGCTCAAAGAGAATGAGCTTTGGGTGCAGGGACCTTTAAATAATGAGCCCAGCGTGTGACGCCTATGCGCACGACTACGCGCTCGTACGGACGTACGTTCGAGCGGAACCAGGAAACCGCTGGGGTTTCACTTATCTGCTGCCTTGAAGAAGCATAAAGATGGCGCCCACTATCTTCACCCGTCAACAGGAAGAGATCCTCATGCTGGTAAGTGCCTGCCTCTGCATTTTAATGTAATAGTCAATGATGGCCTAAATGTAAATGATGCGTTTGGAACTAGTTTGGGGTCTCTTAATGTTTAATAACTGGCTCCTCACACTTCATCCTCAAGGGCCAAGCCTGGCCACGTTTTCACCTGTCTATGCTGATGTCCTAATTAGGGAAATTGCTCAGGCTTAGCAACAGTTAATTAACCTGTGGAGTAGCGGGGCTACCTGTCAAACCTGGCGTGTCTCGGACCTTGATGCGGATGTTTGAGGAACACTGTTTTCCTAAGCCATAAAAACACAACGGGAAGCCACACACGTGGTCCAAAAGCCTAAGCATAAGCCTACATCTTGGATGTTTAAACCATCCTAACATGCCATAGATGCGGGTGGCCTGATTCTTGATGTTGGCTATTATCTGTATGTACATGGTGTGTGATACATATAACATAAGACCAGACTCTCATTCACAGTCAACGTCCTCTTTAAGGCACTCCCCAAAAATGGCTGCAACTCTAAATGTGTGTGTTAATGACATGAAATTCTCAACTTGTGATGCAACACATATGGGTCTGTGTGTAAAAGTAAAAGCTCTGTGTCCATTATGTTTTTCAGATCATGCTTCAGCGCTGGTATGACTTCGCGCCCAATGTGTGCGAGAAAAGGGACATCGCCCGGGAGATCATCGCGGAGATACACCGTGTGACTAGCACCACCTTCACTCACACCCAGATAATGCAGCATTGGTCGGACCTGAAACGTCTGCACATGCCCCGGGTGCGGAGGTTTTTTGGAATCCATTTCCCAAGTAAGTACAAAGCAATTGCATGGTATATGTTCCAAATGTATAAGTTCTGCCTTTATTTATAATGACTTTTCTTTGGTAGTGTTGGAAATGGATTTCAGAATTCACCGCACCCGGAGGCGTACAGGCCGACCAGTGCTGCATGAGTCTGCATCTGTGAGTGAAGGTGGTGGATCTCCCGGGCGACGGACCTACCCCTCCTCTGTGGCCTCCTCAGACCAGCCCCTGGACCTTACCACAGAGGAGGGGCCCAACCGCGTGGGCGTGGAGTCATACCTGGCCAGGCATGGGGAAGGCTCTGGTATGTCACTCTTCATGGCAGCATGTATAGGCACAAAGATATACATGGCAGGCCAAAAACTAAGTTATCCTTTATTATGTATTTGTAGAAGCTTCTGGTGCGGGTGAGATAGTGGAGGAGGAGGCAGCAGAGATGCTGGAAGTTGATCCTGGCGAAGGTGAGTGATGTCAGCCAGACTGGGAGCCAGATATGTTGGGAATAGTGACTCTATACAAATACTAACCAAATGTCACATGTTTCTCCAGGGACTTCTTCACAGCATAGCCAGGACCAAGGGCAGCCTGTTGGCCCCAACCAGCCATCTGTCGGCCACCAACTCCGTAAGTCTCCATGCCATTATTCATATTAATGTTTTGTTAGCTAATAACACACACATAACTAAAGGCGTAGCCAATGTGTAGTTCACACTTTCATGTGGGCACTTCGTTAGCTTAAAGCGGACCCTAACTTGTATTAAGAACATAATAATTAGCCAACACACTGTACCTACAGATTTGAAACATGGAAAAACACCCTTCAGCCATCTAATGCATGTTATTAGACTGAACAAAACCAATATTGCGGAATATGGAATGCGCAATATTTACAGGCAGCATGGGATACAGATTGAAAAAAGTAAGGTGCTGCCATGCATTGTGGGACTGATGACCTTTCCCTCAACCCAGCTATGCTCTGGATTCCCAACGCACCACTGTAACCTACTCCCCTGTACTTTATCCAACTCTCCACTCCTCATTAAGTGTTATGCTTCAGAGTCCAGATGGCGGCGCTGTAATCAAAAAACCTCCCAAATGTACTTTGATCTGGTGCAGAATCATTTGGGAATAGTTATTGGTTTTCATTAAATAATGTTGAAGGTCCGGTTTAAGGAGTTTAAAGACTTACCTGTGGGAAATGCATTAACTTTATCCCTTGGAAGAATGACATATGTCATGCATTTACATGTATTTGATTAACCCCAAATCTATTTCCAGCATACAAACCGGTCTGGGACTCCTATTTATGTTTATTTCTCTATTGGTTACAGGGATGATCCCAAAAACATTGGCTGGGAAAAAAAAAAGAATCAAGGAGTTGGTGGCCGAGCTGCTGGCCATACAGGCGACGTTGGGGCCAACAGATGAAGAAGAGGAGGAGGATTAGTGCCCTTGGTCCTGGCTACTTTTGATAAATGTTTTTAAGATTTTAGAATTGTTTCTAACTTTTTATTTTTTTTGTTAAAAAAAAAAAAAAAAAAACATTTTATCTATGTTTTTAAAAAAAAAAAATAATAATTTTAATATGTTTGGCAAACCAAAAAAAAAAAAGTTCAATCTGTTTGTAAAACAAAAAAAAAAAAATTTTTAATGTGTTTGTAACCAAAAAAAAACAAAAAAAAAAAAGATGTTTTAAACAAAACCCCCCAAAAAAAAAATATGTTTAAACGAAAAAAAAAAAACAAATTCCAAATAATTTAAATAAATTATATTTTAAGACTTCCTAAATGTGTCTTTTCTAATATGCGCACCAAAAAACAATTACACAAACACGAAAAAACGCGCTTAGAAACATATAGACATATGTACATTATGTGGTTTGTGTAAGTTTTAGGGTCGTCAACATGAAGTTGGATGCAAGCGCTAAGGGGTTTAGGTAAGTTTTAGGGACCGAGAAATGAAGTTGGATGCAGGCGCTAAGGGGTTTAGGTAAGTTTTAGGGACCGAGAAATGAAGTTGGATGCAGGCGCTAAGGGGTTTAGGTAAGTTTTAGGGACCGAGAAATGAAAAAGGATGCAAGCGCTAAGGGGTTTAGGTAAGTTTTAGGGACCGAGAAATGAAGAAGGATGCAAGCGCTAAGGGGTTTAGGTAAGTTTTAGGGACCGAGAAATGAAAAAGGATGCAAGCGCTAAGGGGTTTAGGTAAGTTTTAGGGACCGAGAAATGAAGTTGGATGCAGGCGCTAAGGGGTTTAGGTAAGTTTTAGGGACCGAGAAATGAAGTTGGATGCAGGCGCTAAGGGGTTTAGGTAAGTTTTAGGGACCGAGAAATGAAGAAGGATGCAAGCGCTAAGGGGTTTAGGTAAGTTTTAGGGACCGAGAAATGAAGAAGGATGCAAGCGCTAAGGGGTTTAGGTAAGTTTTAGGGTCCGAGAAATGAAGTTGGATGCAGGCGCTAAGGGGTTTAGGTAAGTTTTTGGGACCGAGAAATGAAGAAGGATGCAAGCGCTAAGGGGTTTAGGTAAGTTTTAGGGACCGAGAAATGAAGAAGGATGCAAGCGCTAAGGGGTTTAGGTAAGTTTTAGGGACCGAGAAATGAAGTTGGATGCAGGCGCTAAGGGGTTTAGGTAAGTTTTAGGGACCGAGAAATGAAGAAGGATGCAAGCGCTAAGGGGTTTAGGTAAGTTTTAGGGACCGAGAAATGAAGTTGGATGCAGGCGCTAAGGGGTTTAGGTAAGTTTTAGGGACCGAGAAATGAAGTTGGATGCAGGCGCTAAGGGGTTTAGGTAAGTTTTAGGGACCGAGAAATGAAGAAGGATGCAAGCGCTAAGGGGTTTAGGTAAGTTTTAGGGACCGAGAAATGAAGAAGGATGCAAGCGCTAAGGGGTTTAGGTAAGTTTTAGGGTCCGAGAAATGAAGTTGGATGCAGGCGCTAATGGGTTTAGGTAAGTTTTAGGGACCGAGAAATGAAGAAGGATGCAAGCGCTAAGGGGTTTAGGTAAGTTTTAGGGACCGAGAAATGAAGAAGGATGCAAGCGCTAAGGGGTTTAGGTAAGTTTTAGGGACCGAGAAATGAAGAAGGATGCAAGCGCTAAGGGGTTTAGGTAAGTTTTAGGGACCGAGAAATGAAGAAGGATGCAAGCGCTAAGGGGTTTAGGTAAGTTTCTGGTTGAGGGTGCGCATGCGCAAGATCTTATAAACATACGAACGCACGAATCTAAGAGGCCAAAAACCAATGAAAACCAGAGGCAAACGCAAGTAATTGGAAGAGGTGGACGATGGAAGCAGCAGAAAAAACAGGCTGCCGCCGCAACAAGTGAGCACATGAACGTGAAATTTACGATTGACAACTGACTGAGGCAAGTTCGGGAGATATCATACGAACGGACGTATATTTTAGGATACAAACGTATTTGCTTATAGAATCACTCGCAAGTTCATACGAACGCACGAGCGGACGTGAAAAATAGGATGATCGTGACCCAAATCCAAGCTGTTACATGTTTCTTTGAATCAACCCAAGTAACACCAACGGCCGTGGTGACTGGAGTCGGGTGAGAGCCTCGCCTATCTTTAAAACAAGCGATTTGTCACTTTTTAAATGTGAGTGCGCACTTGTAGGTTGCATTTTATAATTTTTAACATTAAAAAGCGGGAATACACTAGATTTTCTCTCTTTTGTTTTATCCTACACCTGTACTACCCTGGTGAGCTGAAATCTAGTGCAACCAGCACCTATAGCCCCTAATTGGATATCTACACAGAGGAGAGAGATCTAAGAGGAGTTAATATATACAGCTCTATATTCATTCACCAGCCGGTAAGAGTACCTAGCAACGGTGACGGGCACAGTGGTGACTTTATAAGTTTATGGGCACTGAAAATACTGTATAAGAAAGAACTACAGCCAGATATCACTTTGAATGGAAGAGGAAGAATTATAACTCTACCACTATATAAACAAGGACTATTTAAAGAGCCAGTGTCACCTGTTAAGAAAACTGCTAGTAGCATTTCTCTGTAGTTTTATATTTACAATTTGAACTTTGATACCTGAGGTGCTAAAGGTGCAGCGTTCTAAGAATGAGCTCTGTATTCCTAATTTGAATTTTGACACTAGAAGTGTTAAAGGAGTAGTGTCTCTAAGAATAGGAGCCAACCAAGGAGCCAATATCTCCTAATTAGACCTAATAGAGGCATTCTTTCTGCTCTGTGTTTATATATTTAGAGAAAAACCATCACTGATTTCTTGATGATCCAAGCGGATAGGGGGACTCCCCTGTGTAACTTCAATGTGAACCAGTAGCAGCTCATACGTGACACCTGTCGTTTGCTCAGGCCCTTTGAGGAAGCCAATTATTAGTCAGTCGCTAGGACTATGGGATGAACGATGCGATTCCATTGCTTCATGTACTACAACACATGTTGGAAACCATGGCTGGTCAGGGCACTGGAGACATGGCGCCTACATTTCACGGCCACATGAAGCCTGTGGGGGCTGAAGTGGAGGAGGAGGAGGGGGTTGGGCACAGCGAAGCACAGTTTTGGTTTGACAAAATGGCCATTTTACCTAGTCATCTGACAGGAGAGGAGGAGCAGGAGCAGCCAGAGGAGCTAGAGGGTTGTGAGGAAGGCGAGACAGAGGACCCAGACACACCGTGGCAGTATGCAGTGGAGATGCAGACAGGTAGTCCCTCCGAGTCACTTGCACAAATGGCACGATGCATGCTCACGTGCTTGCGTAGTGACCTCAGAATTGTTTCCATTTGTCAGCGGGATGACTTCTGGCTCTCTACCCCTTTGGACCCTCGCTACCAGCACAAAATGGGGGCATTTTTTACACCCACTGAGAGGGAGGACAAACTGACCTACTACAGAGAAATTCTACGTAGTCAGTTGGCTGATGCCTATCTGCGCCATGGTCCACACTCTCGCAGGTCTGACTCAGGGGGACCTCTGCGCTCACCTTCCACTGCCATGGCTGCTGGGGGGAGGGTGGCAGGAGCAGCAGCAGTCTTCAGTCGCTAATGAGTAGCTTTCTTCACCCACATAGTGAGGCTAACCATGAGCAGCAGAAAGACCTGGAGAAGGCCTGAACCAGCAGGTAGTGTCATACCTTGACATGACCATGCCAACGCACCTTGAGGACCCGCTGGACTTCTGGGCAGCCAAACTTGACTTGTGGCCTCAACTGGCAGAGTTTGCCCTGGGAAAGCTGTCCTGCCCGGCGTGTAGTGTGCCATCTGAGCGGGTGTTTAGTGCAGCAGGGGCCATAGTCATGCCAAGGAGAACTCGTCTGTCCACGAAAAATGTGGAGAGACTCACCTTTGTGAAGATGAATCAGGCATGGATCAGCCAGGATTTCCAGCCACCAATGGCTGATCCATGGTAGTAGCTGATGCATGGTAGCTCCTTATGCTGCTGCCAACTCCAGGGTGTGTCTTTCAGGCAATATATGGGCTCCCTATGCTGCTGCTGCCAGCTCATATGTGTGTCTTTCAGGCAATATATGGGCTCCTAATGCTGCTGCTGGCAACTCCAATGTGTGTACTCTTAAAAGACACATGCTAGCATATTTGGGATGCCCCCCCGGTTAAAGGCAATGGCTACTGGCAATTTGACAACGTGACTTTCTTTACAAAATGCAACCAGTTAATAGACAGGTAGTCTTGAAATATTTATGCTAGTATTTGGGATGCCCCCTCTTCAAATACATAGGTTGGCTGCTTTTATAGTGGTAACGGGACTTTGTTTACAAAATCCAACCAGTTAGTAGACAGGTACTCTTGAAATATTTATGCTAGTATTTGGGATGCCCCCTTTTCAAATACATAGGTTGGCTGCTTTTATAGTGGAAAAGTGACTTTCTTTACAAAATGCAACCAGTTAGTAGACAGGTACTCTTGAAATATTTATGCTAGTATTTCGGATGCCCCCCAGGTGAAAGGCAAAGTTTGGTTAAAGAGTTACTTTCATTACAAAATGCAACCAGTTAGTAGACAGGTACTCTTGAAATATTAATGCTAGCATGCTTTTAAAGGAAAAGCTAAATAGGCAGGTGTGTTATTAACACTAAATAGGCTTGAAAGCTAACGCAAACACTTTAAACTTTCCCTGTCTTTCTCTGTCACTGTCACTGCCTCTCTCCTTCTCTATCTGTCCCTCACTTCTTCTGCTCTTTGTTCTATCTATCTCTCCCTCGCTGTATCTATCTATCTATCTATCTATCTATCTATCTATCTATCTATCTATCTATCCCTCTGTCCCTCGCTCTCTCCCTGCCTGATCTGCTCTGGCCGCAATACAGTGTCAGAATGATCTTCCGCAAAATGGCCGCCGTTTATATGGGGCTGTGACATCATCGGAAAGCCTGTCTGCTGATAGGTAGCATGTGACACCTACCCAGGATTCCTTGCACCATGGGACATGTCCTGACATGTGGATCCACCATTTCAGGTGGGCTGGATAGCAGTAAATGGAGTTTTAAGGAAGCGATTCGAACGATTGAATCGCGGCGATATTCAGAATCGTAACAAATCTAATTTTTCCTGAAATGCGTAACGAATTCGGGTTTCTCTACCTAATACCCTTGGTGTGTGCAGTTGCACAGCATATGTTGCGTAGGCAAGCCCTCAAAGTTGGCTGTGTTTGTTGGAATTAAGGATGGTGGGTGGCATGTTTGGTTGGCCTACTCCCCCATTTGCCAAGCTTCAATTTGCTAACAAGTCTTACCATGAGTTGGCATATGCTTTCTATCGATGCTTGACACCCCGATAGGTGTTAGGGCAGAGCATCCCCAACACCCGCTCCTCAGCATGGGTAAATTGTAGAGTTTTGGGGAGTCCCCCACCAGTTTGCTGGCTAGATTCAAACAAAGGAAGGGGTGGCTTTAGTGAGTTGTCCAATGTTTCCTGTACAAGCAGCCCTCTGGATGTTCAGCACTTATCCTTCACCCCGTCTGGTGCTTTCTGAGTTTCTGCTGAACCACCACCTTCAGGTCATCCCACTTTTTCTTGGCCGGAGCACCATCCTTGGGTTCTGGCCCCACCCCCGTCATGTTGCAGACAATCTCCAAACATAACTGCTCCCACAACACTTTGGGGGTTAAGCGAGACTGAGATCCTGCTAGTCGATCATAATTTTTGACAACACCATCCAGCAGAACCTCCAGCTGGGCATCATTAAATTGTCCACTCAACTTTGCGCCCAGGGGGAGTCGCCGATGCTATGGTCTGCTGGGTGGTGTCTTGGCTGAAGGTGTCTTTGTTGAATCAAGCCCAAAGTCTACAACCAGCTGGCTGACAATCCAAACCCCCATCCCTAAAAATGCTGACATATATGGCTCTAAATAAATGTAGTATTATTAGTGTTTACACTACAGCATACCTTGCCTATTGCTTAAATGTAACCCCAATATTAACCATGTAAATATAGGTAAACAGGCAAATAAACAGAAAAATGAATGCATGCAAAAATAACCTATGAAATGAATAAAAACAACTTGCAACAGTCACCGGACAGAGAGAGGCAGATAAGTGAATCGTGACACTACCCCCTCCTTCACCAGGGGCCTCCGGACCCTTACCAGGTTTCTCTGGATTGTCACAATGGAATTTTTTAACAAGAGCTCTAGCGTGCACATCTTTTGCTGCAACCCAACATCTCTCCTCTGGACCATAGCCAACCCAGTCAATCAAATACTGCAACGAATTACGGATTTCACGCGAGTCCAGAATCTTGTTCACTTCATATTCCGGTTCGTTATCAATTAGGATTGGTGACGGGGATGGAAGTGGTATATTCTTAGCAGGTTTTAGCAGGGACACATGAAAGGAGTTTAGGATTCTCATGGTTAGAGGAAGTTGGACCTTAAAGGTTACATTGTTCAACTTCTGAGTAATAGGGAAAGGCCCAATAAACTTGGGTCCCAACTTACTGGAAGGTTGCCGGAGAGAAATGTTTTTAGTAGAAACTCAAACAAGGTCCCCAACTTGAAGTGCGGGTTCACTAGACCTGCGGCGATCAGCGAATCTTTTATATCTTAAGACAGTCTATTTCAAAGTCTCTTGGACGCGGGTCCAGATGTTTTTCCGCTCTCCTCCTCCAATGCCGGTAAATCGGAAGGTGACCCTGAGAGAGAAGAACCTCTTGGATTTTTCCCCAAATTGCAAAAGAATGGGGACACTTTGGTACTCTCACTCGGTACATTATTGTACGCAAATTCTGCAAAGTCAATGAATTCTGACCATTGTTCCTGAACATCAGAAATGTAACACTGTAAGTACTGTTCAAGACTTTGATTGGTTCTTTCAGTTTGCCCATTGGTTTGGGGATGGTACGCTGATGACAAAGATATCTGAATCCCCAACCGCGAACAGAAGTTCTTCCAGAAACGCGAAGTAAATTGTACACCCCGATCAGAAATATTAGACGGTATGCCATGGATACGGAAAATATGTGAAATAAATAATCGCGAAAGCTCAGGAGCTGACGGGAGTTTAGGTAGCGGAATAAAATGTGCTATCTTACAAAAACGGTCAACGACCACCCAAATCACAGTGTTCCCATGTGATTGTGGCAAATCAACTATAAAGTCCATAGAGATATGGGTCCACGGTTCTTTAGGAATCTCTAATGGAACCAAACACCCACTAGGGGCCTTGTGTACTCCTTTACTTCAAGCACACACAGAACATGCATCGATACAGGTAGAAATATCGCGCTGCATAGTACATGGCGTCGGGCTAAAATAAACGTTTTCCGATTTCCCAGGTGACCAGCAGTCTTTGCATCATGAAATTCACGGATAACATCGGGACGCAGGTGCGGTGGAACAAACTGACATCCCAAAGGTACATCTACAGGAGATTCATTCTGAAATGGCGCCAAGGTATTAGATAGATCAGGAAGTAATGCCCCCACCACGCAGCCCAAAGGCAAAATTGGTTCCCCCATATCACTCCTATCTTTGCATTCCCCGAACATGCGGGACAGGGCGTCTGCCTTAGTATTTTTAGCTCCTGGCTTAAATGTGATTATGAAGTTAAACCGCGAGAAAAATAATACCCAACGTGCCTGGCGAGAGTTTAGTCTCTTTGCTGAACTAATGTACTCAAGGTTTTTGTGATCGGTATAAACCGTGATCGGATGCAATGAACCCTCCAACCAGTGACGCCATTCGTCAAAGGCCAGTTTAACTGCCAATAATTCTCTGTTTCCCACATCGTAGTTTTTCTCCGCGGCGCTAAACTTCCGCGAGAAGTAAGCGCATGGATGTAAGCGCTCAGGATGACCGGAGTATGCCCCCACACCCAACTCAGAAGCATCAACTTCAATGATAAAAGGCTTGTTTACATCAGGGTGAACTAACGCAGGTGCCGAGGTAAAGGCCCGTTTCAAAGTCAGGAAGGCCTCGCAGACAGACGGAGTAAAGTAAAGGCGCCCTTACGGGTAAGGTTAGTAATAGGTGCCACAACATGGTAAAAGCCCCTGATAAAGCGTCGGTAAAATTTGCGTATCCTAAAAAACGCTGCAATTCTTTCAATGTCTTGGGTTGAACCCAATCCCGCACCGCCGAAACCTTCACCGCATCCATCTCTAGACCCTGGATAGAAATTACATACCCCAAGAAGGGGACAGTGGTGACCACGAACATGCATTTTGAAATCTTGGCATATAAATTATTCTCTCTTAATCTTTGAAGTACCAACTTTACATGACGTCTATATTCCAACAAAGAATTAGAAAAATTAGGATATCAGCCTCGATTCAGAGACACATTCGTCCGGACTTCCGTAGCTGTCTGTGAAAGTTTTGGTGGGTGTTTGTCATTTCTTTGCTTTTTTTCGTTCATTTTTCATTCGTACGAACATTCGGGCAAATGCGTATATGCGCTTTCGATGAACGGAAGCAAATCGGAACATTTCCGTTAGTTCGGATCATTTTCCAAACCAAATCTGAAATTTTTGGTTCGTTCAGATAACTTACGTTATTGCTATGGGCTTGCGTCTAATTCAGAGAGCTGATTGCCGACGGACCACCACCCTATAAATCCGTTTCCTTTGCAATCCTCTTACGGGACCATTTTGACCTCGAGACTAGCAGCTATGGACGAGTCTAGTGCATTTGAGGAGCATGAGGATCTGCAGCTCATGGGCATTGAAATTGTCCGGAGGGCTGAGACAAGATTGCACCGGTGACGCATGCACAATGATGGCATGCATGACGTTGAGCTGTTCGAGCTGACCAGACTTAATCGCGCTTCCCTCCATAAATTGTATAGTGAGCTGCGGCCATGGTTAGCCCGCACCACAAGGAAGGGGCAAGCAATTTCAGGTATGACCAAGATGCTTGGCTGCCTGCAATTTTTGGCGAACGGCTCATTCCAGAGGCTGGGTGCCTCTCCGTGGGGTTCTCCCAGCCTACGCTGAGCCGCGCCCTATCCAAGTTTTTGGAAGGCATGGCTACCATTACTCAAAAATTTGTTATCCTGATGATATGGTAGCCAGAAACGCGATTAAGCTGGCATTTTCTAACATCGCCGACATGCCCAACGTCATGGGTGCAATTGACTGCACACACGTTGCCCTTGTCCCTCCGGCAGTCGACGAGTATATCTACAGGCAGGTTCAATCAGTCCATTTTTCACTTGTGTTTTAAGGTCCTTCCAAAATCCAAAATACCCTCCTTTGCAAATGTCCCTTCTTCGAATTAGTCCCTCCTTGAAATTAATCCCTCCTTGTAAGTTCTTCATCCTTGTAAATACTTCTCTTATATTTTGGCTTTCCTCCATGTCATTTATCCCTCCTTGTAATTTATCCCTCCTTTTCCATAATGACTCATTGTAATTAATCCCTCCTTGTATTTGTACCTACTTGTAAATTTTCCCTCCATGGAACCAATACCTCCATGAATTATTTACTACTTTAAACTATTACCTCCTTGTAATTATTCCCTCCTTGTAATTTATCCCTCCTTGGAATTTTGTCACCATTTTTAGGTATCCCTCCTTTTAAGTATTCCCTCCTTTTCAAATTTCCCTGTGGAACCATGGACCGTATTTAGTTGCATAGAAATGTCACATGTGTTCACCAAGGAAAACTTTTAATGTGTGCCTGAAATAGACCCTGGAAAGATAATCTTTACTTTATAAAACATACATATTGTTTTTGCACAACCCAAAATACTTATGTACTTGTTTATTGCTAATTTAATTTGCCCACGGCATTTGCTTAGGGTGTGATGAGTTAGTGTTCCCCTAGTTTGTGTCCCCTTTAAAATTTTTTTTTTTTGTTTTTTTGATCCCAGGAACTGCAAAATGGGCCACTCAATGAATGTCCAAGCAGTGGTGGCCCCGGACATGCGGTTTCTTAGTCTGCTCGCCGGGTTCCCAGGCTCATCCCATGATGCCTACATTCTTTACAGATTTGGATTGTGCAGTCGGTTTGAGTCTGGGAAATTTTCCGGTGGATGGCTCCTTGGTAAGTTGACGCCAATAACGTCCTTTTTTGGGATATGTATGGCTATGATTTTAGTTTGGGTTCCATGTATGAAACTATCCCCTCGATTCAAAATGCAAAAGTTAATTGATATCGGATCTGGAATCGGAAGTTTGGGTGGGTATTAGTCATTTTTTCCTGTTTTTTTGGCCATTTCCGACTCGCACGAGCCTTCGTCCGATTTCGTATATGCTCTTACGATCATCGGAAGTTCGTTCCTAAATTGTAGGATCAAAACCTAAATTGTAGGATCAAAACCTAAATTGTAGGATCAAAACCTAAATTGTAGGATCAAAACCTAAAACTTAGGATAATCGGATGTGTTTCCGTGTGATTCAGAGAACTGTTTTCCAACCTCTAAATCTGTTTTAAAAGAAAGCCACTTCCGACACCTTTTAGCAGTCGGATTGCTGTTCTTGATCAGGTTTTTTGGCTATGTGGAGGAGTCTGCGCGTCTTGAGCTCCAATGAACTGCATGTATCAGCATGGCCGAGGCCATAAATTGTATGGCAATGCATACCTGATTCAATACATTTCATGTATGCCTTATAAAAGCATTTTAATGTGGACCTAAATTAGTCCTTTGCATGTAAACCTTTATTTTGCAACACATCCATATATTTGCGTTATTTAAATAAACTTATGTCCTTTGTTATTTATTTTTGAATTGATGTACTAGAATCATATTTTTAATTTGAATTTATTGGTGTAGTTGTTTACCTTTGCTTTGTTTAATTATTTTAGCTCATCTTTGGTCAGATGCATCACACTTACTGAGGAGAGGAGAGCGGGATAAAGTGCAGGATGTGGGTTACTGCTGTATTTTGCACAGACACAGCAGAGCTGGGGGCACGGAAAGGTCAGAAATCAAAGAATGCAGAGCAACACAGTCACAAGGCCCTTTCTGTTTGCAGGCTGCCCGATATTACCTGACCCGCCATCTTGGCTGTTTCTAGGCTCATAACATGCAGAAGTTGCTGGGTGTTTTTTAATTTTTGAGAGCAATCTGTATGTAGAGGGTGTGGGTAACCACACAAAAAATTAAAAGTTGTACCATTTGAAGCCAAAATTTTAAAATTAAATCCACAAGTAAAAAATGCAAGTTAACTAAAAATTAAACAAAGTAAGATTTACTTATGCAAATACATTCATTAATGGTTGGTTACTACAAAATGAATGAAATAAAGAAAAAAAAAAAAAACCAAATATTTAGAATGCACTTTAATGAGGTAAGTTTGTAGTGCGCAGGCGCAAGATCAGAAGGATTTACGGCCAGACAAAAAAGGAAAAAGGGCAAAACCAAAACCAATGTTGCAACCTGAGAAATGAAACGGAAAATTCAGGAAGGAAACTGACATAGGTCTGATTCGCTAACTGCCATACGAACGGACGGACATTTTAGGATAGAAACGGATTAGCTTATAGAATCACTCGCAAGTTCATACGAGTGCACGAGCGTTCGGGAAAAATAGGATGATCGGCAACAAAATCAAAGCTGTAACATGTTTCTTTGAATCGACCCCTATGCCTTTTGGAACACCTTCTTTACCTGTGAAACACGACCTTAACCATTAGATTTTGCAACCAACCAAGGCTTGCCAAATGTTAGTCCTGCATTAGCAAACTGCAGAAATGGAATTTAGATTAAAGTAAGAATGAGTCTCCCACACACTCTGCTTAAATTATGTCCTTGAATTTATCCTAGGGTCTGCGCCATCTTTGAGTCGATGCATTAGACTTACTGAGTAGAGGAGAGCGGGATAAAGTGCAGGGGCGGGTTACAGCTGTTTTTTCCTCACACCAAGCAGCTACCGGGTCCAGAAAATTTTAGACATCCAAGAATGATGAGCAGCACACTCACCCACCATCTTGGATGTTTAATTTTTTCAAACATCTTTTTTTTTTGATTTTAAGGGCCTGTACACTATAGGGTTGATTCAAAGAAACATGTAACAGCTTTGATTTTGGTGCCGATCATCCTATTTTTCCCGTACGCTCGTGCGTTCGTATGAACTTGCGAGTGATTCTATAAGCAAATACGTTTCTATCCTAAAATGTACGTCCGTTCGTATGGCAGTTCGGGAATCAGACCTATGTCAGTTTCCATCCTGAATTTTCCATTTCATTTCTCAGGTTGCAACATTGGTTTTTCCCTTTTTCCTTTTTTGTCTGGACGTAAATCCTTCTGATCTTGCGCCTGCGCACTACAAACTTACCTCATTAAAGTGCATTCTAAATATTTGGTCTTTTATTTTTCTTTATTTCATTCATTTTGTAGTAACCAACCATTAATGAATGCATTTGCATAAGTAAATCTTACTTTGTTTAATTTTTAGTTAACTTGCATTTTTTACTTGAGGATTTAATTTAAATATTTTGGCTTCAAATGGTACAACTTAAAATTTTGGGTGTGGTTACCCACACCCTCTACATACAGATTTGCTCTCCAAAATTAAAAAACACCCAGCAACTTCTGCATGTTATGAGCCTAGAAACAGCCAAGATGGCGGCTCAGGTATTCTCGGGCAGCCTGCAAACAGAAAGGGCCTTGTGACTGTGTTGCTCTGCATTCTTTGATTTCTGACCTTTCCGTGCCCCCAGCTCTGCTGTGTCTGTGCAAAATACAGCAGTAACCCACATCCTGCACTTTATCCCGCTCTCCTCGCCTCAGTAAGTGTGATGCATCTGACCAAAGATGTGCTTAAATAATTAAACAAAGCAAAGGTAAACAACTACACCAATAAATTCAATCTAAAAATATTATTCTAGTACATCAATTTAAAAATAAATAACAAAGGACATAAGTTTCTTTAATTAACGCAAATATATTGCAAAATAAAGGTTTACATGCAAAGGACTAATTAAGGTCCACATTAAAATGCTTTTATAAGGCATACATGAATCAGGTATGCATTGCCATACAATTTATGGCCTCGGCCATGCTGATACATGCAGTTCATTGGAGCTCAAGACGCGCAGACTCCTCCACATAGCCAAAAAACCTGTTCAAGAACAGCAATCCGACTGCTAAAAGGTGTCGGCAGTGGCTTTCTTTTAAAACGTATTTAGAGGTTTGAAAACTGTTCTCTGAATCACACCTAAACACATCCGATTATCCTAAGTTTTACGTTTTGATCCTAAGTTTTAGGATTTGATCCTAAGTTTTACGTTTTGATCCTACAATTTAGGAACGAACATCCGATGATCGTAAGAGCATATACGAATTCGTACGTAGGCTCGTGCGAGTCGGAAATGGCCAAAAAAACAGGAAAAAATGACTAACACCCACCCAAACTTACGATTCTCGATCCGAAATCAATTAACTTTTGCTCTTTGAATCGAGGGGTATGTATGCTCATGCTGTGTAGCAAATGTGACCTAGACTCTTAGTAATGTTGATGGGCCGTTTAGGGGCTTCAATTGATTTCTGAATGTGTAATTTATGTTTTTCATCATACATTTTGCCAGGTGATTCCGGCTATCCACTTCTTCCGTGGCTGTTGACGCCCGTCCTCTGGCCCCAGAATGCAGCAGAGGAGGCATATAATAGGGCGCACAGGAAGACCAGGGCTGTGGTGGAGAGGGCGTTTGGCCTGTTGAAGACCCGCTTCCGATGCTTCGACCATACCGGGGGAGCACTTCAGTATGACCCGAAAAAAGGTCATAGATATTATAATGGCCTGTGCAGTGTTGCATCATTTTGCTATATTGCAGCGTGTCCCCCCGGTGTGGATGTGCCCCCCTCTCCACCCACCGATGACCCAGACGAGGACTATCGTGGCCCACCGAGTGCGTCTGCCCAAGCAGTGCGGTCTAATTTAATTGCGACACATTTTTCATAATTTGTCTTTCCTTTGTTTGTTTGGTGCCTTTTTTCTTGGATTCTTCTGAATTTGGCCCTTTGTGTTTGTATCTTTGTTACTTTTACAAACAGTCAAGAAACATTTTAAAACAAACTCACACATGATTGTCATTTGGCTTTTTCACCATGTTACAAATGTGTTACTGCCTACTTTAACTCAGCTTTATTCAGCCAAAACTAAAAAGCATAAACTTAGGTTAATTACAATTTTATGTAGTTTATTTCTGAAGCAAACATTGCATTTGCTGGTCACTCCCATAGTTGCATCAAAAACATGGGCACCAAAAAAACTGTAAGTTGAGCCAAATCAAGCCACAAAGTTAAGGACAAATTACAATGTTACAAACATAGGTCACATGCATTGCCATGTCCACATTGTGCATCCAACAAATAGGCCCACAGACACACCCTCTCCTGCTTGGCCACATTTGCCACAGGCACAGGTGTAAAGCAGTTATTCAGTGTGACACCCAAACAAGAACCCCCAGTCCCAATCCAAGTCCAGTTCAATCTCAGCCAGGGGTCAAGGTAGTAGTTTGCCAGCCCAGAATGTCCCACAATCATGCTTATAAACAGGAGGAGCCAGAAACAATGTCATGCGCTACAAGCATGCAGCGCAACAGCTTGAGTGGCAGGTTCATTGAGGCTTCCCCTCCGGCATTGGCTAGTGGGCTACCCCAGCACTCTAATTAGCTATATGGGCGCAAATCCAAAGCATAGAAGCCAAGCCATACCAAAAGGGTATATTGGTAGGGCTCACCAGACAGGTCAATACAGTGGGGATGTAGATCAAAGATGTGGAGCAGATACAGGCCAAATAGGCCTTAAAATGGGGGATGCACATAAAACCCAGGTTGGGGCCCTTGGAGGTGGGCCCTCACCTGGGCCTGTGTAGCATTCAGAATCTGCAACTGTTCCAACATGTTTCTATTGGAAGTTCGAAATTCAGCCATCATGGCGCTGAGATTGTCAGTTAAGGTGGCCATGTGGCTGTTGCTATTTCGAACTTCCTCCAGCATGCCACTGTAATAATTGGATAAGGTGGCCATGTGGCTGTTGTTGGACCTAAATTCAGTCAGCATGGCGTTTAATGTGTTGTTTAAGGTTTCTAATTGGCCATGAAGATGTTCCTGTTTATTTTTATTTTGTAGGCGAAATAGCCGCCTCTCAAGGTGCCATGCTGACTCCATCATCTGTGCGCCCCTCCCCTGGGCAAGTGGGCGACGTAGTCGACTAGGCCTCCCAATTCCCCAGGTTTGGGGGTGTGCAGATGATGTGCCTCTAGGTCCACCAACAGCCACAGGTCTGCTTGGCAAATCCTCAGCAGCAGAGCTAACACTGGGGACTGTTGGCTCAATCTCTGCATGCTGCCCACGGTGGGCTGGCAACATGCCGCCAGCTTCACTCTGCTGCTGAGCATTTGTTGGAGAAACATGTTGGGACAGTTGCTGATTCTGTCCCAGGGGGAGGGGTTCTGAAGGTTCCATGAAGGCTCCATCTTCCTCTAGCTCCTGGATTACCTCCATCAGTGTGTGAGTCTGTTGGGACATGTAAAAAAAAAAGGTTCAGTGTATGGACTACATATGTAATTCTGCAAAAAGAAACATGGCAAGGCACATGCATTAGCAACATCATATAAAGACACTTACCGTATATATCGGATCCTGGGTCCGAGGCAGCACGGAAGTAGACGGCATGTTCAAACTGGCAGAGGATTCCCCACTAGCTGAGGGATGATGCTGGGCTGCATTTGTGAAAATAAGCCACGTTAACACACAACTAGGCATTGGTGATGCGTATTAACACATATCGTTCAATAAAACACGGGCCCATGCATGAATGGCAACTCCCCCAACGGACCAAGTTAAACTTGACTATGAATTACATAATCTGTTAGATGTAATAGTCAACAAGTACATACACATTGGTCTCCTTAACCAACATAAACATGCATGTACTGGCTGTTGTGAGGCTTCACACATCCCTTAAAACCCATTATGGGACCACACTCAGCTTGCAAATAGCATTTGCCATTAGAGTAGGCTGCTTGACATTCTTTCTATGTCAAACGTTCAAGTACCCCACATCAAGTCGTTTGGAGCAAAGCACAGGTCCAACCCAAATTGGCTACAGATAAAGATGGAAGTGTTGTATGTAATTTTCTACAAATACATAATAGGCAGTCCTTGTCTAATCTCAATAGTGTTCCTCAAGACTCACCCAAATAATCTCAGAGGAAGTAAACCAGCAAATAATGGTTCGCCACACATAACACACCCTGTTTAAATTGTAACCTCCACTACAAGGCACACCCTAGGGGCATGTGTTAATATATGGGTTTGTGCCTAATTTTACACGCAGCTCACATTTCACATACACAGTAACATTACTAACCGGCAGGAATATAAGGGATGTCCGTGTCCTGTCGGGCCGAGTCTCCCTCTAAGGCCACAGGATGTAGCAGGCCCAGCACCATCTCCTCAGCTCGGGTAAATTGCAGTTTTGTGGGGAATCCGCCGCCAGTTTGTAAGCTGAAAAAGAGAGTTGCACACATTTAGATAAATGTTTCCAATACAAGATGAAGCAAAATCCACAAAGTATATATGTACCTGTAATGACGCCGTTTATTTTCTTTCTTACGTGCTGCATACTTTAGGTCCGATATTTTCCTTTGTATCTGCTCCACATCTTTGACCTCTTCCCCCGCTGCATTGACCTGTCTGCGGAGCTGCTCAAAAATCTCCGCTTTCCGCTGCTTGCTTGTAGCTTTGGATCTGCGCCCATATAGCTCATCATAATACAAGGTGAGGCCACTAGCCAATGCCAGAGTTTGGGCCTCACCAAACCTGCCACTCAAGTGGCCTCGGCGCAATGTGCGCCCTGTTGCTTGACATTCTGGCTCATCAGTGGTTGGCTGCAAATGGGGGGACATTCTGGGCTGGCTGTGTTGGGGAGAAATGTAGGACAGGTGGCTGGCTTCTGATTGGACTGGACTTGGATATGGACTTGGGGTTCTTGGCTGGGTGGCCATTGAACTAGCAGGCGTAGCTGTGGCATATTCTGCCGGCATTTCCACCTGTGCCGGTGCCAAATGTGGGCGAGGAGGAGGGGGTGTGGTGGATGATGTTGGGCTTTTTGGCATGTGGCTCTGTGGCCCTTTCACAGTTTCATGGCCCTGGGAGGTTGATGCACGTGGCTGGGGTGATGCTGAGCTCTGGCTCCTGGGACTCCGGGCCTGGTGTCTTGGCCTCTTGGCCTGAGAGCTTTTCCCACGTGGCTGGGGTGATGCAGAGCTCTGGCTACTGGGGCTTCGGACCCGGTGTCTTGGCCTCTTGGGCTGAGAGCTTTTCCCACGTGGTTGGGGTGATGCTGAGCTCTGGCTACTGGGGCTTCGGGCCCGGTGGCTGGGCCTCTTGGCCTGAGAGCTTTTCCCACGTGGCTGGGGGGATGGTGACCTTTGGGGACTGGGGCTTCTCACCCTCTTGGAGTGCTTTTTAGGGGCCGTACCTGTGTGTTTGGTGGCCTGGCCCTTCTTCTTTAGCGCTGGCTCCTTTGTTTTCGGGCTTGTGGGTGCCTTGGTGGTCGCCTTCGGCTGCCCACTGCGGGTTCCCGGCCGCTTCACCTTCGGCATTTTGGAGCGAGTGGTGGGGCCTGATGAAGCCTCCTCACCCTTTTTCCGGCTGGCTTCCTTGGCTGCTTTGGCCTTTGCTGCGTTTTTTTTTGCTGGCATCATGAATAGACTCATGAATAGACTCTGAAAGAGAATGAGCTGTTAATGCCTTTGATTTGCCATGTAAATGCATGCCTAGCCCATAAGGAAGCACATGAACAAACGGTTGATTTAAAAAGTGTATCAAACTCCGTGGCAAACTGAAGTGAGGGCCCACACGTGCGAACCAGCACTGAGGCCAGCTTCAAGGATTGTATTAGGCTACAAATATGTATGTTAATGTCATTTAGTCAAATGATCGATTGTTCACAGATATTTGTATGCTGATTTCACTCAAACCTTGTATTTGATTGTGTTTTGTAGACCATGCTGGAGCGCAGGTATGACTACCTGCCCAACTCTTTTGAGAAGCGCACCTTTGCCCTGGAGATAGTTTCCAGAATCCACCATCAAACCGACACCACCTTCACCCACACGCAGATCATGCAGCATTGGTCGGACCTGAAACGGCTGCACATGCCCCGGATGCGGTGGTTTTTTGGACTCCATTTCCCTAGTAAGTACATAGCGATTGCATGCCACATGTAACTGATGCAGAAGGTAGGCCTTTAGTTATAATGCCTTTTCTTTGTTAGTGATGGAAATGGATTACCGCATTCGCCGCACCCGGAGGCGCACGGGCCAACCAGTGCTGCATGAATCTGCTGCTGGAAGTGAAGGTGGTGGATCTCCAGGGCGACGGTCCTTCCCCTCCTCTGTTGGTTCCTCAGACCAGCCCCTGGACCTTTCCACAGAGGAGGGGCGGCACGGCGTGGGCAGGGAGTCGTACCCAGCGATGCATGCGGGAGCCTCTGGTATGTGACTCTTCATGTAACCACACACACATATCCATGCTATTTCCACCCAAGCTGATTCCTTTAATCTGTTTTTATAGATGCTTCAGGAGCGGGTGAAGATGCGCAGGCTGCAGCAGATCTCGGCCAGGAGGCACAGGGAGAAGGTGAGTGATGTGACACACAAATTGAAAATGACATTTGATTACTGTTGACTAAGACATAATCAGTGACCCTATTTGCCATGTCTCAACAGGCTCTACTTCACAACAGTGGCAGGGCCCAGGACGTAGGGTTGTCCCCAACGAGGCATCCGTCGGCCACCAACCAAGTAAGTTGTAATGTCACTGTTTGGCCTAATGTAAATAGTTTTAGTGTTTTAAAATTTTTAACTTTTTATACATTTTAATATTTTTAAAATTGCAAAAATTGTAATACGTTACCTTTAAAACCAATGGCCCCAAAAAATGGCCTGGAAATTACAAAAAATACCAAACAAACAAAACGTTTCTGTGTCATTTATTTACACAAATACATTAACAACAAACAAAGGTTTATAATAATATTTCTAGATGAAGCTTCAGATGAACAGGAAGTGGTTTGGGTAAGTTTTAGGGACCTAAAATGGAAGAAGAACCTAACCGTGAAGTGATTTGGGTAAGTTTTAGGGACCTAAAAATGGAAGAAGAACCTAACCGCGAAGTGATTTGGGTAAGTTTTAGGGACCTAAAATGGAAGAAATACATAACCGCGAAGTGATTTGGGTAAGTTGTAAGTGTCCAAAAGGGAAGCTGGAGGATAGCGCTAAGGGGTTGGGTTGAGCTTTAAGGGGCCAAAAGGGAAGCTGGAGGATAGCGCTAAGGGGTTGAGGTGAGCTTTAAGGGGCCAAAAGGGAAGCTGGAGGATAGCGCTAAGGGGTTGGGGTGAGCTTTAAGGGGCCAAAAGGGAAGCTGGAGGATAGTGCTAAGGGGTTGAGGTGAGCTTTTAAGGGGCCAAAAGGGAAGCTGGAGGATAGCGCTCAGGGGTTGGGGTGAGCTTTAAGGGGCCAAAAGGGAAGCTGGAGGATAGCGCTAAGGGGTTGGGGTGAGCTTTAAGGGGCCAAAAGGGAAGCTGGAGGATAGCGCTAAGGGGTTGGGGTGAGCTTTAAGGGGCCAAAAGGGAAGCTGGAGGATAGCGCTAAGGGGTTGAGGTGAGCTTTAAGGGGCCAAAAGGGAAGCTGGAGGATAGCACTAAGGGGTTGGGGTGAGCTTTAAGGGGCCAAAAGGGAAGCTGGAGGATAGCGCTAAGGGGTTGAGGTGAGCTTTTAAGGGGCCAAAAGGGAAGCTGGAGGATAGCGCTAAGGGGTTGAGGTGAGCTTTAAGGGTCCAAACGAGAAGCTGGAAGATAGCGCTAAGGGGTTGGGGTGAGCTTTAAGGAGCCAAAAGGGAAGCTGGAGGATAGCGCTAAGGGGTTGGGGTGAGCTTTAAGGGGCCAAAAGGGAAGCTGGAGGATAGCGCTAAGGGGTTGGGGTGAGCTTTAAGGGGCCAAAAGGGATGCTGGAGGATAGCGCTAAGGGGTTGAGGTGAGCTTTAAGGGGCCAAAAGGGAAGCTGGAGGATAGCGCTAAGGGGTTGAGGTGAGCTTTAAGGGGCCAAAAGGGAAGCTGGAGGATAGCGCTAAGGGGTTGAGGTGAGCTTTAAGGGGCCAAAAGGGAAGCTGGAGGATAGCGCTAAGGGGTTGAGGTGAGCTTTAAGGGTCCAAAAGGGAAGCTGGAAGATAGCGCTAAGGGGTTGGGGTGAGCTTTAAGGGGCCAAAAGGGAAGCTGGAGGATAGCGCTAAGGGGTTGAGGTGAGCTTTAAGGGGCCAAAAGGGAAGCTGGAGGATAGCGCTAAGGGTTTGAGGTGAGCTTTAAGGGTCCAAAAGGGAAGCTGGAGGATAGCGCTAAGGGGTTGGGGTGAGCTTTAAGGGGCCAAAAGGGAAGCTGGAGGATAGCGCTAAGGGTTTTAGCTAAACATTGTAGTAGAAGTGAGGGTGGCAAATATGTAGGCGAGCACTTTAATGAGTTATGTTTGTAGTGCGCAGGCGCAAGATCGTAAGGATTTCCGTCTGGAAAATTCCGTCCGTTTACAAAATTATTTTTTGTAAAAGTGAAACCGAATCTATCTGGAAACGTAAAGGATTCGTGTGAGGATACGATGGGAAAAAGGGCAAAAACGAAAGGCTACGTTCTTACCTGAGAAAATGAATCAGAAAAGTCTCGATGGAAAATGACCACCTCGTACTCTTTACAGAAGGTTTACAATTAGAGATGAGCGAACTTTTGAAAAATTCGATTCGACTGATTCGCCGAATTTTCCGACAAAAATCGTTTCGACCCGAATAAATTCGCGACGAATCGCTATTAAAAACGGCTATTTCTGAGCCTCCTACAGCCTCAATAGGGTTGTAAACCATTCAGCCTTGCTGTAACACGCACAGGATGCGTGCTGGGTTAGTTAAATAATACTTTGAAGAAATATCACATGCAGATCAGAGGCATCGCTAATAGAATCGCAGAGCGGCACAATTGCAGAGAGTTGAAGTGGCATCACTATGAGGGGCAGAAGGAGCCCAAATATACACTGGAGTTGGCCTCAGGAGCCCAAAAATTGGATGAATCACACCCTGGAGTTGGCAGAAGTTGGCAGCAGCAGCAGCAGCAGGAGCCCAAATATACACTGGAGTTGGCTTCAGGAGCCCAAAAATTGGATGAATCACACCCTGGAGTTGGCAGAAGTTGGCAGCAGCAGCAGCAGGAGCCCAAATATACACTGGAGTTGGCCTCAGGAGCCCAAAAATTGGATGAATCACACCCTGGAGTTGGCAGGAGTTGACACCAGCAGCAGCAGGAGCCCAAATATACACTGGAGTTGGCTTCAGGAGCCCAAAAATTGGATGAATCACACCCTGGAGTTGGCAGAAGTTGGCAGCAGCAGCAGCAGGAGCCCAAATATACACTGGAGTTGGCCTCAGGAGCCCAAAAATTGGATGAATCACACCCTGGAGTTGGCAGAAGTTGGCAGCAGCAGCAGCAGGAGCCCAAATATACACTGGAGTTGGCCTCAGGAGCCCAAAAATTGGATGAATCACACCCTGGAGTTGGCAGAAGTTGGCAGCAGCAGCAGCAGGAGCCCAAATATACACTGGAGTTGGCCTCAGGAGCCCAAAAATTGGATGAATCACACCCTGGAGTTGGCAGGAGTTGACAGTAGCAGCAGCAGGAGCCCAAATATACACTGGAGTTGGCCTCAGGAGCCCAAAAATTGGATGAATCACACCCTGGAGTTGGCAGAAGTTGGCAGCAGCAGCAGCAGGAGCCCAAATATACACTGGAGTTGGCCTCAGGAGCCCAAAAATTGGATGAATCACACCCTGGAGTTGGCAGGAGTTGGCAGCAGCAGCAGCAGGAGCCCAAAAAATGGCCTAAAGACATAAATATGTTTTGCACCATTTGGAAAGTGTAAAACGTGGCACCATGCTGAATCTAGTCGCATGCATCAGGCATTGGTGGGTGGAAATCCTGGCTGATCCATCCCTGATTCATTTTGACAAAGGTGAGTCTCTCCACATTTTTAGTTGACAGACGAGTTCTCCTCGCCGTAACTATGGCCCCCGCCGCACTAAACACCCGCTCAGATGGCACGCTACTTGCCGGGCAGGACAGCTTTTCCAGGGCAAACTCTGCTAGTTGCGGCCACAAATCAAGTTTGGCTGCCCAGAAGTCCAGCGGATCCTCAAGGTGTGTTGGCATGGTCATGTCAAAGTATGACATGACCTGCTGGTTCAGGTCCTGCTCCAGGTCTTCCTGCTGCTCATGAGTAGCCTCACTATGCGGGTGTAGAAAGCTACTCATTAGCGACTGAAGACTGAGGCTGCTGCTGCTGATGGAGCTTCTGCTGCTGCTGCTGCCAACCCCCCCAGCGGCCATGGCAGTGGAAGGTGAGCGCAGAGGTCCCCTCGAGTCAGACCTGCGAGAGTATGGACCATGGCGCAGATAGGCATCGGCCAACTGCCTACGTAGAATGTCTTTGTAGTAGTTGAGTTTGTCCTCCCTCTCGGTGGGTTTAAAAAATGCCCCCATTTTGTGCCGGAAGCGAGGGTCCAATAAGGTGGACAGCCAGAAGTCATCCCGCCGACAGATGGAAACAATTCTGGGGTCACTACGCAAGCATGTGAGCATGCTTCGTGCCATTTGCGCAAGTGACTCGGATGGACTACCTGTCTCCATCTCCACTGCATACTGCCACGGTGTGCCCGGGTCCTCTGTCTCTCCTTCCTCAAAAACCTCTAGCTCCTCTGGCTGCTCCTGCTCCTCCTCTCCTGTCCGCTGACTAGATAAACCAGCCATTTCGCCAAGCCTAAACTGTGTTTCGCTGGGCAACTCCTCCTCCTCCTCTTCCTCCTCCTCCTCCTCCAGTTCAGCTCCAACGGGGTTCATGTGGCCGTAAGATGTAAACGCCATGTCTCCAGTGCCCTGACCAGCCATGGTTTCCAACATGTGCTGTAGTACATGAAGCAGTGGAATCACGTCGTTCATCCCGTAATCCTGCCGACTGACAAATAAAGTGGCTTCCTCAAAGGGCCTGAGCAAACGGCAGGTGTCACGTATGAGCTGCCACTGGTTGACATTGAAGTTACACAGGGGAGTCCCCCTATCTGCTTGGATCATCAGGAAATCCGTGATGGCTTTTCTCTGTTCATATAATCGGTCCAACATGTGAAGGGTGGAATTCCAACGGGTGGAAACATCGCAAATCAGACTATGTTGGGGGATACCATTCTGACGCTGTAGCTCAAGAAGGGTGTGTTTGGCGGTGTAGGAGTGGCTGAAGTGCATGCAAAGTTTCCGTGAAGTTGTTAGGATGTCCTGCAGATGGGGGGAACACTTCAGAAACCGCTTGACAACCAGATTGAAGACGTGAGCCATGCAGGGGGCATGGGTCAGGCTTCCTTGGCGCAGCGCAGACAAAATGTTCTTCCCATTGTCGGTAACCATGATTCCCATTTTAAGTTTTCTCGGAGTAAGCCATGTTTGGATTTCCTGATGAATACATTTAAGCAGTTCCTCCCCTGTGTGACTCCGTTCGCCAAGACAAACCATGTGAAGCACTGCGTGACACCTCCGTGCCCTGCACACATGGTAGACTGGAGGGGCACTGAGACTTGAGCCTACAGTGGAGGGTGAGGAGATGGCGGAGGATGAGGAGGCCGAGTCGCACGGTGTCACAGGCCCAATGGGCAGAGAGCGCGGAGGCCGAAGCGGCGTGACCTGTCCAAGTTGCTGCTGCAAAGGGACCACATTCACCCAGTGGGCCGTAAACGACATGTACTGCCCCTGACCGTAGTTACAGCTCCAGATGTCGGCGCTGCCATGTATTTTGCTACACACCGACAGGCTCAAGGACTGGCCCACCTTCTGTTCAACAAAAGTGTGCAGCGCTGGTACTGCCTTCTTGGCAAAGAAATGACGGCTTGGGACTCTCCACCTCGGCTCGGCACAAGCCATCAGTTCTCTGAAAGGTGCAGATTCCACCACCTGAAAAGGGAGCGACTGCAGCACCAGCAACTTGGACAGGAGCACATTCAGCTTCTGCGCCGTAGGATGAGTGGGCGCATACTGCTGTCTCTTGGACATGGCTTCGCTGATGGATTGCTGGCGGGATGCATGACTTGGAGGAGGAGGAGCAGGAGCGACAGAGGATGGGTATGACGCACAGCTGCCTTCGGCTGAGGTGCTGGAGCCTTGGCTGGCAGAAATTGGGAGCTCACTTGGTGAGGAAGCAGACTGGACCACCCCTTGGGAGCCTCGGTTCTCCCAGGTCGTTTTATGGTGACGCATCATATGTTGACGCAGGGCCGTGGTGCCAACATTTGGACCCTGGCCACGCTTCACCTTTTGCCTACATATCTTGCATGTGGCCATGTTACCCTCCTGCGGATGCCTTAGGAAAAACTGCCACACTGCCGAGTAGCTACTTTTCCCACCCCCTGGCCTCACTGATTCACTGCTGCTGTTGCCAACTCCAGGAACCCCTGCTCCACTACCTCCCGATAAGGTAGACTGCCGCACAGCAGGTGCTCTACCCCGGCCCCGGCCGGCTCCAGCCTTTGGAATTGTGCCCCCATGCTGACTGCTACCACCTTGCTGCCTCAGCTGCTGACTCCGGGGCAACCTGCGCCCCTCTTCTCCTGATGATGACGATGAAGCCCCTTCATCACCCGGCTCCCAAGTGCGATCGGCTTCATCGTCATCATCATCATCACCGAGTTGTGGCTGTACGTCACTGATGTTCGTGGATTCGTCAACAGTGTCTGGCGCAGGAGCTGGAACGCTCGCAGCACCCACGACACTGTCCACATCACTATCTGTCTGCCTAGCTAGAGAAGCCACCTCCATTTCTTGGCTGGGCAGTAGCTGCTGACTGTCCTCTATCTGATGGTCCTCCTCACTAAAGAGTGGAGCTGAACCCAAAGCATAGGATACGTCGCTGGGGGAGGGAACGGCGTAGGCCAGAGGCAATGGGAGGACAGGGACTGCTCTCGGGGCATGCCAACTCAGGGTTGTGTCAGAGGAACCTACCGACCCTAGACTGGGGGTCTCAGACGTAAGTTGTGATGATGTTGTTGATGAGCGCGTCAACCAATCTACCACGGCAGATGCGTTACTGGTGGAGACCCGACCGCTAGCAGATACTGGCAGATTAGGTCTCTCAGCGTGACTCCTGCTGCTACTGGCCCCCAGTCTGATGCGAGCTCTGCCTGCGGAATCTTGGCCTCTGCCACTCCTCTTTTCACTTCCAGGCACTTGTCTGCCCGACATAGTCTAACTGGCGTGGTAGTAGGTGATATTTAAAAAAACCCCGGGCAGCGGTGGGTCTATATGAAACAGAATATAATGCACACCAAAAGTGAGCAGTAACACTCAGCCTCCAACAGGCCTGCTTAGTGTAAATAAGAGAGCTGCTTAGTGTAAATAAAGAGGGGTATGCTATGTTACAGAATGGGATGCCTCAACAGAAGTGCACCTGGCAGGCAGCAGTAAGCCTATGCCCAGCAAAAGTGTCTTATAATATAAATATAATAAGAGCAAATGCTTATATGGTCTTAAACAGAGGCTGCTTTAGTCACAGAATGGGATGCCCTGGGCAGGAATGGACCTGGCAGGGTCCAGTAGTGCTTTGGCCAGCAAAAGTGTCTTTATCAGGCTAATTTCAAATATGATAAGAGCAAATGCTTATATGGTCTTAAACAGAGGCTGCTGTAGTCACAGAATGGGATGCCCCGGGCAGGAATCGACCTGGCAGGGTCCAGTAGTGCTTTGGCCAGCAAAAGTGTCTTTATCAGGCCTAATTTCAAATATGATAAGAGCAAATGCTTATATGGTCTTAAACAGAGGCTGCTGTAGTCACAGAATGGGATGCCCTGGGCAGGAATGGACCTGGCAGGGTCCAGTAGTGCTTTGGCCAGCAAAAGTGTCTTTATCAGGCCTAATTTCAAATATGATAAGAGCAAATGCTTATATGGTCTTAAACAGAGGCTGCTGTAGTCACAGAATGGGATGCCCCAACAGGAATCGACCTGGCAGGGTCCAGTAGTGCTTTGGCCAGCAAAAGTGTCTTTATCAGGCCTAATTTCAAATATGATAAGAGCAAATGCTTATATGGTCTTAAACAGAGGCTGCTGTAGTCACAGAATGGGATGCCCTGGGCAGGAATGGACCTGGCAGGGTCCAGTAGTGCTTTGGCCAGCAAAAGTGTCTTTATCAGGCCTAATTTCAAATATGATAAGAGCAAATGCTTATATGGTCTTAAACAGAGGCTGCTGTAGTCACAGAATGGGATGCCCTGGGCAGGAATGGACCTGGCAGGGTCCAGTAGTGCTTTGGCCAGCAAAAGTGTCTTTATCAGGCCTAATTTCAAATATGATAAGAGCAAATGCTTATATGGTCTTAAACAGAGGCTGCTTTAGTTACAGAATGGGATGCCCTGGGCAGGAATGGACCTGGCAGGGTCCAGTAGTGCTTTGGCCAGCAAAAGTGTCTTTATCAGGCTAATTTCAAATATGATAAGAGCAAATGCTTATATGGTCTTAAACAGAGGCTGCTTTAGTCACAGAATGGGATGCCCTGGGCAGGAATGGACCTGGCAGGGTCCAGTAGTGCTTTGGCCAGCAAAAGTGTCTTTATCAGGCTAATTTCAAATATGATAAGAGCAAATGCTTATATGGTCTTAAACAGAGGCTGCTGTAGTCACAGAATGGGATGCCCCGGGCAGGAATGGACCTGGCAGGGTCCAGTAGTGCTTTGGCCAGCAAAAGTGTCTTTATCAGGCTAATTTCAAATATGATAAGAGCAAATGCTTATATGGTCTTAAACAGAGGCTGCTGTAGTCACAGAATGGGATGCCCCGGGCAGGAATCGACCTGGCAGGGTCCAGTAGTGCTTTGGCCAGCAAAAGTGTCTTTATCAGGCCTAATTTCAAATATGATAAGAGCAAATGCTTATATGGTCTTAAACAGAGGCTGCTGTAGTCACAGAATGGGATGCCCCGGGCAGGAATGGACCTGGCAGGGTCCAGTAGTGCTTTGGCCAGCAAAAGTGTCTTTATCAGGCCTAATTTCAAATATGATAAGAGCAAATGCTTATATGGTCTTAAACAGAGGCTGCTGTAGTCACAGAATGGGATGCCCTGGGCAGGAATGGACCTGGCAGGGTCCAGTAGTGCTTTGGCCAGCAAAAGTGTCTTTATCAGGCCTAATTTCAAATATGATAAGAGCAAATGCTTATATGGTCTTAAACAGAGGCTGCTTTAGTCACAGAATGGGATGCCCTGGGCAGGAATGGACCTGGCAGGGTCCAGTAGTGCTTTGGCCAGCAAAAGTGTCTTTATCAGGCCTAATTTCAAATATAAGAGCAAATGCTTATATGGTCTTAAACAGAGGCTGCTGTAGTCACAGAATGGGATGCCCTGGGCAGGAATGGACCTGGCAGGGTCCAGTAGTGCTTTGGCCAGCAAAAGTGTCTTTATCAGGCCTAATTTCAAATATGATAAGAGCAAATGCTTATATGGTCTTAAACAGAGGCTGCTTTAGTCACAGAATGGGATGCCCTGGGCAGGAATGGACCTGGCAGGGTCCAGTAGTGCTTTGGCCAGCAAAAGTGTCTTTATCAGGCTAATTTCAAATATGATAAGAGCAAATGCTTATATGGTCTTAAACAGAGGCTGCTGTAGTCACAGAATGGGATGCCCCGGGCAGGAATGGACCTGGCAGGGTCCAGTAGTGCTTTGGCCAGCAAAAGTGTCTTTATCAGGCCTAATTTCAAATATGATAAGAGCAAATGCTTATATGGTCTTAAACAGAGGCTGCTTTAGTCACAGAATGGGATGCCCTGGGCAGGAATGGACCTGGCAGGGTCCAGTAGTGCTTTGGCCAGCAAAAGTGTCTTTATCAGGCTAATTTCAAATATGATAAGAGCAAATGCTTATATGGTCTTAAACAGAGGCTGCTGTAGTCACAGAATGGGATGCCCCGGGCAGGAATCGACCTGGCAGGGTCCAGTAGTGCTTTGGCCAGCAAAAGTGTCTTTATCAGGCCTAATTTCAAATATGATAAGAGCAAATGCTTATATGGTCTTAAACAGAGGCTGCTGTAGTCACAGAATGGGATGCCCCGGGCAGGAATGGACCTGGCAGGGTCCAGTAGTGCTTTGGCCAGCAAAAGTGTCTTTATCAGGCCTAATTTCAAATATGATAAGAGCAAATGCTTATATGGTCTTAAACAGAGGCTGCTGTAGTCACAGAATGGGATGCCCTGGGCAGGAATGGACCTGGCAGGGTCCAGTAGTGCTTTGGCCAGCAAAAGTGTCTTTATCAGGCCTAATTTCAAATATGATAAGAGCAAATGCTTATATGGTCTTAAACAGAGGCTGCTGTAGTCACAGAATGGGATGCCCTGGGCAGGAATGGACCTGGCAGGGTCCAGTAGTGCTTTGGCCAGCAAAAGTGTCTTTATCAGGCTAATTTCAAATATGATAAGAGCAAATGCTTATATGGTCTTAAACAGAGGCTGCTGTAGTCACAGAATGGGATGCCCCGGGCAGGAATGGACCTGGCAGGGTCCAGTAGTGCTTTGGCCAGCAAAAGTGTCTTTATCAGGCCTAATTTCAAATATGATAAGAGCAAATGCTTATATGGTCTTAAACAGAGGCTGCTTTAGTCACAGAATGGGATGCCCTGGGCAGGAATGGACCTGGCAGGGTCCAGTAGTGCTTTGGCCAGCAAAAGTGTCTTTATCAGGCTAATTTCAAATATGATAAGAGCAAATGCTTATATGGTCTTAAACAGAGGCTGCTGTAGTCACAGAATGGGATGCCCTGGGCAGGAATGGACCTGGCAGGGTCCAGTAGTGCTTTGGCCAGCAAAAGTGTCTTTATCAGGCCTAATTTCAAATATGATAAGAGCAAATGCTTATATGGTCTTAAACAGAGGCTGCTTTAGTCACAGAATGGGATGCCTCACAGCAGACTTAAGATCAGTTCAGTATATATGCACAGTTAGTTACTATAAGCAGCCTGAAAACGCTAACAAAGGCTGGATGAAAAAAAAAAAATCTCCCTGTCAGCCAGCTCCGTTTTTCCTACCTTTCCCTGGCTTTCTGTCTGTCTCCTGTCTGTCTCCTGCCTGTCTCCTGCCTGTCCCTGTCTGTCCCTGTCTCCAGCCTGTCTAACTGCCTCAGCTACACAGCGTTCTGTCTGTCTGTCACGAATGCAATAGAGAAATGAGGAAAAGCAAGATGGCCGCCGTTAAATACCGCTGTGTGACGTCACCGGGCTTGCTGGCTGCTGATAGGCTGCATGTGACTGCCCCAGCTTGCACTGGCGCGGGATACATGTCCAGACATGTCCCGTCCGCCATCTTAGAATGCCTGTAAATGTAAATGAATGGATGTTAAAGGAAAACTTCGAGTGATCGAATCGCGGGGAAATTCGGATTCGATCCGAATCGAATTTTTCCTGAAATTCGGATCGAATCCGGGTTCGTCCGGATCGATTCGCTCATCCCTATTTACAATGCATGCATAGAATCGCTCGCACATTCATACGAGAGCGGGAACATTTGAAAATAATACGACATCGGCACTAAAACGGAAGGTTTTTTGTGTCTCTCTGAATCGAGCCTATCGTCTAAGTCAATGACCACGAATCTATCTACATAATCCCGAAACACGTCATTTACAAAGTCTTGGAAGACGGCTGGAGCGTTACAAAGGCCAAAGGGCATGACCAGATACTCATAAAATGCCGTCTTCCACTCATCCCCCTGCCGAATTCGAATCAAGTTGTATGCCCCTTTCAAATCTAATTTGGAAAAGATCCGAGCGCCAATAACTTGATTGAATAAATCCCCAATCAAAGTGATTTTGTTCAAGGCCCTGTAGTCAATACAAGGTCTCAGACCACCATCCTTTTTCTCCACAAAAAAGAACCCAGCCCCCGCAGGCAATGTTGAGGGGCGGATAAACCCCTTACTCAAGTTTTCAGAGATGTAATCCCTCATTGCTTGCTCCTCAGGTTGGGTAAGGTTGTAAATTTTTCCTCTAGGAGGAATAGTCCCAGGGAGCAAGTCAATGGGGCAGTCATAGGCCCTATGTGGGGGAAGAGTGTCAGCTGAATGTTCAGAGAAAACGTCAGCCCAATCAGCGTATGGTTGAGGTAACCCTTGGGGCAACATCTGGAAACTTCTGAGGGCTGTGGAAAAACAATGTAGCATACAGAAGTTACTCCATTTAACTAGTTCCCCTGCCTGCCAATCTAAAATGGGGTTATGGAGTTTCAACCAAGGGTATCCCAAAACCACCGGAGTTTCGGGGCAATCAAAAACGAAAAATTCAATGGACTCAGAAAGGGAGGACCCAACAACTAATTTGAGAGGTGGAATCTTGGTAGTGACTGGACCCCCCTGAATGGCCTATTCATTGATGGCCAGGACATGCAGAGTTTTCCCAAGGGGTACCAAAGGAATTCCCAAGATGGAGATCATGCTTCTATCCAAGAAGTTGCCCGCAGCTCCACTGTCAATAAAAGCAGAAACTGACTGATTGGAGGAGCCCCAGGAAAGGTCTACGGGGATTAGCATTTTATTCAGGCAAGAGTAGCAAACAGACTCATCTAGATCAGCACTCTCCCCCTGATCTAGGTGTGAAAGTTTCCCGCCGAGTTTCTCTTGTTTGGACAGGATCTAGCGAAATGTCCCGGGTTCCCACAATATAGACATAACCCCATGGAGCGCCTTCGCTGCTTCTCATCCTGGGAAAGGCGGGTTCTCCCAAGCTGCATGGGTTCCTCCTGAGAGGTGGAAGGTATATTTTCCCTAAGGGAAGCTGGTGGGTTAGGGTTTTGGATGGGCTTGAGAGACGTGGGAGCCCTAGCTCTCTCCCTAAGGCGTTGGTCAATTTTAATTTGATGACCTGCATCAATTGGTCTAGGACCGATGGTGGAGGAAAATTCACAAGCGCATCCTTGATGCTCTCAGACAGGCCCACTCGGTATTGGCTACACAGGGCAGGGTCATTCCACCTGGATTCTACCGCCCATCGGCGGTATCAGCGCTATAATCCTCTGCCGTGTTCCTCCCTTGCTTCAAGGCCCGAAGCCTGTTTTCGGTTGTAGACTGTTGGTCCGGGTCAGCATATAATACACCCATGGCAAGAAAGAATGATGTAACTGAATGCAGGGCAGCATCATTGGGAGGCAAACTAAAAGCCCAAGACTGAGGGTCTCCTTGTAACAGGGAGATTACTAACCCCACCCGCTGGGTCTTGGTGCCTGAAGATACGGGCCTCAACTTGAAGTTGAGCTCGCAAGAATTTTTGAAGTTGGAGAATTTGCCACGGTCTCCAAAAAATTTCTCCGGTAGCGGGACCTTCGGCTCTGACACGTGAGGTGGTACAGAGGATGCAGGAATCTGCCTGGTTTCTTGAGTGGCCACTCTTTGGGCAAGTTGATTTATAGCAGTGGCCATAGCCTGCACTTGCTGTACCAGGTCATCCATGGTGTGGCCTGTTATAATGTCACGCTCAGGGTACTCTAATGACACGCTCCGGTAACTCCAGCCCTCCAGGTAAGCCCTCAACCCCCAATCTCTGCAGCCAGCTTCACCTGTAGGAGCCCCAGCTTGCCGGGACGCAGTACACGCCTGCCCGGGATCGGTTGCCCCCAGGACTTCAATGGCTCAAAGGATGAGAGCTTACTGGTTGGAGGTCTGAAGGACCAATAACTAGGAGCAGAATCAGAGCAAGTCCAATTGTTAGAGCGAGTTAAGCGGAAGTCCAGACAGGCCAGAGGTTGACACCGGGTAATCAGAGATCGCAGTGGTACAGAAGGATGAGGCAGCTCGTGGTCAGGGTTCAAAGCAGGGGTCGGCAACAGAGATCAGACAGAAAATGGTCGGTTCAAAGCAGGGGTCGGCAACGGAGATCAGACAAGGATTGGTCGGTTCAGGCAGGGGTCGACAACGGAGATCAGACAAAGATTGGTCAGTTCAGGCAGGGGTCGGCAACGAAGATCAAACAGAGTAATAATCAAGACAAACTAGGTACAAGGCGCTATAAGAGGCGCTGAGTAACTGACGGGGTGAACCTTTTATAGAAACAGGTATGACTGGGGATGGGGGGGAAATAGGAGTGTGATTGGTGCACAATAGAACACCTAACCTGATAGGACCAGGGCGTTTAGCCCCACAACTCCCTAGGGCTCATTGGCCCTGTCCCTATTAGGGAACACCGCCCACCCACCTGGGCTCATTGGCCTTTTAACTCTTCTTCCTCCGGTGGCCGTGCTGACAGCAGCGCCGCCAGAGGGAATACAATGGACGTGCTCGCGCCCGAGCACGAGAACTGCCGGACACGCCGGCAGAGGAGGAGGAGACGAAAGGGGGCGTGCTCACAGCCGCGCTCGCAGCCGGACCCGCGGGACAGAGGCGCCACTGGAACGGGACGCAGGTAAGTGAATCGTGACACTAAGGAAGTGGGTACAGGTCATTCTGCTAAGTAATTAAGGAAGTGGGCACAGGTCATTCTCCTAAGTAATTAATCTAAGGAGGTGGGCACAGGTCATTCTCCTAAGTAATTAATCTAAGGAAGTGGGCACAGGTCATTCTGCTAACTAATTAATCTAAGGAAGTGGGCACAGGTCATTCTCCTAAGTAATTAATCTAAGGAAGTGGGCACAGGTCATTCTCCTAAGTAATTAATCTAAGGAAGTGGGCACATGTCATTCTCCTAAGTAATTAATCCAAGGAAGTGGGCACAGGTCATTCTGCTAATGCTATTGACTATGGCTTGATGTATCTGGGTGACCATGTCAATTACCACATACTGTAAAGAATGACATTACAACTTATTTGGTTGGTGGCCGACAGATGCCTCGTTGGGGACAACCCTATGTCCTGGGCCCTGCCACTGTTGTGAAGTAGAGGCTGTCGAGACATGGCAAATAGGGTTACTTCTAATGTCTTAGTCAACAGTAATCAAATGTCATTTTCAATGTGTGTGTCACATCACTCACCTTCTCCCTGTGCCTCCTGGGCGAGATCTGCTGCTTCCTCCACATCTTCACCCGCTCCAGAAGCATCTACAAAAACAGATTAAGGGATTCAGCTTGGGTGGAAATAGCATGGATATGTGTGTGCGGTTACATGAAGAGTCACATACCAGAGGCTCCCGCCTGCGTCGCTGGGTACGACTCCCTGCCCACGCCGTGCCGCCCTTCCTCTGTGGAAAGGTCCAGGGGCTGGTCGGAGGACCCAACAGAGGAGGGGTAGGACCGTCGCCCTGGAGATCCACCACCTTCACTTTCAGCTGCAGATTCATGCAGCACTGGTCGGCCTGTGCGCCTCCGGGTGCGGTGGATTCGGTAATCCATTTCCAACACTAGAAAAGAAAAACAATTATAAATAAATGCCTACCTTCTGCATGAGTTACATCTGGCATGCAATCGCTAAGTACTTACTAATGGAGTCTGAAAAACCACCGCACCCGGGGCATGTGCAGCCGTTTCAGGTCCGACCAAGAGTGTGGTCACCAGAGTGTGGGTGAAGGTGGTGTCCGTCTGATGTTGTATTTTGCCAATGATCTCCAGGGCGACGGTGCGCTTCTCAAAAGAGTTGGGCAGGTAGTCGTACCTGCCCTCCAGCATGGTCTACAAAACACAAAATAAATATAGGATTTAGTTCAAACTGCATACAAATATCTGTCAACAATTGATCATTTGACTAAATGACATTAACAGACACATTTGTAGCCTAATCCAATCCTTAAAGCTGGCCTTAGTGCTGGTTCGCATGTGTGGGCCCTCACTTCGGTTTTGCACGGAGTTTTAGACACTTTAAACAAACCGTTTCTTCCTGCGCTTCCTTAAGGGCTAGGCATGCATTTAGCTGGCAAATCAAAGGCATTAAAAGACAATTACAAGCATGATGATCTCTTCTTGTTGGCGGGTGAAGATTGTGGGCGCCATCTTGCATCTTGTCTGCAGCAGATAAGTAATGCCCCTGCGGTTTCCGGGTTCCACACGGCCGGACGAACGGCCGTACGCACGTCCGTATGCACGCGTACGCATAGAGTGAGACCCCGCCAATCTAATTTAAAGTGTCCTGGACACACAGCTCATTCTCTTTCAGAGTCCATGAGCAATGGCACCGAAAAAATCTAAAATAAAAGCAGCAAAGGAGGTCACCAGCAAACAGCCATCCAAGCAGCAGGAGCTTGCTGAAGGGCCAAAGCCTCGGTCACAGATGCCCAAAACGAAGTTGCGGCCAACCCGCATTGCAAAGGCACCCACCACAATGACCAAAAAAGGAGGCCGCGGGAAAAAGGAAGCCACAGGCCAGAAAGCCAACCCCAACGGAGGGGAAAAAAGGGACCAAGAGGGTGCGAAGCCCCAGCCCCCCAGGTCACCATCACCCTACCGACGTGGCTACCATGGCAAGCCAACAAAAAGGAGACACCGGGAAAGAAGCCCCAGCAGCTCAACCTCGCCATCAACACCACCCGCACGTGGCCACAAGGCTCATGCCAAGAGGGCAAGGCACAGCCCCAGAAGTCCGAGTTCGCCCTCTCCACCCACACTGGTGTCAAAATCAGCGGCCAAGAGGGCAAGGCACAGGTCCAGAAGTCCAGGTTCGCCCTCCCCACCCGCACGGGTGTAAAAATCAGCGGCCAAGAGGGCAAGGCACAGGCCCCGAAGCCCAAGCTCTGGGTCACCCCTGGACCGGCCGTCTTCCTCCAAGGGGCATGGGTCTTCTAAGGGCCCACAGAGGCACAGGGCCCCAAACACAACTTCCTCCACAACACCCTCTCCTCCTCGGCCACATTCTTCACCGGCACAAGTGTCAAGGCAGGCTGAATATTCCACATCTACACCTGCGACTTCAGTGGCCACCCATCTACGCTCACCCAGTCCCTTTCCAAGTCCGGTTCAATCTGCAGCCAGCCAGCAGTCAGTAATCTCACACCCACACAGCCAGGCCAGAATGTCCCCTGATTTTGCGCCAAACACTGAGGAACCAGAACCACAACCAACAGTGCGCACATTGCGCAGAGGCCATGCTTGGATGTCTTAACTTTTCAGGACCCTGTATCTGCTTTGTGTGAGTCCAAAACAGCTCTATCCCGCCCCCCTGCACTTTATCCCACTCTCCTCTACTCAGTAAGTGTAATGCATCTAATCAAAGATGGCACCCTATTATAAATTCAAGGACATAATTTAAGCAGAGTGTGGGGAAGACTAATTCTTACTTTACTCTAAATTCAATTTTAACATTTTGCTAATGCAGGACTAACATTTGGCAAGGCTGTTTGAAAAATCTAATGGTTAAGGTCGTGTTTCACATCTGAACAAGATGTTCAAATAGGCATAGTTTCATACATGGGACACAAACTAAATTCATAGCTAGGGATGAGCGAATCGATCCGGACGAACCCGGATTCTATCCGAATTTCATGAAAAATTCGATTCGGATCGAATCCGAATTTCCCCGTGCTTCGATGGCTCGAAGTTTTTTTTTAACATCCATTCATTTACATTACAGGCATTCTAAGATGGCGGACGGGACATGTCCAGACATCTACCCCACTCCAGTGCATACTGGGGCAGTCACATGCAGCCTATCAGCAGCCAGCAAGCCCGGTGACGTCACAGCGCTATTTAAGGCGGCGGACATCTTGCTTTTCCTCATTTCTCTATTGCATTCGTGAGACACAGGACGCTGCTGTAGTCAGGGAGAGACAGTTAGACAGACAGGGACAGGCAGGAGACAGGCAGGAGACAGGCAGGAAGTCAGCGAGAAGCAGGGAAAGTTAGGAAAAAAACGGATGCAGTGACAGGGATTTTTTTTTGTTTTCATGCAGCCTGAGTGTTACTGCCTGGGTCACTGGCTTTGCTAGCTGTTTCACCCTGGTTAACCACTGTTGCTTTGCATAGTACTACTGCTCCCAGGTGCACTGCTGTTGTGGCATCCCATTCTGTGACTACACCAGCCTCTATTTACTATAACCCTTTGCACTTATTCTAAAAGTAATTTGGCCTGATAAAGACACTTTTGCTTTGCATAGTACTACTGCTCCCAGGTGCACTGCTGTTGTGGCATCCCATTCTGTGACTACACCAGCCTCTATTTACTATAACCCTTTGCACTTATTCTAAAAGTAATTTGGCCTGATAAAGACACTTTTGCTTTGCATAGTACTACTGCTCCCAGGTGCACTGCTGTTGTGGCATCCCATTCTGTGACTACACCAGCCTCTATTTACTATAACCCTTTGCACTTATTCTAAAAGTAATTTGGCCTGATAAAGACACTTTTGCTTTGCATAGTACTACTGCTCCCAGGTGCACTGCTGTTGTGGCATCCCATTCTGTGACTACATCAGCCTCTATTTACTAAAACCCTTTGCACTTATTCTAAAAGTAATTTGGCCTGATAAAGACACTTTTGCTTTGCATAGTACTACTGCTCCCAGGTGCACTGCTGTTGTGGCATCCCATTCTGTGACTACACCAGCCTCTATTTACTATAACCCTTTGCACTTATTCTAAAAGTAATTTGGCCTGATAAAGACACTTTTGCTTTGCATAGTACTACTGCTCCCAGGTGCACTGCTGTTGTGGCATCCCATTCTGTGACTACACCAGCCTCTATTTACTATAACCCTTTGCACTTATTCTAAAAGTAATTTGGCCTGATAAAGACACTTTTGCTGTGCATAGTACTACTGCTCCCAGGTGCACTGCTGTTGGGGCATCCCATTCTGTGACTACACCAGCCTCTATTTACTATAACCCTTTGCACTTATTCTAAAAGTAATTTGGCCTGATAAAGACACTTTTGCTTTGCATAGTACTACTGCTCCCAGGTGCACTGCGGTTGGGGCATCCCATTCTGTGACTACACCAGCCTCCATTTACTATAACCCTTTGCACTTATTCTAAAAGAAATTTGGCCTGATAAAGACACTTTTGCTTTGCATAGTACTACTGCTCCCAGGTGCACTGCGGTTGGGGCATCCCATTCTGTGACTACACCAGCCTCTATTTACTATAACCCTTTGCACTTATTCTAAAAGTAATTTGGCCTGATAAAGACACTTTTGCTGTGCATAGTACTACTGCTCCCAGGTGCACTGCTGTTGTGGCATCCCATTCTGTGACTACACCAGCCTCTATTTACTATAACCCTTTGCACTTATTCTAAAAGTAATTTGGCCTGATAAAGACACTTTTGCTTTGCATAGTACTACTGCTCCCAGGTGCACTGCGGTTGGGGCATCCCATTCTGTGACTACATCAGCCTCCATTTACTATAACCCTTTGCACTTATTCTAAAAGAAATTTGGCCTGATAAAGACACTTTTGCTTTGCATAGTACTACTGCTCCCAGGTGCACTGCGGTTGGGGCATCCCATTCTGTGACTACACCAGCCTCTATTTACTATAACCCTTTGCACTTATTCTAAAAGTAATTTGGCCTGATAAAGACACTTTTGCTGTGCATAGTACTACTGCTCCCAGGTGAACTGCTGTTGTGGCATCCTATTCTGTGACTACACCAGCCTCTATTTACTATAACCCTTTGCACTTATTCTAAAAGTAATTTGGCCTGATAAAGACACTTTTGCTTTGCATTGTACTACTGCTCCCAGGTGCACTGCTGTTGTGGCATCCCATTCTGTGACTACACCAGCCTCTATTTACTAAAACCCTTTGCACTTATTCTAAAAGTAATTTGGCCTGATAAAGACACTTTTGCTTTGCATAGTACTACTGCTCCCAGGTGCACTGCGGTTGTGACATCCCATTCTGTGACTACACCAGCCTCTATTTACTATAACCCTTTGCACTTATTCTAAAAGTAATTTGGCCTGATAAAGACACTTTTGCTTTGCATAGTACTACTGCTCCCAGGTGCACTGCGGTTGTGGCATCCCATTCTGTGACTACACCAGCCTCTATTTACTATAACCCTTTGCACTTATTCTAAAAGTAATTTGGCCTGATAAAGACACTTTTGCTTTGCATAGTACTACTGCTCCCAGGTGCACTGCTGTTGTGGCTTCCCATTCTGTGACTACACCAGCCTCTATTTACTATAACCCTTTGCACTTATTCTAAAAGTAATTTGGCCTGATAAAGACACTTTTGCTGTGCATAGTACTACTGCTCCCAGGTGCACTGCTGTGGGGGCATCCCATTCTGTGACTACACCAGCCTCCATTTACTATAACCCTTTGCACTTATTCTAAAAGTAATTTGGCCTGATAAAGACACTTTTGCTTTGCATAGTACTACTGCTCCCAGGTGCTCTGCTGTTGTGGCATCCCATTCTGTGACTACACCAGCCTCTATTTACTATAACCCTTTGCACTTATTCTAAAAGTAATTTGGCCTGATAAAGACACTTTTGCTTTGCATAGTACTACTGCTCCCAGGTGCACTGCGGTTGTGGCATCCCATTCTGTGACTACACCAGCCTCTATTTACTATAACCCTTTGCACTTATTCTAAAAGTAATTTGGCCTGATAAAGACACTTTTGCTGTGCATAGTACTACTGCTCCCAGGTGCACTGCTGTTGTGGCATCCCATTCTGTGACTACACCAGCCTCTATTTACTATAACCCTTTGCACTTATTCTAAAAGTAATTTGGCCTGATAAAGACACTTTTGCTTTGCATAGTACTACTGCTCCCAGGTGCACTGCTGTTGGGGCATCCCATTCTGTGACTACACCAGCCTCTATTTACTATAACCCTTTGCACTTATTCTAAAAGTAATTTGGCCTGATAAAGACACTTTTGCTTTGCATAGTACTACTGCTCCCAGGTGCACTGCTGTTGGGGCATCCCATTCTGTGTCTACACCAGCCTCTATTTACTATAACCCTTTGCACTTATTCTAAAAGTAATTTGGCCTGATAAAGACACTTTTGCTGTGCATAGTACTACTGCTCCCAGGTGCACTGCTGTTGGGGCATCCCATTCTGTGACTACACCAGCCTCTATTTACTATAACCCTTTGCACTTATTCTAAAAGTAATTTGGCCTGATAAAGACACTTTTGCTGTGCATAGTACTACTGCTCCCAGGTGCTCTTCTGTTGTGGCATCCCATTCTGTGACTACACCAGCCTCTATTTACTATAACCCTTTGCACTTATTCTAAAAGTAATTTGGCCTGATAAAGACACTTTTGCTGTGCATAGTAGTACTGCTCCCAGGTGCCCTGCTGTTGTGGCATCCCATTCTGTGACTACTCCAGCTTCTATTTACTATAACCCTTTGCACTTATTCTAAAAGTAATTTGGCCTGATAAAGACACTTTTGCTTTGCATAGTACTATTGCTCCCAGGTGCACTGCTGTTGGGGCATCCCATTCTGTAACATACCATTAGCCTCTGTATTCACTGTAAGCTGCACAGTTATTTAAAATATTTTGGTCTGTTTCAGCCTGCTTACACACTGTTGCTGTGTGCATATATTACTGATCTCAAGTCTGCTTGGGGCTTTCCATTCTGTAACATACCATTAGCCTCTGTCTTTACTCTAAGCTGCACACTTATTTCAAGTAATTTGGCCTGTATGAGGCTGCTTACACACTGCTGCTGTGTGCATATATACTGATCTCAAGTCTGCTTGGGGCATCCCATTCTGTAACATACCATTAGCCTCTGTCTTTACTCTAAGCTGCACAGTTATTTCAAGTAATTTGGCCTGTTGCAGCCTGCTTACACACTGCTGCTGTGCGCATATATTACTGATCTCAAGTCTGCTTGGGGCATCCCATTCCGTAACATACCATTAGCCTCTGTCTTTACTCTAAGCTGCACAGTTATTTCAAGTAATTTGGCCTGTTGCAGCCTGCTTACACACTGTTGCTGTGTGCATATATACTGATCTCAAGTCTGCTGTGGGCATCCCATTCTCCCATTCTGTAACATACCATTAGCCTCTGCATTCACTGTAAGCTGCACAGTTATTTAAAGTATTTTGGCCTGTTTCAGCCTGCTTACACACTGTTGCTGTGTGCTAGGGATGAGCGAATCGATCCGGACAAACCCGGATTCGATCCGAATTTCAGGAAAAATTCGATTCGGATCGAATCCGAATTTCCCCGCGATTCGATCGCTCGAAGTTTTCCTTTAACATCCATTCATTTACATTTACAGGCATTCTAAGATGGCGGACGGGACATGTCTGGACATCTATCCCGCGTCAGTGCAAGCTGGGGCAGTCACATGCAGCCTATCAGCAGCCAGCAAGCCCGGTGACGTCACAGCGCTATTTAAGTCGGCCATCTTGCTTTTCCTTCCTCATTTCTCTATTGCATTCATGAGAGACAGAACGTTGTAGTGAGAGAGAGAGGCAGTTAGACAGGCAGGGACAGACAGGGACAGGCTGGAGACAGGCAGGAGACAGACAGGAGACAGACAGAAAGTCAGCGAAAAACAGGGAAAGGTAGGAAAAATCGGAGGCTGTCACAGGGAGATTTTTTTTTTTTTTCATCCAGCCTGAGTGTTACCAGCTGGCTGACAGGCTTTGTTAGCGTTTTCAGGCTGCTTATACTAACTAACTGTGCATATATACTGAACTGATCTTAAGTCTGCTGTGAGGCATCCCATTCTGTGACTACAGCAGCCTCTGTTTAAGACCATATAACCATTTGCACTTATTATAATTGAAATTAGGCCTGATAAAGACACTTTTGCTGGGCATAGCACTACTGGACCCTGCCAGGTGTACTTAATGCTGGTTTTTATGGCATCCCATTCTGTGACTACAGCAGCCTCTGTTTAAGACCATATAACCATTTGCACTTATTATAATTGAAATTAGGCCTGATAAAGACACTTTTGCTGTGCATAGCACTACTGGACCCTGCCAGGTGTACTTACTGCTGGTTTTTAGGGCATCCCATTCTGTGACTACAGCAGCCTCTGTTTAAGACCATATAACAATTTGCACTTATTATAATTGAAATTAGGCCTGATAAAGACACTTTTGCTGTGCATAGCACTACTGGACCCTGCCAGGTGTACTTACTGCTGGTTTTTAGGGCATCCCATTCTGTGACTACAGCAGCCTCTGTTTAAGACCATATAACAATTTGCACTTATTATAATTGAAATTAGGCCTGATAAAGACACTTTTGCTGGGCATAGCACTACTGGACCCTGCCAGGAGCACTTCTTTTTTGGGGCATCCCATTCTGTGACTACAGCAGCCTCTGTTTAAGACCATATAACCATTTGCACTTATTAGAATTGAAAATAGGCCTGATAAAGACACTTTTGCTGGGCATAGCACTACTGGACCCTGCCAGGTGCACTTCTTTTTTGGGGTATCCCATTCTGTGACTACAGCAGCCTCTGTTTAAGACCATATAACCATTTGCACTTATTCTAATTGAAATTAGGCCTGATAAAGACACTTTTGCTGGGCATAGCACTACTGGACCCTGCCAGGTGTACTTACTGCTGGTTTTTAGGGCATCCCATTCTGTGACTACAGCAGCCTCTGTTTAAGACCATATAACCATTTGCACTTATTCTAATTGAAATTAGGCCTGATAAAGACACTTTTGCTGGGCATAGCACTACTGGACCCTGCCAGGTGTACTTACTGCTGGTTTTTAGGGCATCCCATTCTGTGACTACAGCAGCCTCTGTTTAAGACCATATAACCATTTGCACTTATTCTAATTGAAATTAGGCCTGATAAAGACACTTTTGCTGTTCATAGCACTACTGGACCCTGCCAGGTGTACTTACTGCTGGTTTTTAGGGCATCCCATTCTGTGACTACAGCAGCCTCTGTTTAAGACCATATAACCATTTGCACTTATTATAATTGAAATTAGGCCTGATAAAGACACTTTTGCTGGGCATAGCACTACTGGACCCTGCCAGGTGTACTTACTGCTGGTTTTTAGGGCATCCCATTCTGTGACTACAGCAGCCTCTGTTTAAGACCATATAACCATTTGCACTTATTATAATTGAAATTAGGCCTGATAAAGACACTTTTGCTGGGCATAGCACTACTGGACCCTGCCAGGTGCACTTCTTTTTTGGGGCATCCCATTCTGTGACTACAGCAGCCTCTGTTTAAGATCATATAACCATTTACACTTATTATAATTGAAATTAGGCCTGATAAAGACACTTTTGCTGGGCATAGCACTACTGGACCCTGCCAGGTGTACTTACTGCTGGTTTTTAGGGCATCCCATTCTGTGACTACAGCAGCCTCTGTTTAAGACCATATAACCATTTGCACTTATTATAATTGAAATTAGGCCTGATAAAGACACTTTTGCTGGGCATAGCACTACTGGACCCTGCCAGGTGTACTTACTGCTGGTTTTTAGGGCATCCCATTCTGTGACTACAGCAGCCTCTGTTTAAGACCATATAACCATTTGCACTTATTCTAATTGAAATTAGGCCTGATAAAGACACTTTTGCTGGGCATAGCACTAGTGGACCCTGCCAGGTGCACTTCTTTTTTGGGGCATCCCTTTCTGTGACTACAGCAGCCTCTGTTTAAGACCATATAACCATTTGCACTTATTCTAATTGAAATTAGGCCTGATAAAGACACTTTTGCTGGGCATAGCACTACTGGACCCTGCCAGGTGTACTTACTGCTGGTTTTTAGGGCATCCCATTCTGTGACTACAGCAGCCTCTGTTTAAGACCATATAACCATTTGCACTTATTCTAATTGAAATTAGGCCTGATAAAGACACTTTTGCTGTTCATAGCACTACTGGACCCTGCCAGGTGTACTTACTGCTGGTTTTTAGGGCATCCCATTCTGTGACTACAGCAGCCTCTGTTTAAGACCATATAACCATTTGCACTTATTCTAATTGAAATTAGGCCTGATAAAGACACTTTTGCTGGGCATAGCACTACTGGACCCTGCCAGGTGCACTTCTTTTTTGGGGCATCCCATTCTGTGACTACAGCAGCCTCTGTTTAAGACCATATAACCATTTGCACTTATTATAATTGAAATTAGGCCTGATAAAGACACTTTTGCTGGGCATAGCACTACTGGACCCTGCCAGGTGTACTTACTGCTGGTTTTTAGGGCATCCCATTCTGTGACTACAGCAGCCTCTGTTTAAGACCATATAACCATTTGCACTTATTAAAATTGAAATTAGGCCTGATAAAGACACTTTTGCTGGGCATAGCACTACTGGACCCTGCCAGGTGTACTTACTGCTGGTTTTTAGGGCATCCCATTCTGTTACTACAGCAGCCTCTGTTTAAGACCATATAACCATTTGCACTTATTATAATTGAAATTAGGCCTGATAAAGACACTTTTGCTGGGCATAGCACTACTGGACCCTGCCAGGTGCACTTCTTTTTTGGGGCATCCCATTCTGTGACTACAGCAGCCTCTGTTTAAGACCATATAACCATTTGCACTTATTATAATTGAAATTAGGCCTGATAAAGACACTTTTGCTTGGCATAGCACTCTGGACCCTGCCAGGTGTACTTACTGCTGGTTTTTAGGGCATCCCATTCTGTGACTACAGCAGCCTCTGTTTAAGACCATATAACCATTTTCACTTATTCTAATTGAAATTAGGCCTGATAAAGACACTTTTGCTGGGCATAGCACTACTGGACCCTGCCAGGTGCACTTCTTTTTTGGGGCATCCCATTCTGTGACTACAGCAGCCTCTGTTTAAGACCATATAACCATTTGCACTTATTCTAATTGAAATTAGGCCTGATAAAGACACTTTTGCTGGGCATAGCACTACTGGACCCTGCCAGGTGCACTTCTTTTTTGGGGCATCCCATTCTGTGACTACAGCAGCCTCTGTTTAAGACCATATAACCATTTGCACTTATTCTAATTGAAATTAGGCCTGATAAAGACACTTTTGCTGGGCATAGCACTACTGGACCCTGCCAGGTGCACTTCTTTTTTGGGGCATCCCATTCTGTGACTACAGCAGCCTCTGTTTAAGACCATATAACCATTTGCACTTATTATAATTGAAATTAGGCCTGATAAAGACACTTTTGCTGGGCATAGCACTACTGGACCCTGCCAGGTGTACTTACTGCTGGTTTTTAGGGCATCCCATTCTGTGACTACAGCAGCCTCTGTTTAAGACCATATAACCATTTGCACTTATTATAATTGAAATTAGGCCTGATAAAGACACTTTTGCTGGGCATAGCACTACTTGTCCCAGGTTCACTGCTGGGTTTTTAGGGCATCCCATTCTGTGACTACAGCAGCCTCTGTTTAACACCATATAACCATTTGCACTTATTCTAATTGAAATTAGGCCTGATAAAGACACTTTTGCTGTGCATAGCACTACTGGACCCTGCCAGGTGTACTTACTGCTGGTTTTTAGGGCATCCCATTCTGTGACTACAGCAGCCTCTGTTTAAGACCATATAACCATTTGCACTTATTCTAATTGAAATTAGGCCTGATAAAGACACTTTTGCTGTGCATAGCACTACTGGTCCCTGCCAGGTGCACTCCTTTTTGGGGCATCCCATTCTGTGACTACACCAGCCTCTATTTAAGAACCTAACCATTTGCACCTATTCTAATTGAAATTAGGCATGATAAAGACACTTTTGCTGTGCATAGTCTTACTGCTGCCTGCCAGGTGCTCTCTGGTTTTTGGGGCATCCCATTCTGTAACATACCATTAGCCTCTGCATTTACTGTAAGCTGCACAGTTATTTAAAGAAATTTGGCCTGTATGAGCCTGCTTACACACTGCTGCTGTGTGCATATATACTGATCTCAAGTCAGCTTTGGGCATCCCATTCTGTAACATACCATTAGCCTCTGCATTTACTGTAAGCTGCACAGTTATTTAAAGAAATTTGGCCTGTATGAGCCTGCTAACACACTGCTGCTGTGTGCATATATACTGATCTCAAGTCTGCTTGGGGCATCCCATTCTGTAACATACCATTAGCCTCTGCATTAACTGTAAGCTGCACAGTTATTTAAAGAAATTTGGCCTGTATGAGCCTGCTAACACACTGCTGCTGTGTGCATATATACTGATCTCAAGTCTGCTTGGGGCATCCCATTCTGTAACATAGCATTAGCCTCTGCATTTACTGTAAGCTGCACAGTTATTTAAAGAAATTTGGCCTGTATGAGCCTGCTAACACACTGCTGCTGTGTGCATATATACTGATCTCAAGTCAGCTTTGGGGCATCCCATTCTGTAACATACCATTAGCCTCTGCATTTACTGTAAGCTGCACAGTTATTTAAAGTAATTTGGCCTGTATGAGCCTGCTAACACACTGCTGCTGTGTGCATATATACTGATCTCAAGTCTGCTTGGGGCATCCCATTCTGTAACATACCATTAGCCTCTGCATTTACTGTAAGCTGCACAGTTATTTATAGAAATTTGGCCTGTATGAGCCTGCTTACACACTGCTGCAGTGTGCATATATACTGATCTCAAGTCAGCTTTGGGGCATCCCATTCTGTAACATACCATTAGCCTCTGCATTTACTGTAAGCTGCACAGTTATTTAAAGAAATTTGGCCTGTATGAGCCTGCTAACACACTGCTGCTGTGTGCATATATACTGATCTCAAGTCTGCTTGGGGCATCCCATTCTGTAACATAACATAACCTACCTACCATACTAAGCAGCTCTCTTATTTAAACTAAGCAGGCCTCTTGGAGGCTGATTGTCCACTTTTGGGTGTGCATTTATATTCGGTTTCATATACAGTGGGGTATCCCAATTTGTAAGATAACCTACCCCGACCATGTAAACTAAATAGGCCTGTTGCAGCCTGAGTTTCTCTGCTTGCGTATGGCCTGCATTACAATCTGTCTCTTTCAATGACACTGCTGCCTGGGGTATCCTAATTTGTAAGATAACCTACCCCAACCATGTAAACTAAAGGTTACGTCCTTCCAGAAGGAAAACTTATGCCGAACACTATTTTTGTTAGGGGCATTGACCTTTGGATTGATCGGTATGAAATTAAGGATTTTTTTTCAAAGTATGGCGCTGTAAAGAAGGTCAAAATTATTTCTCATACTTGGATTATTGTTACTTTTTGTTCAGCTTAAAATATACCAGGCCACACGGGCATCCCAAGGCACATGCTGTTTTACCCTATTTTTTAAGCACAAGCATTTCTCATACTTGGATTATTGTTACTTTTTGTTCAGCTTAAAATATACCAGGCCACACGGGCATCCCAAGGCACATGCTGTTTAACCCTATTTGTTAAGCACAAGCATTTCTCATACTTGGATTATTGTTACTTTTTGTTCAGCTTGAAATATACCAGGCCACACGGGCATCCCAAGGCACATGCTATTTTAACCCTATCTGTTATACAACATAAGCGTTGATCAGCATCAGCTGCTTTATTAAGCTACTTCAGTTTGCACTTGTTTTTGACTGCTTTTAATAAACCAGGCCGCAGGGCACCCCAAAGCTGCACCTTGCACCCTATCTGGTATACAACATAAGCGTTGATCAGCATCAGCTTCATTAAGCTACTTCAGTTTGCACTTCCTTTTTGACTGCTTTCATTTAACCAGGCCGCAGGGCACCCCAAAGCTGCACCTTGCACCCTATCTGTTTATACTAAATAAGCATCTACAGCCTCAGCTATATTAAGTTATTGCATTTTGAATTTGTTTTGGTCTGCTTTAAATACACCAGGCCGCAGGGTATCCCAAACCTGCATGTTGCACCCCATCTGTTATACTAAATAAGCGTTGATCAGCATCAGCTTTATTAAGCTATTGCATTTTGCATTGGTTTTTGTACTGCTGCCAAAACACTAGCCCATATGGGCATCCCAAACCAGCACATGTCACCCTATCTGTTATACTAAATAAGCTTCTACAGGCCCTTTTTTTATTTATTTATTTTTATTTATAAAGAGCTGTAATAGCTTATATAGCTGTATATAGTGAGTGCCATTTTGCTTCATTATATAGAGCACCCCCTCTGTAAATCTGAGGGACAATAGTTTATATTATGAGGTAAATTCATGGTTTTGCACCATTATATGGAGCAGCCCCTGTGTAAATCTGAGGGGCAATAGCTTATATTGTGAGGTAACTTTGCCATTTTGCAGCATAATATAGAGCAGCCCCTGTGTAAATCTGAGGGGCATTAGCTTATATAGTGAGGTAAATTTGCCATTTTGCTTCATTATATAGAGCAGCCCCTGTGTAAATCTGAGGGGCAATAGTTTGTATTATGAGGTAAATTCATGATTTTGCACCATTATATGGAGCAGCCCCTGTGTAAATCTGAGGGGCAATAGCTTATATTGTGAGGTAAATTTGCCATTTTGCTTCATTATATAGAGCAGCCCCTGTGTAAATCTGAGGGGCAATAGTTTATATTATGAGGTAAATTCATGGTTTTGCACCATTATATGGAGCAGCCCCTGTGTAAATCTGAGGGGCAATAGCTTATATTGTGAGGTAAATTTGCCATTTTGCTTCATTATATAGAGCAGCCCAGTTGCCATCTAAATCAACTACTGTCCGGCCAGTACAGCTTTTCCAGGGCAAACTCTGCTAGTTGCGGACACAAGTCAAGTTTGGCTTCCCAGCAAATCCAGTGGATCCTGAAGGTGTGTTGGCATGGTCATGTCAAGGTATGACATGACCTGCTGTTTGAGGTCCAGCTCTAGGTCTTCCTGCTGCTCATGAGTAGACTCACTATGCGGGTGTAGAAAGCTACTCACTAGCGACTGAAGACTGAGGCTGCTGCTGATGGAGCTGCTGCTGCTGCTCCTTCCACCCCCCCAGCAGCCATGGCAGTGGAAGGTGATCGCAGAGGTCCCCCCGAGTCAGACCTGCGGGAGTATGGGCCATGGCGCAGATAGACATCGCCCAACTGGCTACATGGGATGTCTCTGTAGTAGGTCAGTTTTTCCTCCCTCTCAGTGGGCGTAAAAAATACCCCCATTTTGTGCCGGAAGCGAGGGTCCAATAAGTTGGAGAGCCAGAAGTCATCCCGTTGACAAATGGAGACAATTCTGCGCTCACTAGTACGCAAGCATGTGAGCATGCATCGTGCCATTTGTGCAAGTGACTCGGAGGGACTACCTGTCTCCATCTCCACTGTTAACTGCCACGGTGTGTCTGGGTCCTCTGTCTCGCCTTCCTCACAACCCTCTAGCTCCTGTGGCTGCTCCTGCTCCTCCTCTCCTGTCAGATGACTAGATAAAATGGTCATTTTGTGAAACCTAAACTGTGGTTTGCTGTGCCCCACCCCCTCCTCCTCCTCCACTTCAGCCCCCACAGGCTTCATGTGGCTGTGAAATGTATGTGCCATGTCTCCAGTGCCCTGACCAGCCATGGTTTCCAACATGTGTTGTAGTACATGAAGCAGTGGAATCTCATCGTTCATCTCATAGTCCTGGCAACTGACTAATAAAGTAGCTTCCTCAAAGGGCCTGAGCAAACGGTCGGTGTCACGTATGAGCTGCTACTGGTTTACATTGAATTTACACAGGGGTGTCCCCCTATCCGTTTGGATCATCCAGAAATCCGTGATGGCTTTTCTCTGTTCCTATAATGCAGTGGTCCTCAACCCTGTCCTCAAGGCCCACCAACATGTCATGTTTTTTGGATCTCCAAATAGCCAGCTCTATTGCTCTGCAGCTGCACTAATTACTCCACCTGTGCATCTTTGTGGAGATCTGCAAAACCTGGCCTGTTTGTGGGCCTTGAGGACAGGGTTGGGGACCACTGCTATAGTGGATCCTGCATATGGAGGGTGGAATTCCAACGGGTGGAAACATCGCAAATCAGACTATGTTGGGGTACACCGTTCTGACGCTGAGGCTCAATAAGGTTGTGCTTGGTGGTGTAGGAGTGCCAGAAGTGCATGCTAACTTTCTTTCCTGTTGTTCGGATGTCTTTCAGATGGGGGCAAGACTTCAGAAAACGCTTGACAACTAGACTGAACACGTGTGCCATGTCAGGACGCATGACTCTGGCTTCCTTGTTGCAGCGCAAACAAGATGTTCTTCCAAGTATCAGTCACCATGGGTCCAAATTTGCTGTTTTCGTGGGTTAAGAAATGATTTCATGGATTGAGTTCTCATTTTTAGTAGTTACTCCCATGTGTGACTCAAGGAAAACCATGTGAAGAACAGCGTGAAACCACAATCATCAAGGGGGCCTAAAAGTATATATATTGTCCACCATGAGTCCATAGTTACAGCTCCAGATGTAGACAACACTGTGCACTTTGGTACACACTGACAGGCTAAAGGACTGGCCCACCTTCTGTTCAACAACATTTTACAGGGCAGGTACTGCCATCTTTGCAAAGCAATGATACCATGGGACTCTCCACCTCTGCTCGGCACAAGCCATCAGTTCTCTGAAAGGTCCACCACTGGGTAATGCAGCAGGCTGGACTTATGGTGACGCTGTCTGAGAGGAGAAATCCCTCAGACATCAAGATTAAAAATTCCAAGAATTTTTGAGGGCTAATTATTCAGAGGCAATGATACCCAGTTGTTTCTGATTTAATTACAAGGTGGAAACACACCCTCAAACAAAACTTCACTTTGGCAATACTATTGCATTTGTTTATTCATAATTTTATGTATATATACTAACTAACCTACTTTTTCTCCACAGGATTGTGGATGCTACATGAAAAACTGCCACATCGCTGAGTAGCTGATTTTTCCTACCAACGGTCCCCAATGTTTCACTGCTGCTGCTGCTGCCGCCGCCGCCGCAGACTCCAGGGACCCTCTTCCACTACCTCCGCTTGCAACACCTCCTCCCACGACACTCTCCTCATCACTAATTGCCCGGCTAGTGGAAGAAGAGGCGAGTGTCTCCTCCACTTCTTGGCTGGGCAGTAGCTGCTGAATTTTATGATTATCAGATCTTCATCAATGGATAGTGGAGCTGAACCCAAAGCATAACAACAGACAACAGACAGTTGACTGGGGGTGTCAGATGCCACTTGTGATGCAGTGGACTGCTTTTGCAGCACTTCCAGACAAAGTTGCTTCATTGGCTGACACAATGACTGGTAAAGCTGTGGAACATATGGTTGAAAAGCAAGAATAACCATTTGTTTTTATATGAAAAAGACCCTGGTTTATACATACTTTTCTTTTTTCCAGAGACTGCCCTGCGTGAAATGAATGGCGCATGGATCAGCCAAGCTTTCCTCCCAACAATGCCTGATGTATTCCAGTAGATTGATGACGGGGCCAGACCAACACTAAAGAAAGATGGATCGTGCAAAACAGATTTAAGGCGCTGCTCTCCAGTTACAGACATTCCTCCACATCGGACCACAAGTAAGTATTGATAAAAAAATCCTTTACGTTACTCTTACTTTTTATTAATATTCTTCGGATAAGACGGATCAGACATCCAGATTAAAAATTCCAAGAATTTTTGAGGGCTAATTAGTCAGAGGCAATGATACCTTGTTGTTTCTGATTTAATTAAAAGGTGGAAACACACCCTCAAACAAAACTTCACTTTGGCAATACTTTTGCATTTGTTTATTCATAATTTTATGTAGATATTACTAACTAAGCTACCTTTTCTCCACATGACTCTCCACAGGGTGTGATTCATCCAATTTTTGGGCTCCTGAAGCCAACCCCAGTGTCTCTTTAAAGTAATGTTTGGGCTCCTGCTGCTGCTGCTGCCAACTCCAGGGTGTGATTCATCCAATTTTTGGGCTCTTGAAGCCAACCCCAGTGTCTCTTTAAAGTAATGTTTGGGCTCCTGCTGCTGCTGCTGCCAACTCCAGGGTGTGATTCATCCAATTTTTGGGCTCCTGAAGCCAACCCCAGTGTCTCTTTAAAGTAATGTTTGGGCTCCTGTTGCTGCTGCTGCCAACTCCAGGGTGTGATTCATTCAATTTTTGGGCTCCTGCCGCCAACTCCAGTGTCTCTTTAAAGTAATGTTTAGGCTCCTGCTGCTGCTGCTGCTGTCAACTCCAGGGTGTGATTCATCCAATTTTTGGGCTCCTGCTGCCAACTCCAGTGTCTCTTTAAAGTAATGTTTGGGCTCCTGCTGCTGCTTGCAACTCCAGGGTGTGATTCATCCAATTTTTGGGCTCCTGAAGCCAACTACAGTGTGTCTTTCAAGCTATGTTTGGGTTGCTGCTGCTTGCAACTCCAGGGTGTGATTCATCCAATTTTTGGGCTCCTGCTGCCAACTCCAGTGTCTCTTTAAAGTAATGTTTGGGCTCCTGCTGCTGCTGCTGCTGCTGCTTGCAACTCCAGGGTGTGATTCATCCAATTTTTGGGCTCCTGCTGCCAACTCCAGTGTCTCTTTAAAGTAAGGTTTGGGCCCCTGCTGCTGCTGCTGCTGCCAGCTCCAGGGTGTGATTCATTCAATTTTTGGGCTCCTGAAGCCAACTACAGTGTGTCTTTCAAGCTATGTTTGGGCTCCTGCTGCTTGCAACTCCAGGGTGTGATTCATCCAATTTTTGGGCTCCTGCTGCCAACTCCAGTGTCTCTTTAAAGTAATGTTTGGGCTCCTGCTGCTGCTGCTTGCAACTCCAGGGTGTGATTCATCCAATTTTTGGGCTCCTGCTGCCAACTCCAGTGTCTCTTTAAAGTAATGTTTGGGCTCCTGCTGCTGCTGCCAACTCCAGGGTGTGATTCATTCAATGTTTGGGCTCCTGCTGCCAACTCCAGTGTCTCTTTGAAGTAATGTTTGGGCTCCTGCTGCTGCTGCTCCTGCCAACTCCAGGGTGTGATTCATTCAATTTTTGGGCTCCTGCTGCCAACTCCAGTGTCTCTTTAAAGTAATGTTTGGGCTCCTGCTGCTGCTGCTTGCAACTCCAGGGTGTGATTCATCCAATTTTTGGGCTCCTGCTGCCAACTCCAGTGTCCCTTTCAGCCAATGTTTGGGCTCCTGCTGCTGCTGCTTGCAACTCCAGGGTGTGATTCATCCAATTTTTGGTCTCCTGCTGCCAACTCCAGTGTCTCTTTGAAGTAATGTTTGGGCTCCTGCTGCTGCTGCTCCTGCCAACTCCAGGGTGTGATTCATTCAATTTTTGGGCTCCTGCTGCCAACTCCAGTGTCTCTTTAAAGTAATGTTTGGGCTCCTGCTGCTGCTGCTTGCAACTCCAGGGTGTGATTCATCCAATTTTTGGGCTCCTGCTGCCAACTCCAGTGTCCCTTTCAGCAAATGTTTGGGCTCCTGCTGCTGCTGCTTGCAACTCCAGGGTGTGATTCATCCAATTTTTGGTCTCCTGCTGCCAACTCCAGTGTCTCTTTAAAGTAATGTTTGGGCTCCTGCTGCTGTTGCTTGCAACTCCAGGGTGTGATTCATCCAATTTTTGGACTCCTGCTGCCAACTCCAGTGTCTCTTTAAAGTAATGTTTGGGCTCCTGATGCTGCTGCTGCTGCCAACTCCAGGGTGTGATTCATCCAATTTTTGGGCTCCTGCTGCCAACTCCAGTGTCTCTTTAAAGTAATGTTTGGGCTCCTGCTGCTGCTGCTGCTGCCAACTCCAGGGTGTGATTCATCCAATTTTTGGGCTCCTGAAGCCAACTCCAGTGTCTCTTTAAAGTAATGTTTGGGCTCCTGCTGCTGCTTGCAACTCCAGGGTGTGATTCATCCAATTTTTGTGCTCCTGAAGCCAACTACAGTGTGTCTTTCAAGCTATGTTTGGGCTCCTGCTGCTTGCAACTCCAGGGTGTGATTCATCTAATTTTTGGGCTCCTGAAGCAAACTCCAGTGTCTCTTTCAGCCAATGTTTGGGCTCCTGCTGCTGCTTGCAACTCCAGGGTGTGATTCATCCAATTTTTGGGCTCCTGCTGCTGCCAACTCCAGTGTCTCTTTAAAGCAATGTTTGGGCTCCTGCCCCTCATAGTGATGCCACGTCAACTCTCTGCAATCGTGCCGCTCTGCGATTCTATTAGCGATGCCTCTGATTTGCATGTGATATTTATTTAAAGTATTATTTAACTAACCCAGCACGCATCCTATGCGTGTTACAGCAAGGCAGAATGGTTTACAAACCTATTGAGGCTCTAGGAGGCTCAGAAATAGCCGTTTTTAATAGCGATTCGTCGCGAATAAATTTGTGTCGAAACGATTTTTGTCGGAAAATTCGGCGAATCAGTCGAATCGAATTTTTCAAAAGTTCGCTCATCTCTATTCATAGCCATACACCTACCAAAAAATGACGTTATTGGCGTCAACTTACAAAGGAGCCATCCACTGGAAAATTCCCCAGACTCAAACCGACCTTACAATCCAGATCTGCGAAGAATGTGGGCATCATGGGATGAGCAGACTAAGGAACTGCATGTCCATGGCCACTATTACTATGGGATAAATTACAAGGAGGGATTATTTAAAAGGACGGATAAATTACAAGGAGGGATTATTTAAAAGGAGGGATACATTACAAGGAGGGATTATTTAAAGGATGGATAATTTACAAGAAGGGATTAAATACAAGGAGGGAATACTTATAAGGAGGGACATTTTACACACATAACAAAAAATATTTAAAAAAATATTGTGACGGATTGTACTTGCCTGTAGATATACTCGTCGTCTGCCGGAGGCACCAGGGCAACGTGGGTGCGGTCAATGGCACCCATGACGTTGGGCATGTCGGCGATGTTATAAAATGCCAGCTTAATCGCGTTTCTGGCTACCATGTCGTCAGGAAAACAAATATATTTCCGAGTAATGGTAGCCATGCCGTCCAAAAACTTGGATAGCGCGCGGCTCAGCGTAGGCTGGGAGATCCCCACGGAGAGGGCACCAAGCCTCTGGAACGAGCCGTTTGCCAAAAATTGCAGGCAGCCAAGCATCTTGGTCATACCTGAAATTGCTTGCCCCTTCCTTGTGGTACAGACTAACCATGGCCGCATCTCACTATATAATTTATGGAGGGAAGGGCGATTAAGTCTGGTGAGCTCGAACAGCTTAACGTCATGCATGCCATCATTGTGCATGCGTCGCCGGTGCAATCTTGTCTCAGCCCTACGGACAATTTCAATGCCCATGAGCTGCATATCCTCATGCTCCTCAAATGCACTAGAGTCGTCCATAGCTGCTAGTCTCGAGGTCAAAATGGTCCCGTAAGGGGATCGCAAAGGAAACGGGTTTATAGGCTGGTGGTCCGTTGGCAATCAGCTCTCTGAATGAGATGCAAGCACATAGCAATAACGTAAGTTATCTGAACGAACGAAAAATATCAGACTTGGTTGGGAAAATGACCCGAACTAACGCAAATGTTCCGATTTGCATTCGTTAATAGAAAGCGCATATACGCATTTGCCCGAACGTTCGTTCGAATGAAAAATGGACGAAAAAAACAAAAAAAAACACCCACGAAAAATTTCACAGACAGCTACGGAAGTCAAGACGAACATGCCTCTGAATCGAGCCTCATGTGCATGCTTGCACCATGAATCAGGTGCCTAGGCACATGGAAATTTGTTGGGTTTTTAACCCTTAAAATTCCCCCAAAAAATGGGGTTTCCCCACCCTTTTTTTTTTAATTAACCCTTTTGTGTTCTGTCATCCAGCAGCTATAAAAGGCTTCTAGCAAGTGAGCAGAAGCCAGTGATCGCCGAGGGACAGAGTGCTCCAGTATGGATGGGAGGTAAAAAAATATTTTTTCTCTTTGTGTGTCTGTGTTTTTTTTACATTTAACCCCTTGTGAACTGGTAAGGGGTCCATGAGACCGTTCCCGGCGCTCCCGCGTTGTCTACCCCACTGCGAGAGGCCAGAGGAGTGGCGGGGGCTCTGTCCCGGCCCCGCCGCTGCGATCGCTGTCTTTTCAGGCAGCGATGACAGCGGCGGGGCCAGAGACAGAGCCCCTGCCGCTCCTCCATCTGCTGCCTCTTCCGGGCTCAGAGCACACGCGAGCACGAAGGTCCGGGCAGCGGGTGGGCGTGGTCTGCACCGGTGCAGGCCATGCCCACCCGCTGCCCGGACCTTCGTGCTCGTATGTGTCCAGGAACAGCAGATGGAGGAGCGGCAGGGGCTCTGTCTCTGGCCCCGCTGCTGTCATCGCTGCCTGAAAAGACAGCGATTGCAGCGGCGGGGGAGGGACAGAGCCAGCTCCGTGAATGGGGTGGGCGTGGTCTGCGCCGACTCTGCGGCGCAGGCCACGCCCACCTCATTCACGGAGCCGGCCGCTCGGCACAGCGGTGTCAGCGGACAGGTGAGTTTAACTTTTTTTTTTATATACATGGCGCCTGCCTATACTAATGGGGGGAGGGGGTGGGAATGGGGGGAGAGGGGCCACACAGCCTATTCTAATGGTGGAAGAGGGGCCACACAGCCTATACTAATGGGGGAAGAGGGGCCACACAGCCGATACTAATGGGGGAGGGGGATGCCCCACAGCCTATGGGAATGGGGAGAGGGGGATGCCACACAGCCTATGGGAATGGGGGGAGGGGGATGCCACACAACCTATGGGAATGGGGAGAGGGGGATGCCACACAGCCTATGGGAATGGGGGGAGGAGGATGCCACACAGCCTATGGGAATGGGGAGAGGGGGATGCCACACAGCCTATGGGAATGGGGAGAGAGGGATGCCACACAGCCTATGGGAATGGGGAGAGGTGGATGCCACACAGCCTAGGGGAATGGAATGGGGAGAGAGGGATGCCACACAGCCTATACTAATGGGGGGAGGGGGATGCCACACAGCCTATACTAATGGGGGGAGGGGGATGCCACACAGCCTATGCTAATGGGGGGAGGGGGATGCCCCACTGCCTATGGGAATGGGGAGAGGGGGATGCCACACAGCCTATGGGAATGGGGAGAGGTGGATGCCACACAGCGTATGGGAATGGGGAGAGAGGGATGCCACACAGCCTATACTAATGGGGGGAGGGGGATGCCACACAGCCTATACTAATGGGGGGAGGGAGATGCCACACAGCCTATGCTAATGGGGGGAGGGGGATGCCACACTGCCTATGGGAATGGGGAGAGGGGGATGCCACACAGCCCATGGGAATGGGGGGAGGAGGATGCCACACAGCCTATGGGAATGGGGAGAGGTGGATGCCACACAGCGTATGGGAATGGGGAGAGAGGGATGCCACACAGCCTATACTAATGGGGGGAGGGGGATGCCACACAGCCTATACTAATGGGGGGAGGGGGATGCTACACAGCCTATGCTAATGGGGGGAGAGGGATGCCACACTGCCTATGGGAATGGGGAGAGAGGGATGCCACACAGCCTATGGGAATGGGGGGAGGGGGATGCCACACAGCCTATGGGAATGGGGAGAGGGGGATGCCACACAGCCTATGGGAATGGGGGGAGGTGGATGCCACACAGCATATGGGAATGGGGGAAGGAGGATGCCACACAGCCTATGGGAATGGGGGGAGGAGGATGCCACACAGCCTATGGGAATGGGGGGAGGATGATTCCACACAGCCTATGGGAATGGGGGGAGGGGGATGCCACACAGCCTATGGGAATGGGGGGAGGAGGATGCCACACAGCCTATGGGAATGAGGAGAGGTGGATGCCACACAGCCTATGGGAATGGGGAGAGAGGGATGCTACACAGCCTATACTAATGGGGGGAGGGGGATGCCACACAGCCTATACTAATGGGGGGAGGGGGATGCCACACAGCCTATGTGAATGGGGAGAGGTGGATGCCACACAGCGTATGGGAATGGGGAGAGAGGGATGCCACACAGCCTATACTAATGGGGGGAGGGGGATGCCACACAGCCTATACTAATGGGGGGAGGGAGATGCCACACAGCCTATACTAATGGGGGGAGAGAGGGATGCCACACAGCCTATGGGAATGGGGGGAGGGGGATGCCACACAGCCTATGGGAATGGGGAGAGGGGGATACCACACAGCCTATGGGAATGGGGGGAGGAGGATGCCACACAGCCTATGGGAATGGGGGGAGGAGGATGCCACACAGCCTATGGGAATGGGGGGAGGAGGATGCCACACAGCCTATGGGAATGGGGGGAGGAGGATGCCACACAGCCTATGGGAATGGGGGGAGGGGGATGCCACACAGCCTATGGGAATGGGGGGAGGAGGATGCCACACAGCCTATGGGAATGGGGGGAGGAGGATGCCACACAGCCTATGGGATTGGGGGGAGGAGGATGCCACACAGCCTATGGGAATGGGGGGAGGAGGATGCCACACAGCCTATGGGAATGGGGGGAGGGGGATGCCACACAGCCTATGGGAATGGGGGGAGGAGGATGCCACACAGCCTATGGGAATGGGGAGAGGTGGATGCCACACAGTGTATGGGAATGGGGAGAGAGGGATGCCACACAGCCTATACTAATGGGGGGAGGGGGATGCCACACAGCCTATACTAATGGGGGGAGGGGGATTCCACACAGCCTATACTAATGGGGGGAGGGGGATTCCACACTGCCTATGGGAATGGGGAGAGAGGGATGCCACACAACCTATGGGAATGGGGGGAGGGGGATGCCACACAGCCTATGGGAATGGGGAGAGGGGGATGCCACACAGCCTATGGGAATGGGGGGAGGAGGATGCCACACAGCCTATGGGAATGGGGGGAGGAGGATGCCACACAGCCTATGGGAATGGGGGGAGGGGGATGCCACACAGCCTATGGGAATGGGGGGAGGAGGATGCCACACAGCCTATGGGAATGGGGAGAGGTGGATGCCACACAGCATATGGGAATGGGGAGAGAGGGATGCCACACAGCCTATACTAATGGGGGGAGGGGGATGCCACACAGCCTATACTAATGGGGGGAGGGGGATGCCACACAGCCTATGCTAATGGGGGAGGGGGATGCCACACTGCCTAAGGGAATGGGGAGAGAGGGATGCCACACAGCCTATGGGAATGGGGGGAGGGGGATGCCACACAGCCTATGGGAATGGGGAGAGGGGGATGCCACACAGCCTATGGGAATGGGGGGAGGAGGATGCCACACAGCCTATGGGAATGGGGGGAGGAGGATGCCACACAGCCTATGGGAATGGGGGGAGGAGGATGCCACACAGCCTATGGGAATGGGGGGAGGAGGATGCCACACAGCCTATGGGAATGGGGGGAAGAGGATGCCACACAGTCTATGGGAATGGGGAGAGGTGGATGCCACACAGCGTATGGCAATGGGGAGAGAGGGATGCCACACAGCCTATACTAATGGGGGGAGGGGGATGCCACACAGCCTATACTAATGGGGGGAGGGGGATGCCACACAGCCTATGCTAATGGGGGGAGGGGGATGCCACACAGCCTATGGGAATGGAATGGGGAGAGAGGGATGCCACACAGCCTATACTAATGGGGGGAGGGGGATGCCACACAGCCTATACTAATGGGGGGAGGGGGATGCCACACAGCATATGCTAATGGGGGGAGGGGGATGCCCCACTGCCTATGGGAATGGGGAGAGGGGGATGCCACACAGCCTATGGGAATGGGGGGAGGGGGATGCCACACAGCCTATGGGAATGGGGAGAGGTGGATGCCACACAGCGTATGGGAATGGGGAGAGAGGGATGCCACACAGCCTATACTAATGGGGGGAGGGGGATGCCACACAGCCTAGACTAATGGGGGGAGGGAGATTCCACACAGCCTATGCTAATGGGGGGAGTGGGATGCCACACTGCCTATGGGAATGGGGAGAGAGGGATGCCACACAGCCTATGGGAATGGGGGGAGGGGGATGCCACACAGCCTATGGGAATGGGGAGAGGGGGATGCCACACAGCCTATGGGAATGGGGGGAGGAGGATGCCACACAGCCTATGGGAATGGGGGGAGGAGGATGCCACACAGCCTATGGGAATGGGGGGAGGAGGATGCCACACAGCCTATGGGAATGGGGGGAGGAGGATGCCACACAGCCTATGGGAATGGGTGGAGGAGGATGCCACACAGCCTATGGGAATGGGGGGAGGGGGATGCCACACAGCGTATGGGAATGGGGAGAGAGGGATGCCACACAGCCTATACTAATGGGGGGAGGGGGATGCCACACAGCCTATACTAATGGGGGGAGGGGGATGCCACACAGCCTATGCTAATGGGGGGAGGGGGATGCCACACTGCCTATGGGAATGGGGAGAGAGGGATGCCACACAACCTATGGGAATGGGGGGAGGGGGATGCCACACAGCCTATGGGAATGGGGAGAGGGGGATGCCACACAGCCTATGGGAATGGGGGGAGGAGGATGCCACACAGCCTATGGGAATGGGGGGAGGAGGATGCCACACAGCCTATGGGAATGGGGGGAGAGGGATGCCACACAGCCTATGGGAATGGGGGGAGGAGGATGCCACACAGCCTATGGGAATGCGGAGAGGTGGATGCCACACAGCGTATGGGAATGGGGAGAGAGGGATGCCACACAGCCTATACTAATGGGGGGAGGGGGATGCCACACAGCCTATACTAATGGGGGGAGGGGGATGCCACACAGCCTATACTAATGGGCAGAGGGGGATGCCACACTGCCTATGGGAATGGGGAGAGAGGGATGCCACACAGCCTATGGGAATGGGGGGAGGGGGATGCCACACAGCCTATGGGAATGGGGAGAGGGGATGCCACACAGCCTATGGGAATGGGGGGAGGAGGATGCCACACAGCATATGGGAATGGGGGGAGGAGGATGCCACACAGCCTATGGGAATGTGGGGAGGAGGATGCCACACAGCCTATGGGAATGGGGGGAGGAGGATGCCACACAGCCTATGGGAATGGGGGGAGGAGGATGCCACACAGCCTTTGGGAATGGGGGGAGGGGGATGCCACACAGCCTATGGGAATGGGGGGAGGAGGATGCCACACAGCCTATGGGAATGAGGAGAGGTGGATGCCACACAGCCTATGGGAATGGGGAGAGAGGGATGCTACACAGCCTATACTAATGGGGGGAGGGGGATGCCACACAGCCTATACTAATAGGGGGAGGGGGATGCCACACAGCCTATGCTAATGGGGGGAGGGGGATGCCACACTGCCTATGGAAATGGGGAGAGAGGATGCCACACTGCCTATGGGAATGGGGGGAGGGGGATGCCACACAGCCTATGGGAATGGGGAGAGGGGGATGCCACACAGCCTATGGGAATGGGGAGAGGGGGATGCCACACAGCCTATGGGAATGGGGAGAGGGGGATGCCACACAGCCTATGGGAATGGGGAGAGGGGGATGCCACACAGCCTATGGGAATGGGGGGAGGGGGATGCCACACAGCCTATGGGAATGGGGAGAGAGGGATGCCACACAGCCTATACGAATGGGGGGAGGGGGATGCCACACAGCCTATACTAATGGGGGAGGGGGATGCCACACAGCCTATACTAATGGGGGATGGGGATGCCACACAGCCAATGGGAATGGGGGGAGAGGTGGATGCCACACAGCCAATGGGAATGGGGGGAGAGGTGGATGCCACACAGCCTATGTGAATGGGGGGAGAGGGATGCCACACAGCCTATACTAATGGGGGGAGAGGGGGATGCCACACAGCCAATGGGTATATGGGGAATGGGAGGGGGGGATGCCACACTGGGTATATGGGGAATGGGATGGGGGCATGCTACACTGTCTATGGAATGGGGGCATCCCACACGGCCTATGGGAATGGGATAGGGGAATGCCACACTGTCTGTAATGGTGCGTTTTTGGTTTAAATTTTTTTTTTCTTATTTTCTTCCCCCAAATCCTAGGTGCGTCTTATGGGCAGGTGCGTCTTATAGGGCGACAAATACGGTACTTGTTTCAGTTAGGGGGGTCTCCTGGCCAGGAACAGGGGGCTACCGATAAATATGTGGTACCGTTCTAATCGGTAGAAATGGGGCTTTCACATGCAATATGGTTTTCCCTAATAAAATACATTTTTTATTTAAAATAAAGGAGGCAATTTTCTCAAAAAAATGTTTATTTATTTTTTTTTTACTTAATAATAAATAAAATTTACAAACAAGACATTTCATGTTAAAGCCTAAACTCTGCTGCAATATATATATATATATAATTTTCCTGAAAATTCCAGCAAAAATGTCGCAAAACATGGCGCAAAATGGGGAAAAATGACCTGTCAACAGAGGGTGACAAAATCTCAAGTAGGCTGGCAATTAAAAGGGTTAATAGTACCTCTGCATGTTGGGTATTGTTCTGTTCGGGGGACCTTACGCTTTCAGACTTAGCTTGTTTTTTCTTGTTTGCATATTTATATTTTAGGAAAAGGTGTTTTTTTATTCAGCTTTTTTTTATAAATGTTTTAAGGAAACCCTGCGCAACCAAAGAATTCTTTGAGGGATCAATTCCAGAAAGATGAGCCCACTACAACAAGCTGGGTATGCTTAGAAAGCTTAACATGTGTACTTTCAGGGAATATATGCTTTATGGGGGATATTCCAAATGTAAAGAGTTGTTTTGGTTAAAAATCGCAAGGTGCGCACTTTGTCTGCAGAGCTGAAATTTTCAAGAAAAATTACCATTATGCTCATGCTTTACTTTGGGGTGTTTGGCAACTCTTCCCTTGATAGTAGCTATGCATGTTGGGTATCGTTCTGTTCGGGGGATGTTGCTTTTTCAGATTATACTTGTTTTTTCTTGTTTGTATATAGTTTTTTTAGGAAAATGTGGCTTTGATTCTGCTTTTTTATCCTTTTTTTAGGGAAACTCTTTGCAACCAAAGAATACATTGAAGATTACTTCTAGAAAACTGTGGCCACATCAACAAGCCTGGTACAAATATAAAGCCTGAGGTGTGTACTTCCAGAGAATATATAGTTTGTGGGGGGTATTTCAAATGTAAAGGGTTGTTTTTCTGGAAAAACTGCAAGGTGCGCATAGCGCATATCACAGTTGTATTTTTTCTGAAAATCCCCTAAAGCTCTGTGTCAGTTTGGGGTAGTCTCCTGGGCAGGAAAGGGTGTCTACCTATACATATGTGGTACCACTGTAACCGGGAGAAATTGGGATTTCACACACAATAAGATTTTATTGACAAACTTACATTTTTTATTACAAAAAAACACTACAAATTGTAAAAAATAGATTTTTTTTTATTTTTTTTGCACATATTTCGCCAAAAAATATTAAGAATACACCTAAAATTACAAACAAGACATTTCATGTTAAAGTTCAGACTCTGCTGAAAAAAACAATACATCATTTTTAGAGATGAGCGAGTAGTGAAATATCCGAAATTTCGAATTTCGATTCGAATAGACCGCGTTACTCGACTACTCGACCGAATATCGAATCCCATTATAGTCTATGGGAAAAAAATGCTCGACACTTGGAAATCTCAATTCGACCACTTGGAGGTCACCAAGTCCACCCTGAAACATCAGAAAATGATGCCAACACTGCTGGAATGCAACTGGGACAGCAGGGGAAGCATGTCTGGGTGCATATAACGCGCCCAAGTCGCACTATTACGCCACTATCACAGCCTCTCAACAATACACTCCAAACACAATATTACTTCTACGTAAAGTGAGACAAGACAAGGAAACCTTCTTTCCTCTACATTGCCATGGACCCCAAGCCAAACTGTACAAAAAAGAAGAACAAAATTCTGCACCCCTTAAAATCACGTTGCCTAATGACAACCACAGATGGCATAGGCAAGGGGGAAAATAAATAGACCCCACCCCTAATTGTCATTGTGTGTGTGTGTGTGAGATGTGGTCAGACATGTCCTCTTGTGTCATTGTGTCACCCCAGCAGTAAGGGAAGCTTAAAGGAGGAGGTTTGTTACAGTGTGTCACCCCAGCAGTAAGGGAAGCTTACAGGAGGAGGTTTGTTACAGTGTGTCACCCCAGCAGTAAGGGAAGCTTACAGGAGGAGGTTTGTTACAGTGTGTCACCCCAGCAGTCAGGGAAGCTTACAGGAGGAGGTTTGTTACAGTGTGTCACCCCAGCAGTAAGGGAAGCTTAGAGCTGAGACCTCTTAAAAATTGTGTGGAGGCCCAAGATCTGAGACCTCTTAAAAATTGTGTGGAGGCCCAAGAGCTGAGACCTCTCAAACATTGTGTGGAGTCCCACGAGCTGAGACCTCTTAAACATTGTGTGGAGGCCCAAGAGCTGAGACCTTTTAAAAATTGTGTGGAGGCCCAAGAGCTGAGACCTTTTAAAAATTGTGTGGAGGCCCAAGAGCTGAGACCTTTTAAAAATTGTGTGGAGGCCCAAGAGCTGAGACCTTTTCAAAAATTGTGTGGAGGCCCAAGAGCTGAGACCTCTCAAACATTGTGTGGAGGCCCAAGAGCTGAGACCTTTTAAAAATTGTGTGGAGGCCCAAGAGCTGAGACCTCTCAAACATTGTGTGGAGGCCCAAGAGCTGAGACCTTTTAAAAATTGTGTGGAGGCCCTAGAGCTGAGACCTCTCAAACATTGTGTGGAGGCCCAAGAGCTGAGACCTTTTAAAAATTGTGTGGAGGCCCAAGAGCTGAGACCTCTCAAACATTGTGTGGAGGCCCAAGAGCTGTCTTAAGGACTGTCTTGTATTCTGGTAGCTGGTATATATGGTGGTAAAAGGTATATTCTGAGCTTCTGGGGCCCTGCCTGACTAAATAGAAAATGAGCTATATACTGTTCAACATAGCAGCACTAATAAGGGATTAAGGACTGTCTTGTCTTCTGGTAGCTGGTATATATGGTGGTAAAAGGTATATTCTGAGCTTCTGGGGCCCTGCCTGACTAAATAGAAAATGAGCTATATACTGTTCAACATAGCAGCACTAATAAGGGATTAAGGACTGTCTTGTCTTCTGGTAGCTGGTATATATGGTGGTAAAAGGTATATTCTGAGCTTCTGGGGCCCTGCCTGACTAAATAGAAAATGAGCTATATACTGTTCAACATAGCAGCACTAATAAGGGATTAAGGACTGTCTTGTCTTCTGGTAGCTGGTATATATGGTGGTAAAAGGTATATTCTGAGCTTCTGGGGCCCTGCCTGACTAAATAGAAAATGAGCTATATACTGTTCAACATAGCAGCACTAATAAGGGATTAAGGACTGTCTTGTCTTCTGGTAGCTGGTATATATGGTGGTAAAAGGTATATTCTGAGCTTCTGGGGCCCTGCCTGACTAAATAGAAAATGAGCTATATACTGTTCAACATAGCAGCACTAATAAGGGATTAAGGACTGTCTTGTCTTCTGGTAGCTGGTATATATGGTGGTAAAAGGTATATTCTGAGCTTCTGGGGCCCTGCCTGACTAAATAGAAAATGAGCTATATACTGTTCAACATAGCAGCACTAATAAGGGATTAAGGACTGTCTTGTCTTCTGGTAGCTGGTATATATGGTGGTAAAAGGTATATTCTGAGCTTCTGGGGCCCTGCCTGACTAAATAGAAAATGAGCTATATACTGTTCAACATAGCAGCACTAATAAGGGATTAAGGACTGTCTTGTCTTCTGGTAGCTGGTATATATGGTGGTAAAAGGTATATTCTGAGCTTCTGGGGCCCTGCCTGACTAAATAGAAAATGAGCTATATACTGTTCAGCGTAGCAGCCCTAATAAGGGCTCTTAAGGACTGTCTTGTCTTCTGGTAGCTGGTATATATGGTGGTAAAAGGTATATTCTGAGCTTCTGGGGCCCTGCCTGACTAAATAGAAAATGAGCTATATACTGTTCAGCGTAGCAGCCCTAATAAGGGCTCTTAAGGACTGTCTTGTCTTCTGGTAGCTGGTATATATGGTGGTAAAAGGTATATTCTGAGCTTCTGGGGCCCTGCCTGACTAAATAGAAAATGAGCTATATACTGTTCAACATAGCAGCACTAATAAGGGATTAAGGACTGTCTTGTCTTCTGGTAGCTGGTATATATGGTGGTAAAAGGTATATTCTGAGCTTCTGGGGCCCTGCCTGACTAAATAGAAAATGAGCTATATACTGTTCAACATAGCAGCACTAATAAGGGATTAAGGACTGTCTTGTCTTCTGGTAGCTGGTATATATGGTGGTAAAAGGTATATTCTGAGCTTCTGGGGCCCTGCCTGACTAAATAGAAAATGAGCTATATACTGTTCAACATAGCAGCACTAATAAGGGATTAAGGACTGTCTTGTCTTCTGGTAGCTGGTATATATGGTGGTAAAAGGTATATTCTGAGCTTCTGGGGCCCTGCCTGACTAAATAGAAAATGAGCTATATACTGTTCAGCGTAGCAGCCCTAATAAGGGCTCTTAAGGACTGTCTTGTCTTCTGGTAGCTGGTATATATGGTGGTAAAAGGTATATTCTGAGCTTCTGGGGCCCTGCCTGACTAAATAGAAAATGAGCTATATACTGTTCAGCGTAGCAGCCCTAATAAGGGCTCTTAAGGACTGTCTTGTCTTCTGGTAGCTGGTATATATGGTGGTAAAAGGTATATTCTGAGCTTCTGGGGCCCTGCCTGACTAAATAGAAAATGAGCTATATACTGTTCAGCGTAGCAGCCCTAATAAGGGCTCTTAAGGACTGTCTTGTCTTCTGGTAGCTGGTATATATGGTGGTAAAAGGTATATTCTGAGCTTCTGGGGCCCTGCCTGACTAAATAGAAAATGAGCTATATACTGTTCAGCGTAGCAGCCCTAATAAGTGCTCTTAAGGACTGTCTTGTCTTCTGGTAGCTGGTATATATGGTGGTAAAAGGTATATTCTGAGCTTCTGGGGCCCTGCCTGACTAAATAGAAAATGAGCTATATACTGTTCAACATAGCAGCACTAATAAGGGATTAAGGACTGTCTTGTCTTCTGGTAGCTGGTATATATGGTGGTAAAAGGTATATTCTGAGCTTCTGGGGCCCTGCCTGACTAAATAGAAAATAAGCTATATACTGTTCAACATAGCAGCACTAATAAGGGATTAAGGACTGTCTTGTCTTCTGGTAGCTGGTATATATGGTGGTAAAAGGTATATTCTGAGCTTCTGGGGCCCTGCCTGACTAAATAGAAAATGAGCTATATACTGTTCAGCGTAGCAGCCCTAATAAGGGCTGTTAAGGACTGTCTTGTCTTCTGGTAGCTGGTATATATGGTGGTAAAAGGTATATTCTGAGCTTCTGGGGCCCTGCCTGACTAAATAGAAAATGAGCTATATACTGTTCAACATAGCAGCACTAATAAGGGATTAAGGACTGTCTTGTCTTCTGGTAGCTGGTATATATGGTGGTAAAAGGTATATTCTGAGCTTCTGGGGCCCTGCCTGACTAAATAGAAAATGAGCTATATACTGTTCAACATAGCAGCACTAATAAGGGATTAAGGACTGTCTTGTCTTCTGGTAGCTGGTATATATGGTGGTAAAAGGTATATTCTGAGCTTCTGGGGCCCTGCCTGACTAAATAGAAAATGAGCTATATACTGTTCAACATAGCAGCACTAATAAGGGATTAAGGACTGTCTTGTCTTCTGGTAGCTGGTATATATGGTGGTAAAAGGTATATTCTGAGCTTCTGGGGCCCTGCCTGACTAAATAGAAAATGAGCTATATACTGTTCAGCGTAGCAGCCCTAATAAGGGCTCTTAAGGACTGTCTTGTCTTCTGGTAGCTGGTATATATGGTGGTAAAAGGTATATTCTGAGCTTCTGGGGCCCTGCCTGACTAAATAGAAAATGAGCTATATACTGTTCAGCGTAGCAGCCCTAATAAGGGCTCTTAAGGACTGTCTTGTCTTCTGGTAGCTGGTATATATGGTGGTAAAAGGTATATTCTGAGCTTCTGGGGCCCTGCCTGACTAAATAGAAAATGAGCTATATACTGTTCAGCGTAGCAGCCCTAATAAGGGCTCTTAAGGACTGTCTTGTCTTCTGGTAGCTGGTATATATGGTGGTAAAAGGTATATTCTGAGCTTCTGGGGCCCTGCCTGACTAAATAGAAAATGAGCTATATACTGTTCAGCGTAGCAGCCCTAATAAGGGCTCTTAAGGACTTTCTTGTCTTCTGGTAGCTGGTATATATGGTGGTAAAAGGTATATTCTGAGCTTCTGGGGCCCTGCCTGACTAAATAGAAAATGAGCTATATACTGTTCAACATAGCAGCACTAATAAGGGATTAAGGACTGTCTTGTCTTCTGGTAGCTGGTATATATGGTGGTAAAAGGTATATTCTGAGCTTCTGGGGCCCTGCCTGACTAAATAGAAAATGAGCTATATACTGTTCAACATAGCAGCACTAATAAGGGATTAAGGACTGTCTTGTCTTCTGGTAGCTGGTATATATGGTGGTAAAAGGTATATTCTGAGCTTCTGGGGCCCTGCCTGACTAAATAGAAAATGAGCTATATACTGTTCAGCGTAGCAGCCCTAATAAGGGCTCTTAAGGACTGTCTTGTCTTCTGGTAGCTGGTATATATGGTGGTAAAAGGTATATTCTGAGCTTCTGGGGCCCTGCCTGACTAAATAGAAAATGAGCTATATACTGTTCAACATAGCAGCACTAATAAGGGATTAAGGACTGTCTTGTCTTCTGGTAGCTGGTATATATGGTGGTAAAAGGTATATTCTGAGCTTCTGGGGCCCTGCCTGACTAAATAGAAAATGAGCTATATACTGTTCAGCGTAGCAGCCCTAATAAGGGCTCTTAAGGACTGTCTTGTCTTCTGTTAGCTGGTATATATGGTGGTAAAAGGTATATTCTGAGCTTCTGGGGCCCTGCCTGACTAAATAGAAAATGAGCTATATACTGTTCAGCGTAGCAGCCCTAATAAGGGCTATTAAGGACTGTCTTGTCTTCTGGTAGCTGGTATATATGGTGGTAAAAGGTATATTCTGAGCTTCTGGGGCCCTGCCTGACTAAATAGAAAATGAGCTATATACTGTTCAGCGTAGCAGCCCTAATAAGGGCTCTTAAGGACTGTCTTGTCTTCTGGTAGCTGGTATATATGGTGGTAAAAGGTATATTCTGAGCTTCTGGGGCCCTGCCTGACTAAATAGAAAATGAGCTATATACTGTTCAGCGTAGCAGCCCTAATAAGGGCTCTTAAGGACTGTCTTGTCTTCTGGTAGCTGGTATATATGGTGGTAAAAGGTATATTCTGAGCTTCTGGGGCCCTGCCTGACTAAATAGAAAATGAGCTATATACTGTTCAGCGTAGCAGCCCTAATAAGGGCTCTTAAGGACTTTCTTGTCTTCTGGTAGCTGGTATATATGGTGGTAAAAGGTATATTCTGAGCTTCTGGGGCCCTGCCTGACTAAATAGAAAATGAGCTATATACTGTTCAACATAGCAGCACTAATAAGGGATTAAGGACTGTCTTGTCTTCTGGTAGCTGGTATATATGGTGGTAAAAGGTATATTCTGAGCTTCTGGGGCCCTGCCTGACTAAATAGAAAATGAGCTATATACTGTTCAACATAGCAGCACTAATAAGGGATTAAGGACTGTCTTGTCTTCTGGTAGCTGGTATATATGGTGGTAAAAGGTATATTCTGAGCTTCTGGGGCCCTGCCTGACTAAATAGAAAATGAGCTATATACTGTTCAGCGTAGCAGCCCTAATAAGGGCTCTTAAGGACTGTCTTGTCTTCTGGTAGCTGGTATATATGGTGGTAAAAGGTATATTCTGAGCTTCTGGGGCCCTGCCTGACTAAATAGAAAATGAGCTATATACTGTTCAACATAGCAGCACTAATAAGGGATTAAGGACTGTCTTGTCTTCTGGTAGCTGGTATATATGGTGTTAAAAGGTATATTCTGAGCTTCTGGGGCCCTGCCTGACTAAATAGAAAATGAGCTATATACTGTTCAACATAGCAGCACTAATAAGGGATTAAGGACTGTCTTGTCTTCTGGTAGCTGGTATATATGGTGGTAAAAGGTATATTCTGAGCTTCTGGGGCCCTGCCTGACTAAATAGAAAATGAGCTATATACTGTTCAACATAGCAGCACTAATAAGGGATTAAGGACTGTCTTGCCTTCTGGTAGCTGGTATATATGGTGGTAAAAGGTATATTCTGAGCTTCTGGGGCCCTGCCTGACTAAATAGAAAATGAGCAATATACTGTTCAGCGTAGCAGCCCTAATAAGGGCTCTTAAGGACTGTCTTGTCTTCTGGTAGCTGGTATATATGGTGGTAAAAGGTATATTCTGAGCTTCTGGGGCCCTGCCTGACTAAATAGAAAATGAGCTATATACTGTTCAGCGTAGCAGCCCTAATAAGGGCTCTTAAGGACTGTCTTGTCTTCTGGTAGCTGGTATATATGGTGGTAAAAGGTATATTCTGAGCTTCTGGGGCCCTGCCTGACTAAATAGAAAATGAGCTATATACTGTTCAACATAGCAGCACTAATAAGGGATTAAGGACTGTCTTGTCTTCTGGTAGCTGGTATATATGGTGGTAAAAGGTATATTCTGAGCTTCTGGGGCCCTGCCTGACTAAATAGAAAATGAGCTATATACTGTTCAACATAGCAGCACTAATAAGGGATTAAGGACTGTCTTGTCTTCTGGTAGCTGGTATATATGGTGGTAAAAGGTATATTCTGAGCTTCTGGGGCCCTGCCTGACTAAATAGAAAATGAGCTATATGCTGTTCAACATAGCAGCACTAATAAGGGATTAAGGACTGTCTTGCCTTCTGGTAGCTGGTATATATGGTGGTAAAAGGTATATTCTGAGCTTCTGGGGCCCTGCCTGACTAAATAGAAAATGAGCTATATACTGTTCAGCGTAGCAGCCCTAATAAGGGCTCTTAAGGACTGTCTTGTCTTCTGGTAGCTGGTATATATGGTGGTAAAAGGTATATTCTGAGCTTCTGGGGCCCTGCCTGACTAAATAGAAAATGAGCTATATACTGTTCAGCGTAGCAGCCCTAATAAGGGCTATTAAGGACTGTCTTGTCTTCTGGTAGCTGGTATATATGGTGGTAAAAGGTATATTCTGAGCTTCTGGGGCCCTGCCTGACTAAATAGAAAATGAGCTATATACTGTTCAGCGTAGCAGCCCTAATAAGGGCTCTTAAGGACTGTCTTGTCTTCTGGTAGCTGGTATATATGGTGGTAAAAGGTATATTCTGAGCTTCTGGGGCCCTGCCTGACTAAATAGAAAATGAGCTATATACTGTTCAGCGTAGCAGCCCTAATAAGGGCTCTTAAGGACTGTCTTGTCTTCTGGTAGCTGGTATATATGGTGGTAAAAGGTATATTCTGAGCTTCTGGGGCCCTGCCTGACTAAATAGAAAATGAGCTATATACTGTTCAGCGTAGCAGCCCTAATAAGGGCTCTTAAGGACTTTCTTGTCTTCTGGTAGCTGGTATATATGGTGGTAAAAGGTATATTCTGAGCTTCTGGGGCCCTGCCTGACTAAATAGAAAATGAGCTATATACTGTTCAACATAGCAGCACTAATAAGGGATTAAGGACTGTCTTGTCTTCTGGTAGCTGGTATATATGGTGGTAAAAGGTATATTCTGAGCTTCTGGGGCCCTGCCTGACTAAATAGAAAATGAGCTATATACTGTTCAACATAGCAGCACTAATAAGGGATTAAGGACTGTCTTGTCTTCTGGTAGCTGGTATATATGGTGGTAAAAGGTATATTCTGAGCTTCTGGGGCCCTGCCTGACTAAATAGAAAATGAGCTATATACTGTTCAGCGTAGCAGCCCTAATAAGGGCTCTTAAGGACTGTCTTGTCTTCTGGTAGCTGGTATATATGGTGGTAAAAGGTATATTCTGAGCTTCTGGGGCCCTGCCTGACTAAATAGAAAATGAGCTATATACTGTTCAACATAGCAGCACTAATAAGGGATTAAGGACTGTCTTGTCTTCTGGTAGCTGGTATATATGGTGGTAAAAGGTATATTCTGAGCTTCTGGGGCCCTGCCTGACTAAATAGAAAATGAGCTATATACTGTTCAACATAGCAGCACTAATAAGGGATTAAGGACTGTCTTGTCTTCTGGTAGCTGGTATATATGGTGGTAAAAGGTATATTCTGAGCTTCTGGGGCCCTGCCTGACTAAATAGAAAATGAGCTATATACTGTTCAACATAGCAGCACTAATAAGGGATTAAGGACTGTCTTGTCTTCTGGTAGCTGGTATATATGGTGGTAAAAGGTATATTCTGAGCTTCTGGGGCCCTGCCTGACTAAATAGAAAATGAGCTATATACTGTTCAGCGTAGCAGCCCTAATAAGGGCTCTTAAGGACTGTCTTGTCTTCTGGTAGCTGGTATATATGGTGGTAAAATGTATATTCTGAGCTTCTGGGGCCCTGCCTGACTAAATAGAAAATGAGCTATATACTGTTCAGCGTAGCAGCCCTAATAAGGGCTCTTAAGGACTGTCTTGTCTTCTGGTAGCTGGTATATATGGTGGTAAAAGGTATATTCTGAGCTTCTGGGGCCCTGCCTGACTAAATAGAAAATGAGCTATATACTGTTCAACATAGCAGCACTAATAAGGGATTAAGGACTGTCTTGTCTTCTGGTAGCTGGTATATATGGTGGTAAAAGGTATATTCTGAGCTTCTGGGGCCCTGCCTGACTAAATAGAAAATGAGCTATATACTGTTCAACATAGCAGCACTAATAAGGGATTAAGGACTGTCTTGTCTTCTGGTAGCTGGTATATATGGTGGTAAAAGGTATATTCTGAGCTTCTGGGGCCCTGCCTGACTAAATAGAAAATGAGCTATATACTGTTCAACATAGCAGCACTAATAAGGGATTAAGGACTGTCTTGCCTTCTGGTAGCTGGTATATATGGTGGTAAAAGGTATATTCTGAGCTTCTGGGGCCCTGCCTGACTAAATAGAAAATGAGCTATATACTGTTCAGCGTAGCAGCTCTAATAAGGGCTCTTAAGGACTGTCTTGTCTTCTGGTAGCTGGTATATATGGTGGTAAAAGGTATATTCTGAGCTTCTGGGGCCCTGCCTGACTAAATAGAAAATGAGCTATATACTGTTCAGCGTAGCAGCCCTAATAAGGGCTCTTAAGGACTGTCTTGTCTTCTGGTAGCTGGTATATATGGTGGTAAAAGGTATATTCTGAGCTTCTGGGGCCCTGCCTGACTAAATAGAAAATGAGCTATATACTGTTCAACATAGCAGCACTAATAAGGGATTAAGGACTGTCTTGTCTTCTGGTAGCTGGTATATATGGTGGTAAAAGGTATATTCTGAGCTTCTGGGGCCCTGCCTGACTAAATAGAAAATGAGCTATATACTGTTCAACATAGCAGCACTAATAAGGGATTAAGGACTGTCTTGTCTTCTGGTAGCTGGTATATATGGTGGTAAAAGGTATATTCTGAGCTTCTGGGGCCCTGCCTGACTAAATAGAAAATGAGCTATATACTGTTCAACATAGCAGCACTAATAAGGGATTAAGGACTGTCTTGCCTTCTGGTAGCTGGTATATATGGTGGTAAAAGGTATATTCTGAGCTTCTGGGGCCCTGCCTGACTAAATAGAAAATGAGCTATATACTGTTCAGCGTAGCAGCCCTAATAAGGGCTCTTAAGGACTGTCTTGTCTTCTGGTAGCTGGTATATATGGTGGTAAAAGGTATATTCTGAGCTTCTGGGGCCCTGCCTGACTAAATAGAAAATGAGCTATATACTGTTCAGCGTAGCAGCCCTAATAAGGGCTCTTAAGGACTGTCTTGTCTTCTGGTAGCTGGTATATATGGTGGTAAAAGGTATATTCTGAGCTTCTGGGGCCCTGCCTGACTAAATAGAAAATGAGCTATATACTGTTCAGCGTAGCAGCCCTAATAAGGGCTCTTAAGGACTTTCTTGTCTTCTGGTAGCTGGTATATATGGTGGTAAAAGGTATATTCTGAGCTTCTGGGGCCCTGCCTGACTAAATAGAAAATGAGCTATATACTGTTCAGCGTAGCAGCCCTAATAAGGGCTCTTAAGGACTGTCTTGTCTTCTGGTAGCTGGTATATATGGTGGTAAAAGGTATATTCTGAGCTTCTGGGGCCCTGCCTGACTAAATAGAAAATGAGCTATATACTGTTCAGCGTAGCAGCCCTAATAAGGGCTCTTAAGGACTTTCTTGTCTTCTGGTAGCTGGTATATATGGTGGTAAAAGGTATATTCTGAGCTTCTGGGGCCCTGCCTGACTAAATAGAAAATGAGCTATATACTGTTCAACATAGCAGCACTAATAAGGGATTAAGGACTGTCTTGTCTACTGGTAGCTGGTATATATGGTGGTAAAGGGTATATTCTGAGCTTCTGGGGCCCTGCCTGACTAAATAGAAAATGAGCTATATACTGTTCAACATAGCAGCACTAATAAGGGATTAAGGACTGTCTTGTCTTCTGGTAGCTGGTATATATGGTGGTAAAAGGTATATTCTGAGCTTCTGGGGCCCTGCCTGACTAAATAGAAAATGAGCTATATACTGTTCAGCGTAGCAGCCCTAATAAGGGCTCTTAAGGACTGTCTTGTCTTCTGGTAGCTGGTATATATGGTGGTAAAAGGTATATTCTGAGCTTCTGGGGCCCTGCCTGACTAAATAGAAAATGAGCTATATACTGTTCAGCGTAGCAGCCCTAATAAGGGCTCTTAAGGACTGTCTTGTCTTCTGGTAGCTGGTATATATGGTGGTAAAAGGTATATTCTGAGCTTCTGGGGCCCTGCCTGACTAAATAGAAAATGAGCTATATACTGTTCAGCTTAGCAGCCCTAATAAGGGCTCTTAAGGACTGTCTTGTCTTCTGGTAGCTGGTATATATGGTGGTAAAAGGTATATTCTGAGCTTCTGGGGCCCTGCCTGACTAAATAGAAAATGAGCTATATACTGTTCAGCGTAGCAGCCCTAATAAGGGCTCTTAAGGACTGTCTTGTCTTCTGGTAGCTGGTATATATGGTGGTAAAAGGTATATTCTGAGCTTCTGGGGCCCTGCCTGACTAAATAGAAAATGAGCTATATACTGTTCAACATAGCAGCACTAATAAGGGATTAAGGACTGTCTTGTCTTCTGGTAGCTGGTATATATGGTGGTAAAAGGTATATTCTGAGCTTCTGGGGCCCTGCCTGACTAAATAGAAAATGAGCTATATACTGTTCAACATAGCAGCACTAATAAGGGATTAAGGACTGTCTTGCCTTCTGGTAGCTGGTATATATGGTGGTAAAAGGTATATTCTGAGCTTCTGGGGCCCTGCCTGACTAAATAGAAAATGAGCTATATACTGTTCAGCGTAGCAGCCCTAATAAGGGCTCTTAAGGACTGTCTTGTCTTCTGGTAGCTGGTATATATGGTGGTAAAAGGTATATTCTGAGCTTCTGGGGCCCTGCCTGACTAAATAGAAAATGAGCTATATACTGTTCAGCGTAGCAGCCCTAATAAGGGCTCTTAAGGACTGTCTTGTCTTCTGGTAGCTGGTATATATGGTGGTAAAAGGTATATTCTGAGCTTCTGGGGCCCTGCCTGACTAAATAGAAAATGAGCTATATACTGTTCAACATAGCAGAACTAATAAGGGATTAAGGACTGTCTTGTCTTCTGGTAGCTGGTATATATGGTGGTAAAAGGTATATTCTGAGCTTCTGGGGCCCTGCCTGACTAAATAGAAAATGAGCTATATACTGTTCAACATAGCAGCACTAATAAGGGATTAAGGACTGTCTTGTCTTCTGGTAGCTGGTATATATGGTGGTAAAAGGTATATTCTGAGCTTCTGGGGCCCTGCCTGACTAAATAGAAAATGAGCTATATACTGTTCAACATAGCAGCACTAATAAGGGATTAAGGACTGTCTTGCCTTCTGGTAGCTGGTATATATGGTGGTAAAAGGTATATTCTGAGCTTCTGGGGCCCTGCCTGACTAAATAGAAAATGAGCTATATACTGTTCAGCGTAGCAGCCCTAATAAGGGCTCTTAAGGACTGTCTTGTCTTCTGGTAGCTGGTATATATGGTGGTAAAAGGTATATTCTGAGCTTCTGGGGCCCTGCCTGACTAAATAGAAAATGAGCTATATACTGTTCAGCGTAGCAGCCCTAATAAGGGCTATTAAGGACTGTCTTTTCTTCTGGTAGCTGGTATATATGGTGGTAAAAGGTATATTCTGAGCTTCTGGGGCCCTGCCTGACTAAATAGAAAATGAGCTATATACTGTTCAGCGTAGCAGCCCTAATAAGGGCTCTTAAGGACTGTCTTGTCTTCTGGTAGCTGGTATAGATGGTGGTAAAAGCGATATTCCGAGCTTCTGGGGCCCTGCCAGCGACAGCCTTTCTTTCCCTGCTGTGAGCGTCTGTCCCTCACTAAGTTCAAGCTGCTAATGCTGACGAAGAGGAAGTGCGGAGTTTTGTATATTCGAGGTCACATGGTTTTTCCAGCCAATGCGTGTAGACGCCGTTTTCGCGATGCCAGCGTCCTCCCAGGACCTGTCCCACCCCCCCTGCATGGTGATTGGTGTAAAAAACGCGCCAGGGAAGGTGGGAGGGGAAACGAATTGTGAGTGCGCCATCGCCGCTGTACTCGATCGAAATCGAGTATGACGACCAGCGTAGTATTCGATCGAATACCGGCTCGGTCGAATACTACTCGCTCATCACTAATCATTTTCCTGGGAAATCCCTTCAAAAATCACATTTGAACATGGGGAGCTCAAAATAGTGCAAAATGGTCTGGCAACAAAGGGTGACAAAAACTCCAGGTAGGCTGGCACTTAAAGGGTTAAGAATAGCTAAGGGGTATTGCCCCATTGTTAGAAGAAGGGGAATATTTACTTCAGAGAATAATAAGATTCCTGTGTATATGGAAGCGTAAAAAACACATATTTGCCCGAAGCCTTTCTCAGGTTGCAAGAAAAAATGTGGATCAGTAAGACTTGGACAGTAGTGATAAGGATATATAGAAATATAATGGACACAGTCTACACATCAAAGACGTACAGTAACAGGGGAAGCTCATACTGTATTTACAGTGGAGCAGTACATTTCTGTTTAATTCAGCAATCTAGTTTTCAACCACTAGATGCCAGTGTATACAAATGTTAACACTGCGCACAAATCAAAAATCTTATTTTCTTATATAATGTTGGTGGGTTTATATTAACATGGTTTATATAAAGCAGGCATAAAATATAAAACAGCAATTTACTTTACGCTGAAATCCTGTTTTTCCTAAAAACATTATTTTTTGTGGGTTGTCAGAATAGAGATATACGCAGGCAAAGCTGAAATGCTTCTTTAGATCCAGGAAATCTTTGAAACCTTTAAAGTGGACCAACACCCAGGATTTTGACTATCCTGGGTGTTGGTCCACTTAGGTGGGGCATCCCGATCGGGGGTGCCCCGCTGTCTGAAACCCCCCCGATCGCCGCAAAAACTCACCTCTCCCCGCTCCCACGTGACCTCGTCCGGCCAATGACAGCGCTCAGAGCCGCTCTGGTATGCGCGTCCAAAGCCGCTTGGACGCGCATACCAGAGCGGCTCTGAGCGCTGTCATTGGCTGCGTCTCTCGCTTCCCTCTAACAGGGAGCGCGCCTGCGCCGGCCATTCACAAAAGGGCCGGCGCGGGAGCGCGCCCTGCTAGAGGGAAGCGAGAGACGCGGCCGCGTCTCGCGCATGCGCCGTTGGATCGCCGGTAAGGTTTGTGGGCCTCCTGGGGGGTTCCTACCCGCGGGACATCCCGATTTCGGATGCCCCGCGGGGAGGGATCTGATCGGTCCGGGAATCTTATAGATTTCCGGGCCGATCCCCCCTGGGTGTTGGTCCACTTTAATGGATGCCATACAATATTATTGTATTGTCATTTAAAGGGGATATTCACCAACAGTTTGGTTAGATGTTGGTTGTTATTGCTTTATTTTTGTAAAATGGGCCTCTAGCTAATTGTAAAACCTTTGCACTTAACCACAAAACCCAATCAATGTGAAAAACATTGTGTTTCAGCGTGTGTTGAGGTGGCGAGGCTAACATATTCATATATTTAAATAGGGTGGAAAGCTTTCCAAATTAAAGAGAAAAAAAAATAATATTTTCACCTTTTATTTTATCCCACAGTGTATGCATGTAATGCTCAGACAATCAATGGTGCTCATTAGCTACAAAATTCCTTCACTTGCCTTTAGCTGTGGGCGTGCCCACACCAGCTGTTTAGAGCGGCCTGGCGTGGGAGCATGGCTAGCTACTAGCTAGAGGTGTGCTGGGGATGTGGGCTTGGCACCAGGATGTGGTGAGGGCTCAGGGGAATAGGTCAGTCGACTGGGCATCTCCCCAGGTTTTACACAGTGAGACATTACAATTGCCTCGTAAATAGGTAGACTACTGCCCCAAGTGTCTTATAGATTTGAGGGGGGTGTTGCACCTTTTTAGACCTCCTTTAACCCATTCAGTGATAACTGCGCAAGACTTATGTAGCTAAAAAAAAAAATACAGACTTACCTCCGCCTGAGATTGATCCCGCCGGGTCTTCTCTTCATTTGATCTCCCCGAGGTCCCCCCGGGGCACTTCCACCATCAGGAGTCCAGAATAGCTCCCCTCCACCTCCGCTGCTGCCTGCTGCTCACCCTGCTGACACCATACTGCTCACGGCGCTGACAATATCAGATGGCCCCCCCACTCTCCAGAAATCACTGCTAGCTGTCATCAGATTGGTGCGTAAAGAAAAAAAAAGTGTTTTTAATAAATGTAATTTTCCATGTAGTGTCTGTGTGTTTTTTTTACAATAACCCTCTGTGAACTAGTAAGGGATCCGTGAGACCCCCTATACCAGTTCACAAGGCTTGGGGGGCTGGCGAGTCACCTGCAGCAATCAGGTGACTTGCCAATAACACCCAGCATCCCATTACCTGCCTCCCCAGGGCCTGGGGGGGGCAAAACAGCCTAGGATATGTGGGCTTGTAGCCTTCAGGGCCGGGGGCCACCAAGGCTGGCCTCTGCATCCTGTTCTACAAGCCCTAAACAGCTGGTGCCTGGGTTGGTTATGCTTTCTAACCAGTAAAAAATATCCCTGCCCCCCCCCCCCCCCCTCCGCAAGAAAAGGGTTGTTTTTCTTGAGAAACTGCAAGGTGCACATAGCAGTTGTATTTTATCATTTTAATGCCCAGATTTATAATTTTTCTGGGAAATCCCTTCAAAAATCACAGTTAAACATGTATTGCGCAAAATAGTGAAAAGGGTCTGGCAACAGAGGGCGACAAAAGGTAGGCTGGCACTTACAGGACTAATAGATACCTCTCCTCAGGGATGGCTCCAGGTTAATGGAGCAAAAGAGAGGGCTCCTGTGTGATATGTCAAGTCACCCTTCAGCTCTCCATTGCTTCCTTCTTCTCCACTGCCATCAATGTCTATTCCTTTTTGCCTTCTCAATTGAAGTCAATCACCCTCTGCTCTTTTGGCATTGCTGCCAATCCCAAACCATCTTTGTTGACTTCTCCCATGCTTGTAAAGCATCAATCACTGGTACTGGAAGTTCTCTGGTCCTCACCACCTCCTGAAATGTCCTCTCCACCTTCTCCATTGCCACTGATCATCCTCTAGTCCTGGGGTTGGCCATGACATGACAGTCCACTTTGTGGGCTCTACCAGAGAATCATTTGGCTACACAGTTCAAGGGGCAGGTATACCCGTAAACTTAAGTAATAATAATTCAATAGCATCCCCCCCTCCCCTGCTGTGTGCACTCAGTAGTCTGACAACGTGGGGGTGTATAGCGGGGAAGCAAGGGATTCTTATGCCACTGGATAAAAGCATTGTAAGTGCAAGGGTTCAGCAGAGATTCTGACCATGGGGGCATCCCAAATCAGGATGCTTCTTCTGACTCACCAGATGGCAGCAAATGGAATCCTGTAGACAGCTCCACGTTCCTTGTGTGTGTCTGTGTTGGATGTTTTCTTCACTCCATAAGGCTCGGCAAATAGCTCACTCAATTGTTGGTTAGATCACGTGAGTTTTCAAAAGTTTTATTTCAGTACAAAATCTTGATACAGCAGACATGTTGTAAGGTACTTACCTGGCGCCTCCGCTCAGTCCCGGCCGTCCTCCGTCCTCCGGCGGCCGCGCAGGACAGCCGCCTCGCCGTCGCTCCCCTTCGCTGGGGCTCCGGCTTCCGCCCCCTGCTCGGCGGCGGCTGGTGTCCCCAGCGGCGGCGGCGGCGGCTCTGCAACGTCTGCCGGCGCGTCCTCCCCCTCCTCCCCAGGGGGCGCGCCCGGCAGACAGTCTCGTGCTCGCGCGCGTGCGCGAGCACGTTCTAGTTATGTCCCCCGGCGGCTCTGCTCCTAGCGCATTTGCCGGGGGCAAGTTTAAAAGGACCTATCCAGGTCCAGGGGCGGGGGGTCCTCTGGGTAAATGAACCCAGGGACTGGACAGCCTGACTGGTCAGGGCGGTCCAGTCCCTGGGGGGCTCCTATCAGGAGCAGAGTTAAAGTATGCACCAATCACTACATACACTCATCTGACATTCCCCTTTTTCCCATTGGCCAGTTCTCCCTTAAAAGTGTCCTTGCCCTGACCATCGGTGCCCGTTATAGCCATTATTAGCTTGGGTGTGCTATTGGATTTGAGTTTAGCGTGTTCTGATCCGGCTCCGTCTTTGACCATTCCTGCCCACTGCCTGCACCGACCATTTGCCTGTCTGACCTTGTCTCTGCTTTACCCCTTTGATACCGCGCTTTGGTGACCACCCGGCTTTTGACCCCTGCCTGTCTCGACCATTCTCCGTCTCAACCCCTTGGATACCGTGCCCAGTGACCACCCGGCTTTGACCCCTGCTCGTCTCGACCATTCTTGCCTACCCTGCTGGACTCGACGTTTCGGACTCAGCCCACTTGAACTTCCGATTTGGGATACCCCGCCGTTCACCTATCTTCACCATAAGCCAGCAATCTTTGCGCCAGTAAGTCCTGGGGGCAACCGAGTCTGGAGAGGCATAACCCGTGTCTCCAGCAAGCGGGGGCTTGTCTATAGGCACAAGAGGCGGTGGAGATTGGGGATTGCTTGGCTTATGAAAGAGGGGTGTCCAGCGATCCCTGACAGTATAACGGGCCAAAATACCCATGGACCAAATTTTGGAGCAGGTGCAGGCCTTAACTGCGGCCGTGGAGCACCTGGCCCATCGTGAGGCGGCTCAGGAGAACCGTCCAACTCCTATCAACACCGGCCCTCAGGGGGCCTCGGCCGCTCACCCAGTGGAGCCCAAGACTCCACTCCCTGACAAGTTTTCCGGGGATAGATGTAAGTTCTCCAACTTCCGGGATGCTTGTAAACTCTATTTCCAGCTCTGTCCGTACTCCTCGGGGTCCCAAGATCAGCGTGTGGGCCTGGTCATCTCCCTCCTGCAAGGAGACCCTCAATCCTGGGCATTCAGTTTGTCACCTCAGGATACGGCAAGGCAGTTTGTGGAAGCTTTCTTCTCCACGATGGAGATCTTGTATGATGATCCGGATAGAGGTGCCACCACAGCCGAACTCCATACCTTGAGTCAAGGTCGTAGGCAGGCAGGACAAGAATTCCATCTACTCGTGATAGTTCAAATTGTAGGTTCTCTGGGATAGAATCGGATGCTCGTCGAATCTCAGCAAGGAGTTCGGATTCCAGTAACAAGAAATGGTTCGGTTGCAAAATAGTGGGTTCAGCAGGTTCGGGATCTTGGTCAGAAGGATAAAGACGGGAGAGTGCATCAGGTTTGGTATTCTTGTTTCCTGGACGGTAAGATATATGAAAGGAGAATCTGGAAATGAATAGTGACCACCTTGCCTGACGTGGCCGGAGTCTTTTTGCAGACCGTAGGTACTCCAGGTTCTTGTGGTCCGTGAGGATCAAAATTGGATGTCTGGCGGCTTCCAATAGATAACGCCATTCCTCCAGGGCAAGTTTGATAGCAAGAAGTTCTCGGTCACAAACATCGTAGTTTTGTTCTGCTGAAGACAGTTTTCTGGAAAAGAAGGCTACGGGATGGAGTTCTCCTTGCTCAGATTCTCGTTGAGAGAGTACTGCCCCTACAGCATTGACGGAGGCATCTACTTCAAGTACAAAAGGGAGCTCAGGGTCGGCATGTCTCAAGATAGGGGCAGAAGTGAAACGCTCCTTGAGATGAGAGAAGGCCTCTTCAGCAGCTTTAGACCAGACAAATGGAGTATTTTTACGAGTAAGATCAGTGATTGAGTGAACTATCCATGAGAAATCTTTAATAAAACGTCTGTAAAAGTTGGCGAAGCCAATGAAACGCTGCACTTCCTTTCGATTCACGGGTTGTGGCCAGTCCAAGATGGCGGCCACCTTCTCAGGATCCATCACAATGCCGGTACTGGTGATAAGTAACCCCAAGAACTGAATTGAAGGTTGTTCAAACTGACATTTCTCCAGTTTTGCGTATAATTGATGCTCTCGAAGACGCAGAAGGACACGACGGACATGTTCCCGATGTTCCGAGAGGGAGGAAGAGAAGATTAATATATCGTCCAGGTAGATGAAAATATCAAGATAATCCCTGAACACGTCATTTACAAAGTGCTGGAATGTTGCAGGGGCATTACAGAGTCCGAACGGCATGACCAGGTATTCAAAGTGGCCATAACGTGTGCGGAAGGCCGTCTTCCATTCATCACCCTGACGAATCCGGATTAAGTTGTATGCTCCCCTCAAGTCTAACTTAGTAAAGATCCAAGCGGATCCCAAACGCTGGAAGAGTTCAGAAATCGGGGGCAATGGGTATCGATTCTTGACTGTAACCTGATTGAGGGCCCGGTAATCTATATAGGGTCTCAGAGTCCCATCCTTTTTCTCCACAAAGAATATCCCTGCTCCTGCAGGTGAAGTGGAATGTCTAATAAAACCCTTAGCCAGGTTTTCATCAATATATTCGCGGAGAGTTTGTAACTCTGCTTCAGACAACGGATAAATACGCCTAAAAGGAATGGCCGATCCTGGAAGAAGGTTTATCGGACAGTCATAAGAGTGATGAGGAGGTAGCCGGTCTGCCTCTTTCTTGTCAAAAACATCTTGAAACTCTCAATAAGGTAGAGGAAGAGAATCTGGTGGATTGAGGGTTACTAAAGAGAGGTTACACTCCTTCTGTCTGCAAAATTGGTTACAATAGGGAGAAAATAAAGAAACTGAACCGGAAGACCAATCAATAATGGGGTTATGTATTGTGAGCCATGGAAAACCCAGGATAACAGGGTACAAAGGAGAATGCATTAAATCAAAATGTATTAATTCAGAGTGTCCGTCTGGGGTAGAGCAGTAGAGAGATTTCGTTATGCGGGACACAGGTCCAGACTTGACATTGGTTCCATCGGCCAAAGTGAGAAGCAGAGGAGTAGGGCGAACTTCAAATGGAGTATTATGCATCTTAGCGAACTCTAAGTCCATGAAACAACTGCAGGCACCCGAATCAATCATGGCACTAGTTTCAATCCTTCTTCCGGGAAGCTGTAAAGTAAAATGCACAGAGATGTGAGAGCCGGGCAAAGGATGTGGGGTTCCCTTAACTAGGGGTGTAGATTTCTTTATACCTGCTGGTCTGATGGGGCAGTTTGCCTGAAAATGTCCAGAGTTACCACAGTACATGCAAAGGTTAAGCTGCCTCCGGAGCAGTCTCTCCTCCTGGGACAAGGCGGCCCGAATGGTTCCCAATTGCATAGGCTCGGTGCCCCCCGAATCCGACAACGAAAAGTCTGGTGCTACAGACAAGGACCGAGGAGCAAACCATTGAGCAGAGGCTGCGTGCTCTCCACGGCGTTCCCGCAGCCGGCGATCCTACTGAATGGCTGCAAGGATGAGTTCATTCAGGGTTTCAGGAGTATCAAAGTGGGCCAGTTGATCCTTAATCTGTTCACAGAGACCCAAGCGGAACTGTTGTTTTAAAGCTGGCTCATTCCACTGAGTGTCAGAACTAGAGATGAGCGAACTTTTGAAAAATTCGATTCGACTGATTCGCCAAATTTTCCGACAAAAATCGTTTCGACCCGAATTTATTCGCGACGAATCGCTATTAAAAACGGCTATTTCTGAGCCTCCTAGAGCCTCAATAGGGTTGTAAACCATTCTGCCTTGCTGTAACACGCATAGGATGCGTGCTGGGTTAGTTAAATAATACTTTGAATAAATATCACATGCAGATCAGAGGCATCGCTAATAGAATCGCAGAGCGGCACAATTGCAGAGAGTTGAAGTGGCATCACTATGATGGGCAGGAGCCCAAACATTGCTTTAAAGAGACACTGGAGTTGGCAGCAGCAGGAGCCCAAAAATTGGATGAATCACACCCTGGAGTTGGCAGCAGCAGCAGCAGCAGCCCAAACATTACTTTAAAGAGACACTGGGGTTGGCTTCAGGAGCCCAAAAATTGGATGATTCACACCCTGGAGTTGGCAGCAGCAGCAGCAGGAGCCCAAACATTACTTTAAAGAGACACTGGGGTTGGCTTCAGGAGCCCAAAAATTGGATGATTCACACCCTGGAGTTGGCAGGAGTTGGCAGCAGCAGCAACAGGAGCCCAAACATTACTTTAAAGAGACACTGGGGTTGGCTTCAGGAGCCCAAAAATTGGATGAATCACACCCTGGAGTTGGCAGCAGCAGCAGCAGGAGCCCAAATATTGCTTTAAAGAGACCCTGGGGTTGGCTTCAGGAGCCCAAAAATTGGATGATTCATACCCTGGAGTTGGCAGCAGCAGCAGCAGGAGCCCAAATATTACTTTAAAGAGACCCTGGGGTTGGCTTCAGGAGCCCAAAAATTGGATGAATCACACCCTGGAGTTGGCAGCAGCAGCAGCAGGAGCCCAAATATTACTTTAAAGAGACCCTGGGGTTGGCTTCAGGAGCCCAAAATTGGATGAATCACACCCTGGAGTTGGCAGCAGCAGGAGCAGCAGGAGCCCAAACATTACTTTAAAGAGACACTGGGGTTGGCTTCAGGAGCCCAAAAATTGGATGAATCACACCCTGGAGTTGGCAGCAGCAGCAGCAGGAGCCCAAACATTACTTTAAAGAGACACTGGGGTTGGCAGCAGGAGCCCAAAGATTGGATGAATCACACCCTGGAGTTGGCAGCAGCAGCAGCAGGAGCCCAAACCTTACTTTAAAGAGACACTGGGGTTGGCTTCAGGAGCCCAAAAATTGGATGATTCACACCCTGGAGTTGGCAGGAGTTGGCAGCAGCAGCAACAGGAGCCCAAACATTACTTTAAAGAGACCCTGGGGTTGGCTTCAGGAGCCCAAAAATTGGATGAATCACACCCTGGAGTTGGCAGCAGCAGCAGGAGCCCAAACATTACTGTAAAGAGACACTGGGGTTGGCTTCAGTAGCCCAAAAATTGGATGAATCACACCCTGGAGTTGGCAGCAGCAGCAGGAGCCCAAATATTACTTTAAAGAGACCCTGGGGTTGGCTTCAGGAGCCCAAAAATTGGATGAATCACACCCTGGAGTTGGCAGCAGCAGCAGCAGCAGGAGCCCAAACATTACTTTAAAGAGACACTGGGGTTGGCTTCAGGAGCCCAAAAATTGGATGAATCACACCCTGGAGTTGGCAGCAGCAGCAGGAGCCCAAACATTACTTTAAAGAGACACTGGGGTTGGCTTCAGGAGCCCAAAAATTGGATGATTCACACCCTGTAGTTGGCAGCAGCAGGAGCCAAAACATTACTTTAAAGAGACCCTGGGCTTGGCTTCAGGAGCCCAAAAATTAGATGAATCACACCCTGGAGTTGCAAGCAGCAGCAGCCCAAACATTGCTTTAAAGAGACACTGGGGTTGGCTTCAGGAGCCCAAAAATTGGATGAATCACACCCTGTGGAGAGTCATGTGGAGAAAAAGTAGCTTAGTTAGTGATATCTACATAAAATTATGAATAAACAAATGCAAAAGTATTGCCAAAGTGAAGTTTTGTTTGAGGGTGTGTTTCCACCTTTTAATTAAATCAGAAACAACAAGGTATCATTGCCTCTGACTAATTAGCCCTCAAAAATTCTTGGAATTTTTAATCTGGAATCATGTCTGATCCGTCTTATCCGAAGAATATTAATAAAAAGTAAGAGTAACGTAAAGGATTTTTTTATCAATACTTACTTGTGGTCCGATGCGGAGGAATGTCTGTAACTGGAGAGCAGCGCCTTAAATCTGTTTTGCACGATCCATCTTTCTTTAGTGTTGGTCTGGCCCCGTCATCAATGTACTGGAATACATCAGGCATTGTTGGGAGGAAAGCTTGGCTGATCCATGCGCCATTCATTTCCACGCAGGGCAGTCTCTGGAAAAAAAAAGTATGTATAAACCAGGGTCTTTTTCATATAAAAACAAATGGTTATTTTTGCTTTTAAACCATATGTTCCACAGCTTTACCAGTCATTGTGTCAGCCAATGAAGCAACTTTGTCTCGAAGTGCTGCAAAAGCAGTCCACTGCATCACAAGTGGCATCTGACACCCCCAGTCAACTGTCTGTTGTCTGTTGTTATGCTTTGGGTTCAGCTCCCCTATCCATTGATGAAGATCTGATAATCATAAAATTCAGCAGCTACTGCCCAGCCAAGAAGTGGAGGAGACACTCGCCTCTTCTTCCACTAGCCGGCAATTAGTGATGAGGAGAGTGTCGTGGGAGGAGGTGTTGCAAGCCGAGGTAGTGGAAGAGGGTCCCTGGAGTCTGCGGTGGTGGCGGCGGCAGCAGCAGCAGCAGCAGCAGCAGCAGTGAATTATTGGGGACTGTTGATAGGAAAAATCAGCTACTCAGCGATGTGTCAGTTTTTCATGTTGCATCCACAATCCTGTGGAGAAAAAGTAGGTTAGTTAATATATATACATAAAATTATGAATAGACAAATGCAATAGTATTGCCAAAGTGAAGTTTTGTTTGAGGGTGTGTTTCCACCTTGTAATTAAATCAGAAACAACTAGGTATCATTGCCTCTGAATAATTAGCCCTCAAAAATTCTTGGAATTTTTAATCTTGATGTCTGAGGGATTTCTCCTCTCAGACAGCGTCACCATAAGTCCAGCCTGCTGCATTACCCAGTGGTGGACCTTTCAGAGAACTGATGGCTTGTGCCGAGCCGAGGTGGAGAGTCCCATGGTATCATTGCTTTGCGAAGATGGCAGTACCTGCCCTGTAAAATGTTGTTGAACAGAAGGTGGGCCAGTCCTTTAGCCTGTCAGTGTGTACCAAAGTGCACAGTGTTGTCTATGTCTGGAGCTGTAACTATGGACTCATGGTGGACAATATATATCCTTTTAGGCCCCCTTAGTGATTGTGGTTTCACGCTGTTCTTCACATGGTTTTCCTTGCGTCACACATGGGAGGAACTACTAAAAATGAGAACTCAATCCATGAAATCATTGCTTAATCCACGAAAACAGCAAATTTGGACCCATGGTGACTGATACTTGGAAGAACATCTTGTTTGCGCTGCGACAAGGAAGCCAGAGTCATGCGTCCTGACATGGCACACGTGTTCAGTCTAGTTGTCAAGCGTTTTCTGAAGTCTTGCCCCCATCTGAAAGACATCCGAACAACAGGAAAGAAAGTTAGCATGCACTTCTGGCACTCCTACACCACCAAGCACAACCTTATTGAGCTTCAGCGTCAGAACGGTGTACCCCAACATAGTCTGATTTGCCATATTTCCACCCGTTGGAATTCCACCCTCCATATGCAGGATCCACTATAGGAACAAAGAAAAGCCATCACGGATTTCTGGATGATCCAAACGGATAGGGGGACACCCCTGTGTAAATTCAATGTAAACCATTGGCAGCTCATACGTGACACCGGCCATTTGCTCAGGCCCTTTGAGGAAGCTACTTTATTAGACATTTGCCAGGACTATGAGATGAGCGATGAGATTCCACTGCTTCATGTACTACAACACATGTTGGAAACCATGGCTGGTCAGGGCACTGGAGACATGGCACATACATTTCACAGCCACATGAAGCCTGTGGGGGCTGAAGTGGAGGAGGAGGAGGGGGTGGGGCACAGAAAACCACAGTTTAGGTTTCACAAAATGAAATTTTATCTAGTCATCTGACAGGAGAGGAGGAGCAGGAGCAGCCACAGGAGCTAGAGGGTTGGGAGGAAGGCGAGACAGAGGACCCAGACACACTGTGGCAGTTTACAGTGGAGATGGAGACAGGTAGTCCCTCCGAGTCACTTGCACAAATGGCACGATGCATGCTCACATGCTTGCGTAGTGACCACAGAATTGTCTCCATCTGTCAGCGGGATGACTTCTGGCTCTCCAACTTATTGGACCCTCGCTTCCGGCACAAAATGGGGGCATTTTTTACGCCCACTGAGAGGGAGGACAAACTGACCTACTACAGAGACATCCCACGTAGTCAGTTGGGCGATGTCTATCTGTGCCATGGCCCATACTCCCGCAGGTCTGACTCGGGGGGACCTCTGCGATCACCTTCCACTGCCATGGCTGCTGGGGGGGTGGAAGGAGCAGCAGCAGCAGCAGCAGCTCCATCAGCAGCAGCCTCAGTCTTCAGTCGCTAGTGAGTAGCTTTCTACACCCGCATAGTGAGTCTACTCATGAGCAGCAGGAAGACCTGGAGCTGGACCTCAAACAGCAGGTCATGTCATACCTTGACATGACCATGCCAACACACCTTCAGGATCCACTGGATTTGCTGGGAAGCCAAACTTGACTTGTGTCCGCAACTAGCAGAGTTTGCCCTGGAAAAGCTGTACTGGCCGGACAGTAGTTGATTTAGATGGCAACTGGGCTGCTCTATATAATGAAGCAAAATGGCAAATTTACCTCACAATATAAGCTATTGCCCCTCAGATTTACACAGGGGCTGCTCCATATAATGGTGCAAAACCATGAATTTACCTCATAATATAAACTATTGCCCCTCAGATTTACACAGGGGCTGCTCTATATAATGAAGCAAAATGGCAAATTTACCTCACAATATAAGCTATTGCCCCTCAGATTTACACAGGGGCTGCTCCATATAATGGTGCATAACCATGAATTTACCTCATAATATAAACTATTGCCCCTCAGATTTACACAGGGGCTGCTCTATATAATGAAGCAAAATGGCAAATTTACCTCACAATATAAGCTATTGCCCCTCAGATTTACACAGGGCCTGCTCTATATAATGAAACAAAATGGCAAATTTACCTCACAATATAAGCTATTGCCCCTCAGATTTACACAGGGGCTGCTCCATATAATGGTGCAAAACCATGAATTTACCTTATAATATAAACTATTTCCCCTCAGATTTACAGAGGGGGTGCTCTATATAATGCAGCAAAATGGCAAATTTACCTCACTATATAAGCTATTACAGCTCTATATAAATAAAAATAAATAAATAAAAAAAGGGCCTGTAGAAGCTTATTTAGTATAACAGATAGGGTGACATGTGCTGGTTTGGGATGCCCATATGGGCTAGTGTTTTGGCAGCAGTACAAAAACCAATGCAAAATGCAATAGCTTAATAAAGCTGATGCTGATCAATGCTTATTTAGTATAACAGATGGGGTGCAACATGCAGGTTTGGGATACCCTGCGGCCTGGTGTATTTAAAGCAGACCAAAACCAATTCAAAATGCAATAACTTAATAAAGCTGAGGCTGTAGATGCTTATTTAGTATAAACAGGTAGGGTGCAAGGTGCAGCTTTGGGGTGCCCTGCGGCCTGGTTAAATGAAAGCAGTCAAAAAGGAAGTGCAAACTGAAGTAGCTTAATGAAGCTGATGCTGATCAACGCTTATGTTGTATACCAGATAGGGTGCAAGGTGCAGCTTTGGGGTGCCCTGCGGCCTGGTTTATTAAAAGCAGTCAAAAACAAGTGCAAACTGAAGTAGCTTAATAAAGCAGCTGATGCTGATCAACGCTTATGTTGTATAACAGATAGGGTTAAAATAGCATGTGCCTTGGGATGCCCGTGTGGCCTGGTATATTTCAAGCTGAACAAAAAGTAACAATAATCCAAGTATGAGAAATGCTTGTGCTTAACATATAGGGTTAATCAGCATGTGCCTTGGGATGCCCGTGTGGCCTGGTATATTTTAAGCTGAACAAAAAGTAACAATAATCCAAGTATGAGAAATAATTTTGACCTTCTTTACAGCGCCATACTTTGAAAAAAATCCTTAATTTCATGCCGATCAATCCAAAGGTCAATGCCCCCAACAAAAATAGTGTTCGGCATTTTGGTTTTCCTTCTGGAAGGACGTAACCTTTAGTTTACATGGTTGGGGTAGGTTATCTTACAGATTGGGATACCCCAGGCAGCAGTGTCATTGAAAGAGACAGATTGTAATGCAGGCCATACGCAAGCAGAGAAACTCAGGCTGCAACAGGCCTCTTTAGTTTACATGGTTGGCGTAGGTTATCTTACAAATTGGGATACCCCACTGTATATGAAACCGAATATAATGCACACCCAAAAGTGGACAATCAGCATCCAAGAGGCCTGCTTAGTTTAAATAAGAGAGCTGCTTAGCTTAAATAAGAGAGCTGCTTAGTGAAAATAAGAGGCCTGCTTAGTTTAAATAAGAGAGCTGCTTAGTGTAAATAAGAGAGGTAGGTTATGTTATGTTACAGAATGGGATGCCCCAAGCAGACTTGAGATCAGTATATATGCACACAGCAACAGTGTGTAAGCAGGCTGAAACAGCCCAAATTACTTTAAATAACTGTGCAGCTTACAGTGAATGCAGAGGCTAATGGTATGTTACAGAATGGGATGCCCCAAAGATGACTTGAGATCAGTATATATGCACACAGAAACAGTGTGTAAGCAGGCTCATACAGCCCAAATTTCTTTAAATAACTGTGCAGCTTACAGTAAATGCAGAGGCTAATGGTATGTTACAGAATGGGACGCCCCAACAGCCAGCAGTGCACCTGTGAGCAGTACTACTATGCACAGCAAAAGTGTCTTTATCAGGGCAAATGACTTTTAGAATAAGTGCAAAGGGTTATAGTAAATAGAGGCTTGTGTAGTCACAGAATGGGATGCCCCAACAGCCAGCAGTGCACCTGGCAGCAGTAGTACTATGCACAGCAAAAGTGTCTTTATCAGGCCAAATGACTTTTAGAATAAGTGCAAAGGGTTATATTAAATAGAGGCTGGTGTAGTCACAGAATGGGATGCCCCAAAAACCAGAGAGCACCTGGCAGCAGTAAGGCTATGCACAGCAAAAGTGTCTTTATCAGGCCTAATTTCTATTAGAATAAGTGCAAATGGTTATTATGGTATTAAATAGAGGCTGGTGTAGTCACAGAATGGGATGCCCCAAAAACCAGAGAGCACCTGGCAGGCAGCAGTAAGACTATGCACAGCAAAAGTGTCTTTATCAGGCCTAATTTCTATTAGAATAAGTGCAAATGGTTATTATGGTATTAAATAGAGACTGGTGTAGTCACAGAATGGGATGCCCCAAAAACCAGAGAGCACCTGGCAGGCAGCAGTAAGACTATGCAAAGCAAAAGTGTCTTTATCAGGCCTAATTTCTATTAGAATAAGTGCAAATGGTTATTATGGTATTAAATAGAGGCTGGTGTAGTCACAGAATGGGATGCCCCAAAAACCAGAGAGCACCTGGCAACAGTAAGGCTATGCACAGCAAAAGTGTCTTTATCAGGCCTAATTTCTATTAGAATAAGTGCAAATGGTTATGGTATTAAATAGAGGCTGGTGTAGTCACAGAATGGGATGCCCCAAAAACCAGAGAGCACCTGGCAGGCAGCAGTAGTACTATGCACAGCAAAAGTGTCTTTATCAGGCCAAATGACTTTTAGAATAAGTGCAAATGGTTATGGTATTAAATAGAGGCTGGTGTAGTCACAGAATGGGATGCCCCAAAAACCAGAGAGCACCTGGCAGCAGTAAGGCTATGCACAGCAAAAGTTTCTTTATCAGGCCTAATTTCTATTAGAATAAGTGCAAATGGTTATGGTATTAAATAGAGGCTGGTGTAGTCACAGAATGTGATGCCCCAAAAACCAGAGAGCACCTGGCAGGCAGCAGTAGTACTATGCACAGCAAAAGTGTCTTTATCAGGCCAAATGACTTTTAGAATAAGTGCAAATGGTTATGGTATTAAATAGAGGCTGGTGTAGTCACAGAATGGGATGCCCCAAAAACCAGAGAGCACCTGGCAGCAGTAAGGCTATGCACAGCAAAAGTGTCTTTATCAGGCCTAATTTCTATTAGAATAAGTGCAAATGGTTATGGTATTAAATAGAGGCTGGTGTAGTCACAGAATGGGATGCCCCAAAAACCAGAGAGCACCTGGCAGGCAGCAGTAAGACTATGCACAGCAAAAGTGTCTTTATCGGGCCTAATTTCTATTAGAATAAGTGCAAATGGTTATTATGGTATTAAATAGAGGCTGGTGTAGTCACAGAATGGGATGCCCCAAAAACCAGAGAGCACCTGGCAGGCAGCAGTAAGACTATGCACAGCAAAAGTGTCTTTATCAGGCCTAATTTCTATTAGAATAAGTGCAAATGGTTATTATGGTATTAAATAGAGGCTGGTGTAGTCACAGAATGGGATGCCCCAAAAACCAGAGAGCACCTGGCAGCAGTAAGGCTATGCACAGCAAAAGTGTGTTTATCAGGCCTAATTTCTATTAGAATAAGTGCAAATGGTTATGGTATTAAATAGAGGCTGGTGTAGTCACAGAATGGGATGCCCCAAAAACCAGAGAGCACCTGGCAGGCAGCAGTAGTACTATGCACAGCAAAAGTGTCTTTATCAGGCCAAATGACTTTTAGAATAAGTGCAAATGGTTATGGTATTAAATAGAGGCTGGTGTAGTCACAGAATAGGATGCCCCAAAAACCAGAGAGCACCTTGCAGCAGTAAGGCTATGCACAGCAAAAGTGTCTTTAACAGGCCTAATTTCTATTAGAATAAGTGCAAATGGTTATTATGGTATTAAATAGAGGCTGGTGTAGTCACAGAATGGGATGCCCCAAAAAACAGAGAGCACCTGGCAGGCAGCATTAAGACTATGCACAGCAAAAGTGTCTTTATCAGGCCTAATTTCTATTAGAATAAGTGCAAATGGTTATTATGGTATTAAATAGAGGCTGGTGTAGTCACAGAATGGGATGCCCCCAAAACCAGAGAGCACCTGGCAGGCAGCAGTAAGACGATGCACAGCAAAAGTGTCTTTATCAGGCCTAATTTCTATTAGAATAGGTGCAAATGGTTATTATGGTATTAAATAGAGGCTGGTGTAGTCACAGAATGGGATGCCCCAAAAACCAGAGAGCACCTGGCAGGCAGCAGTAAGACTATGCACAGCAAAAGTGTCTTTATCAGGCCTAATTTCTATTAGAATAAGTGCAAATGGTTATTATGGTATTAAATAGAGGCTGGTGTAGTCACAGAATGGGATGCCCCAAAAACCAGAGAGCACCTGGCAGCAGTAAGGCTATGCACAGCAAAAGTGTCTTTATCAGGCCTAATTTCTATTAGAATAAGTGCAAATGGTTATGGTATTAAATAGAGGCTGGTGTAGTCACAGAATGGGATGCCCCAAAAACCAGAGAGCACCTGGCAGGCAGCAGTAGTACTATGCACAGCAAAAGTGTCTTTATCAGGCCAAATGACTTTTAGAATAAGTGCAAATGGTTATGGTATTAAATAGAGGCTGGTGTAGTCACAGAGTAGGATGCCCCAAAAACCAGAGAGCACCTGGCAGCAGTAAGGCTATGCACAGCAAAAGTGTCTTTAACAGGCCTAATTTCTATTAGAGTAAGTGCAAATGGTTATTATGGTATTAAATAGAGGCTGGTGTAGTCACAGAATGGGATGCCCCAAAAACCAGAGAGCACCTGGCAGGCAGCAGTAAGACTATGCACAGCAAAAGTGTCTTTATCAGGCCTAATTTCTATTAGAATAAGTGCAAATGGTTATTATGGTATTAAATAGAGGCTGGTGTAGTCACAGAATGGGATACCCCAAAAACCAGAGAGCACCTGGCAGGCAGCAGTAAGACGATGCACAGCAAAAGTGTCTTTATCAGGCCTAATTTCTATTAGAATAGGTGTAAATGGTTATTATGGTATTAAATAGAGGCTGGTGTAGTCACAGAATGGGATGCCCCAAAAACCAGAGAGCACCTGGCAGGCAGCAGTAAGACTATGCACAGCAAAAGTGTCTTTATCAGGCCTAATTTCTATTAGAATAAGTGCAAATGGTTATTATGGTATTAAATAGAGGCTGGTGTAGTCACAGAATGGGATGCCCCAAAAACCAGAGAGCACCTGGCAGCAGTAAGACTATGCACAGCAAAAGTGTCTTTATCAGGCCTAATTTCTATTAGAATAAGTGCAAATGGTTATTATGGTATTAAATAGAGGCTGGTGTAGTCACAGAATGGGATGCCCCAAAAACCAGAGAGCACCTGGCAGGCAGCAGTAAGACTATGCACAGCAAAAGTGTCTGTATCAGGCCTAATTTCTATTAGAATAAGTGCAAATGGTTATTATGGTATTAAATAGAGGCTGGTGTAGTCACAGAATGGGATGCCCCAAAAAACAGAGAGCACCTGGCAGCAGTAAGGCTATGCACAGCAAAAGTGTCTTTATCAGGCCTAATTTCTATTAGAATAAGTGCAAATGGTTATGGTATTAAATAGAGGCTGGTGTAGTCACATAATGGGATGCCCCAAAAACCAGAGAGCACCTGGCAGGAAGCAGTAAGACTATGCACAGCAAAAGTGTCTTTATCAGGCCTAATTTCTATTAGAATAGGTGCAAATGGTTATTATGGTATTAAATAGAGGCTGGTGTAGTCACAGAATGGGATGCCCCAAAAACCAGAGAGCACCTGGCAGGCAGCAGTAAGACTATGCACAGCAAAAGTGTCTTTATCAGGCCTAATTTTTATTAGAATAAGTGCAAATGGTTATTATGGTATTAAATAGAGGCTGGTGTAGTCACAGAATGGGATGCCCCAAAAACCAGAGAGCACCTGGCAGGCAGCAGTAAGACTATGCACAGCAAAAGTGTCTTTATCAGGCCTAATTTCTATTAGAATAGGTGCAAATGGCTATTATGGTATTAAATAGAGGCTGGTGTAGTCACAGAATGGGATGCCCCAAAGACCAGAGAGCACCTGGCAGGCAGCAGTAAGACTATGCACAGCAAAAGTGTCTTTATCAGGCCTAATTTCTATTACAATAAGTGCAAATGGTTATTATGGTATTAAATAGAGGCTGGTGTAGTCACAGAATGGGATGCCCCAAAAACCAGAGAGCACCTGGCAGGCAGCAGTAAGACTATGCACAGCAAAAGTGTCTTTATCAGGCCTAATTTCTATTAGAATAAGTGCAAATGGTTATTATGGTATTAAATAGAGGCTGGTGTAGTCACAGAATGGGATGCCCCAAAAACCAGAGAGCACCTGGCAGCAGTAAGGCTATGCACAGCAAAAGTGTCTTTATCAGGCCTAATTTCTATTAGAATAAGTGCAAATGGTTATGGTGTTAAATAGAGGCTGGTGTAGTCACAGAATGGGATGCCCCAAAAACCAGAGAGCACCTGGCAGCAGTAAGGCTATGCACAGCAAAAGTGTCTTTATCAGGCCTAATTTCTACTAGAATAAGTACAAATGGTTATGGTATTAAATAGAGGCTGGTGTAGTCACAGAATGGGATGCCCCAAAAACCAGAGAGCACCTGGCAGGCAGCAGTAAGGCTATGCACAGCAAAAGTGTCTTTATCAGGCCTAATTTCTATTAGAATAAGTGCAAATGGTTATTATGGTATTAAATAGAGGCTGGTGTAGTCACAGAATGGGATGCCCCAAAAACCAGAGAGCACCTGGCAGGCAGCAGTAAGACTATGCACAGCAAAAGTGTCTTTATCAGGCCTAATTTCTATTAGAATAAGTGCAAATGGTTATTATGGTATTAAATAGAGGCTGGTGTAGTCACAGTATGGGATGCTCCAAAAACCAGAGAGCACCTGGCAGCAGTAAGGCTATGCACAGCAAAAGTGTCTTTATCAGGCCTAATTTCTATTAGAATAGGTGCAAATGGTTATGGTATTAATTAGAGGCTGGTGTAGTCACAGAATGGGATGCCCCATAAACCAGAGAGCACCTGGCAGGCAGCAGTAAGACTATGCACAGCAAAAGTGTCTTTATCAGGCCTAATTTCTATTAGAATAAGTGCAAATGGTTACTATGGTATTAAATAGAGGCTGGTGTAGTCACAGAATGGGATGCCCCAAAAACCAGAGAGCACCTGGCAGGCAGCAGTAAGACTATGCACAGCAAAAGTGTCTTTATCAGGCCTAATTTCTATTAGAATAAGTGCAAATGGTTATGGTATTAAATAGAGGCTGGTGTAGTCACAGAATGGGATGCCCCAAAAACCAGAGAGCACCTGGCAGCAGTAAGGCTATGCACAGCAAAAGTGTCTTTATCAGGCATAATTTCTATTAGAATAAGTGCAAATGGTTATTATGGTATTAAATAGAGGCTGGTGTAGTCACAGAATGGGATGCCCCAAAAACTAGAGAGCACCTGGCAGGCAGCAGTAAGACTACGCACAGCAAAAGTGTCTTTATCAGGCCTAATTTCTATTAGAATAAGTGCAAATGGTTATTATGGTATTAAATAGAGGCTGGTGTAGTCACAGAATGGGATGCCCCAAAAACCAGAGAGCACCTGGCAGGCAGCAGTAAGACTATACACAGCAAAAGTGTCTTTATCAGGCCTAATTTCTATTAGAATAAGTGCAAATGGTTATTATGGTATTAAATAGAGGCTGGTGTAGTCACAGAATGGGATGCCCCAAAAACCAGAGAGCACCTGGCAGGCAGCAGTAAGACTATGCACAGCAAAAGTGTCTGTATCAGGCCTAATTTCTATTAGAATAAGTGCAAATGGTTATTATGGTATTAAAAAGAGGCTGGTGTAGTCATAGAATGGGATGCCCCAAAAACCAGAGAGCACCTGGCAGCAGTAAGGCTATGCACAGCAAAAGTGTCTTTATTAGGCCTAATTTCTATTATAATAAGTGCAAATGGTTATGGTATTAAATAGAGGCTGGTGTAGTCACAGAATGGGATGCCCCAAAAACCAGAGAGCACCTGGCAGCAGTAAGGCTATGCACAGCAAAAGTGTCTTTATCAGGCCTAATTTCTATTAGAATAGGTGCAAATGGTTATGGTATTAATTAGAGGCTGGTGTAGTCACAGAATGGGATGCCCCAAAAACCAGAGAGCACCTGGCAGGCAGCAGTAAGACGATGCACAGCAAAAGTGTCTTTATCAGGCCTAATTTCTATTAGAATAGGTGCAAATGGTTATTATGGTATTAAATAGAGGCTGGTGTAGTCACAGAATGGGATGCCCCAAAAACCAGAGAGCACCTGGCAGGCAGCAGTAAGACTATGCACAGCAAAAGTGTCTTTATCAGGCCTAATTTCTATTAGAATAAGTGCAAATGGTTATTATGGTATTAAATAGAGGCTGGTGTAGTCACAGAATGGGATGCCCCAAAAACCAGAGAGCACCTGGCAGGCAGCAGTAGTACTATGCACAGCAAAAGTGTCTTTATCAGGCCAAATGACTTTTAGAATAAGTGCAAATGGTTATGGTATTAAATAGAGGCTGGTGCAGTCACAGAATGGGATGCCCCAAAAACCAGAGAGCACCTGGCAGCAGTAAGGCTATGCACAGCAAAAGTGTCTTTATCAGGCCTAATTTCTATTAGAATAAGTGCAAATGGTTATTATGGTATTAAATAGAGGCTGGTGTAGTCACAGTATGGGATGCCCCAAAAACCAGAGAGCACCTGGCAGCAGTAAGGCTATGCACAGCAAATGTGTCTTTATCAGGCCTAATTTCTATTAGAATAGGTGCAAATGGTTATGTTATTAATTAGAGGCTGGTGTCACAGAATGGGATGCCCCAAAAACCAGAGAGCACCTGGCAGGCAGCAGTAAGACTATGCACAGCAAAAGTGTCTTTATCAGGCCTAATTTCTATTAGAATAAGTGCAAATGGTTATTATGGTATTAAATAGAGGCTGGTGTAGTCACAGAATGGGATGCCCCAAAAACCAGAGAGCACCTGGCAGGCAGCAGTAAGACTATGCACAGCAAAAGTGTCTGTATCAGGCCTAATTTCTATTAGAATAAGTGCAAATGGTTATTATGGTATTAAATAGAGGCTGGTGTAGTCACAGAATGGGATGCCCCAAAAACTAGAGAGCACCTGGCAGGCAGCAGTAAGACTATGCACAGCAAAAGTGTCTTTATCAGGCCTAATTTCTATTAGAATAAGTGCAAATGGTTATTATGGTATTAAATAGAGGCTGGTGTAGTCACAGTATGGGATGCCCCAAAAACCAGAGAGCACCTGGCAGCAGTAAGGCTATGCACAGCAAAAGTGTCTTTATCAGGCCTAATTTCTATTAGAATAGGTGCAAATGGTTATGGTATTAATTAGAGGCTGGTGTAGTCACAGAATGGGATGCCCCAAAAACCAGAGAGCACCTGGCAGGCAGCAGTAAGACTATGCACAGCAAAAGTGTCTTTATCAGGCCTAATTTCTATTAGAATAAGTGCAAATGGTTATTATGGTATTAAATAGAGGCTGGTGTAGTCACAAAATGGGATGCCCCAAAAACAAGAGAGCACCTGGCAGGCAGCAGTAAGACTATGCACAGCAAAAGTGTCTTTATCAGGCCTAATTTCTATTAGAATAAGTGCAAATGGTTATGGTATTAAATAGAGGCTGGTGTAGTCACAGAATGAGATGCCCCAAAAACCAGAGAGCACCTGGCAGGCAGCAGTAGTACTATGCACAGCAAAAGTGTCTTTATCAGGCCAAATTACTTTTAGAATAAGTGCAAATGGTTATGGTATTAAATAGAGGCTGGTGCAGTCACAGAATGGGATGCCCCAAAAAACAGAGAGCACCTGGCAGCAGTAAGGCTATGCACAGCAAAAGTGTCTTTATCAGGCCTAATTTCTATTAGAATAAGTGCAAATGGTTATTATGGTATTAAATAGAGGCTGGTGTAGTCACAGAATGGGATGCCCCAAAAACCAGAGAGCACCTGGCAGGCAGCAGTAAGACTATGCACAGCAAAAGTGTCTTTATCAGGCCTAATTTCTATTAGAATAAGTGCAAATGGTTATTATGGTATTAAATAGAGGCTGGTGTAATCAGAGAATGGGATGACTCAAAAACCAGAGAGCACCTGGCAGGCAGCAGTAAGACTATGCACAGCAAAAGTGTCTTTATCAGGCCTAATTTCTATTAGAATAAGTGCAAATGGTTATTATGGTATTAAATAGAGGCTGGTGTAGTCACAGAATGGGATGCCCCAAAAACCAGAGAGCACCTGGCAGGCAGCAGTAAGACTATGCACAGCAAAAGTGTCTTTATCAGGCCTAATTTCTATTAGAATAAGTGCAAATGGTTATTATGGTATTAAATAGAGGCTGGTGTAGTCACAGAATGGGATGCCCCAAAAACCAGAGAGCACCTGGCAGGCAGCAGTAAGACTATGCACAGCAAAAGTGTCTTTATCAGGCCTAATTTCTATTAGAATAAGTGCAAATGGTTATTATGGTATTAAATAGAGGCTGGTGTAGTCACAGAATGGGATGCCTCACAGCAGACTTGAGATCAGTACAGTATATATGCACAGTTAGTGTATAAGCAGCCTGAAAACGCTAACAAAGCCAGTCAGCCAGCCAGTAACACTCAGGCTGGATGAAAAAAAAAAAAATCTCCCTGTGACTGCCTCCGATTTTTCCTAACTTTCCCTGCTTTTCGCTGACTTTCTGTCTGTCTCCTGCCTGTCTCCAGCCTGTCCCTGTCTGTCCCTGTCTGTCCCTGTCTGTCCCTGTCTGTCCCTGTCTGTCCCTGTCTGTCTAACTGTCTATCCCTGCCTACAGCAGCGTCCTGTCTCTCACGAATGCAATAGAGAAGTGAGGAAAAGCAAGATGGCCGACTTAAATAGCACTGTGACGTCACCGGGCTTGCTGGCTGCTGATAGGCTGCATGTGACTGTCCCAGCTTGCACTGGCGCGGGGTTGATGTCTGGACATGTCCCGCCCGCCATCTTAAAATGCCTGTAATGTAAATGAATGGATGTTAAAGGAAAACTTCGAGCGATCGAATCGCGGGGAAATTCGGATTCGATCTGAATCAAATTTTTCATGAAATTCGGATCGAATCGGGGTTCGTCCGGATCGATTCGCTCATCCCTAGTCAGAACTTCAGCAATGGAAATCAGCAACATAGTCCTCAACGGGGCGGCGACCCTGACGCAACTTGTGCCTCTGCAGATGCAACATGGCCTGGATCATCATAGATGGCGGCCATAGCAGAGAAGAAAAGATCAACAGAGGCCAAACAGGGATGGTTATGCTCCAGAAGACGATGGGCTCATGTTTGGGGAGGCCCTTGCAGAAGGGAAATAATGACTCTGACCCGGACTTCCTCAGCAGCATAGGTTCGTGGTTGCAGGGAAAATAATAGCAGACAACCGTTCCGGAAAGCACGAAACTTCTGGCGATGTCCTGAGAAAAATTCTGGGGGCGGAACACTGGGTTCAGGGGTACTCCCAGAAGCTGTCCCCGGTGCGGTGGATGAAACTTCAGCAGCAGATGATACAGGGAGCACAGCTCGGGGAGGAGAGTCGGGAATAGGTGTCATCTGTCCCTGTATCCGGTTCAGCCAGCCCATGAGCTGAGCAAAGCCACCCTGTAAGTCCTGGACGGCTTCAGCCAGAGCAGAGATTTGTTGCACCAAAACATCAAAAGGACGAGGTTCCCCACCGGAGCTCATATTATGGCTGTGTTATACTGTCACGCCTCCTGGCTATAACCATGGGAAGAGCTGAGCTGAGCTCCAGGTGGGGGGCGAAGTGAAGCAAAATAATCCCAAGAGCAAATAAAAAGTCTGGGCAGAGTTCAAGGATGAATCCGAGGTCAGAGGCTGGCAGAAAACAAGCAAAGTCCACTGAGAAATTGGCGTCAAAACAAGTGTAAATCCAGGTATTCAGATCAGATATTCAGGGAAACAGAGTCCAGGAAGTAAGCTGATAACACAGCAATGGCTGCAGGCCAGCAGTCTTCTTAAATAGGGCTATCAATTATAACAGGGAGGGATGAGTCAGAGTCTGGGTGAGGTCACTTCCTGTCCATTCAGACTCAGGTGACCAGGAAGTGAAATCAAGCCCAAAAGCTTACACTCTAGACTTTTGTGTACTTCCAATGGGCTGAACACTAGGTGTCGCTGTGGAGCATGCGACAGGTGAACAGCCTGCTCTGCAACAAACACCCAGGCGAGCATGTCTGCTGCTGCATGCAGTCAGTGGTCTAGAACGCTTTCGATGCTTTAAAGGGCAAGGTAAGCGAGGAGACTGACAGAGATCGAGTATACTGAATACTGAGCGGTGGCAGAGACCCTTGTAGGAGGCAGTGTGCGGAGCTGGAGGGGCTGAAGAGACAGAAGCTTATCTCCGACCACGTGCTGCTTGTGTGAGAAGAGAGGAGAGGCACCGTCTTTTGATCTGTCTGGGATGCTGTGGTGGTGAGGGGGAGAGGTGCCTGGAGATCAAGCGGCACGTCCCCGCAGAGTGAGAGACGCTCGACAGTGTGAGGAGGGGAGAGGAGAGCAGCCAGACGCCATATCAGCTCTGAAGGTGAGGGGGGGCAGCCCCCTGCGGTCTCGTAACATCCAGGCAGTACATAAGGAGACAGCCTCTCTACTGATAAGACTGCTCTTTGGCTGAGACTGTGTGGGGGGGGAGCTTCCCAGTGAAGAGCAGCAGATGCTGAAAGGAGCCTGCAATTACTAGCAGTTGCAAAGCCACAACTCTGCAAGCAGCAATAATAGCAGCTAAGCAAGGGGGGAAGCCCTTCCCTCGTGGTGTGCCCAGTGTTTTCTGCTGGTCACTATACTTCTGACCAGGCAGATACTGTCTCACAAAGCAGGGCACAAGAGCTCCTGGGTGTAATAAATCCCCCCAGTCAGCAGTGTCGGTGCTGGTCCTGTTTGGGATACCCCCTGGGTGCTCCATCAATCATTTAGGGGCCGCAGTCCCCCAAAGCGTGGGGTCAAGCCCTCTTCCAGAACTCTGCACCATAGGAGACAGCTCTGGAATATATTTTGCCTAGAGTCCCCTCCCCACATATGAGAGGCAACAAGAAGTTTAAATCGTCGCTGATCACCTGTAGCACGCAAACGATGGAATCTCCGCACGGGATGGGGCAGCAGCCCTCTAACCCTGATACTGCAGTTATCATGGCCGCCATTGCCTCGTGTCAAAACGCTCTCACTGCTAAATTTGACACTCTCCAAGAGCAATTTAACTATGTCCGCCACGATTTGGATAAAATCCGGGACAGCACCGGCGAGATGGAGAGGAGAATCGGAGAAGCAGAGGACCGGTTATCTGCTCAGGCGGAAGATCTCGCAACCCTGAGGAGGCAAGTGACCGCTCTGATGGGAAGGGCCGAGGACGCTGAAAATAGGAACCGGAGAAATAACGTCAGAATACTGGGTCTGCCCGAAAAAGTGGAGGGGTCCTCCCCGGAGCAATTTGCTGAGAATCTTATAAGGGAGACTTTAGCGCCGGTGAACCTGACAAAGTTCTTCACGGTGGAAAGAGCGCATAGGATCCCCATGAGGCCACTTCCTCTCGGGGCTCCGCCAAGACCCTTCATACTCAAGGTCCTTCACTATAAGGACAGGGACGCTATCCTGGCTGCAGCTAGAATGAAGGGTATCGTGACCTTTGATAACGCCCGCATATCTTTTTTCCCAGACTTCACCTCAGAGGTTCAAAAGGTGCGGCGATCCTTTAATGGAATCAGAGAGAGGCTCAGAAAGAAGAGAATTAAATATTCTATAATGTTCCCAGCACGTCTGCGGGTGCTCGAGCTTGGGAGAGTCGGGTGGGTTGGGCCCTTAACCCCCTATGGCTGGAGACCCCTGAAGTCAAAAGTAGCCTGTCATCCTCTGCTGAGATTTTTTGGGAGGTGAAAGCGGATGAGACCTCTGCCGAGGTAAGGTGGGATGCTTTTAAGGCAGTCATTAGAGGGTGTGCCATAAGCGCCATCACTGCAGTTAGGGAGAAGAAGGGGAGAGAGAGGGTAGAGCTTGAAAGCAAACTTGCCACAGCGGAAGAGCTATTTGTTGCCTCAGCCGATAGTCGGGACCACTCGACACTGATGACTTTGAAACGGGAATATAACTTGCTGCTCACTGACTCTGCTAGGAAATTGCTGCTATACAAGCAAGCTAAGATTTTTGATAAAGGGGACAAAAATGGGAAGACCAAAACCAATAGCATTGCCGCGATATCTAATGGGAGGGAGACAGCAACGGAAGGGGGGAAATTGCCCAGCGGTTCCTCGAGTATTACTCTGCATTGTACTCCTCTAAGGCTAGCTATGATGTTGAAGAACTGGAGAATTACTTAGAACAGATCAACTTCCCAGTGTTGGCCCCGGAGGGTCAGGAGACGTTAGGCGCCCCCATCTTGGTGGAGGAGGTCATGGGTGCAATAGGCGCTCTCCCTGGAAGGAAGACATCGAGCCCTGATGGAATTTCGGCCGAATGGTATAAGCAAGAATCAGAACTGGTAGCACCTAGACTCTTAGAGGTGCTAAAGCAAGCACTAGAAAGTGAGTGTCTCCCGGCCTCCTTTCATGAAGCGCACATCGTCCTTATTTATAAAGAGGGGAGGCCCCCTGATGCCTGCGCGTCATATATTTCCTTACTAAATCATGATGCTAAAATACTATCCAAAATACTAGCTAATAGGTTAAACAGGGTTATACTACAACTGGTGGGACCGGACCAGTCTGGCTTTATGCCCGGGCGCACTACGGGGATAAACCTGCGTAGGCTCTTCTCAAACCTTCAGATTGTCCATGATAATTACGGAAGCCGGGCAATTGCCTCTCTTGATAACGAGAAGGCCTTTGATTCAATTGAATGGACCAATTTGTGGGCAGTGCTGGCTAGATTTGGGCTCCCTGCCAATTTCATAAAGTATATCAAGCTCCTATATGGTTGTCCGACGGCCAGAGTACGAGCCAATGGATGCTATTCAAATCCGTTTGCACTAAGCAGGGGGACCAGACAGGGTTGCCCACTCTCGCCATTACTCTTCGCACTGGCTATCGAACCATTGGCAATTGTTGTTAGAAACTCCCAAACTATCACGGGGTGGAAAATAGGGGAGGTTGAGGAAAAGATTTCCCTCTATGTGGATGATACCCTTGTATCTAGCGGACAGTAACGAATCCCTGGAAGCTGCATTAGATATCATAGGAACATTTGGGAGATTTTCTGGTTTGAAAAGCAACTGGGATAAGTCCAGTTAAATGCCAGTCGACAAGCCTGATCATCCAGACATCTCTCCGAGATCTCAGCTGAAAGTGGTTCAACAATTTAAGTACTTAGGTATTATGATTAGCAAGCAGCCGAGTTAATTTATTCCCCTTAATATCTCACCAGTAATGTCGAAACTGAAGCAGCGAGTCTCTCAATGGGCAAGCCTCACGCTATCGGTCATGGGCAGGATAAATATATACAAGATGATCTTTCTTCCAAAGTTCTTGTACATATATCAGGCCTCGCTGGTGTTGCTTCCTGCCTCTCATTTCAAGGCATTGGATGCGATTATCTTTGGCTTCATATGGGGACAGTCTCCGCCACGGTTAAACAGGCGAATTATGAAGGCTCCATCAGATGTGGGGGGGCTTTCGGTGCCATATATGCTGATGTATTTCTATGCCACCCAACTCCAGTATGCCCATTGGTGGGTCAGTCAACCGAGGGAAAATCCAGTGGTGAGTCTAGAAACGGCTGTTCTGGGCTCCCCTGGGCGACTGGCCACCTTGATATATAGAGGCACGAAAGGGATCCGGGAGGCAACTGGGTGTATGAAAACGGTATGTAACATTTGGGAAAGGGTAGATAAGTTGAGTGCAAACCCGAATGAGAGCAGGGCCTTGTCCCCTTTTACCCCCCTTTGGGATAACCCCAAGCTGCTGGAGCTTGGATCTATGCAAGATCCGCAGTTCTGGATAAGGAAAGGGGTGCACCGGATAGGTCAGATATACAAAGACGGGATACTTATGTCCTTTGCTCAGGTTAAAGAGGAGTTTCTTCTATCCCACCGCGATTTCTTCCGCTATTTGCAGATTAGACACGCTCTGAATGCCCAGTTTCATAGGGTGGGTCCAAGGATACTGATGTCACATATGGAAAAGAAGATTAGAGGGATGGAGCTAACAAAACCCGTCTCAACACTGTATCAGTGCCTGACGGGTACGCTGGATTCTCCCAGGGATAGGGTGGAAATGAAGTGGAAGGCCTTAGACCAAAACCTGGATCAAGATGACTGGGAGGAGATAATGGACAATCTGCACACGTCAGTGGTGGAGGCAAGGGATAGGTTCATTCAGACTAAGTGGATCCACCAGGTGTATATCACCCCGTTCCATCTGCACAGAATGGATCTATTGGATACGGACATATGCCCTAGGTGTGAGAGAGATAGCGGCACCTGGGTACACGTAACTTGGTTGTGTGAGATCTTGGTGAATTTCTGGGAGGGTCTCATAGATCTGATCAGCAAAGTAGTGGGAATTCGGATCAGGGATTCAATCTCACTATGTCTTCTGGGGGTGGTCGAGTCAATATCGGAACTCAGAGCATTAAAATCATTGCTTCGGCTGCTGCTCTTTTATACTCGAAAATGCATATTGCTAAATTGGAGACACCCGGCTAAACCTTCAGTACATGTATGGAAAAGATTAGTCAACCAGAAACTCACTATGCATAAATTGACATACGCTGCGAGGGGGGTGCCGGATAAGTTTGAGAAGATCTGGGATCCGTGGCTACGGTGTCAGGAGTCGGCATCTGATGATGAGTGAACCATGGAGGGGGGAACACTGTCAGCGCTGTGGTTATTGCTGAGTCAGGAGTCGTCAAGATGGAGCCGAGGTCGATATCTGTCCTGTGGAGTGAGGGGAGGGCGTGGTCCTGGAGCATGACTGGATAGGCCTCAATGGGTGACCAATGGTTGCCACCCTCTCAGGTACTCCATCTGAGATCTGCTTGTTTCTAGCACAACCTGCGGTGTGAATGGTTGTTGTCGTTGTCTGATAGGATGCCATTTTGATGTTGGGTGCCTGCGACACCTAAAATACAGAACAATTTGATGTGTATATGTATGTTGTTTCTACGTTACAACGCAAAATAAAAACTTAAAAAATATATATATTTTCGAAGAACTCTTCCATTTCTCCCATCTTTGCTGTTTCTCCAGGGGTAGAGGGGTGTCCCAGTCTATGTTCTCTGTAGTAAGCTGTCTCAGCAGTACTTTGCCCTGAATGGCTGCTGGGGCTATAAATCCAAGGGGATCATATATACTGCTCACAACAGTCAGGTCTTCACATTTGGTAAAAGTTTATCAGAAACAGACACCTGGAGTGTAAAGGTATTCTGCTGGATTTCCCATAGCAAATCTAGGGTGCATTGCATAGGGGGAATATTGGACCTAAGGTCAAGGTCCTTCAAGTTGACAGTACGATCATCGGATGGAAAGGCTTTCATCATCTTCTGACTCATGGAGATGATCTTGTGAGGTTTGAGGTGTGCCACAGGTAGCATCTCCTGTGATGTGCTGAGGTGGTCAGTTGTCTGTTCAGTTGTGGGCAAGGGTTTAGGATCATCTTGCATGTGGAAGTTCAGTTTAACAGACTGACAAGCAGCAGAACCAAACTCCTTCTCAACTTCTAGGACTGTCCTTCTAAGTCCATAGGTTGCTACAGCAGGAGAGGGGTTGTTGCTGAAGACAAGCACTTCCATTTTGAAGTCTGTGACCTTTTTGTCAAAGTCTTTGTTAAGTAAAGTCTCTCTTGGAGAATGGACAGGTAGATGTTCTACCAAGCTGTTGGAATTGTCAGGTGTAAATTCCTTGTCCATAACTTCGAGGAGTTCTTTAACTTCTTCTGCAGATGCCAATTGTTGTCACTGGTTGCATTAGGCACTGTTGCTCTCAGGTTGTCATCCTGAGGTAGGTTGTTTTGAGGTTCTTGTTGACACTTACTGCTGCTCAGCTTCTCCTTCACGCAGTAATGGTATGGACATGACTCAAAACGGCAGTTGGGACTATTCAGCATGATCTGCTTTTTTAATGAAGTGACTGGTGTAGACTTCTTTATTTTGTCTATTCAAACATTGCCAACCTAGATCAAGGCATTGAGCAAATGGAGCGCCACGCACTCCATTCATCTGCCAGCGTACCTTGTGTACTTGAAGAATGTCTCTGCCCAGCAGTAGCAAGATCTTAGCGTCCTTATTGAGAGGTGGTATTTCATGAGCTATTAACCTTAGGTGTGAGTGATGACAAGCGGCCTCTGGTGTAGGGATCTCATCTCTGTTGGATGGTATCTGGTTGCATTCCAGAAGTGTAGGCAAGGGTAGTTCAATATTGTTTTGAACAGGAGCTACCATCAGTTCGCTGGCTCTTCTTCCAGAGACTTTAGCGATGCCACTACAGGTAACCAGAGTGTAAGGATACGTCTCACCCTTTAGGTTGAAAAAGTCAAAAAGTTCTGATCTTGCAAGCGATTGAATACTCTGATCGTCTAAAATGGCATAAACTCTTAAAGTCTTTTCTGGGTGGTCTTTAGGGTATACCTTGACAAGACATATTTTTGAGCACGATTTGTCATAAAGGTCTTCACCACAAACCTCTGTGCATGAAGCAGATATTGTGGTGGGTCTTGCAGGTTGACTTGTATCCTCCCGGCCATGCTGTGACACAGGAGAGGAATTAGCAGGTGGTGCAGGGCTTTGCTCATACTGATGAAGTGCCTGCACATGGTCTTCACTGTCGCACTCTATGCACTTCATGGGGATTTCACAGTCCTTGGCTATGTGTTCAGCAGATGCATAACATCTGAAACTACCCCAAATTGCTTCAAAAGTTCTATGCATTCTTTGAGTGGTTTCTTTCTGAAGCTAATACACTTCTTCAGAGGATGCAGCAACTTGCGAATAGGGCACTGGCGGTTAGGGTTCTCAATCTTGTTACCCTGGTTGCCCTTGTCAGGAGCCGGTGAGGGTGTAGGAAGAACGTCTGTCTTTTTCACAGACACTGGACCCCTGCGGTTTCTGTAGTTGGGGTAGGAGCTGTCAAGTGCAGGAGGGGGTGGACCAGGTCCACCAAGTTCGCCAAAGGAAAAGCTTGGAACATTCTTAGTCTCTGCAATATCTCTGATAAACTCACAGAAGTAGGAGAATGGAGGAAAAGAGACCTGATAATCCCTTTTATATCTTGACCCAAGTGTAGCCCACCTTTCTTGCAGATGGTATGGCAGTTTGGAAATGATTGGGTTTACCCCATGAGCAGTGTCCAAGTAACTTAGTCCCAATAAATATGGGTCTGCTTTGGCAAATTGGAGCTCTGTAGTCTTTTAATAAAAATCTGTAGTCTTTGGACTGCCAAAGCTTTGCTCAAGTCTTTCCCAAGCAGCAATAAGTCCTGTGGGCTCAGCCACTTTACAAGTAAATCAAGCTCCTCAGCTGCTGTAATGCCAAGGTCAATGACTGTCGCTTTAAATGCACATATCCAAGCTCTGTGGTTCTCAATTTGGTCATCAAACCTTGTGAGACTGGTCTATGTAAGTTCACAGCGGACCATATACCTGGCAAACTCTGACATGTCTGATTTCTCTGTCTTTAGGCAGGGAATTGCTGGCTGAGAAGTGACAGACGTGGGTACATAAGGGGCTGCATGAGCATTTAAATCAGGAACTGTCTTAAAGTTCATAGGCTTGGTTCTGTGTACAATTGGAGCTGTGTAGCGGTGAGGTGGTTGGTACCGTGTTGGTGCATTGGCTTGAACATAAGTGTCTTTGAAATGTACTCGCTGAGGTATAGGGGCCTGGAGTGCAGGAACATGTGAGGAAAGATCAGGTTGTACTGACCTGGAAAGTGGGGTGTTGCCAAAGGATCTGTCCCCTGCCGCTGTGGAGAAATGTCTCTAATATCAGGAACATCTGTAGCATTCAGGGGCGCACTATTTTGGCTTAGCACATATTCCCTTGTGCGCTCAAAAGTATCCTCTAATGACACTTCACTTAAATTGACACTGTCTTTAAAACCTGCAGTCTTGCCATAGCTGTGGCGTGCTCACATTGTTTCTCCAGAGCCTCAATTTCCACTCTCTTTCGTATCGCCTCTACTTCCTTACGAGCTGCCTCTGCCTCTGTTTCTGCCCACTGTCGAGCTGCCTCGGCTTTGGTTTCTGCCCGCTGTAGAGCTGCCTCGCCTCTGCCCGCTGTCGAGCTGCCTCAGCCTCTGCCCCTGCCCATTGTCGAGCTGCCTCTGCCTGCTTTAGAGCTGCTTCTGTCTTCATGTCTGCCTTCCTTTGTGCAAACCTTGCTTGGATTTTAGCAGCTGCCACATCTGAGCAAGCCTGTATAAGTTGCTGGCTGATCGATGAATATTTAGACGATCATGATTTGGATGATTGTTTTGAACTTTTAGAATGACTAGTGGCCTTAGAAATGTGAGAAGCAGTTTCCTGGAGTTGGGCAATTTTTGCTTTAGCATTGGTTTTAATCTCACTAATTAAACAGCCTCTTTCAGGGTTAAGTTGCTGGAAACTTTCCAACTCCTTTAACGAATGGTCTAAATTAATTCTCTCTAAAGTGTCAGTATATTTCTGACTTAACTGCATATACTTCTCATAAAAAGTTGTCTTAGAGCAGCCTCTAATAATGACACATCAACTTGTGAGTTGGCAAGCAGCCCAGGAAGACGCACCTGCTATGTAACAAATTCTGCTAGAGACTCTAGATTCATTAAAAATAAAAAAATAAAAATTAAAAAAAAAAATTAAAAATGGGGCAGTTGTGGCCTAGAGGTAAGGGAGCAGACTTGTGACCGGAGGGTGACAGGTTCGAATCCCGGTCCTGGGACATAACTGAAGTGCTCTTGAGCAAGGCACCTAACCCCCCAACTGCTCCCCGGGCGCCGAAATTAGGGCAGCCCACCGTTCCGGGCATGTGTACACTCACTGCACGGATGGGTTAAATGCGGAGGACGAATTCCTATGTGTGCGCAAGCATACAATGGCCATCTATGCATTAAAAAAAAAAAAATAGATGGGGAGAATCAGTTGAAATTGATACATTTGGGAGCTGGCTGGTAGAAGGCAGAAATGAATAGCTTTCCTTGCTTCTAGGAAAAACGCTGATGATCTGAACAAAGTCTAAATCACATATCCATGATTGCATTCAATGATCTCTCACAGGTACGCAGATGAATATAGGTTACTCGATATTAGCTCCTATGAGACAGCTGTGCTGTGGCTTATCCAACTGTAATAACTCAGGCTGGTAGGTGAAGACCTAGTCTTCTCTGATGGCCGCAGTCACACAATGCTCTGTATAGCTCTGTAGCTGAGCTGCACATGAGCTGCTGGACAATCTTAACAGATGAAATACAGTTCTTTCACTATTCTAACTCACCAGATGGCAGCAAATGGAATCCTGTAGACAGCGCCACGTTCCTTGTGTGTGTCTGTGCTGGAGGTTTTCCTCACTCCATAGGGCTCGGCAGATAGCTCACTCAATTGTTGGTTAGATCAAGTGATAAGTTTTCAAAAGCTTTATTTCAGTACATAATCTTGATACAGCAGACATGTACTTTCAATACAGCTCAATACAACTTGTGGTGTAATCCATACAGCAACAACAGGTGAAAGGACTATGGCTGAAGATGGTAGCAGCAGGTGTGCACTGCTTGGATGTCAGAGTAAAAATGGCAGCAAGGGAGAGGAAGGAGGGAGGAGTTACTTGCATCAGAGCAAGACTAAGGGAGCCTGGAGGGACAAGGGGAATTAAAAGCACACTGTCCAGCCTTTACAAGTAAACATATATTAACCATTACCCCGGGTAGAAAGAAATGTAAGTCATGGGACATGTCTATGCTCCCTAAGAATCTTTAATACCAGACCGAATGTCGAATATGACTTTTGGTCTAGTTTAGGTGTGTTGTGGCTTTCAAGTACACTATAGTATTTTTTCATTGTGTGTGTGTGTGCAAGCAAGTTAAGTTATTGCACTGTCTTTAGACAGGCTGATTCATGTTTTGCATTGCCAGTGCACACACAAGTAAAGAAGTAGCAATGTTAGCACAAACTTTTAAACTTAGTAATGTTAGGGACGGGGTAACAATTGGACGGCCTTGACGTGGCTACCTCGCTTTTACATTCATTGCAATCTATGTTAACTAACAGTCCATGTTCTTAACAAGTGTTAGCTAGGTTTTTCAGTTTTTAGTATGAGTGTGCAGAGGGTTAACTTTCTTTTTTGCTTAGTGTGTGTGGTCACACCCCTCTAGCACCTCTTGACTGCTATATATTGACTGGATGAGCACATCCTACCTTCCTTTTTGCTGTTGCATTTGCAGGTCAGTGGCCAGATCTGCTGGATTGTAGCTCTCCCAATGTAACAGGGAGTCCAATTGGCCTCTACCTAAACTCTCTTTTTGAACTGTAGCACTGTGCAGGCAAGTAAAGTATTTTTTCATTGTGTGTGTGTGTGCAAGCAAGTTAAGTTATTGCACTGTCTTTAGACAGGCTGATTCATGTTTTGCATTGCCAGTGCACACACAAGTAAAGAAGTAGCAATGTTAGCACAAACTTTTAAACTTAGTAATGTTAGGGACGGGGTAACAATTGGACGGCCTTGACGTGGCTACCTCGCTTTTACATTCATTGCAATCTATGTTAACTAACAGTCCATGTTCTTAACAAGTGTTAGCTAGGTTTTTCAGTTTTTAGTATGAGTGTGCAGAGGGTTAACTTTCTTTTTTGCTTAGTGTGTGTGGTCACACCCCTCTAGCACCTCTTGACTGCTATATATTGACTGGATGAGCACATCCTACCTTCCTTTTTGCTGTTGCATTTGCAGGTCAGTGGCCAGATCTGCTGGATTGTAGCTCTCCCAATGTAACAGGGAGTCCAATTGGCCTCTACCTAAACTCTCTTTTTGAACTGTAGCACTGTGCAGGCAAGTAAAGTATTTTTTCATTGTGTGTGTGTGTGCAAGCAAGTTAAGTTATTGCACTGTCTTTAGACAGGCTGATTCATGTTTTGCATTGCCAGTGCACACACAAGTAAAGAAGTAGCAATGTTAGCACAAACTTTTAAACTTAGTAATGTTAGGGACGGGGTAACAATTGGACGGCCTTGACGTGGCTACCTCGCTTTTACATTCATTGCAATCTATGTTAACTAACAGTCCATGTTCTTAACAAGTGTTAGCTAGGTTTTTCAGTTTTTAGTATGAGTGTGCAGAGGGTTAACTTTCTTTTTTGCTTAGTGTGTGTGGTCACACCCCTCTAGCACCTCTTGACTGCTATATATTGACTGGATGAGCACATCCTACCTTCCTTTTTGCTGTTGCATTTGCAGGTCAGTGGCCAGATCTGCTGGATTGTAGCTCTCCCAATGTAACAGGGAGTCCAATTGGCCTCTACCTAAACTCTCTTTTTGAACTGTAGCACTGTGCAGGCAAGTAAAGTATTTTTTCATTGTGTGTGTGTGTGCAAGCAAGTTAAGTTATTGCACTGTCTTTAGACAGGCTGATTCATGTTTTGCATTGCCAGTGCACACACAAGTAAAGAAGTAGCAATGTTAGCACAAACTTTTAAACTTAGTAATGTTAGGGACGGGGTAACAATTGGACGGCCTTGACGTGGCTACCTCGCTTTTACATTCATTGCAATCTATGTTAACTAACAGTCCATGTTCTTAACAAGTGTTAGCTAGGTTTTTCAGTTTTTAGTATGAGTGTGCAGAGGGTTAACTTTCTTTTTTGCTTAGTGTGTGTGGTCACACCCCTCTAGCACCTCTTGACTGCTATATATTGACTGGATGAGCACATCCTACCTTCCTTTTTGCTGTTGCATTTGCAGGTCAGTGGCCAGATCTGCTGGATTGTAGCTCTCCCAATGTAACAGGGAGTCCAATTGGCCTCTACCTAAACTCTCTTTTTGAACTGTAGCACTGTGCAGGCAAGTAAAGTATTTTTTCATTGTGTGTGTGTGTGCAAGCAAGTTAAGTTATTGCACTGTCTTTAGACAGGCTGATTCATGTTTTGCATTGCCAGTGCACACACAAGTAAAGAAGTAGCAATGTTAGCACAAACTTTTAAACTTAGTAATGTTAGGGACGGGGTAACAATTGGACGGCCTTGACGTGGCTACCTCGCTTTTACATTCATTGCAATCTATGTTAACTAACAGTCCATGTTCTTAACAAGTGTTAGCTAGGTTTTTCAGTTTTTAGTATGAGTGTGCAGAGGGTTAACTTTCTTTTTTGTATAGTGCGCTTGAGCTACCATTCAGCTATTATGAAGGTATAGGTAAGTAGTCAAACACCTGCACCCATAGATAGCTGGAGTAAACCATACAGATTCTGACAGCCTCCAGAATGTAGACAGGAATGCACAATTCGGTACCAGTTTAGCTTAAAATGTATTTTTCTGTTTCAATCTTTCTATTGTAATTTTTGTTATAACAACTGGATTGTACAACATAATAAAGTGTTGCAGAAAAAGGCTTGAAGTACAAATATCTGTTCATTTTGAAATTTTCAATCACACTTATATTCTCTCGATTATCAACACTCGCGTAACCTCAATTATCAACACTATTAACCATTATCAAGTGCTGTCGTTCAAAGAGATCGGATTGACACTGTCTGTTGCGTGATGGTCATATCACGGACCAGTTGTTCGGGGGGTAAACCCCGTCCCATCCAGTCTTAGATTTAGTGCCTCGCCACCCCCCCTCTTCAAGTTGAGGGGGAGGGGGGTGCGCGGGCCAGGAATAGGGGCTAGGGAAAGGGGGAAGGGAAGAGAGGGAGAAGGAGGAAGGAAAGGAGAAAAAAAAAGGGGGGGCGTGAAAAGGAGGGATCTAAGGCCGGAGAAGGCCAGAGCCATCCCTTACTGCAGCAGGGCATTCCCTATATCTGGGAACGAATATTCCACCCACGGGCCCCAAACTTTCATGAATTTTGCGTGTGAGTCCTTTAAGATACTGGTCAATTTTTCATTGATGAAGATCCCGTTCAGCCGTTCCTTTACCGCCTGAAACGGAACACTGGGCTTCTTCCAGGAACTAGCAATCGTCAGTTTTGCAGCCATTACCTGGGTCAATAGGGTGTGTTGGAATTTGGTAATGCCATCCGGTTTTACATGCAATAATGCCACCCAGGGGTCCCTGCGTACATTAGCATGCAAAGGGGTGTATAGCAATTGTGTGAGGGGGGGAAAGGGACACTCACTTTGGTGAGGGCCCTTTGAACATCTTCAGGCTTAATGGTGTAATAAATTTTTTTTTCTAGTATGAAATTTGAGTCAACCTCCCTGAATTATAGTTTTGGGGGGAAAGGTTTAGTTCAACTTGAAATAAACCTTTGAAAAAAAGGGGGAGTTTGTTGGACTGTTATGAAGGGTGTCCCCTGCCCTTCTTTGTGCTGTACAGGTGCTATATAGTGTGCATTAGAAATTGTTCATATGGTGAAGCAAAGGAATGATAATAATCATAATGGCTTTCAAACATTTAATTACTCATATCGGTTTAGGTGCACATTAGAGGAAGAATACTAGATACAATTCATATTCAATCCCATAGCTGATAACAATATTATAAAGTTTGTAGCAAGTTCACTAAAAAATGGCTATTTACAGACGCGTTTCGCGGTATATCTCTTCTTCAGTGTATAATACCATTTGATCTGGGACAGGAAAAGGGCTATACCTTGAGCATGTTGCAAACAGGAGTGTAAAAAATCGGATGAATGGATAGTTATATGCCTGTAAAATGATTATAGTCATTAGTGTTTGTGGTCGGTGTTAGGAGCTTAACTTATATTGTTAATATAATGTATATTCACCTTTAAGACTTAGTGGCAGTCATTATATTTGCCACTATACTCGCTGTGTCCTCCTCTTCTATAATGGAAAAGGAGGGTTTGTCAGTAAAAGCTGATATTTCAATCATGGTGTTGTGATTTGTTGGTGGTATAAAGGGAAAAGGTAAACTTACTGTGCTTGTTGTTAGGGAGAAGGAAACACCCGTCCTAGCTTGGGCGGGCGGCGGCGTCTCATATCATGGGTGTAGCATTGTATGCGCTCTGGTACCGCGCGTTTAAATACGCTGTCGATGACGTCGCCTTGGGGGCCAGGTACGCAGGGATGGGATCCTATTGGTTCCCCAGACCTGACGTGCGCTCCCTGTTGGCCAATGGCAGCGATTGGGGGAATCGCGCTGCCCAGCCTATCACGGCGGGTTGTGCGCGGTTCCTCTTCCTGCCTGGCCCCCAGTTTCCTGTCTCCCTTATTGGCGGGCGCCATGTTAGTGGTTATCTATATTATAGATAACCGTGCAGCTGCCATTTTCTTGAAGGGCATATTGTGTGATAGATAACCGCGCGGCCGCCAATTTCTTGAAGGGCATATTGTGTGACAGATGAATGGATGGATGAATGGATTATACTTTGCCCAGATAAATGGATGGATGTCCAAAATATGTCATTATAACACTCCTGTTTGCTGACATGTCTTTTACTCGATACATACATCACTGTGCATTGGCGTTTTTTATACATAATGTTGTGCAAAAGCTTTGTTCTATATTGTAATGGTTACATACAGCATAGTATATTTTTCTTTCTATAGGTGTCTCATCTTTTTTTGTTACCATTATACATTTGACATTCAACATTTCACCTTTAGATAGCAGTCATATACTATGATAAAAATAAACATAGTGTTAATAATGTAATGTGATAAAATAAGGTAAATAAAATAAAATGAATTGAAATGAAATAAAATAAAATAAAAATAAAATAAATTGAATAATGCAACAATGAAACAATAATAATAATTGTCGTACTATGAATTAAATAGTGATGATAGTAATGGTGAAGAATTTTTATGAGAAGATTTTTTTACGAGAAGATTTTTTATTTTTTATAGAGGATAGAGAATAATAATTGAATAGGTAATTAATGAATTTATTAATACCCGTGATCTTGACAATTATGTTGTATATGTTAGTATATACTAGTAAATTGTTTGTAGTACAAAATCAGGGGAATTATGAAGTATCCAGTTTCGAATAGATGGGGACAAAATTAGTTGTGTGCAGTGTGTTGGTGATTTATATTGTTTTGTTACTAGATTGTAATATTGTGGTACCAGTTGTTGGGACTTGTAGACTGGGATCTCTTTACGTTCATTGTTTTAAAAAGGGAACAAAGCTTACTGTCTCATTTAGGCCAGGGGGGAGAGTTGCCTTATATTTGGTAATCCATTTTGTTTCTGTTCTTAAGGTTTTTAGGGTAATATTGCCTCCTCTTGGGTGCTTATGAATTCGATCCAGTACTGTGAAGGATATCCCGTTAGGGAGACTGTTGTGGTAGGCGGCGAAGTGTCTTCCCACTGGGGTCAGAACATTTTTCTTCTTTATATCTCTTAGATGTTCGTAGATCCGGTTCCTGGGCTTGCGGTTTGTCTTCCCTATATAGAATCTTGGGCAATGACATTGTAATAGATGTATTGCAATTTGCGAAATGCTGTGGAATTATTTTTTGCCCTCTGGGAAGTGTGATATTTTTGTTTTTTGAGATATATTGACACGACGTACATCCCCCACACGTGAATGTTCCTTTTATTTTGCAACATTGTTTCGTCGTCGATGTTGAATAATGGCTGTGCATTATATGGTCTTTTATGGATCTGGTTCGTCTATATGTAATTTTCGGTTGGTCTGGAATGAGTTTTCCAATTTCAGGGTCATTTTTGATGATATACCAATGTTTATTAAGGATTCTTCTGATTTCTTGATGTTGTTGACTGTAAGTCAAGATTAGTGTTGGATGCGTGGGGTATTCTTGTTTATCTCTCGGTTTCGAGTTTAGTATCTGAGTTCTGTTTCTTGTGAGTGTTTTGTGATATGCATTTTTCAATGTTTTTTTGGAGTACCCTCTCTCCAGTAATCTCAGTCGAATTCCACTAGCCGCTGACTTAAAATCCTCCTCGGATGTACAGTTTCTTTTTGCTCTGGGGTATTCTCCATATGGAATACTTTTGATAAGACTTTGTGGATGAGAGCTTGTTGCTCTGAGGATGTTATTTGATGCTGTAGGCTTTCTATAGTGAATAGTGCTGACTGAGCTGTCCGGGTTGATTTTTTGTCCAGAAATGTAACTTGTTCCGTATCGTATTCCAAAGTGAATTTCAAGTTAAGGTTGTTTGCATTGAGTATGTCTACGAATTCCAACAAAGTTTGTTCGTTTCCTTCCCAGATAATCAGTATGTCATCGATGTATCTCCACCATGAGGCGATGTATTGTGTGTATTTGTTAAGGTCCTCATTATCCCAAACTTCTTTTTCCTAGATAAAGATTGGCATATGCTGGGGCACATTTAGTGCCCATGGCTGTTCCCTGAATCTGTTGGTAGAGTTGTCCGCAAAAAAGAAAAGTATTGTGTGTAAGTACAAATAGTAGTAATTCCAAAATAAATTTATTGTGATCGTGTTCGGTGATTTCTAATTGGTCAAGGAAGTATTTCATCGCTATTATGCCCTTGCTGTGCGGAATACATGAATATAATGCTTCTACGTCTAAAGTCACAAGTATACTTTTGGTGGAAAGCGTAATATCCTGTAGAAGTTGTAGCAAGTGTGGTGTATCCTTGACATAAGAGGACAGGGATAGTACAAACGGCTGTAGGTGGGTATCGACATACTCTATTCTATATTCTATTGCACATTTGTTCGTACTGGTTTCTAGTCATAAGAACGATATTTCCACCCTTGTCCGCCTGTTTAATTAAATTCCTTTAGAGCCGTTTTTTGTTGCGATGTGATGTTCTTTGGTCTGATTCCTTTAGTATTGAGGCGTTCTACTTCTTGTGTGGTCACATTAATAAAGATTTTGATGCTAGCATTGAGGGAGAGCTGAGGAAAATATGTAGAAGCCTTTTTAAAAGTTTTCTTTAATTTCGTATCATCTGTTTGGGAAGTTTCTTCTCCAGAATATAAACTGGAAAGAATATGTAAGCTTCTTTCATCTCCCTGGGTGAGTACAATGTTGTTTTCTGGATTTTTTCTTTCTTGGTATTGTTGTTTAAGGATTAGTTTGCGAGCAAAAAGGTGGAGGTCTTTAACAACGTCAAAATGGTTAAGATTGTTATCTGGGCAAAAATTAAGGCCTTTAGAGAGTACCTCTTTTTGAGCTGGTGTTAGAGGAAACTCTGCTAGGTTAATGATATCCGTAAGTTTGGTTTCATTGTCGGTTACTATTGTCTGTGTGGAGGTCCTCTTTTTGGGGGTTGTGTGGTGTACGGTGGTGTTTCTTGACTTTTTGGATCCCCTCCTAAAAAAGGTTCCCCATACGTTAAAGTATCCCTTTGTGTTGCATCAGGAGACGGGTAGTTTTTTCTTTTGTCCTTAACGGTCCTGGTATCCTGATTAGGTGTAAAATCGTATTCAGGGTTTTGTTTTGAGAACAATTTATAATGCCGTCTTGGTTCTTCCGTTATGGAACTATCCGAAGAGGATGATGATTGATAGGATGAATGTGGATTATGCCGTCTATATGTTCTATCTTGTTGAGGTGTTCTTGTGCGGTGCCAATTATAGGCTTTGTTCTCTTTGTAAGCTCGTCGGTCTCTATCTAGTTTGTTATTTTTATACTCCCATACTTCTTTAATTAATATTTCGATTTTCTTTTTTAGTTGCATGTCTGTAGTTGTAAAAGGGGGCCAGTCTCTATGTTTTTTGAGGTCCTCACATATTCTTTTATATTCACCTTCAATTTTCTCCAAAAGGTCTTCCTGTTGGTTTATAAGTAGTCTTAGCATGTTCATAGATAGTAGAGGTGTATAGCAAGCCAAAGACCCTTGACCATAACCTTCTGACCTTCGGGCACTCCCACCAGATGTGCATGACCGAGCCCTCTACGGGACAGCCCCTGAAGCAGGATGCCGGGTACCCAGGGACTGCCTTAGCTATGCGTGATGGTACTAAGTACCATCTTGTGAGCATTTTACACGCTGCCTCCTGTGTGGTTATATTTATGGAACATTTGTTGATCCCGTCCCAGATTTTCGTCCAGCACTTTCTATCCCTCACTAGGTTTAAATCCGTCTCCCATCTAATCATGTACCCGTGCTTCGAGTCAGGAGGCAGTGCCGTGAGATGGGCGTAGAGCATGGCTACAAGGCCAGGCGTGGGGGGCCCTCGCAAGCAAATCCTCTCGAATGCAGTAGCATCTGCTCCTGGGGTTTTATTTTTGAGTAGGGGAGCAAGCCAGTGGCGGATCTGAAGGTACCTATACTGTTCAGTCGCTGGAGAATTTACCTTCACTGTCAATGCGGGCCAGGAGGACATTCTCTCCCCATCCAATAAATGGTGAATTCTGCTGATGCCTACCCGCTCCCACCACGCAAACGCTTCTGGGTTCTCATTTCCCGGAGGGAACCACGAGTTCTTGACCAATCTCATTACCGGGAGGTGCGGCGAGATCAGACCCCCAGAGTACTTTATTCCATCCCATAATCGAAGGGAGTGACACAAAATCGGGCTTTCTATACGAGGTCTAAATTCTGGTGGGGTCCATATTAAGCTGTCAACTGGAGTGGGGTCGCATGCAGGGTCCTCCAGAGATATGGAGCTGAGCTATTTGCGCTGCCTGATAGTACCTATTGCGCTGCCTGATGCATGGGACTCCCAGGCCACCCTCCCTCCGGTGTCTGAACATGGTGGTCTTTGCTACCCTCGGTCTAGTGCTTCCCCATATAAACTTCATGATACTATTTTGCATACTCTTGATCTGATGTGGGGGGATATGCACCGGAAGCAGCAGTGTCATTTTTACTGCATTTATCCTCCCGATCCACGAGATTTCATGTCCCCGCCATGAGTCCAACAAAGATTTTAAGGTTCTAAAAAGGGGAGGGTAATTTGCCTGATATAACGAATGGTAATGGGGTGTGATGTTGACCCCTAGATATGAGAGTGCCCCTGGAGCCCAGCGGAAAGGGAAATTAGACTGAAGAACTCCCAAGGCCTGAGTGGGGATGTTCAGGTTGAGCCCCAGCGACTTCTCCTTATTAGCCTTAAGTCCCGAGATCTTAGAAAAATCCTCCAAAAGCCCGAACACATTAGGTAGGGAGGTGTGGGGTTGTGAAAGGATCAATAGAATGTCCTCAGCAAATACGCATGCTTTGTGATGGTACCCAGCCAATTCCACCCCCTTAATGCTTAAAATGTATTTTTAAAGCGCTTCTCATGGTAATTATTTTTCTTTATCCTCCTGTTTTGTGACATATTAGGGTCGATTCACGGTCGTGCGCCTGTGCATTTGTAGATGTTTTTTGGAGCGTCAAGTCACACTCGGGCTTCCTCCTGATTTATGGTCACCAAAATTTGAAGCTCGTTGTGTAAGGTGGAAACTTGTGCATGAGCACACGCCACATGCCGATGTGGTAACTTGTGTCTGGAAATCTCCACAAGCACAAATTTGGTGCACCAAGCTGGCACCTGCGACTGACTATGAGGTGTTTAGAGGGCAGAAAAGTGTGTGCAAATGTGTCAATTTCCAGAATTAATTTTCTCCAGCAAAAAGCTGGAGTAAACTGCTGACTTCACTGGCTACTGCCTAATTTCATTTCTAAAACACATGTCGGCAGCATCCGGCATGTTTTTTAGCAATGGAAGTGTCACCTGCAAGTTTATTTTATTGTTAAAATAATGTTATAATTATTTTGGGTTGGAAAAAATGGTTAAGCTTTGTCAAAGTTGACAGATCTCAAAATCTTTAATGATAAAAACACCAAAAATGTAGACACCGGGCACCAAAAATTAACTCAAAAACTCAAAAAACAGTAGCAGCACAATCATTAAGCACTAATACGCAAAACAGGGCATGGAGGGAAGGGTAAAAAGAACATCTGGGACTAAACATTTGGAAAAACCACACTAGAGGTGTATTCTCCAATCTCAAAGAAAACCCCCATAGCACAACACTGGATGTGACCTGGAATCACAATATCACCAATAAAACACAACACCTAAAAATAAGGATAAATAAGAACTATCAATAAACTAAATATTTCTCACCTTTCTTTACTGTTAGCCAATTGCGATTATGTCTCCCCAGGTTCTGTGGGGAATCTCTATTGTCCATTTCAGAGTGTATTCCCTGTCACCTGAGTGGTGAATCAGGTGACAGGTAATACACTCCGAAATGGACAATAGAGATTCACTAAAGCACAGAATCACAACTGAGAAACTGTAAAGAAAGGAGAAAAACATGGGGGGGGGGGCATCAGGACCAGTTAAGGGCTTAGCCAGCCAAATGTGCATGGGGCAGGGCCATTTGCACTTCAAAAAAGTAGAATTTAAGAAAGAAGAAGCCTGGAGAGGGATTTTGTGCTGGCTCCGAGCACATGTCATTAGGTGCGATCTGCACATGTTCCCGGCATGCGCATGAAGCCATGAATCAGGAATATGGTGGCGTGCAGAATTGTTTGTGCTTGGTTTGGGTTTTTTTTTTTTGAGACATTAAATACACAGCCTGTGCCATTAAAATAAATTAATTATAAAATGAATGATATGAAAGGTTTTTATTAAACATAGAACTAGCCACATCTTAGCTGTTTTTTGCCAAATGTCCATTTTGATCTGAAGCAAAATTCCGGTTGAGTTAATGTAATAATAAATAATTTAAGCCAGAATACAAACGGCAACAATATTCCATGTCATCTTTGCTCTGATCCTAAGAAAAAGGAGATGATGAATAATTAATTTCATACCTATTTACATTTTAATAGATAATAAATAGAATGCGTGGATGTGTCAGTAGAACTAACTAGACTTCTGTTAAAGGGAAGTCATGTGTACACATTGTACAAGGCATGATATATAGCTTTGATGTTAATATAATTTAAAAGCGAAATTAACTTTGTAAAAGTTTTTTGTGAGTGACTTCCTGCTCACATTCTGTCAATGTGACCACTTATTAATAAATTAAGTTCCATTCAAGTGCATTACATTGTTAAGTGTTCAATGAAGCTTGTAATGTTTTTTTGTCTTTTACTGCAAATGCAGCGCCGACGATGTCAAATTAAAATTCCAAGTGCACATCGAGGAATATTGTCACAGTTCTTCTACGTATTGTTACCATGGGCATTTATTTTAGGGCAGCCAGGTTCTAAACAGGAACTACCTAAAATCAAACTAGAGAGGTAAGGAGGGGACATCATTTTTCTGCCTCATACAATCTTAAAACACCTTCCTCAGCAGAAGGGGTACAGATGGGCAAACCCATACAGTACAGATAGGCAAACCCATATTTTTTGTCACTTACCTGAGCCCTGGTCCTCCTCTTCAAGCGGTGGGGGGTAGCAGCTTTTCAAACTGGTCCCAGCCGGGACTACAAAAAGATGTCTGTCGGCTCCCATGAGTGAAGACACTCCAAGTGCTGGCACTAGGAGTGTCCTCACTTATGGAAGCCGGCGGGCATGTTTTTGTAGCCCCGACTAGGGGCCAGTTTGAAACACCACCGCCTATGACAGAGAACTGGTGCTCAGGTAAGTTACAGCAGCGCTTCTGCTACACACTCTACACCTCCTCGTCACAGTCACCCAGTTTGGGTCTGGGTTTGGGTTTGAGACGGTGTTCAGGTTTGCTTCAGCCAGAAGTCTGTGTTGGAGTTCGCCGTTCGGCCAAACAGCAAAGCTGGTAGGTTAGAAAGGGAGAAGCTGTAGATGCAGTGAGAGACAGTTAAGGGCAGTGAGTTGTATATGTTTTCATTGCTAAAAACTATGCCACTAGAGATAGTATAATTTTTAACCATGACAGATGGCATTATTATTTTTGATATTCTTCGTTTTGTTCTAAAAAAAAAAATTGTGACAATTTAATTTTACAAGTTTTATTTATGAAAGTTAAGCTGCTATAGCATTAGCATTATCTTTTTCAATGAAAATGACATTTTATAAATTTTTTGGTTACATATGTTTTTTTTCTTGGGGTCCCACCTCAAAGCTAGCCAGCCTGGGCATCAGCTTGTAACCCAGGGCAGAGTCCGTTGACATTATTATTTTTTATGAAAGATAACAAAAATAATAATGTCAGCTGTCATTCTTATTGATAAAATTCATGCTGGCTCTAGTGGCATGGTTTTAACAATGAAAACGTTTGCAACTGGCAGAAAGGGATTTCCCTACTTCATTTTATGCAGCCCTCTACCCCTTACTACCCCCATTTTACAGCTATTTTTGGGTCTGAAGGTTTGGGTCCCCAGTGAATTCAATGGGGTTCGGGTTTGAGTCGAGTACCCAAACCAATCTTTCGGTCGAACTTGTCGAACCTGAACTTTATTGGGTTCACTCAATATTAACGGTAATATTTTCTCTCCTGTTGGAGGATGCTAGGCATTCTCTCTGATAGTTATAATGGTGCAGTGGTGATGTTTTTAGTTTATAACTAGAGATGAGCGAGTAGTAAAATATTCGAAATTTCGAATTTCGATTCGAATAGACCGCGTTACTCGACTACTCGACCGAATATCGAATCCCATTATAGTCTATGGGAAAAAAATGCTCGACACTTGGAAATCTCAATTCGACCACTTGGAGGTCACCAAGTCCACCCTGAAACATCAGAAAATGATGCCAACACTGCTGGAATGCAACTGGGACAGCAGGGGAAGCATGTCTGGGTGCATATAACGCGCCCAAGTCGCACTATTACGCCACTATCACAGCCTCTCAACAATACACTCCAAACACAATATTACTTCTACGTAAAGTGAGACAAGACAAGGAAACCTTCTTTCCTCTACATTGCCATGGACCCCAAGCCAAACTGTACAAAAAAGAACAAAATTCTGCACCCCTTAAAATCACGTTGCCTAATGACAACCACAGATGGCATAGGCAAGGGGGAAAATAAATAGACCCCACCCCTAATTGTCATTGTGTGTGTGTGTGTGTGTGTGTGTGTGTGTGTGTGAGATGTGGTCAGACATGTCCTCTTGTGTCATTGTGTCACCCCAGCAGTAAGGGAAGCTTAAAGGAGGAGGTTTGTTACAGTGTGTCACCCCAGCAGTAAGGGAAGCTTACAGGAGGAGGTTTGTTACAGTGTGTCACCCCAGCAGTAAGGGAAGCTTACAGGAGGAGGTTTGTTACAGTGTGTCACCCCAGCAGTCAGGGAAGCTTACAGGAGGAGGTTTGTTACAGTGTGTCACCCCAGCAGTAAGGGAAGCTTAGAGCTGAGACCTCTTAAAAATTGTGTGGAGGCCCAAGATCTGAGACCTCTCAAACATTGTGTGGAGTCCCACGAGCTGAGACCTCTTAAACATTGTGTGGAGGCCCAAGAGCTGAGACCTTTTAAAAATTGTGTGGAGGCCCAAGAGCTGAGACCTTTTAAAAATTGTGTGGAGGCCCAAGAGCTGAGACCTTTTAAAAATTGTGTGGAGGCCCAAGAGCTGAGACCTTTTAAAAATTGTGTGGAGGCCCAAGAGCTGAGACCTCTCAAACATTGTGTGGAGGCCCAAGAGCTGAGACCTCTTAAAAATTGTGTGGAGGCCCAAGAGCTGAGACCTCTCAAACATTGTGTGGAGGCCCAAGAGCTGAGACCTTTTAAAAATTGTGTGGAGGCCCAAGAGCTGAGACCTTTTAAAAATTGTGTGGAGTCCCAAGAGCTGAGACCTTTTAAAAATTGTGTGGAGGCCCAAGAGCTGAGACCTCTCAAACATTGTGTGGAGGCCCAAGAGCTGAGACCTTTTAAAAATTGTGTGGAGGCCCAAGAGCTGAGACCTCTCAAACATTGTGTGGAGGCCCAAGAGCTGAGACCTTTTAAAAATTGTGTGGAGGCCCAAGAGCTGAGACCTCTCAAACATTGTGTGGAGGCCCAAGAGCTGAGACCTTTTAAAAATTGTGTGGAGGCCCAAGAGCTGAGACCTCTCAAACACTGTGTGGAGGCCCAAGAGCTGAGACCTTTTAAAAATTGTGTGGAGGCCCAAGAGCTGAGACCTCTCAAACATTGTGTGGAGGCCCAAGAGCTGAGACCTTTTAAAAATTGTGTGGAGGCCCAAGAGCTGAGACCTCTCAAACATTGTGTGGAGGTCCAAGAGCTGAGACCTTTTAAAAATTGTGTGGAGGCCCAAGAGCTGAGACCTCTCAAACATTGTGTGGAGGCCCAAGAGCTGAGACCTCTCAAACATTGTGTGGAGGCCCAAGAGCTGAGACCTTTTAAAAATTGTGTGGAGGCCCAAGAGCTGAGACCTCTCAAACATTGTGTGGAGGCCCAAGAGCTGAGACCTTTTAAAAATTGTGTGGAGGCCCAAGAGCTGAGACCTTTTAAAAATTGTGTGGAGGCCCAAGAGCTGAGACCTTTTAAAAATTGTGTGGAGGCCCAAGAGCTGAGACCTTTTAAAAATTGTGTGGAGGCCCAAGAGCTGAGACCTCTCAAACATTGTGTGGAGGCCCAAGAGCTGAGACCTCTTAAAAATTGTGTGGAGGCCCAAGAGCTGAGACCTCTCAAACATTGTGTGGAGGCCCAAGAGCTGAGACCTTTTAAAAATTGTGTGGAGGCCCAAGAGCTGAGACCTTTTAAAAATTGTGTGGAGTCCCAAGAGCTGAGACCTTTTAAAAATTGTGTGGAGGCCCAAGAGCTGAGACCTCTCAAACATTGTGTGGAGGCCCAAGAGCTGAGACCTTTTAAAAATTGTGTGGAGGCCCAAGAGCTGAGACCTCTCAAACATTGTGTGGAGGCCCAAGAGCTGAGACCTTTTAAAAATTGTGTGGAGGCCCAAGAGCTGATACGTCTCAAACATTGTGTGGAGGCCCAAGAGCTGAGACCTCTCAAACATTGTGTGGAGGCCCAAGAGCTGAGACCTCTCAAACATTGTGTGGAGGCCCAAGAGCTGAGACCTTTTAAAAATTGTGTGGAGGCCCAAGAGCTGAGACCTCTCAAACATTGTGTGGAGGCCCAAGAGCTGAGACCTTTTAAAAATTGTGTGGAGGCCCAAGAGCTGAGACCTCTCAAACATTGTGTGGAGGCCCAAGAGCTGAGACCTTTTAAAAATTGTGTGGAGGCCCAAGAGCTGAGACCTCTCAAACATTGTGTGGAGGCCCAAGAGCTGAGACCTTTTAAAAATTGTGTGGAGGCCCAAGAGCTGAGACCTCTCAAACATTGTGTGGAGGCCCAAGAGCTGAGACCTCTCAAACATTGTGTGGAGGCCCAAGAGCTGAGACCTTTTAAAAATTGTGTGGAGGCCCAAGAGCTGAGACCTCTCAAACATTGTGTGGAGGCCCAAGAGCTGAGACCTTTTAAAAATTGTGTGGAGGCCCAAGAGCTGAGACCTCTCAAACATTGTGTGGAGGCCCAAGAGCTGAGACCTTTTAAAAATTGTGTGGAGGCCCAAGAGCTGAGACCTCTTAAAAATTGTGTGGAGGCCCAAGAGCTGAGACCTCTCAAACATTGTGTGGAGGCCCAAGAGCTGAGACCTTTTAAAAATTGTGTGGAGGCCCAAGAGCTGAGACCTCTCAAACATTGTGTGGAGGCCCAAGAGCTGAGACCTTTTAAAAATTGTGTGGAGGCCCTAGAGCTGAGACCTCTCAAACATTGTGTGGAGTCCCAAGAGCTGAGACCTTTTAAAAATTGTGTGGAGGCCCAAGAGCTGAGACCTCTCAAACATTGTGTGGAGGCCCAAGAGCTGAGACCTTTTAAAAATTGTGTGGAGGCCCAAGAGCTGAGACCTCTCAAACATTGTGTGGAGGCCCAAGAGCTGAGCACTTATTAGTGCTGCAGCTACGGCTGCTTTAGTGAGGGGTAGCTGCTGCTGCTGGAATAGGGACAGAAAGACTTCAGTGGTGTATTACCACCTATATACAAAACTATATACACTCTGCTCAAAACAGCTGCTTTAGTGAGGGGTAGCTGCTGATGCTGGAATAGGGACAGAAAGACTTCAGTGGTGTATTAGCACCTATATACAAAACTATATTTTGCACTACTGTTTTGTGTCCTCTGTGCCAACAAAACACTGTTTTATACACGGTGCGTATAGGCACCATTTCACCTTCTGGCAGTATACGGCTGTATAGCCAGGTGTTTTTCTTAAAAATATTTTTTATATTTGGCACTACTGTTTTGTGTCCTCTTTACCAACAAAACCTTGTTATATACCCGGTGCGTATAGGCACCATTTCACCTTCTGGCAGTATACGGCTGTATAGCCAGGTGTTCTTCTTAAAAATATTTTTATATTTGGCATAACGCGTGGCCAAAAAAGTAAAACGTCTGAAATGCGGAGGGCTAGCGCAAAGGGACGTGGACGAGGACGGGGGCGCGGAAATGCTGGTGGGGGCACAAACCGCGTTGAAGCCAGTGGGGATACAATGCGTGCTGGTGAGGGGCAGCCAGCATTACGCTCATCCAGCTTCCCTGCCTTTATGGGACAGTTATGCGGGGGGCGGGGTACACCTCTGTTAAAGCCTGAGCAGCGTGAACAGGTGGTGCAATGGATGGCCGATAACGCTTCCAGTCACTTGTCCACCACCCAGTCATCCACACAGTCTCACTCTGACCCTCCTTCCTCCCAACCTGGCCAACAGAGTCAGCCCACCCTTGACCCCTCCCAGGACCTCTTTTCGGGTCCTTTTCCAGATGTGCTGCAAGAATCCCAGGAGCTAGCAGAGGAATTTGTTTGTAGTGATGCCCAAACACTTGAGTATCCGCCATCTGCTAGTGATGTGGACCTGGAACCAGCATCTGCTATCATGAGCGATGATGATGATGAGACGCAGTTGCCATCAAGGGAGGCTGTTGGAATGTCCAGTGGGCAGGAGGAGGAGCAGAGAGAGGAAGTGGAAGAGGAGGTGGTGGACGACGAAATGACCGACCCCACTTGGACAGGGGTGATGTCCAGCGGGGAAAGCAGTGGAGATGCGGTCTGCGCATCACCGAATAAGGCAGCAAGAGGCAGAGGACAGTCCAGAGGCAGAGGACAGTCCAGACAGAGAAGGCAGGCCACAGCCAGCAGGGCCGAAGCTCTTCCCGGCAGCGTGAAGCTCCCCCATCGAGGCCTCGTACTTCTGTGGTGTGGAGATTTTTTAATGTTTGCGCGGATGACAAACTGAGCGCGGTTTGCGCAATCTGCCACTCAAAACTGAGTAGGGGCTCTGAGAAGAGCAATCTGACCACCTCAGGCATGCGCCGTCACTTGGAATTCAAGCACTGGGCTGAGTGGGAGAGAGCAAACGCAATACAACCTGCGCCCGGTCTTGCTGCCACTGCCTCTTCCCCTTTGTTGTGTGCTGCCACTGCGGTCCAGACCTCCAGCCAGGACACCTCCACATCTGCCTCTGCCTCGGCTACTTTGGGGCCTTCTCCTTCAGCCCCCCCTTCCCCCCGCATCTTCGTCTGCACCTTCCATCTCCTCGTCCCATCAACTGTCCATCTCGCAGGCGTTCAACCGCAGGCGGAAGTACGCCTCCAGTCACCCCCAAGCCCAAGCCTTAACCTGCCTCATCTCCAAACTGCTGGTCCTGGAGATGTTGCCGTTTTGGCTTGTGGAGACGCAGGCCTTCCGCGACCTGATGGCGGCTGCCGCACCTCGCTATTCCGTCCCTAGCCGCCACTATTTTTCCCGGTGTGGCGTCCCCGCCCTGCACCAGCACGTGTCGCGTAACATCAGGCGGACCCTGAGGTACGCAGTCAGCGCAAAGGTCCACTTGACCACCGACTCGTGGACAAGCGCTTGCGGCCAAGGACGCTACATCTCTTTGACGGCACACTGGGTGAATGTTGTGGAAGCGGGGACGGGGTCGCAAACAGGGACGGCCTACATACCACCCCCGCCCAAGATTGCCAGCACAGGTTCTGATAGACCCCCCTCCTCTTCCTCCTCCTCCTCCTCCTCCTCCTCCTCCTCCTCCTCCTCCTCCTCCTCCTCCTCTGCCTTAACATCGCCCTCAGCCCCTAGCTGGAAGCGTTGCAGCACTGGCACGGGGAGACGTCAGCAGGCGGTGCTTAAGCTCATCAGCTTGGGCGACAGGAAGCACAGCGCCGCAGAGGTGAGGCACGCCATATTGCAGCAGACAGAGATGTGGCTGTCGCCGCTGCAGCTAGGACCAGGCATGGTCGTGTGCGATAACGGCCGTAACCTGGTGGCGACTCTGGAGCTTGCAGAACTCAATCACGTACCATGCCTGGCCCACGTTTTTAATTTGGTAGTACAAAAGTTTCTAAAGACTTACCCCAACCTGGCAGAGCTACTGGTCAAAGTGCGGCGCTTGTGCGCTCACTTTCGGAAGTCAACTGTAGCTGCTGCTAGCTTAAAAAAAAATCCAGCAACGCCTCCATTTGCCTCAACATCGGCTGTTGTGCGACCTGCCCACTCGCTGGAATTCCACCTATTGCATGTTGGCCAGGGTGTGTGAGCAGCAGAAAGCATTGATGGAGTACCAGATGATGCATCCACGCGTGCCTCCAACTCAGCTCCCTCAGTTTGCCAACCACGAGTGGCCATGGATGGCAGACATATGCGATGTATTGCGTATCTTTGAGGAGTCCACTAAGAAGGTCAGCAGCGAGGACGCTATAGTGAGCGTAACCATCCCGCTCCTAGGCGTCCTTAAAGAATCGCTCATCGCAATAAGGGAGAACGCATTGCACACAGAGGAGATGGGGGTAGGAGGAGACGCAAGGCAGGTAGACAGTCAGACCACACTTTTGTCTGCTGCTCGGTGGCAGTTGCAGGAGGAGGATGAGGAGGAGGAGGACAACGTGGAGGTGGCTGTGGAAGAGGATGCTGGCGGCGAGGGTAGCAGTCAGGCTGTGTGCGTCCCATTGCTTCAGCGCGGATGGGGCGGAGAGGAGGAGGAAGAGGAGGAAATGGAAAATGATCCTTCTGGTGGGGGCAGTGAGGTCATGCCTACTCAGAGTCTGGCACACATGGCTGACTTCATGCTGGGCTGCTTTTCCCGGGACATACGTGTTGTCCGGATATTGGAGAACAAACTATACTGGGTCTTCGCACTCCTGGACCCCCGGTATAAAGATAACTTCTCCTCTTTTATTCCGGTAGAGGAGAGGACGAATCGATTACTGGAATACCAGAGGGAACTCTTGCAGAACATGATGCAGATTTTCCCACCCAGCATCGCTGGCGGCAGAGAGGAGAGTGTCTCCCAGAGTCTGACAACATCGATCAGGCCCACAGCCACCAGGGGAACACTCTCCAAGGTGTGGGACACGTTCATGTCACCCCCTCGTGCAACTTCCATCACTGCGGGGCCCGCTATCAGCAGGAGGGACAAGTATCGGCGGATGTTGCGGGACTACCTGGCAGACCACACCCCTGTCCTCCCCGATCCCTCGGCGACCTACACTTACTGGGTCTCCAAGTTGGACACGTGGCTGGAACTGTCCCTGTACGCCTTGGAGGTGCTTGCCTGCCCTGCCGCCAGCGTGCTATCAGAAAGGGTGTGTTCAGCGCAGCCGGGGGCATTATAACCGATAAGCGCAGCCGCCTGTCAACCGACAGTGCCGACAGGCTGACGCTAATCAAAATAAACAGCAAGTGGATTGACCCGGACTTTGCTTGTACAACAGTGGAAAGCAGCCAAGAGTGAAGTGCCATCTGTATGAAGTGCCATTTCCTCCTCCTCCTCCTCCTCCTCCTCCTCCTCCTCCTTAACCGCCGTAGAATTGCTGTATTAATGAAAAAAATTATGGCTCACCTCTTAGGCTTAATACAATCAATTTTTAAGAGGTCTCAACTCTTGGGCCTCCACACAATTTTTAAAAGGTCTCAGCTCTTGGGCCTCCACACAATTTTTAAGAGGTCTCAGCTCTTGGGCCTCCACACAATGTTTGAGAGGTCTCAGCTCTTGGGCCTCCACACAATTTTTAAAAGGTCTCAGCTCTTGGGCCTCCACACAATTTTTAAGAGGTCTCAGCTCGTGGGCCTCCACACAATTTTTAAAAGGTCTCAGCTCTTGGGCCTCCACACAATGTTTGAGAGGTCTCAGCTCTTGGGCCTCCACACAATTTTTAAAAGGTCTCAGCTCTTGGGCCTCCACACAATTTTTAAGAGGTCTCAGCTCGTGGGCCTCCACACAATTTTTAAAAGGTCTCAGCTCTTGGGCCTCCACACAATTTTTAAAACATAGCAGCCCTAATAAGGGCTCTCAATGACTCTCTTGTCTTCTGGTAGCTGGTATATATGGTGGTAAATAAGATATTCTGAGCTTCTGGGGCCCTGCCTGACTACATAGGATATGAGCTATATACTGTTCAACATAGTAGCCCTAATAAGGGCTCTTAAGGACTCTCTTGTCTTCTGGTAGCTGGTATATATGGTGGTAAAAGGTATATTCTGAGCTTCTGGGGCCCTGCCTGACTACATAGAAAATGAGCTATATACTGTTCAGCGTAGTAGCCCTAATAAGGGCTCTTAAGGACTGTCTTGTCTTCTGGTAGCTGGTATATATGGTGGTAAAAGGTATATTCTGAGCTTCTGGGGCCCTGCCTGCCTACATATGAGCTATATACTGTTCAACATAGTAGCCCTAATAAGGGCTCTTAAGGACTGTCTTGTCTTCTGGTAGCTGGTATATATGGTGGTAAAAGGTATATTCTGAGCTTCTGGGGCCCTGCCTGACTACATAGAAAATGAGCTATATACTGTTCAACATAGTAGCCCTAATAAGGGCTCTTAAGGACTCTCTTGTCTTCTGGTAGCTGGTATATATGGTGGTAAAAGCTATATTCTGAGCTTCTGGGGCCCTGCCTGACTACATAGGATATGAGCTATATACTGTTCAACATAGTAGCCCTAATAAGGGCTCTTAAGGACTCTCTTGTCTTCTGGTAGCTGGTATATATGGTGGTAAAAGGTATATTCTGAGCTTCTGGGGCCCTGCCTGACTACATAGAAAATGAGCTATATACTGTACAACATAGTAGCCCTAATAAGGGCTCTTAAGGACTCTCTTGTCTTCTGGTAGCTGGTATATATGGTAGTAAAAGGTATATTCTGAGCTTCTGGGGCCCTGCCTGACTACATAGAAAATGAGCTATATACTGTTCAACATAGTAGCCCTAATAAGGGCTCTTAAGGACTCTCTTGTCTTCTGGTAGCTGGTATATATGGTGGTAAAAGCTATATTCTGAGCTTCTGGGGCCCTGCCTGACTACATAGGATATGATGAGCTATATACTGTTCAGCGTAGTAGCCCTAATAAGGGCTCTTAAGGACTGTCTTGTCTTCTGGTAGCTGGTATATATGGTGGTAAAAGCTATATTCTGAGCTTCGGGGCCCTGCCTGACTACATAGGATATGAGCTATATACTGTTCAACGTAGCAGCCCTAATAAGGGCTCTTAAGGACTCTCTTGTCTTCTGGTAGCTGGTATATATGGTGGTAAAAGCTATATTCTGAGCTTCTGGGGCCCTGCCTGACTACATAGAAAATGAGCTATATACTGTTCAGCGTAGTAGCCCTAATAAGGGCTCTTAAGGACTCTCTTGTCTTCTGGTAGCTGGTATATATGGTGGTAAAAGCTATATTCTGAGCTTCTGGGGCCCTGCCTGACTACATAGAAAATGAGCTATATACTGTTCAGCGTAGTAGCCCTAATAAGGGCTCTTAAGGACTGTCTTGTCTTCTGGTAGCTGGTATATATGGTGGTAAAAGGTATATTCTGAGCTTCTGGGGCCCTGCCTGCCTACATATGAGCTATATACTGTTCAACATAGTAGCCCTAATAAGGGCTCTTAAGGACTGTCTTGTCTTCTGGTAGCTGGTATATATGGTGGTAAAAGGTATATTCTGAGCTTCTGGGGCCCTGCCTGACTACATAGAAAATGAGCTATATACTGTTCAACATAGCAGCACTAATAAGGGATTAAGGACTCTCTTGTCTTCTGGTAGCTGGTATATATGGTGGTAAAAGGTATATTCTGAGCTTCTGGGGCCCTGCCTGACTACATAGAAAATGAGCTATATACTGTACAACATAGTAGCCCTAATAAGGGCTCTTAAGGACTCTCTTGTCTTCTGGTAGCTGGTATATATGGTGGTAAAAGGTATATTCTGAGCTTCTGGGGCCCTGCCTGACTACATAGAAAATGAGCTATATACTGTTCAACATAGTAGCCCTAATAAGGGCTCTTAAGGACTCTCTTGTCTTCTGGTAGCTGGTATATATGGTGGTAAAAGGTATATTCTGAGCTTCTGGGGCCCTGCCTGACTACATAGGATATGAGCTATATACTGTTCAACATAGTAGCCCTAATAAGGGCTCTTAAGGACTCTCTTGTCTTCTGGTAGCTGGTATATATGGTGGTAAAAGGTATATTCTGAGCTTCTGGGGCCCTGCCTGACTACATAGAAAATGAGCTATATACTGTACAACATAGTAGCCCTAATAAGGGCTCTTAAGGACTCTCTTGTCTTCTGGTAGCTGGTATATATGGTGGTAAAAGCTATATTCTGAGCTTCTGGGGCCCTGCCTGACTACATAGAAAATAAGCTATATACTGTTCAACATAGTAGCCCTAATAAGGGCTCTTAAGGACTCTCTTGTCTTCTGGTAGCTGGTATATATGGTGGTAAAAGCTATATTCTGAGCTTCTGGGGCCCTGCCTGACTACATAGGATATGAGCTATATACTGTTCAGCGTAGTAGCCCTAATAAGGGCTCTTAAGGACTGTCTTGTCTTCTGGTAGCTGGTATATATGGTGGTAAAAGGTATATTCTGAGCTTCTGGGGCCCTGCCTGCCTACATATGAGCTATATACTGTTCAACATAGTAGCCCTAATAAGGGCTCTTAAGGACTGTCTTGTCTTCTGGTAGCTGGTATATATGGTGGTAAAAGGTATATTCTGAGCTTCTGGGGCCCTGCCTGCCTACATATGAGCTATATACTGTTCAACATAGTAGCCCTAATAAGGGCTCTTAAGGACTGTCTTGTCTTCTGGTAGCTGGTATATATGGTGGTAAAAGGTATATTCTGAGCTTCTGGGGCCCTGCCTGACTACATAGAAAATGAGCTATATACTGTTCAACATAGCAGCACTAATAAGGGATTAAGGACTCTCTTGTCTTCTGGTAGCTGGTATATATGGTGGTAAAAGGTATATTCTGAGCTTCTGGGGCCCTGCCTGACTACATAGAAAATGAGCTATATACTGTACAACATAGTAGCCCTAATAAGGGCTCTTAAGGACTCTCTTGTCTTCTGGTAGCTGGTATATATGGTGGTAAAAGGTATATTCTGAGCTTCTGGGGCCCTGCCTGACTACATAGAAAATGAGCTATATACTGTTCAACATAGTAGCCCTAATAAGGGCTCTTAAGGACTCTCTTGTCTTCTGGTAGCTGGTATATATGGTGGTAAAAGGTATATTCTGAGCTTCTGGGGCCCTGCCTGACTACATAGGATATGAGCTATATACTGTTCAACATAGTAGCCCTAATAAGGGCTCTTAAGGACTCTCTTGTCTTCTGGTAGCTGGTATATATGGTGGTAAAAGGTATATTCTGAGCTTCTGGGGCCCTGCCTGACTACATAGAAAATGAGCTATATACTGTACAACATAGTAGCCCTAATAAGGGCTCTTAAGGACTCTCTTGTCTTCTGGTAGCTGGTATATATGGTGGTAAAAGCTATATTCTGAGCTTCTGGGGCCCTGCCTGACTACATAGAAAATGAGCTATATACTGTACAACATAGTAGCCCTAATAAGGGCTCTTAAGGACTCTCTTGTCTTCTGGTAGCTGGTATATATGGTGGTAAAAGCTATATTCTGAGCTTCTGGGGCCCTGCCTGACTACATAGGATATGATGAGCTATATACTGTTCAGCGTAGTAGCCCTAATAAGGGCTCTTAAGGACTGTCTTGTCTTCTGGTAGCTGGTATATATGGTGGTAAAAGCTATATTCTGAGCTTCTGGGGCCCTGCCTGACTACATAGGATATGAGCTATATACTGTTCAACGTAGCAGCCCTAATAAGGGCTCTTAAGGACTCTCTTGTCTTCTGGTAGCTGGTATATATGGTGGTAAAAGCTATATTCTGAGCTTCTGGGGCCCTGCCTGACTACATAGAAAATGAGCTATATACTGTTCAGCGTAGTAGCCCTAATAAGGGCTCTTAAGGACTGTCTTGTCTTCTGGTAGCTGGTATATATGGTGGTAAAAGGTATATTCTGAGCTTCTGGGGCCCTGCCTGCCTACATATGAGCTATATACTGTTCAACATAGTAGCCCTAATAAGGGCTCTTAAGGACTGTCTTGTCTTCTGGTAGCTGGTATATATGGTGGTAAAAGGTATATTCTGAGCTTCTGGGGCCCTGCCTGACTACATAGAAAATGAGCTATATACTGTTCAACATAGCAGCACTAATAAGGGATTAAGGACTCTCTTGTCTTCTGGTAGCTGGTATATATGGTGGTAAAAGGTATATTCTGAGCTTCTGGGGCCCTGCCTGACTACATAGAAAATGAGCTATATACTGTACAACATAGTAGCCCTAATAAGGGCTCTTAAGGACTCTCTTGTCTTCTGGTAGCTGGTATATATGGTGGTAAAAGGTATATTCTGAGCTTCTGGGGCCCTGCCTGACTACATAGAAAATGAGCTATATACTGTTCAGCGTAGTAGCCCTAATAAGGGCTCTTAAGGACTCTCTTGTCTTCTGGTAGCTGGTATATATGGTGGTAAAAGGTATATTCTGAGCTTCTGGGGCCCTGCCTGACTACATAGAAAATGAGCTATATACTGTACAACATAGTAGCCCTAATAAGGGCTCTTAAGGACTCTCTTGTCTTCTGGTAGCTGGTATATATGGTGGTAAAAGGTATATTCTGAGCTTCTGGGGCCCTGCCTGACTACATAGAAAATGAGCTATATACTGTTCAACATAGTAGCCCTAATAAGGGCTCTTAAGGACTCTCTTGTCTTCTGGTAGCTGGTATATATGGTGGTAAAAGCTATATTCTGAGCTTCTGGGGCCCTGCCTGACTACATAGGATATGAGCTATATACTGTTCAACGTAGCAGCCCTAATAAGGGCTCTTAAGGACTCTCTTGTCTTCTGGTAGCTGGTATATATGGTGGTAAAAGCTATATTCTGAGCTTCTGGGGCCCTGCCTGACTACATAGAAAATGAGCTATATACTGTTCAGCGTAGTAGCCCTAATAAGGGCTCTTAAGGACTGTCTTGTCTTCTGGTAGCTGGTATATATGGTGGTAAAAGGTATATTCTGAGCTTCTGGGGCCCTGCCTGCCTACATATGAGCTATATACTGTTCAACATAGTAGCCCTAATAAGGGCTCTTAAGGACTGTCTTGTCTTCTGGTAGCTGGTATATATGGTGGTAAAAGCTATATTCTGAGCTTCTGGGGCCCTGCCTGACTACATAGAAAATGAGCTATATACTGTTCAGCGTAGTAGCCCTAATAAGGGCTCTTAAGGACTGTCTTGTCTTCTGGTAGCTGGTATATATGGTGGTAAAAGGTATATTCTGAGCTTCTGGGGCCCTGCCTGCCTACATATGAGCTATATACTGTTCAGCGTAGTAGCCCTAATAAGGGCTCTTAAGGACTGTCTTGTCTTCTGGTAGCTGGTATATATGGTGGTAAAAGGTATATTCTGAGCTTCTGGGGCCCTGCCTGCCTACATATGAGCTATATACTGTTCAACATAGTAGCCCTAATAAGGGCTCTTAAGGACTGTCTTGTCTTCTGGTAGCTGGTATATATGGTGGTAAAAGGTATATTCTGAGCTTCTGGGGCCCTGCCTGACTACATAGAAAATGAGCTATATACTGTTCAACATAGCAGCACTAATAAGGGATTAAGGACTCTCTTGTCTTCTGGTAGCTGGTATATATGGTGGTAAAAGGTATATTCTGAGCTTCTGGGGCCCTGCCTGACTACATAGAAAATGAGCTATATACTGTACAACATAGTAGCCCTAATAAGGGCTCTTAAGGACTCTCTTGTCTTCTGGTAGCTGGTATATATGGTGGTAAAAGCTATATTCTGAGCTTCTGGGGCCCTGCCTGACTACTTAGAAAATGAGCTATATACTGTTCAACATAGTAGCCCTAATAAGGGCTCTTAAGGACTCTCTTGTCTTCTGGTAGCTGGTATATATGGTGGTAAAAGGTATATTCTGAGCTTCTGGGGCCCTGCCTGACTACATAGGATATGAGCTATATACTGTTCAACATAGTAGCCCTAATAATAAGGGCTCTTAAGGACTCTCTTGTCTTCTGGTAGCTGGTATATATGGTGGTAAAAGGTATATTCTGAGCTTCTGGGGCCCTGCCTGACTACATAGAAAATGAGCTATATACTGTACAACATAGTAGCCCTAATAAGGGCTCTTAAGGACTCTCTTGTCTTCTGGTAGCTGGTATATATGGTGGTAAAAGCTATATTCTGAGCTTCTGGGGCCCTGCCTGACTACATAGAAAATGAGCTATATACTGTTCAACATAGTAGCCCTAATAAGGGCTCTTAAGGACTCTCTTGTCTTCTGGTAGCTGGTATATATGGTGGTAAAAGCTATATTCTGAGCTTCTGGGGCCCTGCCTGACTACATAGGATATGATGAGCTATATACTGTTCAGCGTAGTAGCCCTAATAAGGGCTCTTAAGGACTGTCTTGTCTTCTGGTAGCTGGTATATATGGTGGTAAAAGCTATATTCTGAGCTTCTGGGGCCCTGCCTGACTACATAGGATATGAGCTATATACTGTTCAACGTAGCAGCCCTAATAAGGGCTCTTAAGGACTCTCTTGTCTTCTGGTAGCTGGTATATATGGTGGTAAAAGCTATATTCTGAGCTTCTGGGGCCCTGCCTGACTACATAGAAAATGAGCTATATACTGTTCAGCGTAGTAGCCCTAATAAGGGCTCTTAAGGACTGTCTTGTCTTCTGGTAGCTGGTATATATGGTGGTAAAAGGTATATTCTGAGCTTCTGGGGCCCTGCCTGCCTACATATGAGCTATATACTGTTCAACATAGTAGCCCTAATAAGGGCTCTTAAGGACTGTCTTGTCTTCTGGTAGCTGGTATATATGGTGGTAAAAGGTATATTCTGAGCTTCTGGGGCCCTGCCTGACTACATAGAAAATGAGCTATATACTGTTCAACATAGCAGCACTAATAAGGGATTAAGGACTCTCTTGTCTTCTGGTAGCTGGTATATATGGTGGTAAAAGGTATATTCTGAGCTTCTGGGGCCCTGCCTGACTACATAGAAAATGAGCTATATACTGTACAACATAGTAGCCCTAATAAGGGCTCTTAAGGACTCTCTTGTCTTCTGGTAGCTGGTATATATGGTGGTAAAAGGTATATTCTGAGCTTCTGGGGCCCTGCCTGACTACATAGAAAATGAGCTATATACTGTACAACATAGTAGCCCTAATAAGGGCTCTTAAGGACTCTCTTGTCTTCTGGTAGCTGGTATATATGGTGGTAAAAGGTATATTCTGAGCTTCTGGGGCCCTGCCTGACTACATAGGATATGAGCTATATACTGTTCAACATAGTAGCCCTAATAAGGGCTCTTAAGGACTCTCTTGTCTTCTGGTAGCTGGTATATATGGTGGTAAAAGGTATATTCTGAGCTTCTGGGGCCCTGCCTGACTACATAGAAAATGAGCTATATACTGTACAACATAGTAGCCCTAATAAGGGCTCTTAAGGACTCTCTTGTCTTCTGGTAGCTGGTATATATGGTGGTAAAAGCTATATTCTGAGCTTCTGGGGCCCTGCCTGACTACATAGGATATGATGAGCTATATACTGTTCAGCGTAGTAGCCCTAATAAGGGCTCTTAAGGACTGTCTTGTCTTCTGGTAGCTGGTATATATGGTGGTAAAAGCTATATTCTGAGCTTCTGGGGCCCTGCCTGACTACATAGGATATGAGCTATATACTGTTCAACATAGTAGCCCTAATAAGGGCTCTTAAGGACTCTCTTGTCTTCTGGTAGCTGGTATATATGGTGGTAAAAGGTATATTCTGAGCTTCTGGGGCCCTGCCTGACTACATAGAAAATGAGCTATATACTGTACAACATAGTAGCCCTA